>OY728127.1:73112466-75612466 GCA_963277665.1 Viscum album | reverse complement strand
ATCCCAAGAACTCATACATGGCGTGTACATAGTACTACATGCCATATACTAACTCTTCTACACGACCAGCCTTACGACACGAGCCATTTTACAGGGGCAGTACCTGGGGTCAGACGACACGGCATGTAACTTTTCTACACGCCATGTACTTTTTGGAAAACGACTTGGTCCTCTTGTTCACTATATCATGGAAATACTTTGTTTGGGTTAGTGCCCCTTCTTTGCATTCACCTAAAGTTCATTCATCATTTCCTCACACAGGAGTATGATCCCTACAGTAGAAATTCCTGTGATAGAATCCAGCATCCATCCTAGAGGCCCGGATCGAGATCCTCTATCCATTCCTGACTCTAGGTTGATTCAGGAATCGATGTGACCAACTCTACCGAGTGTTGATCCTCTACCTAGCTGGTGTATCACCTAACTGGTGAATCTGGATGAGTCGCGATATCTTCCATGGACCTGTCAGTGATCCTCATTTGTGTATTGTGATCTTTCCCACTTAGGAGTGTGTCTCTCATAATGAATGCTTCTATCTATTGGAAATCTTCCCACTTAGGAGTGTGTCTCCCGTAAGGAGTGTGACTACCTCTTTTGATGGTTCCTAACAGACGGTCTTTCTCATACAGACATCATCAGAGCTGTAAGACATGTGGAGTGTGTTCTCCCGGGATGAGTGCTTTGCGAAATCTTCGAAATGAATCCTTAACATGGGTATGTGGTTGTGTGACTTGTCTCTAGACCACCGGTGTAGGTTTGGAGTATATCTGGTTCTTTTCTATATGTTCTGTAGACATATACTGTGCAAAGATTACTGTACCTTTACTTTGTGTACTGCTTTGTGGTTTTTGGGGTCCTCTACTGAGTATTTTTATACTCACCCCTGAATGGGCTTTGCGGGCACATCTGGTGTCTTGTGAAAACGAGCAGCCTTTTGATAGATTCCAGGGCAGACCAGGACAGGACCGAGCTTTCTGAGTTCCCTATAGGCTGAGGCGTTCCTACGACTACGAGCATCAGTCCCAATACCTATTGTGTTTACAGGTTGGACTTTGCAGTTTTCAGACTCTTTTTTTTGGTGGGCTTGTATTCTGGCCCAGTTTACTTTTAGTACTATACCTTTCTTTGTACTCTGTTGGTTGGTTTTAGTTGTATGCATGCATTTTTTTTCTTAGAGGTTTTTACATTTCATCATTGTGGTATTAGAGATGTGTGCGTGTGTACATGTACATAGGCAATTCCTCCCATGTTAGTAATATGTCTACTCGGTGCTAGTCACCAGCCCCTAGCCTATTTGAGGTGGGCTTGGGGAGTCACGGCGCGGGCCCCACTGGGACGGGTCGTGACAGTTCCCGTGTAACATTATAATGTTTTTTTATTCTAAAACTAACAACTATAGTTTCCTTAGGAGAGAAGATATATAGGGAAATGGTGGAATAATAGGTAATCTCTTTTCCAAATCTTTCAAAAAATTATTCTTATAAATACTCTTCATGTTTTGATTCCATTGTATAGTATAAATATTTTATCTCCTGTATTCTGAAATTCCATATCATTGTGAGGCAACAATTTCCCACTTTTATTCACCATATAAAAAATAAAACTACCATGAGTGCATACTTATGGGTTACTGTCTCCACTGCATATTTTAATCTTTTAATAATCAATACATTATTTGAATGAGTATAATGATAGGTATAATTGATATAAATAATAAATATGAAATTATATCGATTATTTATAATTAATGTATCATCAAATTTCCATTTACTTGACCATTAAATTAATGATATCCTCACTTGTGCATACATACGACCTACTGTCCCCACGACGTGACGAGATTCATCTTCTACACTAACCATTTCCAAAAATTATTATTAAAATTTATATAATTAATAAATATGAAATATATGAAATAATAATTCTAGTTTAATA
Source organism: Viscum album (assembly GCA_963277665.1). Taxonomy (NCBI): domain Eukaryota; kingdom Viridiplantae; phylum Streptophyta; class Magnoliopsida; order Santalales; family Viscaceae; genus Viscum; species Viscum album. Next base: position 75,610,531 of record OY728127.1, on the reverse strand, counting down.
ATATATATATATATATATGTTTCATTTACCATGTTCCATTCTGTATGATAATAAAATAGAAATCTCATTCATGTGTACATAATACTTACCATCTTCATGAATGATGTATTCCATTTCATATATATAATTATTTATTAATTTATATACTAAATATATATATATGAAATATAGATAATTTTTTATAATATATAAATAATAAAATATTGTTCTAATTAATAGGATCAAGAATCATAATTCACAACATATATGATAAAGAAAGAATTTGTTATTCTAAACGTTCCTTTGACGTTTATTTGTTTATAAACGTGTAATATAAAGGCATAAATGAATCATATATGTTTCATCAATATGATTTTGATTATTTTATATGTTAATTATATGTTTTAAACCACTATATTGGAGTTTCAAATTTGTATGGAAGGAATAAGGAAAAAGCTAAGGGGTTTTTATCTCACCATTACATTCGTGAGACACATGCCTCACACAATACTTTTTTCTTCTCGGTGGTGTATATAACAGAAATGAATATATTTTATGTGTCATAACCATAATATTATAGTATTTTAACATCCATATAAATTCATTTGTCACATGATTTATACGATTTTGTTGATTATAATGTTGTAATGGTAAATTCCACTCTCTCATTGTTATTTTTGATTTTTTGTACACAAGTTTCTTATAGAGAATATTTCTCTTCCTTATCAATGATTCTTAAAAATGTATTCCAATTTTTTTTACTCTTAATATAAATTTTTTTTAGGTAATTTTTACCCATGTATGCCCTTTTATTAATCAAGACAAAATGACTCCCTTGACATTTTCCTGACAATGTATTTTTTAACATTTAAAGAAAATGTATAAGATGAATTTATCTTTTAAACATATTTGGCATGAATTTATTATTACACTTTTATGATGCCTTAATTCATTGATAATTCCCATATATTATTTAATGTCAATTATTGATTAATTTTTTTATTCATATATTGGATGATATTTTAATTAATGAAAATTATTTCAATGAAGAATTTATATTTTCCTCAAAAACTATTTTAATTGAATATTCATGATTATGCTATATATTTTTAATGTGATTTCAAGTAAAATAGTTTTGAAAATATTTTATGTTTAAAAATGGGTTTCTATAAACATTTCAGTTTCTAAATGACCTTTCAGAATCCTTTCCCATTAAATATATCATAGGTTGTTATTGTTCAATAATAGAATTCATATTATTTCCCTGAATGGTTTATTTTTCAATAGAATCATGTTTATGAAATCGGTTTATTTTCATGGGATGTGATTTTGATGAAATGATGGTGAAACCTATTTCTATTCCATAGGTTATGATATGGGTACATTTGTATGATACTCATTCTATAGCATTGGGATTGATATTATTTTATATGATATTATAGAACATATTAATATAATTTAATTATGAGATTGGTGGGACCAATATCTCCCTAAAATGTATTGGGTAATGATTTATATCTCATTAGATAAAATAAAGGACCTTGTATACCAAGAAGATAATGGGTGTTCACCATGACAACTAAGATGGTTAATAGAGTGAACCTTGACTACCCAGAAGGGATGGGAAGTGAACCCATACTAAAAATATGGATTTTGATGCGACATAATAACTACTATAGAAGCATTTTATATACTTATTGGTATTCCACAATTCCTTGTAGTATTACTTTGTTATTCATTCATCTATTATGTAATTTATTTCCTTATTAATCTTTTATGTGAACTGCCAATCTATATTGCATGATTCATGTTTATGATCATTGATATAAAAGGTATAATCTTTTTTTCACGATGATGTTTTCATACACTTTTACACATGAATATACATACATATCTCCCTTGTTTTCCATTACTGAGAATTTGTGGCCTCCATTTTTTATGATTCCTTTTCCCCATTTTATGATGTTATGTATTATGTTTTATGTGGCGAAAAATTTTGTCAGCTGATAAGAACCTAGTGGGGGAAAATTTAGATTATTTACGTACTATTTTTTTTATTCCATGATTCCATGGGAACTAGATTAATATGGTCATTGGGTTTTTTTGTAATGTTCTAATTATTCAAAAAACGTGTTGTGATGTCCAATTGCGTCATGCTTGGTTCATTATTGATAATATTAGTGAAGAATTTTAATAATCTTTTCAAAATTAGTATGAGAATACTTTAATGAGATCCATAAGGATGTTTTAAAGGATATATCAATGAATATCTCTAAGGATAATTTAAAGGATATAGAAACCCATAAGAAATTGTCCTTTTGTTTTTTTAACGGATAAATTATGTGGTTTAATAGAAATATTTCAATATCTGGATATAAATGTTGATCTAGATCTGGCATTGATATACCTTGGATTAATATCTCTGACATGGTGTTAGTGGCCTGACTTGATCATAACTTGGTACATAATAAATATTCTTATTGCACACCAAGTTTGACACTCTTGAGGGATATGCATTGGAAAGTCACAAACAATTTATAAACCATAATAAATTATTTCAACAGAATATGATTATGAATAATATAATAAAAACCATGGTTGTTGTTATTTAAAAATTAGGTGTCCTGATTTACACATTCTATAAGTATTTTTTAATGAATTTTTGGTTATCTCATATGACATGACTTTATCAACTTGTTATTTATGGTTTTAGTTAATTGAGAGAACACGAATAATCCTAATAAACATTGAATTTTTTTGGGTGAGGAATCTTAGGGAATTACGAAAATTGATTTACGATGTGGAAACATCATAAATAGAATCTGTAATATGGTATGACTGTTAGTTATACTTCTAATGATAAATATTATACAAATTACATGATAAAGGTATGTGATGTTCTACTAGTTTTTTTTAATTTTAACAAAAGAATCATTATTATATTTAATTTTTTGAATCTTATGATATGATTTAGATATCAAACTCTTGGAAGAAGTTATTGAGGAATAATTATATGATTATAGAGTAATGGTTCATTAATAAAGATATACAAATGAAGTATTTTTATTCATATACTATGTTATATAAATCCTTAAATATGTTATTATCCAAATATATTTTATCATTTATGATTGAAAATGATATTTGAATGGTGAAGAATAATTAGAGAATAGATATTTTGGTCAATGCAGGGTAAGTCATTATGTGATCATGTTGTTTTGAAACTTTTGTTTATCTTGAATAAAGAGATGATTGATTTGGATAGTGTGATTTGGAGAGTATAAGTTAATATGTAAAAAATAATGGATATGTTGAAAATTTAGTCTATGTATTCATGGTTGAATTTTAAAACTTGTAGTATTTGAGGAATTTACACTGTAATCTTTTGAATAAGGAAATATATATGTCATTGAATAGGATTTATGGTAATTTTGGTTGTTACGATGTTTTAAGTTAATATAAATTGAGGTTATTCACGTTTTTGGAATATGAAAAAAATAGTTACTTTATAATATATGGGCTATAAATGTTAAGATGATTTAGTGACCTTTTTTCTATTGTTTGTGAGTTTCATCCTTGAGAAGAGTAACATGTTTAAACATTTATGGATGGTATTTAACATTAATATCAAATTTCTTCTATGATATTAATGTAATATATCACTGTATAAGGATATATGCACATTAGAAAAAAAAATTCTAACCATTTTCTAGGATAAAGATAGATGGTATTACCTATCAATATATATCGATTTAATGATCTACTAATGATTCTAAAATGTAAAATTCAACATAATTTCTTAGAATGAGAGATGAAGTTGAAATATTTATAATGAAATATAAGGTTAAATTTCCTTGGTTGAAATATCTCTTTCCAAAAAATAAAAAACATTTATAATGAAATGTATCATTTTTGTTATAGTCTTCTATATTTTGAAACAAAAGTTTTCAAAAGAAACTGCATTTTATGTATTTTTCTAAATAATAATAAAATTAATTTTAGGCACTCTTTGAAAATTAATATGATAAAATAAAAATCATTTTCAATTTTTAATTTCAAAATTAACTTAGGGTTACATTCTTTTAATTTTTTAGAAGTTGTGTTCTATTATGAATAGTGAAAAATATTTTATTGTAGTTAAAATATGCCTTTTCATTTAAGTAATTATAATATTTTTTTTAATTAAATGTTATGACACGTAAATTAAAAATATATTAAATGGTTTTAGAACATTGAAATCATGTTAATATTATATGATTATATATAAAATTATTTAACTTTTGAAATTTCTTTTAATCCACCTTCTCACCACAACTTTGGTATTAGAGCATATATAAATATTCCCATTTATAATAGTTTATTTAATAAATAAATACAAATTGTGTTGTGATTATTATGATATTTAGAGTCTAATATGATTAACCTGATATTTTTGGATATTATAATGTGTATCCTTATTAGATTTTTATCTACCACGGTTAGAGGATAATCTGGTAATTAAAGATAAATTTTTTTATAATATTATAAAATTATGTTATTTATATCCCTAATTTCATTGGATGAGTGGGTTTCAATGAAAATAATATTTAGACATTTTTTCCACATTGGTATGAATATGATATTTATTATATTCTATTTAAATATTATTTAGAATTTTTTTCACCAAAAATAGAATTAGTAAATGAATTTTAATATATGGTTATAGAGATGATAAATTTATCTATAATTATTCGTTTAAAATAAAATAAATTTTTATTACTCGTGATAATTTAATTTAAATTTCTATAGAATAAATTATTTAGTTAATGGGTGGCATAATAATGAGGCATTCATTGTTTAATTTATGAAAATATATACAAAATGATAGTAAAAATATTAAATATATATATATATATTTTGACATAATTTAAGACTTGAACTAATTTTGTAGATAACCAAGACATATTAGTGAAATATTAGAAGAATTGGTTCTTAGTTATCATGTTATTGTGAAATTTTTTAAAATAAAAATAATGAATTGTATAAAAATTGACATAAATGTTACACTAAAACAAATAATATTTTATTAATTGATATAAAATTCATAAAAATCTATGACATGTCCAACTAACAATAATAAGGTGAAACATGTCATCTACACTAATTTTGTGTTTTCTGGTAGTTTATAGTATCTATATTAACCCAACGTAATTAAAATCCAAAGTGTCATGGTAAATGTTAATGGGATTAACATAGGGTTAAATCCAAATGATATAGACAATATTCTGACCAAAACATGTATAAAAAATTAATATTTGTGATAATATATAACCATATGTATAAAAATATTAATTAATCACATGGGATTTGTTTGGAATCGAAAATCCAATTATATTAATTTTATATTTTGCGAGTTTCTTAATGTGTATCTCAACTCAATTAGAAAGGGGATCCTCCTCCCACACTTCCTCACATCGTTTTGGTCCATATAGCTCCCCCAAACCATACCCATTCAATTATAAACATCCCTTGCATCATTAAATATGTCATTTTCTTCTCAAAAGTCAAACTATAGTGTCCCTAAGAGAAGATCTATAGGGAGATCGTCGATGTAGAGGTCATCTCCTTACCGACTCTTTCAAAAATATTTCTTTGTATACATCATATTCATGTATTTATTTTATTATAATTTAATAACTAAAAAATAACATCTATTCTGAGATGTTATTATGATTATGAAACAATCATATTCCACCTTTTATTCGTCCCATTATAATATAATGTTCAACGCGTGCGTTTGTATAGTTTACCTTATCCACAATGTGTTGTAACATGTTTTTCATCAGTGATTAATTTGGAAGGGTATTTTTTTATTCTAACAGATATAAATAAAATATATGCCATTATATTTATTCTTGATAATTAATATATAATTTCACTCCTCACTCATTTACCATTGTTATAATGATATTGTCTCTTTTGAATACATACAACTTGCTATCTCTACGACGTGATGATATTCATCTTCCATGAGTACCATTTGAAGAATGACTTCAAAAATGTTTTTAATGAATAAATATAAAATATATGAAAAAATAATTCTATTTTATTGGTATAAAAATAAATTCATTTCATTTACCGTAATCTATTTTGTATAACAAGAATAAGAAAACATCATTCATGTATACAAATGGCTAACCGTCTCCACGATTTGTGTATTACACTTCTTATATCTATATTTTATATTTATTTATATTCTATATTTATATGACATAAAAATTATGTTTAACATTCATATAGTATTTCAATTATGATTTGAGTAATAAGATCAAAATTACCAGTCAAAATATGTTTGACAAACAAAGAAATTACTAGGTGAATCATTTAATTAACAATGAATTGTTAATAAATGGCTAATATAAGGTCATAAATGAATAATATATCATATCATTATTTTCGTTATGATTCTGGTATTATTCCATAATATTCATAATACCACTATATGGTAGTATTGAACACACACTAAGGGAATGAAAACTAATTTAAGGGATTACTGTTTCACCGTAACTTCTATGAGACGCATGCCTCAAGCACAACTTGTTTCTTATACATTGTGTATATACAATACATGAAAATATTTTAAGAATCATAACAATAATATTATATTATATACATACCCATATAATTCCCGTAATTTCATGGGGTATATGATCCTACTGATTGTAAATTTGTAAGGGTTAATTCTACAGTCTCATTATTATTATGATTGTTTATAGGTATATATCTACTAGGAATTATTTATCTTAAATGTCCATGTTTCATAAAAATATATTTCCAACACACATTTAGAATTATTCGAAAAATTTTAAATGTTATTTTACCAATGTATGACATTTTATTAAACATCTTTATTGGAATCTTTTGTCGTCTTCTTAATGATGTAATTTTTGGAATTTCCCAAAAAAATATGAGGAGAATATTTTTTCTATCTTATACAACGTGATGGTAACATTCCAATTTTATGAAATCATATTTACTTGAGTCTTCCCTTCATTGATTTCCATATTTTTTTAATGAAATTTTTTTCTTCTAATATTATGCCTAATTATTAAAAACATAAATCATTTCAATGAAGAAATGGTATTTTCCGGAAGAACTATTTTAAATGATTTCACATGATTCCATTGTCTGATTTTGTAGTGGTTTCAAATAAATGATTTTTGAAAAAAATTAATCTAAAAAAATATTTTTATGAATATTCATGTTCCATGTGATGTTCTAATATCTTTACCCATATAAGATGACATAATTTTCTATATTTTTAGAATACCATTCACATTCATTCTAGAAATTGATTATGTTTTTATTTCATGATGGTTAAGAAACCTTATTGTTTCCACTAGATATGATTTTGGTGAAATGATTATGAAACATGAGCAAATTTCATAGGATATGATATGATTTTATGTTTATTACATCCATTCCATTACATTGGTTATGTTATGATTGTTTATTAACTTATGAAACATGCATATATAATTTATTTATTAAATGAGTGGGACCTATATATCTCTCTAATTAGTGGTAATGATTTATATCTCATGAGATAGACATAAAAGTCCTTTTCCTGCAAGATGGTTATGGGAGTGAACCATGAATTCCAAGATGGTTATGGGAGTGACCCTTGACTACCATGATGGTGTTGGATGTGAACCCAAACTAATAATATAGACATATATGTTATTCCTTGACTACTATGGAAATAATATTATATGATGATGTGTCTCAAAAAAATGTTGTATTCTTATTTTATTACTTGATAGATAATTTTTTTTATTTCCTTATGATTCATGACATATTAACTACAAATACTTATTCCATGATTCGTGCATATAATACTTGATATGAAGTGTATGATTTTATATTTTCATGATCATATTCTGATAACCATTTACGCATCAATATGGTTATATATCTCCCATTTTTACCCTCACAGATCACACTATACCACCCATTTATATGTTTCATTTACCCCAAATTATGAAAATATATATTCTGTTTTTTTGTCTACGAAGGGTTCTAGTCAAGAATAACTTATTGGGATATAATTTTGATCTCTTATGATCTAATGTTTATTATTCCATGTTTCCAAAGGCACAAGGATAATATGATCTTTCTATGTTTATTTTTGCAATGTGTAAATTATTCCACAAAAGTGATGTAATGTTCATGTATATCTAGATTGGGACATTATACCAGATCACCTACATGAAAATCTTATATAATGGACAATACATGAGTTGGGGTTACTATGTACGGACATAGAAGTGCTTAGATCATTTACTAGAAGTCCATCATGATATGTTTTTCTATGGATTATTTTATTTTAATTTAATTATTTATTGGCTAAATTGTTGTGAATCATAGTTGCAGCATTTAGATGGAAACATTATTGTCTCCTTATTAATACCTCATATAGAATTATTTTTCATTATGGCCACACCACTAATGAAAATCACTTCCAATGTTCTAGATAACCACATAGGGGGCCACTAATATTTCATAAATACCTCCAAAAACACACCTATCTACACAGTATTGTATGAAATTAATGTATTATAAGATCATCATTCATTTTGACATCTCTATATAGATAACCAACTTTTGAATGTTTTATCTGGTTATCTAGTGTAATAATTGTATTAACATGATGTTTGGGTTATAATTTTAGTTCCTTAAATAAGAGAGACTGTCTCCATCCATGTAGATTGTGGAATGAAGCACCCAATATATCTTTATCAAATATGTCTGATTATGATTAACTTAATCACCATCACTCTGATAACACTACCACTAGAAAAATGAATAATTTTATCTCTCGGAAAATTTATTTATCATGGAAATAATGTTATAATTGATCAATATTCATATTGTTTACCCCTAAAACACTAAAAAACCCATTCCAAGGTAAGGTAAAACCAAGGAAGAAACATGTTTAGGTTAAAATATCACCATTTTCGGAACCAATACAGTTAAAGGGGGGCCTTCTATGGAACAAATAATTTTTAATGGCCCTCTATAGAATGATTCTAATATGACATTTCTTTTACAATATGTCACCTAAAATGTCAAATATGTTAATTCTAGCTAAATATCACCGTAGTTGACCCCTTATCACATTAAATTAAAAATTCCTACACTAATCACTACTCTATTATTTGTGTGGGAATTACCACTATGTGAACTCATATAAAATTATATTATATTTTTAGATGAAACTGCATTCTTTAGTACCATGGACTTCTCCATGAAGAGAATACCACATTAATTTCCATAGATTCAAATTCCAAGTAAAATCAACCATAATCTTATTACTGGTATGGGGGGAAAAGACTAGACTCTCTCGAATATTTATGTGTTTTTGGAACAGTTACATCAACTACCAAGAATTATTCACTTTCATTCATTGAATAATAAATCCCTAATAACAGCTGGCTATTCAAGTGTTGAATATCCACACAGGGAATGATTGAACTGTGATGTAGAATATGTGGAATGATATACATAGGGGCCCAAGTGGGGAAGAACAGAGGATTCATGTATCATAGTCCAAACAACCACCCTTAAAATCTATTTTAAATATTTTCGTGCACACATATTAAGAAAAAGTTTACACTTTTAAATTTTTTGGAAATCATTCATGGGGTTTCTAGGTGACAGAATCATAAATAATAAATTCATGTAAAGAATATGTTTCTAATAGATTAAACTAATATTTCCAGAGAAGAAAACCTCTATTAATCAATCTATACCTCTAATCGAGTGTTGGATGACTTACAGAATTCATCTAGATGCTGTTTTGATGGATTTTCTTTTTACTGTATTTATTCATTCTTCAATGTTTTTTCATTTAAAGGATCCATGTTTTGGATGTTCCTCCCTTTTTCTACTATATAAATAACAATTTTATTATTAATTGAACCATTAAAACTTTTTTAACTCTTAACTCATATTGATCAACAATTCTTGTTAATATATTAATCTTATAAAGATTTATATAATGATAATATAATCCATTAGAATATTAAAAGGAAATATACTAGGTAAGTCATAACATTAAAGTGAATGATGAAAATATAAAACTCTTGAAAAAATAAATAATTTATCATAAATTATCCAAAAATTATTTTAGGTGTGATGAATATAGAGTCATATTAATAATCATGTAATGTGGGTCAAGTTGGTGAGATAATGTCATGTGGACTTTTTATTCCCCTTGAAGAATCCCATATAAATATATTTTGGAGGACTTGATATGTTCACACGTATACAATCACCACACACTAGGGATAGCTCTTTAATATGAATTCAATTTTAACAGGATATCTGGAATGTAAATTAGTTATCTGAATATATTGTAAAATATAACATCATTTTAAGATGATTTTTGTTCACTCATAGATATGATATTTACTTATATTAGAATTTTGATACATCATATATATAGGATGTCAGGATATGTAATCATATTTACCATCCCCATAATGTATGGTTAGTTCATTTGATCATGAGAGGGATAACTGTCATCTCATAATGAAACTGATGAAGGGAGTTTTTGGATGAGTATTCAAATATTCAAAATGGATTAAGTAAGTATGATTATTTTTTATTCCTTTTACCAAGATGACTAATCCGATATGTAATAAATATGAGTGTCCTACAATTGTTTCTTACAATGATGATCCTAAAAAAACTGAATATGTTTTTCTATAGCCATGTGGTGAACCCAATAATAATTATAAATATTTTATTTTCTATATAAATTTTACATAGTATATCAATGGGGAAAGCATTAGATTCCAATAACATGATCTTTTCTCAGGATACCATCTATAGGTTTTCTACATGATTGGGTTTTCCCATTTCATATCTCTGAAAACTCAATGTTTTTTGGGATATGTGAGGTGTATTATTAGGGAAAATATACTCTACCATTTTCCCATTATTCCCATTGTGATTTTACATCTTGGTGATAATCACTCCTTGTTGAGTTTTTATGTTTATGAAATTTAGACTAGTGATATATTCATTTATATTTAGAAAATAATGAATAAAATAATAGCTAAACATCCTAACATAAAATAAAATTTTTACCAAACATGTATGGTTTCATAATTCCACTAATTAATATAACATCATTATGAGTTCATATAGTTTAATGTCGTAATTCATTAACTATATTTTTTTTGGTTTAATATCTCATAGATTTGTACAGAATTGTTAGAAAAAGATTTAGGACATTCAAAATCAACTATCAGGTGAGATGGTGTATATAAATTGGTATAAACAAACCAAACATGAATGAAAATACCAATGCTAATATAAAAATACCTTGGTTGTTTGAATTTATTTTAAGAGAGTAGTTCTAGGACCAACGATGATAATGTTTAATAACAAAAATAGGGATCAAAAGCATAATTGTAATCATGTACAATTTGAATAAGGATTGAAGAAGATGTAAATCTAATATTGAGGTGTTAGAATTAATAATAAATAAGTATTAACAAGTTTGTTGGAATAGACCAAGGATTGATATTTGAATGATGGGTTCTAGAAAAATATTGTCAATGGAACATTGGGTTAGTGGGCCATCTATATGGAATTAAATAAGCCTCTAAATGGTTGTTTTTGTAAATAGTGACATAAATATCACTAGAGATGTGTGTTGACACTTGGAATAAAATTATGTCATTACCAATATCCCAGAATGTATCCCTGTGATTCAACTTCTTATGTAATGATATTAATTTTGAGTATAAAAAATATTCAAGAAGGGAATGAGAACAATAATGGTTATGAAACCAAATATTAAAAACACACTGATGTCCAGGGATATAACTATAGATATCATGCAACTATAACCACCACTATACAGGAACCTCCATCATGTAATGTGATGGTCCTTTCTAAAGAGGTAGAGTACCTCTGTCATACCTTAAACATTCATACTAGGGGGAAAATAAGTTCTTATCTATCTTTTTTATGAATATATTTTTTAGTGATTGTAGATCAACATTTTATAGGATCATAACCTTTACATCACAATATTATTATTTTTTATTTATCACTCAAATGTTTTCTAGATTTGTGAATGGAAATTTATTTTTGAGTATAGACTAGGCTTTTTCCCATGACACTCATTATTAAAAATGAAACTAACAAGACACTGTAACTTTTTTTATGGTCATGAAATTTAAACAAGATTGGGTTATATTTTAATCAAATATAGTATTCGTCATGTCACCATAGAATATGATCATACATAGAAGGAATAATTATTAATTAATTGAACCATGTGCTGGGAAATGAGTTGAAATTTATGGAAATTTTTTGTTGGACCCATTATAATTATTTTTGGTTCCAATGAATATTTTGTCATAAGTTGAATAACTATAAACACATATCTTATATGGTATTTTCAAAATTTATTTTTATTATGTGATTAAAAATTATTATAATTTTGGATTTTTCTATAGTAGATGCAGTTTGGACCAAGCCTAGGTGAATATAGATCGCCTATGAATTGAATAATTTCATCATAATTTACTACTGGGATGGGGAAACCACCCATAATTTTCACTGCATCTCCAAATATAAATAGAATATATCCAAAAAAATATTTTTGGATTAGGAAATATTTACTATTGAATGGTATTTATACTAGGGGTGGATATTTTGTTATATCCCATATAGAATATTTCTATAATGGAGTCCCCCTATACTGTAGATTCATAAAAGCATTGATGAATTTAAAAACCATAAATTAATGTAATTTTGATAAAATTGATATCTTGCAAAGTATTCAAGATTCCAAATATATATTTCAAAACATATCAGATAAGGAATGTATAAACCCACATGAACATATAAAAATATATATGATATCCTAGTATGGTTATTTTCATTTATATAATTAGAATGAATAAAAAGAATATAATCTATTTATATTTTATTTACTAATTTCATTTGTTCAAACCACAATTAGTTTTCATATATTAGGAATTTTTATTATAAGTGTGATAAATAATGACATAAGGAATGAATATTTTATCCAGAAGCATAAAATAATTTATGAGTAAATGAATGAATCAAATAGTTCAATATTTAACACTTGGAAATCATATAATTTGATACTATAAAAAATTGAAGACATCAGATAGTTTAAATATATAAGGGATTATTAAGTTTCATGTATCTTTTTTTTCATAAATTTAATATTATAAAAAAATATGTATATAGTTTTATAACTTAATTTCCTATGAATTGGAACTTTTGGATATTTTACTTGAAGTCATGACATAAAAAAATTATTAATTTTTGTTTAAATTCAAGTATCAATGATGTTATGATTTATTTCATAATGTGGTGTGACAAAGACATTTATATCTTGTAGTTTATGGTCATATGGTGAGGACAATTATGATATTTCATTTAACTAAATGAAACACAAATATTATTTAATGTAGTAAAATATACTATCATGAGAACACTGTGAAAGATTTGTGAATTTATACAAAGAACGTGTTAATGAAAAAATCATTAATAGATGGATCCACATGCTCCACCACGATGGTAACGAGAAACTATTCTCCATTGTATTAAACATTAAATATTGGTGAAGTCACTTCCTTTTATTAATCTACAACCACATGATTATTCCTAGGTTTCTTTGGGGTTTTTATATCTTGTACTAATTCCCCCTAGATGATCAAATGAACAAGAACTCTCATGTTAAATGATCACATGAATTTGTTATAAGGGATCACCAAGTTATTCAATGGTTTTAAGCTTATATCATTATGTCACTCAATCTCATCTATCAAAATCTCTGATTTTCGATCATCAAATAATTTATTATAAATGTAAATGAAAAATGTGGGAAATTAAGCATCATTGGAAAAGACATCCTCTATCCTATATATACGTAAATAAAAAATAACGTTTATAGTAGTACAGGTAATGGTTTAACAATACAATGGATTATAAAATAGCTTGTCAAATCAATATTTATTTCTATTATAATCCACTATTTGAAGGGTAATATATTGTATTATGTCAAATACCAATATATATCCATCAGTCTCATCATGATCATAATATTAATAATTACCCATGATATTATACACAATATATAACCACTTAATGTTTAAATAATAGACATTTTTATCACCATACATAAATGTTGGGTCATGGATATCAAATTTTCTGACGATATTCTATTCCATGATATTTATTATTTTAATTTTTCAAAATTCCAAAAGGGATATAGCCCCAGCCAAATTTTATAATAAATTGGTTTTTTTAATTACCATCATAATCTTCATGTCTTTCACATGAGGGTAAATTACCATGAAAATGTAAAGAAATATTAAAAATGGACAAGAATATATATATATATATATATGGTAAATAATTCAGGGCTCTAATATATGAAATTGGAATTTTTCAAATGATCAATTAACTTCATTATGAACACCATGTTTTCAAATTTAATTGTTTTATAATTGATCCCCACGATTCTTATTTAGATAGAAATATTTTTTTATAAATGATGTGAAATCATAGGGGACTTCATAGACTTCTTGAATGATATTTAGGTTATCTACCCTATAAATTCATTTTTGGGGACTTAATAAAATCCATTATATTAATATATCTTTTGGGATTTAGGTTCTTCATAGAAGAAAATTATTAATACTTGTGGAAAAATATAGTTCCTCATCTCTTGCTATAGTGACATTATAATATATTGGAGTTTGAAAATTATGGGAGACTTAATTAAAATGGAATTATTAGAAGTAAATTTTATTTTGTCACCCTGATGAGGGGTGGTGTTGATTACATTTATTTCCTCCATTTCAAGGCTGGTGAATGTTGAGACCACCCAAAAATGTGTGATGCAATTGAATGTGTCATCTGGGACTGGATCTATATGGGTTGTAATATCATTGGACATTCAATATTCTTCCAAATTATATAAACATGGGACATAAAATAATGTTCTTTATGACTATAATTTGGAGGTAAACCCACATAAATAATTGTAAATATTAACATGAATTTCTTTATAATGATAGGATATGGTATTCACAAAGACTAGATATAGAGTTACCTGAGTTATCATTATTTTCATATCTGAAAAAATATTTCTCTAAAATATATGATGTGATTGTATCATTTAATAATGAAAAGAAGTATCAAAAAAATATCCGAAATATAATATTGGACACATGATATTTTTTTATTCATGTAACATAAGTACTGTACCACATTCCACCAATTCTCAACACTAAGAGACAAGAGATTTTCACAACAGTTTTCTTTTCATTGAGGATTTATAGGTCTATTCTATATGTCTGAATGACTGAGTGTAAGTAGTATAAACATGGTCTAATAAATTTATCATTTACCTTTATATAACAAAATATTACAAACACCATCATTAAAGGTAATTTTACTATGAACATTAACATAGGAAGGGAAAGAGATGATCATTTTGAAATTAAAAATCCATATCTATGTTGAAATAAATAATATTCATAAATAGGAAATCTCATAGTTAAATGATAAGAATGAAATGCTGATTTAGGATCATATTTGGAGATACTAAAAACATTATATTCATATCACATGAATAGATCATTTATATTCTTATTCTTTTCTTGTAAAAAATAACATAACACACATAGATTTGCACTAAGAGTGAGTGTTTAATTTTTTAAATCTATTCATTAAAAATTTATCTATATTTCTCTTATTCACAGTACATGGATATACATGAAAAAACCTATCTTTTAATTGTACAAGTTGAGTTCAAAATAATTTGACCTTCAAATTAAAATTATATATTTCAATTTCTTTAATATAAATTTACATTAGGTAGGGGGATTAAATTTACCATGTATTCTTTTCAACTATCACTATATAAAATCATTTTATAGTTTATTTTATTTTAAATACGTAACTAAATATTTAAATCTTGTATAGTAGCATTATTTTATACTGAAAGTAATACAATAGTAATAAATATAAAATTTTGTAAAAATGTAGATGATTTTTGATAACCACATATCCAAATAATAATGATTTAAATTGACATTGATGAATTGATCCATGTAGTAATTATTCAAATATTCTATTTAATCATGTAGTAAAAAAATCATGGATTTCCATTAACATAGCTAAATTCCATTGAATTGATACCATATATCCTTCTTTCTAGTATAACTATGTTAATTTGGTTGAATTAATATGTACCAATTGGGAACTATATAACTTATATTATAAAATATCCAAATCATATATGTGATTATTACATGAAACCAATTCATATAACAATTTTATATACATTTATGAATTTTCATATTGTTGATTCATTGATATACAAAATTTCTACATTGCAATTTTCAGGACATAACCGCATTATTTAAAACTATAATTCATATGTCTTATTTACATAGACACATTCTTGAAAAATATTAATACATATAATGATGATTTTAGAACACATTTGATTTTCCATAGTAAAATTACAAAACAAAACATCGATAATTTGTTAAACTATCACTATTAACACTTTATAATAATAAATAATAATTAAAATTGTTTAATATTAATCAATAATGTAAAAATAGTATTTGGGATAATAAAAACATTAAATAAAAGTCATATGTTAAATCAACAGTAGTAGTCCAACAATCTCCCCATTTATTATGATCCTAAAACCCATTAAATATTAAATATGTAAATTTAAATGGAATTAGTGTATTTTTTGGAAAATTGTATAATATATAAATGACTGATAAAATTTTTATTTTATCCTTCATTCTTCTTATTGAATGAAATCTTATCACATTATGGTTATTTTTCCCTTATATGTAATCTTCTCCCCCATTTTTGTATATACAAATATTTATAATAGAGATGAAATTTCACAATCAATGTATCACATGAATAGATGACCTATGGAGAGTCAATGATGAAATATAATATTAAATTATTGATAGGGAATAAATTCAATAAAAAAATAAATCATTCACAAAAAGATATAAAGAAAAAAACATTAAATGAAATAAATTTATATTAATGACATTAAATGAAAGGAATCACTAATAAATTAACATTAAATGAATAAAATCACTATGATCAACCAAAAAATTGATAATGATTGATTTCATTATGAATTTATATTTTTAAATATTTATATCCACAAAAAATCCACAAAATGACTTATTAAATAAACTAGTAATAACACATAAGAATATGGTTTTTTTCAAACTCATATGGTGATATGGCGGAGGACTCTTAAATGTCAAATAGGTATGAGATGTAGTAGGAGGGTCTAACAGAAGAGGTAACACCAATCATCCAATATCTATGTTGACACATTCATTACTCCCAAATGAATACCATTTCATTGGATTCTGAAATGGGGGTTTAGTGTTCTGCTGAAATAAAAATAATAAACACAATAGGGGGAAATTAATTGTTTTAAAAAATATGTCCAGATTCAGAATTTTATCTTTCATTGAAATTTATGCATACATATTCTGTTCTCTTATGTTTGTAATCTATGAAGTGGAAAATAGTAAGGAAGAACATGAAAAGTTTTATATTGGTTTGGGGAACAAATATCCCATAGTCCACTACACAAATTATATCTATGTGGTCTATGTTATTTTCATTACAAATCCACTCTTACCATAATACATTTCCCATTGAGGGTAGGCCAGTTACACCTTTTTCAAAAAGGATTTATAGGGACATTGATTTTTTATTACAGACGAGTTTCCCTATAGCATATTCTATGAAGATAATACTCATCCATGAATGGGTCTGAGTATCCAATTCTCCAAAAAATAAAATGATATTTGATTATATTTATGTAAAAGGTTCTTGATCATAGTTCTAGAAGAATATAATAGAATATATATGTTACCCATCATAGAGGAATTTATTCAAGTAATAATAACATTGAATTGAACCTTATTGTGAATGATCTTAAATAATAGTATGAATGGACAAACATAAGTTATTAAATAGTCGCATAAGATTAAAGTACAAATATCTCTAAATATTAGACCCATTATAAAATAACTTAATAGCTCGACATTTATTTATTTTCAGTAGTTCAATATTGAAAAATATATTACAAAATTTACTATAGTACAAAAAAGAAAAATAATACTCTTTATATTATATAAAAGTATTGGATTTATTTCAATTGAGAATATCCTAAAATATCTCATGATATAGAAAAATCCATAAATTTTAAATCATTCGACGGAGTCATATAATTCCTTATAAATTACAATGATTTTCTCTATTGAATCTGAGAATTTCAACTAGTTGTAAAATAGATTTAAAATGAAAATTAATTCAGTCGATTTCCATTTCCAAAATCTTGGAAATTATAATGAATTGAAAACATATAAATGGATATTCAAATGTATGGTTCCTTCATGGGATGAAAAAATTCCAAACATTGGGTTTGAGGATGTATGGTTGATTATAAAATTAAGTTTGATATACCATACATTTGTTACCTCAAATGTATTATTCCTTGAAAATTGTGTGTTATTTAAACATAATTTTAATTTTACACATTGTAGGATTATATCCAAATATAGGGTTGATAAACAATACATATCCATCAAAATTGGGTATATAATGAATACATGTTAATTCAGACATAATGTTTTTGAATCATACCCAATGATTATACATTAAAATGAATGGTATGCATATTTTTTACAGAATACTTTCAAAAGAAATACCAAATAAATTAAAAAGCATTATAACCTATAAATATGACAATCTTATCAAGAAATTTATTCTAGAATAATAAATACTATATATTTTTTAGTAAAAAAATAAGGGTATTTGTGGGCACCCAAAAAAATATTATTTATAGAGTATTGTTGAGGCATTACATTCTTAGATATCTACCACTTTTTAATGATCACAAAACCCATAATATATCATATAATGTGTTGTAATTATAAATACAAATGAAATAATATCTTAAAATACATAAAAATTTTATATAATTTGAAAATTAATTATACATAGTAAAATTAGTTAATTTTTATTGACTATAAAAACTGTTTATAGAGTCATGAATGTTGTGGTGACCAAACATTATCACCATTTTGAGATATCAAATTAAAATTTTATGAAATTTTATTAAAACACATTAAATGAAGAATATAATGGTAAATAAATGTTATGTTATATATTAAGTGGAAAATAAGGCATGTGTCCTAGAATTATAAATGAATAGACATAATGATAATAATAAATATTAATAAAAAAGAATGATCCTGATAAGGATGTTTATTATTAGAAGTGGAATGATCGATACAAAGTAATTTAATAGAAGGAAGGGTTAATTTATAAGGTTCTAGTTCTGTGGAGGATTTGTGAGCTGGTAAATCATGAACAACCTAATGTATTTCATTCAATTCAGCCATTTACCTTTGTAAAAATTCTGAAAACTTCTCAGCCATCTTTGTTTTCAATATTAATGAGTCCTAACTCACATTGAAACATTCATTTAAATTGAAATTCAAAAATACATGAATATTTTTCTTATTTGGAAGAAATATGGTAAGATTGTCCCATAACTGATTGAGATGTAGTCATATCCTATTTTTAGTTAAGGATAACATCTTAAAAATATATCATTGATTATCTAATAAATGATTATGATGTGCACTATTAAACCGAGGTGAATGTATCCTATAATTCCTATCAGACATCACATAATTAATTTCATGAAACCTTTTGATTGGGTCTATTTATGTTTGATAAATTGAGGGAGTGGATTTTATTTGACTATAAATCTTCTTCAATGATTAAAATTGATTTTCAAAATATTTCTTTAAATATACTAAATCAATCTTTGATTATAATAATCCTTTTAGTTTTCCAAAATTTTCTAAAATTTCTCATTAATGAGCATCAAAATATATCCTTGTAATTTAGTTCTCTCTTTTTTTGGGAAGATTACCTATATTACCTCTAAATTCATCTCAGGAAATAGTTGATTTCATCAAATCATCCAGATATTTTATTATAGATTCAATCTCATGTTGTAAACATCAGTTCTCCTCCTTTATACTATAATAAATTATTTCTAGATCATAGTTTTGATGATTTAGGGAATAAAAATAATTTTCTTCTTGATGAAATTATTTTTGGGTTTCTTCCATGACAACTAACGACTTTCATGTATTCTTCTCACTTGAAAAGAATTAATAGTTATTAAGAAAAATGGTTTTCTATTAGGTTACAGAATATATATTTTATATGGATGGTGAATTAGTAGAGATAATATTATGATAAACAGTTTTTTTAGTTTCATATACTTAAATTTTATTTTTCTAATTTCCATTAGTAGTTTCTTAACTTTTTACTTTTTTAGGAGACACATGGTCATCCTATATATGACCGAAAAATTTCTATTCCTTAAGAGTTAGTTTTGTTACTAAAATGAATGATGTATTTAATTTTACATATCCAAAAGTGCCAAAAATGTGTTCACATTGGTAGGTTCTTCTCCATTTCTAGGATGGGAGTGAAGAAATTTATTGTCTACAATATATGGCTCTAAATAATCATTATTAGAAGTATTATATATGAGACTCTTTTTTTGGTTGAATGAAATCTTCTAATACGGATTCCCAAATTTCTTCAGTTCTCAAAAAATATTATCCACCTGATTTCAATTTCCCTCAATTTCCCTGATCAATAGGATCAGATTTTGGTTCCACATCAGATCCAACATTCAACAAATATCCATTAATTGTACTCTAGAATAATCAAAACATTCTAAAGTACCACCTATATGATTTTTTTGTGATGACCCCTAGTTTTAAAATATACATATAGAGAATCTTATTATTTCTTTACATAATAACAGAAATAATTTTTCTATAATAATATAAAAAAAATTATGCCTCTCATTATTATAGTGATTTAGATATCTAATAATACATGGTGGGAAGTGAATCTTAATATAACATATGAAAAAAAACAAAACACACATGTGAGGATAAATAATATTTTATAATTCTTCAATTCATGGAAGGATTTTGGACTAGATTAACATTACAAGTAACTTATATTCATATTTATGATCTATAACCAAAATTTTCCTTTTTTATCCAAAATGAAATGTCATAATATGTTTTTACTTTTTTTCTCAATTCAAATTGATCGAATATAAAAAATAATGAATCCTTCATAACGAAATTTTATGATAATGGAAATCTATTTTGAGAAAATGGAAAATTCCTTATCATATACTCAATATGTGATAATATAATTTTATTCCCTAAAATTAATTGAATCATTCTTATAGAACTGTGTGAGTTCTACATGAAAAATAAATTTTCTATTCTCTTCATTAAAAATAAATTTGTACACATAAATGTAGAGATCCTTATTCAGTATGGTATTTTTCTTTTACATCCTGTCAAAATAAATAGTTTTTTCTTAGAGAATATTTTTCAATGGGGCACACTGACCACTCGAGACAATTGGTCCACCTTCAACCGCCTTCACGTTATTCAACATTTTTTTGAATCTGATTATAGCTGGATCAGATTCTAAGGATGCGAAGGGAGAAAGGAGCTCTATATGGGAATGTTATTTATAATTTAAAGGTTAGTAAGATAAATAAATAGAGAGGAGAAATTTTACGATAGTTTTTGGTTATCTAGTTCTAGTTTCATAACATAATTTACTTAATCATTATTAGATATTTTTTTGAAACCAAAAATATTTTCATAAATGAAATAAATTCATGTTCACATTTATATAGATAATGAATAATAAATATAAAAATAAAACTAATACTTTAAATAAAAATATAATAAAATAGTAAAAAAATTATTTTCAATTAAATATTATTGTTCCCCTTAATAAAATCATAAAATGAAGTGGGATATGGTATAGAAAAATTATCAGCATGTTGATATTTATTATTTAAAAATTCCAATCATATATCAATTTTAAAAATATTATATTTATTTAAAAGACGCCTTATATCAATATTCTTGGTTCTTAATGATTGATGGAATTTTTAAAAATATAAATTCCACTAGTATTATCAATTAAAAAATGTATATTGTTAAAATTAACTGAAATGCCCACTAAGGTGTGTTTCATCAAACACACATATATTTAACCACTACCAACATATATATATTCTTCTTAATCTATTGAATGATCTACTAAATATTCTTTCTAAATTGACCATGACACTAAATATTTTCACAAAAATGTTAGTTTCTAGATTTTATTTATCAATCTAACATATAATTTTTTCATCGGTATTGTAATATAATATTAAATTGAAATACATTTTTTTTGGGTAATGTAAAAATTGAAAAGTACTTCTTTTTAAATATCAAAAAAATATTTTAACAGCTGTAATGTTGGATTATTTTGGGTATGATTAAAATACATCACAAAAAATATAAAAAAATATGTACGGTCTGCTAGTATTTAGATATAATAAACTACCAATCATACCAATTTTTAACTTACTATCTCATAGTTTACCAATTTTATCCAAATCAAGTTTCACAATTTTAAATATGGGAGATGTGTAATTCCTTCTATTTTCAAGTTTATCCATTTTCTATAAATAAATATTTCATATTATATTATTTAAAAAATATGAATAATATTTTATATAATTTTAAAAAACCGTAATGAAATTAAAATCTCCCATAATACTCCTATCATATTATTTTTTTGTATTATTTAAAAAGTCACAATAATTATTTTTATTTTTATAAATAGAAATAACACCAGAAACCAAAATATTAACTAATAAAATATTAAAAAAACAAAAAAATTATGATCTAATGATCCTATTAAAATTATTTTTCCAATATAATGGTATTAATAATTTGTAATAAACTATATGTTATTACTCACGTTCAAAAAGAGAATTACTAAGTTTAAAAATAGAATCTGGGAGATGATGCTTTTTTAAAAATCAGTGGTTCTTCAATATAAAAATTCAACCTTGAATATCCATTTAATAAAATAATATTTTACATCTATATAATATAATATAAAATTATTATGAGATTCATAATCTAGAAGGATTCTAATTTCCTCTAATATAGAACAAATGGAGTGGTTTCGTAATATTTTGACCAATTTTCATTATTTTATAATTTTTATAATTTTATATATTTATATCCTATAATGATCCCTTGATCATCTTGTTTATTTATATAAACCCATTTAGTTCCAATTACTAGTTAATTTGATGGTCTATCAACTAATTCCCAAAAATAATTTATACTTAATTCATTATTCTCTTCTTGTATATCCAATAACCAACATTCATCTTTTAAATATAATTATATAGTCTAAAGTACCAGTTGGGATAGAAAGGAAGAAAACATATCTATGGTTTGTAAATTTATATTAGTTTTTACTATGGTATCTATATTTTCAATAAGAATTTATAAAGGATGTCCCTTTAAGGTTCAAGGATTCCTAGGTAGGACTCCTTGAGGTTCCACTCTCTCACGTTCTTATGGACTAGATTGAATTCCATTTATTTTAATTTTTAAATAATACTATGGTTATTATGGCCTCATATTCCCAATTATCATCACATTAATCTTTTTGATCATTTATTTTACCAAAATAATCCATTATATCAAACACCACATGAACTAGTTATTAAAAAATCCACTATTTTTTATTATATAGTCTATAGGCCTTAGATGTAGCAGAATATACATGGAATATTACTTCAACAAAAATTGGAAGAATTTTACCATGTTTTTACTTATTATTCATGATATACAAGTTTCATTCAAATAAATTAATGTACATGAAAAAATATTTTCTCCTATTCTAAATTTCATAAGGTGTCTTTTTAATAAAAGGTATTATTAATTCTCTATTCCTGATATAGAAATATGTTCTTATATAATCATTCAAAAAATATGTAGGTAGAGTATATTAATTCAATGTAGTTAATTTCATCTCTTGAATAGTTCCATTTATCCTTTAAACAACTCCATTTTGTTGAGTTGTTCTTGGTGTAGGGAAGGCGTTTTTAATTCATAAATAAGTCAAAAAAGAATTAAATTATTGATTCTAATATTCTACAGTATGATCACTCCTCAATGAAGTTATTTTAAAAAAAATCATTTTGAACAATTTTATAAAAGCTTTCAACCCTATTTAATATATCAATTTTATATTTTGGAATTTAATCCCTTGTTAATCGTGAAAAATAATCAACTAATATATAAAAATAAAAATTTTCAACTGAAACATGATACCCTTGATAGTCCAAATAAATCCATGTGGACAAGTTATAGTTTTTTAGATGTACTGACATTTTTAATTGATTTGAAAGATGATTTTTGTTTCTTGAAATTTTTATTTTAATTGCATCATCTGTAATTATAAAATTCAAGATTAGAAAATTCAGAAAATAAAGGTTTCTTAGTTGATTTATAATACGTAAAATAATATAACGTTTGAGTATTATAAATCATATTTTGGACTCATTTGTATCAATAGTTATACAATTCACTTTTTGTTTACAGGAGTAATCAATATCCATGGTACTCAAATTTTTTGTTCCAGGTGCTTTAAATTTATGAAAATTTTCCATGATAACAAGGAATCAATTATCAGAGAAATAAATATAAAATCACCATCCCAAAATAGAGGGACACTTATTTGATTTTGTTTCTTTCATTATACATACAACACTTTATCAATTTTGATTTACATTAGATCTCCAACTAATCTGACTCCAAATATATTTCCTTTTTCACTGTCAACAAAGGTGACTACTCATCAATCCATTTTATCTAGTGTCTGGAAATTTGATGATTATATATTTATATAACTTATGAAACCGCTGTTATTTTACCAGAACCAATATATATTCTTCTACAATTTAATATAATAATGTATTTAAACATGAATTTATTTTGGTATCTATATTTTCATGGGTCCATCTATGTTTGCGGGGAAAGTTATGGGAATCAAAATTTACCTTATTTAAAAAGGGGACAATACATGCTTCAGAAATATTATTTAAAAAAATCCTTTTTAACTCCACATTTCTATGGTTTTCTTAAGAATATTGTGTTATTAAAATTTACTCTTTCTCAAAATTAAATTTTTTATCAAACATTTTTCTGGAAGATGTCAGAAACCATAGTTCATTCACAAAAGGAAATAATGAGAAACCATAGATATTTTTCTCCCTTAGTTAAAAGACTAATGTAACATCTAGGTAAATAACGAATATATCATTTTCACATTTATTAGTAGTTGTTAATAAAATATTAATATTACTTTAAAGGGGATTCTATGTTCGATGGCGTACGCAATATACAACAACGAGTTTCGTTGAAATATTACGTTGCACACTAATAATATAATAATATTATTTTAAATAGTACTTAACGCCTGGCCTTTATAATGGCGGGAATAAACAGAACTAACTAAAAAATTATTATATATGTTTGTTAAATATTTTAACAATTACCCAATAAATGATTGAGGCTTAAAATTCAAATGAATTCAGTTTTAAGAATAAATATTCTTATACTCTTTAAATGGTCAATTAACCACCTTTTGATGGAGATACCCTTTTTAAAACTATTTTTTTCAGTTTTATATGTTATAAACTCCTTCTTTGGAATCAGGACATCGAAATGTACTTTCTATAAATTTTTGTTATTTTTCCGACAAAGTTGATTTTATGGAAAAATGTTGTATTTTAATTCAAAACCACTTTCTAATTTAATTTATTTATATGGTTAGATTATATTTTTAATTGGGTTTAAAGTGTAGTTAAAATATATTTTTACCATTTAATCCAATGGTGGTCATTGGAATTAATTTCAATTTGAAATTTGACATAGACAAGTTTCAATATTTTGATAGATATTGTTTCTTAAAAACATGCTATTTGTTTTGACAATAGGAATTATTTATAAAATTAATTAATTCATCTTCTATGTATGGAATTTTTTAAAATTCATATCATTTTTTAATTTGGAAGGTCAACATTACATTGGATAAATATTTGGTATTTTCGGACAAATGTTCATTTTTAATGAATATTGAAAAATACTGCATTTTACTTCAAAACCGAATTTTCATCTAATTTAATTATATAATTATATTTTACATTTAATTTGTTTTAAAATTTAATTTAATTATTTATTTATTAATAAATTCAATGATGTTCATTGGAAGTAATTTAACTTTTCAATTGGATGTAAAAATAGGTCAATCGTTTGATAAATTTTAATTCTTAAAAACTCGTCTTTGGTTTTGACCACGAGAATAATTTTTAAATTAATTACTACAATTTCTGTGTTTGGAATTGGTTAAAATGGATTCCATATTTGGAATCATATGGTCCAAATTATTTAATTAAGACTCTTTTTTTTGACATTGTGAATAGTAACGACGGTAATTATCTTTAATTATCATGATTAATTAGTAATCAGGTAGTTAAGGGTAATAAAATAAAATCAGAATAATATAAAATGACCCCAACATATATCCAAATCCTATTTTTTGAGTCATTTTAGACCATGGGAAGCTTTCAACCGAACTTGATGGCCCATGGAGTCACATGGGTGTAACAGTGACATTTATGACATTATTTTTTAAAAAGAAGATAAATATAACAAAGGTTAGTATATCCTAAGTAAAAAAAAATTAATTTTGTTTAAATAAATGATATCGAAGACTATAAATAATAATTGGAAATATAAATATATTTCCTACATCATGGTATTTTTTTATAATTTTTAGACATTAAAAAAATAAATTTATTTATGACACCATGATGATGCAGTGATTACCTCATTAGTGAACGATTTAAATGAAATGAAAAGATAAGGTAAACTCTAAGACTTAAACTTTTTGAAAACATATTGTATGGGTTTATGTCTAACCCTTATCACCTTATCCTTTTCATATATCATTTTTGGACCATTAAAATTCGAAAATCATTTTATAATAAATTAACATTTCAATACTTCCCAAAAGTGACCCTCTTCCATCTTATAAAAGAACCACACCTCTACCCCCTTACCCAAACATCTCCATACCTTGTGTCATCCATCCTCTGATCATAGTATTTCTCCAAATCCTTATAATACTCCAAGAAGCATCACTTTGCGCAGAATTCATTCCAAGGAAGCATTTTGCTCAAATCAAAAAGAGTTACCCGATTTAGAGGTAATGTCTTCTCTCGAGTTTCTTTCTTTTATTTTCCTTCTTCACTCAACACTGTCTTCTTATTATTTGATCCCATAATAACACCAGTATCCTAATATAATAGTATTCTTTTTTATTATGAGTATTCTACCTACACTTACACACACCTCCGTCTAATGGGTAAATAACATAATGTTTCTGTGGTTGGCGAATTATAGGCTCACGAAACGATGATTGTTCAATCATCTTTTAACACCTTTCCTGGTGGCCATTATGATTTCAATGTATTTATATATGATATATATGGTATTTTGTTTCTTTCTATATGCTTCTTAATTTTATTTTTAAGTCACGTCTTTATGCTTTTCATGTTGTCGAACTACGATAATTTCATCTGAGGAAGTGTGGACTACCGCCCCTCATGTGATGTGACTTGTTCATGAAAAAAATGGAATTTATAAAGAATGTAATTAATGAAATTATGTGACCTATATAACATATATATTAATACAATCCTGGAGATGATATACTTACAACTACATGGTCAATTTTTTCAAACAGGATCATTGTTGACTCATGTACCAAACATTGAGAAAACGCATGATATGAACTCACATAATTAACTAATTATTATAACACGATAATATGTGATATTAATTTAATAAAATACTATAAAGTAAGTCCTTAATCAATTATAAATTGACCAAATTTTATTATTCAGGAATATAAAGAAACGAAAAGACAAGTCGGACTTGAGGTAAGGGGATTTCTTATCGAACTTTTAATTCAGTGAGATTTCCATTGATCGCCACTTATTTGTTGCATTTGGTGTATTGTGTACTAAAATTTCATTTATATAATCATGATTCTATTTATATTCATGGTATAATGTGATTCATTTTTTGTTTATTATCTTTTGGTCATACAACTGGATTGATTACAACGAGGTAAGGGGTTTTTATCTCACTTTTTATTCCCATAAGATTCACGATGCATTTTCCACTATTTTCTTCTATTTTGTGTATGTACTAACCATGATTATATTCCTTGTGTAATATAATTTAATTTATGGGTATTTACATTTTCATTGTATGTCTCCTCCTTCATGGGGTGTACGTTTCGAAAGTTACCCAAATCGGTAAAGGAACCTTTCTCCCTCCCCGTTTTAGAAGTATTTTTTCTGTGATTTATTTTAATTTACATCTTATTATGCTAGTATATGTTATTATATATCATTATTTCTGTAAATTTTATGTCCATGTGATGAGATACCCTTTTTATCTATCATTACTCATTTTCTGAATTTTAATGTGACGATGTTATGCTGTCGAATTTCTGTAAGGGATCTTTTTAACCCAGTTTCAATTCTTTCGGTTAAACCTCTACTTCTTGATTATGTCATGCCATGAATATGTGTGTATGACTTATGATTGTTCTACAATTAATATCCACTTATATTTACTGTATTTATATTTTTCACACATAATTATGTAATTGATTTATCCTTAATATAAGGATACTGTCTTTGTATGGGACTTCGTCTCAATCTCCTTTCATTGAGGAATAATTTGATTTATACACGACTTTATTTTATATGGTGTATAAAACCCTTTTTACATTTATTTTAATTCAAAAAGAATCTTTTTACACAATCAATTTTACTAAACCAAAAAAGAAATGTTTTTGTCTTACGTATGCGGCGACAACTACCTTTCCACCGCCATGACCATTGTTATAGTTTCGGCTTCCTCTACAAGCCATTATTTTATTCAAAGGAAAATAAATATCATATTTTAATTTTCTTTTTTTTTTGGTATTGAAATTTTTTTTATAATGTTTTGGTTATATCAATGTGTTATATTTATATCTTGTGATTAAAATGGGAAATTGTTATGTTTCCTTTATGCATGTTTTATGTGATACGATTATGTTATGGATCTTGGGAATTGATTGTGAATACGGGTGGTTCGGTGATAAACTAAAGGCAGGTGAGCCCGAGATAGCTCTTCAAAGCATTGGTTAACTCGAAAGAGTTAAACGCTATGGTTTCTCTGAAGAGATTTAGGGAATATTCTATGATGGGTATTCCAAACGTTACAATGAGGGTTACTCCCTACGTAAGAATTTTATGAATGCCACAAGTTACCATTATGTATAATGATTTCTATGAGTTATTCCAAAATCTTATGGTCTCATGAGTTGTGTTAAAGTGATTATGTTGTATGAGTAAAGTGTGATTTCATTGATTCATAAGTTTACATGGACTAATGTTTTCTTTCAGTATTTTCATATCCCTTAATGAGGTTTTTTAAATCATCTAAAGTTTTTGAGATTTTTTTCAAAGGACATAAAGTGGAATAGGTTTGAGGATGGGATCAAGTAAATCTCATGCTATCTCAAACATGGAACTAGACTTGACTCTTTTGTTCCAGAGTTTTTATTTTGTGAAAAAAATGGAAACTGGGTAAATGTGTCTTCTATGTAATCATTCCGATGAAATAGGTATGTCCTAATTCACTAAAACTCTAAACCTAAAAAGATCCTTAATGTTAATTATTCATTTAATTAATGATTATGTAATGTTTTAAAGTCGGGTCCTTATAGTTGGTATCAAAGGTCGGTTTAGATAACATTAGAGGTTAGGGTATTCTTTAAGCTTAATTGACATTACCATTATGGTCAGGGTTTCAGAAAGAGTCGTAGTTTTTTTAGATAAAGTTAATGAGTTTAAGATAACATGAATAATTATATCTTAGTATTATATGATTATTTTACTGATATACTCACACTGACCTTTTTGGTTTTAGTATATGGCTTGATCTAGCATTCACCAAAGTAAAAGTGGATGTGAATAAAACTATGACAGTTTTCTAAAAGGGAAACTGAATGATATGGGAGCTGCAATGATAATTGTTGTGGTTATTCTCAACCTACTATCTGGAGTCATGATTGACCACCTTAACCTTAGTGATTTTTATAAGGCATCATATATGTGAGATACAAATCCCTATGGATGTTCAAGTAAAAATCATAAAGGTAAGTATGTTCAAAAACCTATGTGTCAAAGATGTGGAATGAAACACATAAGTAAATGTTTCAAAGGGACAAAAAGATGCTATAGATTTGGAAATGAAAGTCATAAATCAAGAACCTACCACGGAAAAAGGAAGCATCTATAATACTCTAGGAAAGGGAAAGAAGTTCTTTCTGAATGATCAATTGAATTTTTTAAATGTGGTTTTCATGGTCATTATGAAAACACATGTCCTACAAAGAAGTTTCGGGAATGAGATCAATACGATCGTAAAAATATTCATTTACCAATACCTAATTCCATTCTTATTGAGGATGAAGAAACTGAAAATGACCAATGAAAGGTGCAGATTATTTCATAACTTATGTTTTCCTATTATTGAATTTTAGGATTTGATTCATGATTTTTTTGTGGGAAAGAATTATTTTAGAATAAGTTATAAAGGAATGGATAATGGATCATGAAGAATGTTGAACGAGTAACAAGTCAACACATAAGGGATTCATGAATTATGGTAGATTTTAGGGTGGTGAAATGCTTAAATTTGTTAAGGCTCTTTTGATGATGGGATTACATTAGGAGACTTTTTATAGTATTTGTAACCCTGATGTTTGATATATGAAAATTTTATTCAAGGAATAATTATCTTTTCTTTTGTGTATATAGTAATAAAGAACTATTTTGTTTTATATAATCCATGAATTTGAGGTAATAACCAGTTAATACATTTTGGTATGCAAAATGAAAGTTATTAGATAACCGTTGTGGTTAAAATATGTTATGGATTGTTTTGATGAATTTATCTCTTCTTGGGAATGTTATAAAATTATATTGTTTTTAAATGGGACAACACACAGACCGTGTGACAACCTGTTGCGTCGGATGAAGCGGTGGGAATCGAACCCACAACCAATGTGCGACTGGTATTTATCACCTACCACTGGACTACATGAATTCCCAGGTTAGTATGACTAATTCTTTTTATTTAGATGATCTTATGAATCAGGAATAAGATGATTTGGTGTTATCTATGTAAATGATTAACCTATCATGGATGATATGTGATTAGGTTAATTACTGTTGAATATGAGACTTTAAGAGTAATTGATGTTATTTGGAGATAAATGTTAAGATTTCGCCTGGAAGATGATGTGATTAAAGCTTTCATGGATTTGGGTTTCAATATTAGTGTTTTTTACTTTGATGAATTTTATGGATCGATATTTATTTAATGGTCTTTCTTGAACCTTGGGTTCTTTTCTTTGAAATTTGGGGATTAAGAGTAGTATTTAATTTTATAAAGGATTATCCTTTTGGGGATTATATGATCTCATAAAAACCATTTTGGTTTTAGTTGATGTCTAAATACAAGGGAAATATATAGTTCTCCTTTTTGGAATATTTGATTCTCATGAAGATGATTCTTGTACTTTTGATGTGACCAAGTCTTTTTGAATGCTCATTATTTAGAGAAAAGATTAGATTTGGTAGAAACTTATTAAAAGATAAAACTATACATGAAGGTAAGTATATTTACTCATGATTATATTCTATGTAGTAAATGAAATCCTCAAAATTATGGAAAGTAACATAAAACAAATATGTTGTTGGTTTAGGTTTACTGCTAAGTAATCAAAGACCATTTACACACATCATAAGTTTGTGATTTTCATGTGGTTATCTTTTTCATAATAATGTTTTCTATCACTCTCCATCAGAACATGAACCATTTTTTTCTCCTCAATATCCATGTTTTCATAGAATCTTAGTATCGGTTATTTCAGGTGACCATTGTACTTATATTTCTTTCTTTTAAAGTGTTAATTTCATTTACTTCTTTTCTGATGTGGGGATTTCAATAATGTTTCCGAGCATAATTATAAAACTGTTAGGATGTAGTCCCAAAATGGGGAAAGGATGTAAAATCTAGGTAAATAAATAATATTAGATTTTCATATTTATTAATATTTTTTAATATATTATTAATATTACTTTATAGGGTATGCAATGTTCGATGGTGTACCCAATACGCAAAAATGACTTTCATTGAAATATTACGTTGCACACTAATAATATAATAATATTATTTTAAATGGTAGTTAACGCATAGTATTTATAATGGCGGGAATGAACATAACTAACTAAAAATGATTATATATTTCTGTTAAATATTTTAACAATTACCTAATAAATGATAGAGGATTAAAATGAAAATGAATCCAATTTTAAGAATAAATATTCTAATATTCTTTAAAAGGATGATTAACCACCTTTTCATAGAAAAACCTTTTTAAAAATACTATTTTCTATTTTATATGTTATAAAATACTTATTTTGAATTGGGATATCAAAATGTACATTGTGTAGATTTTTATTATTTTTCCGGTAAAGTTCATTATAGTGAAAAATGCTGTATTTTAATTCAAAAAATCCTATTAATGTAATTTATTTATATGGTTTGATTATATTTTTAATTGTGTTTAATATTTAGTTAAAATATATTTATTCCTTTTAATCCAATGGTGGTCATTGAAATTAATTTCACTTTGAAATTGGACATAAACAAGTGTCAATATTTTGATATATATTGTTTCTTAAAAACATGCTATTTGTTTTGACAGCAGTAATTAATTATAAAATCAATTAATGAAACTTCTATTTTTTTAATTCGGTAATATTTAAATAGTTTCTGAATTTGGAATAAAAATTTTAATTTGGATTTATTTTTGGTATTTTCAGACAAATGTTCATTTTAATCAATAGTGAAAAATACTGCATTTTACTTCAAAACTGCTTTTTCATCTAATTTAATTATATAAATATATTTTCATTTAATTGTTTTTAATGTTTAATTGAATTATGTTTTTATCACTTAATACAATGGTGTTCATTATATGTAATTTCACTTTTCAATTGCATGTAAAAACAAGTCAATCGTTTGATAAATTTTACTTCTAAAAACCCCGTCTTTGGTTTTGACCACCAGAATTATTTTTAAATTAATTAATACAATTTAAGTGTTTGGAATTTTGTAAAATGGATTCCATATTTTGAATCATAAGGTCCAAATATGTAATTAAGTCTCTTTTTTTTTTGACATTGTAAATAGTAATGACGGTAATTATCTTTAATTATCGTGATTAATTAGTAATCGGGTAGTTAAGGGTAATAAAATAATATCATAATAATATAAAATGACCCCAAGATATGTCAAAATCATATTTTTTGAGTCATTGACGACCATGGGAAGCTTTCTACCGAACATTGGGGCCCATGGAGTCACATGGGTGTAATAGTGACATTTATGACATTATTTTTTTAAAAGAAGAGAAATATAACAAAGGTTTGTATATCCTAAGTAAAAAAAATTAATTTTGATTATATTAATGATCTCATAGACTATAAATAGTAAAATTAAAGCTAAAAATATTTCCTACATCATGGTATTTTTTTATAACTTTTAGACATTTAATAATTAAATTTATTTATGACACCATGATGATGCAGTGATTACCTCATTAATGAACGACTTAAATAAAATGAAAAGATAAGCTACAATCTAAGACATAAACTTGTTGAAAACATATTTGATGGGTTGATTTTGAACCGTTATCACCTTATACTTGAAATATATCATTATGGGGCCTTTAAAATTATAAAATCATTTTATAATAAAGTAAAATTCCAAGAATTTCCAAAAGTGACCCTCCTCCATCTTGTAAAAGGCCCCCACCTCTACCCCCTTACCCACACCTCTCAAGCCCTTTTCTCATCCAAAAAATACTCATATTATCTCTCAAAATCCCTATCATACTCTTAGAAGCCTCACTTTTGGCAGAAGTTATTCCATGGAAGCCTTTGGCTCAAATCAAAAAAGAGTTACCCGATTTAGAGATAATGTCTTCTCTCGAGTTTCTTTCGTTTATTTTCCTTATTCACTCAAAAATATCTTCTTATTATTTGATCACAAAATAAAAAAAGTATCATAAATATACTAGAATTTTTTTATGATATGTATTCGACCTATAATTACACACACCTCTGTCTAATGGTTAAAGAACATATTGTTTTTGTGGGTGGCGAATTACTACCTCACGATATGATGATTGTTCAATATTCTTTTAAAACCATTAATGATGGCCATTATGATGTCACTATATTCATGTATGATATATGTGGTACTGATTTAATTCAATATTCTTTTGAATTTTATTTTTAAATCGCAGCATTATGCTTTTCATGTTGTAGAAGTACGATAATTTCATCTGAGGAAGTGTGGACTACCGCCCCCTCAAGTGATGTGACTCGTTCAGGAAAAACATGGAATTTATAAATAATTTAATTAATGAGATTATGTGACCTATATAACATATATATTATACTGTAATTATAATATATATATGTCTAATTTAGTTTTAATTCCTTTTATATGACAAATAAATCAATGTAGCGTTCAGGCGTACCTACGGTTTGCTGTCTCCATGAACGGTGCATGTAATTGTTATTTCCAAATGTCATGGAATAGTATAAAATGAATATATAATGGATATATATGATATTAAAATCATTAATACCATTTTTTAGATGATTTAATTACAACTACATGGGCAATTCTTTTCAAACAAGTTCATTGTTGACTCATGTACCGAACATCTACAAAACGTATGATATGAACACACATAATTAACTAATTATTACAACACAATAATATGTGATATGAGTTTAATAATAAACATTAATGGAAGTCATTAATAAATTATAAATTGACCAAAGTTTATTATTAAGGAATATAAAGAAATGAACAAGACAAGTCAGACTTGAGGTATGGGGATTTCTTATCTCACTTTTAATTCCGTGAGATTTCCATTGTTCGCCACTTATTTGTTGCATGTGTTGTATTGTGTATATCCATTTAATATATATTATCATGACTATATTTATATTCATGGTATTATTTGATTAATTTTGTGTTTATTATCTTTTGGTAATACGAATCGATTGATTACAACGAGGTAATGGGTTTTTATCTCACTTTTTATTCTCGTAAGATTCATGCAACATTTTCCACTATTTCCTTTTGTGTGGTGTATGTACTGCCCATGATTTTATTCTTTGGGTAATATAATTTAATTTAAGGGAATTTAAATCTTCATTTTATGACCCTTCTTTCATGGGGTGTACATTTCGAATGTAACCCAAATTTGTATGGGAACCTTTCACCCTTCTCTTTTTAAAAGACTTCTTTTTGTTAGGTCTTTTAATTTACATCATCTTATGATGGGATATGTTCTTATATATCCTTATTTCTGTAAATTTTATTTCCAAGTGTTGAGATTCCTTTTTTATACATCATAAACCCATTTTATGAATTTTAATGTGACATCGTTAAGCTGTCAAATTTCTATAAGGGAACTTCTTAACCCAATTTAAATTCATTGGGTTAAACATCTACTTATTGATTATGTCGTTCCATGAATATGTGTGGATGGAATATGATTGTTTTACAATTAATATCTACTTATATTGAGTGTATTTATATTTTTCACACATAATTATGTAATTGATTTATCCTTAATCTATGTATACTGTCTTTTTATGGGACATCGTCTCAATATCCTTTCATTGAGGAATCTTTTGATTTCTACACGACTTTAATTTATATGGTATATTAAACCCTTTTGACTTTTAATTTAATTCAAAAGGAATATTTTTATAGAATTCACTTTACTAAACGACAAAAGAAATATTTTTGTCTTACGAATGCGGCGACAACGACTTCTCTGCCGCCGTGACCATTATTTGAGTTTCAGCTTCCTCTACAAGCCATAATTTTTTTAAACAAAAATAAATACAATTTTTTACTTTCATTTATTGTGGTGTTGAAAATTGTTTTGATAATGTTTTTATTATATCAATGTGTTTTATTGATATCTTGTGATTGAAATGTGGAAATGTTATATTTTTTTATTCATGTTTTATGTTATACGATTATGATATGGTTCTTCGGTATTGTTTATGAAGACGGGTGGTTCCATGATAAATTGAGGGTAGATGAGCCCGATATAGCTCTCAAATCCATTGGGTAACGTGAAAGTGTTAAACGCTGATGCTTCTCAGAAGTGATTTAGGGAATATATTGGGATGGGTATTCGAAATGTAACCATGAGGGTTACTCCCTATGTAAGAATGTTATGAATTCTCAAGTTACCTTTATGTATTATTATTTCTATGGGTTATTCATAAATATTATGATTTCATGAGGTATGTTAATGTGATTAAGTTTTATTAGTAAAGTAATTTTTTCATTTATTCTTATGTATACATCGAATAATTTTTTCTTTTCGTATTTTTATATCCCTTACTGAGCTTTTTTTTGCTTATCACGTGTTTTTGAATTTTTTTTCATATGACATACAGACCAATATGGTCAAGGATGGGATCAATGAAATGTCATGGTGTCTAAAACATGGAAGTAGACATGACTCTTTTGTTCAAGAGTTTTTATTTTGTGAAAAAGTTGAAACTGAGTAGATGTGTATAATTTGTAATCATTGGGATGTAATAGTTATGTCTTAATTCTCTATAACTCTAAACCTGAAAAGATCCTCAATGTGAATTATTCATTTAATTCATGATTATGTAATGTTTTAAGGCCGAGTCCTTATAACTAATAAAACTTTATAATAATTCTACCTCATCAAATAATTATTTAAATTAATATCACGAATACTGTAATTTGACATAGATGTGTCAAATTTTTTCATTAATTCTTGATATTCTATTTTTTTGGTATCATTTTAACATAAAATAGAATTACGAATGGTTTTTGTGAATTTGAATTTTTTACTAGGGAATAATATTTTTATTTAATCATTTAAAAATAATAATCCAATTTTATTCTTGAGTAGATATCAAAATCAGAATCATATGTTTAATTTTGTGGACCTAATTTTCTTCAAATCTAAAATGTAGATGTTTGCTTTCAAATTTTTTGGCTCTATTTCTGAATATGATTACGAAGGTCTATTGGAGTATTCATACACTATACATGTGGCATTCATATCTCTTCTAATTTTATGTTCATAATCATATTTCATGTTATTTTTATTTTCTATATTTATTTGTTATTCTTTTAACTGGGGATAGTTAGGACTACTATTTCCCGTCTACTATCATTCATTTCATTGAAATTCTTTAGAACATTAACCATCATTACTGATGTATTATTTAAATACTATATTATTCTTATGGGATTTTTTAAATTTTTGTACTAACTAATCCATTTCCATTTCAGCATATATGTATTCAAAATATTCTAATATTTGGAAATATTTACTTGATTTTTTTCTATATTTTGACATATATATTTATGGATAGTATTATTCTCATTTTAATATCTTGTGATCTTCATCTTTTGCTTAAATTTCCATTTCGTATATAATCATTTTTCCAATAATTTCTATCATAGAAAAATATTTTACTGGTTATGATTGTCATATAGTTACAAATATCCCATTGAATTTTGAGGGTTTAACTCTATGTACATTAAGCAATTGATATGATTGAGAAATTAAAAATCCCAAATGAGAAACATCATTGACTATTTCTGACAACATTACATTCATTTAGTTGATTCTCTCGGCATCATACATTATCATACTATCAAAAAAAAATTTGTAGTATTGTTCCTCTTTAGTCTAAAATTTTCAATCCCTTTATATGAAAAATAAATTTTCTGCAACATTTCATAAGTTGTAGGACCTTGTGAAACATGATTCAATTTGTGGGGACCAAGCCCACTAATGATAATTTTCATTTATTTAAAATTAATTTCATTCTCAGATTCTTTTTATCATCCAATGTTTCTAGATTCAAATTAATTTCATAAGAAGAAAAAATATTCAAATAAACATTAGTTCCTAGATTTTTCAAATGGATGATCATTCAATATTTCAATCATCCATAGTTTTCACCATTGATGTATACTGAATGAATAATATCCATTCACTCTCTTTGATCAACGAATAAAATTTATCATTGTATAGAACATATACAATAACCTTCCTAGATCTTTTTCTACATTATGTAAAATCACTCCATTGATACACATTATTTGTTCCGAATAATAAAATGATATAAAATAGCATTGTGAATTTTTTCTTTTCAATGATCTTGATCGATTCTAAATTTCATCTTTCATTATGATTTATGAAAATATGAATCCTTTTCTTTTATATGTAATCTAACAAGCCGATATATTTTAATGAAGAAAGAAATAATTTTTATTGAGGTTCAGTGAAATGTGATCCCCTAGTCCACTCCAACAATTCAATATTCAAGATTTGGTTATTTTCATTACAATTTTCCTCCTATCACAAGATCTTCCCAACTAAATATAGGCAGTTTACACTTACTACAATAAGGCTTTCCAAATACTTCTGGTTATTTTATAGGAAACATTTTTCTCTATATCATTGTTCGAGAAGATCATACTCCTACATGACTAATTTGGAGTAGCCACAACTCCAATAAATCAAAATACTTTTCATTTAATTAAATTGTTGTGTTTTTATCATTTTTGATGTAGAAACTACCGGAATTGAGATATTCTACATCAAAGATGAATGTATTAATGTAAGAATATATTTGTAGAGATCTTGGTGATAAATGATCTTCAATAACCTTATCAACAAAAATAATAATGATGATTACATAAAAGTACAAGATTGATGTATGAATATCTCCATAGTCTTACTTCTTCAAAAAATAATTGAGTAGCTTGCTATTTTTTATTCAAAGTATTTTCTTTATTGGAATAGATATTTCAAAATATAAAGTTTTATTTAAAGCTAAAATACTCTTTATATTATATTGAATTCATGGCATTCCTTTGGTTGAGATTATCCATCAATATCGTCTGATTGATCTCAATATTTCAAATAAATATTTTTCTTGGTATTCATAACCTTCTATGGAAACAGGAATGATTTATTACATGGAAAACGAACCTTAAAAATTTTGTAAAAAATATTTAAAATTGTATTTAGTTCCATCAATATGATCATAGCCATCACAAATAATTTCCTTAATTAAAACATTTTCCCTGAATTGTAAAACATAGTGTTCCTTCATTAGATAAAATATTTCATATATAGGGTTTGAAAATGTATGATTGAAAAAAATTGCAGGCTTTGTCAACCATTAATTTTTTTATAAATGTAGGGTCCTTACAAATGTTGGGTTGTTCATCTGTACATCCCCCTTTCCCAAAATTAGGATTGTATCTAAATGTAGTGTCGATAAACAATACATTATATAAATTATTGGGGATATGACCATATGTGTTGGTTCATTTTTTACAGTTTATTAACTATGTAGTAGGAAAATACTTGAAAATTTTGGATATGAATTTTTTTTATATAATACTTTTAAAACGTGTTAAGAATGCCTTAACAAATATTTTATACCATAAATATGATAATATTATCAAGAAATATATTCCTGAAAATACATAATATTGAATTTATTATTATAAAATAAGGGAATTTTTTACCAGAAAAATGAATAATATGTATAGATTATTGTTCAGACATTACCAGACCAAAACATATAACTCTTTAATGATTCATTCCAGATGTTAAAAGTTATAACAACCTATAACTATAGTGTCCAACTTCATTAGTGCTCACGATGTTGAATATATTTTTACATACCATTCAAAAGCTATAGAAAAATTTAGCATGGTTTGATCATTCTAATAAATCATGGATGGGTAAAAAACTACATCATCTCATTTCATGGTATCCCAATATTTATCTTGTGGTGTAGTAATTATGATTATTTTTGTACTAAGATAAAATGGTTCATCAACAAACCACTCAATCCCTTAAATATGATTGACTTACAAAATTCAATAATAACAAAGGTAAATTACCTATAAATATATTAAACTATATAGAGACCATTGATGAGGATCAATTTTAATATTTTGATCTATATAACAATGAAACAATAAGAAGTACTGACTTAAATGAAATATTTTAAATTACATAGAGCTATTTGAGTTTATTCCAAAAATTCTTTCCCAATTTGTTTTTATGATACTTACAAATAGATTAGTCATTACAAAAAAAATATTTTACCATGGGTTATACAATGGAATGATATTCTTCCCTTACATGACATAATTACTAAACAACACATACATAAGCCTCGAAACAAGGGAATTAGTAGTAGGTTCTATTTCAACAGCAGGAGTCGGTACAATAGGGGTAGCATCTGCTGGTTAAACTGAAGGGGTAACCATGATATGCTGGTATACCAAAAGATAACTTATAGAAGATGAAACATGAATATATATAATTACATCATACACTGATCAAATGGAATATTCATTTGAAGAGTTGGTGTATAGTACATCATGATAATTATAAATATTTTTTCAAAAATAACTAAACAACTTATTTTTCTGGATACTATAGAATTATATGAAAAACCAATTTCATTAAAATTGTGAGAAACGCTTCATATTTCTTTTAAATTGCATGAAAATAATAAAAAAACTATGTCATTATGTCAATCACATATATAGTAGTCACAACAACAAGTTTTTTAGCATCTTATATGGCATCTTAGATAATACACAATGTATCTGTCTTGAATTACATTATGATTGTAGGGGTGAATATATCACACATAATATATAGAACCTAATTGGATATATAACTAAATGAATAGATATATGATCACGCCAATTCTCAAAGATATAAACCATTGAATCTCTAGATATAGAAGTTGTAGATGGTTGAAATCAAATAATAAAATTAAATTAAATTATAACTACACTTATTTAATTGTGAAATATTCCCATCATTTAAGATTTAAATCTATAAAATCTCAACAACTTCATCATGGGTCAGATCTTATTGAACCCAAGAAACAAGTAGAATCATCTCCTTGTCTGCTACAAAAAGAACCCCAATATCATTCATTTTATAAATTTTATCACATACTCTTATATGTCCATCAACCTAAACTATCATCTCCCCGTGATCTATATCATTCACCATCAATGTAAATGGTTTAACAAGGTATTGATTTTATATTAGGTCTTTTAGGGATTCCATTATCCCAACATTCCTATCAAAATTAGCTATAGAAAAAAAAATCATGACTTCTATGATATAAATATTAGTGGATATTAAAACAATCTTCAAATCATTATATTCTCCTATGAGATTATAAAATTTATTCATTTTAGAAGATGAAATTATATTTATATTAGAACTCCCAAAACCCTTACTAAGAGTTGGGGATTCCTCTCTCATAACATGAGGAGAAAAATCAATATATAAGGAATGGGATAGAACTCCATCGTCTTCCAATATAATATCTAAAACTCCATTATAGATAGTTTATAATCATGAAATAATTATATCTACTTAAAGGTGCTCCTCTTTAGGTTAAACTATGTCAATGTCAGTCGGAAAACGTATTATAGTTTCAAATACACTTTCCTCAAGAAATATATCAGTTGCTTCAACTATTGGATCCAAAAACTGAAATGATTCACCAACATAAAATACATTATATTCTTGGATCTAGACTCTCCCCCTGCTCGGCTCGCTAGCCGAGCCAGCGCACCCCCTGACCTGGCCAGGGCAGGTCACGCGGATTTGAATGTACCCCACCGGGCCAGACCTGGACCCAGGTATGGTCGACCCGGTTCGGGCTGCCCCTGGGGGGTTGGGTCGGGCCGGGCCGGGCCGAGACCCCCCACTTCGGATCATTTTCAGTATTTTTTCCATAACATGACCTACATACCTCCAATCGATACACCGTTAGTTGCGTAGGAATTCTTGGATCAAGATCGTCATTGAGTTATATTAAAATAGAGGTTTCGGTAATGTTTGGATATGGCTGGGTTGGTTCATACCCGAAACCAATCGGGCCCTTGGAGCGGAAACACTTGTAACTCAAGGATCTGACGTCCGATTGATGTTTCGTCAACTGTGTTGAATTAATTTTGTTGAGTCGGTTAGTTTGGAATACTCCAAATGAGGTTTGGACATAGCTGGAGTATAGTCACGTTGGTTTTAGCTTAAAAACCAACTAGGCCCCTGGGACGGAAAAACCAATAACTCTCAGACCGGGCGTCCATTTGACGCGTCGTCTGTCACATTGAGTTCCTTTTGACAAGATGGAACTTCGGGATACATCAAATCTAGACTTCCTGACAGTTGATGTATAGACCCCCTTTTTCACGTGGAGCGGACCCTACTGGAATCGAGTATGCTGTGTGCGGAAACCCTAGAGCTGTCTGCGACTATGACGTCTACCGTACTAGGATCCTAAGTGGGTACGACAATGATGACTTTCGTACTAGGATCCTCAGTGGGTTCGATGAAGATGACTTCTGTACTAGGATCCTATGTGGGTTCGATGATGACTACTACAGTACTTGGATCCTCTGTGGGTTCGACGACATTGTCTACCGTACTGGAATCCTTTGTGGGTTTGACGACAATGACTTTTGTACGGGGATCCTCCATGGGTTAGACAACAATGACTTATGTACTTGTATCCGGAGTGGGTCCGACAGAGTAGTTGGTCATGAATCTTGAGTGGGTCCAACATCTTGGTTGTCTAGTATCATATGTGGGTCTGACAGCATAGATGAATTAGTGACTACATCTGATCATCCCTATCACTCTACGAATGATGTATACATGTCTGAGCTGAGTCTTGATTTTTCAATCATTATCATCGATGTGTTTGACATGCATTCCTGTGTGGACTGGGATGTGCTTTCCTGTGTGGACTGGGTTGTTCTTTCCTATGTGGACTGGGTTGTGCTTTCCTTTGTGGACAAGGTTGTGCTTTCCTGTGTGGGCAGGGTTGTGTTTTCCTTTGTGGACTGGGTTGTTCTTGGGCTCGAGACTTGGAGTCATCTTGTAATTGATAACATAGGTATATGTATTGGAATATACCTATGTAAATTTGGTTGATACTTTGTGTTTGTATATTTCCTATGTGTTTTATCCTTCTTGGATTCTAAGAGACCATCGTGGGTCCCAAGGTCCCTACTGAGTATCGTATACTCACCCCTGTATGGGTTATGCCCACACTACGTTGTGTTGGATGTAGATGACGAAAAGCACTGATCGAGGTGGAGGCCTGTGGAGCTGGATGGTACCCATAGGTGGACCACTTGGCTGGACGTACACGTAGTAGATGGCCGGACCCGAGGTGCTAAGGAGACTATCTTTACCCACCCTTCAGGTGGGATTTCCAAAGGACGACTCAGCGTTACTATTTTACATACTGCTATTGTACTTTCCTTTCGGTTGTACTATACTTCCAGTTGGGTTTTTATACTGGCCCATTTACTTTTCAACACATACCTTTTACCCAGTTTTACTTAGTGCTTACTTCAATTGTGTAATCTGTTGTGTTTTTTTCTTTATAAATAGTTCAAAATAATTTTTTTTTAAAAATATTGTCTTTATTTATCCCATTGGCTAGAAACCGTTTTTCTTCAAAAATATTTTTTAAAAAAGAATTTAAACCAATTTTTTACATTGATAACATATTTCGTTATTTAAATTTTATCGCATCATTATTTTTAACACAAATATTTGGAATTGAGTATTCATTTATTTTTCCAAATTATTTATATTTGGATTTCATTAAAAATTTCAATGGAATGACTAATATCCTGGGTACCGCAAGAATGGAATTTCCGACTAACAAAACCATAATAATATTTAAATTAAAAAATATTTTTTTTTTATTTTATTTTAAAATTAAATGATCTCAATTTTTTTAATTTTTTTGTTTTAATATTTTATTTTCAAATTAATGTTCTACTACCCATGAAACATTAAATGAGATTTATACTGCACAGTACATTCTCCATTTATGATGACATCCCATAATGTAATTTATTCATTTTTTGGGATATGAAAAAGTATAGTGTCATTATTCTTTCTATGAATATTTTGTGATGACATAATGTTTCTGAAACTCGCTTCCCTTCCATGGTTTATGCCATGATAAAATTCCAATGAAACCCACTTTTTTCTGTATGAGTTTTGAAATACAGAAATGATTATATGATTATAAAACTGTTATCTTTAGCAAAGGATATATGAGATGAAATTTTTAAAAATCCTATTTTGTTTCATGGATTATAATATATTGAGTATTTTATGATCTCAGGGTACACATATGAATTATTTTCATTATGTTATGGTAGTCTCATGTTTCTCCTTCCAATGAATTGGGTAATGGTTTTTATCCCATGCGATAGACTGGATGAGAATAGAGTGTAAAATGGTTCAGTAAGGTACTTTGTAAGATATGATTGACTGGGTAGTGAAACCTTACTACTATGATTATTTTTGACGAAACTCGTAGAATTATGATAGTGTTTTATGTAATAATTTACCATTATGGAAATTACAATCTATGATTACATATACACCCCAATTCCATGTATTATTCCAATGTTATAATATTATGGATTATGTTCTTTTAATTCCTTATGATTCATGAATTATGAAATGCAAATCCTTTTTTCATGACTCAAGAATCTAAAATTTTATATATATGTTATCATTTTCATATGTTATGTTCATGTTCTCATAATCCTAGGTTAATGTTATGATTATATATC
The DNA here is from genome assembly GCA_963277665.1 of Viscum album. NCBI lineage: Eukaryota > Viridiplantae > Streptophyta > Magnoliopsida > Santalales > Viscaceae > Viscum > Viscum album. Next base: position 75,565,562 of record OY728127.1, on the reverse strand, counting down.
TCCCCTTTTTTACCCTTACTGAGTATTTGATCTCTCATTTTCTTACGTTTCCATTCCCAATGTAATGAAAAAAAAATTATTTTGGGAATTCTTATCTAGATTACGAAAGGGGTATATCATTATGGGATTAATTGGAGATCCTTCAACAAATTAGATTGTTGTGTAACTAGTCTCTAAAGTAACTAAACTATTATGAAAATCTAGAATGTTTTTTGTAATGTCATTAACAATAATATAATATGATATAATCACTACATGAAAAATTTGAAACAACCACAGTTCATAACCACAGGTATAGGACATTAAACAATGGATATTTGTAATATCAATGTATATTATTATCATGGATCCTATTTTTTTAATTATACGTCCACTACTATAGACATAGTCCCCAGCATGTTTTTATATATATCCGTTGTATAAAATCATGGATGTTAATAATCATATGGATCTTTATAGGCATCATTTAAAACCATGGAATAAAAAATCAATGGTTTCCACCATATATATTCACATGTGTCAATGCTTTTAAATTACGGATCTTTCTTCTTCCACACAATAGTATAACCAGAGTTTGTAACCATGGCTATTGGTGTACTACTATAGGGGAAACCATTTATCTTTGTCTATTTCCATGGTTTTATACCATGGTTGTGTAATTTTATAACATACACACAAACTTTATCTTCCTCGCCTCTCTAAATAAATAGAAAATCACTATAATAAAACAATATAATATATTTATAATCAAATAAACAAAAAAAAATACAATTCGATATAAAAAATATTAAAACTAAAGTACATAATAAATTTCAACATATAAATAAAAACCTTGATTACATCAAAATTGAGCCTCAGTATCCATATCATAATAACAATGGTAACCATAATCAACACATTCTATATAAAACACTATAAAGACCCCGCCTTAAACATTATATAATCTTGAATTAAATTAATATTCACATTTATGATCTTTTTAGGTTTAGAGTTTATAGAATTTTTCCATGACTATTACATTACATCTAAACAATTACAATTTAGACACTTCTACTCAGTTTCCATTTTATTCATAAAATTAAAACTCTTAAAAAAGTGTCATGTCTAGTCCCATGTTTTAGACAACATGAATTTTACTTGATCTTATTGTTGACCCTATTCATCTTTTTGTTATGTGAAAGACAGTTCAAAACATGGTATGAGCATACAAATATCAAAAAGGTTAACAAAACCAATAATGAAAACATTACATGATCAATACATATATAACATAAGCTCTTTGACATACCTCATGAAATCATAATATTTACAATGTAAACACAAATCATAAAGGTAACTAGGGGAATTAATGACATACATACATTATAGCTTTCACACCTATGTAGGGAGTTACAAGTGGAATCTCCATCACAGTATATTCCCTAAATCTCATAGGAGAAACATTCACGTTTACCTCTGTCACATTACCCAATGCATTGGAGAGCTATCTCTGGCCCACCTGCCATAGGTATATCATAGAACCACCCATATACGTATACAATGCCTACGAACCATAACGTAGTCATAACACATAAAACAAAAATAATGGAATGATAACATTTCCACATTTCAATCACAATGTTTTATTTCAAGATATTGACATAATCAATTCTTTATCAAACCATTTTAAAAACCATTTAAAAAATTAGTAATTAGATTTTTGAATCAAAGTGTCCCATACCACATTGAATAATTTAAATTAATTATCATTTAAAAACATTAATTCCCATATAAATAAATCCTAAAAACCATTTTGAAAACATGGAAATTAATGTGAAATATTTAAAAGAATAAATCGTTAAAACATTTAAAAATTTATTTTAGTTAAAGTGTTTTTAACAAAATAAGAGAAGCTCGAATACAAATAACTGAATAATAAAATTTAATCATAAAAATATAATATCATGAGAATAATGGAATTCATGATATAATATGAAAAAGGACAGTATAAACACCATATAAGAGTGAGTTGGTTCATAACAACAATGATGTCTCAATGGAATGTAAATTGATAAGAAATCTCTTATAAAATCATTATCATCTGATTAAGGATAAATAAAATACATTATATTGTGTGAAAAATATAAATACACTCAAAATTATTTTATATTTAGTTTAAATTAATCAGAGGACATTTAAACATGTTCTTTTTAATGCATAACCAATGACTTAGATGTTTAACTCAATGAATGGAAATTGAGTTAAAATTACTCTTATCAAGTTCATATCGATGATATGAGACTATATCAATGGAGTGATTATGTGTATCAAAAGTATTTCCACACAAAGGGGAGTGGAAATTACAACATAAAAAAATAAGCAATAATTCCACACAGAATCATAGCATGACATAATTAAGAATTAGAAGATTAACCCAAGGAATGGAAATTGGGTTAAAAGTTCCCTTACCAATTTCGTAACATATGAAACATACACCAAATGAAAGAAGGATCATACAATTAACATGTAAATACCCATAAATTAAATTATATTACACAAGGAATAAAATCATGGGTCTTACATGCACCACATAATATGAAACTGTGGAAAATATATCATGAAATTCATTGGAATAAAAAGTGATATGAAAACCCCTTACCATGAAGTAATCAATCGAGTAGTATTAACAAAAGATAATAACAAAATAATGAATCCCAGAATACTTTGAATATAAATATAATCATGATAATATATATCATATGTATGTACACAATACACCACATTCAATAAATAAGTGGCGAATAGTGGAAATCTCACAAAATTCAAAGTGAGATAAGAAACCCCTTACCTTGTGTCTGACTTGACCCGTTCGTTCTCTAATCTCTAGAATAATAAGATAAATTTAATTTATACATTATTAAGAACCTTTATAATGTTCATTATCCCTTTTAAATCACTTATTACCAAGTTATTAACATTATGCAATCATTTAGGTTTACAGAGGTCATTTTGTCGATATTTGGTACTTGAGTCAAAAATGAACTTCTTATATTTACAAGTTGTTCTTGTGGTGAAAAGTACATTATCTTAGGCATGATATTCACTATTTATATATCTTATATATAATATATATCCTTTATATATGTTTATTTAAAATATTAGATAACATTTGGAGATGCGAAATGAAGTGCACCGTTCATTGAGTCGATAAATCGTACGTACACATGAATGCTACTTTCATATCTATTTCATATTTAATGGATTGAAAACATAATGATACATAGGTATATTTTAATTTCATTATAATATCATATTATATATATGTTACTTAATTTCTTTAACTCCTTCCTTTATATGTTCCATCTATGTCATGAACGAATCTTATCACCTTGAGTTGGCGGTAGTCCGCACATCCTCAAATGAAATTATTGTATATACACATATTGGAAAGAATAAAAGTATGTATGTAAATAAAAATTAAATAATAATAGAGAAAACATAAACATAATATATATCATATATAAATATACTTCCATTATAATGTCAACCACAAGTGGTGGTAGGAGAAGATTGAACAATCATCGTTTCGTGAGGCGTTAGTTTTCCATCCACAGAAACAGAATATTCATTACCCGTTGGATGGAGGTGTGAATATCTGTAGTTCAAATCCTTCTCATAAAACAAAATAGTATAAATAGGATATTGGTAATTTTATAAAATAATGGAATAAAAATATTTTAGGGGTTTGGGGATGTAAAATAAAACAAAAGAACTTAAGAAAAGATTACACCTTAAAATCGAGTAACTCTCTTTGGTTTGAACAAAAAGGGATTCAAGAAGTTCCTTCTACAAATGGTAATAATTATAAGAGGAGTAGAGGGACATTGAAATATTATTTGTTCAGTGGTTGTAAGATCCATTGGGCTTGAGAGGTGTGAGTAATGGGTATGAGGTGAGGGCTTTTTACAACGGGGGGAGGGGCTCTTTAGGAATGTGTGAAAATATTATATTATTATATATTGATTTTCGGTTTATGAAGGTACAAAAATTATTAAAGGAAATGATAAGTTGGTTCATGGTTGAAATAAAATCATCTAATAAAAATTGGACAGGTTTTTGATATTATTTTAGTCTTTTTAATCTTATTTATTTAAATCATTTATTAATGAGGTAAACACTACATCATTATTGTGTCATAAATAATTTTATTTATATGATGCTTAAAAATAATAAAATAATACCATGATGTGTGAAATATTTTTATCTTTTTAATTAATATTTATAGTGAAATATATGAATTATAGAACCCCACATTAATTTTTTTTAACATAACAATACATGTTTATGATATTTTTATTTTTTCTTTAAATAAAAAGTTTTAAATATCATTATCTTTCCCAAGTGTCTCTCAAAGGCCAAAAGTCTCAAAAAAAGATTTTCTTAGGTGGAAATTACTCATCCAATAATTTTAGAACAAGTTTTAAGGTAATTTTATATTATTATAACATTATTTTTACCTTTAATTATCCTGTTTACCTTTAACGGCAGTAAATAAAAGCCGAAAGGTACTATTCGCCAAAAATTATTTTCATCTTATTGAACCAAATTTTACTAAATAATAACAAAAATGTATTTCGACGTTTTAAAATTCAATTCATAAAAGCAGTAATATTTCATTTAAATGAAAAAGTCGGTTTTTTTAACTATTACTTAGTGTTTTCACTATTCATAAAAAATTGATGTTTTTCAGAAAAATACAAAAAAAATAGCCTAATCTGTATTTGATATTCCAAATTCAAAAATGGTTTCTCTTTTACCAAATTCCAATCTTAGAAGTAGGATTACTTAATTTAAAATTAATTGTCATTGTCAAAACAAAAAGCGTGTTTTTATGAAATTATAGCTATCAAAAGATTGACACTTGTTTATGTCCAATTTCAAAAGTGAGATTACTTCCAATGACCAAGAATAGATTTAATGGTTAAAATACGATCTAATTAAATGTTAAAACTAGTTAAAAATATAATGAAACCATAAAAATAAATTAGATTGAAAGGAAGTTTTGAATTAAAATACAGTATTTGTCACTATTCATTAAAAAATGAATTTTATCAGAAAAATACCAAAAATTTACCCAATGTAAATATTGATGTCCCGATTCTAAAGAAAAATATTATTTATTCAAAAAGAACAAAAAAAAGGTGACCAAAACAATATTTAGAGAGGTTTCTCAAATAAAAGGTGGTAAATGGACCATTTAAAGTTTATTAGAGTATTTATACTTAAAATTAGATTAATTCACATTTTAAGACTCTAACATTTTATGGATAATTGTAAAAACATTTTAAAAACATGTAAAATCAAATTACAGTTAGTTTTGTTCATTCCTACCCCTACAATGTCTAGGTGTTAACAACCATTTAATATAATAATATTATATTATTAATTTTTATTATGAATTAGCATTGTGTGTAACATTAGACTTTAAAGAAATCTGTTGTTGTGTATCTGGTACGCCATCGAACCTAGCATCCATTTAAAAGTAAAATTACTATTTAATTCACAAATATTAATAAATATGAAAATGTATTATTTTCTATACACTTGGTTGTTACATACTTCCACCATTTTGGGGATTGTGTTCTTACAATTTTATAATTTTTCTTGGAAACAACATTGAAAGTCCTAAATTAGTTAAAGAGTCAATAAAAATATAAATTTATGATAAATATAAAATTGAAATACAAAATTCTCTCGAGATAGCCCATACTCGGATTCCCTATAGGAAAACATGAGTATGGAAGAGAAACAAACCATCAAGGTTTGATGGATATTGGTAGAAAACATAATTAAGAGAAAGTCAACAACCAGAAAGTCACAAACTTGTGACCAGTTAAACGGTCATTGATTCCCCAACAAGAAACATTATTGGAAATTTTTTTTTATTTAAGTTACTTTTCATAATGTTGAGGAATTATTTATGAGATTAACTAAAAACATAAGGAAACATACTTACTTGTCATGGAGACATTCATCCTTTACTAAAATTCTACCACAAACTCATCTTTTCACCAAACAAAGAGTATAAAAACTGACAGTCACATTTAAACCACAAGAATCAAAAACTAGAGTATCAGATAATGCACAAAATATGAACTATATATTTAACTTGTCTTTAGACATCAACCAAAACCAAAATGTTTGAGCCCGTGGGTCGACTAACGTCGCCTGTCTTTAGAATCATCTGGCCTTGTGTTTCTCCATGGGCAACCCCGATTCTGTCCACCTAGAAGGTGGAGGGGAGTTTGAGGCCTTGTGTCGACTACCGTTGCCTGAACCAAATGTAAAGACCCAGAAATTTCAATAAATTTTTTTTCATAATTTATTTTGGATTTTACAAGAACGCAGTTTCTAACGGCGCCTGATTCTGAGGCCCGGTGTGCCCAAAATCAATTTTCGAAGTTTATCTCGGGTACGTTCAGTGAACGAACGAGCGGGTTTTTCTAAATTTTAATCTAGTGCTCGGAATCGAAATCTGAGGGCACCGATGAAACCGCAGCACCGGTAATTTCTTAAGAGGACAATTACCAAAGATGCATTTACTCGAGAGGAGTTGTTAAAAATTTGTGGAACAATTTTTTTATTAAATCTTTATCCTAGTGGTTATATCCAAATGGGGTACATCGTGTGGGACCTACAAGCCCCTTACTACCCATGAGAGGATTAAAGGTGAGGTGGGTCCCACACAAGCCCCCACCATTTCACTTTCCCCAAAACTCCTTAAAACCCCCCTCTTTAATTTTGTAACTCATCTTAAATTGAGTAACCTTCCATTTCCTCTCTCTCTCCCTTAACTCTCGCCAACACATACCTTAATTAATTAATTGAACCTATTCAATTAATTAACAAAGTGTTTTGAATTTTGAAAGAAAATACTTTTGTTAATAAAATAATAGCATGAACCTATTATTTTACATTGACACATTTTATGTGGGGGGAAAAGGGAGAGAGCTCTTGTGTAAAAGAAGGAGGAAGTTCCTCTTGGGTGGAAGAACATCAACCTCTCCATGAAGAACGGTTCTTCTCTGAAGCAGAACATCGACCCCTCAACATAGAACGACTCAGTGATCCGGATTCTTCTGTCTTCTTCTTCCTCCATGACATGGGTGAAGTCGCTGACCGCGGTGACCATCGCCAACGACAATGTACCTTCCTTGTTCATCACTGCAACAAGTTAGGAGACGTTGTTTCCTCCTCGGACACACCCCGACGTCCACGGAATCCACGTCCAACCCCCACGACGCCGTTATCAGTGACACCCGATGTGCGGCGTCAAATATCCAGGTAGGGGTTTTGTCTTTACATTCGGATTTTATTTGGACGTTATTCAATAATATTGGCCACCTGCTAACAAAATAACTAAGGGGGTCGGACCGTCAAAACACGGCTAAACCTCCTCCCCTATTTTTATTTTGATGGTTATCTTCGTGGATTGAAATGGAAGCGATGTGGTGTCGTCGCACCGCTTGAAAACAATGAGAAATGCGGCGAAGAAGGGCGGCGTCGTCGCGCTGCGCCATTTAGGCCGAATGAAGTCGCGACTGAGTCAGGTCACGGCAAAGGGGCGGGGCACCGTCGCGCCACGCCGAAGAACCACGAGGCGGCCGCTGCCGGAGCGGGGCCGCGATAGAGGGGTGTGGCACCGTCGCGTGGCGCCGGACGAACTAACGCCACGGCCTAGGGCCGCGGCGGTGCTAGGGAGGGCGGCGAGAGCCGCCGACCGCTGGTTCTGGAGGGCGGGACCAACCAGTCCCGCGTGGAGTGCGCTGGTCGGCCGTTACGGCCGGCCAGATCTGGAAAGACCAGGCGTCAAACCCCGGGTCAGTGCTACTGGGCGGACCCCCTGCGGGTCCTCCGTTTTGTCGAAGGGGGAGACGGTCCCCCCCCCACTTTCTGCACTCCCACGGCGCGCGGGGCGCCCGTGCCGGCCTGGACCAGCTACACCGGCTGGACCGGGCGCACCGGGCCGGGCCCCACCGGCTGGACCGGGCCCCGCCAGCCGGGCAGGGCTGAGCCCTAGTCTTCCGGACCCGGACCCAGGTCGGGTCGACCCGGTTCGGGCCGACCCAGGGTGTCTCGGACCGAGTCGATCCGGGCCCAAAACCCCCTAAAACATGACAGGATCGCTTAAAAGCCCATAACATGGGCTATAGTCCTCTGATCGACACACTGTTAGTTGCGATACGGTCCTTGGATCGAGACGGTCATTTCATTATATTACACTCAAGGTTTCGGAGAACTTTTCATACATCCGGGTTGCTTCGAACCTGAAACCAACAGGGCCCTCGGAGCGAAAACGCTTATAACATGAGCTCCGAACGTCCGATAGACATGTCGTCAACTTTTTTGGATTCCTCATGATCAGACTGAACTTTCAGAATACTTCTCATAAGGTTTGGAAACAGTTGGATAGTGGTCGGCTTGTGTTTAACCTGAAATCCAACCGAGCCCCTAGAACGGAAAAGCTGATAACTTTCAGACCGTACGTCCGATGACGAACCGTCAGTGGCGATGGTGATCACTTTGAGAAACGGTCCCTATGAGTATACCCTATGAGAGTTCGGGGTACAGTTGAGATACGACCTGGTTGGTTCGCACATAAAACCCACCGGGCCCCTAGGATGAAAAAGCTAATTACTAACAGACCTAGCGTCCAATTGACGCGTCATCTGTTGCGTTGAGACCCATATGATGAGGCAGTCCTTTGAGATACTTATTTGTGGAACTTTGAGATACTTGGAGTATCGAACTGTAGCTCGTGGAGCGGACCCTCCAGGAGACGAGCGTACGGAGTACGAAGACCATGTAGCTGGCTGAGACCTGACAACTGCTTGACAACTCAACTTGGAGTGAGTCGACTAGCCTAGTGGACGGAGTGCCCGGTAGTTGGAAACAGACCCAGAGCGGACAAAGTTCCCGGTAGTTGGCCGTAGACCCGAAGTACTCGACAGGAGGAGTACCTTTACAAACTTTTAGGGAGAGTGCCCGGAATTTTGCGGCAGACCCTCAGTGGACAGAGTGCCCGGTAGTTGGCAGCAGACCCGTGGTACTCGATAGGAGGAGTACCTCAGCAGTCTAAGGATATTGAGTAGTACCCCGGAGTCATGATAGGATCACTGTACTCGTCAGAGATGGAGCTCTTCAGTAGTTACAGTTTTGATAATTAAAATTCTGGTTTGAGGTGAGTCTATGACCTTCGTGTTTCCTCATAATTGAGATGGGTCACTTGATAACTTAGGTATATGTATGGGAATATACCTAGGTAGTGGTTATCTGTTGATTTCATAACCTTTGTGTTTCCTCATGATTGAGATGGGTTACTTGATAACTTAGTTATAAGTATGGGCTTTTACCTAAGTAAGGGTTATCTTTTGAGATCCTTCTATGTGGTTATACTTGTTGGATTTAGTGAGACCGTGAGGGTCTCGGGGTCTCTACTGAGTATCATATACTCACCCCTACATGGGCAATGCCTTCACCTCGTTGTGTGGGTTGCAGACGACGGGCAGCGCTGACAGTGGCCGAGTGTTCGAGGACTGGACGGTACCCGGAGGTGGACCTCATGACGAGTCAGTATCTGGAGGTGGACTTCACGACGAGACTATAATTGTTGGATGCTGATGGGTGAGAGAATTGTGGAGGCTATCTGTACCTACCCTTCATGTAGGATCCATGGTGGACGATCCAGGAGATGCGCTATCTGTACCTACCCTTCAGGTAGGATCCGAGGTGGACGACCTAGGAGCTGCTTCTATTCTTCCAGCTGCTTGTCTTTTCTGTTGTTCTTTCATTCAGTTGTAGCTGTACTTTCAGTGGGGTTTGTATTCTGGACCATTTACATTTCAGCACTTTCTTTTGAACTTAGTGAATTACTTCCTCTTGTACTCTGTGGCGTTTTCTTTACTTTTATAAATTTAATTTCTTCCCAGTTATCGGGATTTACACCTTTGGTGCTAGTCGCCAGCCCCTGGCCTATGAAAGATGGGCTTGGGGTAGTCACGGCACGGGCCCCGAGGACAGGTCGTGACAAATTGGTATCAGAGGGCTCGGTTCTACCACAAGAACTTAGGACTCTGATATTTCCCTTTCTGTGAAGCAATAGTGTTAAGCGTACTAAGTGTGTTTTTTAGTTCAGGAAGTCCAGTGTTGGTGCGGGCGGCCGATGTATCTATACACCAGGACCCTGATAACTGATTTCCGACGTGGTGCATAAAAACACTGGTTTCATGTGTGTTTAAAAATGTTTTTAAAAGTCAGATCAAACCTGGTTAAATCACCAGGTATAATCATTTGATTGTGTCACGTTTGTTTCTTTCAGGATTCCTCCCCACGGACGACCAACTAGAGCCCTTAGAGTTGAACATACTGACAACCCGTAGAGCGACGAGGCCTTAGTACATGGCCCTATCCCAGTTGAGGCACCAGCGGGGTCACCAGCGGTACTACCACCTATTGGACCACCGATGCCACCAGCCCCAGCATCATAGATTGAACGTCGCTTGAGCGCACTGCAGGAGTTCCAGCGCTAGAGGCCACCCAGGTTCAGTGGAGAGACGGACCCGCAAGCAGCTGAGGATTGGATACAGGCTGTGGTGAGAGTTTTCAGGCTAGTAGGGACGACGGAAGACTTCATGGGGATCCATGCTGCTAGCCTCCTTCAGGAAGCAGCAGGCAGATGGTGGAGCCTGAGGCTCCAGATGCATGACGAGGCGACACTTCTGTGGGCAGACTCTGAGAGCATGTTCGGGCAGATATTGTACAAGCCACCCTTCGAGAGGTGCGTATACAGGAGCTACTAAATCTAAAACAGGGTTGCATGATGGTAGCGTAATACTCAGCAAGGTTCACAGACCTCTCGTGCTACTCCGTAGATATAGTACGGGACCCGTTCTTCAGGGCCCGAAACATTGAGCAGGGGCTCAGGCGAGAGACTAGAGATTCTATTGTTTCTTATAGCATCCTGATGCAGATAGGGGTGTTGGAGCGAGCCCTCTTAGTGGAGAGTTTCCTTGCAGAGCAGTCTTCAGCAGCAGGACCAACCACTAGCCGGCATGAGGCAGATTCTTCTGCAGTGGGTGGTAGACTGATGACGCATAGGTCCAATAGGACCAGACATACAGGTGGTTGACCTAATGACTCAGGGCCGGTAGTGCGAGGCACCAAGGGGAATGATAGAGCCAAACCTGGCGTGTAGTGTTACTCCTACGGCGGAATGGGTCACATGGCACGTGACTGTCGGACCCGACATACAGATGCCCAGCAGATAAACGGAGGACCTCCCAGGAAGAGGCAGAGGTTCGATCAAGGTGGACCGCAGGGAACGGGAGACCGAGACAGGGGAGCTGGACATGTAGCTGGAGGTAGACGACGCTTCGAGGTGTTTCCACCACCACCACCAGGAGGTCCACCCTGACCGCAGGGAACAGGTGGATAGGAGAGAGCTCAACTTCAGAAAGTTGAGGCCTATGACTACGGAGTTCCGGAAGCTGGCATACCAGAGCAGGACTAGTTCCAGGGACGGGACCTTTGATCTTGGGGCTTCTAGTTTCCTTGTTCTCATTGTTGTGTGTCTTTGTACTTCAAGCTGCAGTAATAAAAGACACTTTTCCTTGTGACATTTTCTTTCTTCCTTTTTGTGTACTGAGAGGTCCCAGTTAAAACTGTTGACATGACCCTCACTTTCTAGATTCCTATTGGAGGAGACCCAGTTACCTCACACTGATTCCGACAGTGTGACTCGATCCTTAGAGGCAAGTGTGACGGTTGGATCTCTTGGTAGTAACTTCAAGGCCTTACGACATCGTCCATGGCATGAATGAATCATTCGTGTTCGGATTGACTGTATTAGGAAAAGAACATGGTTCATCCAGGGGATAAGACCAGATTTCTCTAATCGGAAAAGAAGAAATCATAGCAGCTCTTGTGGGAACAGAGATTGTCCAGGCCACGATAGAGAAGGTCCAGGTCATCCAGGAGCGGATGAAGACTGCACAGAGAAGGCAGAAATCATATGTTGATAGGAGACAGGACCACTGGAATTTGAGGATGGACACCACGTTTTCTTACGGGTCTCACCTCGACGAGGTCTATGGAGATGTTCCCAAGGTGGAAAGTAATCTCCGAGGTTCAGCGGACCTTTTCAGGTCCTCAAAAGGGTAGGCGAGGTGGCTTACTGTTTGACCCATCCACCTCAGTTGCACCAGGTGCACGATGACTTCCACATATCTCAGTTGAGGATATACGAGCTCGACCCTTCGCATATCATCGACCATGGGGAGCTGGACTTTGGCGATGGGGTGACATTTTCGGGGTTCCAGTAGAGGTTGAGGATCAATAGGAGCAGATCCTACGAGGATGGTCGATTCATCTTTTTCGCTTTCGTTGGAAGCACGAGAACCTCTTGGAGAGAACATGGGAGCGGAAGGCTCAGATGCGTGCTCTGTACCACTTTTGTATCCATAGTTTGTGTTAAATCCTTACAGGGACGTAAATCCCAGAGGAGAGAGTAATGTAAATACTCGAGAATTTCAAGGAAATTTTTTATTCTTAATTTCTTTGGGATTTTACAAGAACGCGGTTTCTGACGGCACCTGATTTCAAGGCCCGGTGTGCCCAGAATCAATTTTCGATGTTTATTTGGGGTACTTTTAGTGAACGAACGAGCGGGTTTTTCTAAATTTTAATCTGGTGCTCGAAATAGAAATCTGAGGGAAATGATGAAACCGCATCATCGGTAATTTCTTAAGAGGACCATTATCGAAGATGTGTTTGCTCGGGAGGAGTTGTTAAAAATTTGTGGAACAATTTTTTTATGAATTCTTTATCCTGGTGGTTATATCCAACACGGGGTAGTTAAGGTGGGACCCACAAGCCCCTAACTACCCATGAGAGGATTAATGGTGATGTGGGTCCCACACAAGCCCCCACCTTTTCCCTTTCCCCAAAACTCCTTAAAACCCCCATATTTAATTATGTAACTCATCTAAAATTGAGTAACCTTCCATTTCCTCTCCCTCTCCCTTAACTCTCGCCAACACATAATGTAGTTAATTAATTGAACCTGTTCAATTAATAAACTAAGTGTTTTGAATTTTGAAATAAAATACTTGTGTTATGAAAATAATAATACGAACATATTATTTTACTTTGACACATATTGTGTGGGGAGAAAAGGGAAAGAGATCTTGTGTAAAAGAAGGATGAAGTTATTCTTGGGTGGAAGAACATCATCCTCTCCTTGAAGAACGGTTCTTCTCCGATGAAGAACATCGACCACTCAACTTAGAACGACTCAGCGACCCAGATTCTTCCGTCTACTTCTTCCTCCCCGACAAGGGAGAAGTCGCCGACCGCAGTGATCATCGCCAACGACAACATACCTTCCATATTCAGCACCAAAACAAGTGAGGAGACATCGTTTCCTCCTCGGACGCACCCCAAAATCCACGGAATCTACGTCTGACTCCCATGACGACATTCTCTACGACACCCGACATGCGATGTCAAATATCCAAGTAGGGTTTTTGTATTAATTTCGGATTTTATTTGGACGTTCTTCGATAAAATCAGCCACATGTTATCAAAATAATGGAGGGGGTCGGACCGCACAAACACGACCGATCCTCCTCCCCTATTTTTATTTTGATGGTTATCTTCGTGGCTTGAAATGGAAGCGATGTGGTGCTGTCGCACTGTGCGGAAACAACGAGAAATGCGGCGAAGATGCGCGGTGCCGTTGCGACGCGCCTTTGAGGCCAAACGAAGCCGCGGCCAGGGTCAGGCTGTGGCGAAGGGGCATGGCGCCGTTGCGCCGCACCGGAAAAACCAATGTCACGGCCTTGGGCCGCGGCAGAGCTAGGGAGGGTGGCCGGAGCCGTGCGGCCGCCGGTTCTAGAGGGCGGGACCAACTGGTCCCACGTGGAGTGCACGGGCCGGCTGTTACAGCTGGCCAGAATCGGAAAGACCGAGGTTCAAACCCCCGGTCAGTGCTGTTGGGCGGACCCCCTGCGGGTCCGCCATTTCATCGAAGGGAGTGGCGGTTCCCCATCTTCTGCGCTCACGCAGCACGCGCGGCGCCCATTCCGGTCGGGACCGGCCGTGCCAGCTGGGCCGTGCAGCGCCCTAGTGGGCCGGAACCAGACTCGGGTCGGGTCGAACTGGTTCGGGCCGACCCAGGGGGTCTCGGGCCGGGTCGGTCTCGGGCCCAAAACCCCCTAAAACTGGGCAGGTTCGCTTAAAAGACCATAACATGGGATACAGTCCTCTGATCGATGCATCATCAGTTCTTATGTGATCCTTGGATCGAGACGATCATTTCAGTATATTACAATCATGGTGCTGGAGAAGTTTGGGTACAGCCGGGTTGGTTCGATCCCGAAACCAACAGGGCCCTCAGAGCGGAAACGCTTATAACATTAGCACCGGACGTCTGATAGACGTGTCGTCGTCTTTGTTGGATTCCTGTTGATGAGACGGAACTTTTGGCATACCTTTCCTGAGGTTTGGATGCAGTTGGATAGTGTCTAGGTTGGGTTGAACCCTAAATCCAACCAAGCCCCTGGAACGGAAAAGCTGATAACATTCACACCAGACATTCGTTGACGAACCGTCAGCGGCGTTGGTGATCACGTTGAGAAACGGTCCCGATAAGTATACCCTATGAGATTTTGGGGTACAATTGAGATACGGTCGGGTTGGTTCGCACATGAAACCAACTGGGCCCCTGGGACGAAAAGGCTAATAACTCACAGACCGGGCGTCCGATTGACGTGCCGTCTGTTGCGTTGAGACCCCTATGACGAGGTGGTCCTTTGAGATACTTCTTTGTGGAACATTGATATAATTGGAGTATTAACATGTAGCTCATGGATTGGACCCTCCTGGAGATGATCATAATGAGTATGGAGACCGTGTAGCCGGCTGAGACCTGACGACTGATTGACCGACTCGACTTGGAGTGAGTTGACTAGCCCAGTGGAAAGAGCGCCCGGTATTTTGCGATAAACCCACCGTGGACGGAGTGCCCTGTAGTTGGCCGCAGACCTGCGGTACTCGATAGGAGGAGTACCTATGTCGGCTATTAGGTAGAGCGCCCGGTATTTGGCTGCAGACCCTCAGTGGACGGAGCGCCCGGTAGTTGGTAGCAGACCCGCAGTACTCGACAGGAGGAGTACCTCAGCAGTCTATGGTTAGTGAGCAGTACCTCAGAGTCATGGCAGGATCATTGTACTCGTCAGAGACAGAGCTCTTCAGCAGTTATGGTTTCAATAATGAAAATCCTGGTTTGAGATGAGTCTATGACCTTTGTGTTTCATCAGGATTGGTATGGGTCACTTGATAACTTAGGTATATGTATGGGCATATACCTAGGTAGTGGTTATCCATTGATTTCATAACCTTTGTGTTTCCTCATGATTGAGATGGGTTACTTGATAGCTTGGGTATAAGTATGGGCTTCTACCTATGTAAGGGTTATCTATTGAGATCCTTCTTTGTGGTTATCCTTGTTGGATTTGGTGAGACCTTTAGGGTCTCGGGGTCCCTACTGAGTATCGAATACTCAACACTGCACGGCCTATTCATGTACCTCATTGTGTTGGGTGCAGACGACGGGCAGCGCTGACAGAGGCCGAGTGTTCGAGGACTGGATGGTACCGAGAGGTGGACCTCACGACGAGTCAGTATCCAGAGGTGGACTTCATGATGAGATGATATTCGAAGGAGGTTGATGGGAGAGAGCATTGTGGAGGCTATCTGTACCTACCCTTCAGGTAGGATCCATGGTGGACGATCTAGGAGTTGTGCTATCTATACCTACCCTACAAGTAGGATCTGAGGTGGACGACCTAGGAGCTGCTTCTATTCTTCCAGCTGCTTGTCTTTTTTGTTGTACATTCGTTCAGTTGTAGTTGTACTTTCATTTGGGTTTGTATTCTGTCCCATTTACTTTTCAGCACTTTCTTTTGTACTTAGTGTATTAATTCCTCTTGTACTCTGTGGTGTTTTGTTTTCTTTTATAAAGGCAATGCCTTCCCAGTTATCGGGATTTATGCCTTTGGTGCTAGTCGCCAGCCCCTGGCCTATGGAAGGTGGGCTTGGGTTAGTCACGGCACGGGCCCCGGGGACGGGTCGTGACACCATATGACTGTGAAGAACAATTACCCGCTCACAATGATTGATGACCTTTCTATTCAGCTGAAGGGATCATAGTGGTTCTAAAAGATTGATCTCTAATCAGGTTATCACCAGCTCATAGTTCGAGATGAGGATTTCTAGAAGATGACCTTCAGATATCGGTACGACCACTACAAGTTCTTGGTTATTCCATTCGGCGCAACCAATGCTCTAGCAGTGTTCCTCAAACTCATGAACAGGATATTCCATCCATACCTCTATCGCTTTGTTGTAGTCTTCATCGACAAAATTCTGATCTAATCGACAACTGAGGAGGAGTAGGCCTACCATGTGCATGTAGTACTAGATATACTCTGAGAGAACTAGCTTTATGGTAAGCTCTCGAAGTGACAGATTTGGATCTAAGAGGTTTACTTTTATGGACATGTCATCTCGGAGGCTAGAGTTGCAGTAGATCCAGCGAAGATTGAGGCGATACTTGCTTGGGATCCACCCAAGAGTGTGATGGAGGTATGGAGTTTCCTGGGTTTGGCTGGATATTACCGGAGGTTCGTACCAGACTTCTCTAGAGTTGCAGCACCTCTATCATCCTTGAAGAATAAGGGGAAATCCTTTGTGTGGTCGGAGAGATTCCAGCTAATCTTTCAGGAGTTGATGTAGAGGCTAACTAGTGCCCCCATCTTGAGGCTTCCAGAGGAGGTTGTAGGGTACGTATTCTACTGTGACGCATCAAGAACCGGAATCGGGTGTGTCCTGATGCAGGAGCGAGCAGTGATCGTGTATGGTTCTTAGTTGCCAACACAACATAAGAAGAACTATGCTACCCATGACCTAGAGTTAGAAAAAGTGGTGTTCGCCTTGAATATGTGGTGGAAGTACCTAATGGGTGAGAATTTTACCATATACTCTAATCACAAGAGTCTCAGGTATATCATCTATCAGAAGGACTAGAACCTCAGACAACGAGGTTGGCTTGAGATCCTCCAGGACCACAACTTTGAGATATTATATACTCCTGGGAAGGGGAACGTTGTAGCTGATGCACTCAGTAGGAGATCTGGTATACAACTGCTAGGAGAGGCGACAGAGTGGCTGGATACTTTACAGATATATTTTGTGGACCGAGATGACCCATCTTTCCTTCGGTCTCTTACAATCACTCCTCCACTTCTTTAGCGAGTTAGGGAGGCACCGCGTGGAGATGCTGACTGCGAGGCACGATGTCCTCAGATATCCACATGGCTGGTCCAAGATGGATTTTCTGAAGGTGGGGAGCACGTCATCCCCTTCAGAGGATGTACTATGGTGTTAGTGTCACTTCAGGAGGAAGTGTTAAAGGATTTTCACACATACCCTCTAGCAGTACATCCACGAGTTGAAATGATGTACCAGGATCTCCAGCGACAGCACTGGTGGCTAGGGATGAAGAAGGCAGTTGCAGAGTTTTTCCCTCAATGCCTAACTTGTCAGAAAGAGAACGTGGAGCACCAGGTACCAGCAGGCATGGTTCTACCTTTAGGGGTCCCAAAGTAGTTGTGGGAGTATATATCCATGGACTTCGTTACAGGACTTCCACGTACATCCAGGGGTCACCACTCAATTTGGGTGATCATTAACCGACTCACTATGTCAGTAAACTTTCTACCAATCAGAGGGCAGGGTTCAATAGAGAGCTTGGGACACCTCTACATGCAGGAGAATGTGTACCTAAATGGGGTAAATTCTTATATTTTCTCTGATCGTGACACATAGTTTACTTCTTGTATATTGAAGGGTTTGTAGGAGGCTTTCGGGATGCATCTTCCTTTGAGGACCGCCTTCAATCCTCAGACGGATGGTTTGACTGAGTGAACCATTCAGACCCTCGAGAACATGATGCATGCTTGTGTCCTCAAATTCGGTCACAGCTATGAGGATCACTTACCTTTGGAGGAGTTTTCATAAAACAACAACTATCACTCCCCCATTGGAATGGAACCTTTTGTGGCGTTATACCTGCATCATTTCAGATCACCCTAGTGTTGGACTGACAACGGTGAGTCATCACTAGTGGTACCAGAGATGGTACGACCTACCACGGAGAATGTGCAGATAATCTACGAGTGGGTGAATACTGCACAGAGCAGACTTAAGTCGTATGCTGATAGGAGACAGAGACCTCTAGAGTTTTAGGATGGCGACCGCGTATTTCTATGGGTCTCAACTTGAAGAGGTTTACGGAGATTTGGATGAGGTGGAAAGTTATCTCCGAGGTTCATCGGACCTTTCCAGATCCTCAGTAGAGTCAGCTAGGTGGCGTACCACTTAGCTCTTCCACCTCAGTTGCACTGGGTGTACGATGTCATCCATGTATCCTAGTAGAGGGGGTACGTGCATAACCCTACTCACATCATCAACCATGGAGAGCTGGACATTGAAAATGGGGTGACATTCATGGAGGTTCCACTAGATATTGAGTATCTACAAGAGGAGGCCCTATGTGGATGGTTGATACCTCTGGTGTGCGTTCTCTAGGAGGACGGGAACCTCCAGAAGAGCACATGGGAGCGGGAGGCTCAGATCTATTCTCAGTACCCCAATTTTTTCCTTAGATCATGTTTTAGCTTACAGGGATGTAAAGCCCTGAGGTGGGGAAAACGTAAATACCCAGAATTTTAGTGGAATTTTTTTTCATAAATATAAGGGAATTTTACGAGTCTGTAAAAACTGATTGTGCGGGATTCCAAGGCTCGTTGTGCCCGGAATCAATTTCTGAAGTGTTGTTCGGGTATGTTCGGTAAATATACAAGCCGGTTTTTAGAACTTTTGATCATGGGCTTATAATTGAAATCAGAGGGCACCGTTGAACACATAGCATCGGTATAGTCTTAAGGAGACTTTCACCTCGACGACAGTTGGTCGAGAATAAAAGTTAGTTTTTGGGATTTCATGGAAAATAATAAAATAAAGTGAGCTTCACTTTATTATTATTTGAGCCACCATGTGGGTGTCTGGAGGTGGGTCCCACTGGATCTATAACCTCCTTGTGGATGTTAGAAGTGGGGACTACCAGGCCATAACCTCCCATGAGAGGTTATGGTTTTGGGGACCACCACGCCTCAACCACCCATGTGGGGTTAATGTGGTGGGGATCACCTGAGACCACATAATCTCCCTATTTGAATAAGAGGCGTGGGGACCACTCGATCCCTATTAATCAGAGGAGATGAAAATCTCTCATCTTCCATCATTAATGAGGGGGAGACCCTTAATCTCCTTTACTATTTATGGTGCCACCACCTCCCCTTTAATTATTTGAGCCAACACATAATTTTTTATTCCATGTCCTACCCATTAATCAATTGAGACATCTCTTTTAATTAAACACTACAATTTGAATTTTAAACACAACAATCTAAAATATTTGAAAATCTATTATTTGGAGGGGATATCTATTCACTTTTGGAATATGGGATGAATATTGGGGAGAGTAGATTTTGGGAGAATTAGAGTTCTCCAATGAAGAACCCCATCTCCCAAAGAAGAATGAAGAATGCTTTCCTCCAATGAAGAATGTCGAAAAGGAGCGTCTTCAACTTCTTCCTCGAAGGCAACTAACGTGGGACATCTTCAATGACCGAATTCACTCCTCATCATCGTCAACAAACCGACGCATGTGGTCGGGATTGAAATTGTGTGGTAGATGTGACAAATGACGATCTCTTTCATCTTCTCACGCACGACTCCGTTGATGACCAAAAATCAAGGTAGGGGGGTTAATTTGAGTAATATTACCTTCCTTTTTCTCTTATTCGGTTGGAAAAGAATCATTGTGGAGGTATTGAAACAATTAAAGTTAATCTTTCATACTTCTTGATGATCCAAATGTTACAACCCTTAACGCGGAGGTTGCGGGCCAAATCAACTTGGCCTGACCCCCCCCCCCCCGTTCTTGTTTGTGATGATATTCTCCATGGGGATGTAACAAATAAGTGGTGTTCAGGGAAACAAAGGAAATAGTAAATGGTCGCACATCTCGTAGACTCCGTGAGCCATGTGGCAACTCAGTCGCGCCGTTCCTCGGCTGAACCGGCCTAGCCACCCCGTACCGCACTACTGTCGGCCACCGGCCACCCCTCCAGCCGGCCTACCTGGCCGCCCGCTGGCCCGCCTCCCGGCCTATCTGGCCACCTCCCAGCTTCTGGCCGCCCGACCACCCGAGCTGCCACTCAACCAAACCGGCACCGTAGCCTCACCAGCCTCCTGGTCCGGCCCGCGTCCCCCCTTGAGGCGCCGTGGACGAACCGTCCTGGCTGCGCCCTCCGGGCCGAGACGCATCGGGCGACACCTTTGCAGCGCTCTAGGCCGAACCGACTACGACCCTGGGCCAAACCTCCCACGCGTCAAGCTAGATAGGGTCCAGTGGGCCGGGCTACACCTAACGGGCTGGCCCGCCTGATGGGGTGGGTCAGACCCAAATGGTTTGACCGGGTCAGACCCAACTGGTCTGACTGGGTTGGCCGAGATGGGGTCAGACTGCACATGGGCCCATTACCAACCCCTTTACTTTCATTGGATATATCATTGGCACCAAATAACCTTTTGACGAACCTTTAGTGGTGCTGGTATTCTTGGAGCGTGATGGTCCCTTTGAGTATACCCCACTGGAGTTTGGGGTATAGTTGAGATACTATCAGGTTGGATCATGCACGAATCCAATAGGGCCCTTGGGACTAAAAGATTAATTACTCATGGATTGGGCATCTGATTGACACCACGTCTGTTGTGTTGAGACCCTTATGATGTGGCGGACCGTTGAGATACTTCTACGTGGGACATCATGATAGTTGGAGTATCCACCAGTAGCTTATGGAGTGGATCCTCCCGGAGATGAGTGATCTTAGTGAAGAGACATAGTAGCTAGCTAAGACTGGATGACTGCTGACCTTTCGACTTAGAGTGATTCGACTAGCCCAATGGGGAGCACCTTAAAGTCATGGTAGACCCACATTGGGGATCACATTGGTGTCGTGACAGACCCATAATACTTGATAGTAGGAGTACCTCATCAAGCTAGGATGGGGAATGCCTTGGCGATGCAGAAGACCCATGGTGGGGAGCTCCTCAGGGACACATCAGACCCACGGTACTCGACAGGAGAAGTACCTTAACAGTCCAAGGTTAGTGGGAAGTGCCTTGGTGATGCGGCAAGCCCACTATACTGGATAGTGGAGGAGTTTCCAGTAGCTGTGGTTTTCACAGTGTGTCTGGGGATGTTACTTGATAGTACCCCTAGAATAAAATCCTAGTTTGAGCCGAGTCAATATATTTTGTGTTTACCTCTTTATTGAGATGGATTACTTGATATGTTAGGTATATGTATAAGCATATACATAAGTGGGAATATCTGTTGATTTCAAACATTGTGGTTTATCCTTGTTGGTTTTATGAGACCTTTTGGGTCTCGGGGTCCCTACTGAGTATCATTAAAATCATCCCTATACGGGCTATGCCCGAAACTCATTGTGTTGGATGCAGACGATGGACATCGTTGACTAAGTATGAGTGTCTCAGGATTGGACGGTACCCTGAGGTGGACCACACGGCATGAAGGTACACAAAGGAGACGGATGGACATGGAGTGATGTGAAGGCTATATGTACCTACCCTTTAGGTAGGATTTCCCGATGGATGATCCTGGAGTCACTTTTCTATTTTCCAATACTTTTACATTCAGTTTCCTTGTACTTCACCATTGGGCTTGTATTTCTGGCCCCCCTTTTACTTTTCAGCACTCTTTTTGTATAAAGTTTTATTTAGTGTTTTGTTTCCAACTCATAGTCTATTGTGTATGTTTTCATGTTATAAAGGAAATGACTTCCTAGTTTAGGGATTTATGCCTTTGGTTCTCATCGCCAGCCCCTGGCCTATGGAAGGCGGGCTTGGGGTAGTCACGGCACGGGCCTTGGGGGATGGGTCGTGACAACATGAACAATATGAAAGACAGATCACACAATGAAGATATAAATAACCAAAAATTAAATTATATTAAACAAAGAATACAATCATGGGTAGTACATACACTACACCAAAGTAAATAGTGTCAAAAATAATATGAATCTCATGGGAATAAAAATTGGTATGAAAACTAATTACCACGTTGTAATAAAATGAGTTGTATGACCAAGGAATAATAACCACAAAATGATTCATGTAATACCATGAATATATAGATAACCAAGACAATATATATCAAATTTCTGTACACAATACCCCACATGCAATAAATAAGTGGTGAACAATGGAAATCTCACAGAATTAAAAATGAGATGAGAAACCTCTTACCTCGTGTCCGACATGACGCGTTCGTTGTTTAATCTCCTGAATAATAAGCAAAAGATAATTTTTACTTCCTTAAGAACCTTTTTCAAATTTATTATTCCTTTTATATCTCTCATTACCATGTTATAAACATTATGAAATCATTTTAGTTAATAATTGTCATTTTGTCGAAATTTGGTACTTGAGTCAAAAATGAACTTCTTATAAATACAAGTTGTTCTTGTGGTCAAAATTCCATTATCTCTAGAATAATATTCATGAATTAGATCTCATATATATAATATATATATATTATATATTTATGTATTTATAATATTACATAACATTTGTAGATAAGAAATGAAATATACCCATCATGGAGACGGTAAGCCTTACGTACATATGAACGCTACATTCATTTCTATTTAAAATTAGATGGAATGAAAATATAATGACACCTAGGTATACTATAATTCTAGTATAATATTATATGATATATATGTTACATAATTTCATTAATTCCATCCTTTATAAATTCCATGTATGTCATTAGCGAATCATATCATCTTAAGGGCAGGTAGTCTGCACTTCCACAAATGAAAATTATATATATATATATATACATATTAGAAAGAATAAAGGTTTGTTTGTAAATATAAGTTTTATAAACGTAGAAAAGAAATAAACATAATATATATCATATATAAATACATTTCCATCATAATGGCCACTATAAGAGGTGGTAGGAGAAGATTGAACAATCATCATTACATGAGGTGTTAGTCTTCCCTCCACGGGAACCGTATATTCATTACCCTTAGATGGAGGTGTGTGTAAGTGTAGTTAAAATCCATCTCATAAAAAAACCTAGTATATTGAGTATACTGGTTTTGTTAATAATACTGTAATAAAAAGAGTAAAGGGGGTTGGAGAAGTAAAATAAAACAAAAGAACTTAAGAGAAGATGTTACCTTTAAATCGGGTAACTCCATTTAGTTTGAACAAAAAGGTTTTCTTGAATTGCCTTTTGCCTATAGTATATATTTTATAATGAAGGGAGGGATATTTAGGGATTATTTTGGCTGATTATTGATGACCCAAGGGGCTTGATAGGTGTGATTAATGGTTTAGAGGTGGGGGGGTTATAGGAGGGGAGATGGGCTCTTTAGAAAAGTGTGAAAATATTATTTTAAAATATAATGATTTTCGGTTTCTGAATTCCCAAACTTATTAAAGATTAATATAAGATCAATAATTGTCGAAATAAAATCATCCAATAAGAATTTTACAGGTTTAATATATTATTTTAATCTTTGTAATCTTATTTATTTAAATCATTTATTAATGAGGTAAACACTACATCATTATTGTGTCCTAAATAATTTTATTTATTTGATGACTAAAAATTATCAACAAATACCATGATTTAGAAAATAATTTTAGATTTATAATGAATATTTATAGTCAAATATATCAATTATATATCCCTACATTAAAATTGTTTTAGAAAAACGATACATGTTTGTGATATTTTTATTTTTACTTTAATGAAAAAGTTATTAATATCATTTTCTTACCCAAGTGGATTTCAAAGGCCCAAAGTCTCTCCCAATGATTTTCTTGGTCAACCATTACTCATCCAATAAGGTTAGGACAATTGTTAAGGTAATTTTATATTATTATAATGTTTTTTTACCTTGAATTACCCAATTTATCTTTAATTGCAGTAAATAAAAGCCAAAAGTTACTATTCACCAAAAATTATTATCATATTATTGAACCACATTTTACTTACTAATGACAAAAATGTATGTGAGAGTTTTGAAATTAAATTCCCAAAAGCTGTAAAATTTCATTTAAATTAAAATGTCATTTTTTTAACTATTACTCAGTGTTTTCACTATTCACCAAAAATAGAAGTTATTCAAAAAAATAAAAAATATCAGCCTAATATATATTTGATATACTGAATTCAAAAATGATGTATATTTTATCAAATTCCAAATATAGAATTTTGATTAATGAACTTTAAATTAATTCTCATTGTCAAAAGAAAAAGCATTTTTTTAAGAAATAAAAACATTAAAAGATTGACACTTGTTTATGTCCAATTTCAAAGTAAAATTACATTAATGTCCAACACTAGATTAAATGGTAAAAATATAATCTAATTAATTCCTAAAACAAATTAAAAAGATATTCTAACAATATAAATAGATTATATTAACAAAAAATTTCGAATTAAAATATAGTATTTTTCACTATAAATAAAAAATGAATTTTATCATAAAAATTCCCAAAAATTACCAAAATTAAATTTGGATGTCCCAATTATAATAAAAATAATTTTATTGTGAAAAAAACATATAAAAGTTGCCAAAACAATATTTAAATATAGTTCACCATTAAAAGTTCATAAATCCACCTTTTGAAGAATATTAGTGTATTAATGATTAAAATTAAGTTAATTCACATTTTTAGACTCTAACATTTATTGTATAAATGTAAAAAAAATTTATCCAGCATGTATAATCATATTTTGGTTAGTTCTATTCATTACTTTTATTAAAATGGCTAGGAGTTAACTGCCATTTAATATAATAATATTATATAATTATTTTTCAGTATGAATCAACATTATGGGTAACATAATACTTCAATGAAACAAGATGTTGCATATCAGGTACGCCATCGTACATAGAATCCACTTTAAATTAAAACTAATATTTAATTCACTAATATAAATAAATATGAAAATGTATTATGCTTTATTTACCTGGGATGTTACAAACATCATCCCCAACTACAACACCCCTAACATCGTTATTGTCATGGGAATTGATAGCGGAAGTGATATTTTAATCAGTTTGGGCATCGACATCCGAATTGACCATGAAATGATAATCAGCTTAGGAAGGAGAATAAGAATCTATAGAAACAGAATGTGTCATTATTAAACATGTATTGACCAATACATTATCTATTCTTGGAAGTGTATAAGAGAGGGAATGCAAATCTTTCAGCAACATTTAATTTATCATCTATTCAATTTGAGTGTTTTCTTATGATTGTTGACCTACATGTTTGATTATGGAATTATTGTGTTCCAATTGACCAAACCAGAACTGGTACTAAATGAAACATTGTCAAAATAAAATTTTCTAGTAAGGCCAATGTTTTTCTGATGTCAACAACTCCCTGTACTGTGATGTTCATTCCCAAATACCTAGTGATGATAATTATCTGGTCCCAAATTGAGGTGTTCATTATCTATCAATTCCACTAAAGTAATATTTTTAGCGATATTTAACATAACGAAAAATGATTAAATGATAAATATTATTAATTTTATTGAAAATATATGATATTTTAATACACTTACATAACATTTATTTGTCACTATTTAACATAATACCATATCCATTTTCCTTTCTTTTAAAAAAACACACACTGAGGAACAATTCCAACATAATTGACGCCTCTTAAGCGAAAATACAACAAATAAATAAAAATTACTGGAGATTTAAATTAAAATAAACCTAGATAATCTAGATTATATTGATATTAATAAAATATATTTGATTATAAACACCAAAATAAATCTAAACAATGAAATTTGATTTATAAAATTCCAAATTGAACCAAAATAAAAATAGGTGTATTTGAGAAGTCATTGGATAAGTCACTCCAGAATATATATATGCCTTCTTAAACAAAATCATTTAAAAAACAACTCCATATTCTATATGTTGGAATCTATATAAAATTTATGAAATAAGGATATACACTATCCAGGAGAACATTGTGTATAATATATCAAATAAAAATGAATGAATAAAAAATATATACAAAATTTGTTCCAAATATGAATTCTATAAAGTATTGTAATTAAATATGTCACATTAAACATTTAATCCTTCTGTTTGTGTGAGAATTTTGAATTGATGAAAATATAATGGTATTGATGTTAGTTTTTAATGTAAAAAAAGTGATATCAGGTGAATTGAAATGATGGAATCCCATGGAATTAAATGGATAGATTATTGAGGATGCAATATACCAAACTCAATCAAATCATTTTTAGTAGTAAAAAATTTCACTTAGAAAAATATATCCTTAATTAATAATGTGGAATATGTGTAATAAGATTCTAAATAATAAATTTAATCATGATAAGGATCATGTTTTATCAATTAATTCAAGGAATATTGTTCTGTAATGTTGTTTAATTTATAAGGAATATAATATGGAATGAAAACATGAGGTTTATCAATGTAATGGTACAAAATAAGAATAAAAATATATTAAATACATCATGTCTAAATGAATCATGTAATATAAATTAAGAGTATTTTTTATTTAAATTATGATTTCTAATTAATTATACTACAACTTATATTGATTCCGTCCTAACCCTTCATGTACATGTAAGGTAAGTGGGTGTTTCCTAAAATAACTAATACATTAGATTCATTGGATTCTATAATTACTTAATATGGTGACCTATATCCAATGAGGTAACAAAATATATCATTTAAATTTGGTCTCTTGTTCTAAAATTATGGAAACGATAATCTATAATCCAAAACCATAAAATTACATTTCATTTTCCCATGGTAATTCTTATAAAATTTTGATAATGAAACTAAATGACTGGATGAGTCCACTAAGTTATAAACTTGTTGGATAGTGAATTAAACATTCATATATATGAATAAAATAATAAGAAGTGGGATTATAGTTCTTAGGACCCTACTCTATTTAGAGAGATCCTTGGTGACAAAATCAAGAAAAAATGATCATGTTCTAATGAGTGATAACCTTTTGAAAAAGAAGATATGATGGATGAACTAATAGATTATCCAAATTCCAAGACCACATTAGTTTCTCATACTGGGATATTCAATTGGATAATGCAAGAATAAATATCTATGTTTGAAAAAGTTCCAAAATACGTTATTCAAACTATCATGGATACAAGGAAATTGTAAGAAGCCTTACAATTGGATTTTTCCCAATTTTTAATGATGATATCCATTTGAAGATGTATTTGGATAGATTTGAAGTTATGGGTTTCATAAAGTTCCACACTCTTGGTGATTACGAGTGGTATCATTGGTTTCTCAAGTGTCGTTTTAATTCATATACGTTTTTGTCACACGTGCTCTCTATTGATTATGGCGTGGAAATAAAATTTCCAACCCAATGAGCCTTCTTATAGACGAACAAAAAATCATTAAAAACTCAACATATTCAATGAAACTATATAATTATTCTGAGAATAATTTAATGAAATGAACATTGTATATGAATTCAGTGAATTAATTTAAAAATCATTTTACGAATTCTTATCTATAAGACAACTATCATAGAGAAACTACAAGGTTTTTCTGCATCCAAAAAACAACATTAATAAATATTTTTATACATCACATAAAAAAAAATAGGATCTAACTTGAGCATTAAACTCTGGAATTGTTTTATCCCAGACCTAAGGAAAACTCTTGAAAACATAACTTTGATCCCCTAACAATACCATGAACATCCAAAAACCAAAATAAATCATGATATTTCATGAAAATGTAAATTAATTACTTCCATAAAAATATAATGTTTTTTGTAGATATATGTTTAGTTTTTGTCACATTTATATAACATATCAAAACAAATACATTATGATCACTCAAGACTGGGTAATTTATTTGTGTTTTATTTATTGAAATAAAATTCATACTATATATCGATATGGATTTTTTGGTATAACAATAAAATGTTATAATTAATTTCACTGTTTTCGGTTATCATAAAATATACGACCAGGAAAAATAACGATAAGCATGTTTTAGGTAAGATGTTTAATAATACATAGTTAATTCAAACCAGGTGCATAAGGTTTTCTCCATAAACCGGTAGTGGTAAAGGAAAAAATGTATCATTTATTATAAAGAGCCATGAAAAAATAAATGTAATAGAATATTGGAGATGTTTATGAGGAATTATTAAGAATATATTATTCCATAAAATAAATCTATAATAATTTAGTATTCAATTTTCTTTGTAAATAATGTTTCATTACGAAATATTTTCAATTATATCATAAAGAAGGATATTAATCCAAATTTTTTTAGACATGTTTTATAATTTAATATTGTAATGGATCGGACCTCTCCGATCCATTCCTTTGTGAATGTCAGATGTGGTAAACATGGTGTGCGTAATAGTGATAATTATTAATGATAAATAATGAAGAAGACTTTATATAAATTAAAAGATGATTTGTCAGTTTATTATATCAAATAATAAAAACGGTGATATAAAGTGTGTGATTAATTAAATTAAAAGGGATTTTAATTTTAATTTAGAATTTAATAAAATAATGTGGGAAGTTTAAAATTAATTGAATAATTTTTGGAATTAAATTAGAATAATAACAATAGGTGTTGTGTTATTAATATTATTCATAATATTAATGAAAAATTAATAAAATGATTTATGATATTTATTGCAAACAAATAAATGAAGATGTGCAGTGGAAGCATGGTGGTGAATTAATAAAATTAAAGGGGAGTTCATTATTATTATTATGTTAAATTATAATAATAATGGTGATGTAAAAATATGTTGGGTTTATTAAATTCAATGGTTTTAATTTAATAAAATTAGAATCAATTTAATCAGTGTGATATAAAAATAAATAGAATTAAATAATTAAATTGACAGAAGTTATGCGACATTGACGTTGCATGGTTCGATTCAGATATCCAACTCTGTGGTTTCATGTAGTCAATGTGATGAGCGTAAATATTATTTTTATTAAAAATAATAATAGAAATGAGTTAATAAAATGAAATACTGAATTATTATTAATATTATTGAAAAAGAGTAATAATAATGATGACGTAAAACTATGTGCGAGATATTAATTAAATTAAATGTATTAAAATGGGGTTGAATATGTAAGTTATGTTAATTTTGTTTTGTTATTTAATTAAATTAAATGGAAATGGTTGTGCATAGGTTCTCCCTAAATTTAAATATAATATTAATAATATTACTAGTTTAATAATATGATAATACAATTAAATTAATAATTGATAAAAGAAAAGGGAATTAATATTATTTCTATTATGCTTGAGTTGCATGATTAATATTCTCATTTTATATACTATATAACTTATATAATATTTATATAATATAATATTAAAACAATCATATGGATTAAATGAGATAATAAATGAAAATAAATAAATGGAAAAAATAAAAGAAGGGGGGGTGTGATGTTAGTGTGTAATGGAGGCATAAGGGGTTCATTTATTACCCTTAAATAAATAATAATATTATTATTATAATAAATGATATAAGGTGGTGCGCATGGAGTAAGGGGATAGATTCACGCCACAAGCCTTTTTGATCTAAATATTAAAATATTATAATAATTATAAAATATTATTATTACTCTGGGTGATCAAAACTTAAAAAGTCTGCAACTTCTTCATATGGTGTCGGAATGACGAACAGTCAGCGACTGTGTAACCCTGAAATTATAACAGTCATTTTAAGACCACTGATGAATATATTTTTATGAATTTTTCGTCAGGTCAATGAAATGCCAAATATTAATAGAATTATCATTGTTATTAAAACGTGTGGAAACCGCATGACGTGTCGTGTGTTGACTAGTCAAAACGTGTAACGGGTGTACGGTCACACCGTGTATTCATTAATACACGATGCATAATGTTTTACTTTTTCTTTGCCTATATATGAAAGGGTCGTGGATTATTTCCTGACCGACCCCTTCTTCTTCGCACGACAACGCTCTTAGACGATCGAGAAGTCTTCCTCCTCTAACTTCGTCATCCGAACTCTGATCGTCGATTCGTCAGTGACTGTGGGATCGTGTCAATGAGGAGAACATCGTACACCCTATTCCATTCCCTCTTCTTCGACTTCCCCTCCACAGTCTCCAACCGAGGAGACTGCTGATAATTGACGGGAATGACGGTCTTTGATGAATGACTCTAAAAAGTTATGTTAAACCTCTATTCTTGTATTCTCTTTCCAATCCTACTTCTCCCGTTTTCTTTCCATGATATGGCATGTGATCTCTGTGTTGAAGGAAATTCTTGTGTTTTTGATTCGGTGGTGCTACGACGTCCTTGGTGGGTGCAGTCGTTATGGGAGAAGCCTTGTTATCGTTGTGGTTGTGTTCATAGAAGGACATCAGAACCTGTTGAGGTAGAGATCCCACCTTCATCTCTCTAAATTGTGCATCATGTGGGGTGGGTGTCCTCTTGTTTTTGAGGGATGTAGTTGAACTAGTAAATAAAGATAATAACTAGTTAAATAATGGGGATGGGGACGATTGTGTTTGTTGTTATTCTATCTTTTTTTATTATGTGATTATGTTGTAAATTGAATAGGCTTCTATCTACTGTAAATCACAGTTGTTGGGGGC
Source organism: Viscum album (assembly GCA_963277665.1). Taxonomy (NCBI): domain Eukaryota; kingdom Viridiplantae; phylum Streptophyta; class Magnoliopsida; order Santalales; family Viscaceae; genus Viscum; species Viscum album. The sequence goes on along the minus strand of OY728127.1, from coordinate 75,534,631 downwards.
CTTTGCTTGCGCAATTAGATGTTTCCCTCTCCTTCGGGATATTTATTGTGGATAGAATTTTCTCTATAATAGGGAATTGGTTAGCCACGTAAAGTTGGTTGATTAAATGAAAACTCGGAACCCTTGTGTGATCACCCCTATTCAACAAAATGTAATAATGAACATGTTGGTGTTGGGTTGGTTTTGTTATGGGATGTGTGAAGTGGTAATTTCTAGGTTGATGTGTGATATGATGTTTGGTAGTGGGGCTGTAATGATGGGTGTTGAATATTATTAAAGTGGTTAGTAGTGGACTATATATGGGGGAAATGTAATGGAAATGTGGAATGTGTAAAATTAAATTATATGTGGATCTTGGGAATAAATGAATGGTGGGGTTTTGTGATGGAAGTGAATTAAATATGGATATGATAATCAATTGTTAAGGAGTTGGTATGTGATTTCTTGTGTTTTCCCTAAATTTTTTTCTGGATGGTAGGGATATTTTTTATGATCACTTGATTTGGTTTGGTTGTTGATATTTGACCAATAGTTAAAAGAATTTACAAATAAATCTATTGAACATGAAAACATAAATGGGGTTTTGGGATTGCTTGTTGTGTACATACTCTCAAGGTAGCAGTGCTAAGGCATGTGCTCAGATCTTTTGTATAGAATACCTAGGATGGGCTGAGTGGTTGATATAATTATATAAATCTTTATATTTATATGTTTCTTTACGCACCCCAGCCGCGTTGATCACTACGTTCTGAACACCCATGGGACGGGGGTGTTATTCCCAACATCCAAAGAACATTGTGGATGGCTGGTTACTATTCTTCCATATGCTCTCTCTTCCAGGTTCCATATCCCAAGATCCTTCGGGCAAGTTACGACATATGTTTCCCAAGAATATTTGGGATGAGATGTGATGTGGGTCCCAGGTGTTTTTAGGATGAGATGTGGTGATGGCCGAGGATTGAGTGTCGGCGGGTTACTATGAGCTTCGTATGGCCAGGTTGCGCCACTAGCTCCAGCTTCGTATGGACAAGTTGCGGCACTAGCTCCGGAAGAGGGGGGAAGCATCAGAGCGTTAGGGGTGAGGGCTTGAGCAGTATCTATTGGGAAGGTGGTGCATGGTACCCATACATTGATAATATTACTACTATATTCTATTGACTTGTGTTACTTGGTGAGTGTGATTGGTGAGGCTGGTGTAGGATCGAAATAGTGATGTAGATGCTCAATATACAAGAGGGGGGTGAATTTTATACTTTAAAAATTCATTTGGAACCTTTAAAGTTAGTTAAGAATAACTATGTTTTCCTTAAGAAAAGGAAAAGTCTAAGTTTAAAAAAGTTAAACTAAGCAAATTCACAACACCTCTAACACCGAATGCAAACTTGGAAAGAGATTCCGAAAGTAGGTTCCAGAAATATGGTTCCGGAAATAAAACCTTAACAAAAGATTACAATATGAGATTCTACATTAAAGCGTATAGAATATAAATGAAACAGAGTACAAATAAGGAAGTATAAGAAAGTTATACTTTCCTTATAATACAAAATGCAGCGGAATATAAACAAGTAGTAGAACTACAAGTAACAAGATATAAGTCTTTTAACCCAAATAGAAGGGTATCCAACAACCTTGGATAAAGGTCCCTTGATTTATACTTTCATGAAAGTCTGTCTTACCCACACCAGGGTAAGCCCTCGATACGAAGATCGGAGTCTCTGTCTTTCTATCCCCGCAAGACCTCAACTTCAAGGTAGTTGGCAACCTCTGTCTTCCTCAGCAAGGAAGCCCTCAACTTCAAGGTAGTCGGCACCTCTGACTTCCTATCCACGGAAGCCCTCGAATGTGATCACCAACATTCGGAGTCGCACGAAGCTTTGAGAGTTAATAAGAGCCTCTCTCTCTAGATATCACTTCAATATCATGTATGCACAAAACCAAGTTGTTCATCTGTCATCAGTATTCTGTCTTCGAGCTCTTTTAAATGAGCTCCTATTTATAGGTAAGGTCAGCCTCCTTCCCAAAGGTCATATTTTACTTAAAGATCGGAGGGACATGTACACGTGTCACTTAGGCAACGGTTAGTTTATAACAAAATAGACGACATCGTTTTATAACAAAACAAGTGTAACAGAATGTACGACATCGTTTTAAAATCTAACTCAAAAGTTCAGAATGAAAAATTCGGAGTGAAGGTTTGGAGTGTAATGAAAATAATAAAGAGTAGACAAATTATAGAAGTATAAGCAGAATAAAAGTTCGGAGTCTAACCAAAATATTTTTCGGAGTCTGAATTAATTCAGAGTGTATAAAACAAAGATAATCAGATTCTGTTTAATAGGTGAATTCAGAATGAGAATTAGGAATGAGAATTCTTCATCAAAATTTGTAATGAGAATTCTTCATCAGAATTTGTAATGATAATTCCTCATCAGAATTCTTAATTGGAATTACTCATTAGAATTCGTAGTGAGAATTCCTCATCAGAATTCGTAATGGGAATTATTCATTAGAATTCGTAGTGAGAATTCCTCATTAGAATTCGTAATGAGAATTAATCATTAGAATTCGTATTGAGAATTCGTTATCGAACTTCATAAGAATTCATATCCTGAATCTGGATTAAAACTGTATCTGGAATTCGGAATGAAACTTTTTCACAGTTCTCATTCTGGATTTCAGAGTGAAACTTTATCACAGTTCTTATCCAGAATTCGGATCCTAAAACAGAATACTTCATATCAAAGTTTCAAGCAATTTCGAGAAAATAGAAATGAATCCAAATTTTATACTTAAGAAAAATATGAATGAAAATATGATAAGGATAATTTTTCTTATAAAAGCGATTTTCCTTCTAAAAGCAATTTTCCTTATAAAATCATTTTTCCTTATAAATGCAAATTTCTTTATAAAAGCAATTTTCCTTATAAATCAAATTTCCTTATAAAATCATTTTTCCTTAAGAAAGTAATTTTCTTAAAGATAAGGTGTTTGTGATTTTCAAATCAAGAAGGAATGGAAAAGTCATAAGGAAAACCTTATTGACTCAACAATCTCCTCCTTTTTGGAAAGCACAAACATCCTTATGAAAAAAAAATTCTAAGAAGAAAAAGCTTATCTCCCTTGCTTTAAGGATATAGATGAATACGAATAACTCCCCCTTAGGCTTTGAAACTCTAAGGATCGTATTCTAGATGTCTGGAGTGACATTTTATTACGAATAAGAAAGTCTTCTTTAAACCCCCCCCCCCCCTTAGATAGACTCTTATTAGAGTTCTTCTTTCTTACAGATCTTTTCCTTTTCCTCCTTATATAAACTCTTATTAGAGTTCTTCTTTTTCTTAAGGATCTTTTCCTTCTCCCCCTTTGTGATTTTCAAAAATAAATTGAGGGAATGGAAAAAAACAAAGTACCTGAAAAATTAGTAATAACAACAAAGGAACCGAGAAGCACAATTTTCATTAGATTTGAAATGTTGGCAACAAAGAAAACTGGATACAATAAAAAGATCGGATTTAATTATTTCGGATCTTTTTCCTTCGAAATGATCCCCTTAAGAATAGTCTTGATCTTCTTCAGGTCTTTATGATCTTCATCAACTTGGTTCTCTAAGACCACTATTCTTGCAGATTGAACTTCAATCTTTTATTCCTGGGCATTCAGCTTTTCTTCCTGAGCCTTGATCTTTTCTTCCTGAGCCTTCATCCTCTGTTCAAACTCAATCCGATGATCCCTTTTAAATTTCCCGTTTTGAGAAACGGAATTCAGCTTCCCATTCATATCTCTGACTTCTTGGATCTGGAAGTTCTTTTCATCTGTCAGCTTCTCTTAAAAGGATGAAGTTAACTCACATATCTTCTTGTCCTTGGTCACAAAGGCATCTTTAATATTGTCTTGGAACTCATCGAATAGCCTCGTCTATTCCACAGTCTTCCTCGACCAGCTCGTCATTCTCTTGCAAGATCTTTTGTGGGCTTCATATCCAACAAGAAAAGATTTGAATTCAGCTTCTATCTCGACATAATTATCTATAACCAAGGATACAGAATCTGATTTATGATTCAGAGCATGTTGGAGCATTTGGCATCTTCAGTCTATAGTCGAGATGGTCGGAATGGAACTAACTAACTTCCTCAATGATTGAACAACAATGTCATGTCCCAACGAGGATGACTCCGAATCTGACACTTTACTTGGAGAATTTTCTTCCTCAATAAGCTCCAAATTCCTTTTAGAAGAATCGCCAATTTCTCTTTTCTTGCTAGCCACTGATTTTGGAGTCTCAACAAGGAGTTTCTTTACCTTGTCCTTTTTCGGAATCGATTCTTGATCAAGAGTTTTCTTCTCACCAGTAGACACTTGAATAATATCATCAAAAAAATTTTGAACAACATCTTCCTCATTCTTATCCTTCTCTGGAGTTACTAACTTAGAGGATTCAGCCTCAGAAGTTTAGAGTGATAGTTGTTCCGAAGGAGACCCATTATAATCATCTACTTCTTTTAATAAGTCTCTTGTTTCACCACTTCCTTCAGCAACTACTTCATCCTCTCCCATTTTCTGAATCTGCTCGAGTTTCTCAACATGTTCAGTTGTAATCTCTTCCAAAAAATCAAGGTTTCTTCCTCGAGTCTTAGGTAGAGATTCCAAGGAGAAAGATCTCGAAATTGGAATGCTTCCAGATACCATCTCATTAAACTTTAACAATGCTTGGACTGCCTCGGCTTCTGTCATCTTCTTCTTGAGCTTCTTTTCCTTTACTTGTTTTTCAAGCTCATCAGTAGTTCTCTCCTTCAATGCCTTAGCCTTAGTAGGGTCCAATCCGAACTACGGGTCCCCTTATTTCCTTTTCTCTTTATCTGCTCTCCACTTTGCAACAACTTCATCAGGATAGGCTTTCTTCTTCATTGGTTTGGGAGGTGCGGTTTGAACTTCCTTAGCTTTAGGATCCTCAACTTCAACTGCAACTTATTTCAACTTTCTTTTCATTACCTACTTAGATGATTCTGGTTCAGCAGCCTTCGGAGCCGATTCTTTTTTATTAGTAAAATCGAAGAACTCACCAGTTTCCTTGTTGAAATCCACATCCATCCTCTTAAGAGTACCATCGCTGACCAGCATAATCTTGCAAACTCTTGGATTAGATTTTCAATCCTCCTTGAACGAATCAAGGCACCGAACTATCAACATTGATAGGATTGCTGGATACATAATAATCTAAGCTCTCATATTTCCTTTCTTCAAATTTTCAAGAGTGATAAGAATGTGCTTCATCAAGTTAAACTTCCATAGATTTATCAAGAAATATAGGATATAGATCTCACTCTTCTTCAAACTGTCTTTATCACCTTTCCTCGGTACGATAATCCCTTGCACCCACAACTCTAGAATCCGGAAATTTGTGGATAAATTTGCAATCTTCGGAGCCTTGTCATCAGCCAGTCCGATAGTTTCTAAGGCTTTTTCCTTGTCAAAGCTACCCTTAGAGTCCGGCAACACATGTGAAATGAATTCGGCTTCTCCTTCATAAGTCAGCCCTACCAAGCTTGCTGACTTGGTGTGAGAAAGCTTGTAAGTATTACCATAAGACTTAAAAGAAAACTTCTCCCTATTATCTTCCTTAAAGAAGGAAACTGATTCATAGAACTCAACATGTAACTCTGAAAAGACATCGTCTTGATTCCCCGGTTTGGATACAGCAAAATCTTCCTAGCCATTAAACTTAATGTTCTTTGAAATAATTGAATCATAGTTATTGAAGAAATCCGGATGGACTAGCCTTTCTCTGTAGACTAACCATTGTGAAATTGGCTTAGTGGATGACATATCTTGAGAAGATAACTCCGCAGAAATTCGGATCTGTAGTCCTCTGAGAAGTTTGGAACGGAGAAAACTGAAGTTCGGAATGGCTTTAAAAACAGAGAGGCAGAGATTCGGGATGCAAGATCTTGAAATCGATGTGGGATGAGTATTTGGGTCCCCTTTATATAGGAAATGTAACGACGGTTCAACTTCCATGGTTGATCTAACGGTTGGGATGAGCTGAGATCAGATCTGACGGTTGAAAACTTGAATCCGATCTTTTTGAGGTTTTTATTAAAACAAAGAATTAAGAAAACTATAATCCCAAAACATAATATAAGAAAATGCCAGAAAGAAAAAAATGACTATGAAAACTTGAGTGAGGAAATCATACCTTTCGGATTGGCTTAGGAGGATTATTCGTAATGGGTGACAAATGACTACGAAATAAATCTTTATTATGAAAAGACAGAATTCGCAAAAACTTTACTACGGAAAACAAACTCAGTACGGAAAACGTATTATGAAAAACTCAGTATGAAAAACAAATCCAGTACAAAAACACACTTAATAAGGAAAAACATAGTACGAAAGTTTCATTAAAAAAAATATGAAGGATTCGGTACGAAAATCCCGTTATGAAAATACCAGTATGAAATTTTCCATTCCGGATGTTTTCAATACGAACACTTCCATTCCAGAAATGTTCTGTGAAAAAAATGTCCATTCTGGAAAATTGTAGTTACGGAAATCCAATTCCGGAATTCTTCGTTCCGAAACGTTTTGGAAAAAAAACTTTGAAAAAAAACTTTGTTAAACTATTAAGTAAATGTACTCCCCCTATGAAAAGGAGTTTATTGCTGTAAGGAGACTTTTTCAACAGAAAGTTAATTAAGGAAGATTACCTTACGGTTATCATTCCTAACTTCTGTTTAATATATTCAAATCAATCATAAGGCAATGATTTTGTGAAAAGATCAGTAATTTGATCTTGCGTTACAATAAACTGAAGAATAATATCTCCTTTAGTTTTGATAATCTTTTCAAAATATCTTGTGTTACTAGTCATGTGCCGGGAACATCCACTATCCATGTACCATGTATTGTTTCTGGTATTCTCTTTATATTCATGAAATCGAGAAGAAAATTAGACTTTCGGAATCCAAACTTGTTTGGATCCGAGATTTCCAGATAATAAAATTTTAGGTACCCACATGTTCATTAGAAAAGTAAGCTTTGTTAAATCCTAGAGATTGGGTTTTGTTTAAAGAACAATTCATTGCCCAGAGACCACCATATTGACACATGGTACAAAATGGGACACTTTGAGAAACAAAATAATTGTTACTAAATATTAATTTTGCATGGGTATAACCAATCCGGATTTATTTATTAAAGGTGGTACTTGGGAATACATTTTATCAAAATTTTCCTTACCATGGGTAAAGTTTGATAAACATTTCTTTAAGGAAAAAATTTCGGACTTGAGTTTTATAACCAAGTTTTTATCCTCAAAATCATTAGTTTTAGAACTAGAGCTAGGCTCAAAAACATTTTTATTAGAAATTACCTTTTCTAATTCTTTAGAAAGTTTATTCTTCTCAGAACATACTTCCTCAAGATTTTTTGAAATACTTTCAAAATCAACATTTTTCTTATCATGATCTTTAGAAAGATCTGATATCTCTTTTGTAAGAATAGAATTCCTAGAATTTTCCTTATCAAGTTTCTTATTGAGTTTGGAATTATCAATCTCAAGAAGTTCAGCAAACCTAGAGACTTCTTCATAAGTAGGTAAAGTATTTTCCTCATCAAAGATGATTCTTCATCAAAAGAGTTATAATACTTACTATCATTGGAATTCAATGAAACATTGGTCAATGATTCAGCATTTCGTACCTTAGGCATAAAACAATGATTATCAATAGGTAACCTGGCTATAAGACCAAGATTCTTCTGTGCTGAAGATTCATAATCAGAAGATTCATCTGAAGAGTCACCAACACTGGCACTACAGGTGTCATTATCTTTCCGAACTTTCTTAGCTTTTTCTTTATAATACTTTTTTCTGTTCTTGTCTGAATGTCTTTCTTTTCTTTCTTTATTTTTGAGCATAAGGAAATCTGGTCTAATATGTCCATCTCTCTTTCATTCATAACAATTAACTTCTCCATCTTTCTTATCTTTCCTTTCCTTTTTATTATACTATGATTGAAAATTTCTCTGTCCAGCTATCTTGTTCATTCTTCGAGAAATATTTTCTAGTTCATTTTCTGAGACTTCACTCTCACTAGATTCGGATTGGAAAATAACTTTCTTAGACTTGGATCTGGTTACTCTCTCAGGAGTCTTAGCTTTCATTTGATTTGATGTTGTTGTAAAATAAACAGTACCATTTCCATTCTTCTTCTTGATGTTGTCTGCATCTCTCTTCATTCTGGTATCATGTTGTAGAAGAGTTCCAAAAAGCTCATCAAGAGTAATTTATGTGACCTTCCTGTTCTCATCTATAGCTGTTCTTTTGGATTCCCATTCATTGGGCATAATATCAATTATTTTATCCACAAGAGCTTCATCATCTAAACCTTTCTCTCCCATAGATTGTAGACTATTGACGATAGTCATAAATCTCTGTTGAACTTTACAGATAGGTTCTCCATAAGGAAAATTGAAGCCATGATATTCTGCTCTAAGAATAGCTCTTCTAGTCTCAATCACCTTAGATGTTCCAAAGTGTGTAACCTCTAACTTCTTCCGGATACAGTTAGCTGCTTCACAAGAAGAAATTTGGCTATATATATTTCTAGTCATTGAACACAGTAAAGTATTGTGTACCTTATAATTGAGTTGATATTCTTGCTTTTCCTGGTTAGTGAAAGTTCTAACTTCCTTGTCAGGAATTTTATAATCTCCAGTAAGAATAACAAAGTTATCCACTCCAGTATTGATAACAAAAGTCTTCATATGATCTCTCCAGTACTCATAATCATTACCATCAAAGATTTGTGGTCTTGTAGGATTTAGATTATCAATTGAACCAACATTGAATCATGCCATACATAAAATAACTTTGGCACACAAACTTGTTAGAAGCAATGATTCGTAACAACAATGTTCGGAATGAGAAAGTTCGGAATGGGAAATTTTTTTAATGATAAAGTGAGAAAGAAAAACATATTCGTGAGTATAAGTATTTCGGAGACCTCCTCTGATACCAATTGTAAGATCTAAATAGTGATGTAGATGCTCAATATACAAGAGGGGGTGAATTGTATACTTTAAAAATTCCTTTGGAACCTTTAAAGTTAGTTAAGAATAACTATGTTTTCCTTAAGAAAAGGAAAAGGCTAAGTTTAACAAAGTTAAACTAAGAAAATTCACAACACCTCTAACACTAAATGCAAACTTGGAAAGAGATTCTAAAAGTAGGTTCCAGAAATATGGTTCCGGAAATAAAACCTTAACAAAAGATTACAATATGAGATTCTACCTTAAAGCGTATAGAATCTAAATGAAACAGAGTACAAATAAGTAAGTATAAGAAAGTTATACATTCCTTATAATACAAAATGCAGCGGAATATAAACAAGTAGTAGAACTACAAGTAACAAGATATAAGTCTTTTAACCCAAAGAGAAGGTTATCCAACATCCTTGGAAAAAGGTCCCTTGATTTATACTTTCAAACAAGTCTGTCTTACCCACACCAGGGTAAGCCCTCGATACGAAGATCGGAGTCTCTGTCTTGCTATCCCCACAAGCCCTCAACTTCATGGTAGTTGGAAACCTCTGTCTTCCTCAGCAAGGAAGACCTCAACTTCAAGGTAGTCGGCACCTCTGTCTTCCTATCCCCGGAAGCCCTCGAATGTGATCACCAACATTCGGAGTCGTATGATGATTTGAGAGTTAATAAGATCCTCTCTCTCTAGAAATCACTTCAACAGTATGTATGCACAAAACCAAGTTGTTCATCTATCATCAGTATTCTGTCTTCGAGCTCTTTCAAATGAGCTCCTGTTTATAGGTAAGGTCAGCCTCCTTCTCAACGGTGATATTTTCCTTAAAGATCGGAGGGACCTGTACACGTGTCACATAGACAATGGTTAGTTTATAACAAAATAGATGACATCTTTTTATAACAAAACAATTGTAACAGAATGTACGAAATCATTTTAAAATCTAACTCAAAAGATCGGAATGAAAAATCCGGAGTGAAGGTTCAGAGTGTAATGAAAATAATAAATAGTAGAAAAATTATAGAAGTGTAAGCAGAATAAATGTTTGGAGTCTAACCAAAATATTTTTCGGAGTCTGAATTATTTCAGAGTGTATAAAACAAAGATAATCAGATTCTGTTTAATAGGTGAATTCGGAATGAGAATTCAGAATGAGAATTATTCATCAGAATTCGTAATGAGAATTCTTCATCAGAATTTGTAATGAGAATTCGTCATCAGAATTCGTAATGGGAATTACTCATTAGAATTCGTAGTGAGAATTCCTCCTCAGAATTCGTAATGGGAATTATTTCTTATAATTCTTACTGAGAATTCCACATTAGAATTCATAATGAGAATTAATCATTAGAATTCATATTGAGAATTCGTTATCGAACTTCATAAGAATTCGTATCCTCAATCTTGATTAAAACTGTATCCGGAATTCAGAATGAAACTTTTTCACAGTTCTCATTCTGGATTTCGGAGTGAAACTTTATCACAGTTCTTATCCAGAATTCGGATCCTAAAACAGAATACTTCATATCAAAGTTTCAAGCAATTTCGAGAAAATAGAAATGAATCCGAATTTTATACTTAAGAAAAATATGAATGAAAATATGATAAGGATAATTTTTCTTATAAAAGAGATTTTCCTTATAAAAGCAATTTTCCTTATAAAAGCAATTTTCCTTTTAAAAGCAATTTTCCTTATAAAAGCAATTTTCCTTATAAAAACAATTTTCCTTATAAAAGCAATTTTTCTTAAGAAAGTAATTTTCTTAAAGATAAGGTGTTTGTGATTTTCAAAACAAGAAGGAATGGAAAAGTAATAAGGAAAACCTTATTGACTCAACATCTGGGTGGATAGATTCCTTGATAGGTTTTGGTTATTCTGTTTTCTCACTGGGCATTAGGATGTCTCCCCACTTGTGCACGAGAGCTTTAAGTTTCCCTACTGAGTATACTTGTATGCTCACCCTACGTTTACTATTGGGTTTCAAGGAGGACTACCAGGGTCGTGCGGGACCTTACTAGTTGGGACAGTTGGAGTTGTTGGAGTTTTTTGTACTCTTGTTTCTTTTGGAATTGTACTTTTGAGCTTTCTTGTACTTGTACATTGTTTCAAAATTGTTTAAACACGCATGTGGGATTGGTTTGGGTTTATTTCTATACTCTTGTTCTTTTCCTTTTTGGTGGTTGACTTGTCCTATTTCCCAATCAAAAATAATAAAAAATGGTATTGCCTCCCATATTTGAGAAAAGTCATACCCATTGTGCTAGTCGCCACCCCGGGGCCTACTAGAGGTGGGACTCGGGGGGTCATTATCTCCCATTCACCATTTCCAGCTCATGAGGGGCATCATTGATGGAAGGGGTTCGTGACAGAATGGTATCAGAGGCTGATGGTATAGAGATCGGATGGAGTCTGGAGTTAGGCATAGTGAGAATTGCATGGGATGGTAGGGAAATAGTGTTTGTTAATATTGGTGCATGACATAGGCCAGGGAAGACTAGCTAGGACATGGGATTTTAGGGCCCCCCATGATCCGATGCAAGGAATCTGAGCTTACCAAACGACCATGTAAGACTACATTGATTGCAGGGTAGAGACCCAAGAAGCGGTACATGCATCATCATGATATGTGTTTTACTTGATTTGGGTGTTCTGGGAAAAAAATTGAAATAAAAATGATAAAATAAAACCTTGAGAAATTTCCTTTCTGCTTGGGCTTAGGTGTTCTTTGTTTACCGTACAACTATGGCACATGGACGTCGACATAGAGGAAGAGGAGTGGGATGTGGATAGTTGAATGCAACAGAAGCGGCAACCCTAGCAAGGACCAGGGATTGATAGAGATGTGTATGGGTTTTCTTGAATGCTATCATTTATGTTTTGTTTGGGAGCATTACACTCCATTGTTGGAACTCTATTTTGGTCATTTTTTAGGCCTGGACCTTGTTTTTGTGAGTTTTTAATGCTATGTTGTTTCCCTATTTTCTTTAAATGTACTTGAAGGTCCCTATCATTTGGGGAGAGGATGTCTGAATCCCTAATCGAGACACATTAATGTGGATGTGATTGAACCCGTGCAGGCGAGTTAGTGCCTCCAAAAGAGGATAATATCTCGTCATGGGAAAATAAATTTCCCAACCCGTGTGTTCGGGAACCAGGTTGGTTGTTTTTTGCAGTGTTGGGTGCAGTGTAGGTGAGAAATCCTAATATATGGAAGTGTGAAGGCTTAATCCTTAATCGAGACGCATTAATGTGGATGCGATTAAACCTGTGCAGGCGAGTCAATGCCACCTAAAGTGGATAATATCTCGACATTGGAAAATGGATACCTAACTCATATTATTAGGGTTGTTGGTTTGGTTCTTGTTATAACGAGAGCCCTGAGAGGTATCTCGGGGGGTGGTTGTTCGGACCCCTTCTTTCTTTTGGTTTGGTTTTTAATTCTCGAGGACGAGAATGTTTTGAGAGGTATTTGATATAATGGTCTGGACCTCTCCGGTCCATTCCTTTGTAAAAGTCAGATGTGGTCAACACCGCAAGCATAATAATGATAATTATTAATGATAAAAAACGAAGATCAATTTATAAAAATTAAAAGATGATTTCTCAGTTTATTATATTAAATAATAAAGATGGTGATATAAAGTGTGTGATTAATTAAATTAAAAGGGGTTTTAATTTTAAATAATAATTTAATAAAATAAGGTGGGAAGTTTAAAATTGATTGAGTAATTGTTGGAATTATATTAGAATAATAAGAATAGGTGTTGTGTTATTAATATTATAAATAATATTAATGAGAAATTAATAAAATGAGTTATGATATTTATTGCAAACAAATAAATGAAGATGTGCAGTGGAAGCATGGTGGTGCGCTAATAAAATTAAAAGTGAGTTCGTTATTATTATAATGTTAAAAAATAATAAAAATGGTGACGTAAAAATATTTTGGGTTTATTAAATTGAATGGTTTTAATTTAATAAAATTAGTTTAAATTTAATCAGTGTGAAATAAAAATAAAAATAATTAAATTGACGGATGTTTTGTGACATTCACATGGCATGGTTGGATTCCGATATCCAACGTGGTGGTTTAATGTAGTTAATGTGATCAGCGTAAATATTATTGTTATTAAAAATAATAATGGAAATGAGTTAATAAAATGAAATAATTAATTGTTATTAATATTATTGTAAAAGAGTAATAACAATGATGACGTATAACTATTTGCGAGAGATTAGTGAAATTAAATGTATTAAAAAGGGGTTGAATATGTAAGTTATATTAATTTTGATTTGACATTTAATTCAATTAAATGGAAATGGTTGTGCATAGGTTCTACCTAAATTGAAATATGAAATTAATAATATTACTAGTATAATAATATGATAAAACAATTAAATTAATAAAGGATAAAAGACAAGGGAATTAATATTATTTCAATTATGCTTGAGTCGCATGAAGAATAATTTCTTTGTATAAACTATATAACTTATATAATATTTATATAATATAATATTGAAAAAATCATATGGATTAAATGAGATAATAAATGAAAATAAATAAATGGAAAAAATAAAGGATGGGGGGAGTGACGTTGGTGTGTAAAGGAGGCGTAAGGGGTTATTTTTTCTCTTAAATAAATAAGTAATAATATTATTATAATAAATGATATAAGGGGGTGAGCATGGAGTAAGGGGAGAGATTCACGCCACAAGCCTTTTGGTTCTAAATATTAAATTATTATTATAATAATAAAATATTATAATTATTATTTTGGGTGATCAAAACTTAAAAATTCTGTAACTACTTCATACAGTGTCAGAATGACGAACCATCAGCGACTACGTAACCCTGAAATTATAATGGTCATTTTAAGACCAATGATGAATATCTTTTTATGAATTTTGCCTCAGGTCATAGAAATGCCAAATATTAATAGAATTATCATTATTATTAAAAAGCGTGGAAACCGCGTGACGTGTCGTGTGTTGACCAGTCAAAATGTGTAACGGGTGTATGGTCACACCATGTATTCCTTAATACATGATTAATATCATTTTACCTTATCTTTGCCAATATATGAAAGGGTCGCAAATTTTTTCCCGACCGATCACTTCTTCTTCGCACGACGACGCTCTTAGACGATCAAGAAGTCTTCCTCCTCTAACTTCTTCATCGGGACTCCGATCGTCGATCCGTCAGTGACTGCAGGATCGTGTCAACAAGGAGAACATCATACACCCTATTCCATTCCCTCTTCTTCGACGTCCCCTACACAGTTTTCAACTTAGGAGACTGCTGAAAATTGATGGGAATGACGGTCTTTGACGAACGAATCTAAAAAGGTATGTTAAACATCTGTTCTTGTATTCTCTTTCCGATCATACTTCTCCCATTTTCTTTCCATGCTACGGTGTATGATCTCTGTGTTAAGGGGGTTTCTTGTGTTTTTGATTCGGTGGTACTACGACGTCCTTGGTGGGTGCATTCGTTCTGGGAGAATCCTTGTTATCGTTGTGGTTGTGTTCGTAGAAGGACATCGGAACCTGTTGAGGTAGAGATCCCACCTTCATCTCTCTAAATTGTGCATCATGCGGGGTGGGTGTCCTCTTGTTTTCGAGGGATGTAGTTGAAACAGTAAATAAAGATAATAACTAGTTAAATAATGGGGATGGGGATGATTGGGTGTGTTGTTATTCTATCTTTTTTTATTATGTGATTATGTTGTAAATTGAATAGGCTTCTATCTACTGCAAATCATGGTTGTTGGGGGCCTTTGCTTGCTCAATTAGATGTTTCCCTCTCCTTCTGTATTTTTATTGTGGATGGAATTTTCTCCATAATATGGAATTGGATATCTATGTAAAGTTGGTTGATTAAATGATAACTCGGAACCCTTTTGTGATCACCCCGGTTCAACAAAACGGAATAATGAACTTATTGGTGTTGGGATGGTTCTGTTTTGGGATGTTTGAAGTGGTAATTTCTGGGTTGTTGTGTGATATGATGTTTGGTAGTGGGTATGCAATGATGGGTGGTGAATATTATTAAAGTGGTTATTAGTGGACTATATATGGGGGAAAAGTAATGGAAATGTATGTGTAAAATGAATTTATATGTGGAACTTGGGAATAAATGAACAGTGGGGTTTTGTGATGGATGTGAATTAAAGATGGATATGATAATAAATTGTTAAAGAGTTGGTAAGTGATTGCTTGTGTTTTCCCAACCTTTTTTTGTCGTTGGAAAGGATGTGTTTTATGATCACTCGATTTCGTTTGGTTGTTGATAGTTGCCCAATAGTTAAAATAATTGACAACTAAAGTTGTTGAAAAAGAAAACATAAATGGATTTTTGGGATTTCTTGTTGTGTGCATACTCTCGAGGTAGTAGTGCTAAGGCATGTGCTCAGATATTTTGTGTAGAATCCTTAGGATGGGCTGAGTGGATGATATAATTATATAAATCTATATCTTTCTATGTTTCTTTATGCACCACACCCACGTTGAGCACTACATGTTGAACACATGTGGGACAGGGGGTGTTATTCCCAAAATCCAAAGAACATTGTGGATGGCTAGTTACTGTTCTTCCCTATGATCCCTTTTCCAGGTTCCATAGCCCATGATCCTTTGGGCAGGTTATGAAAGAAGTTTCCCAAGAATCTTCGGAATGAGATGTGATGTGGTTCCCAGGTGTTTTCGGGATGATATGTGGTGACGGCCGAGGATTGTGTGCCGACATGTTACTATGAGCTTTGTATGGCCAGGTTGTGGCACTAGCTCGAGCTTCGTATGGCCAAGTTGTGGAACTAGCTCAGGAAGAGGGGGAAGCATCAGAGCATTAGGCGTGAGGGCTTGAGCATTATCTAGTGGGAAGGTGGTGCGGGGTACCCATACATTGATAATATAACTACTATACTCTATTGACATTTGTTAAATGGTGAGTGTGACTGGTGAGGCTGGGTGGATGGATTCCTTGATAGGTTTTGGTTCTTCTGTTTTCTCGCGGGGAATTAGGATGTCTCCCCACTTATGCATGAGAGCTTTAGGTTTCCCACTGAGTATACTTTTGTGCTCACCCTATGTTTACTTTCAGGTTTCCAGGAGGACTACTAGGGCCGTGCGGGACCCTACTAGTGGGGACAGTTGGAGTTGTTGTAGTTTGTTGTACTCTTGTTTCTTTTTGGTATTGAAATTTTGAGCTTTCTTGTACATATACTTTGTTTAAGAATTGTTTAAACATGCATGTGGGATTGGTTTGGGTTTATTTCTATACTCCTGTTCTTTTCCTTTTTGGTGGTTGACTTGTCCTATTTCCCGATCTTAAATAATAAAAAGGGTAATGCCTCCAATATTTGTGAAAACTCATACCCTTGGTGCTAGTCGCCACCTTGGGGCCTACTGGAGGCGAGACTCAGGGGTCATTATCTCCCTTTCACCATTCCCAGCTCATGAGGGGCATCTTTGATGGAAGGGGGTCATGACAAATATATTCCTGGAAATAAAAATATTTATTGCACCTTGTACAAATACACCTTAATATTATATTTTATAGAAATCAAAATGGATCATAGTTCTATTATTTATGGACACCTCATTCCATGATAAGAATAATCATTATTTGAGTATGGAAATATATGATCCAATTTTTTTTTTCAATATATTTTTTATCTAGCGGTCAAAATATAATAATTGATGTCACCATTCTATAACAAGAAACTTAAAAAAATATTTTGTTCTTTTATGGTCTGCGTTTTATCAAGTAGTTGTTTTTTCTTCGTCATCAATTTATCATTTATCCTAAAAACTATATGATATGATTATACTTGTGAAATTAGAGTATAGTTAGTGTTTTTTGAGAAAATAATTCAATCCTTTCTGGTTCATTCGAGACATTACATAGAGCTACAATTTGAATAAAAGAATTTGATGATACGGTTCTGAGTACATATTCAAAAGTATATGAGTTTGTTTTTATTTATATCATAAAATTATTGAGATAAAATAAAAAATAAATTCATTTACACTAAAAGAATTCATATATGAAATAAAATAGGGTTTTATTATTTGAGTGATTGGATGGATTCAAATCTATTTTGAATTAGATATGATACTCCATAGAATAGTATGAATGATGACAATATCATAAAAGAATAGTTGGGAAGATTGAGGATAATAGAAAGGAATGAAATATTCTTCATTCATCACTATTATAAAATGTTCTAACACATTTTATGAGATAAAAAACTACTTAGAATAATATATTTAATGATTTTTATGATAGAGATAATCATGTGAAGGATCCATGACTCCAAACATATAGTTATAAATTAAAAATATATGTATTATAAAAGATGATACATGGGAGAGGATGAATATTAATATAAATTATGTCATTTATTTAATATAATTTTACGGAAATAAACATGATAATTCCATCATTGTGTATAAACTCAATGGAATACATCCATATAATATTCCTGCAAACGTCTATTTACAAGAAGAAATAGATCTATATTTTTTACCAATTAATAAACAATGTTAATGTTTTTACATCTTCAATAAATAAAGAGGGCCATATCTGAAGATTAATATTATGAATTGTATTTTATTTTATTCAAATAAGAGTTATATCTGCTTTATTTATCTAAATAAAACTATGGAAGAAATATTTGATATTAAAATAAAATTGAACTCTAATGTTTTAAGATCATTTAGATCAAAAGAAAAAAAATATGGCATAGACATTTTCAAAGGACTGCTTGAATTTGAATACTATAGTTATTATAAATCATTAAATAATCATTAAATTTAACTATGAAACAAGAATATGTTATAGATTATTTTAAAATAAATTGATCTACTAGTAGAAATTATTATTTTTGTATTAATAATGGAAATAATTTAATAAATTAGAATGCCATGGAAATACATAAAAGAATATAATCAATCTATATAAACAAGATTATTTATCATTACATGTAGTTATTTAATAATTTGAATTCAACATCTCTCAAACAATAAATATTAGGGATAGTTAAAAATAACATTTCATTTTGTGTTATTCAATGCATTTGTATAGACAAAAACATGCATAAAACAAACCAATTTGAATCACAAATACAAGATTATTGGTAGAAAAATTATTTTAAAAAAATGAAGTGCAATATTTTTTATTGTTATATTAATTTTTCGTGTTCATGATCTTGGATTGACCTGTGTCCAAGAGTGTGAATTTTTTCATTAAACTTTTATTTATTTTACTTACATATTTTTCCTATAAATAATAATACAAAATAACAAAAAAAATAAAACTAATATTTTTTTATATTAAATTTTATTTTAGTTTATATATCTGATTATATATATATATAACTAATCACTTGGGGTTTAGAATCATCCAATACCCAATTATATCTCTATAATGTGACATTATAAAATATACAATGATTGGTATTTAATCAATACTAGTATAAACTATGTTTTTCCAACCAATAAACAATTCATACTTGTCTATTGTCCATGCTTAACCCAATTCCAATAAACATATAGCCCTATAATTGTATCTATCAAGAAAATAATATTAGTTTTTCATTGGAATGAAATATTTTATACAACATAATTACAAATTGAAATAAATAAAATATGATTAACATAACCTACCAAAATCGCTTCCTATGATGTGTCAATTTTTTGATGTCTTCCTTCCCTCAATGTTATTTGTTGAACCATAACAATTTTTTAGTGGTTAGATAGTGTTCCCCTAAAAACTCTAATTTCTATAAAAAAAAATTCAGCAGATGATGGCATCCCTCTTTTATTGAACCATGCTATTTTTGTCTCAATTCCATAATTATCACATTTACAGTCGAACAAATTACCAAGTAGATGATGCATCTAATAATGAAAAATAGTTAGTAAGGGAATATAATACATGTGAATTTATCATGATTCATCATTACTAGGGTTTGAACATACACTAGATGTTGTAGAATCAACTGACCATGTCAATGTTTCATTTTGACGAGGGAAATAAATCTCAGTGATAGGTGGGAATTCTATACTATGATAACATTGTATTGTTGTTATTGATAAATCTATATATGGATTTATGAATGATGATGGATAGACCTATCTAGATTATTTTAGATATGTATATAGTCTCAGTGGTGAAATATATCTGGGAGTAGTTCCATATAGAGTGGCCGGTCCTAATGGGTATTAAAGAGAGATAAACTCCTAAAAAGTACTATATTATGTGGGTTTGGGTTGAAAGGTATACAAAATATGTGAAAATAAAAAATATGAAGATTTAATAGTTATATTATGTACTCTTAGTGAATGAATCATGATAAACAGAGGAAGAAAAAAAATTCATCCTGGTGACGGATGTCCCATAGTCGATGAAAGAACTGTATAATCAGTCATACCAATAACCCAGGTCTTAATGTCAGCCTACACAACATAATAAAATCATATTATAGATCATGATTCCTCAAATTTCATTTATGGTAATATAAAATTATTTATAATATGATAATTAATATTAAACAACATAATATCCAAATATAAAATGTACTAAAAATGGAAATCATAGAAGTTGTGACCAAATCTATAATATGTTTTTCATTTCATTCCATTATTCTCCCTATAACATCATTATTATTAGAAATTATTACCTATAAATATCCAAATGTAATATATTATAACTATAAATAATGTAATTATTAAATAATGAAACACATTAAAATAAAAATAAATGACAAGAATCAAAATAATATTTAATTTATTTAGTTTTGGACAAAATATTTTTTTTAAAATAATGATATTCAGATACAAAAATGTCAAATCAAAAAAAAAATTGAAATATAATAAACAATTTCAAATTCATATCATGTATGAATGTGGAAGAACACAAATACCCTTGAAATAATATCATGTAAATATATAAAAATGTGTTAGTGTAATGTGTGATGTATTATAAATAACAGTCTGAAATCAATTCTAACCAATAAATAATCTATATATCCAAATTTATTATTATAATGAATACAAATGGGTTCACTAAAAACATCATTTTCATCCATGATATCTTCAAGGATATGTGTATGAATAAAATCAATAATAACACCAATTGTTTATTTTAATGGGGAATTTATATAAAAAATGTATACCTTTCGATACATGGATATAAGGTTAATTATTGTGAAGATGATCATTCAAATTAATCACCTTTAATCCAAATTTAGCAATAAGTTTGTATTTATATTCCATTAAATCCAACTACTTACATTTCATCATTGCGACATGACCATGAGCATAGTAGTCAAACAGAATAATTATCTTGAAGACCTCGTAATATGATATATATTTTTATCATGTGTTTTTCTATGATGCACTCTCAAAAATATTTTTTCTTCCCCTTATCATGAAAACATAATGTTGTGTTTCCATTTTTACTTCATAGTTTTTTAAAATTAATTTAATTCTATTTAAAATTATTTCTTTATAATCTTGTGCAATATTGTTTGTACTAGGGGACAATTATTTTATTCCTTTTGATATGACATTCATTAATAAACATAGAACATGAACGATTCCATAAAATTATATTAAAAATATTCCCTTGATTAATATATTATTAATAGATAAATATATATCCTTTAACATTAATAATGTTATCATAAGTATATATGTTTTTCAAGAAAATGTGTTGCTTTATGGGATTATATTCTTCACTGTTGGTTCTCATTAGATGTTTATAACTCATAAGGATAGGAGAAAAGTATAATGAATTTAAATCCATGAATTATTATTATAAATATCCTTTCACAATTGTTCTTTTGGGGTGATATTTATATATTCCACAAGATTATAGTGTAGAATACATCCCTTTTATCATATACATCCATTGAATGAAAAAGGAACCACCAAAAATAACTTTTGTGGGATGATTCACAATCATATATAATATTACATTGGGAAATGACAATTGAAAATTTTACTCTAAGATGAAAAGAGTAATCAGTGGATGTATCTTCAATTTCTAAAAAAACTTATGATTTGTAATTAGGAACAAAGGACATGATAACAATGACCTAATGTAATCAAAATAATTTTAACAATAAGAGAATGAAATTTTTTATCTGAAATTAGAATCAAATCATGTAAAAAAAATGATAATAATGGGTTTTAAGAGATCTCATTTTCACATATTTTTTATTCACCCTTATTAAATTGTTACTTTAAAAAGAATCATGAATAATCAAACATTTCAATACATGAATAAATTTATTTTTTTCTATGTTTATTCTTCGAAATATTCACCAAAGGGAATTTCCAATCATTTTATCCCAATAAATCAAGATGAAATCATAATCTTATAACCCGATACATCAATTAAGAAGGTGTCCAAATATCATCATTATTTCCCTTGAAATTAATTTGAGTATCAAATAAAATTTCACAAATTTTATTCTCAATATTCTTTATATCCATGAAATGATGAAGTTATTCGATGACCCATATAACAAATAAATTAATACACTTTATTTTCTCCAATTTACATTGAAATTTGTATTAAAAATTTATTAATTTTTTGAATTGTAACGAAATTTTCCATAAACATAATTAAACCCATTGTGTTTTTAACAATATTTTTTCCTATAATTCACTTTGGTGTTTCATCTATATCAATAAAATTATTTAAATGTCTCTAGTTTTCCCTATATAGATGATTCATTGGAAGAAATATTTGATTCCTTATAATGTAGAATGATCGTCAAAACTTTAATATCTGAGAATGATTATCTTTCATACAAATAGGGAATACTAATTTACTCTTTATACTCCAAGAAAAAATCATTATATATGTATATAAATAATTTATTTTCTATAATAATGTTGTAAATACATACATTACTCCTTCTGGAATGAATTATATGCGTTGGCATCAATAATAAAAATATCTATTAAGTCATCATTACTACTTCCATGTATATTTCATTGTCATTTCCAGTATCATTGGTTGTAGATGTTAATATATTCCATATATTAAATTGATTATAAACAGACATCTATGATATAAAGATATAAATAGAATTCAGAATAGTATACCAATTATGTGTAACATGCATTTTTGAGAAATGAGTTGAAACCTTAACATGATAATCCCAATATAACATTTAATTTGTATACTGTAAAATCAAGATGCAACCTATCAAATATTTTAAAGGATAACCCATCCAAAAAATACAATATTTAATTATTATAATTATATCTTTCATTTTGATATAATCTCATATTTATTTCCATTATTTCTAATGTAAAATTCCTTTGTCGGCAAAGAATTATTATAAAGTCACACATCACATTATCTAGTATATGGTATTGAGTTATTTCTTTATTTATATTCTGCCTTGATGTACCAATTTTTTCACATACATGTCTCTTTATTTTCCTTCCATAATGGATATCTCTCTTACGGGAAATAATCAGTCTTAATTGATGAAAATCTATAATTTTCATTCATATCTGATGCCATGATATTATTTTCTTGGGTACATACATTATAAAGTAGTAAATCATTATTAAATTTAAGAATATAGTATATATAATTATTAATATTTCTATACATTGATATCCCATGCTATAATCGCTTTAAAAATCACGCTTTATTATTTTTTCACTTTCTTAACATATTTTGGCAATTTCATCATCCATCATGTTTCTAACACTCTCCACATCATCATTATGATCAATAGTCATTTTTTATCCAGTGTTAATTTCCTATTTCATTGGTCTACATGATGTTCTTTCTTGAGAAAAAGATAAAATGGATTAGAAATGAAATTTTTTATACCAGTCCTTTCAAATTAATCAAGGTCATTCAACACATGATATATTTTTCAACTGTGATTCCACACATGAAATTTTATTGGACAACATGTTTAGTGATATGGTAAATCACTTATTCATGACATAAACGTGTTCTTCCATCAATATCAAAACATGGTAATTAGATCAGTTATCTATTTGAATCGTTATTGAATACAAGGTCCAAAAAATATTGTAACGCCCTAAAAAACGCATCAGCTATATGATAAACATTATTCAACCAACAATTATCCCTTATATAGAAAATAATAATAAATTAAATTAAAAAATGTTAAATAATTAAAACTGTATATTTACAGGTTCATGAGATACAAGATAATCCTAAATAAAATTTTTATTAGACCACATTACAAATATCTCAAACAGAAAGTAAAATAAAATCTGTTATATTTTTGTATTTATTTATAGTCAATTATTATATCATACAAAACATTATTTATTTGTTAATAAATTTAAAATATGTTATAGTTTAGATACGTCAATGAAAATTTGGTGAAACTATTTCAAAAATATAAATAGGTGTGTTAATCTACTCATAATAAGTACATATGGTTGAAATATCCAATAGGGTTATTATATTTGTCCAGATTTGTACAAACTCATAGAAGATTTCATATGATGCAGATTTCAAACTATTTTCCAGATGTATTACATTATTTATATATTCTTCAATCGAAACAATTATGGATCTTGAATTATGGGATCCCAATTGGGAATATTTTAATTTTCATTGGAATATTTCATAGATTATTGTATGCCTAGATGTATTCCTAGTTTTCAATGTTGGGTAGTAGAGTATGTCATAGAGGCTATTTGACGATGAAAAATAAGGGATGTAGTATGCAATGATTACCTCAATACTATGTAACATAACCTTCAAAACAAAAAAAATAAAAATTAAATTAGAAATCTAAAAATAATGTTATGTCAAGTAAATATAAACTAGAATACAAAATAATAGTAGAAGTATATGTTTTATAAATAAATTGAATGATTATAAATAGTAATAATTATAATATATGATACACATGTATTTTACCAATATATTTCTTATTATAAAAATTGTTCCCAAATCATCCACATGAATAAATTATAGAGATTTATTTATCTTAAAATTAATTGATTTGTTAATGATAGTATTATATTTTCATATTTTATTATGTGTGATAAAAAACATTAGATTGATCATATATGATATCTAGTAAGACATTTGATAGTTTTTTAAATAACCGTGTTATATTATAGTGGCCTTAATTTCCCCTTATTAAATGTTAATAGAGAGAATTAATTTCTATTTAACCAATGAATTTTTTTAGTAGAATATATTGACAATTCATATTTCAAAAATGTCTCATTGTGTTCATCAATAATTATTTTAGTAATGAGTTTTTTGTCATATTATAATGTTAAATTTTTTTACCATTCAATTTATAGTACATAAAAGATATTTTAATAATCATAATTTTATATGAAATATTTTTCATTTAAAATCATTATGCTTTTTAAAATTTATCAAAGATGCTAATATATTTTTAAAACAGATAGTCTAGGTATGGAATATAATTATTGATAATAAATTGAGAGAAAAAATATATTTATTTTAAGATATTTTCTATAGTAAATTGAGTTTATTAGATACATTTATACATATAATAATTTATTTATCAATATGAAAGAGGGTATAAACATTTCCATATCTAATTTTATTCTTCTGTATTTCCCAAATTAATCTCTTATCACACTTGTGATATTTTTAAAAATACATCAAATGCATTCATTTGGATTTTGTCTTATTTAATCATTATTGGGAAAAAAATCCGTGTTTACAGAGAATTTATTTGTATGATATATCCTATATTCATTGATATATACATTGATGAATGAGTTAATGATATTGTTTTGTCCATCAATAAATATGGATTGATTATTAGCTTCAATATGATATTTTTCTCCCAAATATGATATGGTTTTTAAAATAAAATTTTTTAATATAGTTGGATAACCACTATAACACCATATTTTATCCCAGTGTAAATATTTTTTTTTTTTGAAATGAATGTAAAAAAATGTAGTAAAATTACATATAAATATAATTTTTTTAAACTCAACCATTGAAATTAATATTAATAAATTTTAGATACTATAATAATATAATAATACAAATACACATCCAAAAAATGAATATAAATATTAAAAAAGAAATTACAGATATAAGATATTTTCAAGGGATTAATGATACCTTATCCCAAATTACATATAATGATTCCTATAATTAAGAAAATATATATATTGATTTACCCCAAAACTTATTACTTCTTATAAAAAATTAGTAGGTATGGATATTGTACCCCAATTTGGTTGTTCCTCAATATAGGGTGAGATTAGTGTCCAAACCACACAACCATTAAAAATTTTCTGCAATATATAAAAATGTAACAGTGATGGTAATACAGAATATTATTTTACAAACACATCAATACCCATGAAAAGAGAACAAAGAAAAAATATGATGCAAAATGATTCTATTTTGAAGAAATGGCATGAAAATAATTATAATAAGTATTGTTCTTATTTATAAAGTGATTTAATAAAATACATATATGAAAATATAAGATTTATCTCATTGAATTAGTGAACTAATGAATTAGTTAATGACTTTTTAGAGATTCATATGGGCTTTGATATTAGTGTATTTATTAATTGATTAATAAAAGGTTTACAACTAAGTGAAGTTTCTCAAGGATAACTGATTTGGTTAATATGGTGAATATATTTTATATTAATGATTTTATACTTTAAATAAAAATTAAACATAATATGAATCTAAGAGAAAAATATATTTAATAGAAAAATAGAATTTTTTTTGAAACGAACAATAAGTTTTTTAGGAGAAAATAAATTCAACATTTAAAAAAATCAATCTAAAGGAATAAAAAGGGATTTAAATGATATAAATTACACTACATGAAGGTAAATTTTTTTTACTAAAACTAATAATAATATGTTTTCATAAAAAAACATATTTAAATTAATAATATTCTTCTAGAATGACTCCACAATGAAGAAACCCTATTCCAGACATATTGGTTTAACACTAGTAGCGAGGTAATGGTTAAAATTTAGAGTCCTTGTATCAATAAAATATAAATAAGCACTTGAAATATATTTCTAAGGATATCTTAATGATTCAAGTTCAAGATAGAGAATGTATATGGGTTTCAAAGACTATATAATCAAATTGATATATTATTTTAATTCATTTACACGTAGATGTTTGAAAAGAATAAATAATTGGAAAAATTTATAAATTTTCATTAATTATCCCAACATAAGAAGTCAAATTGAGTAACGAAATAATATATCACCACTAAAATGACTGAATATAAATAGACGAATAAGAGTAGAACAAGGGAATTGGAGAAATAACTTAATAGTACATAATTTTTTATAAAAATCATTGTAAAAAGTTGCAGAAAACATTTTCAAAAATTTATATATAGAAGTGGGATTTTTAAAATGTGAACATACATGTGGATATCGATGAGACTCATCCAATAGTTTCAAGGATGAATAGAAACAGTTATTTGAATGTTATGTATGTGGATCGATTTAGGATACGGAATATTAAATTCCTAGGTTGGAGATCAAGGAGACAGTACAAAGTTAAGGATAGTATGAATTGATTTTTTCATCCTAATAATGGAAAACGAAAGAAACATATTGAAAAAATCATTTAATAATAATATCTAGTATTTGACACTGAAAAAATCTAATCTTGTGTAATAAGATCATAGGATGTTGGTTTTGAAACATTGGAGGTGCGCTATAGGAGGAGCTATGGAGGCCACCTAAGTGGAGTGTTAGTAGTGTGGTGTGGTGGTCATGTAAGAGGAGGAGGATCATGGAGAAGTTGAGTGGCCACATAATATTTAGAGGATTATATGAGTTTTGTGGTTGAAAAATGAGCGTATGATCTTTCGGAGGAGATATCATGATTTTATTGAAGAATTGGGACATTGATTAGGGTGTACATCTATAATATCTGGAAAATATATTTGAAAATAGCCACTATATTTAAAAACAGTGGATAAATATGTGTGGATATATAATATATTTTTATTATGGAATATATATATATATATATGAAAATACTAGTATGATACATAAAATATCATCATCAGGTCACTCTATATTCAAATGGTACTACTAATGGATAGGGTGTTCTATGAGAAAATTCATTAATACATTCTAGTTGGTTTCATTTTGAGACAAGAACTCAACAAAATACTTTCACCGCATCTCCCACTAAATGAATCCCTTATTGGGTAGTAATAATGGAATATTATAGAGATCATGTGTTTATATACACTAATTTTACAACATTTTTATAAGGTTAACATAGAATCTAAAATATAAATCCACAATCAAATGAACAAATTGTTTAATAACTTTATAACTATGTATATAATAAATATATGATGAATTCTTCAAATTAAAGACGTTTTAGAATCTCTATAATAATTGTAATATGATTTGATCATATTCATAACCTAGGAAAATGGATATATAAGTGTAGGATACTCATAGATTACTATAAATTATGAACCTAAGTGATAGAAATCAAATATCACAAGGAAACATAAGATGCTATTATGGGTATATTCATGATATATAATAAATCTCATTCCAAAATAACAATAGATCATAAATCATGTAATGTGAATTCACATAACTGATGTTATTAATCCAAATAGTGTTAAAACATGATTCAATTTACACAATCCATGAAATATTAACATATTTATTAAAATAATATGAAAACTGTGAAATATCATTCAATCTTAGTATAAACCTTAGTAATGGAAACATTATATTCATGAGACAAAAAATCAGTACACATCCATATATGTTACTAAATTTTCTCATGAATTATAATATCATGAGATATAAATATTTAAAAAGGTATTTTAGGGAAATATATGACCCCACCAGTCCTCTTCCACATTAAAGTGTTCCATAAAAAGTAATTCACTTATAACATCATAGTGAATCAACTGAAATAATATGCAATTCAAAATACATTCTAAATTAATACCATTCACCATTATAGAATTGACAACTCCGTGAAAGAATGTGGGTTTGATTAGTAAAATGATAATGAATTTCAATAATGAAAATATGTTTCATATACCTTCACATGAGGAAATAATTAATAATTTCATAAATAATCATAACATTATAAAACCATGGAATATAAATTGTCTTCCATTTACATCATGTGAAATACTTCTTAATTTCCAATCAATTAAAATAATAAAGTCATATTGATTTTACAACTTATAAAAACGGGTGTAAAGACCCAGCTGTTCTCGTGTATGTTTTTTTAATTAAATGAAAATATTACGAGTCCATGAAAATTGACGACATGGTATTTTGAGGACTAGTGTGCCCAAAATGAATTTTGGAACTATTTTTTGGGTACGTTCAGTAAATGGACGAGCAACATTCTGTAACATTTTTATTGGAGCTCAGAATTGAAATCTAAGGTATCGGTTGAACTCCCAGCTCCAATTTTTGCTTAAGGAGACCATCACCTCAACCGTAGTAGGTTGATGGTGGCAATTATCTTTTGAACTTTACATGGGAGAAATTAAAATAAAAAATATTTATTTTATTTTTGAAATTTAAACCTGCAATTTGAAACATGAAGGTGGGGACCACATGATGGTCTTGGGGTGTATAATTCTGGGCATTAAATGATCAGTTACACAAAATGCATAACCACATTCCTCTTTAATTAATAGGATTCATTGTTTTGGAATAAATGAATCAACTTCAAACTCTTGGATTTCTCAGAATTAAATATTCCAACTTAAATTAATTAATTTAAAAAAGTTATTTAAAATATTGATTAATCTTATATAATTTAGAACCTCACCTCTCCCGTGAAAAGGTATTGGTAAAAGGGGTGAGTGCTTTAGAGAGTTGGAATGTTCTTTCTCCAACAATGGAGATCCTCCAACGAAGAAGGACTTCTGGAATCCAAGTACAAGGAAATGACCTTGGAGCGTCTTGTGGGAGTGACGAATGCCAACATAAATCTTCAACTACTTCATCTTTTTCCTCGCGCCACCTCCATCGGAAAATCGATGTAAAGAATTTATTTTCCTATGATTGAATTTATTTATCGATTCTTTATATTCTGGTTTCACAACGACAATGGCCAAACTAACAAGGCCATCATCACGTGTATAAATAATTCCTCTAATCTATTTATTCTTTTTGAGTTATTCATGAGTTCTTAAATGATAAATATTTAATGATACTGGAAACAGAATATTTTATTGAGGGCAACAAATTGATACGGAGCCTTAGACCCAAGGATCGTGACTATGCGATCATTATATTTTTCGGTCTAATATTGGAGATGCAGTGATCCGTGGAAGAGGAGGAGGGCCAACAGACCATCCTGCTGTAGGAAGTTAGAGTGGTGTGCATCCACGCTACCGGATGAACAGGAGACCACAGCTGCTTGGCCACGATGGAGGCCAAAGAGCGGCTAACACTTGGCCGACCGTGGTGGAGCAGTGTCGCGTGACCACCCCGTAGGGAAGAGGACCAGCTGGAACACTGGCTGACCGTTGTGGGATAGTGGGACCCACTCGTGTCCCATGGGAGACATGGTAGTGCCTAAGGCCCCACCCTTTGGGAATCCGAACTATAGGAGTATGCTCCCTGTTCTGTGCCAAATTGAGTGGATCGTCCCCAGTGGGCTAGGTCGAGGGTCCCCCCAATGCGGGTCGGGTCGGACCACGGCCCGATGGGCAGGGCAGGGTCTGGCTGACGGGGTCGAACGACACCTAGTTTCGCCATTTAGGCCAGAACATGAGAACTAGGCATCCGTTGGACGAACCCTATGTGGCATCAAATTCCTTTGATCGAGACAGTCCTTTTTGTATAATACACATGAGTTTTGGAGAATGTTGGAGTATGGCAGGGTTGGATCAAACCTCGAATCCAATCGAGCCCTTGGAGGAGAAACAATAATAACTTATAGACTGGGCATTCGATTGACATTTCGTCTATTGCATTGGGTACCTTATGACATGACAGACCATTGGGATACTTCTTTCTAGTACTTTGGGTGGTTGAGTTTTGACTGATGTCTTGGGGAGTAGTTCTCCCAAGTGCGCTACGTACTGATCCCTACGATTGGCTAAGATTTGACTACTAATGACCATTTCGACTCAGAGTGACTTGATAGGCCTAGTGGGGAGTGCCTTTAGGTGAAACTACAGAATTCGTGGTGGGGAGAACCTCTGTGTGACATGGAAAACCCATGGTACTCGATAGTAGAAGTACCTCAGCAGGCCCTGAGGGGGAGCGCCTCTGGGTGACACGGAAGACCCATGGTGGGGAGCGAATATGTGTGACGCAGCAGACCTACGGTACTCAACCAGAGGAGTACCACAGTTGTCTAAGGTTAGTGGGACGTGCCTCTATGTGATTTGATACTCCCACTATACTCCTTATAGAAGGAATTTTCCTGTAGTCGAGGTGTTAGACGTTGTGACTAAGAATGTTACTTGTTATTATCACTAGAGAATCATGTGGCTGGGTATCAGCTTTCATAACTATCCTATGTAGGGAAGCATCATAATTCTGTTTCACAGAGTTGTATACCTAATTTGAGCGGAGTCTTATATCTTCATGTTGTAACTATGTGGTACTTTATCTCAACAGTGATACCAGTGTGGTACTCCTACCTTCATGGTATTACCTGTGTTGTATTATTCTCTCATGTGTGAGGTGGGTATATTCTAATAACTTAGGTATATGTATCGAAATGTACCTATGTAGGTTTCACTGTTGTTTATATGTCTTTTGGTTTATCCTTTGTGGATTTGAGAGACCGTCGGGGGAGTCGAGATCCCTACTGAGTATTCTTATAATCAACCCTGCATGGGCTATGCCCGCACCATGTTGTGTCTGGTGCAGACGATAGACAGTGATGAATGAGGACGACGTTACCTGGACTGGAGACTGCTTAGAGGTGGACCTTTGATGAGGTGATTCGTAGAGAAGATCATTCGAGATTTGTACCTACCCTCCAGGTAGGATCCTTGGTGGGTGTTCATAGGACCTGTACTCAGTTTTACTTCAACATTCTAGCTTTTCTTGTACATTCTAGTAGTTCTTGTATTCTAGACCCTTTAAATTCTGTACAAAACCTTGTTACTATATAGTTTACTTTGTGCTTGAATTTTTTTGTGTTATTGGTTTGTGTCAGTTTATAGTTTATAAAGCCAAATCCATCCAGTTTTAGAGTATACGCCTTCGGGTGCATGTCGCCAGCTTGTGGACTATGCAAGGCAGGATTGCGGTAGTCATGGCATGGGCCTCAGGGGACGGGTCGATACAAGTTGTTATCATAGGAGTTTGGTTCTAATGAAGAGCTATAAATATGATCTTTTCAATGAATCTATAGTGTTAAGTGTTATGAGTGTGGTTTTCAGTTCTAGGAGTCTAGTGTTGGTGCTGCGACTGACGTATCCAAACACCAGGACCCTGACTTATGATTTTCTAACTCAGTGCATGAAAACACTAATTGAGAATGTGTTTTTGAAAAGTTTTCTTTGTGATCTCTTTGAGTCAGCTCACCAGTTATAAACTTAATGACCGTGGTGCACCTATTTCTTTTCAGTATTCTCAAGGAAGATATCCAGCCAGGGTTCTGTTTAGATTACTTAATGATAGCCCACTGAGCTATGAGGCTTCAGTCCTGGTCCCCCATACTATAATTGTACCATCAGGTGGTGTACCAGCATCTCCAATACTTGTTGGGCAGCCAATTCCACCATCCCCAGTAGTAGAGGGTGCACGTTTCTTCTGTTTATTGTATGAGTTCCAGCACCAAAGGCTACTGAGGTTCCAGGGAAAGATAGATCCACAGGTGGCTGAGGATTGGCCGGGGGCCATGGTTAGATTTTTCCAACTGGTAGGGACACCAGCTAATCTAATGGTGATCCTTGCCACCAGTCTTCTTCAGGAAGCAGTGAGCAGATGGTGGAGCTTGATGCTCCAGTTTCACGATGAGGTGAGTCTCATCTACGGGGACTTCATGAGCATTTGTAAGGTAGAGTTCGTCCCAGTGACCTTTTTCTCCATGCGTATACATGAAGATGTGGATACAATACTTTATGGGTAAATGTTTTACAGTCTACTTTGATCACAAGAGTCTCAGGTATATCTTCTCTCAAAAGTACATGACCCGAAAAAGTGGTGTTGGCTTGATTTCCTCCAGGATTATGACTTCGAGATAGTCTATACACTTGGGATGGATAATGTAGGTAGAAAATTCACTCAGCAGGCAATCTGTTATACAATGGTGGAGTGAGTCGAAAGAGCACCTAGCCGCTTTGTGGATATCCTATGTGGATTGATATGGAGCAGCTTATCTTTAGTCTCTATCAGTCACTCCCCCACTCCTTCAGCGATTTGGGGAGATGTAGTTTGGGGATGATGACTGTGAGGCTCGACATTCTCAAATATCTATAGGAGAGGTAGCTGATGGATTTTGGAAGGTGGGGAGAACGTCATCTTCTTTTGATGGAAAACTATAGTACCAAAGGCGCTATAGGGGTAAGTGTTTAGGGGGTTCAATTCATCCCCTCTAGTGGTATATCCTGGTGTCGCGAAGATGTACGAGGACCATTGGCATCAACCCTGGTGTCCTTGAATGAAGAAAGATGTATCATAGTTTGTCTCTTCATGCCTCGCTTGTCAGCAAGTGAAGTCAGATCATCAGGTTCTAACAGGCTTTGTTAATCCACTTGAGGTGCCGGAGTGGAAGTGGGATGGAATTTCCATGGACTTCATGACCGGACATCGACACACATCCAAGAGTCATGATTCTATCGGGTGATCGTTGACCAAATCCCAAAATCGGATCACTTACTACCTATCAGAGAGCAATGATCAGTAGAGAGCTTCAGACGCCTCTATGTACTGGAGATTGTAAAACATCATTGAGTTCCATATACGATTGGCTCCAATCGTGATGCATGATTTACCTCCCGGCTATAGAAGGGGTTGTCGGAGACATTCGGCACACAACTTCAGTTGAGCACTTCCTTCCATCCCCAGATAGTTGGTCTGATAGAGAGGATCATTCAGACCTTCGAGGACATGCTACGTGCTTGCATCATTAATTTGGGCTGCAGCTAGGAGGATCAAATTCCTTTTATGGAGTTTTCATACAACAACAGCTATGACTCCACTATTGTAATGGCACCATTTTAGGAGTTGTACGTGCGACCTTGCATATCAACACTGTGTGGGACTGACCTAGTGGAGTCTGGACTCGTGGGACCAGAGAGGGTACGAGCTTCCACGGAGAAGGTGTACATCATCCAAGAGTGGATGAAGACTGCACCGAGCAGGCATAAGTCTTATGCTAACACGAGATAGATATCTCTGGAGTTCAAATATGGTGGCCATGTCTTTCTTCGGCTCTCACCTCGATGAGGTTTGCAGAGGTTTTCCGGGGTGGCATCTTATCTTCAAGGTTCATTAGACTCTTTCATTTCCTTAGCAGAGTTGATGAGGTGTCTTACCACATAGCTCTTGCACCTCAATTGCATCGGGTGGATGAAATTTCCCACATATACTAGCTTAAGAAATTGGTACATGATTCTTTGTACATAATTGACTGGGGCAAGGTGGACATCGACGATCAGGGGTCGTTTTTGGATGTCCCAGTGGAGATTGATGATTTACAGGAGTGGGTCCTTCGTGGGTGGTTGATAACTCTAGTTCGTGTCTGTTGGTAGCACGAGAACCTATAGAAAATAACATGTTAGTGGGAGTCTCAGATTCTTGCTCTGTATCCCCACATGTTTCGCTAGTTTGTTTTGTGGATTTCAAGGACGCAAAGTCCTAAGGTGGGGAGAATGTATAAACCCGGATTTTTCTAGGTAATATATTTTAATTAAATAGAAATAATTCATGTCCGCAAAAATGGATGGTGCGTGATTCCGAGGCCCGGTGTACCCTGAATGAATTTCTGAACATTTTTAGGGTGCGTTAAGTAAACGCGCAAGTGGAGTTTTGTTACTTTTGAACTAGTGATCAGAATTGAAATCTGAGTACTCTGTTGTACTCGCAGCGTAGATGTTTTCATAAAGAGACCTTCACCTCGACTTCAGGAGGACGAGGATGGAAATTAGTTTTTGGACTTTTTGTGGGAGAATATAAAATAAACATTATTTATTTTATTATTGAAATTTAAACCTCCCATTAGAAACATGAAGGTTGAGACCACACAAGGTTGGATGGGCATTTAATTCATGGCATTAAATGCCTGGTTAAACATAATGTATAACCAAAATCGAAGATAATTAATAGGATTCAATAATTTGGAAGTAATAAATCAACTTTAAACTCTTGGCATTCTCCAAATTAATTGTTCCAACTTAATTTAATTAAAATAAAAACATTAATTAAATTATCTCTTATGATTATATAATTTGGCACCTCACCTCTTGTGGAAATGGGATTAGCAATGGAGGGTAGAGCTTTGGAGAGTTGGAAAAATCATTCTCCAAAAAAGGAGATCCTCCAAAGAAGAACGACTTCTGAAATTGAATAATGAGGAACCGACCTTAGATCGTCTTTCGGGTGTGACGAACGTCGATGTCAATCTTCAATGACTTTGTGTTCTTCCTCATGCCACCTCCATCGGAAAATCGAGGTAGGGGATTTATTTTTATATGATTGAATTTATTTATCGATTCTTTATATTCTCCTTTCACAATGATGATGGCCTAACTAACATGGACATCATCCCATACATATACCTTTCCTCTAATCATTTGATTATCTATGCGTTCTTTGTGTGTTCCACATCACCAAATATTTAATGATGATGGAAATGCAATATTTTGTTGAGCGCGACATATGGTCGCAGATCCCTCGACCGATGGATAACGAATATGCGATAATTTTATTTCTTGGGATATGAATGGAGATGCAGTGATTCACGGAAGAGGATGAGAGTCGGCACACCGTTTGGCTGCATAAAGGTGGGGTGCCACATGTCCATACCACTGGATGAGTAGAAGACTATGGCCGCTTGTCCGTGGAAGAGGCTGAAGAGTGGATAGTATCTAGCTGACCAGAGTGAAGCAATGGAACACAACCATGCCATTAGGAGGAGGACCAAATAGAACACTAGAAAACAATTTTGGGATAGTAGGACCTACTCAGGTCTCTCAGGTGTCATTGAAGTGCCTAAGGCGCTACCCTTTGGTAATCTGAATGGAAGGGGGTCTGCTCCCCATTCCACTCCCGCTCGGGCGGGCCACACCACTGGGCCACGCTCAATGAGTCGCACCACCGGGTTGTGCCACCGAGCCACGCCACTAGGTCGCGCCGGAAAGCTGTGCCTAGCGTGGGTCCAGCTGCCCCCTACGCAGGCCAGGCTGGACCACTACCTAGTGGGATGGGCCCGCAAAGGCCCAGGCCATCCAGGCAAGACCCAGGTCGAAGAACCGTCTTTTTCATTTGTTACCTTATGAGGTGACAAACCTTTAGGATACTTCTTCATGGGAGTTTGAGGCATATGAGGGTTGACCGATGGCTTGGGGAGTAGTTCTCCCAAGAACGCAATGTACAAAACCCTACGACTGGCTGAGATTTGATGACTGCTGACCATTTCACAATGGATTTACTTGAGAATTCAATTGGGGAGTGCCTCTTTGTGACACTGCAGACCCATAGTATTCAACATTAGGAGTAACTCAGCAAGCAACAAGGGGGACCACCTTAGTGTGACATGGAAGACCCACGGTGGGGAGCACCTCTGTGTGACGTGGAAAACTCACGGTACATGACCAGAGGAGTAACTCAGCAGTACAACGTCAGTGGGAAGCACCTCAGTGAGATGTGGTTGGCCCACTATACTCCATAGAGGATGAGTTCTCCAATAGCCGAGGTTTTCGACCTTGTGACTATAAATGTTACTAGTTATTATCCAAATATAATCATGTGGTCAGTTATCAACTTTTATAGCATTCATTTGTGGGTTAGCATCATAATCCCGTTTCATAGAGTTGTATACTTGGTTTGAGGTAAGTCGTATATCTTCATGGTGTACATGTGTGGTACTTTATCTTCATGGCGATACCTATGTGTTACTCATGCCTTCGTGGTATTACCTGTGTTGGGTTCTATAATCCTGTGTGAGGTGGGTATATTCTGATAATTTTGGTATAGGTATAGGCATATACTTCAGTAGGGATGACTGTTGTTTCTATGATTTTTAGTTTATACATTTTGTATTTGAGAGACCTTTGGGGGTCTTGGGGTCCCTACTAAGTGTTGTTATACTCACCCCTACACGGGCTACGCCCTTCACTTTGTTGCGTATAGTGCAGACGAGGGACTTCGCTAATAGACTATGAGGGTACCTGGACTGGAGACTACTCAGAGGTGGTCCTTGGATGAGGTGATCCATAGAGATGATAATTCTAGATCTGTGCCTACCCTCTAGGTAGGATCCTTGGTGGGTGTTCATAAGAGTTGTACTCAGTTTTACTTGTACTTTCAATTTTTCTTGTAATCTCTAGTTAGGCTTGTATTCTGGCTCTTTTACATACCGTACACACCCTACATACTATATAGTTTACATTGTTCATATAATTGGTTGTTTTCTTGGATTTTGTGAGTTTAAATTTTATAATGGAAACACCTTCTTGTTTTAGGAAATATTCTTTTCTATGCTTGTCGCCAACCCCTGGCATATGGAAGCCAGGCATGGGGTAGTCACGGCACGGGCCCCAGGGATGGGTTGGGACAATGGGTATATTATTATAATCATAATTTCCCTGAATAAATACATTTTGGTAATCTTGATGAACACCATTCAATAAAATTAATTAAAAAAAGTATTAAAATAGAAAATGCATTAGCTGAATAGTTAGTATCATACATAGTGAATGATTAGGGAAGAAAAATTTTGTTGTGGAATATTCCTCCAAACTAGAAGGACATTAAATATATAAAATGGATAAAATGGATGAAAGATGTAAATAAAATAATTATATAAATTTCTTTGATCACACATTATGTATCTCAAAAGAAGATGATTTAGATGAAAACCATCTTTAGTGGAATTAAGATAAATCACATTGTAAATACGATTCATTCATGTTTTTTATAAATATTTATATATAATTAATTTCTTAATAAACTATAATAATATTTTATTTCTAAAAAACCATCACCACATAGATTGGAGGTATTTTACGATGTTAAAAATATGGGGTTTTTAATGTAGCACCTTGAGATTTTGTGAATGATATTTTTTAAAATTAATATTATATTTTCTATATTTTGTGTTATACTCAAAAAAATAATTATCTTTCATTACATGAAACACATATATTAGATTATGTTACCCTCGAAACAGAATTTACCTTGCATTATTTTAAAATACTATATTATATTCCATTATGATCTACACTGAGTTTACCATGCATTATTCCAAACACTGATTTTTAACCAAACGTGGCATACTGTTAAAATATTAATATGATAGTTATCGAATAGCTGTTTGAATGGTTATTATGAATAAGATTACATAATTTATGAAAATACATAGTTCACAAAAGTATAACAAATAAAATAATTAGTGACTATTCAATAATTAACTAAAATAAATATTATTTGAATAGTGTGGAAATATTTGTCTCAAACACTATCTTTATGCACACAAATTTGATTTACATCAATAAATAATCAAATTTAATTTTTGGGAATTATTTAAAATAAATTTTTGTAGTATATATTTAGTAATATTTTTATCAATCATCTAATGTGTTTTATATACAAGAGATAATAATAAATGCAGTTTTATTCTTAAAAACATTATTTTTTTAAAAAATAATTTTTAACTTTTACAAACAAACTTTTAAATTTATTTTCTTTTCATTTAAAAATAATAATAAGTTATTTTTGAAATAATCATTTCAAAATTATATTCTGGTGAATTATTTATAATTTTCAAAAAAAAATTCCTTTTTGAGAAATAGTGAAATTTGCTAATTTGTAATTGAAAATTATTTTTTGTTTCAATTATTTAAAATGTTTAATTAAATTTTAAATTGAATTAAAAAAATTAAATAAATTATTTATGGATTTTTAAAAGATAGTTTATTTTAGTCAATTTCATTTTTATATTTTAAATAAATACATTGGAAACACTTGACATTTTATCTTTGAGAAAACTAGTTTCTCATCGTGTCTATCTGGTTATTTTTTATTTATATTTCACCTTATATTTCAATAGAGTTTGAAAAAATGGATTCCATATTTAGAATCTGAATATTTTATATTATATAAAATGTTCAGATTAATGTTTTACAAAAATAATTAGCATATACTATAAAATTTATTACCACATGTAGGGATAAAATGGGTTTACAGGGTGTATAAAAAAAACTTATTATGGATAAAAATACCTAAATATTTTTATAAATCTATATTAAGGAAATAATTCATTCTACAATGTATAATTATCTCTGATAATATATTTTATTGATTTTTTCAGGGAAAAAACATGGGTGTATCATTTACATTAAAAAAATTATAGGTGTGGCAACGACATCACTTATAAAAGGTTGCACATCTCCTCGAATCTTCATTCAAGAAATAATTTTTGTTCAGAAAATAACTTCCCAAAAATATCCCAACAATCCTCCCCTCATCCTATTAGCTTTTTTTATTTGAATAAATACATCCTACAAATGATTTTGGTGTAAATAAATGGAGGTTACCTGAAGAAGTTGTATTATTATTCTCTGAGTAATTTTATTTTATTTCATACTACAACTCCTTAAATAATTTTTAAATCTTGATAATATCATAAATTCATTATATTGGATACAATCGATGGGTTTAGTGTTATTTTCTTGACCAATAACTAACACTACTTCCATCAAATTATTTATTAAGACAACATTTATGTGTACGGTAGACTACCACCACACGTACTGATATAATTATCTTTTCCATTACCAGCTCTCATAGTTGGTTATGATGTTGGATAAAAAAATTACAAATAAATTATATATATATATATATTAGTTTTCTTAATTTATTAATTTTATCAAATATACCATTTTAATTCTCATTCCCTAAGGGATATGATAACGCAACTCCTGTGTGCCGATGACTGTCGTTTTGAAAATCGATGTGATTTTTTACCTAATTATTTACATTGTAAATAATATGGATATAGTTAATTAATATATATATTATAAATGACATAATTTTGATATTATTGATATATTAATCATTACGAAATTATAATATATCATTTTACTTCTTATTTTTTTACTTGTTGAATGATGAAAATATTTTTATTGTATGTGTGGAGAATCTCCTTCATGAAGCAATGTTACTCTCTATTTTAATCTACAAGCCATGTAGATTATATGTAAATGTATCATCAAGTAGTATATATTATATTATTATCATTATTTAAAAATATAATATTAATTATCTTTTTACATAATGATTGTTGAATAATAGAAATGTTTGACATCCATTAGTACGGCCTACAGTCTCCATGGTCATAACACTCTTCATTTCTCCAAACAATCCATCATGATTTGTATGAAAAGAAAAATTGAATTATAAAAATTGAAATTATTACATGTTGATTTTAAACATGATCAATATATTATTATAGGAATATAAAATCAAAACAAATATAAAAATTTATATAGTTTCTACATGAAACATGAATTATTACAAGAGATTATTAATAAATTGTCACAATTAAATTATATATTATATGATAAATAAAATTAAATATATATATTAGATGTATAGTAATCATAGATTTTTTATACAGGATGTTGAAATTTTTACATAGTAGTCGATACATATTGTAATGAATTGGTAGTCTATATTCTTATTATAGGAGACAAATGAAACTTCATGGGGTTGACAAACAAAAAATACCAAAATAGTAATGGATTTTTGTCTCAATTTTATTTCCCTGATATATATGTTGTTTAGGCACCTAAATTATTAAATTATGTATAAATAAAACACCATTAATAGGTAATATATTTAATTTAATTATTCTCATTCTATTCTAACTCAAATTTAATTTAATTTTCTATGGGGATTACGATTCAAATTTGACAATGTGGAAGAGGATTTCTATTCTAATCTCACAATTTTTCCATATTCTTCATAATTATTCATTGAATAATAAAATATTATGATCTATATCTTAATAATCAATTTTAAATTATTTTCCTACTATTATTTTATGAAAATACATGTTTTCCCTTCAATTTTCTCTCTAAATTTACATATGAGTTAAAAATAACATTTTTAAGAAAAATATCATCTTTATTCCTCTCTTCATTGGAAACAAAATTTCTCTTTCAAAAACACAGTTCCAAAAATAATCATAACTAATTTCAAAATAAAATAATTAATAACATTTTTACACAAGTTTTACTATTGATGAATATTTTTAAAAGGTATCATCTTGTTATTGAAGAAAATTATTTTCTGTATTTTACCTAAAATGTGAATAGAATCATTATTGTTATAAAGCATTGATTGTACATTATTTATTGATTTCATGAACAATATAAAATTTAAAGAGTTCCATACCTGATTTATAAAAAGTATCAAATAATATTTTTCATTAATATATGGGAAAACTATATATTTTAAGAAAATGAATCAAAGTAAAAAATGGGATTTGGAAAAAAAATTAAATATTCTTCCAAAGTCAAAAGGCTATATCCCTCGTGAAATATTTTAAGTGAATTTTTATCATTAATTTTCAAGTTATTCCAGATTATTTTCAACGAAATGTAGTTGAAAATTATTTAAATATTTGAAAATGAGATTCAAAGAAAATTTCTATTCATCATGAAATGTTCCATGAGATATATATTTCAAAATCAATCATTATTTGAGATGTAATCCATTGATGTAATATATTCCTTAATAAGAATATTAAAAATATATACTATTCTTTTAATTTATCTAAATGGTTTTTTTAATATATTTATAAAATTTATTTCTAATCCATAGGTTGTAGGATGATAAACTTATTTTTAATCCTAATAATATTTCTATAGGTTTTTCCATGATGAAATGACTAAATTATTATAAAACCCCTCACTTTTATATATGTTATGATGTGATGAAATTGTTTTGTATCCCATTTAATTTCTTGGGATATGATATGATAAATATTTATTGATTTTTGTCCCATATTTGTATGATTTTAATTATGTGATGGTTGTTAAATTTTAACTAAGATAGGTGGATGAATTAAAACCATGTATGGTTGGGACCAATAAATATATAAAATCCATTGTGTAAAGATTTATATCTCATGATATAGATATCAATTAAATGGATAGTGGACCTAGTTTTTTAAAGGATTTTGTAATATATGATGGTCTTGCGGGTGAACCTAGAATACTATAATGGATAAGTAATTGAACTCATTAAACTGTGATAGAATATAATGTGATCCTTGTCTAATATGTAAATGATTTCCTATTCTTATTTGTATGCCACAATTTTATGTATTATTCCAGTTTTATTCTTTCTAGGATATTGTTGTTATATTTCTATGTGATTCATAACCAATTAACAGCTAATGTAATTTCATCATTCATTAATAAGATCTTTTATATGAATTATATGGATTTAAAATATATTCTCATTATTAAATACTGATAGGTTAATTTTTTTATTATGTATCACCCTATTTAACTATTTTTGAGTGTTTGAGATCACTGTTTCTTATGTTTATTTTACCCATTTTTTGAATAATGATTTTAAGTGGATAATGATTTTAAAGTTCACAAAAAGAAAATATATTCAGGGGAAGTTTTATAGAACATTCACCAATTTGTAGTACTTTTTACCTAGTCTACAAATACAATAAACTACTACAATCTTTATGTGTTCATTTATGTAATGTATTGAACATTAATCTAGAAATATTTAATATCTATAAATGAAAATAATGGTTCCCTATAGTTTGTAACTGAGGAAAGGTTTTGTTAAAAATTATAAAATAGGATGATAAAAAATTAGTGAGATACCTAAATTTATTTCTAAGGAAATATTTAGGTATTTCTCAATGTACATGTCTATGGAAGAGTAATTTTAAATGAAAGTCTCTATGATTTTTTCAATAGTGCACATGAATTGGATTCCAAGATATTACATATCCATATTGATACTATAAGTGGATGTTCATATAAAATAGAACTTCCATGGACTTATAACTCCAAAAGGGGCATATTGAGCTGGACCAGATCGTCACATGGCATATAAAAATGGTTCTTGATTCACAACTTTTTTGACACTCCTAGGGGATATGCGTTGAAAATTCAAAAACACATTTATAAATATCTTTAAAGATTTAAATAATGAAAATTAATTATGAAGGATAAACCTATGGTGTCAATAAAATAAAAAAGGGTTTCATGATTTAGACATACGATAAAGGAATTTTCAAACTATGTGGTCTCCCATTATGATTTTTTTTCTCACACTATTATTTTTTCTTTCATTCAATGGGGGGAACTATAAGGATTTGGGTAAAAATTATATTTTATGGGTAACTTTTTTATGGGAAAAAAGAGATTATGAATAGAGTAAATTCCCTTTTGATTAAACCTAATATGTTATCATGAAACATCATTAACAACATTCACCTTATCCAAATCTTGGACTCTAAAATGACTAGAATGATAGATATCAATGAAATTTCTTTTAGTGGATGTAATATAATAATGAATATTCTAATTTTTATAAGTAGATAATTTTGATAGATGAAATTAACGGAATGTCCCAGAGGGATGAAAGGTTTTTTGACTGGTAATGACCGTTACAAAGAAAGTATGTGACAAGAAAAAATGAAGAGGTAAATTAACATAATGAATGAGATTAATGATGTCACATAGGTATCATATACCATTTAATTTTATAAAATTTTAAAGTATAATCATTACAAAAATTGATTCAATAAGATAAAAACACATGAAGGGAATCTGAATGTCTTTACGAGTAATATTTTTTCTATTGATGATGTAGTGGTTATGAATTACATACCAAAAAAATACATTTTAATTAATAAAGTGTTTAATAATAGTTAACTTTTTAAATGGAAGTGGGATGATTTAGGTGTTTTTGCTTTGTAATTAAATGATTGTTTTATAAACATGATGAAATATATATGGATTTTTCAGTATATGTTTTTCTTTAAGGATTTGAAACAAAAATGGTAAATGGAAATAATATACTATAACCGTGTTTCAATGGAAAGGTGATATTTTTCATAAAGGAATGTAATAGTTAAAATTTTCTAAATGATTAGATAATAATTTTAGGATTAAAAATTTATGGCTATGAATATTTATCTTAGATTTTACTTGTTATATTCGAACTGAATAATGATTTTTTGAAAATGTGGTTTATGTAATCATTGAAGGAGTCTATAGAAATTTTTTACTTTTTTAATATAACCAAAATTCTGTGTTTTATATATTTAATTGCGGATGATGTATTAATAAATATGGTTTTATGGATATTTTGGTTATTGATATATTTCATGATAATACATGATGTTTGTATTCTAGTATTTGGTATGTGATAATCAATAGATTGATTTTGATATATTTTTGATTAATTATATGTTTATTTTGAGAAATTTAATGACCATTATAGATATAAATATAGAATATTTATGGCCTTTCATAGTCACTTGAATTAAAATCTTGGGGATGTACTTACACCCAGGTCTGAATGGTGAGTAATTTCAGTGGACACCTCAGAAACCAAACTTCAATGACCAGTTTCCATGACATTGAAAAAAGAATATATTAGAAATAAAATTTTGGGGTGGAACTAAGTAAATAATGGAACATAGATTACATGTATTACGACATGAAGTAACTATATAAATATGGGTATAATTGTTTCTATCCACCTAGTTTGATTACATCCCCCTTTGAAAAGTATCCATCTTACCAAGGATGATTAAAATTATTCCCTTTTAAAAATTATAGAACCAATAATAATGAATAGTTTCCCTAATATA
This sequence comes from Viscum album, assembly GCA_963277665.1. Lineage (NCBI taxonomy): Eukaryota > Viridiplantae > Streptophyta > Magnoliopsida > Santalales > Viscaceae > Viscum > Viscum album. The sequence goes on along the minus strand of OY728127.1, from coordinate 75,490,540 downwards.
TTACATTATATAAAAATATATTTCTGATATAGATTACTATTTAGGAACACACGCTCCATAAATGTATACATGTATTGCTATAGTGTGCTATCTTGGCCACCATGACACCAGAACAAACATGGTTGATCATATTTGGTGACTTATTCCACCACAAATGAAAATATAATAGAATTTAATATAATTATTAGTGAAAAGATAATGTTCAGTTTGATGATAGATGTTATTGATTTTTAAATGGATCTTAATTCCCATGATTTATATGGCCATGCATAATATATTTTTCCACTAGAAATTGTACAATACCTTCTACAGGTTCATCATTGGTATTAATAATGTTTTATAGATGTCTTCCCAATCATTTTGTGGGTATAAAAGGATGATGTGAAGATATATTCTAGAAGAAATGGTGTCTATTTTTAATGGTTTCTCTAACCATGGTAATAAATATATCAATCAAATTCCACTATTAACTTATCATTATTCTATCTTTGGGTGTTATAGATGTCTACATGATGTAATCTTGAGTATTTATCTTGCATAACTAATGGAACTATAGGATAATTTAATATTAATTGATATTAAAAAAATTCATCCTACCTTTATAATTATAAAATATTATTACCCTATTGGAGATATTAATCTCTTTATGAGCATGTTTCGTAGTATCAATGTTAAGATTCAAGAAACAGACAATAATACATACAAAATATATAAATTTTCATCCTCCTAGAATATCATCTCATAGTCCCATCTCTCCAAAACCATATAGGTGAGTTGAGTATCTCCAGTTATACTTTATTCTTGTGTCACATCACATAATATATCTATCATCATAAATAAATATCATCATGTCATGACATTTTATATATATCCCAAATAGAAGAAAATATTAATGTAAATATCTCACTCAAGTAACAATAATCACTTGAATTCATATTCCATTCTTTATCAGTAATCATAAAAAAACACACATTCATTAAAGATATGTTGTTCTCATATCATATTCAATATACCATTTAAAATTATATAGAAAATACCATGTTACTTCCCCAAAATTCACTACCACCAGGATCTTCAACCACTTTAGAAACATTTACCACATAGAATCATACAATAAACACTATATGGACTGATTTCCTAGTCACATCACTCTTATAATGGTTCCCATATGCTTGAAGCTTCATCATCAAACTCATGTTATCAATTTCCAAGTGTTAACCCCATCTAAATTGTGGGAGTTTATAGACCATTTTCAAATATCAAACACATGGAAAATAATTATAATACAAGTATAAGTAAAATAGTTAATCCCTTGACAATTAAATATCTATATCAACAAACTAATACACCATTAACACTAAGGTGGGATCAAGATCAATCAAAAACAATAAAGAAACCCCTATGTTAGGCTTATTTGATCAACAAGAACCTATTTGATCGATACCATATTATAATGTATATTAAATACATGTTTACACACACAACCTCAAGAAGAAATAAAAAATAACATATATGCAATATATTGTTCAATATAATTGAGAAGATCTAAATCATTAGAGTAGTTACATTACCCTACCACACTCCAAATTCTATTTCCAAGACCATTCCAAATCGCATCTAGTCCACAATCTTATATCCCATTATATAACACTTGAAACAACTATTTTTACATTAATATAAGACTAAATAGGTTATTAAACATTGAATAATCTTTGTAAAATCACCAATAAATGACAAAAAACTAATGTCCCATCAAACTTTGTACGAAATATTTTTATTTTGACAATGTCACAACAAATATAAAAATCCCTATAATTCAACAATAGAAAATATCTTAATATTAGAAAAATTAAAAAACAAACAAAGAATTTTGTTGAATTAAAATACAATTGATAAATAGGAAACAAGTTAAGAAGTTAATCATTCTTGTGCTGCCTCTAAAAAATATTTTGGAAATCATATTTATATAACTATGATTTCATTAATTGTGAGTGGCATCACTCCAAAATCTATAATTAGTTACATCAAAATTGAAGATGATTGGGGAATAAAAACATGTGATAAGTGATATTATGATCATACAGTTATATTTTTTTATTCAACACTGAAATAAGATTATATAAAAGGGGGAGAATAGGGAAGAATCATGTTGTGGCCTCCACCATCATGGTAATATCAAACTTAAAAGGATGGAGAAATTTTTTTATATTTTTTAAATATAAAAGAAAATTTATTTTTCAATAAATGTTTTTGGGTATTATTTTGACATAATAATTTGACTCTATGAATAAATACTTAATCCATGTTTGTGTTATCCCTTGACCAGATGCATAATTTTTATTTTCTCGTTACTATTGAATTACTAATATAAATTGAGTACCAATTCATGAATGACTATAGTTTTCACTGTGAAGTGACCCATTATTTTTTAGGTAACCACACTTGGTTTACTATAAAAAATCATACACTCCATACATGTTGTATCATACCCTAGGAAAAGTATTTTTCCCATTAAATGAATCCATTATATATGAATCACATATAAAATAATCACATATCACATCCCACACATTATATAGTAGAAAAGTTTGTCATGTGGGATATAAATCATAATCACAACAATAATGTTATTATAATTCATGATTATTCATTTAATATTATGTTAAAGATAGTGACTGAGATTATCAATGAAAACCTCTTATTCCTCCAAGATAACGGGATGAGTAGGACACCCGATAGAGAACTAATATACATACTATAACATTATATTATGTTAAAAAATAATCAAAACCACATACCATGATTTTATTATATCAACGTAGTATAAACCATACTAGTAAAATAATGATAAAAATGAATATATAATTTGAAAATTTTATTTTTTTAATTTATTAAATTAAAAAATATTCCATTATTATTAGAAAAAATATATGATTCATAACCATATTATGACACTAATAAGGTATTACAAACATTACGGACCACATTAAAGCGTAATTAATATTTTCAAATATCCACCCCTCCACTTAGGTGAGATATCTAGTATTGACTTGGGATGATCCCCAAAAAACCATTATATAAATGTGATGATTTTAATCTTTTATAAATAATTATAATTAATTTCATCAAAACCAAATATTAAAATACGTTTCCAGAATAATAAAAATTAAATAAAAATATAAAAATCTTCATTATTAAAAAATAAATATTCTAATCCTAAAATTTTATGAATTTATATATTAAAAAAACATAAGTTATAGTACAGTTAAAATTATATCATTTATCATATCACATCACATTCGTTAAATCCATCTCCTAGTAAGATATTATCTTTATAAATATAAAAGTTATATTTATTCAAATGATATAGACCATCCCTACTATATCCCCAAATGGGAATGTATTTAAGTTATCGTTAACCTCCAAGGATCACCTACTATTGAGCATAGGTGGAAAACAAGTGTAATTGGAATGAAACTAAATATAATTTTTCTATTAACCTCTATAAATCAAATAAAAATATAACAAAAATGAATCAACACTGGAATATGAATAATAACCAAAAATCTCATAAAATTGTTTCTAATAATCACATAGTATAATAATAGTTCAAGAGAAATGATGCTTCTAAAGGTATTTATATAAAAACTCCTATGGATGTAACTCTGACACTAGCCAATCTATATATCATAATCTAGTAATTTCAATAATGATCACTGAAACTATTTGTATAATAATAAAAAATAATGTATGGAATTATTTTCGTTCCTAACATTACACCATATATGTTCCTCTCATAAAATTTATGTCCCAATGGGATAGAATAATACAAAATCCTACAGGTAGAAACAATAATTCCTTATAATTAAAACGAACAGAAAATCCAATATTAGGAGACAATTTAAAGTTATTCATAAGAATTTATTTTGTTTTTTTAATGTAAATGAAATGATGGAAGGAAATATCATCGATAAATAGTTTTTTTATCTTAATTGGGACTCTCATTTAGATTTCAGAAATGATTGTAAAATCATTCAATGAAAAAATACTAGTGAAAATAATTTCCAATGTGATTAATTGATACAATGAACTTATTATTTATATGAAATATTGTTTCTCTATCTTTTCCCCCATCAATATATAAATTGTAATAATTTTTTTCCATATACATGGTCCCTTTATAACTTATCATCATAAATGGAGATGAAAGGAACTATGATGTTTGATATAGACCATGAAAGTTATTTCTTATAGATTCATATGGAATAGGTTCAAATCCTATCTATTCTAGACCCATTTAATGAGGCATGTCACTAATTTTACTATCATGTGATATGAAAAAATGTACATATTTTTAACGTACAAACACTCGAATGATTTCGTCCGATCTAAAAAACAAGATCGTAAAAAAATTATGTATTATATTTGAAGGATATATAATTTTAGTCAAATATATTTAATTTTAAATGTTGATAGATAAAATTTTAAGTCATAATAGCTAGTAATGTATAGGTGTGACACTTATAAATGAGTTAGTAATTTGGATTTTGATTAATACTATGATTGAGGAAAATTATTTTGTATCATATTTCTATTTGTAAATATCCTTGTTGTGAAGATGAATAAACACTTGGGTGGTTTCAAATAGTATTGAGATAATTGGTAGTTACACCTAATTATAGGATAATATATATAACTAGATCAATAACTATAATAATGAGGAATTTTTCTAGATTCAGTCAACCAAGCCCAGTTTAAATAATCTTGGACATGTGTCTTGAACTAGATATTGTTTGATTAATTTTATATGATTTGAAAAAAATATTATAAAATGATACATGATTCGTTATAATTAATAGAAATAAACAAATAGGGTTGTGAACGGGGAAGATTCCACTTTTTGAAGGAATACATGATTTAAAGATGTGATTTGAACATTTAAAACTACACTCATTTATGTTTGTTGGTTTTGGAAGAGGCCTAGGATACATGGTGTTTTATAGCTTGTCCTAAGCATTGGGTTAGTATCAAGGTCTTGTTTCCATCATTCTGAAATGTTTGAAATTAACATGGAAAGTAACAAATTTCTATGAGGGTCCTAATGGGTCTGTAAAAAGGTTGGGAATGTTTCTATTTGAGGTTGACATGGATGTTATTATTGATATCCATTACTTGTTTCATTCATTATGATGGTTATTATAGTTTATATCTTATAAAAAGATAGATGAAACAATAAAGGGCTATAGATACATCCCAGAGCCTCTATTTCACATAAGAACATTTATTTATGTGAGTGGATGGGGTTCACAAGTTCTACATTTTCTAATTGTAGGAAAGAATTTATCTGTTATGTGGAAGAATACCATTATGAAATATTTATTATTGAGTGACAAGAAACTATTTCAAGCTATTATGTGGAAATGATCTTGCAGTTATTATTCTTAGAGAAAATTTTTAATAAGAATGTATATGGGGGATCCCCTTCAAAATTAGACATGGGTATAAAGTCTTCATAAGGGGATTCTTATTTTAAATAATTAATTCCAAATATTTTCTAGAAAATGATACATTTTTATAGAACATATACATTGAAATTTCATTTGACTATTAAAAAAATAAAATGGGTCTATTTATTAGAAAAACCCTATTCCCCATGAATGATAGAGGATTATTCTTCATAAATGTACAACGGAAAAATAAATGGGAACCGTATAAATAAATTCAATGGGTTGTATTTATGATTTACAAGAGTGGGAAATAGAATCCCTTCATCGAATATCAATTGATGAAATCCTTGGTAATTATTTTGGTGGGTATAAATGAAGTCCATTATTAAACCATAAAATATTTTGATATATTTATTTCATCTATAGACACATTGATAATTCCGTCACAAATTGAAATTTAGGTTGGGATGTATAAAATTCATGTTATAAAAACATATATCCATTTTTGGATAGAAATATATTCTATTCTACATATTTCATAATTCTTGTTAACATATTATCAATGAAAACCATTACATAAGAAATAGATAATCCCAAATTAAAATGTATATAATATTTCATATAATATAGTTTTTTGGTACGTGATCTTTTAAATTGACTATTTATAAATATTTTAATACACAACTTAATATTCTTACCTTATTAAGATGTACATTAATATAAAAGAAGGTGTATGAGGTTGTAATAAATGTATTGTGGTATTCAAAACAATTCATTAACATGGGATGTAATATATCTATACCTCTTAATAGGATGTTCTCACCACCATATTAATTATTTTTGAAATAGTTTTCATGAATTTTTATTTCATAGTTTGTGAGAAATGTTAACACCTATATTTATCCAAAAATAATTATTCAAGGAATTATGTTTTCTATAAACATTATTTTTTCTATTAAATGATCATAATATTCATGGAAAATCTTGGAACATAATTTTGATGGCCAACAATGATTACAATAATAAATTTCCCTGCATATAAACATAAAAACCTATATAGAATGTTTATAATAGTTGATTTATAAAATATGTAAATAATGGTACCTCACACCCATGTCCCTACTATTTTAGTCATCCATAAATCCCAACAATAATCATATTATCACTCTAATCCCATACATATGAACATATCAAAACCTCATTTCAAATTTTTATTCTCTATACCTATACCATAGACACATATAACATATCACCTTCACATATCACAAACCTATTTATTATAACCACTAACATATATCTTCAAACTTATAAGTTCCCCCATATACTAAAAATACACTACATATCGCATACCACAAGACAATTATTTTTACAGAGGGAATAGGATACTATAAAATCATTTATATCACCCACATATTGGGTTTTCTATGTTCACTTGATACCCTATTGTCATATGGATGTCCATTAGAATACTCAACTCATGTAGTATTTAAAAAAATATCATGAAACAAATGATTTTTTATATATAAATATAGTCCCAGTATATGTCCAAATTATAATTGTTATTCTCTAAAACCAGAGCACATTGACACATCATCACATCCCAACATCTCAGTAATCATTTTTTCATACCGACACATCACATTTAACCATCACTACATCTAAAAAAACCACAAAATTCCTAATAATTATTTGTTTAATACAAATATACATTTGTAAATATTAACTATATTAAATTTATTAGAGTAACATTAAATTTCCATAATAATTGTTGATTTTATTTAGAATTTTATTTATATAATACAACTCATTTTATATCACTTGTTAAATGTTTTCACAGATTTTATCATGTTTTAATATCTATTGAATCTACTATAAACAACCTATGTTAGCCTTTTCAATAACATCATGTATCTGTAATGAAAACTAACATCATCACTTTTTCATCCACAAAGTCAATATTCAAGAAACAAAATCTATTCCTTCCACCAAAAAATTTAAAAACATAAATATACCAAAATTGTGATAAAAATATTCATTTATTCATTTACTATTATAAAAATAACCACTTTAGTATCATGATAACAAAATAAAATATAATATCCATTTTATTATATCATTATCATGATACGATATCTCAATTTATATATATCATATAAATCATGGTTCGTACATTAAAAATAACAAAATCACATCAAACTGATATTAAAATAGATTAATATTTAACACATATAATTATTGTAAGAGTAATTAAGGGAATAAAATATGTCCAACATTCCACTTTATTCAATTAAATACATTATTATCATTAACCTCAATGAAATCATGAATGTGATTCTCATATTGTAGTTACGACTCTTCAAAATGGTTCTATTCAACTTTCCTAGAAGTAAACTAATCATTGGGCAAGGTGTTTTGATCTTATCTCATCGAAGGAGTTTATTTTTACTCATGTATATCTTGAGGTTAACTCTCTGGTGGATGCGCTTTCTAACTAAGGTGTCATTGGTGGTGCTTTTCACTAGGATAATCAGGTACTAGAGGATCTTCTTTTTATTATTAAGAGGGATCAGTGTAAAACTTCTACGTTCAGGCTTGTGTAATATTTCTTTTACTTTTAATAAAGGGGTCTTGCTTTTCTAGGCAAGGTCTCTATCTTCTTTAAAAAAATAGCCCCAATTAAATCTTGTAAAATAAATTTAAAAAAAGTTAATATTTATCCATATCAACTGTAGTATATAAATGAGATAATATAATTAATCATAACAAAATTAATCTCAATATAATAAAACATAATAAAAATAATGAAAACAACACCTCATTGAAAATCCTCAAACTGATTATTCCACAAAAAAGAAATCATGTTAAATACATCAATTTTATGAAGACAACCCATTCAAGTAATTATTTTATCTACATTGGTTAATGGACTAATTTTAATTGGATCTTTATGTTTTTTAGAGTATGTCGGTGTACATTGTCCCATTTTGGGGGTTCTCCAAGATAAGGAAGTATAATGGGAGGTAACCATTTTGATGCATAGATAATGGTATTTCCATTTTGGTTTTTCATGTTTAACTGTAGAGACCCAAATCTTAAGGTACATAGACATTACATTACTTTTTTGGAATACTTAGTACATAAAAATACACACACACAAAGACTGTAATAGTTTAGTGTCTTTGGAAACTCAGAATATAATCTTCTAATCGTGGTGAAAGATCTTCAACATCTCCCATAAAGATCTTCTTTTTTTAAAAACCTAAATCCTTTCTTTATGTCCTGGGGAAAAGAAAACATAAAAGGGTGAGCTCAAATTCTCAGTAAGGGTAAACAAATGAAATATCAATCACGTCATATTCATAAGAACATATCTTTTGGAAATATTAACCTGCAAAAGAGATCATAATTTCATAACATGGGATAAATCCTAGTAGTGAAATGTAATCCCAATTATCATAACTTAAAACATGAAACTTTTTGGCATACACACATAATCATAGAGAATCATTTCTTATTAGTCAAGACTAATTTCCAAGACTATCTTAGTGAACAAAGTCCATTTCTGAACCGAGATCACTCCTCGTTTCATTCCTGTTTCACTGAACCGGTATAACCTACCGTTCCAGCCATGTCTACCTCATGAGATATAAAATATTTACCCAATGCATTGGATGGAGATATTGTGACGCCCCAGGTTTTATAAACTGGTCCAAGTGAGCAACGCTGTTCTTTTTAATTATGTCTCTTGTTTTATTTTATTTTATGCTTTGTGTGCTGATAAAGAATTCGAGTGGAAATCAAACATGAAGAATACAATAAACTATTATATATTTAAAAGATATATTACAACATGATCCATCTATTTGAAGGTAACATGCACAAGACCTAACACGGCCACAGCAAGACTACAAAGAACCACAACACAGGAAATCAGATAGTTGTCATCTTCAGGGTCCATCAGTGTGAAAAGTATAACCACCAGAATCACCGCGACATCAGCCTCGCTGCCGCCTCGTCGTCGCCTCACCACCACGAACCACCTCCAGTTTCGCACCTCACCCCCGTGCACGACCACACTAGTGTCGGCGCTACGCTGCTGGACACTAGGCGGTCACCTTGCATCGTTTCTAGGATTCCTCACCGGACTACCACCGGCCACCAAAGCTCCTCCCGGTTCACCGGCCACCCAGAAAGCCTCCCTCCGGCGAGCTCCTCCCTTGAGCGGTAAGGGTGCCACGGTTGTGTGTTTTTTTTCCCACCCATGTTTCTCGGTTCAAGTTTGTATGTACATGAGTATATATATATATACGCTTTATAGTTAAAGGTATATATATATCTATATATATATATATATTCCATGAGAACCATACAAAATATGTTTCTATGATTTCCTATTAATTCATTATTTTATGTTAAGAATTATACCTTTGAAAGGGGTTATTTTAAAACAAGTCCTAACGTGTACGATATTTATGTAAGCCTTATATATATATAATTATATAATTTTATAAGTTATGTATTTCAATGAAAATCAGTTTTTGATTCTTACTTTGTCTATGAATGATATTGGATGTGAACCAGGTCTTTGTTTTAGGTGAAAACATGTAATAGTTGAAATTGAGGTTTTATATACTTATAGTTTCATGAACACTTAAAACCCATAAGGTTTTGTTCTTTTTAAACTGAATAAATAGATTGTTGGAGGTTTCAGATTACAAGTGAACCATGTTTAATTTATGAGAAACCCTATATATATACATTGTGTATATATATCCCTATGTATGTATGTGTTTTTAAGATTAATATATGAAAACCCTAGTTTCAAGGATGGTTATTAATATTTTTATGCATGTAGGATTTTAGTACTTGCCTATGCTGTTTTATATTTCTGTGTCAAAGGGTACACTAATGAACTTGATTAATGTCGCTCTTGAAATGGTTTGTGTTTTTTTCAAAAGTTTATGCCCTTGCCGGTTTTAAACTTGCATTAAAAGGATATGGATTTATGGGTTATGTTAATATGTTGAAATCCTCTATTATTTTTATACCAAACTCGTTGTAGTGATTTTTAGTGAGGAGAGTGTAACTGCAAATTTTATGACTAGTTAAGAATAATGATTAATGACAAGTATTATTTTTAATGTGGTTTACTTCCAAGCGTCGGAATTTTAAAGATGGAATGTGTTTATTATTTTTATACCAAGCATGCCGCATTAATTATTAGTGGATGGAGATTTCTTGCAAGTACTGTGACCTGTGAAGTACAAAAGATAATGCCAAGTCGTTCATTTCCATGTACTGGAATTTTAGAAACACATCATTTAATACCCCTTGGGATCAAGTCTCACACATTCATCATTTTATGTGCTTAAATAATTGTTCTGTGCACATAGTATGCTTGCTTGACCATGCCTTCTTTTATTCCATATTTTCATGTTTATCTGTCATATCATGTATTTGTAAACCAATTATGTAATTGTTACCTTATTCTTATTATTCATGTATATGAATCAACATGAAGAGGAACTAAGAACTAATTACCCAATGTGGTATGGGACACCTTGGGTAATATGAAATGAAAATTAAATATTCAAAGTAGTATGGGACACATTGAATATCTGACCTTATAAACATGTGAGAAATGTATGGGACTACCCGGAATGGGGTCCGGTAAGAAGAAAACCGTCCAGGTTGGGGACTGGTTAAAGTAAGCCCTCCGGGTTGGAGACCGGTAAATGTAAGCTCCTCGATGCATCGATTGTTCTTGAGACAGTCAGATTGGGTTTTTTACCCTTAGGTCATGGCACAAGGCCATGACACAGAGACCATGAGTCCTTCAGCATACATTTCTTTGTTTATGACCAACCTAGTGATTATTCCGATTAGAGGAATAACCTTGGTTATAGAACCTTACCTATGAGTATCAGATAAAAAAGAAACACAAGACATATGATATGGAAATGTTGATGCATGACCAATTTCTTTTCCAGAACTTCATTTCAAATGTTTTATTTCAATTATCATGTCATAATGTGCATATTTTGTGTAGATGACGCGATTCTGCGCGAATCTGATGACATTTTCATCTTGTTGTTCATACGCACCTTTCTTGTTTATGGACACTTTACTTTGTGCAACCCATGCCTTTTTATTATTATGATTATCTTGTTTACTAAGTGAGTTACCGCTATGTGTTCTAGTGCATACGTATGAAGTACTTTAACTCTGATGTATCAACCTTTGTTTAGTCTTGAAGTTTTTCTTTTAAGAAAATTTTCTAATTATGGAAAAGTATTTTTCAACGTAGTTTTCAAAGGCTGTATTTAAGTATTTTCAAAAACACCTTATTGAGTATTTCAATGCTCACCCTATGTTTTATGTTAAATTTTTACGGGTTGATAGAGCCTTTCCAAGACTTGGATGTTTCTTCTTAGCTCAGAAAATAAAGAAGAAAAGTTGTTGTCTCTGATTCTCCAGGATCTAAACCAGAAAGTTCCTCCTGATGGGTTATGATGTGTGACTTATTTGTTTCATTTGTGCGAAATAAATTGCACACCATAACCATAGCACCGGCTCTGGGCTACCGGGTTCGGGGCGTCACAGTTGGTATCAGAGGAATGGTTTAGGAAACCTTGGAAAATTAGGACAACACAAAAACATTAATAATGCTTTACTATGTAGGGTTTGTTCTTAAACATCTCAGATGGAAAGACAGCGAACCACGCCTAGACTCTTGACTCTCCCTACAGAAATCATAGAGACTATTGTAGCAAAATCCTGCTCAACAAGTTACCAACCTTTTGTTATCTTACAACTCACGTGCAAAACCCTCTATGAAATATCGAAAAGCTCGAATGTCCTTCGAATCTTCCGAGGTTCAGAAGTTGTGTATAACCTAATGGCTAGTGCGTTGATTGAGAATTATAAAAAGATAGGGAAGTACTATGAGGGACTCTTCCTGTGTTTCACCATGAACAATAAATGGTTGGACTTCCCGGCATTTGGAGAAGCTGCAAAGGAGTTGGACTTCCGCACAGTCTTTATGTACCAAATCCTGTGCTTCAGCATGCTTGGGGAGCTCTGTGATTTTGGATCTTTCATAGAATCCTTAAATTATGAAGTGGTTTGAGAGATCTTTAGGAACCAAATCCAAGCGGATGTCGCGAAGCTTGATGTCACTCGTTCCCATCTCTGTAAAACCACCTGTATCAAACGGGAGCTTGGCTTCAACCACGATCCACTTCGCCAAAAATGTATTTGGGAAAAGGAGACCCACAAGCTTTGTTCAGCCCTGGGGATTGAGTTGAATAGTAACTTCTTCCACGGGCGGTGGAGGTAAAGGGACATCACCAAGGGTGTCAGAGAAGCTGTGTGAATAAGTCAGTGTTTGTACGCCGATCGAATTGTGGGGACGAATTTCTTTTAAGAGGGGGATAATGTGACGCCCCAAGTTTTATAAAGTGGTCCAAGTGAACAATGTTGAGCTTTTTAATGATGTCTCTTGTTTTATTTTATTTTATGCTTTGTGTGCTGATAAAGAATTCGAGTGGAAATCAAACATGAAGAATACAATGAACTATTATATATTTAAAAGATACATTACAAGAAGACCCATCTAATTGAAGGTACCATGCACAAGACCTAACACGGCCACAGCAAGACTATAAAAAACCACAACACAGGCAATCAGATAGTCGTCATCTTCAGGGTCCATCAGTGTGAAAAGTATAACCGCCGTAATCACCGCGACACCAGCCTCGCCGCCGCCTCGATGTTGCCTCGCCACCACGAACCACCTCCAGTTTCGCACCTCACCCCCGTGCACGACCACACTAGTGTCGGCGCTACGCTGCTGGACACCAGGACGTCACCTTTCATCGTTTCCAGGAGTCCTCACCGGACTACCACCGGCCATCAAAGCTCCTCCCGGTTCACCGGCCACACAAGAAGCCTCCCTCCGGTGAGCTCCTCCCTTGAGCGATAAGGGTGCCACGGTTGTGTGTTTTTTTCCCACCCATGTTTCTCGGTTCATGTTTGTATGTACATGAGTATATATATATATATATACGCCTTATAGTTAAAGGTATATATATATCTATATATATATATATATATATATTCCATGCAAACAATACAAAATATGTTTCTAAGATTTCCTTATAATTCAGTATTTTATGTTAAGAATTATACCTTTGAAATGGGTTATTTTAAAACAAGTCCTAACGTGTACGATCTTTATGTAAGCCTTATATATATATAATTTTATAATTTTATAAGTTATGTATTTCAATGCAAATCAGTTTTTGATTCTTACTTTGTCTATGAATGATATTGGATGCGAACCAGGTCTTTTTTTAGGTGCAAACATGTAATAGTTGAAATTGAAGTTTTATATACTTATAGTTTCTTGAACACTTAAAACCCGTAAGGTTTTTTTCTTTTTAAACTGAATAAATAGATTGTTGGAGGATTCAGATTTCAAGTGAACCATGTTTAATTTATGAGAAACCCTATATATATACATTGTGTATATATATCCCTATGTATGTATGTGTTTTTAAGATTAATATCTGAAAACCCTAGTTTCAAGGAATGGTTATTAATATTTTTGTGCATGTAGGATTTTAGTACTTCCCTGTGCTGTTTTATATTTCTGTTTCTAAGGGTACACCAATGAACTTGATTAATGTTGCTCTTGAAATTATTTCTGTTTTTTTCCAAAAGGTTATGCACTTGCCTGTTTTAAACTTGCATTAAAAGGATATGGATTTAAGGGTTATGTTAATATGTAGAAATCCTCTATTATTTTTATACCAAACTCGTTGGAGTGATTTTTAGTGAGCAGAGTGTAAATGAAAATTCTACGACTAGTGAAGAATAATGAATAATGACAAGTATTATTTTTAATGTGGTTTACTTCCAAGCGTCGGAATTTTAAAGATGGCAAGTGTTTATTATTTTTATAACTAGCATGTCGTAGTAATTATTAGTGGATGGAGATTTTTTGCAAGTACTGTGACCTGTGAAGTACAAAAGTTAATTCCAAGTAGTTCATTTCAATGTACTGGAATTTTAGAAACTCATCATTTAATACCCCTTGGGATCAAGTCTCAGACATTCATCATTTTATGTGCTTAAATAATTGTTCTATGCACATATTATTCTTGATTAACCATGCCTTATTTTATTCCATATTTTCATGTTTATCTGTCATATCATGTATTTGTAAACCAATTATGTAATTGTTACCTTATTCTTATTATTCATGTATATGACTCAACATGAAGAGGAACTAATAACTAATTACCCAAAGTGGCATGGGACACCTTGGGTAATGAGTAATGAAAATGGTATTACCCAATGTGGTATGGGACACCTTGGGTAATATGAAATGAAAATTAAATATTCAAATTGGTATAGGACACCTTGATATCTGACCTTATCAACATGTGAGAAATGTATGGGACTATGTGGAATGGGGACCGGTAAGAAGAAAACCCTCCAGGTTGGGGACTGGTTAAAGTAAGCCCTCCGGGTTGGAGACCGGTAAAAGTAAGCTCCTCGATGCATCGATAGTTCTCGAGACAGTCAGATTGGGTTTTTTACCCTTAGGTCATGGCACAAGGCCTTGACACAGAGACCATGAGTCCTTCAGCATACATTTCTTTATTTATGACCAACCTAGTGATTATTCCGATTAGAGTAATAACCATGGTTATAGAATCTTACCTATGACTATCATATAAAAAAAAGAAACACAAGACATATGATATGGCAATGTTGATGCATGACCAATTTCTTTTCCAGAACTTCATTTCAAATGTTGTATTTCAATTATCATGTCATAATGTGCATATTTTGTGTAGATGACGCGCTCGTGCACGACTCTTATGACATTTTCATCTTGTTGTTCATACACACCTTTCTTGTTTATGGACACTTTACTTCGTGCAAACCATGCCTTTTCATTATTATGCTTATCTTGTTTACTAAGTGAGTTACCGCTAAGTGTTCTAGTGCATACGTATGAATTACTTTAACTCTGATGTATCAACCATTGTTTAGTCTTGAAGTTTTTCTTTTAAGAAAATTTTCTTAGTATGGAAAAGTATTTTTCAACGTAGTTTTCAAAGGATGTATTTAAGTATTTTCAAAAACCCCTTACTGAGTATTTCAATGCTCACCCTATGTTTTATGTTAAATTTTTATAGGTTGATAGGGCCTTTCCAAGACATGGATGTTTGATCTTAGCTCATAAAATAAAGAAGCAAAGCTGTTGTCTCTGATTCTCGAGGATCTAAACCATAAAGTTCCTCCTAATTGGTTATGATGTGTGACTTATTTATTTCATTTGTGCGAAATAAATTGCACACCATAACCATAGCACCGGCTCTGGGCTACCGGGGTCGGGGCGTCACAGATATAGGTCCCACCCATCTCATAATGATACCATTCTTATGTGTGCCACAAAATCATAAACCATACATCATAATATAACCCATGTAATAAAAATGGGATTCTTAAACATCGTGACATCATAAAACAATTCATATAAGATAAAGGAATTCATAAAAAATCTCATCACAACATAATCAAATCAATTTTATAATAGGGATAAAAACATAAACCTTTTATTATCTTAGATGGAAAATAATTTTGATAAAACACTTGAACTCTTTTCTTGAGGAAAATATCCTTTCTACTTCAAAAACACTTATCCTTTCTTAACATGTCATACAATTTTAAAAGAAGTTGATTAAAAATAAACTTGAAAACTTTTAAAGGAAGCTTATTGGAAATAATGTTTTAAAAATCCATTCATGTCGTATAAGTTAAAAAACATTCTTCTCGTACTTTTGTCAGAAAAAGTCAAAAAGTACCTCGTATGAAAATCGACAAAAGATTACTTTCATATATTTTACTAAAAACTCACCGAAAGGTAAAATTGGATTTAAAAAATTGTAGGTGGATGGAAATAAAATTACATATTGAGGAAACATGGATGTGGATGATAAAATACACCCCAGTAAATACCAAAGTATAAACTATCTCGGATAAAATTGAGATTGTGATATTTCCCTTACCTTAGGTCTGATATGCTTTGTACGTGTACTAACCTCCTGTATAATGATTTAAATAATGTTATTGACTTATTACATAATCATACTTATTTTTATGATATCATATATGGTTATATTGTTAGCTTCTTAGTAGTAATATTTCATTGATACTTGTTATTCGGGTGTTTATAACTTTTTGTTATTATGCGTGTTTTGTCCAATAAATTCTTATTCATCTCTTTAGGTTATAGATACCTAATTTTAAGAATGGTATTATTGTAATATATATCATATTCATTAATTCAATTCATTTATATAATCATTATGAAATGAAGATCATGTAGAACGAGTCGCATCACATCGTTGAGACGGTATTCCGTACGTACGCACGAGTGATGATATCGTTCCTATGATCGTGGAATTGTATTGGAGTGTATGTATACTATTTCAGAATCATTATAACTTTATAATAGTCATATATAGTCATTATTTACACCATTATACCCATCCAAGTAAGGTGGTGGTGGAAAATAGATTACACCACGGCGTGGAGATGGTATTCCGTACGTACGCACACGCGGTGATTTCTTTTTCCATAGGATGGATAGATGGTGAAATAGGGTTATTTAATACTTATAATAACATATCAGTATATGATTGATACTGATGTTATTACTTCATAATGAAACAACTAAAGAAGAAGAAGTGGAAGAAGAAATAAAGATGAAAGAATCGGTAACAGACATTACCTCTTCTTTGAAGTGCTTGTTTGAGACCTCCTTTTAGGGCACTGAAATAGGTATTTTAAGAATACCAGAACCTCTAGGATGTTTCTAGGGAAGTGGAGAGAATAAATTGGAAGGGTTTGGCTGAGATTGAAGGCTCAAAATGGTGTGGGGACGAGGGGGGAGGAGGTGCCCTTTTTTAAGGGAGGAGAGGGGCTCCTTTGGAAAAACTAAAAATATTATTTTATACTAAAGTCAATTTCGATTTTAAATAGATAAAAATTGATTTATTTAGAAGCTAAGGTGGGGTTGGATCGAAATACTCTCATCCAATAGAATTTAGACATGTTTAGGTTCCTATTTTAACCATATCATTTAGATTTAACATTATGTTAAATAATTTTACTTTTACCGTGTCTTCTTGTGTTCTTATAATATAAGGTTCATAAACATACTATAAGCAGCCAAACGAACCCCAAGTTGTTTATTATTAATATATATAACCTTATCTAAGTCATTTTTCTGACCCTTAGATTTTTAGGAATACAAAATGAATTAGTAATATAATATTTGTTTTAAAAACAAATTTATGTCAATTTTGACACTCTTTAGTAATTAATTTTTGTGAAAATCATAACAGAATTCATAGTTCGAAAAAAGTTAATTAAATCAATTATAACATGTCATATTAATCTATAAAATTAGTGTAATTCATAAAAAGTCTCTAATTACATTTATATTGGTGTTTATAACATCAATTATGTCAATATTTTATTAATAAGATAATTACTACATCATCTTTGTGTCATAAATAAAATAAATTAATTAATGTCTAAAAATTACAAATAAAATACCATTATGTAAGAAAACTTTTTATCTTTCTAATTTATATTTATAGTCGAATTTATCTTATGTATAACCACTAATTAAAAATGATTTACTTATTAAACTTTGATTTTAACTATTTTAACCCTTCTTTAAATAAATTAATAATAAATGTCCTAATCTAATCTAGGTGGGCCTAAATGGTCATATTTTATTCCTAAGGTTGTTTTTGGTCGAATTACACTTGTCCAATAAAATTATGACATGTTTTAGGGTAATAATAACATTTTTACCCTTAATTACCCTATTTACTTTTAACTGTGGTAAAAAAAGTAAAAAGTTACTATTCAGAAAAAATTATTTTAATCTCATTGAACCACATTTTACTTACTGAAATCAACCGTGTCTCTCGGATTTTTGAAATTCCACTCACAGAAGTGGTAAAATTAATTTTTATGAAAAAATCATTTTTTTAACTACCACTTAGTGGTTTCACTATTCATCAAAAAATGAAAGTTTCCAGAAAAATACCAAAAATTTGGCCTAAGATATATTTGATATTATGAACTCAAAAATGATGTCTATTTTACCAAATTCAAAACATATCAGTTGCATTAATTAATTTAAAAATTAATTCCCGTCGTCAAAATAAATAGCGTGTTTTTAAGAGATAATAACTATCAAAAGATTGACACTTGTTTATGTATGGTTTAAATGTGAAATTACATCCAATGACCAAAATTGTATTAAATTGTAAAAATATTTTCTAAATATACTTTAAAACCACTCAAATTAATAATTTATCACTATTAATTATTTCGATTGAAAAAGTTGTTTTTAATTAAAATATAGCGTGTTTTTACTATTCATCAAAATATGAAAGTTACCAGAATGATATGAAAATTTGTCCAAAGTAAATTTTTATTTCATGATTCAAAAGAAGAATATTATTTTGTCAAATTTAACTTATAAACATGTAAAAAACTAGATTTAAAGTGGCTGCACCGTCAAAAGGCGGCAAAACTACATTTTTTGAAAAATACTTATTTTACCGAAAAAATTATTTTGTTCTTATACCATGTTTTAGAAAATGTGAAAGACGAATAATAATGTTATAAGATTGAAATTTTAGTTAATACTATTCATAACGGCTAGTTCATAATAATATTATAATAATATATCGTTGTTTAGTAAACCCCGATATTGCGTACAACACACGCTATCGAGGAAAGTCGCGATTGCGTGTAATGCAAGCCAAGTCAGGGTTGCGTGTTGTGCGAGAATCCTTCGTTGTTTCTTATAACATAATCCAACCATATTTCATTTATACATTGAATATATATATATATACTCAATGTTGCGTAGAATAACTATTATCAAAATTGTGTGTAACACGATCCAAGAATAGTGTTGCGTATACTGCAAGCTAATACGGTGTTTCATATAGCGCAAGGTAATCTTTGTGCAGCATACAACACAAGAAATTAATGAAATTAAAAGAATATTTTTCATAAAATCTCAGGGTGTTACATTCTACCCCCCTTAAAATGAATTTCTCCCTCGAAATTCGTCGGGGTTATAAATGGTTTACTATTCAAAATTTTCTTTAATAGAAATCCACATCGTAAAAAGGAATACCAAAACCAATCTTTAAAAAAAAGTATGAAATTTAACGGTTAGCCAAATAAACTAATCACTGGGTTTCCACATAGGTGAAAATATGGATATTGAAGAGAAATCTAACCATCATGTTCTGATGGAGAGTGGTAGAGAACATGGCTATGGAAAAGCCAGCAATCACAAAGCCATAAATTTGTGATGATATAAGGAACCATCTGATTCATCAAATATAAGATCACAAGGAAAACATTTTTGGTCTTCATGATCATTTCCCTAAAGTTGATGAAATTGGAATTAGAAGAAATACTATCATGATTTTGGTATAGTCTCACCGTTGGTCGTTCTTTGGAAAATTTCCACTTCATCTCTTAAAGAAATGAAGTTGAATTTTTCATTCGTGAAGTGTTAGAAGATCATGTGATAGAATTATGAGTCATTCAATTTTTCTCAAACAAAAGGTTATAAAAATATCAAAAATACATAAGTCCATATATAGTGAGATTAATCATATATGGTTCCTAAAATGGACTTATACTTCATATATCATGCTGCTTAATATAATAAAACTAGTTTCTACTAAATAGGGACTTCCTGTAGGCTAGTGGTATGCGATAAAGGCCAGTCGCACTTCGGTTGTGGGTTCGATTCCCACAGCCTTGTACGACTCGATGGGATGCCGTCAGTCCTGCAGGTTGTCCTTTTTCTAAAGCTATATTACTATAACATACCATCAACAATATCAAAAGAGTTTTATCCTTAAACAATACTAACTTATGTCCAACATAATCCACTCAAATCTTTAGGCTTATCTAAAATACGTCGGTCCAAGCTCATAGTATAAAGAATATGATCACGTGAATGCCATCATTTATCCCCCATATATCATAAGATATATCTTGTTGGTGAAATTACAAATAAGTGAATACCTTAATCATGTATTCTCTTGAAGAATGAATATCCATTGAACCTTAGTGAAAACATGAATGCAGTTAAAAGTTAACTCTTTCCACATACCAAAATTGTCAAAATTCTATATCCTCAAACCATGATATCACTTAGTCCTTATATCAATCATGAGTTCATGAATACTATCAAACATATTAGATTCTCATTATCCCTTCATTATGTGCATATCATCTGCTTTCCAAAAATATTTCAATCACTTTTCATGGTTACCGATGCCATAAAATTATTGAAAACCATAATAGACCAAAACATAAATATTCCAATATTCCACGATACTATATACAACATTATTCTGGAATCCCATTACATAAACACTTAATCATTCCACCACATCGTTTTCATATTCAACATCACTAATGGTGATCGCATGTGACTTCCCTTTGTCCTTTTCCTTAATTGGTTGCTCACGTCGATCATCACTAACCCTTGTATTAGGGCATTTATTAGCATAATGCCCCATTTCCTTGCACTTGAAGCATTGAAGTGTTGTTGGTGCGTTCTCTACAGTCTTTTCTTTATTCACATCATTAGAAACCCTTTTTCCATTACTTTGACACTCAGCTGCTCGATGACCTTCTTTTCCACACTTAAAACATTTTCTAGTCCCTTTAAGACAATCTCCACCATGCTTCATTCCACACTTTGAGCATAAGGAAACATTCATCTTTTTTTCACCATTATTCTGAGATTTCTCCTTGAACTCCATCTTTCGTTTCTTGTCAAAAATATGAGATGTATAAGTAACACCAACTTCCATTTCTACCTTGATAGCACAAAGCACAATTTCTTCATAGCTACAGAAGTATCTTATAGCTAATGCCCTTCGAAGATTTGGTTTTAATCCACTAAAGAATCGATC
This sequence comes from Viscum album, assembly GCA_963277665.1. Lineage (NCBI taxonomy): Eukaryota > Viridiplantae > Streptophyta > Magnoliopsida > Santalales > Viscaceae > Viscum > Viscum album. The sequence continues at coordinate 75,469,038 of OY728127.1, read as the reverse complement.
AACATTACATTCAGGTTGGATGATAAATCCAGATGCATACCTTGCAAGCCTTGTAAAATTCTCTTCGTATATACCAACAGATTCATCATCCTTTTGCTTTAGTTCAAGAAACTCCTTCTCCATATTTGTTCGAAGAATATGAGGGATGTACTTATTGAAAAATAAGTTCTTGAACTCGTCCCATTCCATGGACTCAATTTCATCCCTTTGCCTCGTATTCTTGATAAGATTCCACCATTGATCAGCTTCACCTCCCAAATGATATACTGCTAAGATGACTTTATCATGTTCAGAACATTGAAGAACTGAAAATATCTTTTTAGTAGTACTGATCCATTGTTCAGCAACAGGTGAATCAGAAGACCCACTGAGAGAAGGTGGATGTTGCCTCATGAAGGATTCAATAGAATATTCTTCCCTTCTCTGCTCATTTGGATGTCCTGAATGATTCATAGCTTGTGTAAGTATAGCAATAAGATTTTTCAATCCATCTCCCATAACATTTGTTTGTTCAGGAGGATAGTCATTGCATTTTCCATTGCCTTGATCAACACGGTTCCTTCGGGTTCCAGCCATCGTCTAAAACCCAAAAATAAGTGTGAGAAGCAAAAATCATGCTAGGGAAAACAATATAATAAAGGGGGAGTATCCTCAATATCTAACATCTTAGGTTAAATTATATGATCGTTACCGTAGTTCTAGGACTGTATCCTATACGTATACTTATCCTTAGGGACATCCCTAGACATACCTTAGAAATATCTCTAGGGATCTCACTAACATTTTCGCATCCTAGTTTGGAAAGGTTGAATAAAACTTTCCACTGATACCAACTGTAGAGACCCGAAGCTTAACCTACATAGACATTACATCACTTTTTCGGAATACTTAGTACATAACAAAAACACACACACAAGGATCGTAATAGTTTAGTGTCTTTGAAAACTCGGAATATAATCTTCTAATCGTGGTGAAAGATCTTCAACATCTCCCATAATGATCTTCATTTTTTTAAACCTAAATCCTTTCTTTATGTCCTAAGGAAATGAAAACATAAAAGGGTGAGCTCAAATTCTCAGTAAGGGTAAAAAAAGGAAATATCAATCACGTCATATTCATAAGAACATATCTTTTAGAAATCTTAACCTGCAAAAAGAGATCATAATTTCATAACATGGGATAAATCAAAGTAGTGAAATGTAATCCCAATAATCATAACTTAAATCATGAAACTTTTTTTCATACACACATAATCATAGATAATCATTTCTTATTAGTCAAGACTCATTTCCAAGACTATCTTAGTTGACAAAGTCCATCTCTGAACCGAGTTCACTCCTCGTTTCAGTCCTGTTTCACTGAACCGGTATAACCTACCGATCCAGCCATGTTTATCTCGTGAGATATAAAATCTTTACCCAATGCATTGGAGGGAGATATAGGTCCCACCCATCTCATAATGATACCATTCTTATGTGTGCCACAAAATCATAAACCACACATCATAATATAACCCATGTAATAAAAATGGGATTCTTAGACATCATGACATCATAAAACAATTCAGATAAGATAAAGGATTTCATAAAAATAATCCCATCACAAAATAATAAAATCAATGTAATAATAGGGAAAAAAACATAACCCTTTTATTATCTTAGATGGAAAATAATTTTGATAAAACACTTGAACTCCATTCTTGAGGAAAATATCCTTTCTACTTCAAAAACACTTTTCCTTTCTTAACATGTCATACAATTTTAAAAGAAGTTGATTAAAAAGAAACTTGAAAACTTGTAAAGGATGTTTCTTGTAAATAATGTTTTAAAAATCCATTCATTATGTATAAGTTAAAAAATCATTCTTCTCGTACTTTTGTCGGAAAAGTCAAAAAGTACCTCGTATGAAAAACGACAAAAGATTCCTTTCATATCTTTTACTAAAAACTCACCGAAGGGTAAAATTGGATATATGAAATTTTAGGTGGATGGAAATAATATTACATATTTAGGAAACATGGATGTGGACGATAAAATACACCCCAGTAAATACCAATGTATAAACAATCTCGGATAAAAATGAGATTGTGATATTTCCCTTACCTTAGGTCCGATATGCTTTGTACGTGTCTGAACCTCATGTATAATGATTTAATTAATGTTATTGACTTATTACAGAATCATAAATATTTTTATGATATCATATATGGTCATATTCTTAGCTTCATAGTAGTAATATTTCATTTCTACTTGTTAATTGGGTGTTTATAACTTTTTTTCTTATGCGTGTTTTGTCAAATAAATTCTTATTCTTCTCTTTAGGTTATAGATACCTCATTTCCAGAATGGTATTAGTGTAATATATATCATATTGATTCATTAAATTCATTTATATAATCATTTTGAAATGAAGAACATGTAGAACGAGTCGCATCACATCGTGGAGACGGTATTCCATACATACGCATGAGTGATGATATCATTCCTATGATCGTGGAATTGTATTGGAGTGTATTTATACTATTTCAGAATCATTATCACTTTATAATAGTCATATATAGTCCTTATTTACACCATTATACCCATCCATGTAAGGTGGTGGTGGAAAATAGATTACACCACGGTGTGGAGACGGTATTCCGTACGTACGCACGCGCGGTGATTTCTTTTTCCGTAGGATGAATACATAGTGAAATAGGGTTGTTTCATACTTATAATAACATATAATTATATGAGTGATCATGATGTTATTACTTCATAATGAAACAACTAAATAAGAAGAAGTGGAAGAAGAAATAAAGATGAAAGAATCGGTAACAGACATTACCTCTTCTTTGAAGTGCTTCTTTGAGACCTCCTTTTAGGGCACTAAAATAGGTCATTGAAGAAGACCTAAACCTCTAGGATGTTTCTAGGGATGTATAGAGAAAAAATTGGCAGGGTTTGGCCGAGCTTGAAGGCTCAAAATGGTGTGGGGAAGAGGGGTAGGAGGTGCCCTTTTGTAAGGGAGGAGAGGGGCTCCTTTGGAAAAACTAAAAATATTATTTTATTATAAAGTCAATTTAGATTTTAAATAGCTCCAAATTGATTTATTTATAATATAATGTGGGGAGGGGTCGAAAGCCTCTCATCCAATAGAATTTAGACAAGTTTAGGTTCCTATTTTAACCTTATCATTTAGATTTAACATTATGTTAAATAATTTTACTTTTACCGTGTCTTCTTGTGTTCTTATACTATAAGGTTAATAAACTTACTATAAGCAGCCAAACGATCCCCAAGTTGTTTATTATTAATATATATATACTATCTAAGTCATTTGGCTGAACCATATATTTTTAGGAATAAAATAAAAATTACTAATATAATATTTGTTTTAAAAACTATTTTATGTCAATTTTGACACTATTTAGTAATAAATTTTAGTGAAAATCATAACAGAATTCTTAGTTCGAAAAAAGTTAATTAAATCAATACCAACATGTCATATTAATCTATAAAATTAGTGTAATTCATGAAAAGTCTCATATTACAATTATTTTGGTGTTTAGAACATCAATTATGTCAATATTTCATTAATAAGATAATTACGGCATCATCTTTGTGTCATAAATAAATTAAATTATTTAATGTCTAAAAATTACAAATAAAATACCATTATCTAGGAAATATTTTTATCTTAATAATTAATATTTATAGTCGAATTTATCTTATTTATAACCCCATATTAAAAATTATTCACTTATTAAACTTTGATTTTAACTATTTTAACCCTTCTTTAAATAAATTAATAATAAATGTCTTAATCTAATCCAAGTGGGCATAAATGGTCATATTTTATTCCTAAAGTTGTTTTTGGTCGAATTAAACTTTTCCAATAGAATTATGACATGTGTTAGGGTAATAATAATATCATTTTTACCCTTAATTACCCTATTTACTTTTAACCGTGGTAAAAAAAAGTAAAAAGTTACTATTCAGCAAAAATTATTTTCATCTCATTGAACCACATTTTACATACTGACATAAACTGTTTCTCTCAGATTTTTGAAATTCCACTCACAGAAGTGGTAAAATTTAGTTTTATGAAAAATTCATTTTTTTAACTACCACTTAGTGGTTTCACTATTCATCAAAAAATGAAAGTTTCCAGAAAAATACAAAAAATTAGGCGTAAGTTATATTTGATATTATGAACTCAAAAATGATGTCTATTTTACCAAATTCAAAATATATCAGTTTCATTAATTAATTTAAAAATTAATTCCCGTCGTCAAAACAAATAGTGTGTTCTTAAGAGATAATAACTATCAAAAGATTGACACTTGTTTATGTCTGGTTTAAATGTGAAATTACATCCAATGACCAACATTTTATTAAATTGTAAAAATATATTCTAAATATACTTTAAAACCACTCAAATTAAAAATTTATCACTATTAATTATTTCGATTGAAAAAGTTGTTTTTAATTAAAATATAGCGTGTTTTTACTATTCATCAAAATATGAAAGTTACCAGAATGATATGAAAATTTATCTAAAGTAAATTTTTATTTCATGATTCCAAAGAAGAATTTTATTTTGTCAAATTGAACTTATAAACATGTCAAAAACTATATTTAAAGTGGGTGCGCCATCAAAAGGCGGCAAAACTGCATTTTTTGAAAAATACTTATGTTACCCGAAAAATTTATTTTGTTCTTATACCATTTTTTAGAAAATGTGAAAGATGAATAATAATGTTATAAGATTCAAAATTTAGTTAATACTATTCATAATGGCTAGTTCATAATAATATTATAATAATATATCGTTGTTTAGTAAAACCCGGTATTGCGTACAACACACGCTATCGAGGAAGGTCGTGATTGTGTGTAATGCAAGCCATGTCAGGGTTGCGTGTTGTGAAAGAATCCTTCATTGTTTCATATAACATAATCCAACCATATTTCATTTATACATTGAATATATATATATATACTCAATGTTTCATAGAATAACTATTATCAAAATTTTGTGTAGCACGATCCATGAATAGTGTTGTGTATACTACAAGCTAATACGGTGTTGCGTATAGCGCAAGGTAATCTTGGTGTAGCATAAAAAACAAGACATTAATGAAATTAAAAGATTATTTTTTATAAAATATCGGGGTGTTACATTAACCCTCAGGAATTTTCCTATGTTCTTGTAGTAATTTTTCCCTACTTATATTGAAATGGATTTTGTGGTGGTTTTGTGGCAATGTTTCCTTTGATTTCACTATGTGTAATGAAGAAATTTTTGAATTTCCCATCAAGTGAGGGGTTTATAGAATGTGTATTTTGGTTCTCACCTATGTAAAATCATGGGATTGATCCTGCTACATAATTTTAATTAGTAATGTGAGATGGAAACATGCATGGATTTATCCCTAACTCATGGTAGGAGCTCAGGGTTGCTTATAGGTTGTTAGAAATGACTTCAACCATGTCACAGTAAAATGAATGGTTCCTCTCAAAAGTAATAACTATATATTCTATATTGTTTAGGAATATGGGTACTTAACAAAATAGATACTGGGGAAATCAAATATATAATATACTGAAGACAATATGAGTGGTATTGGTGACTTCTAAACTATGGTCGGGTCCATTGGTATTCATCTATAAAATTAGTTTCATCACATCCTTGGATTGGTTTTCATGTTTCCCCTATAACCCATAGTTATTTTTTCACCTTCTAATACCTATATAGATTTATATTTATTAAGTCTATCACCTTCAATCATTATCTAAAATTCATTTTGTTTGAATTACATTATCCCTTGCCTATTTTTTCCATTTTCGTGTCTTCATTACTAGTAGTGGATCATGTTAATGGGAGGGTATATTTTAGGTTAATTTTAAACATTGGATTGTAGTATATTTATGGGGATGTATTCTGATGTGTTTATCATCGATCTGTTTGAAGTTTTATTTTATGAATCACTTATTTTGAGTGGTTTATATATTTGAATAATAGGTTGAGGTAGGGGATATCGAGACATATATTCTATATTCTAGAATTAATATTCTCAAGTTTTCTTATTTTTTCACCACATTTAAATAAATTCTTTTCTATATCTACTGGTTTACTGGAAATGGGATGATCATATGAATATTTACCCTCTATGTGGAATGAAATCTAAAAGATGTGATAAAACTATATTGGAAAAATTGGGGGTGTCTTCTACCACATATTCTCTTATGATTTGTTTATCCCATTATTGAATAAAATTTCAATGGTTTTGTGCTATTTTTTCTATAGAAATCTATATCTCCCCCATAAATGGATTGATAAAATTAATATGGAAACACTTAGAGACATAGGATGAAAACAGTAATCTTTTTTATTTCATTAATTTTGTAAACTTAATATTTGTTTTTTTAATATACCCTCAACTGGTATAAAACATATAGGAAGTAATATACTATAATAATGTTGTGTGTGTATTTTCATCCTTGTTTTTTTAAATTATGGTCGGTGATGTGTATGTATTGTTGGAAATGGGTGTTTTTGGTAATTATAAGTAATTAACTATTGGTGGGAAGAGTAAATAGTTGAAATAATAAAATTAACACTATTTAGTGAAATGAGAAATAATTTTGTGTCATTACTATTGTTTTTTATAATTATTTATTATGTATCATTCTTTATTATATGTTGTTAGTTATTATTGTGATGATATTATTATAATGGAAGTATTCCCTACACTATGTTATTATTTTTATTTGATTTAAGTCGTGGTAAATATAAGACTTTGAGAAACAATAATTGATGTGATAGAAATTCGTAGGACAATGATGATATATGAAAGAGATTTAGGAATTGTGGGGTAGGTTATTTTATTGATTCCTTATATGTTTTTGATAACTTACCATAATAGATAATATGTGTGAATGGGGATGTATATTATAAGAGGATAGATTAAGGTTTATTTAATTCATTAGTATAATAAACTACCAATTAATGCATAAAATATAGGATAAATTTTTTTAGGTTGGTGAGACATTATATGTGGTTCAGGCCAAGATATACGATATGTGGTTGGGGCTATGACATGTGATATATACCAAGTTCCCTTATTCATGGACATCAATGTTTTTGTAACTTGATTGCTTAGTGGATGAGGATATGTTGATCATGTTGTTTAATTTTCATCTAACTACACATAGGGAGTAGTTAGTCCTATCAACTCACTGCCATTTTGAGAAGCACATAAACTAAAATGACAGGTTAGAGCTACGAAGACATTATTACTGACCATAGGACGATGACAGTTCTGATAGATGTTAGTTGTTTATGATATTCATGGATTATATTTTTTAGATGGAGGGATTGGTGTAATTTAACATGGGATGATGGTTTTTCATATCACATTTATTATTTTTCACTCAACTATACATGTTTATTTGTTTTTCTAATTAGAAATAATTCACTCTTTCTAATTCATAAATATTTAATACATATAGATTTTTTCCATGAACCAGTTTTGGTACCCTATAAACCCAATAACCAAACCAGCCCTTACATTTCCTGAAGTGTGATCCAAGTTCCCATGTGTTCGATGCTTGCACCTGGCATTGAAAAATATGTAAGTGGGAATTAATTTTCTACAATAATTTTTAGAAAACAAACAAGATATTATTCAAAACAATGGTAATCTAATGGAATTAACGTATCAGAATAAAAGGAGGCATAAAAAACCTAAAGTAATACATCCCTAGTACTAAATATAGGGGAAACAACCCCATGGTCCATAAGGACACAACTCATCATGTCCAAATCTCTACAATTGGATCCACCTCGATGAGATCCCTTCCCGTTGCTCGAACCTAGAAGGAGAATCTCTACAAACACCTAAATTCTTAAATATGGTGGGGGCCTAAGCCCAACAGGATCCCAACAATAATTCCAAAATAGATTCCAATTATAGATTATCAAAATAAAATCATTCAATTATCAAATTAAACTGGTTTGGTTATCTAAAATCAAATTTGGAAAAATATTATATGTTATTTTAAAATGATGGAAAATAATTTTAATGCACAAGAATTACATTGCATCTGGTGGAATACATCAAAAATAATAGCTTAAATAAAATAGTTACATAAAATAGTATATATATATCTAAAAAAGTCATGAAATCATTTTCTCAACATTGACATAAATTTAAATCTCTAATAAAAAAATCGAGGAATAAGATCATCTACCAAGTAGTTATGATAGTATAAACCATCTATAAAATTATGTATTATCATAGTGCTCTCAAAAAAATGTGTATACTCACATCCCCCTTTAAAGGTCCATAGTTTTCAAGTCACCATCCCATTAGGTACGAGGCCCACCACAACTATGTTTTAGATCAATGTAATAACATGTTGTGTATCCAAATGAAACACTAACTACCAGAGGATCTCATGTTATATTACATGATAAGAAATTTATTTTAAGACTGCTTAAAATATATTTAAATCTAATTCATCTATTTCAAAATTATAATTTATTCCACATAAAACCAGATAGGTTTTAATAGAAAACATGTCCTTTTCAAATGATAATACCACCAGGTTTCTATAAAATCATTTTAATATATTTTCATAATATGGAAATATATTCCAAATAAATTTCATAATTTTAAAAAAAATTATTTTCTAAATTAAATTCTACAATTTATTTAAAGTCATTTCAATAAAATTAACAATTAAAATCAAATAATTTAAATCATCCTACTTCCATAAACACACTCCAATTAAATTGAATTCGGGTTTCTCTAAATTTTCATTCTAAAATAATTTTAAATATCAAGATTCAATGGAATCATTTTTTAATCGGTTTAATTGAATGAATGTTTGAGTTATTGAATTTAAATAATAAATATAAATCATTCAATAAATTTTAGAATAATAAATTATTAAATTCGTGATAGAACCACCTACAATGTCTAGAAACTCAATACTCACAACAGAAAATTTCAATGAGAACAAAGGTAGAGAATACCTCAAAACACAACATAGAAGTTGGATCCAACACCATGGGTAGCATATCCATCAATCACAGATGATCGAAGATAAGATAATTGAAATAGATAAAGAGTGATAAAGAATGATTACCCAAATATCACCCTCCATGAAATTATGATTGATCACCCAAGGAATGGATCTGGAAGGGTTGTAAGGTTCTATGAATAACTAAGGAAGGCTTTGTGTCGAAAGAAATCGAATTGTGTAGAATTGAATGAAAAAATAATAGAGTGATGCATCCCTTTTATAGCTACTATAGGGGTACCTCACAACAAGAAATCTAGTTACACTCTAGAAAAGTTTAATTTTATATAATGGAGAAGATGCACCTAATCTATAACGTCCTTTTAATGTTGGGGTATTACATGATGTGTAACCTCTATTCACATCGTGTAATGTCTGAGATTCGTAATTGATGAAACCCTCATTGTTATGCATTAAAAACGGACCTAAAAATACATAACATATTGTAAATGGAATTCTCTCCATGTACCCATCACATTGTGAACCACACATCATGGATTTCAACTGGCAGAAGTCACAGGACATTTACCCTATTTAGAGGGTGTCTAATATCTTGGATGTTTACAAAAAACCCCTATTTAAAGAAGAAAAATCCCAAAAGTGTCAGCCTTTAACCTTATAGGTATCCTCTATGTCCAAACTCAGTCATTTTCTAAACAAAAAAAATAAAAACCATGACAATGTTTTTGAAATACCTATCAAAAGTTTTATATAATGTTATAAACACCACACCATAAGAACATTTTTTCCCTGTAATTCATATAAAGAATATTACATTACAAAAATATGAGGCCACTACACTTTCATCGGTGACATGAATTCACTTGTCTCGTGACAATAAGAACCATGACACAGTAACACATGAACCAAATGTATCATATTTCAAAGAAGAACCTTGGAATCAAAATCTTCTACCTCATTGGACGCTTAGTCAATGACAAATCAGGCTTAATCCCAAGATCACACTAACACAAAATATGAGATGGATAATATAGATACTTTCAAAATTTTGGTATATGGAAGATGTTATATATGGATGTCATCATCATTGGTAGTGCTTCTTGGTAAGAAACATTCCCCACTTTATTAAATACCTAAAAATGTCCTATATAACCAGAAGCCATCCTCCCTTTCCTCTCAAGGCATCATTGACCCAACCATATTGAAACCATCAAGAACACCTGAAAACCAATTGAAATCTCCAAGTTTTTACAGCATCATTAATCGTTATACATGTATTTTATCCATTCTATCAACATCCAATGAAAAATAATCTGAAACTTTAATGTCATCTCTTTTAGCAGGATTGGTCCAACATTGTAACGTTCACTAATCTTCGACCAAAACAACATATATTTACATTTTTGACCACATAAGACCTCAAAATCTGTCATTATAATTATATACTACTTACTATTGTTAGATGAAAACTCAACCCGCACCAAGTGATCATCTGAATCCTCACTGACATTGACAACACAAGAATAAAGCATATCCTCGAGAATATGTATAGCTCTTTCTAACTCACCAGCCAACTGTGGTTAGTAGGTCATGCTCAAATGAACATATGTTCCTAGTCCTTCCATAATAGCCCACAAGAAGAGATAAGTAAATTTATGTTCCCTATCAAAGACTATAGAATACAGAACTCCAAGAAAAGAGATAATCTCTTTAACTTATAGATTCCACAACACCTCAACAATGGAAGTATCTCAAATTGGCATAAACTGAGACGACTATGAAAAAATTTTGACCACAACCCATATCACACTCTTATCTCTATAGATACAAGGAAAACCAACCTATATTTCCATAGAGATATTATCCAAATTCCATGTTTTAAATATAAGTGTTTAAAAAAATTCCCAAATGTTTATGGTGATCGTCATTCACCGGGTGGAATGTATAGAAATGGGAAACAAACTTAGAAATTCCTCCCCACATTCCAAGCCACCAGAACTTATGTTGCATATTATAGAAAAAATTAGTGGTTACAGGGTGTACAATCCACTATAAAATATAGAAATATTCCATTACATCATTTCATTCTGCTAACAGAACAATATAACGATTCTGATAACACATACCACCTTCCAAGGAGAATCAAAACTAAGACAATGTCTCCCCACCATAAAGTTATTATCCAACAATATGGAAATCATCATCAAGATCATGGTCCTAATAAATCATCTCAAGATGACAATATTTCAACTGAACACTGGATAACAAAATTTCATCCCCGTTCTCCTGAACTCTGATATGCAATAGTGTAATGAGAGCCATCAAGTTCCACTCTTTTGAAGATTATTTCAAAGCACTTGGTGGAAATTTATTTCTTGGTCCATCTATAACTCCATTTAATTTCATAGAGGTATATATGATTTCAATTTCAAACGAATGTAGGTACTCCACCCAACGCCTTGATCAAATGTTCAAATCATTTTTTGAAAATATATGAATCAAACTCGTATAGGGTGAATACAAAATAATCCATCCTCTGTCAAGATAATGTTGAAAACACTTATGAACATGCATTATAGAAACATGTTTAAGGTAATGGGTTGGATATTTCTTCTCATGTGGCCTAAGAAGATGATAACAACCTGCCACAACTTAATTACCATGCTTAGAAATACATCCCAAACCTGAACCTTGTGAATCACGTTAAGCAACATAGCCCAGCCCCACTTCTAGAAGAGTCCACACCGATGCAGTACGGAAAATATGTTTCAACTCAATGAAAGAAGTCCAACATTTTTCATTCCATGTTAGAATTGCCCACTTTCGATTTAGAGCAATCATTAGAGAATCAATCATTGATAATTACTTCAAGAATCGATGATTTGGAACTATTGTAAGATGATTCACATGCTCCCCCTTAGACATAGAGTAAACGATGATGTCATCCAAAAAGATAACCAAACAGTTATCCAGATATTTTTGAATATCCTATTCATAAAATCCATGAAATCTACAAGAGCTTTTTTCATACTATAGGGAATAATAAGGAACTAATAATTTTTGTACCTAATCCAAGAATGTATTTTTCTGAATTTTTATTCATTTATTATCGAAATAAGGTATCAAGACCCATGGTTGATCTTTTAAAACCCCTTCACACCTTTCAATTGGTCAAATAGATCATCAATCTATGGTAAAAGATACTTGTTATTTATATTAACTTGATTGAGATTTCGGTATTCAATACATAGTGGAAGAGACAAATCATTAATCTTATAGAAGAGAACCATCACCACCTTGGGTGACACATTCTAATATTTAAATACCTTCTCAAGAAGATCATCTAACCAGGACATCATCTATGTTAGTTATGATGGCTCCATGCTGTAAGAGGAAATTGAAATTATTTCAGAACAAAACATTGTTTCAATTGGTAACTCATCCTCTTTCACCTGTTGAAGACTATAGATAATTGAAGGAAACACGTCGTGAAACTATAACAAGACTGGATGGAGACCACTACTAATTGAATACCAATCTAGATAAAAATAAAACATTGATATCTCTTTCCCAAATTTTGAATAATATGGTTCGGTTATTCTCGAACATTGGACCTAATCTCTTTGAATGATAAGAGACACACCACTATGTGTAGTAAAGTAGTCCTATAGAAGAAAACAGTTAGTTCGTGATTTATTTTCAACTAGAATATCCATACCAAAAATTATGTTAAAATATTTCATGTCAACTACCGGGAAACTACAAGAAAACTCAATGTCAGATTCATAGAAGGCACAAGCATGACAATAAAGACCTTACACCCTCTTCATTACAAGGGATTTATTAATATCCTTTTCACAAGATAAAATATCAATAGAAATATTAAGATGATTAATGATACATGTTGAAATAATTGAATGAGATGCACTATTATTGAAAAGTTCAGTCACCAAGGGAAATGATAGAGTATAAGTATCTCTCACAGTCATTGGACAGGAATATGCTTCCTTTGGAGACTCATCAATCGCATGAAGTAGATTCATTCATGTGGTATATGGCAGGAACACTTTTATATGTGAAGCATACGATTTTCCCATTGTTTTAGGAGGAGTTGATGATCAAATTTGACAATTAATAGTAGATTAGTGATGGAAGTATATTTTTTTGTTCCCTGAATGTCTATCGGAGCAACAGTTCTATGCGGGCTCGGGGAAAACCCTATTTCAATTTCCTTGGATTCCACACTCGTAGAAAACCCAAACAAAATCCCTCGTAGTACATTATGAGGAATATATTGACCCTGACGTTGAGATATACCATGAGAATAATAACGCTTCAATTTTCCTTTGAAAGAGACAATGCTTCCACTATGAGAAATAGAAACTACCGAAAACCTTGACATTCTATCCATGTGCATCTAAACCATCATATCCATATCTATAAAATCAGAAGAATTTGGAAATTTTATCATGAAAACATGAGAACAAATATCTAATGAAATTCCCAACTCGAAACATCAATCCTTAATTTTTCATTAGATACAATCTCAAGAGAAAATTCCACCAAATCCACATAATGATTTAATACTCAGACACAGTTTTATCATCCTTATCATGCATTAAAAAATCAACATCCTTAGGAAACAACATTGACACTAGGTATAACAAGTTGGTGAATAGATCCTTGATATCTTTTCACTGTAATACTTCCTGCATCCATGTTGTCACCATTATTTCCCTATATATCCTACTTGGTCCTTCCATCATAAAGGTTATACACTTCACCCTGATCAAGTCTGGTGTCTCCATGAACACAAATTAATGTTCTATCCTACCCAAACATTCATCGTCATATTGATGATTGAAGGATCCATTGAAAACTATCTGCTTTTTTGAAGGATCTATTTAGAACAATTTAGAAGAGAATCCCCATGAGGGTCCATAGCTATAGACTAAATGGGGACTGGAGCTCGTTCCTGTCCTAGAACATATACTATGTGAACGATCACCTCAACTATATATTGTTATATAAGTGGATTTTATTTCTTTTGTTCTATAAAATCCTCCTCCTCGAACTAATTCTTATGTGTTCTCATCAGCACGATGCTACACAATATTAGTGAATAACCATGAAGATATTATAGAATCAAACAGAAAATGATGTAAAGATAAATAAAAAATAGATAGGAAAAATATTATATGGATTTCACTTTATCCCAAAAAAAATTTGGTAAAAGATAATAACTCTTCAACAAGATTCATTTCCTTAAATAACCCTTGTGACATAAGGATCATTGTGGTGAGACCTGGCTAGGAAATATATATAAACAACCTCCTATATCCTAAAAAGAACACTCAAAAGCAGATTGTCGTGAAGAAAAGATCCACAACATCCTTAGATACCAAATTTTCATGAACCAGCTCACGTACCCAGGTGATCGAATCAAAAAACTGCCCCTAACCTTTCCTGAAGTGTGTTTAATATCCCCGTGGTTTGGTGACTAGAACGTGGCATCCAAAAACATGCATGTGGGAATGATTTTTCCACAAAACATAGAGGAAAAACAAATATTCATAACAAGGAAGACCCACTAGAAGTAATGTAATAGAATATGAGGAGGAATAGAAGCCCAAAATAAAAAAACACAAGTACAAAAAAATAAGAGAAATATTCCCAAGGTCCCTAAGGACACAACTCAATATGTTAAATGCTCCACAACTATCTCCACCTCCAGGATATCCCTTAACTTTTATCAAAATGGGAAGGATATAGTTAAAAAACACCCAACGGAAAAAGTAGTGTGTGAGGCTAATCCTAGTAGGGTATCCCCAATTATTCTAAAATAGATTCCAAATATATATTATTCAAATAAAATCATTAAATTATCAAAAATAAATAGGATTTCCCATTTAAAATCATATATAAACAAAACATGTCAGAATGATTGAAATGATGGAAAATACATTGATATCACATGAATTACATTATGAGATATACAATATTGCATAAATAAATCCTCATATAAAATAGATACATAAAATATTTTTTTGTAAATTATTCAAAGGAATGTTCAGTAGTTTTACAACATTAGCTTAAATTTATATATAAAAAATAAATAATCAAGTGAGGAATAAGGAAATATTTCATTTAAGAATGATAGTAATAACTAGCTCTCGGATTCTACACTATCTAATATATCTTACTAAAATTAGCACACTCACATCCCCATGACACTGGCCAGAGGTGACTCCTCACCCTCTCATCGTGGATGTGACCCGCCACATGTATGTTTTTGAACATTGTAACAATGTAGAGTGTTTGGAAAAAACTCACCAACTACCTAAGGCTTACATTTTCTCTTACACTATGTCATCCTACCTTTTTATTACATATCTTTTCAATACATTTTACAAACAAAGGATCTTTGATGTTTACTTTCTTGGAAATAATGAACATAATACAAAAATACATAAAACATTATTCTATTAAATATTAAATTCTTCTACAAAGTTCATCCTCTGTTCATTTATTTCATCTCATAACCTAGGAACCAAAATCCAATTAATGGGTGAGTAGAAGGCTGAGTAAGGGAAAACATGTGAAACAGCTCACATGTGAATTTGAGCGATATCAACAAGAACCTAAGGAGTAACATAAAGGAATGATAAAGAGGCATATAAAAATATTAATAACTTGTATCATATTTTTGAAAATATTGTTAAAAATTTTAATTTAGAGATTCATAATCATATCACGAATTTCCATCACCAAGGTGTCATAAAAATAATAAAGTTTATTCATAAAAGTATCGTAAAAATTACCAATGTTATTCACCAATGTGTCATAAACCATATCATTTCTAGAGATTAATTTCTTTACCCAATGCATTATGTCTCTACCTAGTTTCTCCCTTAATATGTATATATTTTCATTTGATCCACATAGATTATAATAAAACATTTCACAAATATCTCATAGACAATAAATGAGATGTTTTTAAACTAAAATCAAGGCATTTAAAAAACTGTTTAAAAACATAGTCATTATATAATTTGTTACCCACTGAAATGGAATGCGGTGTTTATGTATATCAATTCAAGGATCAAATATATCATTTTTATATCTTGATGAGTACCCCTAGAATTTAAATAGGTTTGGGTATTAACAATAATAAAATAATATACAGTTTTGAGAAAAATTGAGAGAAATTTTGTGATGAAACATCTAAAGAATAACAATTATGCAACATGGTTTTAGAAAACATTAAAATGATCGGGGAACGAGGTAAAAAATTTATAAGAGTGTCATAAAAAGTATAATTATAGAATAATAGAAATATTAGAACATGGATAATAAATTTTCAAGAAAGATCACATAAAATTGAATTTGAAAGATAAAATGTGAAGATACGAATTCCCTTACGGAAATTCGGCAGCCTAACGACATCAAATAAATATTCAAAAAATCATTTTATTAGAGAGGAAAGGGTATATCATCAGAATGATATAGGAAAAAATATACCAACATTAGAAAATGGGAATGCAAAGACATTATATTAAATAATTATTGACTAAAATAGGAGGGTGAAAGGCTCATGTACATTGAATAGAAACATAAAAAACTCATATTTTGTTACCTTGGGAGTTAAAGGGAACTTTGGGAGTACAACATGGGAGGTAAAAGGACCAGATATTTGTTGAATGGGAATTTGGAATAAATGGAATAAAGGAAATGGGTTGATTTTTTTAACAAAAGTGAGGGAATATTTTTTTAATTTCTAAGGGACTTCTCATAAGTGGTATTTGAATAACCATCAGATTTACAATGGTATTAGACCATGGTACTAGCTACATCAGAAAATTCATAAGTTATTTTTTCCCTCAAAAGTATTGAATCATTATTACATCATTAATTATTTCATTAAGCTTATCGAAAACTCAAAACTTAATTTTAGCTATTCAGGGAAAATTCTAATATTTTAGAAAAAATCCCAAAAATTCACCCTTAATATTTGTTGACACGTAGACTTCAAAAGTGAACATGATTTTATAAAAATTAATTTCATTTTAAATTACATTAAGGAAATAAAGTACTAGTATGTAGATAATTATTTCTATACCATTTATTTATTTATAATATGATATAATTATATCAGATTACTGCTTAAGATGATTACAACATATTTTTACATCCAGTGGTGATGTTACTATTCCATTGGTAAAATTACCATCCATAAGGGTAAAATTTTTATTCCAAAGGGTAGTGTTACAATTATCATAAAAAAATTTTTTGATCTCATTATACTCTTAATGTCCAACTAATCGCAACAGTGAATGTCTATTTTTCAAAAATCATTACACAGAAAAAGTTATTAACAATAAAATATATTTTACATTTCATTAAAAGACCACTATTCTTAAAAAAACACAATTCATAAAATACTATTCTTCAAATTGAAATGTCATTGAAAAAATTTAAAAATTCCCCAATGATTATTTTTTTCATTTAGAATTCCAATATAATGTTAGTTTAACCATAATAATTCTCAAGGTACGGGATGTTATCTTTTAAATATAAAAATTCTTAGTTATTAATAATAATACCATATACAAAATGAATACTAAAATATCATAGTGAAATTACTAATACATAAAAAAATAATTTTATAATTTAAATTTAAAAATGGGAGTTTTGAACATACTATTTAATTAAAAATAGTAATTGTTCAAAATACCTTAATGTTATATAACAATTATATCATTTTTGAAAAAAATAATTGGTGTTAGAAAACATAATTTATCAAATCTGTCACAATTAAACATCTATTTTATAAAGAAAATCTATTTTAAAATTAATATATCCTATTAATGAAAATAGTTTTAATAATCCAAATTTATGTATGATGTATAATGTACTCGTTAAATAAGAAGTAATTCAATGTGATTTTATTGTAAAAAATATTAAAAAGTTATTAAGGGGAAAGAGTTCCATAAATAATTGAAGTATATTTTTAGTGACGTTACACACATGAAGGGAAAATTATTTTTAGAATTCATAAAATACAATTAAATAATATTTATCCATTTCAAAATTCCAATTTTTTCATTTAAAATGATTAAAGGTTTTAATAAAAAGAACTTTCCTTTTTCACAAGATAAATCCATTAGATTTCTATGAAATCAATTATTCTAGTTTTATATGATTTGAATCAATTCATAACCAATTACATAATTTTCCAAATTCATTTTCCACAAGTAAATTATAAAAGTTAATTGCAATCATATCCATCAGATCCAAAATGTAAATTCCATAATTTAAATCAGCCAATTTCCATAAACACACACATTTCAATGGAATTGAGGGTTTTTTAAATTTCTATTCCAAAAACATTGAAAATCACATGGTTAACAATAATTTGGTTCATATTAAGTTAATTTAAATCAGGTTTCGGAAATTTAATTTAAACCAAGCTATTTTGGAATAATCAATTTAGCAATTCAGAATTAAACTATCTACCTATTCTTGAAACTCGATACACAAACGGAACTCATCCATTAGAATGTTCATGGAGAATACATCGAATACCAACCTAGAAGAAATATACAATACAATAGGGAATATATCCATCAATCCCAAGATGATCTAATAGAGGAGAAGAGAGATAGATGAATAATTATGAGTAACTATTGCCCTGATATCACCCTCTATTGAAATGACTATTTGATACCAATGGAATGAATCTATAAGGCATAAAAGGATCCACCAAAAACTAGAAAAGGATTTTTGTCGATGGAATATGAATTGTAGAGGATTGAATGATAGAAATAACCAATCACTTCCCCCCATTTATAAACACTTTCCAGGTGTAACAGGACAAGAAATCCAATTACATTAAGTGTATGTTTTAATGTTTATTACAATGAATATGGGTTGAATCTGTTATAAATATTCATGAAGCAACCCATGATAGGTCTTGAGCCACAACTACCCTAATCCCACCTCTATAGGCCAGGAGCTAGTGACCAACATCGAAGGCATATGAAACTTAGGGAAGCTTTTTCCAAAGAAAATATGCTCATGGAAATAACCAACTCAATGCTGAAAGTGCAGAGGAAAAGTAACAAAAGATGTAACACAACTATAAATAAACCAATCATGAATGAACAACTAAATAGTACATGTATAATACTATAATCAATTGTGAAAAGGGGAAAATTCACACAAAACCAAAAAACTTCCACAACATGGATATAACTAAAAAATGTAAAATAGTTAAGAGAGCCTCACTCTTGAATCCTATTATTTTCCACTGTACGCAGTCCAATAACCTGGACCCCTATAATCATATAAAGTCACAACCAACCTTTTCATCATATTCATAAGCAATGACATGTATTGGAAAATCCCAACCAAGATTTAGTATTAAAATACTCAATTGGATGCCCCAAAAAGGTGAAGGGAGAGCTGTAAGAGAATCTGAGAAAAGGAAAGTTATAGATACGACAATATATAGTAAAAGGAGTTCGACTCAAACTAATAAAAAAGTGATGTTAGATCATCCAAACACACAGATCTAGAAATAGGGAGATGATGACATTCTCATCGAGTCTTTTCTATCTATAGTAGGAGATTAGATTCTTTCAACCACGATAAGCTAGACATAGAAATTTTGTGGAATATCTCACACATCATTGCCTCTACTGGAAGGAGAGTAACTAAAACCCAAGGAGTGGGTATTAAAAATGGAATATATATATATATATATTATATGTCAGTGAAACCCAATTGTGAGAGTATGTGGATCCTTATTTCATAGATCATTCAAAGAATGTGAGTATCCACCAGTTCAAAGGTAAAAAAACTGTATGTCATGCCCTATATCCCATCCCATCTATCCATGTGGTAGATGAAAAAGGTGGTTAATTCACTACACCTCCATACTATCCCTTATGGGTGGCACTGACTCTCTCACAAATTTTTTAAGTTGCAACACAACGATGAGTCTTGGTGGGGAAATTTTCCCTCTTCCAGATGATTCTTTATGTATGTCAAAACATGAGACACCAGTAGGAATAGTCATGTCATGCCATCCTACAAGAAAAAGTAAATCAATGCAAAGACACTAAAAAAGGTCAAGCCAATCCAAGATACTTTGAAATTTCATTCCACGACATGCTACTGAGCAATGTCAATCTACGTCGTGCCACAGAGAAAAGTAAAACAATTCAATGACACTGGGAAATGCCAAGAAAATTGCATCATCTTGTGTCATCTCTGGGAGAACAAACCCCGAACATTCATATTTCATGTTGAAAGAAGCCTCTAAGGGAACCATCATGTTCAACACATTAAAACACTCGTTATATGTATCTCCATGTTTAAAATCCTAGTTCAAATGACGAATATACAATGATTTGAAGACACCTCAGTTCAGCACAAGAAGTAAATGACATGTGAGGAGGTGACAGGGAATGTGGTCCCTCATCAATGCATGGATGTGGCTACATGGTACATGAATCTCTTGACACTTAGGGAGCAAAATTTGTAGGTTGGAAACATGGTGTTCCTTTCTCATCCTTAGAGCAGTCCATGTCACATGGGTGTGTCCATGTGCATCGGTACACGATGTGTTAGTCCACATTTAATGAGATCACAAATAAAGATCTACACAACTGAACAGATCACATTGTTGAGATCCTTGTAGAAAAGCATGCAATATCAACGATTTATTATCCCGAAACAGATATCCATAATTAATTTCATATGTTTCATCATTTTCTTTAATAGAATCATGTGGGACCCATGCCTTGAAATTTTTTTAAATATCTAAAATAGTCATCAAAATTCTGCTCATGAAAAAGGTCCTTGCAGCTGCTGAAAGTGCATTCTACAGATGTTGTATGGAAGAGTTATGACTGGTACAAGAATTCCATAACCAAAAATAATAATAATATTGGGTATTTTGCGGACCTGAACTATGAACCAGAATTCAATATCCAAAATTTTTCTTTAATCAAACATCTTATAGAGAAGGTCGCATCACCACAGAAAACACGTCAATCGAATGTTGGACAAATCATGTTTGACGGGTCAAAGATTTAATAAAAATATTAATTCTAGTAATTCTCAAGAGTTTTTTGGTCCTATTCCAGGAGTAAGATAAAATTATATGAAACGCTCTTAAAATGACGATATTGAAAATGGGGTTAAGCCGCTAATGATATCGTATTATTCAGATATCCCAAGAGAGAGTTAGGGGTGTTTAAAAAATAATTATTATTATATTATTATTTTAATTTTTATTTATCTTTTTACCTATTTGTTAATCTCCCATAGGTTGTCCCCTACCCCCTATATTCTTGTGCCCTCCACCCCTGATGCCTCCTGGTGCCGCTGTCATACCACCTCCATCCTTCTTCTAGCTCAGCATGCCCTGACATCCTCCTCCATCCATGGACCCTCACTGGCTCCGACCCATTCCTTGTTTCCTATTATGAACCCTGACTACCTACTAATGCATCCTAGGACACCTAGAACACCATTAGACCACCTATTCTATACCACCGTTTCACTCACTCAGATCTGCAGTGACCATGGACTTTCCAGATCATAACCTTCTCTCCTCAAACTCACTAGAACATCGGAGGCCGCCACCTCAGACTGTCATACTCCAATGTCTGTAGAAGGAGGGTCAAAAATCCTTTTCACTACAGTAGTTTTGGTTTTCATCATGCCATGAACCAAGAATAGTGATTTATGAATTTCCACACCATATCAAAATTTACATCATATTCAAACCTATGTGTAATATTTGTAGGGTTTGATTTCAACCTTGATTGATCACAAATCTGTGTTCTCATAACTATCTAATATGTAAGGATCAGTTTCAAATTAATTCAGAGTTGGATATTTGTCAAACTAATGACCATAATAATTGATGGAAATGAACGGAGGGAGATTGAAGAATAAATCATGATTAACAAATCTGATGAATGGCCTCGGTAATTGTTCAGTTTAGCACTGATTCCTCACCATTAGAAAGATGAACAATGAACAAATGAAATAATTAATATACTGATAAATGATGTTTAATTCAATTTCTGGGGTCGTTCAAGGGTGAAGATAGAAAATTGGGGTATCAATACACTAAATGTTTAATCCATGGTGTAAAAACACTAATGATGAGTCCTACCTGGATTAGATTGATCATTGTTGATGAAGATCGCACTGACTCAATTATTGGAACAATCTACTCTGTGTTCCATGTCTTGATCTTCCTGGATATAAGGTTTTCATCATTTTTCTTCTTCTTTCATCATTCGTCAATGGACATGAGTGTATAGGATAGGGTTTTGATCATTTCAATAATACAATTATGAGGTAATTATTCTAAAATTTGAATTTATATCCCTAAATTATGTTAATGGATTTTTAATCTACTAATTAAATTAACAAATTAAATGACTAAGAACATTTCTCCAGTGAGTGAGGGGTCCCAACATCCCACGATGACATATTTTATGTCACACTTTCGGTGAGCATTGCATTCTCGGACCAAACCTTGGACATATATTTTCTATTCAATCAACCGCTTAAGTGATATACTATTTCCATTTATTAACCACACCTATGTAATATAAAACATATTTTATAATTTTATATTATTAATAATGAGAATACTAATCCTTATAATTTTGCCCCTTCTTAGCACATAGCTCAGGAAAAATATTTAGAAATATTTCAAGGTCTAATTAAAAAAACCGGGTCTCTACATAATTCCCACCTTCATGATTTTTCTCCACAAAAATAAAAACAAGGGAAAGAACTCAAGAGACTAGTCTCATACCTAGATATAATACTCCTAGGAACACCCACACATTTTCCATGATAGAACAGTACATGAACCAAATGGAAGATCTGTCATTATAAGGTTTTCCCCATGAATATGGTCTCATGATTCCACACTTCGAATATCCATCTGGTGAAACACTTAAGGGTATCTAGTCACACAGTATTTCATTGTCGATACAACACAATCAAGACTCTCTTAATCGCTTGCGATTGAATGTATTATTCACCATCTACTGAAGAAACATGTACTATCCTACTCCACTAGGGTTAGTTAAAAGAATATTAACTACTCAAAAACATCCAACACATTACAAGAATGGGAATTTCTACTAAGGTAATATGCTAAAATGTTTCCCTTTCCCAGAGTATGAAATATCTCAAAGTCACAGTCCTGCATTAATTTCTATCTAACATTGGTGCATCAGGTTCAAGATTCTCTAAGTGAAGAAATACCTGAGACTCATGTGATCTGTGCAAACAACGAAGAGTGCTCCCAGATTCCAATGTCTCCAAACCCTCAGGTCGATGACTACTACATCTCGTACAACAATGTGAGTTGGGTATTATTTTTCATGGGGCACCCATCACTATGACATGTACTTGATAAATTTTTGTATCAATTTTGATTTTGGGAAAACAAATGATCCATAAAATGGGGTAGGTGAGTAAACATATCCAACCATAAGGGGATAAATATGAAATCAATGTGGAATACCCCATATGTCTTTTCCCCCTCCTGGAAGAATTGTATTCCTAAAATTGACACTCTGTCACACCCTCTAGTGGCATTCCAAGGAAAATGAGGTTAAGTAAAAAAAACATCACTAGCATTTCCAGGACATTATCCTGCACTCAAATGGAAAAACACATCCCTGAACACACAGATCAAAAAGAGTCATCCACCACACCATGATATTATCTAATTTGTTATCATTGACTCAACCTCAGGGGTTTTCTCATGTCATAAAACATTTTTAGTGTCGTGGAAGGACCACTCTACTTTAGGAATTCAATGATACATCGAAGAACACCTACACATGGTTAATCAGACACCCTCTATCACCTTAATTAAACTAAATTAGATGAGGTGGGTGAAAATTTTAACTCACACAGTGCCAAACTATTTCTAGTGAAAAAAGTAGATGGGATTCAAGGTGTAACTCTTATCATCTCATGCTCTATAGTATTGTATTCATCCAAAGTTTGCATCTGTCTATGGACCGAGATTTCAGCATCTATGTATAATGTGATCTACCATGTTGTGGTGGAATAACATAATAATTTCATCACCCACATCAAGATTCTCCTACTCCTATTCTATTACCACCTCCCTGGGCTCCACCCTGATCCGGACGATGTCTCAACTATGATGATACACCTGCTTCCTGCCTGGTGATATCAAAATGTTTGGTCGAGAAGTTTTGTTCCATGTGACCTTTCCTGTTACAAGAAAAACATTATCCATCCACATGATTTCCCCATATTCTGTAGAGCCTCAGTCCCATATGAAAACGTGGATGGGAAAAATTATGGGGAGGCCTCAAGTCTCATGATATTATCGAATGGTATCAGATTGTTGCGGAAGAGGGATTAGCTCAGTTGCGCTCACCACCACACCAAATTGTAAGGTGTGACATGATTATCCCAACAACCAGTGTCAAATCCATCAACCCAGCATATGTAGGTATTTACAAGGGCACAATAATAGCATAAATCTATCTATATAGTCCCTGCTCAAACTTCTATGCTCAGATGTAGTAGTCGTGAATCATGTCCACAGTGTAGCATGAAAGATCTATGAACCCAGTCGTGTACTCAGTCACCATCATCCATCCCTACTAAAATTGGTTAAGCTCGTGAATTAGACCATAGAACAAGAAGGATGGGTAGTATTCCTCACAAAATGGCTACGAGAATTCTTTCCACAAGAGTGATGAACGATCGAGTATCAATGTTACAACCCCCCCCCCCCAATGCCCAGCTGATCCATGAAAAAAGGTGGCAGTCAAAGGCACCATAAGATCAATTGTTGGTCGTGAAAGCCTATATTGGTGGACCATAGACTCTAACCAAAACTTCTACTTCCAGAGGGTCTATCTCCATTTTAATCTTTAATAGTCTCTATCTCTTGAACTCACGATGTGTGTTTAGCCTGCACATGTCCTTAGCCTTCTCTGTTGGTAATGTTTATTGGTCAATTGGTGAGGGTTCTCATACCTACCCACATAGAGGATGGGGGTCACATGATCGATCTAAAACATGAGCCTCATTACTAATGGGATTGACATTACAAACCGGAGTAGTTAGACTAGATGGATATCGTCGTGGAGACATCCTGAATGTTATGAAGGTGTAACACAGTAAAATGATCAGATATATATATAGACACACTTATGAGGAGATGAAATTAAAAGGATAGTCAAATAATCAATAATAAGATCCATGTACCATTTTTTCCTACAACATGTGTCTCGGGGTTTGGAGTTAACAAGTGGGAAATAAGGCTCCTGTTGAATGGATAAGATAGTCTCCATTACAATCCCTAGACTCTCTAGCCCGAGGGATGCTCTCAAGACACTTATATATTATTTCCCTAAATCCAACCAAGATATTTTTTGCGAAACATATGAACAATATCCTAACGGTCAAACCATATATGATAGAACATGGTCACGACCCGACCCATGTCAAGGATCATGCCGCGAATACCCCAAGTCCACCTCCATAGGCCAAGGGTAGGTGACTAGTGCTGATGGAATAACCCAATATTAGAGGCCCATCCTTAGAACATGTACACACACATCTTACATAATGAAGAAATGAAAATAGTAAAGAAAAAACATGTAAGAAGGCTTTAAATAAAACACACATGCAAGAACAGAAAAATAGTATAGTTACACTAGAGTTAACTGAAGGGAAAGGGGAAAAATACCCGCCCATCCAGAAAAGTTCTACAACATAGAAGTAACTCAAAAGAGTAAATCAGCTAAAATATTCCCTCTCTTGAATCACATGCTATGACCACTATACAGTGTCCACACACCCATATCCTTTTTCTCCTCTGAGGTCACTATCACCCAATCTATCATATGAATAAGGCACGACATGTGCAGAAAAAGCCAGTGCTGGGTTTTGTATAAAAATACTCAATAGGACACCTAAAAAAGGTGAAGTGTGAGCCATAAGAGACACTCAGAAAAGAAAGGAACTAGCTAGGGCAAGGTATAGGGTGAAGCTCTACCCAACAAGATAGTGAAAGAATCTCATCCAAACATAAGGAGCTATAAACGGTGAGAGGATAAAAGTCCAATCGAGTCTTTTCTACCTATAGTTGGGGAGTAGACTCATCCATCAATGAGAATATAGTCACGGAAAGAATGTAGTATACCCTATGTGCCATCACCTCTCCTAGATAGAGAGTAACTAAAACCCATTGAGTAGGTAATAGAAAAAGAATATATATATATATATATATATATGACCCATCAATGAAACCCAAAAAGGATATTAAGGGGATCTACATTTGACAACTCAGTCCAAAAAAGTGAGTAGCCACCAATTCCACGGAAAAAAACCAATTTTGATGCCCTGCACCATGTCTCATCAGTCCAGGAGGCACATTTAAAAGGGGGTAAAATATTCACACCTCAATAATATCCTCTTTGGGTGGAAATAACCCACCTTCACTATTTTTAGGTCACATAACAAGGATTCATATCCATGGGGAATGTTTCCATCTTCCTAGTGAGTCCTTATCTTAGTCAATCAACACCACACCATTGGGAAAAGTCAAGTCACACAAACTACTGGGTAATTTCCATCCGTTAAATATTAAGACATTCTACACTATTGGTAAAATTCATGTCACACTAAACCACTGGAAAAAATCAATCCACTCCACTCCACTAGGAAATGTCAAGCCACACCATGCCACTGGGAGAAGACAAGAAACTTCTTTCATTGAATGTAATCTCTTTGTGAGCCAACCTGGAAAATTAAAATTTATATCTAAATCAATTTTGGAGTTCACAATTGAATTCTATTCAAAAAAACAAAAAGTATAGGAATCTCATGGACTAAAATATAAGCCCAAATGAAGGAGATACAAAGATTTGAATGCTTCTTAGTTGAGAAAAAGAAGTACAGTGTTTGTGAGGTTTCCACATGGAATGTGGTCCCTCTTTTCTACCTAGAAATGTGTGGTTAGTACATGGTTCTCATACCATATAGGGGAGCACGCCGTGAAGGTGGTTATACGGTGTGCCATACCCATCAGTAGACCCAGTCATGTCCATGTACTCAGATTCTTATTCTATATACATCGGGACACATCATGTTGGACCACATTTAATTAATTCATAAATAAGGCTCTGCACCTCCAAATAGATCACACTATTATGATCCATGTGGAAAAATTCCAAAATCGACTACTTGTTCACCCCAAATGGACATCTGAGGGAAAAAGTTTAGGTCACCACCTTTTGCTTGAAAATCATCTCATGGGGCCCATGTTATGACTTTATTTTAATAATATGAAAATATTCTTTAAATATATTCTCCTTGACTAGGTCAAACTACCACTGACGAGGTTTTCATCGGACATCTTTCATGGGAGTTACGAAAAATGTATGAATTCCACAATAATAATAATAATAATAATGTGTGTTTTTTGGACATGAACCATGAACCTGAATTTAATATAAAAAATGTTTCTTTGGATCTACCATCTTAAATATTGGATAGCATCACCACTAATGACATGCCTGTCAGACATTGCACTAATAATTTGTAGTTGGTCGAAGGTTTTATAATATTGTTAAATAGTTCAATTCATGGGTTGTTTGGGGGTGCATGGTTGGGAGACGGAGAAAATTATCTGAAATGGTCACAAAATTACTATATTATAAATGGGGTCAAGACGCTTCAGAAGGCACATTATCTGACTCCCCGACCATGTTATTTGGTGGATTAAATAAATAATTATTTTTATTATTAGATTAATTATTTTTTTCTCATCTAATCTATATTTCCATCTCATGTAGGATTTCCCCTCCCCACTGGTTTCACATGGTTTCTACCCTTGATTCCTCCCAATGCCATTACCATTCCACCATTAGCCTTCTATAAGCTCTGTATTCCCCAGCCGCCATCGCCATCCACCGACCCTCTCATGCTCCGACCTCCGCCAAACAACCTCTTACGCACCCAAACCACTAACTGAAGCCACCTCAGACCCCTCACACACCACTAGAACATGTCCTCTAGTCCAACTTCATCACTCTCAAAGACGCACAGACCACAACGTGGTCGGAACCCACTTTCATTCCTCGATCTTGACGGACCGCCAGAGGCCTCCGCCTCAGAATGCCACACGCCGATGCCTGGAAATGTATGGTTGAACAACCCTTCTGCTATGCTGGTAGGTTTTTTTCAACAATTCAATCACCAAAAACTAATATTTAAGATTTTCCACACCATATTCGACTTCAAATAATGTTCAATATTCTATTGAACATCACTATAACATGATTGCATCGTTGATTGATCAAGAATCTAGGTCCACATAAATGATCTAATGTGTTAGGATTAGTTTCACATGGTTTCATATTCTATTATTTTTCAAATTATTAACCATAATAAATGATGGTGATGAGGGGAGGGTGAAATAATAAGAAATCATGGTTAAAAATATCACGAATGAACTCAACTGTTGTTTGGGTTAGCCTTGATTTATCCCCACTGGAATGATAAACTAAAAACAAAAAAAAATAATAAACTAATATAAATAGTTAAATTTAATTTATAGGTTCATTCAGGGGAACAAATTGACAATAAGGAAATCAATATGCTCTATGTTTTATCCGGGGAATAAAAACACCAATGGCGGGTCCTACCTTGATTGGATAAATCGTTATTGATGAAGATCAAGCTCATGATAGATTATTATATGCTACTGTTTTCAGTGTCCATTGATCCTCCTTGATCCAAGGAATTTGACATTTTTATTCTCCATTCATCATTATTCAGTGAAATGGATAGGTTAAGAGAGGTTTTTCACCACTAGGAAAATATAATTATAAAGAAAATTTTTA
The DNA here is from genome assembly GCA_963277665.1 of Viscum album. Classification (NCBI taxonomy): domain Eukaryota; kingdom Viridiplantae; phylum Streptophyta; class Magnoliopsida; order Santalales; family Viscaceae; genus Viscum; species Viscum album. Next base: position 75,440,066 of record OY728127.1, on the reverse strand, counting down.
TAAAATTTGACATTATATCCATAATAATGGTTCATTTTTTTAATAAATAGATTATATTAATCAATTAAATCACAATGAATGTTCTTCCAATGATCGAAGGAATTGGATGTCCTGCACTGACTTATATTATGTTGTTCCTTGGGTGAAAACTATGTTATCGACCCAAATGTGGTCTCATATTGGTAATACTGTCAACCATTTAAGAGTTATCTCATTTCCTTGGATTAAACATGCATGGGAATTATAAAACATATTTAATATTTTTATCGAATTAATTCTTGGTACACTGGGCCTCTAAATTTCATGATATCGTAGCGCCTAACTCTGTAATAATATTTACAAATATTTCAATGTCTTATTAGGAAACAATCGACTCTCTACATTTATTTTTATGGTTGGATAATTACATGATTTGTAATCCCTATTCACATCATGTAATGTCTATTATTTGTAACTGATGAATCCCCCATCGGTGCACATTAACAACAAACCTAAAAATAGTTCATGTCGTGTAAAGGGAATTCGCAGTGTTTACCAATCGCACCACGAACCAGACATCATAGTTTACACCTGGAAGCAATTTCATGACATGTAACATTATCGTACGACATGTAATATCATGAAATATTACAAAAACACCATTTTATAGTTGAAAAATACAACAAATGTTGGACTTTACAATTATAGGTATCCTCCCAATCCAAAGTCAAACCTTACCTAAATAATTATAAGGGAACCCACAACAAGGTTTAATAAATTATTATCAGTATAGTAATGGGATGCTACAATGTTAATCTATTTTAAGGTGTGATACTATTGGGTTCTCCCAATTATGGACTCCACCAACACATATCAGTGTTCGTAGAGTAGTCTAACAATGGTTGGATATTTTTTTAATAGCTTATTGAGGGATGGAGGTTATTTAGAGTATTTTAGATCATGTATATTATGATTATTTTATGTAATATACAGGACATTTGGGTTATGATTGTGATGATGATGAAATTTTTGTTCCATTAACCTTATCATTGTTTATTTCATTAGTTTTTATGTCATAAATCAAAAGAATTATGAGGGTAATACCTCTAATTTGATCATTTTCAAACCATCGATGATAGTCTCCACCTCAGTGCCAATAGAATGAGGGACATCGAGGGTCAATTCACTTCACTAAAATTTTAGAGAGGTATAACTGGATTTGATGTTTTAAAAAAATTGATATCAATGTTTATGTTTGTAAAATATGGGATATCAGAGTTAGGAATGTGTGAAGAATGAATTAGAATTGTAATGAATATGTGATCCCCAATATGAATGTGTTGCAAGGTCTATGTAGACCAGCTAGGACATAGGTATTTTAGGGGGCCTTGTTCTCTGATTCCATGATGTTGTTAATATAATAAATATATATATATATATTGATATAAAGCAATTTTTGGGATGAATTATTTTTAGGTACCTGCATTATGATAATAAATTCCACTAGAATTTACTTTGAAATTTTTATATATATTTCTATAACTATAACTTTGTTTCAGTTATTAATGAACAAGAATTACTTAAAGGATATGTCATAAAACAAGAAAATGACGTGTAAAATGGTTGTTAATTAATAAGAACTATTTTTATAAAAATCAGTTGAGATGAGATTGTTTTATTCCATTTCATCTTATGACATTTTCCTTTATAAATATATTTTTTATTTTAATGAATAAATATGGTTACATGATAACCTATTTTGTAACGTTGATTAAGAGAATTTTGGTTAGTTTTAAATATTATATGCCTTCCATTTTTATTTCATTTATTTTTTTATCACATCAGTGTCTTAAAGATTAATTTTATCATTTATTTTTGTTACCATGAGGATTTATTTACAGAAACATAATCAACATGGTTAATCATTCCTTTAAATTTGATTATATTTAAATGTATAATGTGATAATTATATTTGGAATGACTATAGATATGAGGAATTGAAATATTAATATATATTAAGAATATTTTGGGGATTTTTTGAAAGGAATTAAATCATTTGTTAATTTTGTTAAAACATTTAAAAATGATAAATGAGTTCAGTGACTACAATGAACAATATAAAAGCATTCCAAATTTAAAAAATATATATAAACATCAAATCATGGTTATTATAATTATTATTAATGATAATCAATATAAATATATGGGAAATGAATATATGAATTTCATTCGCTGTGTCACCATTTTCTAAATTTTATGTAGATTTAATGGGTGATAGAGTTATCATAAAGTCGGGCATTGATTATTATGAATAATTAGAAAGTTAAGTTAATTTTTGTGGAATCATTTTATGACTCAAAATATTTTATTTGATTAATCCTATTATTTTCATGAGTGGTGAAATTTATATTGATGATAAAATTGTTCATTTTATGTCAACCAATCAGTAGTTTATTTGGGTTTAATTTATAATTTTGAAAACACATGTCTTCTTTTTATGAAATTTATAGTATTTAAATATTTTTTGTGTATAAAAATTAGTATATTTTTATATAAGGTGAAAACATGTTATGTTCCTATCATGTTGTATTTATATATTTATGAAAAATCATGTAATTTTTATTACATTGAATAATCCTTTTTTCGTGAGTGAGGATATTTTTAAATTCGGTTTAGTTCAAGAATGTTGAGCATGACATGTAGTAAAACAATAAGCATTGTTTTATATTATTATATAAAGTGATGATAATTTTTAAATCAGAAATCCTTTATTGAGTAAGTTCAAATATTTATGAAATTTTTTATTTTGGTATTACAAATATTAAATAACATAGAAATGACTGTGTACTTTTTAAGTTTTAAGAATGTTTCAATAGTAATCTAATGTTTTTTACGTATTCCAAGATTGAATTACTAGACCAGAAAAAGTTTTATTTATTTTACTACATGATAGAGTCATTTTATTTCAATGGATGATGATTCCCCTAAAAATGACTTACAAATATTGTGGGTGGGTCACGGTTGCACTGATTATTGACCTTTTCATTAATGCATTATTATCAATTCCTTCAGACTAGTTTTCTGAATTTGGAAATAATATTTTAAATGTTTTCAAAAGATGATATGTTCTAAAATGAAGAATATCCCATGATCATTTTATATTTCATTACATGGAAACTATGTGATCATTGGGATGGTGTCTTTTGTTGTCGAAAACATTTATTCATATTACGATTGGGTACTTCATTGTAGTTTTGTCAGTGGGGTCACCCACTACCCATAAAATTAAAAATTCTAAAATCCTGTGATGAAAAGTTATCATGTAAAATTTTGATGTTTATGAAGATTATAATTCTTGATATACAAAATTTTTTATAAAGAAGTTGTGAGAAGTGACTATGTAACAAAGTAAATTAATTTGGGTCAATGTGATTAGTCTTATACAACTATCACACATTTTGGAATCAAACATATTAATAGAGGTAAAACCCAATCACATTTGATATGTTATATATCTATTAAATGTTTGAAATTATTTGGGCGAGTCCACATTATACAATGTGGAAAATGTCATGATGTGTTGTATGCCTTCCATTTATTTGTTTAAATGAGTGAATTTTATGTGATTATGTTTGTAGTCATTCTATGGGGATCTATAGATGTTTTTGTTTTGTGGCCAATGTTTATCTGGTATAGTGGTGTCTTTTGAATAATGTGAGATATAGTATAGATTTTATTGGTTGTGGCCATTGGTATGGTGGTGCGAGTTTTGAATAAGAAAATATGTAAATTCAGGATATCCTTGGACTGATGTGATACTTATAATGTGTGTATATCACTTCTATTTGGTTTATTTTTCTTGGGTGGTTTAGGCTAGACTATTTAGTTCATGGTTTAATGTTTTATTTTCAAAACATCAGCGTAGTTTCGGGCATCAAATATAGAGCTACATATCATGGGATTGGACTTCATGAATATTATGGGAATTTATTTACGAATGTTATTTATTAGAACCTATATCATTGATGACGATGGTTTATTATAGGATGTTGAGGTTTCTCCATGAGAGTGAAGACCCTGTATGAGTTCCATGTTTTTATGGAATCTAAATTGTTTTGAAAATATTCTTATTAGTGGAAGTAGGTGTGGTTTGGTTATCAATGATATTTTTCTCCGGGGAAAATTCCTGAAATATTCAACAATTTTTTACATTTGTGCGCGTAAATGTTTGAATGTTTTAGGAAGATTCAAAAAAATTGGAAAATGGTGGAGATGTGGGAAAATATTGGTTTTCCCTTATGGGCATGATTAGATAGTTTATATATTTTTTCAAATTGAGGATATATAACATGAAAATAAAATTTAATTTTCCATTAGAATTAATATTCAATAGTCCACCGTTCCATTTTAGTTATCATCTTGGGAATCATTGAGGTTTAAAGTGGATATCATAGAGAAATAGTCTTCTATGACGAAGGGTTCTGGTGAGGATCCCTCTCAAGTGGTTGGAATGGTGGATTTGAATGATTTGGGATAAATTTCATGATATTGATAATGTAAGAGAGTGAAAGGATAATCTATAGAAAGAGTATTACATGGAACTCAAGGATTATTTCTTTGTGTTAACCAAATATTGGTTTGTGGATCTTAATTTTAGGTGATGTTGTGGAGCCCCATCAATATGAATGTCCAAAAATACAACATGTTTTCTCGAAATCAATGGAAAATTAATTGAGGGGGAATGTCATGGTTTAATAATACTCCATGCATTGGATCCATGTTGAGTATTTTGATATATATTTATAATTGTTTTGGAAAAATTAATTTATTTAACTATTTATTTTATTAGGCAATTTTGTTGAATTTATTTTCTAAAATTGAAAAGATTATTTTAAATATGAAAAACAAGGATTACCAAAGTGTATCAGAATTAATACATTGTTAATCAGGTAGAATAATATATGTAGTTTTGGTTATGAGTGAGTTGTGTTGTGGCCATTTGGGTTCATCTAATAGAGACATTCTATTTGAAACTTATCAACTACAGAATTATTGATGGTTTAGTGGGAATTTTATTGATCGGGTTTTTTTATTATTAATCATGATAATAATTATAGATATATGTAATATAATATCACTAACATTTACAACCCATTATTTTCTCTTCATAGGTTCTTACAAACATTTTTCGGAATCCGAATGGTGTTTAGGATTATGGATTTTGGAATCGGTTGTTTTTTGACATCATCATGCCATGAGATTGGGTGTAATGGTATCCATTTTGTAGATAATTATGTGAGTTAGACATTTTTGGTGGCTCATGGTAAACCCACAGTCATTTTGAGTTGGTATGTTTAGTCCTTGGTGCTCCATGGACAATTAAATGGATTGTACTGATATTTTAGTGTTTGTGTTGTCTTGGATTTTATCATTGAGATATTGAGAATTCTAAAAACCACTAGATTCAGTATAGTTTTGAAGGGTGTGTTATATAGATCACCTCAATAACATGTTGAGATATAGCACACCACATCATGGTCCATTGTGTGATGTGTTGAGAAAAGAATGTATTTTTAAAAATATAAAGGTATGGTTTCAATAAAATTATTTAAATATAATTCATAACACATATGACTATTGGGGTTTTTAAAGTTATAGAAATTAGGGAAACTAGATCTCTCCTCATCCAGATACCCCATAGTAATATTTGTTAATCTTCTCATCAAGGTGGATTCTGGTGGTTTCTATCTATAAAAGATGATTAAACAATTTCTTACATAAATTTATATATTTTACCTTTGATCCATAGCCTGCTCATATGCCTTTGTATACCAATCTATCGATCCCTATGATAGGTATATCCATAGGAATCATTTGATCAATGTCTTCATGGTCTATGTATGATCCTATGACACTTTCTTTTCCCATTTTCTTGACTACATTACATTCGAGAGGACCACATAAGTGGGAGGATTTTTTTGGTCAATTATCAAATATTTTATTGATAGTGACTTCTTTTCAACTTATCTTGTTCTTTTTCCCATCACACTTTTATATTTTTAGCCCATTAATTTCATATGTTATGTATAAGTTCCCTTTGAAGTGTTGATTTTTGTACGAGATTTGTAGTCATATCTTCTCTATCCATTCATTAAAGTTCTAGATTTTCTTTTTTTGTCTCCCATGAATGGTTTTGTGTTCTCTTTGGATAATTTGTATTAAATGGAAGGGCTAGAATATGTGAAAATATACCCACTAAATAGGAATGAAAGAAAAAAAATTATTATGAACAGTAAATGGTAATGTTAGGAATTTTTTATGACATGTAGTCATCTATGATTTATTTATTTCTAGGAATGATTCCCATTACTATGGTTTTATATTATTTATACTAATGAAAACCAAGTCACCCTAAAAAAATAATTAATCAATTAAATATAGGAGTACATTAAAATGTGGGATGACAACTATCACGATTATCATTTCATTCATGTTGTGAACATATTATTAGAAGTGATCGAATATACAAAAATACACTTAAAATTTTAAATAACATAAAATATGTAACTTAGAAGAAAATTAATGTGCTTTTCAGGTTGACCATATTTGATCTGTCTTATGGGCCTTATTGATCATGGATACCTAATAATGGGTTTGTTCAGAGGGGTCCGAGAATTGAAATTGTGTTTTTTAATGATTAATTCAATGGAATAATTATTTTAATGGTCATTTTATAAAATGGTGAATGTCTTTATGAAGTTAATATGGAAAATGTAAAATATTGATTATGTGTCCTCTATTAATTTGTAATGGTTATGCTTATGAGGATATTATTCCATCATAATTTTTTCATTATCTCTTTTTATGGGGTTGTAGATATAAGATGAAATTTTTATTTAATATATCATAAGAATTAATGGAAATTTACACATGTGATAATCATGGAAATAAAATTACATAAGGTTTTGGTCAGACATTGTGGGGGTAGGGCACATGTTAGATGCCATTAATGATTGTGGTGTCATTATAGGAAGAAGATAATGTGTTAGTGACAAATGAAATTTGATAGAGGATGGGATAACATTAATATCCTTTTATGATTGTATTATTCCAACGATGAATAAATGCAAGATATGAAAAATGTTGTTTCATTTTTGAGATGTGATATATGGTTGGGGCCTCAAAATGGTGTATATAGTCACTACCAATATAGATTTACATTGATGGTGAAGACATGGGAAATAATAGTGGATGATGATATATTTTTTGTTTTCTTTCATACATGGATCTTTTCAATCTATCAGGAGGTGATAAAATCAGCTCGATACTATTTTGAGTGGGAGACCCCAAAGAAGATATTTTAAAGATTGAATGAGTTAATTTTGTGATCAAGTCTATGAATAGTTCTAATGGAGGTTATGGTGAAGATGATATTCCTTGTGTAGATGATAGAAAGGGAAGGTTTGTCGGAAGTGTAGATTTAATTATTTTCCTTTTTGTTTCCAAAATGCTAGTTTTCTAATATCAAAATGTTTTTTATTTTTCTTACATGGGCGATATCTCTCATTCACATTCTCTCGATTTTATTGCACATGGATTTTGATCTGTTAGAGGGATAATCATTCTATGTTCTTCCAATATCTCAGCCTACCATAGCTTTATAGTGTTTTTAGGATTTTCCAAAAGGGATTGGAGAAGTAGTTTGGGTAGTTTATTGATCACTATAGAATGTTTGGAGTTTTTATTGTACTATTAATGTTTTTGATGTATATATTTTTAAAGTACATTTTATTTGTGTTATAGATATTTATATATTATATTTTTTTCTTTTTAGTTATATAGAGCTTGGTTTTTCGTTTTTGTGTCTTTTTACATGGGAATTAAGAGAGTAATATATGATAGATCATTTCTTTATTACACATTAATTACTAATTGATTTCTGAGTAATGTACTTAATACAACATGGAAGATAATTAATTTCATTGTCTTTGTTAATTGAAAATGTAGTATAACATCGTTTATAAGTGATAAAATAACTTTATTTAAAACATCTTTAACATGGTCTTAAAAGTCATTATTCATATAAAGATAGCGTGGGATAGCCTTTGGATATAAATAAGATGGGGTGAGATTTAAAGCCTAGTAAGGGAGTATAAAATAAATATAAGGTGAAGAAATTATTAATGTTACACAATATGCATATAAATGGGACATGTTAGGGATACGACTCAAAAATAATAATAATAAGTTGTGATATATCATAGTAACAAAAATTAACATGGGATACTTGGAAACAATAATAAACATGACATTATAAGCATATGTCATAGATAACCATTAATGCATCATAACAAAATACTCTTATTATAACCTCTCATTCACAAAACATGAAATTTCATAAGACTAAAACATTACCCAATGAATAAGATCACAACATGGGCCCAAAAATCATTTAAGATAAAACATTCTCACCATACACTATTGGTTTCACCCATCATAATCATAGAATGTAAATCTTTAAGTGTTCAATGTAGATTATATAACATAAAAACCCAGTTTACCACATATAATCATCTGATCATTTATTTTGGGTTACACACTTGGAATTACCAAATAAAATACGTATTTACAAGTCTATGTGAATAAATTTGAGTTTAAATAGTTACAGTATTTACAACAAATAGGTTTGTCATAGAAAATCACAATGAAATTATGGAATCATACCTGCAGTGAAAAGAGGTTCATAAAATTGATTAATGAGATAGAAAGTGGTCTCTTATCATTTTTAAATATAATGTTTTGTTAAATGGTTGTTTAGAAGCACATACTAGGATTATGAATTAGAAATAAATTGTATAAAATGATAAATATTCATGGATAAAGATACAAATGTGATGATTTTTCCATGGTATTGAATTATGTAAACACTATTGTAAGAGGGTATAGATGAACTATCATTTTTAAGAAACAAATAAAAATATATAGGTATGATAACATGGTAATTGAATAATAACCAACTGATATTCAAGAGGATAAATATAATGATTATTCATTAATTGAAAATAAGAGGGAAATGTTTTTCGCTTTTGGAATGAAAATTTGAATGAAACATTCGGTAGCATAACAGGTGTACATAAAAGATCAGGGTATAGATTAATGAAATTTATATGGGTATCTAATTACATGCACATAAAAATAGTATTAATATTGATACAGGAAAACATAACAAAACCAGAAAAAATAGAAATAAAGTGGAAAAATATAAAATAGGTTCATTAATTGAAATAAGAGAGAGAGACCCCTTACAATGAGATGGTGATTCAAAAATCTTGGTAAGAGGTTATTGAGAGCTTGGGGAACCATGGGAGGACTCTATATATTGAATTTAATAGTAAGGATGTTATCCAACATTATGTAGTTAAGCTTATTGGGAGATTTTGGTGGATTTTATAGAAACATAAAGTGGAATTTATTTTTTCCAAAACATAGGTTTTGGATTCTATATAATAAAATAATCAATACAATACCCTTATCATATTTTTCTAAAAGATTTCAGAAATATCATATTGGTTTTAACTATATTTTAAGTACTACAGATGAAATTAATAAAATATTACACTCGGTGAAGTGGATGTGAGTCATGTTTACAATTAAATAATTTTAAAACTATAAAACATTATGTAGGTTTTGGAGTTATCATGAATACTATAAAAAATTAATAAATTAAACTAAAATTACATTATATTAAAAGTGAAACTTATAATTGTTCTTTTTTAAAATATATATAACTAGTTATTTCTATTTTTTACCATTGGTATTTCGTTATACACACCACATATTTATACCATATTAATTTTTTTGCTAAAATGTCTAATGTTATAGAAAATAATAAAAAAAACTAACGACTAGATTATTATTATATTAGGATTCCGAAATTAATATTTATTTCGTAAAAATAATTTTATACATGTATGAATTTTTACTTTAAAAATAGATTCCACATTTACTGAATAATGCTGTAATTTTTAACAACAGTCTTCAAATAGTTACAAAAAATATTGTTGACCTCATAAAATTATATTATCAACTATAATTCATAAAAATTATTTAATAAAAATATTTCATTAAAATATAATTTATTTTACAAATTCATTAAATCATCTAGTGTGATGTCTTTATAGAAATTATATGATACCCAAAAAAATTAATGATTTAACACAAAAAAAATATATTTTTAATGAAAATCATTACTTAATAACATATTAAGTAAAAAAACTAATATAATAATTATTAATTTTAATTAAAAATATAAATATTCATTATAATAAGGTTTCCTTTTTCTAGTACTTGTTAAAAAAATTACACTTAGTTACCCTATCTTCTTTTTACTGAGGTAATAAAAATTTTCACCAATTACTATTGATATTTTCAAACAAATAATTTTTAATAATTATATAATATTAATTAAAATGATTTAAAAATATGGAATAATTTTTATCAAAATTAATTCATGGAATTGGAATAATTTTATTTAATATAATAGTTATAAGAAAGATTGTATGTAGTTCTCTAAATAATGAATTATTCAATGAAATGATGATTTTACATTAAATCGATAGGTAGTAATCTTAATTTTATGAATTTCAATTTATAAACATATATATATATATATAACCATTTAAAATAAATAATTCATCACTGGAGTTTATTTTTATTTATTAATATATAGAATTTTTTTTATTTTAGGATAGTTTTCATATAAATGTGTATTTTCACTAAAAATAATCTTATTCTATAATCCAGTATAATGACAATTTTAATATTATTAATTTCATTTAATATTACTAAATAAGAATTATTATAAATTAAAATCAAACTAATATAATAATTTCCCATTTAAATTACGTATTTTATCAAAATAAATGATAGTTTTAAACAAATGGTTGTTTTCTACTATTCAATAAAAATTCATTATTTTTCAGAATAATCTAAAAATTTCAACATAAGTTAATTTTCATATAATTATATAAAAAACAGATATAAGTGACTAAAGTACGTTTTATAATTTTTTAGTAACAAATGTTAATATTTTTTCATCAAAAATAATTAAAAATCATTTTTCAAGAAATTAAAATATTAAAGAACAAAAACACATAACCGAATATTGAAGGATTATTTACAAACCATCTACAAATTAATTTATGTTTAAATGTACATCTATATATATTTAATAAGGTATTTAATTCTATTAATATCCATAAATTTAATGATTAGGTTACAACCATCATGTTTATATAATCATTGTCTTATTTGGTTCAATGATTCATATCACATAATCTATTGAACATAATTTTTCTGTATTTTAAAATTGGTTTCCTTATAAGATATCCACCTTTAATAAATTTAATACAAAAAAAATAAATATTATCATGGTATGAATCTTTTTATTAATTGAAAATGACTTTATTGAAACACCGCATCATTAAACGGGTCAATACAACATCAACGTGAATTGATAGAAATGGTAGAGTGAATTTCCTCACATAACATGGATTCCTAGTAATAGAACATTACTGCGAAGTGAAAAAATAGAAATGGAAGAGAAAACTAACCACTAATAAGTAATAATGTATGATAGATAACATTTTAATAATAAATAAAACTAATATCAAACCATTATTCTTTTAGGGGTAAAATTACCATTAATCCATTTAAAATGATCATAATGTGAAATCCTTTTTGTTTTAAGACTATTTTCCTTGAGATAATAGAATTTTTTTACCGTCTAAACTGGGGAAATAATAAAATATAAATTCATGAAAATTATAGTTTTATCATTAAATCACTTTTTCACTATAATAATTTCTCCAAAAGATTAATACACCAGATAAAAAAAATTATCCCCAAACCACTAGAATAATCTTATAATGAATCATGTAATCAACGAAATAGTAAAAATATATTATTCATGTCTTGAATAAAACCAATATGCTTTTAATAAAGTAAGGTAATACTAAAAATGAAGAATCCATAATACATTAATCTACAAAATTAAAAAAAATCAAATGGTTTATCATAGATTGTTCCTTAAATAAGAATCCTATATCCCTTATAAAAATGATATCCTCAAAATAAAATATGGTTTTTACAAAAAAGGATGTTTCATACCCTTTACCAGAAATCACAAAATAATTAAGAACCTTATTCTAAAATAATCAATGTCATTACATTAAAATTGTATATATATATATGATCCTAATAAAACATACCCTGAAATATCATCCATCTAATAAAATTTAAAAAATATTTTATCTTGTAATATGTTTCCCAAAATATCATTAATTTTAATAAACAAACAACACATAAATATTTAAAATATGTATCAATGGTTGAACGTATAAGATTAACCAAAGTAATATAATTCTAGGACTTTATAGAATTATCTCCTTATCAATCACATATTATGTTTTATCGATCCCTAAATATTATGTTTCATAATATATAACTTTATCACTAAATCAATTTTATAGGTTATTTGTATTATAAAACATTTGATTCAAATCCATAAGGAAAAAATAAAATTTTATAATCCTCATATATTTCATAAAACTTATTCCAATAATGTCTTTGATAGACTAATTTGAAAATTTATACTCAATTAATTATTCATTAACACTCTAGTCATTATAATTCAGTGACTTTCGTGGAATATTTCAATAATTATTCCATAATATTACACTTGGGTTTGGAAATTGACTCTAATAATTCCCATATTCTCATCACATAAGCTATTAAAAAATGATCAATCCGTAGAATGTAAATTTTTACCATCTATAATACTCATTGTTTCCTGAGGCACCTAGTTACCTTATGTATTGTTTTTCCACACATAAAACAAATTCGAGTATGATTATGAAATTTCCCTTTGAGATGACTTCTATAGTTTTATAGAAATTGAATTGAATCTCCATTACATTATGAACATTATCAAATGAAAATACAAGACACATATTCCATATTATATTTGACTAAATTTTACATGGAACTATATTCTAGTTGTTATTTGTTATATTTGAATACTACTTTAGAATAATAACAACATGACTTACTTGATATTACATCTTGTTTGGAATATCATTTGGGAATTCATCACATTTCCATTAACATTGGTTGTTGACTAGTTCTTTCAATTTACATATGTTGACTAGAAGAGTGTTAAAATTTTGAATGACGAATTTAAAAATGTTACAAACATATATGGGAAGAAAATATAACTGAACAGAAAATGTATAAATAACATGTTTTCCCTAAAAATGAATTTCATGTCTTCAAACTAAGTTATCCATGATCTATTTCTTAAAATTCACTGTTATGGTCATTCTAGTTTCCATAATAATGGATTTTAATGAGAATGTGAATTTTCTAGAACACATCCTATAGGAGTTTCAATCTATGTGTGGAAAAAAAGAAACTTTTAATAAAATGGTACTCGGTTGAGTCTACATAATTGTGGTGTTTTTATGTGTCACCCCTATGCACATTTTTTCCGAATCCACATCCACTTATAGTATCAAAAAATTTGATATATATTCATGTAATTGACTAGTACAATATATTAAAAAAATTAGTTTATTATTAATGTGATTACTTATCTCCAATTGATTTCACTAGAGTTTTCTGACAACATTCCCAAAAAAAGTAATCTTTACATTAATCTATATATTTCAACTCATGTATTTTGTATACATTAATACATGTCTTATTTAACAAGAACAAACTTAATAAAACCTATAAGGTAAATAATTATAATGTATTTGGAAATTGGGTACATAAAATACAGTCAAGAAAATGGGATAAAAAATCATTATTCAAAACATCCATTACATGCTCTTAGAAATATATGGACCACTAAAAATATATTGTATGTCCTTGGGAAACAAATAATAATGTGGTTAGATATAAGACATAGTAAGGGAAAATAAATTAATCATAAAATAAATACATTATTACTTCAATTACATTTTCAATTTAAAAGGAACAAAAAGGGGTGATAATATGAAACAAGAACAATTAGGTATGATAAAGTATAATAACATAAATGAATCATGGGAAATTTTTAAACAAATTTTACATGAAATTATAAAAATAGGTCATCGTAATCAACCATGACATCAAAACATTATTTACATAGGATGAACTCCTCTACGGAAAACATAGAATATCATCAGACTAAAAAATTAACCATTGTATTATGAAGCTATAAGGGATAACCCATTATGTATGCTATGACAGACTCATCTGATGATATTTGGGACCACCAATCATAATCATATTATATACATGCATAAGTATGTGACATATATCATATAAAAGAAGAAATAATTACTTCTCATTTAATTCCTTGACTAATGATTATGGGATACATACATGTAATTACCCAATCAAATACATATTTTGAGGTTTAGAATAATACCATTGAGTGAAATTTTTATGGTATTCATAACCAAAACATTTGGCATAGAAAATCATAGTGATATTTTTGTAGCATAACTTCATTACATAAATTTTCATAAAATGCTTCAAAAGAGATAAATGGTTCAATTATAATTCATACATAAAATGTGTTGTTATTTTGATGTGTAAAAAAATATCAACATTATTAATTAGAAATACAAGGCCCAAAAAGAGGCAGATGATTGAATAAATTAGATAATGAGAGGATTTGTTTATAGTAACGACATAGGAAAATGATATAATGATAGGGGATAAATGACATAACATATTTAAAAAGTAAATTTGAATTTTGAGTTGAATTTTTATGTTCATTAAATCATATCCAACATAGATTAAATATGATCAATATAATTAATGTTCTTTATTTGTAATTATGAGTGAGAAGTCCCTCACTTTTGGTATGGAAAATCATAGGAAAATTTTGGCAGCATAGTGGGTATACATAATGGTTCACGGAAGGGATTAATGAAAGGAAAAGGGATATATCATCACATACAAATAAATATTTCAGTAATATAACATTATTTAAATAAATATAAACACACAAAATGGATATTATGATGCACAAAATAAAAGAGGTTCTTGAAAAAAAGAGAGGTATATTTCGTACCTTGTGAGGGTGATTCCAAAATATTGAGAGGATCGTATTGAAAACATATAGGAACCTTGGGAGGACAATACAAATGGATGGTATATTAATGAAATTGTATATTAATTTTTAGTGTAGTGGAATGGGAGCCGGGTAAAGTTTATATTGGAAAAGAGGGATGAGTTCTTTATGATTTTTCAAACATTGATATTGGATTTTAAATAATAAAATAATCAACAATGAAATAATTTCCATGATTTCAACTATTTTTTATGAAATATATTAGTGGTTTTAAATATTCTATATGTCTAATGGCTGAACATATGAAAATATTGCCCTTAGTGATGTGGAAATGTGGTAATGTCTACGAACAAATGACTTTAAAACCATAATAAATTATATAGGTTTTTGTGGATTCATAAAGGATTTATAAAATTATTAAAATTAAATAAAAATTTATTTATTTTAATGAATAAATATATATTAGAAATTTGATACCATTTAGAGAATTTATAACAACACTTTGATATCATTATGATCTCATCTTACACATCATATATTTATTCAAAATATAATTTTTACCCCAAAATTAAACAATATCAAAAAAAATATGAAATGTTATACATTTGATAATTTTAATTTGATGATTCCAAAAATAATATTTATCTTATTAAAATAATTTTATAAATATATATGTTTTCACTTTTAAAATATATTCAATTTTTACATAGAAATGGTGTGTTTCTTTTTGCAATAATAGTTTTCAAACCCTTATAAAAATTACGCTCTCTTCAAAAAAATATTTTTTAAAATATACATAATAAATATTATTTAAGGAAAATATATTATGAAACTATCATTTATTTAAAAGAACTATTTAATTCATCAAAATTATTGTCTTAATAAAAACTATATATCCCCCTAAAATAATTTATGTTATCACACATAAAAAGCCTATTTCTCATCAAAATCATCATTGGACCACATAGAGAGTAAACTGAAAATATACTAATTTATATTATCAAATTAAAATATGAAAATTTATAGTCTTATGATTAATTTTTTTTTCAATTTCTTGTTAAATTAGTTACACCCTTAATTAACCTTTTTTCATTTTTCTAAGAGAATAAATATTTTTCATGGTTACTATTCCTATAGTCGAAAAATTATTTATATATAATTACATATTATTAGATATTTCTACTAAAAATATGGAATCCATCTTATCAGAATCAATTCTCATAGGTGGATTAATATTATTTAATACTACAACCATAGTTATGGTGTATTGTGGTATTCTGAAAAATCATTTTTTTAATGAAATGACGATTCACCTTAAATATAAAACCAGTAATAATCATTATATATTTCCCAATTAATAAAATTAGATATATGTAATCTGGTAATTAAATTTAAATGATACATCAATATGTTTTATTTTAATTAATTATAATTTGTAAACATTATGAATTTGAAAATAGTTTTAAGTCAAATTCTTTTTTATTCCAAAAAATTTAACTGATATTAAAATCCTATATAAAAAAGTTTTAAATGAAATTAAATAGATTAAATAATAATCTTGAATATTTAAGATACTTTGAAATAAAATAAAAATAATAATTAATATTTTCATTTACATTACAAATCAAAATAAATTATATTTTAACCAAATGGGTGGTTTTAAAAATTATCTAAAAATCATTATATTTCTAAAAAAATAGAAAATTACAACCTATGTTAATTTTGATATGATGATATAAAAAAATATATAATTTTATAAAATAAATTTTGTAATTTTTTTATAAATAATATATATTATTTTTTAAAAAATTATATAAAAACATTTTTTAAGAAATCATATTTTCAACCAAAAAAAGTCATTACCCAAAATTGAATGATTATGTAATATAAATTAATTTATGAATTTATGTTTATTATGAAATATAATTATATATATATATATAATAAGGAAATAAATAAGATTCTTATCTATATATTTAACGACTGGGTTACAAATTTCAGGTTTATAAATTTATTGTTTGATTGGGTTTGGTGTTGTGTTTCACATATGTTATCCAACATAGATTTCTTCTTTTTAAAAACACACTGAAATACAAAATTCCTAAAATTTGAAAATATTCATAGCCTTGGTTCTAGTTCAGAGCTTTGGAACAATTGTATGTAGGTTATGGGAGGTAACTCCTCTTAACATATATTCTAGGAGGGGTGTAATGTCCCTTACCCAGTGGCCAATATAACTGTTTCCAAAAGACATATCATCACATGACCTCTATAGTGAGAACCAATATTCAAGAGGTTACTGATTAGTAGCACGGGTCTAAAAAGGTATATTATGACACTATACCCACTAATCATACTGATGAAAATATTGAAAGAAAAAAACAAATAAAATAACCAACAAGATCAACCATAGACAGTATGTATCAAAACTCAATAAGTGTCCATGTACACATCCTATAACAAAATATAGAGGGATTACAATACATACCAGATGTCCAGACGATATAATACAAGGAAAAATTTTGATAAAGGCTCTGAACCGTGTCCCAAATCCCAACCTGGTCTTAACCTCCATGGTCCAACATATCATACCATGCACCTCAAAACACCAGGTCCCTACTCTAAACCTTTCCCTACAAACAAGAATCATCTTTTTGGGATCCCATGTTCCATGGTTGCCAGAGGAGGATGTGAGTAAAACATAGTAAGACACCACCAATGGTGTCTAACGAAATATCTCATCTATGCCGAGTGTATGAAGGTAGTGGTAATATAAATAAACAATGAAACCAGGAAAACATTTATGTTTTAATCTAATATTCATTTTACCTATTATGATTCGAGGATCCAAACAAAAAACCTAAATCATGTCACACATGGGGTATAATCCAAGAGAAAAATGTGACACACACATTTTACCATAATGAATTTAATGAATCACAACTCGTTTCATACTCATTAGAAAAAATATTTGTTTAAGAGATATTAATATTTATTGACATTTCAACCCTTATGATAACCTCATTACAAAAATCATCTTCGTATCATGTTCCATGGGTTAGGAATTTATATAATCTACACTACCTCAAAATCCAGTTTATTTCCATACAAAAGGGGATTACCAATTATTTGTCTCACTAAAAATAAACACATCTATATCCTCACGTAATAGCCTAAAAATGGGTGGAATGAAAATATTAGTGGAATAGTTCAACGGTCCCCTTCCCTAACCAGTGAATTTTGGTGTGTAAATTGGAGCATCAGTCTGACTCGACCTATAGGAAAACAACCTCATGTAAATACCCCACTATATTATGACATGTGGGAATTATTAATTAATCATTCACCTTGAATATACAATATCCCAACTAAACACATCTAATGAAAATCGAAATCATAATCTATAACAATCCCATTGTGAATAAATACTATGATATAACACAATAACACTTTGTCCATTTATATTTCATAGATGTTTTTACCAATTATCAATTATTATTCAAAACTAATTATGAATATTAATTAATCCCAATATATTACTCCTTTTAAAATTTTCCGCCATTTCCACTTTCTAATTAACCTAACTAATTCATCATTTCCCATGTATTAGCCACTTATATAGTTCAATTACAAATCGAAATCCATTGGAAATATTGAAATTAATCCCATTTAAAACATTTTCATCATTCCAAACACCACATTGTGGGTTCTATTCCCTATCCTTTACATCACTTAAATTATTATGTTCCCATCATACCATTACAATGTATATCATAAAAATAAACCAGAAAAAAAATATGGGTTTAATTCATCTTGAAATAACCCTATAAAATCATTGGTCCACCTCTATAAAAACAAACACATTCCCTAAGTATTTTATTTTCACTTTCATATGATCATCTCAAATGTTATTCTATTTTTAATAAAATGGAACCTTGTTCCAATTTGAAACATTAATAGAAATATCTTATAAAATATATTTTTAATCACATTTACTGAAAACCTTCCTTTAAAAACATTTCTCACATTCAAAATTTATTTTCAATTAATCAATATACAATTGGGAAAAGACCCAATCATTCCAAAAAAACTCCTTTAAGAAGATTTCAATCATTAACAAAATCCAACTTATAAATTGTTTCAATCAATACATTATCCATACCCATCCATCAATAACATTTTTACTACACATGAGCTCTCAAAATAAACTTATCACAAGATTTACTATGTTTTATCTCCAATTACAAGAGTTCGTCCAACCCCATGGGTAGACCTAGGATTGGTCTCACATAATCAACAAACACAACTGGGTCAATGATGTGTTTAACTCTTCTATATGGGCCAAAATCACATTTCATAAAACAATAAATAAAAACAAAATACGGTAGAGACATAAATTAGCTACAAACACAAATAACACATCAAAATTATATGAGAAATATTAATGGTCACCTACCTAATGTTTCTCGATGAACGATTTCTTAATCTCTAGTATTTATTTGAACTAAATATCACACTAAATACAAAACATAATTTATTTATGAAAAGTGATTGTTATAGGGCTTCAATAAAAGAAGATATATTCTATAATACCTAATTTGTGTAATAGAACAATGATGAGTGTTGGAATCACCTAGGTCTTTGATTCGAACCCAAAGAACTCCAATTTTTTGAATAACTGAAGGAGAACCATCAATGAACGATGAGTGCAGTGGTTGTTCATCTCCATCATTAGAGGAGTCTAATTATATGAGAAATCAGTTGGGGATATAAAAATACAGACACAGAAAAACAATAAATTTTCAATTTTCAATTGGGTGCGTTTTTTACCAAACTATCTGCAGGCCACCATCTCAAGGATGTTAGGACAAATGACTACATGAAGATAACCACATGGTTTACTAAATCATGTGGTATTTGTTTTATAGACATTGCTAAAAATTGTCACCATGTGAATGACATCCTATGTCTGGAACATAGTTTTCACTAACTGTATGCCAACTTTGTGTTATGGGATGTTTGGTAACTATTATCCAATATTCATGTCCCAAACACCCAAAATACATCCAAAACTCCTCTAAAACTCAAGAAATGCTTCTTTAACCATAAAATAGAGATTAACAAAAAAATTAAACAATAGAGTGCCTTCATTATAGATCATTATTTTACAACGTCCCCACCTTATAACAGCTTATCCCTGAGACACATTTCCTTTAATATACAAACCTCATGACAAAAAAGTTTAGGCCATGGACACACCGATAAACCTTAAACTTTTGAGATTTATATGAAATTGGTCATGTTGTGACCATACTCAGACCATTGAAAATAGTCATACCATGGTAAAATTTCTCTCACCAACATCCTCGATCACAATATAATTCTCCATGTGGCCACCTCAACTTCGAATAAAAATTACCAAAAACAAGAACAATAGAATGGTATTTTTATCACCACTAACCTAAATCCAGAAAGGATACAGAGAAGGAACTATATTACTTGGGAAGAAACAAAAAAAATAATCTTCTTCTGATCCTCTTCATAAATCATGGCCCATGTTAATTGGTTCCATATCACCCAAAATATTCTTTTATCACTAATAGACAACTAAACCCCACATCACCCAAGAAAATGTGCCAATTTCTTTTATCCAAAGGTCATGTCCTTCCTGATCCCTAACTCAAATCCCAATAGCCTCATTCCATTTTTGATCATTATGAAATCACATCCTAAAAAAACTCTTTATCTCTTGACACTCAACTAAAAAAACCTAATCCCATACCCATCACCTACACCATTTCATCAAGATTGATTCAACCTTGCTCCATCATTCTAGAAACACAACTTATTCCATTGACCGTCCACATACCCACAATGGAAATCCCTACCATATTCTTTAATCAATCACCAAACATTTTCTTGTATTGAGAACCTACATAATAAAAAAGTGGAAAATATAATTTTAATGAAACTTTTATCACATGAACAACATGTTTTCAAACTTGTTGTGCCCAACATCTATGAGAACATCCATCGAAAATTGTCATTATATCATTCAATCAATACAACCTGTATTGGACGCAACCATTGTGCATACATATTTAATGGTAACTAGGTTCTTTCTTTTATCTAATTTTAATTATCGAAACATGGTTATTCTTGAAACATTTTACAAATGTGACATACACCCCACCTCATTTATTCTTTTTTTTTCAGCCAAGTCAATCTATCCTGGATCAACTCACTCCTTTGATGAACAACATCCTCTATAGGTATATTCACACTTTACCTATCCCTGATATCTTTTTTACATATGAAATATCACCCTCAACAACAGCCAACTACTATAGCCAACCCTGTTGGATGGTTAAACTTCACCATCATAGAATTCAATTGTAATCAAACCATTTTCATGCCTTACAACACTCTTTAACACATATTCATTTCTATACCACTGATTTCCTTAAGAAACAGAATGATCAAGTAGCCAGTTCTTGGCCTGATTGATCATCACACATATGCCCAACCCAAACATGAATGTTAAATATTTCTTTTATTCGTCTAGATGACCCTAAATAAACTTTATAGATTTCACTAGACATCAATGAAATATCATGATTCTCCCCACCCAGGGATTATCGTTCTCTCTGATTTCATCAAGACCTTTCAACCATCATGAATAACTCCACAATTAAAATATAAACCTTCTACATTGATTGTGTTTTTTAGAAATTACATGAAAAATACAATTAATGTTACTCATTACCCATTCCCGGGTTCCAATAGTGAATCCCATGGAATTTGATGACATTTGGACCATCCTAAGGACCATTCCTGCAACCTTCCATTGATGAACTCCCCAACTACATAGCTTTTGTGCTCATAAATCTCCATGTGAGTATCCTCTGAGACTTTTCACATCTGACCAAAACACACTCACATCGCTAGAAATAAATATAGATCCCTCTTACCACACATGAGATGATGTCCACATATTTGAAATGGTCCTCAATAGTAAAAATAAGCTTAGAAGTTGTCAACAATCACCACTACAACCATTCAACCATCATCATCACCTATCACCAAGGGGACACTTCCACCTGTTGAGGGTCTCAAAATTCCTTCCTACCAAGCCTCATCCACACTAGAACACCATAACATGAATGAGTTCCAAACTAAACTCACCACCACCTCATGAACCTATACCAAGTGATCATGACCCAATATTCATTTTTGCTCCATTTTCATCTCCCCACTCGATTTATTCTTGGATGGTCTCATTGACCACAATATATACACAATGATTTTTCCACTAGTCCACAAAAAAAATTTTTTCACAATACCCAGGACTCTACACTTCATTTACATGGAATCTCATGAACTTAGATCTAACATTCTTGGGAACATATACCAATGAAATTCTAAATCTCTAACATGTTCACTTCTTTCGTAAAATTTTATAACCACCATCGTCTCTCACTCTCTTGAGACAAAACAGAAAACCCATCGCTATCTCACATGAATCAGACATCACTCCATCTATCCACAAACAATTATTGTCTTTTAAAAATAAATCCAATAGATCCAAAAGTTCAGACCTCCGAATGATCATTCCCTTCACATCCATTGTTCTAACCTAATGTAAACACCAAAGTGCTTCTTTTAGATGATTCCAATGAATAAAAATTCCCCATTACGAAAACCTGATGGCACCCATCAAACATAGATTCCATCTCTGATGTATCCACAAGTGCTTCACATTCCAAGGAAGTTACTATATTTGACCAATATCCAGAGAGGCTACCCAAGATTTATTACAGTTGTTAACTCATAACCACCACCCAAGAAGTATCTCAAATAACCATTAACACTTCCATTGGGCCCACTAGATTGATCATTCTCTATGGAAAACATCTCTGTGAGCAACATACATGGTATAAATCATCTACATTTGAAAAAAAACACCTCTAATCACCGACACCCCAATAAATCACTTTCACAGATCATCCTCAAAATTATGATGATACCAACTCCCAAAATTGGATCCACCCCAATCAATTTTTATTGTATCCCTCTATGACACAGACACCAACTTAAAATGATAGTTTTTTAGGGTGGTCATCCTACCCTCATTGCATAAACAGTGTATAAAACTAACCAAACAACCATTTAATCTAAATACCACACCAAAATATTTGCACATGTATACTGGCACCATGAACTGAACACCCAATCTAGGGTCCAAAACACAACTCACAAGGTCTTAATCTATGAGGGCCACCACATTCACATTAATATAATTCGTTACACAAACTAAAGGCCACAACCCATCTATTGACACAACATGATACACCCCATTAAATAGAACACCAAACTATGTAAGGCCCATATTCATCATCCCACGATCATGAGTCTAAGGTACTCTAACAGCCCAAACCACTTGTACACAGGGTCAAAAACCAATACATGGGATAACCACCACTTGTGTAACTAAAATGTTCCATTATTCCCCCATTTTTACAATTAATTTTCATTAACATTGAGACCCATGATTTAACTATTCAATATTTTCATTTTTAATATCCAAACATTTACACATTTCAAAAATAATTCATAGTCCATATTTTCACAAACATCAATGTTATAAAAAAATTTATTTCAATGCACTTCATAATTACAACTTCAAGGATTTATGTTTCTAAAAACCAAATTTTAACCCACATTTCAACACTCGTTATTCAATTATATTTCACTTTTTAGATCCATTTGGTTCATCATCATGTCATTCACAAGTCAATCAGATGAGACATCCAGATGACTGATCTATCATATCTTCCTAGTCGGATGTATGAACTAATAGAACCTCTATTACTACAGTGGACAAAGAGATGAAATCTAATAAATCAATAGAATAAAATCCAAAAAGGCAAACCATGTTTGAAATTTCAAACAACTGTAATGAAAAAAATATAACATCATTTACACCCCCAAGAACCAAATTTTTTCCCTCATACAGAGGGCTTCAGGAACCCATACATGATATCATTACCATGTCCCAACAAGATCCTACTCTCATATATACTACTCCAAAATACTAAGCAAAAAAGAATCCCTCCACTAGTACCACATTGTAATGACCCCAACACGGAGGCCACTATAATAGAGTCCTAACACAGTCCTATCCTACATCCTCCAAATCCCCATACCATGCACAACCAAACACTAGGTCTTTCTTCTAATCTGGTTCCCAAAAATGTGTGGCATCTTCTCGGGTGCCCAAGTGTTATGGAAGCCCGAGAAGGGTCAGAATAAAAATTAGTATTCCATTAACAACCGTTTCTAAAGTAATAACCAATATATATACATTGTATGTAGGAAAAAAGTAATATAAATAATCAAGGAAGAAAGTAAAGAATTTTTGTAATTATCTAATATTAATTTTGCCCATTATGTTCCATAACAACTATCTCAGGTCACACTGGGGTTCAAATCCAGGAATAAAAGTTTAGACATGCACATAACAATAAATTATTTAACTAATAAAAAATCATCACATATCCATTATCAAAATCATTAAGTTAATTCATTTTCATCATTATTTCTATTTCACCCCTTAGTTTATCATCATTAATAAATTCATCTCCATCTCATGTTCCATGGTTTTGGCATTTACATAATATACACTATACCCTTAGCTAATCAATTAACCTTCATAAGGGGACAACCAAGTCCATATAACATTACTAATAAAAACATCACAAAAACACATTACCCTCACCTATAACCATCTATCTTTGTTGAATGAAACCATTTGTATAATATATTATATATCCCCTTCCCTACCCCATGCATTGTGAGGTAGAGTTTAGATGCCTCTATTAACTCAACATGTGGGTGTAGAACCACATGTAAACACCCCACACTTAAGATCCCTATAAACATACTAATTTATCCATTCCCCATACGTATACCATATAATAATCAATCATAACCAAGGAAAATGAAAATCATAATCCATAAAAATCAACATGGGAATCAATACTATGACAGAACCCATTAACATGTTTCCCATTTATATTTTGATTTCATTTAGACCAATTCTCATTCCTTATTCCTAACTCATTTTTAATATTCTCTAATCAGCATACATTACCCCATTCGAAATTTTCAACCACTTCCATAGGATAATTCACTTAACCCATCCATAATTTCATACATATTATCCACTTATTTATTTCATGTACAAATAAAAATTAATTAGGAACATTCTTATTACTCCCATTTAACCCATTTTCACATCATAAAAAACACTCCATTATGTTATATCAACAACTAAGAACATTCTTCATTTAGTTAATTTCATAATCTTCTTAAAATTACATCACAGTTATTATTGGTTCTATCTCACTAAACCTTACATCCCTTTAATTACTATGTTTTCATCAGTCCTTTAAAAACTATATCGTGGAAGTAAACTCAGTAAAATATACTGATTGAAATCATATTCAAACCACCTGTTAAATGGATGGGTCTTCCACTTTGAAAACTAAAACATGCCCTAAGTGAGGTATTTATATATTTTGATCGATCAAGACAACAATTAAACCATAATCACAAAAAAGTGAATTGTTAATAATTGAAACATTATTTGAAATCTATTTGAAATTCCATTTTTAATCACATTGAGGTAACATAACTATTTTCAAAACATTGTCACCTTAAACATCATTTTCTATTAATTAATCTAAAATCTACACAAAACCCCAAATGTACCATCATTATAATTACCAAACCTTTCAATAATTTAAAAAATCAAACTTATAAATTTTATCATTAAATACATTGAACATAACCACCCATAATTAAAATTTCTACTCCCTATTATCTCTCATAATATATTTATATAAATTCTTAATAAGTTTACTAAAAAAATTACATGAATCCAGGATACCCCTTCTATATTAATAGGTTCGGTATCACATCATTGATGAACCAAAATGGTTTTATGAAGGGACTCTCACCAAAATATAGGGGACAAAAAACTTCTCATAACACTATAGATCAAAACAAAACATGAATGTGATATCATTACTGTGGTTAAAGCATAAAGGCCACCTAATGAATTTTCATTAATGAACTCTTGCTAAATATTTACCCATGATTTGGACTAAAACGACAAATAAATATTGAACAAACAATATGATGAATATTTAATGTTTTTATGGACTTGGTTGAAGAAAAGAGATTCTACAATCCTGAATCCATAAAATTGGGAAACGAGTTGTGTTGAACTTACTTGGATATTCGATTCAAATAAAAACATTACCCAAATGACCATGAATCCATGGAGAATGATCTATGATAGAGTAGGGGGTTATGGTTCATCAACTAGGGTAGAGGGGTTGAATGGGAGGAGAGATAGGGGGATTTAAATACTATTATGGGAAAACATTAAAATTTCATTATTTCATGGGAAGCACCGTTTATATTGATCATTTCTCAAACCATGAACAAACCATGTTCAAGCCACTACTTAAGGGACATTGGTTCACACGGTTACTTGTAAATACCAAAATGGTTTCCATACTATGTGGTAATCATGAACAAGTAATTTGTACAAAATGGTCACCAACCGCATGGTTTTAGGGTCTTGACACTCGGGTTGCTCAGACCATGCGCCAACCATGAACTGTATGTTTTTTTGGGCAGTCATCTCTTATTTTCATATCCATCACCCTCAAAAAATATACTAAATGCCTTCAGCACTCAAGAACCCTATTTTTATCCATAAAATGATGTTTAACAAAAAATAACAAGGATGTACCTTCACTAATGATATGGATCATAAAAGGGGTGCCAATAGAGGGGTGAGATAAATAAATCCTCCACTATAACCACACAACGAAAGATATCATAGATCCATTAGAAATTTGAATCAATATATTGTTGATATAACTCACTTAAATATCTCCTTAATCTATTTGTTATCAATTACCTAAATTCAGGCATCCAAAGTCAGAATATGTGTTCTTGTAAGATGAAAAAAAACCCTAAGGTTAAACTTGCCAAAAAATATAGGATGAATTTTTTTTAACAACAATGGGGAGTCAACTGTAGAATAACAGGACTGATCCACCACAATGTATATATTAGTTAACAATGATAAATGATCTATCATCTAACCAAAATTTCTCTTTTCATTTTGTATCCTAAAATATACCTATAACCATCCCAAAATGTTCCTATAACAAAAACATAGCTCATTCAGTCTGCATTTTTGATCCATGGAAAGAGCATGTTGTGGTAATCCCTAAACTATATCACTTTCCCTGATAAATATCACAATTAATATCTTCTTCCTATTATTTTTAGACAATGATATCTCTCAAAATTAAGTAATTAAAAATGGGCACCACACCAAAACTATAAAATATTTTATACCATGATGTAGTCACGCCAAAAATTAAATGTTACCCTCTACACCCATATCTCAATAAACATTTCACACCCCAATGACCAGAACATAAACCATTACTAACCCCAACCACCCACAATATAGATAGGGCATTAACATTAATTTTTTTCTTATAAAAAATACTTTATCTTTATCTACATTTCAATCACCTAATCACATAAAAAACATAATAAATAGACCAAAAAATAAATTAATAACAAAAAATATCCAATCCACTAAATTTAGTAGATCACTTTTAATTCTATAGAATCTCAGATTTTTTATCTTAAATTCCACTAAAATAATTCATTTTCGTTTGATATATTATCTTATATCAAATGCCAAGCTAAATTTAAAAAATTATATATTAAATTAAAATAAATTTATATATTTTAATATATTAATATAAATTTTAATATTATAGATGAAATATTACTATAAATATTTAAAACAGAATAAAGAAAAATACCAATATGAGTAAAATATTCATCAATCATTATACCATATAGATCATGTCTTATGTGATCACTATATAATGAATTTCAATCCATAAATATATGAAAAGTATGATTATATATATAAGGTAATGTTAAAATCAATTTGATAATTTTATGAATGGTTATATATTGAGATCCGATATACTCATTATATGTCCCTTAGATATATAGTTGATGGTAATATAGTAATTGGATATATGTTCATTGGGTATAAATGTATAAATAAGTATAAAATGTTTTTAAAATAGGGATATGAACCTTTCAAATGAGATAACAACATTATATTTTTGTATTCAACAACTAATAAAAAAATAATAAAAATTAAAATACAAGAAAAAAAAGAATCATTCGATTACTAATTTTTTTTAAGGTAATTATTTTAATTAAATATATTTATTTCATAGAGTAACTATAGGTAAAAGTTGTTTTCAAATTTTAAAAAAAATTAATACAAATGGATTGAAAAATTTAATGAAAATTTGAAGGACAATCAAATGGAATAAAAACATTTAATATTAGAAATAGTAACTTTACAAAAAAAATACTATGTGTCCTGTAATTTTATTATGATAAATCAAATTGACCCATTTTAAGGAATTATGAGTAAAAAATTAACAATAAATCAAAAAATAATTAAGGATTTATAAGGAACAAAAAATGTAACATGCATGGTCAAATAAATGCATTTTTTAAATAT
The DNA here is from genome assembly GCA_963277665.1 of Viscum album. Lineage (NCBI taxonomy): Eukaryota > Viridiplantae > Streptophyta > Magnoliopsida > Santalales > Viscaceae > Viscum > Viscum album. Next base: position 75,411,315 of record OY728127.1, on the reverse strand, counting down.
TTTATTTTATTTTTTTATTTAAAATATTTGATTATCAAATTGAGTCAATAACATTTACTAAAATTTATTATATATACATATATATATTGGAATTGAAATATTATTTATTATCTAATATTGTTATTTTTTAAATCAACTAATGCTTACAAATACACATTTCTAAAAAAATAACACATCATGTTGTTTTTACTTTAAAATTAATATTACATGGTGCTAAAATTTTAATCAAATTTATTTTATATATGGATTTATTATGTGAAAATAATGTATTAATGTTAATTTATGTGTTTTGATAAAATAAGTTCTACATGAAAAACTGAGTTTCTGTGGTACGTAATTAAATTTGTAAAATTGTGATACTACAGTATGGTTCATCCCATCCACATTATTCACCAATTTAGGAATCAATTTCATTATAAAATTTCATTTTTTATATAATGAACTCAATCTGGGTACCCTCACATATTGGAACCCAAACCAAACTACCCCATGTCAAAATGAAGTTATCAATCCCCATGGGAAAGAGTCTTTTACCATAGAATAAATAAATAATTGAGGAACTGGTTTTTCAAAAAATGTATAAGATAACCTTACATATATGTATATATATATTTAATAGGAAAAAATAATTTAAGATAATATAAAAAATATATTTCATATAAAATTATATAGCACATATGGGATACTACACAAAAGTGTAAAAAAAATCTTCAAGATACAAGTCTCACGAAAAAGGAAAAAACAACTGAAACACATTATCCATTTGATATCTCATAAAACTACAATTATCTCACCACCATCAACCATGATAATGATGTAAAGACTCAAAATTTCCATGTATATTTTTTTATTTAAATGGATATTTTAGGAGTCCGTGAAAATTTAGGACGCATGATGCCAAGGTCCGGTGTGCCTGGAATCAATTTTTGAAGTTTTGTTCGAGTACGTTCAGTAAATGCATGAGTAGGTTTTTATAACTTTTGAACAAGTGCTCAGAATTGAAATCTGAGGGCATTGTTGTACTCGCAATTCCGAAATTCGCTTAAGGAGACTTTCACCTCGACGTTAGTGGGTCGAGAATGAATGATAGTTTGTGAGTTTTTCGAGGAAAATAATAAAATAAAATGATCTTTACTTTATTTTATTTTGAGAATCCATATGGATATTTCAGGTGGGGTCCATCAGAACTAAACCACCACATGGATGTTGGAATTGGGGACCTCCATACCTTATCCTTCCTTGAGAAGTTATGGCGGTGGGGACCTCCCGAACCACAACCTCCCATGAGAGGTTATGGTGGTGGGGACTGCCCGTGTTTTTAAACCCTCCATGAAACCTCCCATCAATTGGGAGAAACCTCTAAATTCCCTATTAAATATGGGGGGAGCCTCTTATTATTCTCCCAATAATTATAGACAACACACCACTTCAATTGTTCCATCATAATTTAATTAGCTTTCTCCATTTAAATTTAAATAACTATGTCGTTTGAATTTAATAATGATCCTAATAAATGAACCATCATAAATTCCAATGGTCATTACCCACCTCCCTCCATCTCCTATATATATGAAGCTTAGGAGGAGGTTCTGAGATGGATTCACAAAGCGTAAAAGTGATGGTAATGTGACGCAACACCCAACATGTGGAGGATTACGCTTCCTCCATGAAGAATGCATTCTTACAACGAAGAACTCCGGTAAGGAGTGACTTTGACTTCCTTCCTCGGAACCTTCTCTTACGTAGGAAGTCTTCAATAATGACGAGTTAGTGCACAAACTGATGATTGAGGAAAACGTTGATGACACCAACATCCATCTTTTCCCAGCTATATGTCTTCATCCCCAAGCCAACATCACCAAACATCGAACAATGGTTGGGGGTTTATTTGCATGTTAATGTTTTCCATGATTTTATTTTGCGGATTGGAAAAGAATCATTGTGAAGGATGTAGAATTTGAACGTCGTCATTCTATTTTCTTGATGGAATGCTTGATATCATCCTAAACGTGGAGGGTGTGGGCCAAACTAACATGGCCCGACTCCCTCCACCGATCTATTTGTGATGTTCGTTTAAATGGTGAAGAAAGGATGAGGCGAGGGAGGTGACAGGCAACAACTGCACTACCCGCGGACTCCAAAACCCACGCCGCCCTCGCGGCGCTTCGGCTGAACCGGCTCTCGGCTGCTGCCGGCCTCCCGTGCGATTGCCGGCATCCCGGCTGCCCAGAGGCCGCCCGGCTCCTGGCCGCCCGCCGCCCTCTCGTGCGCCCCGGCTGAACCACGTCGGCCTACGCAGGTCCTCCGTGCGGGTCCACGCCTCCTGGCCTCCCGACCTCCTGGTCGTCCGCACCTCCCAAGTGACCTGGCCTAACTACGCCACTCGCCGGCTCGGCCACACCCCGCCCTGGCCAAACCAGCCCCCATCCAACCCGCATCCTCCTGGACGAACGGGCCTCGGCCTTTCCACCCTAAACCATGCCCTCGAGGTTCCCCCCAGTCCAAGCATCCCTCCTACCAAACTACGGCTAGTCCACACCCATGCGGCCGGTCCTCACCGTTGTGGCACTCCGTGACCCCTCGTGGCCTGCTAGGCAGGGGCTAACAGCTCGAGCCTAACCCAACGAGTCGGACCACCCAACGGGCCAGTCCGGACCCAACGGGTCAGGATAGGTCAACCCGAACAGGTTTTTCCAAGACTAAGATGGGCCGAGTTGGTCCGAACGGGTCGGACCAGACCCAGGCCCACTATCAACAATTTTCTTTCTTTGGCCATATCTTTAGCACCGGATGCCCATTTGATGAACCATTAGTGATGCTGGTAATCTAAAAATTTGATGGTCCCACTGAGTATACCCCACTGTAGTTTGGGGTATAGTTGAGATACGGTCAGGTTGGATCATGTACAAATCCAACCGGGCCCCCAAAACTAAAAGGCTAATAACTGGCAGATCGGGTGTCTGATTGACATACCGTCTATTTCATTGAGACTCCTATGTTGAGGCGTACCTTCAGGATACTTGTTTCATGGGACATCGTGGAAGTCGATGTATTGACACATGGCTTGAGGAGTGGACACTCCCTGAATCAAGAAAGCTTGTGTGGAAACCTAGTGGCTGACTGCTCTCTAACTACTGTTCTGGGATCCTGTGTGGGTTCGACATCTATGACTTCTATTGTTGGATCTTGTGTGGGTTTGAAAGCTATGAATACTATTCATGGATCATGTGTGGGTTTGACGGCTCTACCTACTATTCTTGGGTCATGTGTGTGTTTGAAAGCTCTAACTACTGTTACTGGATCATGTGTGGCTTCAACTACTCTGAATACTTTTCCTAGATCCTGTGTGGTATCGACAGCTCTGACTACTTTTCTAGATCATGTGTGGGTTAGAAAGTTCTGATTTCTGTTCCAAGATCATACATGGGTTCAACGGAGTATATTTTTTAGTGTCTACATCTAATCATCTCTAACTCTCAACAAAAGTTGTATACCTGTGTGAGTTGAGTCAGTAACTTTTGTGTTTACCTCATGATTGTGATGGATTATATGATAACTTAGGTATATGTATGGTTATATACATAAGTGGTGTTTTCATTAATTTCATACTTTTTGGTTTATCCTTGTTGGATTTTGTGAGACCCAGAGGGTCTCGGGGTCCCAACTGAGTATCGTTATACTCACCCCTGCACGGGCTATGCACGCACCTCATTGTGTTTGTTGAAGAAGACGAATAGCACTAACTGAGGATGAGAGTATTAGGACTGCACGGTACCCGGAGGTGGACCATACGACGTGACGGTACACGTAGGAGATAGAAGAATGTGGAGTGCTGAGGAGGCTACTTGTACCTACCCTTCAGGTAGGAATACCGGAGGACAACCCAGTAGTTGTTTTTATTTTCTTCAGTTGTACTTGTATTTTCAGTTCCTTGTACTTTATAGTTGGGCTTGTATATCTGGCCCCTTTTACATTTCAACACTCTTTTGTTATACAGTTTACATAGTGTTTTGTATCCATCTGTGTGCTCTGTTGTGTGCGTTATAGGTTATAAAGGCAATTGTTTCCTAGTTTTATGCAATTACACCTTTGGTTCTAGTCGCCAATCCCTAGCGTAAGGTAGCAGGGCTTGGGGTAGTCATGGTACATGCCCCAGGAGCGGTCCATGACAAATTGGTATCAAAGGATTCTGTTCTACCGTAGAACATAGGAATCCGATCTTTTCCGTAATGCAACAGTGTTAAGAGTACTAGGTGAGGTTTTTTGTTTAGAGATTGCAGTGTTGGTGCCACGACCGACGTATCCATACACAAGGACCCTGACTTCTGATTTCCGACTCAGTGAACAAAAAAAACTGATTGGGTTTGTGTTTTCAATAGTTTTCTTTTGGATATCTTAAGTCAGCTCACCAGGTATAACTTTTTACCATGGCACACCTGTTTCTTTTCTAAGTCCCTCCATGCAGACAACCAGCTATGGTTCTGAGAGTTGTATGCATCGATAGCCCTCTGAGCGACGAGGCCTCAGTGCAGAGCCCTTTTCCAGCAGATGCACTAGCGGTACCATTCCCCATTGGGCCACCGATGACACCATCTCTCGGAGGAGAGAGTGCACGCCACCTGAGATTGTTTCACAAGTTCTAGCGCAAGAGGCCTCCTAGGTTCATGGGAAAGATGGACCCGTAGGCATCTGAGGATTGGATGGAGAATATGGTGAGAGTCTTTAAAATGGTAGGAACACCTGCTGACCTTATGGTGATCCTTTACACGAGTATCCCTTAGGAAGCAGCTGGAAAATGGTTGTCCCGGATGCTCAAGGTGCATGAAGAGGTGACACTACTCTGGGTAAACTTTGAGAGCCTGTTTCTGGTAGATTTTGTCCCAGCCACCCTACGTGCAGTGCGGATACAGGATCTACTTCATCTATAGCAGGGAAGCATGACGGTGGCACATTAAAGAGTGAGGTTCACCGAACTCTCATGCTACTCCATGGATATGGTGCGATACCCATTCTTCAGGGCCCAGACTTTCATGCAGCTACTCAGACCGGAGGTCAGAGCTCCGATGATGTCACTCAGCATCCTGACGCAGGCGGGGGTGATTGTGAGAGACCCCGTGGTGGAGAGTTTCTTTGTTGAGAAGTCTCCAACAATGAGACCCACCACCAATCGACATGTAGTATATTCTTCTGCAGCTGGCAGTAGACAGGTGTAACAGAGGTCCAAGAGGACCAGACATACAGGTGGACGACTGCATGACTCAGGATCGGTTGTGTGGGGCACTGGAGATAGATACAGACATTCCAGGAGTGGGTAGTGTTACACATGTGATATGTAGGGTCAAATGGCCCGTGATGGTCTGACTCTCCATTCAGATGACCAGAAGACGGTCAAAGGACCGCCCAGGCTGAGACATATATATGGTCGAGGTGGTCCGCATGGAGCAGGCAGATGTGGAAAGGATTTGGTCGAGCAACATGCAATGGGAGACATTTCGAGGTGTTAACACCACCACCACTAGGAGTTCCACCCCAACTGTAGGGAGTAGGTGGAAAGGGGAGAGCTCAGCTCCATGCAGATGAGGCTTACGATCATGGAACTCTGGTGATGATTCGAGGTACGGTCTCTGTCTACTCCACCTTAGCAGTAGTTCTTATTGACACAGGTGCCAGTCCCTCTTTCATTTTCACTGCCCTCGTTCAGAGATCAGATATTTCGACGGAGCCATTGACTCGATCATTACAGCTAGAGACTCTTATAGGAGCAGACTCGATGATTACGAACTAGTTTCGGTAGAGTGAACATAATCTAGGAGGAAAGATCTTCGGCTGGGATCTCCTCATAGCAGCGTTGAGTCCATTAGACATCATCTTGTGTATTGACTGATTATCTACATTTCATTCTCAGATTGACTGTATTAGATGAAAGGTGCGACCTGTCTGCCCAGATGGAACTAGGATTACCTTCACTAGTGAGAAGGGGCCCTCTGCAGCATAGGATTGATTTTTCTAGAGGAGGGTGCATCCGATCACTCATCAGTTGGTTAGTCTTACCCTCAGAGCAGTTGATATGGGGAGTCCAAGCTATCCTGTATTGGTGGACCAGTACATAGATGTTTTCTCAGATGATGCCATAGGTATACCTCCTTACAGAGAGGTGTACTTTTACATTGACTTGTACCCCAGGACGACACCGATATCCTCACCAGAATATCATATGTCTCCCTCAGAGCAACGCGAGCTGCAGGTATAGCTCAAGGACTGGTAGGGGAAGGGATTCATCCGACCCAGTTTTTCTCCCCGGGCAGCCCTGATTCTGTTCTCCAAGAAGGTGGATGGGAGCTTGATGCTTTGTATCGACTACCAATCCCTAAACCAGGTTATCGTGATGAAAAAGTACCCACTCCCAAGGATTGAAGACCTCATTGACATGATGAAGTGAGCATGGTGGCTCTCGAGGATTGACCTCAGATCAGGCTATCACCAACTCAGATTTCGATATGAGGATGTACAGAATATGATCTTCAGATGTTGGTAAGGCCACTACAAGTTCTTGGTTATGTCATTCGGTGTAACCAATGCTCTATCAGTGTTCATGGGACTCATGAACATGATCTTTCAGTCGTACCTCGAACACATTGTTGTATTCTTCATCAAAGACATTCTAATCTACTCGACTACTGAGGAGGGGCATGCCTACCATTTGCAGGTAGTACTGGACACACTCTGAGAGTACCAAAATTATGGTAAGCTCTCAATGTTCCAGTTTTGGATCTGAGAGGTTCACTTTCTGGGACATTTCATATCAGAAGCTAGAGTTTTAGTAGATCCTGCGAATATTGAGGTGATACTTGCTTGGGATCCACCCAGGAGTGTGATGTAAGTTCAAAGTTTCAGGGTTTTTGCTGGTTACTACCAGAGATTTGTTCCAGACTTTTCCAATGATTCCACACCACTATCAACCTTGACGAAGAAGGGGAAACCCTTTTTTGGTCAGAGAAATGCTAGTAGAGATTTCAAGAGAAGAGGCACAGGCTTACTACTGCCCCCATCTTGAAGCTTCTAGAGGAAGACGTTGGGTACGTAGTCTACAACGATGCATCAGGAACCGAAATCAGATGTGTCTTGATGCATAAGTGAGCAGTGGTCACTTATGGTTCATGACAGCTGAGACAACATGAGAAAAACTACGCTACCCATGACCTGGAGTTAGCAGTAGTGCTCTTCACCTTGAAGATGTGGAGACACTACCTGATGGGCGAGTGTTTTACCACATACTCTGATCAAAAGAGTCTGCAGTATAACATCTCTCAGAAGGACCTGAACATGAGACAATGATGCTGGCATGAGTTCTTATAGGACTATGATTTCGAGACAGTCTATACTCCTGGGAAGGGGAACGTTGTTGCAGATGCACTCAGCAAGAGAACTGGTGTACAACTACTAGGAGAGGCGATAGATCAGCTGGCTTCTTTAAAGATATCCTTTGTGGATAGTGATGGAGCAGCCTTCCTCCAGTCTCTTATAGCCACTCCCCAACATCTTTAGTGAGTCAGGGAGGCACGGCGTGGGGACACTGATTGCGAGACACGGCATGCTTAGATATCCACAAGGCAGGAAACTAATGGATTTTCTAAAGGTGGGGAGCACATCATCCTCTTCAGAAGACGTACCATATTACAAGTGTCACATTAGGAGGATTTGTTTAGGGAGTTTAACACATCCCCTCTAACGGTACATCCAGGAGTAGCAAAGATGTACCAGGACATTCGATGACCGCACTGAGGGCCTGCTATGAAGAAGTCAGTAGAATAGTTTTTCTCTCCATGACTCATTTGTCATCATGTGAAGGCGGATAACTAGGTACAATCAAGATTGGTTCATCCTTTAGAGGTCCTAGAATGGAGGTGAGATGGAATATCCATCAACTTTGTGACGGGACTCCCATGTTCATCCAAGGGTCACGACTCGATTTTGGTGATCGTTGACCGACTCACCTAGTCATCCCACATCCAACCAATCAGAGAGTAGTGTTTAGTGGTGATCTTGGGATGCCACTATGTGTAGAAGATTTTGCAGCTACATGAAGTACCTTGTTATATTGTCTCTGATTGTGACGTATGGTTTACTTTCCGACTTTGGAAGGGATTACAGGAGGCTTTTGGGGCACAGATTTGTCTAAGAACCACCTTCCATCCTCATTCGGATGGCCAGACTGATCAGACCATTCAGACCCTTGAGAATATGTTTTGTGCTTATGTCCTCGACATCGGTCGCAGCTTGTAGGATCAATTACCTTTCGTGGAGTTTTCAAACGACAATATATAACACTCCACCATAGGGATGGAACCTTTTGATGCATTGTACAGGAGACCATGTAGATCACCTTTGTGATGGACTGACCCGGGGGAGTCAGAGCTAGTGAGACCTGAGATGGTACGAGCTACTGCGTAGAAGCTGAAAATCATCCAGGAGTGGAGGAAGACTGCACATAGTAGGAATATGTTGTATGCAGACAGGAGATAGAGACCTATGGGGTTCGAGGATGGCGACCACATATTTCTACGGGTCTCACCCTAATGAGGTGTATGGAGATTTGGCCAAGGAGGAAAGTTATCTATGAGATTCATCAGATCTTTTTAGGTCCTCTGCAGAGTTGGTCAGGTGGCATACCGCATAGCTCTTCCACCTTAGTTACACCGGGTGCACGATGTCTTCCATATATCCCAGTTGAGGAGATACGTGCACGACCATTCTCACATCATTGACCATGGAGAGTTTGATGTCGATGATGGGTATACTTCAAAGAGATCCCAGTGGAGATTGAGGTTTGACATGAGTGGTTCCTTCGTGGACGGTCGATACCTCTGGTTCACGTTCGCTGGCAGCATGAGAACCTTCAAGAGATCACTTGGGAGCGGGAGGCTTAGATGTGTGCTCAGTACACCCACTTGTTCCCTTAATTTTGAGTTGTTGCTTATGGGGAAGTAGATCCCTGAGGTGGGGAGAATGTAATAACTCTACATTTTCTTCTAAATTTTTTTCAATGGGGATTTAACGAGTTCGAAAAATTTTATGGCGCATGAATTCGAAATCTGGTGTGCCCAGAATCAATTTCTGTAGTTTTGTATGAGTACGTTCAGAAAACGTACGAGGGGGTTTTTATAACTTTTGAATAGAGGCTCGGAATAGAAATATGAGGGCACGTATGAACACATGGCACTGGTTGTCACGACCCATCCTCGGGGCCCATACCGTGACTATCCCAAGCCCGCCTTCCATAGGCCAGGGGCTGGCGACTAGCACCAAGGCGTAAATCCCGGAAAAAGGGAAGGCATTTCCTTTGTAAAGTAAACAACAAACACCACAGGGTAAGAAACAGAAGATGTAAACACTAAGTAAAAACTGAGAACAACAGTAAGTGCGGAAAAGTAAAGGGGTCCGGAAATACAAGCCCAACTGTAAAGTACAACTGAAAGTGGAAAACAACAACTGAAATAAAAAGCCGCATCGTCGAGCCGTCCTCTGTAAGTCCCACCTGAAGGGTGGGTACAGATAGCCTCCACTGCTCCTCGGGTCCAGCCGACCGCTCTGGGTATGTCCCACCCAGTGGTCCACCTCTAGGTATCGTCCGCTCCACAAGCCTCCACCAAGATCAGCGATGTCCGTCTTCTGCAACCAACACAACATCGTGTGGGAATATCCCGTGTAGGGGTGAGTATACGCTACTCAGTAAGGACCCCGAGACCCCCGAAGGTCTCCCAGAATCCAAAAAGGATAATCCAAAAAGGAAAGATACAATCGTGAAGTAACATCTGACACGGCTTAGGTATATGCCCATACATATACCTAAGTCATCAATTCTCGCTCGGCTCCAACATCCGAGCTCAAGGAAAACCCAGTCCACACAGGAAAGCAAAACGTAAATCCATATAGGATAGAACAACACAATCCAAAACGGAAAGCAAAACGTAAATCCACATAGTATAGCATAACACAATCCACAAAGGAAAGCAAAACAGGGTTTCAGCTCACACAGTTATACATCTTGTATGACGATAGATATGATCAGGTATTTCCACTGATTCATCTAAGTCGTCGGACCCACAAAGGATCGATAGGTACTAACCCCCGCAAAGACCAACATAGGATCGGACCCACACAGGACCGCTGAGTGCTGACCCACACAGGATTGGACCCACATAGGATCGGTAGCATTTACCCACAAAGGATCGCTGAGTGCTGAAGTCGTCTCCGTCGAATCCACTAAGGGTCTCTACACAGTCGTCGTCGTCACAGTAGCAGTCGCAGCCAGCTCTAGAGTTCCCTCACACAGCAAGCTCGTTCGGGAGGGTCCGCTCCACGAGCCGAGAGGCTGATACATCAACTGACACATAGTCCAAATTTGATGTATCCAGAAGTTCTGTATCGTCAACAGGAACTCAACGTCGCCGACGACGCGTCAATCGGACGCCCGGTCTGAGTGTTATTGGCTTTTTCGTCCTAGGGGCCAAGTTGGTTTTTAAGGAAAAACCAACCCGACTGTACTCCACCTGCATCCAATCCTCGAGTAAAGTATTCCAAAAGATCCGTATCACTTAGAGGAATACAACAAAGTCGATGGCATGTCAATCGGACGACCGAAGCTCAAGATATGATCGTTTCCGCTCCAAGGGCCCAGTTGGTTTCGTGTACGAACTAACCCGGCCGAACCTAAAATATTTTTGAAACCTTGAGTGTGATATACCAAAACGACTGTCTCGATCCAAGAATATCATCGCCACTGACGACGCATCGTTCGGAGGCACGTAGGTCAAGTTAAGAGCAAAAGACCGAAAAGGTCCGGAAATGGGGGGTCTGGGCCCGGACCGACCCGGCACAACCCCCCTGGGTCGGCCCGAACCAGGTCGACCCGACCCGGTTCCGGGTCCGACCCAGTGGCGTGTGACCCGGATCGGGCCGCCCGGTCCGGCCAGGGCGCGACCCTGCCAGCGGGTCGGCTCGGCTCGGCTCGACTCGGCCGAGCGGCCGAGAAAAGGAAGCCGCGGGGGGTGTGCTTCCCCCGCATGAAGAGAAGCCGCAACCCCGCGTGGGGCCGCTCGGTGTCACCGGATGCGGCGGGGCCACCGCGTCCCTTCCTTCGGATCCGTGTAGCCGTGGAACCGCCTCCCTCCGCCGCAGCTTCAGTCGCGGCGGCTCCGTCTGGCGGCGCGCCGGGGCGCCGCTGCCTCCAGCCGCCGGTGGAGTCCGCGGGCCACCAGAGTTGCTCTGGTGGTCCGATTCCATTTTCGTATGCTCCGCAGCTCCTCCTGGGTTTCGTTCTTCACTACAGAATTAACAAATCGTCTCTGCTACCCGCTTTTTCATCGTCCGCCATTCCGCACACCAAGAACAAAGGGCGGTGGGTTCGGACTTGTTCGTTGGTCTGCACCCACCACATTAGCGGTTTGAAACAACAACATAAAATCCCAGCAATTGATAAACCACATCCCGCAATAATAATCCACGGACCAACTTGTTAATTTGTTGGTCCGTCTTCTTGCCTTGGAGGAAAAAAACATGGGTAAAACATTTTCAAAACAACCCCTACCTCGTAACTGTCGCCGGATGAGTGCGAGAACATCGCGGAAGTTATCGTCGCGGTAGGAGGTGATCGTCGCGTTGCGGAAGGGCGTCGCGTCGTCGCGGAAGGGCGTCGCGTCGACGATCTCCGAGGGTTAAAGAAACACACAGATTTAATTATAACAATTAAATCCTTGTTGAGGATAAAACCACAAAGGAATTAAAAGGACCGCAATCTCTTACCTCAATGGACGATCGAAGATTTGTCGTGGAAGAAGCGTCACAAAGGGAGAATAGTCGGCGTCACGTCGTCGATCTCCGGGGGCATGGCGTTCTTTGTCACCCTTCGTCGGAGGTCGGCGTTCTTCGCGTTCTTCACGTTCTTAGCATTCTTCGCATTCTTCACGAAGGAGGAGGAAGATCTTTAGAGATTCTCCAAAGGTTTAACACAACATTCAAGAATAAGGTGTGTTGGCCTTATTTTATTAACCTGCCAACAAATTGAAAACGTGTTAAGAAATGAACAAACCACCCAATTAAAAGGAGCATTTAAGAGTTTAGAAAACACGTCAGTTTACTTTCATTTAATAGGGGTTTTCGTGGGAGCGTTACCTAGAAGAAAAGAAATGGTGGGGCTCGTACGCGCCCTCCCTCACAAATATCCTACCAAGAGGGTAGGATATTTTGAATTTCACCCTATCCTCTTTAACATAGCTTAAGCAGCTTTAAGTGGCTTTAAACGACTTTAATTCAAATAAAATAATGTTTTCTGTACCACATTATTTTATTTCTTAACTTAAAGCCCAAAAATTAAAAAACCACACCTGAGCAAACGCAACTCCGGAAGAGGCGTTTCTAATAAATTACCGGCGCTGCGATTCTATCAGTGCCCTTGGAATTCAATTCCGGGAACCAGTTCAAAAGTTAGATAAACCTGCTCGTCCGTTAACTGAATGTACCCTAGCCAAACTTCGGAAAATGATTCCGGGCACACCGGGCCTCAGAATCAGGTACCGTCTGAAACTGCGTTCTTGTAATATTCCAAAAAAAATTAAAAAAAATTCCTTGAAATTTATGGGTCTTTACATAACTCCCACCTCAGGGATTTACGTCCTAGTAAAGATACATCAAAAGCTAAGGAAACAAAAGTGGGTACTGAGCACGCATCTGGGCTTCCCGCTCCCAAGTGTTCTCCTGGAGGTTCTCGTGCTACCATATGATGTGCACTAGAGGAATCGACCATCCACGTAGGACTCGCTCATGTCGATCCTCGATCTCCACCGGGATCTCTGCAAAAGTCGCCCCATCATCAACGTCTAGCTCTCCATGGTCAATGATGTGCATCGGGTCATGCATGTATCTCTTCAGCAGAGATACATGGAAGACGTCATGCACCCGGGGCAAATGAGGTGGTAGAGCCAGGCGATAAGCCATCTCGCCAATCCTGCCGAGGACCTGGAATGGTCCGATGAAGCATGGAGACAACTTGCCACCTCGGCCAAATCTCCGTAATCCACATCGAGGTGAGACACGCAAGAAGATGGGGTTGCCATCCTCGAACTCTAGTGGCCTCCTCCTCCTGTCAGCATAAGACTTCTGTCGGCTCTGAGCTGTCCTCATCCGCTCCTGGATGACCTGGACCTTCTCTATCATGGCCCGGACCATCTCTGGTCCCACAAGTGCGGACTCCCCAGGGTCTGTCCAGCACAAAGGAGATCTGCAACGTCTGTCGTACAACGCCTCGTATGGTGCCATCCAGATGGTGGAGTGGTAGCTGTTGTGGTACACAAACTCCACCAAGGGTAGGTGGTCCTCCCAGCTGTGACCAAAGTCGAGGACACATGCGCAGAGCATGTCCTCGAGAGTCTGAATGGTCCTCTCTGTCTGACCATCCGTCTGAGGGTGAAAGGCGGTGCTCATACATAGCTGCGTCCCGAACGCCTCCTACAACCCCTTCCAAAGCCAGGAAGTAAAGCGAGAATCTCGATCGGAGATGATAGATGATGGCACACCGTGAAGTCATACAATCTCCTGAACGTAGAGACGCCCCATGCTCTCCACTGAGCCCTACTCTCTAATGGGTAAGAACTGAGATGACTTGGTGAGTCGGTCGACAATCACCCAAATGGAGTCATGACCTCTGTAAGTGCATGGAAGTCCAGTCACTAAGTCCATAGATATCCCGTCCCACATCCACTCCGCGACCTCTAAGGGTTGTACCAAGCCTGCTGGTACTTGGTGCTCTGCCTTCACCTACTGGCAGGTGAGGCATCGAGAAACAAACTCTGCCACAACCTTCTTCATGCCTGGCCACCAGTGCTGCCGTCTGAGATCCTAGTTCATCTTCGCCACTCCAGGATGTACCGCCAAAGGAGAAGTGTGAAACTCTCTCAGAACCTCCTCTCGTAAAGCAACTGGTAACAAGGTACGTCCTCTAAAAAGGATGTCATTCCCTGCTACAAAGGAGAAACCATCAGGTGCCTATCCTGAAGATATCTTTGCACGCCGCGTCTCACAGTCAGCATCCCCACACTGTGCCTCTCTGAGCCGTTGTAGTAGTGGAGGCGTGACTATGAGAGACTAGAAGAAGGCTGCTCCATCTCTGTCCACGAAGGATTTCTGCAAAGGGGCTAGCTGCTCTGTCGCCTCCTCAATTAGCTGAATGCTCGTCCTCCTATTGAGAGCATCGGCTACCACGTTCCCCTTTCTAGGAGTATAGACTATCTCAAAGTCATAGTCTTGGAGGAACTCGAGCCATATCCGCTGTCTCAGATTATGATCCTTCTGAGAGAAGATGTATCTGAGACTCTGATGGTCAGAAAGGACTGTAAAGCACTCTCCCGTCAGATAGTGTCGCCATGTCTTCAGAGCAAAGACAACTACTTCTAACTCCAGGTCATGGGTAGCATAGTTCTGCTCATGTGGCCTCAATTGTCGTGATCCATAGGCGATCACTGCCCACTCCTGCATCAGGACACATCCGAGTTCTGGCCCTGATGCATCGCAGTAGACTAAGTACCCTACTCCCTCCTCAGGCAACCTCAAGATAGGTGCACTAGTCAATCTCTGTCTTAGCTCCTGGAAGCTCTGCTAACATCTATCTGACCACACAAAGGGTTTCCCCTTCTTCGTTAAATATGAGAGTGGTGTCGCAACTCTGGAGAAGTCTGGCACAAATCTCCGATAGTATCCAGCGAGTCCAAAGAAATTCTGCACCTCTGTCACGCTCTTGGGTGGCTCCCAAGGTAGCACTGCTTGCCTCTCGAAATATTGGCTCCGTGCTGTGTGCCCCGCACTGCTGAGCCAGTGTCCTGAGGTCTTCTGCGTGGGGGTCTGGTCTGCCTGGACCCCTGAGTCATCTGTCGGCTGCCTGCAGCGGAAGACTCTGCTACCAGCCGCCCTGCGGTAGGTCTCGCTGTTGATGAAGGCTCAGCAAGAAAGCTCTCGATCAAAAGGGTTCTCTCTAGTACTCATGCCTGGTTTGGAATGCTGAGGGAGATCATCGACGCTCTGATATCATGTCTCAAACCCTGCTCAAAGGTCCGGGCTTAGAATAATAGCTCCCGTACCATGTCGGTCGAGTAGTGCGAGAGATCGGTAAATCTCGCCGAGTATTGGGCGACCGTCAAGCTGCCCTACCGCAACTGAAGAAGCTCATGGATGTGCACAGCATGGAGGGTGGCTGGGACGAACACCGAGCGGAAGAGGCTCTCAAAGTCCGTCCAGAGAAGAGATGCCTCATCGTGCACCTGGAGCATCAAGCTACACCATCGGCCCGCTGTTGCGTGCAGTAGGCTCGCTGTGAGAATCACCATGAGGTCTTCCAGTGTCCTCACTAGCCTGAAAACTCTTACAAATGCCTCCAGCCAGTCCTCGGCTGCCTGGGGGTCCGTCTCCCCGCGGAACCTGGGTGGTCGCTGGCGCTGGAACTCATGCAGTGCACTGAGGCGACATGCTTTGTCAGCGGGTGGGGCTGGAAGCATCGGTGGCTCGGTGGGTAAAGGTATCACTGGTGCCTCAGCTGTCAAAGGGCCCTGCACCGAGGCCTCGTCACTCGGTGGGCTGTCGTCACGCTCCACTCTCGGAACCCTAGCTGGCTGCCATCGTGGGGCCATCCTGAAAAGAAACAGGTGTGCCACGGTCAGAACAGTATACCTGGTGAGCTGACATAAAGTAATCACAAAGAAAACTTGTAACACCCATGCAATAAATGTTTTCATTCATTAAGTCGGAAATCAGAAGTCATGGTCCTGGTGTACGGATACGTCGTCCGCTGTACCAACACTGGGCTCCCTGAACTGATAACCACACTCAATACGCTAAACATTGTTGCTTCACATAGAAAACGATCAGAGTCCCAATTTCCGCGGTAGACCTGAACTCCTCTGTTACCAATTTGTCACGACCCGTCCTCGGGGCCCGTGCCGTGACTACCCCAAGCCCGCCTTCCATAGGCCAGGGGCTGGCGACTAGCACCAAGGCTTAAATCCCGGAAAAAGGGAAGGCATTGCCTTTGTAACGTAAACTACAAACACCACAGGGTAAGCAGTGGAAGAAGTAAACACTATGTTAAAACTGAGTACAACAGTAAGTGCGGAAAAGTAAAGGGGGCTGGAAATACAAGCCCAACTGTAAAGTACAACTGAATTGGGAAAAACATCAACTGAAGGAAAAAGCCGCAGCATCGAGCCGTCCTCTGGAAGTCCCACCTGAAGGGTGGGTACAGATATCCTCCAATTCTCCTCGGGTCCAACCGACCGCTCCGAGTACGTCCCACCCAGTGGTCCACCTCCAGGTACTGTCCTGCTCCGCAAGCCTCCACCACGATCAGCGATGTCCGTCCTCTACAACCAACACAATGTAGTGCGGGAATAGCCCGTGCAGGGTTGAGTATAAGCTACTCAGTAGGGACCCCGAGACCCCCGAAGGTCTCCCAGAATCCACAAAGGATAATCCACAAAGGAAATATACAATCACGAAGTAACATCCAACACGACTTAGTTATATGCCCACACATATACCAAAGTCATCAATTCTTGCTCGGCTCCAACATCCGAGCTCAAGTACAAGCCATTCCACACAGGAAAACAAAACGTAAATCCACACAGGATAGCACAACACAATGCACAAAGGAAAGCAAAACGTAAATCCACACAGCATAGCACAACAAAATCCACAAAGGAAAGCAAAACAGGGTTTCAGCTCACACAGGTATACTTCTTGTATGACAATAGAGACGATCAGGTATTGCCACTGATTCATATAAGTCGTCGGACTCACAAAGGATCGATAGGTACTAACCCCTGCAAAGACCCACACAGGATCAGACCCACACAGGATCTGTAGGCACTGGCCCACACAGGACCGCTGAGCGCTGACCCACACATGATCGGACCCAAACAGGATCGGTAGCACTGACCCTCAAAGGATCACTGAGTGCTGTAGTCATCGTCGTCGAATCCACTGAGGGTCTCTGCACAGTCGTCGTCGTCACAGTAGTAGTCGCAACCAGCTCTAGGGTTCCCGCACACAGCAAGCTCGTTCGGGAGGGTCCGCTCCACGAGCCGAGAAGCTGATACATCAACTGACACATAGTCCAGAGTTGATGTATCCAAAAGTTCTGTATCGTCAACAGGAACTCAACGTCGCCAACGGCGCATCAATCGGACCCCCGGTCTGAGAGTTATTGGCTTTTTCGTCCCAGACGCCCGGTTGGTTTTTAAGGTAAAACCAACCTGACCGTACTCCACCTACATCAAAACCTCGAGCAGAGTGTGCCAAAAGACCCGTCTCACATAGAGGAATACAACAAAGTCGATGGCACACCAATCGGACGTCCGATGCTCAAGATCTGAGCGTTTCCGCTCCGAGGGCCCGGTTGGTTTCGTGTACAAACCAACCCGGCCGAACACAAAGTGTAACACCCGAGATTTTTAGGAGTAATATTTTCTTTTTATATATCATCAAAGGAATCTTTCACTACACACTTGCTTGGCTTACTTTACACGCAATCACGACCTTCCTCGATAGCTTGCGTCGTACGCAATACCGAGTTTCACTAAACAACGATATGCTATTAAAATATTATTAAAACTAGCCGTTATGAATAGTAAGAACCACTTTTTGAAATTTTATAAATTTTATTTTTCAAAATGGACTTCATTTTTGAATTCGGAATTCCGAAATTAGCCTAGGGTGAAATTTTGGTATTTTTCTGAAAACTTTCAATTTTTGATGAATAGTGAAACCACTAAGGGGTAGGTTAAAAACTAAATTTTGCATAAAACTTAATTTTACCGCTTCTGTGAATGGAAATTCGAAAATACGACAGACACGGTTGATATCAGTAAGTAAAATGTTGTTCAATGAGATAAAAATAATTTTTTGGTGAATAGTAACTTTTTATTTTTTTACCGCGGTTAATAGTAAATAGGGTAACTAAGGGTAAATATGATATTACTATTACCCTAACACTTGTCCTAATTCTATTGGATAAGTTTAATTCGACCAAAAACAAACTTAGGAATAAAATATGACCATTTAGGCCCACTTGGGTTAGATTAGGACATTTATTATTAATTTATTTAAAGAAGGGTTAAAATAGTTAAAATCAATGTTTAATAAGTAAATCATTTTTAATATGGGGTTATACATAAGATAATTTCGACTATAAATATTAATTAGAAATCTAAAAAGATTTCCTACATAATGGTATTTTATTTTTAATTTTTAGACATTAAATAATTTAATTTATTTATGACACAATGATGATGCAGTAATTATCTTATTAATGAAATATTGACATAATTGATGTTATAAACACCAAAATAAATTTAATTTGAGACTTTTTATGAATTAAACTAATTTTCTAGGTTACTATGATATATTAGTGTTTATTTAATAAACTTGGTTCGAAAATATAATTCTATTATGACTTTCACAAAAATCATATATCAAATAGTGTCAAAATTGACACAAAATAGTTTTTAAATCAAATATTATATTATTAATTGTTATTTTATTCCTAAAAATATAAGGTTCGGCCAAATGACTTAGATAATGATATATATATTAATAATAAACAATTTGGGGTTCTTTTGGTATGTTATAGTAAGTGTATTAACCATATAGTGAAAGAAAACAAAAAGACACGGTAAAAGTTAAATTATTTAACTTAGAGTTAAATCTAATTGATAAGGTTAAAATAATACCCTAAACTTGTCTAAATCCTATTGGTTGATAATATTTCGACCCATACCCACTTTAGCTTCGAAATAAGACCCTTTGGAACCATTATAATCCGATTTTGACTTTAATATAAAATAATATTTTGAGATATTCCTAAGGTGCCCCTCTCCTCCCTTATAAAAGGGCACCTCCTCCCCCTCCTCCTCACACCAATTTGAGCACTCAAGCTCGGCCAACCCCTGACATTTTCTCCTCTACACTTCCCTAGAATAATCCTATAGGTCCTGGTCTTCTTCAAAGACCAATCTTAGTTCCCTAAGTGGAGGATTCAAAGAGGCGTTCCAAAGAAGAGGTAATATCCATTACCGATCTTTTCAATTTCATTCTTCTTCAACATCTTCTTATTTAGTTGTTTCATGATAAAGTAATAACATCAGTATTACTTACATACTGATATGTTATTATAAATATGAAACAACCCTAATTCACCTTCTATCCGTCCTACGGAAAAATGAAATCACCGCGCGTGCGTACGTACAGAATACCCTCTCCACGCCGTGGTGTAATCTATTTTCCACCATCACCTTAAAAGGATGGGTATAATGGTGTAATTAGTAACTATTTATGATTATTATAAAGTAATATTGATACTGAAATAATATATATATAATCCAACACAGTTCCACGATGATAGGAACGATATCATCACTCGTGCGTACGTACGGAATACCGTCTCCACGATGTGATGCGACTCCTTCTACATGATCATAATTACATAGTAATTATATAAATGAATTGAATGAATAAATATTATATATGTTACACTAATACCATTCTGGATATAAGGTATCTATAACCTTAAAAGAAGAATAAGAATTTATTCGTCAAAACACGCATAAGAACAAAAGGCAATAAGGACCTGAGTAACAAGTAACAATGAAATATTACTAACAAGAAGCTAAGAATATGACCATATATGATATCATATCAATATTTATGATTCTGGAATAAGTCAATAACATTATTTAAACCATTATACAGGAGATTCGGACATGTATAAATCAAATTGGACCTAAGGTAAGGGAAATATCACAATCTCATTTTTATCCGAGATTGTTTATACTTTGGTATTTTCTGGGGTGTATTTTATCATCCACATCCATGTTTACTCAATATGTAATATTATTTACATCCACCTACAATTGTTTAAATCCAATTTTACCCTTCAGTGAGTTTTTAGTAAAGGATATGAAAGGAATCTTATGTCATTTTTCGTACGAGGTACTTTTTGACTTTTCCGACAAAAGTACGAAAAATGTTTTTTTAACTTATACGGCAAGAATGGATTTTTAAAACATTATTTACAAGAATATTCCTTTATAAGTTTTCACATTTATTTTTAATCAACTTATTTTATTTTAATGTCATATTACATGTTATGAAACGAAAAATGTTTTTGAAGTAGAAAGGATATTTTCCTCAAGAATGGAGTTCAAGTATTTTATCAAAACTATTTTGCATCTAAGATAATAAAAGGGTTCTGTTTTTATCCCTATTATTACATGGATTTGATTATGTTGTGATGGAAATATTTTTATGAATTCCTTTATCTTATATGTATTGTTTTATGATGTCATGTTGTTTAAGAATTCCATTTTTATTACATGGGTTATGCTATGATGTATGGTTTATGATTATGTGGCACACATAAGAAAGGATTCATTATAAGATGGGTGGGACCTATATCTCCCTCCAATGCATTGGGTAAAGATGTTATATCTCATGATATGGACATGGCTGGAACGGTAGGTTATACCGGCTCAGTGAAACTGGACTGGAACGAGGGTGACTTGGTTCAGAAAGGGACTCTTTCCACTAAGATAGTCTTGGAAATGAGTCATGACTAACAGGAAATGATGTTCCATGATTATGTGTTCATTCCACAAAGTTTCAAGTTTCATGTTATGATTATGGGGATCTCATTTTCACTTCTATGATTTATTCCATGTTAAGATATTATGATCTCTTTTGCAGGTTATGATTTTCAAAAAGATATGATATGATTTTTATTACCTTTATTTGCCCTTGCTGAGCATTTGAGCTCACCCTTTTATGTTTTCTTTTCCCCAGGTCAGGAAGATGGATATTAAGTAGAATATGCTAAAAGGGACCCTAGATATGATGAAATAAATTGGAGACACTGTAGAAGATTTATGAACCAGTTGTTTATGTTTCCCAGTTTCTAAAGACACTATACCTATACGGTCCTTTGTGGTTTTGTCATATGTTGTAATAAGGGTGCTTCAATTTTGAAGTATTAACAATGTATGTAAAGTATGGGTCGTTATAGTTGGTATCAGAGGAAAGGTATAGTCAACCTTTGGAAACTAAGATGTGAAAGCCTTAGTAAGAACCCTAAGGATAAGTCTAAGCATAGAACACAATCTTAGTGTTTTAGAAATGGCCATGAATACCCTAGGATAAGACCTTAAGTGTGAAATTTTATCCTTGATTATGTGGTTTTCCTATTATAATTAGTGTTTCTCACACTATTCATCTTTGTTTTAGTCAATGGATGGAACCCGAAGGAACCGTGTTAATGCGGAATGCGATGGGAAATGCAATGATTGTCCCCCTGAGCAACCAAACGATATGGGAGCTAGAATGCAGAATCTTGTAGCCATGCTCACACAACTTTCTCAAGCTATGAATCATGCAGGACGTCCAAACGAACAAAGGAAGGAGCAACATTATGTTGAATCCTTCATGAGGCAGCGTCCACCTTCTTTCAGCGGGTCTATTGATCCATTAGTTGCTGAACAATGTATTAGTACTACTGAAAAGATACTTTCAGTTCTTCAATGTTTTGAACATGATAAAGTCATCCTAGCAGTGTATCGTTTGGAAGGAGATGCTGATCAATGGTGGAATCTTATTAAGAATACGAGGAAAAGGGATGAAATTGAGTCTATGGAATGGGACGAGTTAAAGAACTTATTTTTCAATAAGTAATTCCCTCGTATTCTCCGAACAAAGATGGAGAAAGAGTTTCTTGAACTGAAGCAAAGGGATGATGAATCTGTTGGTACCTATGAAGCAAATTTTACAAGAATTGCAAGGTACGCTTCTGGTATTATTATCCAACCTGAGAGTAAGATCGATCGATTCTTTAGTGGCTTAAAACCAAGTCTTCGAAGGGCGTTAGCCATAAGGGACTTCAATAGCTATGATTAAATCGTTCGATGTGCTCTCAAAGTCGAGATGGATATTGGAGTAACCCATCAGTCACATGGGTTTGATAAGAAGAGGAAGATGGAATTCAAAGGAAAATCTAAAGAGCACACTGAAAAGAAGATGAGATTTCCCTTATTCTCAAAGTGTGGAAATAAACATGGAGGGATTTGTCTTAAAGGGACAAATAAATGTTTTAAATGTGGAAAGGAAGGTCATCGGGCATTTGAATGCCGCGATAATGGGAAGAAGATGTCTAATGACGCAAACAAAGGAAGGGATACACAGAATGGAGCTACTACACTTCAATGTTTCAAGTGCAAGGAGATGGGGCATTATGCCAATCAATTCCCAAATCCAAGGGTTGATGATGATGGTCGACGTCAACAAAATCTTAAGGCTAAAGACAAAGGAAAGTCCCATGGAATTTCTATCAGCGATGTGGAGTATGATAACGAAGTGGTGAAAGGTACACTTACCATCCACTCTAAAGTATAAACTGTTTTATTTGATTCTGGATCCACCCACTCTTTTATTTCTGAAAAATTTTCTAAGGGTATCACCGTATTACCTCAACAATTAGATGTTGAGTTAGCTGTGACAACACCTAATGGCACAACAGTCGCATCAAAAGTTTATAATTCTTCTTCGATCGAAGTTTGTGGGGAAGTGCTTTCTGCAAATCTTGTGATCCTTCCTTTAGTGGAATTTAATGTGATTCTTGGCATGGATTGGCTTTCTCTACATGGAGCTCATATCAATTTCCAAAGAAGGGAAGTCACATTTCATATTCCAGATCAATCTACGATCGTCTATCAATGCAAGGATGAACATAACCTTCCAGTGGAAATTTCTTCCATATTATGGGTATTGATTCCACTAAATGAAGGTTATTTATCTCAAATGGTTGGTGAGAAACTCACGATTAAGAATATTCCCATTGTACGGGAGTTTGATGATGTCTTTCCGGAGGAACTACCAGGTCTTCCACCAAATCGTGAAGTTGAGTTTTCAATAGAACTCGTACCGGGTGCTTTTCCAATTTCAAAGGCACCTTATAGAATGGCCCCAATTGAGTTGCATGAATTGAAGAAGCAACTCCAAGAGAATCTTGATAAGGGATTCATACGCCCTAGTGCGTCACCTTGGGGAGCACCTGTTCTATTTGTTAAGAAGAAAGATGGATCAATGAGACTCTGCATTGATTATTGAGAACTTAACAAGATCACTATCAAGAACAAATATACTCTCCCACACATTGATGACTTATTTGACCAACTACGCAGAGCTCAATAATTTTTCAAGATTGATCTTCGTTCAGGGTATCATCAATTAAGGGTCAAAAGGGAGGATATACCAAAGAAGGCTTTCCGTACAAGGTATGGACACTATGAATTTATAGTGATTCCATTTGGTCTTACTAATGCCCCTACTATCTTCATGGATCTAATGAATAGAGTCTTTAGAGACTATCTTGATCAATTTGTGGTAGTCTTTATAGACGATATTCTTGTCTATTCAAAGAGCAAGGAAGAGGATGAAGATCACTTGAGATTTATATTGAAGACCCTGAGAAAGGAGAAGATTTATGCCAAATTTACCAAGTGTTAATTTTGGCGTCAAAAAGTTTCATTTTTGGGTCACATAATCTCAAAAGAGGGGATATCTATGGATCCAGCAAAAACATAGGTTATCGAAAGATGGTCAAGACCAACAACAGTAACTGAGATCCGAAGTTTTCTTGGTTTGGATGGATACTATCGACGTTTTGTAAAGGATTTTTCATGATTATCTAATCCACTCACCAAGTTGACTCGGAAAGGAGTTATGTTTGTTTGGATAGAGGAATGTGAAGAGAATTTCAAGGAGTTGAAAAGAAGGTTATCCAGTGCACCTGTGCTCACACTGCCTTGTAGTGGAGAAAGGTTTGTGATCTATAGTGATGCATCCAAGAAGGGATTGGGGTGTGTTCTTATGCAAAATGATATGGTGATAGCTTATGCCTCACGACAGTTGAAAATCCATGAGCAAAATTACCCAACAAATGATTTATAGTTAGCTGCGGTAATCTTTGCATTAAAGATTTGGAGGCATTACCTTTATGGTGAAAGGTGTGATATTTATACTGATCATAAAAGTTTAAAGTATATTTTCACACAAAAGGAGTTTGAATATGCGTCAAAGAAGATGGTTGGATCTGATTAAGGATTACGATTTCTCAATCCATTACCACCCTGGGAAAGCAAACAAGGTGGCAGATGCATTAAGTCGACAAGACCATGCTAGTTTATCCATGATGAGGATCACAAAAGATCCAATATTTATGGATTTACAAAGGATGGATCTTGGAATTATAATGGAAGGGGAAAAATCTTATCTTTCTCAAAAGAATGTTCAACCATCTATACATGTGAAGATTAAAGAGGCACAGAAAGAAGATGTCGAGTTACAAAAGAAGGTGAGAAATGTTCCTGAATTCAACCTTGATTGTGATGGGATAATAAAGTTCCAGAATTGGGTTCGTGTTCCTCCCATCCCCGAATTAAAGAAGGAGCTACTAGATGAGGCTCATAGTTCATCATTCTCTATTCATCCTGGATGCACAAAGATGTATATGGACCTGAAAGAGTACTTCTGGTGGGATGGCATGAAAAGAGATGTTGCTGAATATGTCTCTCGATGCTTGGTTTGTCAACAAGTTAAAGCTGAGAGACAGAAGTCTACGGGGATGTTACAACCATTACCCACACCCAAATGGAAATGGGAAAACATCACTATGGACTTTGTCACAGGACTTCCTAAAACATCCAAAGGCAATAATGCTATTTGGGTCATAGTTGATCGTCTTACAAAGTCTGCACACTTCATTGCTATTAGAGAGGATTTCTCTCTAGATCAACTTGCCAGGATATATGTAAAGGAAGTGGTAAGATTGCATGGAGTACCACTTTCTATTATATCTGATCGAGATCTGAGATTTACCTCGATGTTCTGGCAAAGTCTTCAGCATACTCTGGATACAGAGTTGAGTTTCAGCACTGCTTATCATCCCCAGACAGATGGTCAGTCTGAAAGAACAATTCAAACCCTAGAAGATATGTTGAGATCTTGCTCTATGGATTTCAAAGGAGGTTGGGATCAACACCTACCATTGGTTGAATTTTCTTATAATAATAGTTTTCACTCCAGTATTCAGATGGCTCCTTATGAAGCCCTCTATGGAAAGAAATGCAGGACTCCAACTTGATGGGATGAAGTTGGGGAAAGAAAGCTATTAGGACCTGATCTCGTTGATGAAATGGAAGAAAAGGTCAGATCTATTCAACAACACATAAGAGCAGCTCAGAGTCGACAGAAAAGTTATGCCGACAACCGAAGAAAAGACCTAGAGTTTGAAGTGGGTGATAAATTGTTCTTACGAATATCTCCCTGGAAGAGGGTTATGAGATTTGGAAAGAAGGGGAAGTTGAGCCCTAGATATATCGTTCCTTTCGAAATACTGGATCGTGTTGGGAAGGTAGCTTACCGATTGGCGCTTCCACCGAATCTTTCTCAAGTTCACGATGTGTTCCAAGTATCTCTCCTGTGAAAGTACATACCAGATCCTTCACATGTACTCAGCTCAGAAGTTGTACCGCTGGAGCAAGATCTTTCTTATGAAGAACAGCCGATAGAGATTCTGGATCATATCGAAAAAGTCCTACAAAACAAGACCACTCACTTGGAGAAAGTTTTATGGAGGAACCACCAATTAGAAGAAGCTACTTGGTAGCTTGAGGATATGATGAGGGAGAGGTATCCTCATCTGTTTGTTACAAAGTGATGAATTTCGAGGGCGAAATTCTTTTTAAGGGGGGTAGAATGTAACACCCGAGATTTTTATGAGTAATATTTTGTTTTTATATATCATCAAAGGAAGATTTCACTAAACACTTTCTTGGATTACTTTACACGCAATCACGACCTTCCTCGATAGCTTGTGTCGTACGCAATACCGAGTTTCACTAAACAACGATATGCTATTAAAATATTATTAAAACTAGCCGTTATGAATAGTAATATCCACTTTTTGAAATTTTATAAATTTTATTTTTCAAAATGGACTTCATTTTTGGATTCGGAATACCGAAATTAGCCTAGGGTGAAATTTTGGTATTTTTCTGAAAACTTTCAATTTTTGAGGAATAGTGAAACCACTAAGTGGTAGGTTAATTCCCTGCGGGTGTAAGCTCATTTCACCTCGTGTTTGTAACGCAGTCTTCTTGATTTTAATAAATCCTCTTAGGGGCATGAATTGGGAAACTAGTTCATGTCACCTCTTTTCTCATTAAAAAAAACTAAGTGGTAGGTTAAAAACTGAATTTTGCATAAAACATAATTTTACCGCTTCTGTGAATGGAATTTCGAAAATCCGACAGACACGGTTGATATCAGTAAGTAAAATGTGGTTCAATGAGATAAAAATAATTTTTTGGTGAATAGTAACTTTTTACTTTTTTTACCGTGGTTAATAGTAAATAGGGTAACTAAGGGTAAATATGATATTACTATTACCCTAACACATGTCCTAATTCTATTGGATAAGTTTAACTAGACAAAAAACAAACATAGGAATAAAATATGACCATTTAAGCCCACTTGGGTTATATTAGGACATTTATTATTAATTTATTTAAAGAAGGGTTAAAATAGTTAAAATCAATGTTTAATAAGTAAATAATTTTTAATATGGGGTTATACATAAGATAAATTCGACTATAAATATTCATTAGAAAGATAAAAAGATTTCCTACATAATGGTATTTTATGTGTAATTTTTAGACATTAAATAAGTTAATTTATTTATGACACAATGATGATGCAGTAATTATCTTATTAATGCAATATTGACATAATTGATGTTATAAACACCAAAATAAATATAATTTTTCGACTTTTTATGAATTCAACTAATTTTCTAGGTTACTATGACATATTAGTGTTGATTTAATCAACTTGGTTCGAACATATAATTCTGTTATGACTTTCACAAAAATCATATATCAAATAGTGTCAAAATTGACACAAAATAGTTTTTAAATAAAATATTATATTATTAATTGTTATTTTATTACTAAAAATCTAAGGTTCAGCCAAATGACATAGATAAGGATATATATATTAATAATAAACAATTTGGGGTTCGTTTGGCATGTTATAGTAAGTTTATTAACCATATAGTGAAAGAAAACAAAAAGACACGGTAAAAGTTAAATTATTTAACTTAGAGTTAAATCTAATTGATAAGGTTAAAATAATACCCTAAACTTGTCTAAATCCTATTGGTTGATAGTATTGCGATCCATACCCACTTTATATTTGAAATAAGACCCTTTGGAACCATTATAAACAGATTTTTACTTTAATATAAAATAATATTTTGAGATATTCCTAAGCTGCCCCTCTCCTCCCTTATAAAAGGGCACCTCCTCCCCCTCCTCCTCACACCAATTTGAGCACTCAAGCTCGGCCAACCCCTTCCATTTTCTCCTCTCCACTTCCCTAGAATAATCCTAGAGGTCCTGGTCTTCTTCAAAGACCAAACTTAGTTTCCTAAGTGGAGGATTCAAAGAGGCGTTCCAAAGAAGAGGTAATATCCATTACCGATCTTTTCAATTTCTTTCTTCTTCAACTTCTTCTTCTTTAGTTGTTTCATGATAATTAATAACATCAGTATTACTTACATACTGATATGTTATTATAAATATTAAACAAACCTAATTAACATTCTATCCATCCTACGGAAAAATGAAATCATCGCGCGTGTGTATGTACGGAATACCGTCTCCACGCCGTGGTGTAATCTATTTTCCACCATCACCTTAAAAGGATGGGTATAATGGTGTAATGAGTAACTATTTATGATTATTATAAAGTAATATTGATACTGAAATAATATATATATACTCCAATACAGTTCCACGATCATATGAATGATATCATCACTCGTGCGTACGTACGGAATACCGTCTCCACGATGTGATGCGACTTGTTCTTCATGATCATCATTACATAGTAATTATATAAATGAATTGAATGAATAAATATGATATATGTTACACTAATACCATTCTTGATATAAGGTATCTATAACCTTAAAAGAAGAATAAGAATTTATTCAGCAAAACACGCATAAGAATAAAAGGCAATAAGGACCCGAGTAACAAGTAACAATGAAATATTACTAACAAGAAGCTAAGAATATGACCATATATGATATCATATCAATATGTATGATTCTGGAATAAGTCAATAACATTATTTAAACCATTATACAGGAGATTTGGACACGTACAAAGCAAATCGGACCTAAGGTAAGGGAAATATCACAATCTCATTTTTATCCGAGATTGTTTATACTTTGGTATTTACTGGGGTGTATTTTATCATCCACATCCATGTTTACTCAATATGTAATATTATTTCCATCCACCTACAATTTTTTAAATCCAATTTTACCCTTCGGTGAGTTTTTAGTAAAGGATATGAAAGGAATCTTGTGTCATTTTTCGTACGAGGTACTTTTTGACGTTTCCGACAAAAGTACGAAGAATGTTTTTTTAACTTATACGGAAAGAATGAATTTTTAAAACATTATTTCCAAGAATCTTCCTTTATAAGTTTTCAAGTTTATTTTTAATCAACTTCTTTTATTTTAAAGTCGTATGACATGTTATGAAAGGAAAAATGTTTTTGAAGTAGAAAGGATATTTTCCTCAAGAATGGAGTTCAAGTATTTTATCAAAACTATTTTCCATCTAAGATAATAAAAGGGTTCTGTTTTTGTCCCTATTATTACATGGATTTGATTATGTTGTGATGGAAATATTTTTATGAATTCCTTTATCTTATATGAATTGTTTTATGATGTCATGTTGTTTAAGAATTCCATTTTTATTACATGGGTTACGCTATGATGTATGGTTTATGATTATGTGGCACACATAAGAAAGGATTCATTATAAGATGGGTGGGACCTATATCTCCCTCCAATGCATTGGGTAATGATTTTATATCTCATGATATAGACATGGCTGGAACGGTAGGTTATACCGGCTCAGTGAAACAGGACTGGAATGCGGGTGACTCGGATTAGAAAGGGACTCTGTCCACTAAGATAGTCTTGGCAATGAGTCATGACTAACAAGAAATGATGTTCCATGATTATGTGTGCATGCCACAAAGTTTCAAGTTTCATGTTATGATTATGGGGATCTCATTTTCACTTCTATGATTTATTCCATGTTAAGATATTATGATCTCTTTTGCAGGTTATGATTTTCAAAAAGATATGATATGATTTTTATTACCTTTATTTGCCCTTGCTGAGCATTTGGGCTCACCCTTTTATGTTTTCTTTTCCCCAGGTCAGGAAGATGGATATTAAGTAGAATATGCTAAAAGGGATTCTGGATATTATGAAATAAATGAGAGACACTGTATAAGATTTATGAACCAGTTGTTTATGTTTCCCAGTTTCTAAAGACACTATACCTATACGGTCCATTGTGGTTTTGTTATATGTTGTAATAACGGTGCTTCAATTTTGAAGTATTAACAATGTATGTAAAGTATGGGTCGTTATACAAAGTATTCTGAAACCTTGATTGTGATATACCAAAACTACCATCTCACTCCAAGGATCGCATCGCTGCAGACGGCGCATAGTTCGGAGGCCCGTAGCTCAAGTTATGAGCAAAAGACCGAAAAGGTCCGGAAACGGGGGGGTCTGGGCCCGGACCGACCCATCCTTGGGGCCCGTGCCGTGACTACCCCACGCCCACCTTCCATAGGCCAGGGGCTGGCGACTAGCACCAAGGCATAAATCCTGGAAAAAGGGAAGGTATTTCCTTTTTAATGTAAACAAGCACCACAGATTAAGCAAGTGGAAGAAGTAAACACTAAGTAAAAACTGAGTACAACAGTAAGTGCAGAAAAGTAAAGGGGGCTGGAAATACAAGCCCAACTGTAAAGTACAACTTAATGGGGAAAAACAATAACTGAAAGAAAAAGTCACAGCGTCGAGCCATCCTCGGGAAGTCCCACCTGAAGGGTGGGTACATATAGCCTCCACTGGTCCTCGGGTCTAGCCGACTGCTCCGAGTACGTCCCACCCAGTGGTCCACCTCCAGGTACCATCCTGCTCTGCAAGCCTCCACCACGATCAGCGATGTCCGTCGTCTGCAACCAACACAACGTACTGCGGGCATAGCCCATGCAAGGGTGAGTATAAGCTACTCATTAGGGACCCCAAGACCCCTGAAGGCCTCCCAGAATCTACAAAGGATAATCCACAATGGAAAGATACAATCACGAAGTAACATCCGACACAGCTTAGGTATATGCCCATACATATACCTATGTCATCAATTCTCGCTCGGATCCAACATCCGAGCTCAAGTACAACCCAGTCCACACAAGAAAGAAAAACGTAAATCCACACAGGATTGCACAACACAATCCACAAAGGAAAGAAAAACAAGGATTCAGCTCACACAGGTATACTTCTTGGATGACGATAGAGATGATCAGGTATTTCCACTGATTCATCGAAGTCGTCGGACCCACAAAGGATCAATAGGTACTAACCCCCGCAATGACCCACAAAGGATCTGACCCACACAGGATCAATAGGTAACTAACCCCCGCAATGACCCACAAAGGATCTGACCCACACAGGATCGATATGTAACTAACCCCCGCAAAGACCCACACAGGATCGGACCCACACAGGATCTGTATGCACTGGCCCAAACATGACCGTTGAGAACTGACCCACATAGGATCGGACCCACACATGATCGGTAGCACTGACCCACAAAGGATCGTTGAGTGTTGTAGGCGTCTCTGTCGAATCCACTGAGGATCTCTGTACAGTCGTCGTCGTCACAGTAGCAGTCGCAGCCAACTCTAGGGTTCTCGCACACAGCAAGCTCATTTGGGAGGGTCCTCTCCACGAGCCGAGAGTCTGAAACATCAACTGACACATAGTCCAGAGTTGATGTATCCAAAAGTTCTGTATCGTCAACAGGAACTCAACGTCGCCGACGAAGCTTCAATCGGACGCCCGGTCTGTGAGTTATTGGCTTTTTCATCCTAGGGGCCCGGTTGGTTTTTAAGGAAAAACCAACCCAACCATACTCCACATGCGACCAAACCTCGGGCGGAGTATGCCAAAAAATCCGTCTCATTTAGAGGAATAATACAAAGTCGATGGCACGTAAATCGGACGTCTGAAGCTCAAGATATGAGTGTTTCCGCTCCAAGGGCCCGGTTGGTTTCGTGTACGAACCAACCCGGAAGAACACAAAGTATTCTGAAACCTTGAGTGTGGAATACTGAAATGACCGTCTCGATCCAAGGATCGCATCGCCGCTGACGGCGTGTCGTTCGGAGGCCCGTACCTCAAGTTATAAGCAAAAGACCGAAAAGGTCCGGAAACGGGGGGTCTGGGCCTGGACCGACACGGCCCGGCCAGGGCGGCCCAGACCAGCCGGACCATCTCTGGTCCCACAAGTGCTGACTCCCCAGGGTCTGTCCAGCACAACGGAGATCTGCAAGGTCAGTCATACAACGCCTCGTATGGTGCCATCCCGATGGTGGAGTGGTAGTTGTTGTTGTACGCAAACTCCACCAAGGGTAGGTGGTCCTCCCAGCTGCGACCAAAGTCGAGGACACTTGCGCGGAGCATGTCCTCGAGAGTCTGAATGTTCCTTTCCATCTGACCATCCGACTGAGGGTAAAAGGCGGTGCTCAGACGTAGCTGTGTCACGACCCGTCCTCAGGGCCTGTGTCGTGACTACCCCAAGCCCGCCTTCCCTAGGCCAGGGGCTGGCGACTAGCACCAAGGTATAAATCCCGGAAAAAGGGAAGGCATTTCCTTTTTAATGTAAACAAGCACCACAGAGTAAGCAAGCAGAAGAAGTAAACACTAAGTAAAAACTGAGTACAACAGTAAGTGCGGAAAAGTAAAGGGGGCCGGAAATACAAGACCAACTGTAAAGTACAATTGAATGGGGAAAATAGCAACTGAAAGAAAAAGTCGCAGTGTTGAGCCATCCTCTGGAAGTCCCACCTGAAGGGTGGGTACAGATAGCCTCCACTGCTCCTCGGGTCCATCCGACCGCTCCGAGTACATCCCACCCAGTGGTCCACCTCCAGGTACCGTCCTGCTCCGCAAGCCTCCACCACGATCAGCGTTGTCCGTCGTCTGCAACCAACACAACGTAGTGCAGACATAGCCCGTGCATGAGTGAGTATAAGCTACTCAATAGGGACTCCGAGACCCCAGAAGGTCTCCCAGAATACATAAAGGATAATCTACAAAGGAAAGAAACAATCACGAAGTAACATCTGACGTGGCTTAGGTATATTCCCATACATATACATAAGTCATCAATTATCGCTCGACTCCAACATCCAAGCTCAAGTACAACCCAGTCCACAGAGGAAAGAAAAATGTAAATCGACCCAGGATAGCACAACACAATCCACAAAGAAAAGAAAAACGTAAATCCACACAGGATAGCACAACATAATCCACAATGGAAAGCAAAACAAGGTTTCAGCTCACACATGTATACTTCTTGTATGATTATAGAGATTATCAGGTATTGCCACTGATTCATCTAAGTCATCAGACCCACAAAGGATCGATAGGTACTAACCCCCGCAATGAACCACAAAGGATCTGACCCACACATGATCGATAGGAAACTAACCCCCGTAATGACCCACAAAGGATCTGACCCACACATGATCGATAGGTAACTAACCCCCACAAAGTCCCACACAGGATCGGACCCACACAGGATCTGTAGGCGCTGGCCCACACAGGACCACTGAGCACTGACCCACACAAGATCGCACCCACACAGGATTGGTAGCACTAACCCACAAAGGATCGCTGAGTGTTGTAGTCATCGCCGTCGAATCCACTGAGGATCTCTATACAGTCTTCTTCGTCACAGTAGCAGTCGCAGCCAGCTCTAGGGTTCCCGCACACAGCAAGCTCGTTCGGTATGGTCCGCTCCACGAGCTCAGAGGATGATACATTAACTGACACATATTCCAGAGTTGATGTATCCAAATGTTCCGTATCGACAACAGGAACTCAACGTCGCTGACGGCGCGTCAATCAGATGCCTTGTCTGAGAGTTATTGGCTTTTTCATCCCAGGGGCCCGGTTGGTTTTTAAGGAAAAACCAACCCGACTGTACTCCACCTGTTTCCAAACCATGGGCGAAGTATTCCAAAAGATCCATCTCACTTAGAGGAGTACAACAAAGTCGACGGCACGTCAATCGGACGTCCGAAGCTCAAGATATGAGCGTTTTCACTCCGAGGGCCCGGTTGGTTTCGTGTACGAACCGACCCGTAGGAACCCAAAGTTTTCTGAAACATTGGGTGTGATATACGGAAACGACCGTCTCGATCCAAGGATCACATCACTGCTGACAGCGCGTCGTTCGGAGGCCTGTAGCTCATGTTATGAGAAAAAGACTGAAAAGGTACGGAAACGGGGGGGTCTGGGCACGGACCGACCCGGCCCGGCCGGTGAGGCCCGACACGGCCGGACCATCTTTGGTCCCACAAGTACTGACTCCCCAGGGTCTGTCCAGCACAATGGAGATCTTCAAGGTCTGTCGTACAACACCTCGTATGGTGCCATCCCGATGGTGGAGTGGTAGTTGTTGTTGTATGCAAACTCCACCAAGGGTAGGTGGTCCTCCGAGCTACGACCAAAGTCGAGGACACATGCACGGAGCATGTCCTTAAGAGTCTGAATGGTCCTCTCCATCTGACCATCCATCTGAGGGTGAAAGGCGGTGCTCAAACGTAGCTGCGTCACAGCCCGTCCTCAGGGCCCGTGTCGTTACCACCCCAAGCCCGCCTTCCATAGGCCAGGGGCTGGCGACTAGCACCAAGGTATAAATCCCAAAAAAAGGGAAGGCATTGCCTTTGTAAAGTAAACAAGCACCACCGAGTAAGCAAGTGAAAGAAGTAAACACTAAGTAAAAACTGAGTATAACAGTAAGTGCGGAAAAGTAAAGGGGGCCGAAAAACAAGCCCAACTGTAAAGTACCACTGAATGGGGAAAAACAGCAACTGAAAGAAAAAGTCACAGTGTCGAGCCATTCTCTGGAAGTCCCACCTGAAGGGTGGGTACAGATAGCCTCCACTGCTCCTCGGGTCCATCCAACCGCTCCGAGTACGTCCCACCCAGTGGACCACCTCCAGGTATCATCCTGCTCCGCAAGCCTCCACCACGATCAGCGATGTCCATCGTCTGCAAACAACACAACGTAGTGCGCGCATAGCCCGTGCAGGGGTGAGTATAAGCTACACAGTAGGGACCCCGAGACCCCTGAAGGTCCCCCAGAATCCAAAAATGATAATCCACAAAGGAAAGAAACAATCATGAAGATACATCTGACACAGCTTAGGTATATGCCCATACATATACCTAAGTCATCAATTCTCGCTCGGCTCCAACATCCGAGCTCAAGTACAACCCAGTCCACATAGGAAACCAAAACGTAAATCCACACAGGATAGCACAACACAATCCACAAAGGAAAGAAAAATGTAAATCCACACAGGATAACACAACACAATCCACAAAGGAAAGAAAAACAGGGTTTCAGCTCACACAAGTATACTTCTTGTATGATGATAGAGATGATCAGGTATTTCCACTGATTCATCTAAGTCATTGGACCCACAAAAGATCGATAGGTACTAACCCTCGCAATGACCCACAAAGGATCTGACCCACACAGGATCGATAGGTAACTAACCCCTGCAATGACCCACAAAGGATCTGAACCACACATGATCGATAGGTAACTAACCCCCGCAAAGACCCACCAGCGTCGAGACCCACCGGAGAGTGGCACATAGCAGAGTCTTCTGTAGCAGGCAGTCGACGGATGACTCTGGGGTCCAGGCAGACCAGACCCTCATGCAGATGACCTCATGACACTGGCTCAGGAGTGCAGGGCACATAGCGCGGAGCCAGTCTTTCGAGAGGCAAACAGTACTACACATGCGGTGGACAGGGTCACATGGCTCGTGACTACCTGACCCACCGTGCCGAGGAGCAGCAGACGGTTGAGGGGCCACCCAGGCAGAGGCAGAGGGTCGACTGTGGCGGTCTGTAGGGAGGAGGCGAACGAGGCAGAGGAGCTGGCCGAGCAGCAGGTGGTGGGCGACGCTTTGAGGCTCTACCACCACCACCACCAGGAGGTCCACCCCGACCACAGGGAGCTGGTGGGAAGATACAGGCACAGCTCCAGGCAGTGGAGGCCTATGACCACGGCACGCCCAAGATGATTCGAGTTACAATCTGTGTCTATTCCACCTTTGCGGCAGTTCTTATAGACACAGGAGTGGGCCACACTTTCATAGTCGATGCCCTTGTTTGGAGCTCGGAGATTCCGACAGAGCCGTTGGCTCGATCCTTACGGCTAGATACTCCTACGGGAGCATACTCGATGATTACGCACTAGTGTCGGCAGTGTGAGCTTACTCTCAGAGGCGAGAGCTTCGGCTGGGATCTTCTTGTAGCGGCGTCGAGGCCTTAAGACGTCATCTTGAGCATGGATTGGTTATCTACAATCCATGCACATATTGACTGTATTAGGCGCAAGGTGCGATGTGTACGCACCGAAGGGAGCAGGTTCTCCTTCACTGGCGAGAAGGGAGCCTTCGCAGAACAGGATGGACTTCCGTAGAGGAGAGGACAGCCCATCACTCATCAGTTGGATAGCCTCATCCAAGGAACATTTGACGTGCAGAGTCCTAGTTTTCCTGCAGTGGTGGATCAGTATGCGGACGTCATTCCCGACGACATTCCAGGGCTACCTCTTCGTATAGAGGTAGACTTTTATATTGAGCTGTACCCTGGGACCGCCCCGACATCGACTCCATCATATAGGATGGCCCCCGCTGAGCTTAGAGAGCTACAGATACAGTTGGAGGACTTGCAGGGCAAGGGTTTCATCTGACCCAGTGTTTCACCCTGGGGTTCCCTGATATTGTTCGCCAAGAAGGCGGACGGGATCTTGCGACTGTGTGTCGACTATCGTCACCTGAACCAGGTGACAGTGAGGAACAAGTATCCGCTACCGAGGATTGATGACCTCTTTGATCAGCTCAAGGGAGCATGGTGGTTCTCAAAGATAGACCCCAGGTCAGGCTATCATCAACTCAGAGTTCGGGACGAGGACGTGCAGAAGACGGCCTTCAGATGTCGGTATGGCCACTATAAGTTCTTGGTTATGCCATTCGGCGTAACCAATGCTCCAGTAGTGTTCATGGGCCTCATGAACAGGATCTTTAAGCCATTACTCGATTGATTTGTCAAAGACTTCATCGACGACATTTTGATTTAGTTGACAACTAAGGAAGAGCACGCCTACCACTTACAGGTTGTACTAGAGACACTCAGAGAGCACCATATTTATGGTATTCTCTCGAAGTTCCAGTTTTAGTTACGTGAGGTCCACTTCTTGGGACATGTCATCTATGAGGTAGGAGTTGCAGTGGATCCTGCAAAGATCGAGGCAGTGCTAGCTTGGGAGCCACCCAAGAGCGTGACGGAGGTGCGGAGTTTCTTGGGACTAGCTGGATACTATCGGAGATTTGTGCCAGACTTCTCCATAGTTGTGTCACCACTCTCAGCTTTGACGAAGAAGGGGAAACCCTTTGTGTGGTCAGACAGATGTCAGCAGAGCTTCTAGGAGCTGAGACAGAGATTGACCAGCGCACCTCTCTTGAGGTTGCCTGAGGAGGGTGTAGGGTACGTAGTCTACTGCGATGCATCAGGGACCGGACTCGGATGTGTAGTGATGTAGGAGCAGGCAGTGATCGCCTATGAATCATGATAGTTGAGGCCACATGAGCAGAACTAATCTACCCATGACCTGGAGTTAGCAGCAGTGGTCTTCGCTCTGAAGACTTGGAAACACTATCTGATGGGTGAGCGCTTTGCAGTCTTTTCTGACCATCAGTGTCTCAGATACATCTTCTCTCAGAAGGACCTGAACCTGAGACAGTGGCAATGGATCAAGTTCCTCCAGCACTATGACTTTGAGATAGTCTATACTCCTGGGAAGTGGAACGTGGTAGCCGATGCTCTCAGCAGGAGGACGGGCATTCAGATACTTGAGGAGGAGATAGAGCAGCTAGCCTCTTTGCAGATATACTTCGTGGATAGAGATGGAGAAGCCTTCCTCTAGTCTCTCACATTCACTCCTCCACTACTGCAGCGGGTCAGAGAGGCACAGCGTGGGGACACTGACTGTGAGACGCGACGTGCACAGATATTCTCAGGACAGGCACCTGACGGTTTCTCCTTTGGAGCAGGGCACGACATCCTTTTTAGAGGATGTACCTTGGTACCAGTTGCTTTACGAGAGGAGGTGCTGAGAGAGTTTCACACTTCGCCTTTGGCGGTACATCCTGGAGTGGCGAAGATGTACCAGGATCTCAGACGGCAGCACTGGTGGCCGGGCATGGAGAAGGTTGTGGCAGAGTTCGTTTCTCGATGCCTCACCTGCCAGCAGGTGAAGGCAGAGCACCAGGTACCAGCAGGCTTGGTACAGCCCTTAGAGGTCCCGGAGTGGATGTGGGATGGGATATCTATGGACTTCATGACTGGACTTTCACGCACTTCCAGAGGTCACGACTCCATTTGGGTGATTGTCGACCGACTCACCAAGTTGGCTCACTTCTTACCCATCAGAGAGTAGGGCTCAGTAGAGAGCTTGGTACATCTCTACGTTCAGGATATTGTACGGATTCACGGTGTGACATCATCTATCGTCTTTGATCGAGATGCTCGCTTTACTTCCCGGCTTTGTAAGGGGTTTCAGGAGGCGTTCGAGATGCAGCTACATTTGAGCACCGCCTTTCACCCTCAGACAGATGGTCAGACGGAGTGGACCATTCAGACTTTCGAGAACATGCTCTGCGCACGTGTCCTCGACTTTTTTCGCAGCTGGGAGGACCACCTACCCTTGGTGGAGTTTGCGTACAACAACAACTACCACTCCACCATCGAAATGGCACCATACGAGGCATTGTACGACAGACCTTGCAGATCTCCGTTGTGCTGGACAGACCGTGGGGAGTCAGCACTTGTGGGACCAAAGATTGTCTGAGCCACAACAGAGAAGGTCCA
Source organism: Viscum album (assembly GCA_963277665.1). Lineage (NCBI taxonomy): Eukaryota > Viridiplantae > Streptophyta > Magnoliopsida > Santalales > Viscaceae > Viscum > Viscum album. Next base: position 75,373,112 of record OY728127.1, on the reverse strand, counting down.
GGTCATCCAGGAGCAGATGAGGACAGCTCATAGCCGACATAAGTCTTATGATGACAGGAGGCGGAGGCCACTAGAGTTCGAGGATGGCGACCACGTCTTCTTGTGTGTCTCACCTCGATGTGGATTACGAAGATTTGGACGAGGCGGCAAGTTGTCTCCATGCTTCATCATACCATTCCAGGTCCCCGGCAGGATTGGCGAGGTGGCTTATCGTCTGGCTCTACCACCTCAATTGCACCGGGTGCACGACGTCTTCCACGTATCTCAACTGAGGAGATACGTGCATGACCCGACGCACATCTTTGACCATGGGGAGCTGGATGTTGATGATGGGGAAACTTTTTTGGAGATCCCGATGGAGATCGAGGATCAAAAGGAGAGGGTCCTACGTGGACGGTCGATTCCTCTAGTGCGCATCATTTGGAAGCACGGGAACCTCCAGGAGAGCACTTGGGAGCAGGAACCTCAGATGCATGCTCAGTACCCACTTTCTTTTCCCTGGCTTTTGATGTATCTTTAAGGGGATGTAAATCCCTGAGGTGGGAGTGATGTAAAGACCTGTAAATTTCAAGGAAATTTTTTTCTTAATTTTATTTGGAATTTTACAAGAACGCAATTTCAGACGGCACCTGATTCCGCGGCCCGGTGTGCCCAGAATCATTTTCTGATGTTTGGCTCAGGTACGTTCAGTGAACGGACGAGCAGATTTTTCTAACTTTTGAAACGGTGCCCGAAATTGAATTTTGAGGGCACCGATGGAATCACAGTGCCGGTAATTGCTTAGAAACGCCTCTTTTGGAGTTCCGTTTGCTTGGGTGTGGTTTTTAATTTTTGGGATTTAAGTTAAGAAATAAAATAATGTTGTATGACAAACTTTATTTTATTTCAATTAAAGCCGCTTAGAGCCACTTAAAGCTGCTTAAGCTGAGTTAAAGCGGATAGGGTGAAATTCAAAATATCCTACCCTCTTGGTAGGATATTTGTGAGGTGGGGCCCGCATGAGCCCCACCGTTTCTTTTTCCGCTAAGTAACGCAGCCGCGAAAACCCCTATTAAATGAAAGTCAAATGACGCGTTTTCTAAACTCTTAAATGCTCCTATTAATTAGGCGGTTTATTCGTTGAAATTAATTCTATGAATTAATTTTGTTCATTTCTTAACACGTTTTCAATTTGTTGGCATGTTAATAAAATAAGGCCAACACACCTTCTTCTTGAATGTTGTGTTAAACCTTTGGGGAATCTCTAAAGATCTTCCTCCTCCTTCGCGAAGAACGCGAAGAATGCAAAGAATGCGAAAAACGCGAAGAATGCCGGCCTCCGACGAAGGGCAACGAAAAACTCCAAGCCCCCCAGAGAACAACGACGTGATGACGACGATTCTCCCTTCGTGACGCTCCTTCCGCGACAAATCTTCGATCGTCCGTTGAGGTAAGAGATTTCGGTCCTTTTAATTCCTTTGTGGTTTTTATCCTCAACGTGGATTTAATTGTTATAATTAAATCCGTGTGTTTCTTTAAACCTTGGAGATCGTCGATGTGACACACTTCCGCGATGACGCGATGCCCTTCCGCGACGCAACGATCACCTCCTACCGCGACGGTCAATTCCGCGACGTAATCGCACTCGTCTGACGACAGCTATGAGGTAGGGGTTGTTTTGAAAATGATTTACCCTTGTTTTTTTCCTCCAAGGAAATAACGCGGACCAAAAACTTAACAATTTGGTCCGCAGATTATTATTGCGGGACGTGGTTTATCAATTGTTGGGATTTTATGGTGTTGTTTCAAACCGCTAACGCGGTGGGTGTGGACCAACGAACAAGTCCGAATCCACCACCCTTTGTTCTTGGTGTGCGGAACGGCGGACGAAGACAAAACGGGTCGCAAAGACGATTTGTTAATTCCAAAGTGAAGAACAGAACCCGAGAGGAGCTACGGTGCAGACGGAAATGGAATCGGACCACCAGAGCAACTCCGGTGGCCCACGAACTCCACCGGTGGTGCCCCGGCGTGACGCCGGAAGGAGCTGCCACGGCTGAAGCCGCGGCGGAGGTAGACCGTTCCGCGGCCACACGGAACCGAAGGCAGGGACGTGGTGGCCCGGCCGCGTCCGGTGACACCGAGCGGCCCCACGCGGGGTCGCGGCTCGCTTCACGCGGGGACATCACGCCCCCCGCGACTTCCTTTTCTCGGCCGAGCCGAGATGAGTCGAGCTGACCCGCTGGCCGGGTCGCGCCCAACCGGGTCGGACCTAGACCCAGGTTGGGTCGACCCGGTTCGGGCCGACCTAGGGGGTGTTGGGCTGGGTTGGTCCGGGCCCAGACCCCCCGTCTCCGGACGTTTTCAGTCTTTTGACCATATCTTTGGCTACGGGCCTCCGAACGACATGCCGTCAGTGACGATGTGATCCTTGGATCGTGGTGATCGTTTTGGTATATCACACTCATGGTTTCGGAATACTTTGGGTTTGACCGGGTTGGTTCGAACACAAAACTAACCGGGCCCTCGGAGCGGAAACACTCATATCTTGAGCTTCAGACGTCCGATTGACGTGCCATCGACTTTGTTGTATTCCTCTAAGTGAGAAGGATATTTTGGCATACTACTCCCGAGGTTTGGACGCTGGTGGAGTACGGTCGGGTTGGTTTTGCCTTAAAAACCAACCGGGCCCCTGGGACAAAAAAGCCAATAACTCTCAGACCGGGCGTCCGATTGACGCGCCGTCGGCGACGTTGAGTTCCTGTTGACGATACGGAACTTTTGGATACATCAACTCTGGACTATGTGTCAGTTGATGTATCAGCCTCTCGGATCGTGGATCAGACCCTCCCAAATGGGCTTGTTGTGTGCGGGAACCCTAGAGCTGGCTGCGACTGCTACTGTGATGACGACGACTATACAGAGATCCTCAGTGGATTCGATGGCGACGACTACAACACTCAGCGATCCATTGCGGGTCACTGCTACCGATCCTGTGTGGGTCCGATCCTGTGTGGGTCAGCGCTCAGCGGTTCTGTGTGGGCCAGTGCCTACAGATCCTGTGTGGGTCCGATCCTGTGTGGGTCTTTACGGGGGATAGTTACCTATCGATCCTGTGTGGGTCAGATCCTTTGTGGGTCATTGTGGGGGTTAGTTACCTATCAATCATGTGTGGGTCAGATCCATTGTGGGTCATTGCGGGGGTTAGTACCTATCGATCCTTTCTGGATCTGATGACTTAGATGAATCAGTGGTAATACTTGATCATCTCTATCGTCATACAATAAGTATACCTGTGTGAGATTAAACCCTTTTTTGCTTTCCTCTGTGGATTGTGTTGTGCTCTAAGGTGTGGATTTACGTTTTGCTTTCCTGTGTGGACTGGGTTGTACTTGAGCTCAGATGTTGGAGCCGAGTGAGAATTGATGACTTAGGTATATGTATGGGCATATACCTAAGCCGTGTCGGATGTTACTTTGTGATTGTATCTTTCCTTTGTGGATTATCCTTTGTGGATTCTGGGAGACCTTCGGGGGTCTCGGGGTCCCTACTGAGTAGCTTATACTCACCCCTGCACGGGCTATGCCCGCACTACGTTGTGTTGGTTGCATATGGCGGACAACGCTGATCGTGGTGGAGGCTTGCGGAGAAGGACGGTACCTGGAGGTGGACCACTGGGTGGGATGTACTCGGAGCGGTCGTCTTGACCTGAGGAGCAGTGGAGGCTATCTATACCCACCCTTCCGGTGGGACTTCTAGAGGACGGCTCGATGTTGTGGCTTTTTCATTCAGTTACTTTTTTTCCCCTTTCAGTTGTACTTTACAGTTGGGATTGTATTTCCGGCCCCCTTTACTTTTCCGCACTTACTGTTGTACTCAGTTTTTACTTAGTGTTTACTTATTCCACTTGCTTACTCTGTTGTTCTTGTTTACTTTACAAAGGCAATGCCTTCCTTTTTTCCGGGATTTACGCCTTGGTGCTAGTCGCCAGCCCCTGGCCTATGGAAGACGGGTTTGGGGTAGTCACGGCACCGGCCCCGAGGACGGGTCGTGACAAATAAAAATTAAAAACCACACCCGAGAAAACGCAACTCCGGAAGAGGCGTTTCTAAGAAATTACAGGCACTGCGATTCCATCGGTGCCCTTGGAATTCAATTCCGGGCACCGGTTCAAAAGTTAGAAAAACCCGCTCGTCCGTTCACTGAACGTACCCGTCATCGGGGCCCGTGCCTTGACTACCCCAAGCCCGCCTTCCATAGGTCAGGGGCTGGCGACTAGCACCAAGGCGTAAATCCCGGAAAAAGGGAAGGCATTGCCATTGTGAAGTAAACAACAAACACCACAGGGTAAGCAGCGGAAGAAGTAAACACTAAGTAAAAACTGAGTACAACAGTAAGTGCGGAAAAGTAAAGGGGGCCGGAAATACAAGCCCAACTGTAAAGTACAACTAAATGGGGAAAAAAGAAACTAAGAGAAAAATCCGCAGCGTCGATCCATCCTCTGGAATTCCCACCTGAAGGGTGGGGTACAGATAGCCTCCACTGCTCCTCGGGTCCAACCGACCGCTCCGAGTATGTCTCACCCAGTGGTCCACCTCCAGGTACCGTCCTGCTCCACAAGCCTCCACCACGATCAGTGCTGTCTGTCGTCTGCAACCAACACAACGTAGTGCGGGCATAGCCCATGCAGGGGTGAGTATAAGCTACTCAGTAGGGACCCCGAGACCCCCGAAGGTCTCCCAGAATCCACAAAGGATAATCCACAAAGTAAAGATACAATCACGAAGTAACATCCGACATGGCTTAGGTATATGCCCATACATATACCTAAGTCATCAATTCGCACTCATCTCCAACATCTGAGCTCAAGTACAACCCAGTCCACACAGGAAAGAAAAACGTAAATCCACACAGGATAGCACAACAAAATCTACAAAGGAAAGCAAAACATAAATCAACACAGGACAGCACAACACAATCCACAAAGGAAAGCAAAAATGGGTTTCAGCTCACACAGGTATACTTCTTGTATGATGATAGAGATGATCGGGTATTGCCACTGATTCATCTAAGTCGTCGGACCCAAAAAGGATCGATAGGTACTAACCCCCGCAAAGACCCACACAGGATCAGACCCACACAGGATCTGTAGGCGCTGGCCCACACAGGACCGCTGAGCGCTGACCGACAAAGGATTAGACCAACACAGGATCGGTAGCACTGACCCACAAAGGATCGCTGAGTGCTGTATTCGTCGCCGTCGAATCCACTGAGGGTCTCTGCATAGTCGTCGTCATCACAGTAACAGTCGCAACCAGCACTAGGGTTCCCGCACACAGCAAGCTTGTTCGGGAGGGTCCGCTCCACGAGCCGAGAGGCTGATACATTAACTGAAACATAGTCCAGATTTGATGTATCCAAAAGTTCCGTATCGTCTACAGGAACTCAACGTCGCCGATGGCGCGTCAATCGGACGCCCGGTCTGAGAGTTATTGGCTTTTTCGTCCCAGGGGCCCGGTTGGTTTTTAAGGCAAAACCAACCTGACCGTACCCCACCTGCGTCCAAACTTCGGGCGGAGTATGCCTAAAGATCCGTCTCACTTAGAGGAATGCAACAAAGTCGACGGCATGTTAATCAGACATCCGAAGCTCATGATATGAGCGTTTCCGCTCCGAGGGCCCGGTTGGTTTCGTGTACGAACCAACCTGGCCGAACCGAAAGTATTCCAAAACCTTGAGTGTGATATACCGAAACGACCACCAGGATCCAAGGATCGCATCGCCACTAACAGTGCATCGTTTGTAGGCTCGTTGCTTATGTTATGAGAAAAATACTGAAAAGGTTCGGAAATGGGGGGTCTAGGCCCGGATCGACCCGGGTCCGGGTACGACCCGGTTGGGCGCGACTCGGCCCGGCCAAGGCAGCCCGGTTTGTCCAGGGCGCGACCTGGCCGGCGGGTCAGCTCGGCTCGTCTCGGCTCGGCTGAGCGGCCGAGCAAAGGAAGCCATGGGGGTCGTGCTGCCCCCGCGTGAAGCGAAGCCGCGGCCCCGCGTGGGGCCGCTCGGTGTCACCGGACGCGGCCGGGCTGCCGCGTCCCTGCCTTCGGTTCTGCGCGGCCGCAGAACCGCCTCTCACCGCCGCCTCAGGCCGCTCGCGCCGCCGGTGGAGTCCGCGGGCCACCGGAGTTGCTCAGGTGGTCTGATTCCATTTCCGTCTGCGCCGTAGCTCCTCCCGGGTTCCATTCTTCACTTCGGAATTAACAAATTGTCTCTACGACCCGTTTTGTCGTCGTCCGCCATTCCACACACCAAGAACAAAGGGCAGTGGGTTCAGAAATGTTCGTTGGTCCGCACCCACCACGTTAGCGGTTTGAAACAACACCATAAAATCCCAGAAATTGATAAACCGCATCCCGCAATAATAATCCACGGACCAACATTTTAATTGGTTGGTACGCATTCTTGCCTTGGAGGAAAACAAACATGGGTAAAACATTTTCAAAACGACCCCTACCTCGTAGCTGTCGTCGGACGAGTGCGAGTACGTCACGGAATTGACCGTCGTGGTAGGAGGTGATCGTTGCGTCGCAGAAGGGCGTCGCGTCATCGCGGAAGGGCGTCACGTCGATGATCTCCGAGGGTTAAAGAATCACACGGATTTAATTATAACAATTAAATCCATGTTGAGGATAAAAACCAAAAAGGAATTAAAAGGACCGCAATCTCTTACCTCAACGGACGATCGAAGATTTGTCGCGGAAGAAGCGTCGCGGAGGGAGAATCGTCAGCGTCACGTCGTCGATCTCCCAGGGGCCTGGAGTTCTTCATCACCCTTCGTCGGAGGCCGACGTTCTTCACGTTCTTCGCGTGATTCGTGTACTTCGCGAAGGAGGAGGAAGATCTTTAGAGATTTTTCAAAGGTTTAACACAACATTCGAGAAGAAGGTGTGTTGGCCTTATTTTATTAACATGCCAACAAATTGAAAATGTGTTAAGAAACGAACAAAATTAATTCATAGAAATAATTTCAATGAGAAAACCGCCCAATTAAAAGGAGAGTTTAAGAGTTTAGAAAACTCGTCAGTTGACTTTCATTTAATAGGGGTTTTCATAGGTGCGTTACTTAGCGGAAAAGAAACAATGGGTCTCATGCGGGCCCACCTCACAAATATCCTACCAAAAGCGTAGGATATTTTTAATTTCACCCTATCCGCTTTAACTCAGCTTAAGCAGCTTTAAGTGGCTTTAAGCGGCTTTAAGTGAAATTAAATAATGTTTGTCATACCACATTATTTTATTTCTTAACATAAAGCCCAAAAATTAAAAAACCACACCCGAGCAAACGCAACTCCGTAAGAGGCGTTTCTAAGCAATTACCGATGCTGTGATTCCATCGGTGCCCTCAGAATTCAATTTCGGGCACCAGTTCAAAAGTTAAAAAAACCCGCTCGTTCGTTCACTGAACGTACCAGAGCCAAACTTCGGAAAATGATTCAGGGCAAACCGGGCCTCGGAATCAGGTGCCGTCTGAAACTGCGTTCTTGTAAAATTTCAAAGAAAATTTAAAAAAGAGTCCTTGAAATTTACATGTCTTTACACTGGTATTTTCTTAAAGATACTCTCACCTCAACGACAGTGGGTTGAGAATGAAAGTATCTTTTTGGGTTTTTCATTGAAAATAATAAAATAAAATGATCTTCCAATTATTTTATTTTGATCTTCATTGTGTATATTTCAGGTGGGCTCCACTGGAACAAAACCTTCACATGGATGTTGGATGTGTGAACCACTACACCTTAACCTCCCTTGAGAGGTTATGGTGGTGGGGACCACCCAAACCATAACCTCCCATGAGAGGTTATGGTGGTGGGGACCACCTGGGTTTTTAAACGATCCATGAAACCTCTCATCAATTTAGGGAAACCTCTCAAGTCCCTATTAAATGTAGGGGGAGCCTCTTTGTATCCTCCCAATATTTATAGCCAACACACCTCTTAAATTGCTCTAGCATAATTTATTTTACTTGCTCCATTTAAATTTAAATAACTATGTCATTGGAATTTTAGAAGGTTCCTAATAATTTAACATTCATAAATTCCAAGGATCATTACCTACCTCCCTCCGACTCCTATATATAAGAAGCTTGGGAGGTGGTTTTGGGATGGCTTTACCAAGCTGTGAAGCGCCGGAAAAGGGACGCGATGCCCAACACCTGGAGGATTACGCTTCCTCCAAGAAGAATGCATTATTCCAATGAAGAACGCCGTCATGGAGTGACATCGACTTCCTTCCTCAGAACCTACTCTAACAGAGGTCGTCTTTGAATACGATGAGTCGGCGCACAATCCAATGATCAAAGAAAATGTCGAAGACACCAATGTCCGTCTTTTCCCAAAGATCTGTCTTTTTCCCCGTGCCAATGTTGACAAACATTGAAAAATGGTAGGGGGTTTATTTGAATTTTAATGTTCTCCTTGATTTTCTTTTGCGGATTGGAAAAGAATCATTGTGGAGGCTGTAGAATTTGAATATCATCATTCACTTTTCTTGATTGACAGATTGCATTCATAATAAACATGGAGGGTGCGGGCCAAAATAACATGGCCTGACTCCCTCCTCCGATCCCTCGGTGATGTTCTTCAGCATCGAGAAGAAAAGATGTGGGAACCGAGGTGATGGGAGACGACATCACTACCCATAGACTCTAAAACCCACAATGCCCTCACGACGCTTTGGCTGAAGTGGCTCCCGAACACCGTCGGCCTCCCTTGCGACCGTCGGCCGCTACCAGCCTCCCGTGCGACCGCCGGTTCCCCAGCCGCTCACCAGCCTCCCGGCTCCCAGCTGCCCGCTGGCCTCTTGTGCGCCCTGGATGAACTGAACCGGACTGAGCCATGCCACCGCATCGGCTCGTACCTCTTGGTCACCCATGCCTCCTCGTCTCCCGGTTGCTCGTGCCTCTGGATCACCCTAGTCAAACCGCACCACCCACCGGCCCGACCGCACCACGCCCTGGCTGAACCGGCCCTCGGCCGACCCGCAGCAGCCTGACTGAATTGGCCTCAGTCGCGCCACCTTGGCCTCCAGGACGAGCTACCCCAAACTATGCCCTCGATGTTCCCTCCGAGCCGATTCTCCCTCAACCGAACTATGGCCGGTCAGCGTCCTAGCGGCCCTCTGCATCCCCTCGTGGCCTACTGGGATGGGCCGAGCAGGCCTGGTCGAACCCAATGGGTCAGCTTTCCCAACGGGCCTGGCCCAACCCAATGGGTGAGGACAAGTCTTCCTGAACCGGGTCGTCCTAAACTAAGATAGGCCGAGTCGGTACGATCAGGTTGGACCAGACACATGCCCAATATCGACCATTTACTTTCTTTGACCATATCTATGTAACCGAACATCGGTTTGATGAACTGTCAGTGGAACTGGTAATCTAGGAGCTTCACGGTCCCGTTGAATATACCCCACTGGATTTTGGGGTGTAGCTGAGATACGGTTAATTTGGATCGTGTACGAATCCAACCGGGGCCCTAGGACTAAATGGAAAATAACTCACAGACTAGACATTTAATTGACACGCCTAATGTTGCGTTGAATGTGCTATGACGAGGCAGACCTTCAGGATATTTCTTCATGGGACTTCATGGAAGTTTATATTTTGAAACATGGATTGAGGAGTGGAATCACCTGGAATCAAGCGTTCTTGTGTGGAAACCCTGTGGCTAGATTCTCTCTAACTACTATTCCTGGATCCTGTGTGGGTTCGACAGCTCTGACTACTGTTCCTTGATCCATTGTGGGTTCGACATATCTGACTACTGTTCCTAGATCATGTGTGGGTTCGACAACATGTACTAGTGTTCCTAGATTCTATGTGGGTTTGAGAGCTCTGACTACTGTACCTGGATCATGTGTGGGTTCCACAGCTCTAACTACTATTCCTGGATCCTGTGTGGGTTTGACAGCTCTGACTACTATTCTTGGATCTTATGTGGGTTCGACAATTATGATTTATGTACCAAGATCCTATGTGTATTTGATAAAATAGATGATTTAGTGGATATATCTAATCATCTCTAACTCTCAAAAAAAGTTGTATACCAGTGTGAGCTGAGTCAGTATCTTTTTTGTTTACCTCATGATTGAGATGGATTACATGATATCTTAGGTATATGTATGGGAATATAACTATGTGGGGTTATATTTTGATTTCATACTTTTTGGTTTATCCATGTGGGATTTTGTGAGACCTAGAGGGTCTTGGGGTCCCTACTGAGTATCATTATACTCACCCATGCATGGGCTATGCTCGCACCTCATTGTGTTGGTTGCAGAAGACGGACAAAACTGACTGAGGCTGATAGTATTAGGACTGGACGGTACCCAGAGTTGGACCATATGGTGTAATGGTATATGGAGGAGACGAACAAATGTGGAGTGGTGAGGAGACTATTTGTACCAACCATTCAGGTAGGAATCTCAGAGGATGACCCAACAACTATTTTTCTTTTCATCAGTTGTACTTGTATTTCCAGTTCCTTGTACTTTACAGTTGGGCTGGTATTTCCAGCCCCTTTTACTTTTCATCACTCTTTCATAATACAGTTTACATAGTTTTTTTTCTAGTTATGTGCTATATTGTGAGAGTTATAGGTTATAAAGGCAATGCCTTCCTGGTTTTTGGTAAATATTCCTTCGGTGCAGGTTGTTAGACCCTGGCTTAAGGAAGGCGGGCATGGGGTAGTCATGGCATGGGCCCTGGGGGATGGGTCATGACAAACGACTATAGAAAACACTATTACCACACTATGAATCCTTATGATTCTCAACCTCTAAAGACATAATAAAATATTATGCATTGTGATGTAATGAATAGGTGTGATCTATATAGGCTTAGTAGGATACCACCAAATTGTTAGATAAAAAATCTCTATACAGTAATCTACACATGAAAAAATATAAATAAATTATTTAATTAAAAATAGATAAATAGTATTTATATAAAAAAGGTAAAAAATAAAATTTCCCCAATGTTCCAAAAATTAAAACATCAAATAATTTCATTTACAAAGTAGTGTTAAAATAGAATAATTTATTACATTTAATATCTAGTCCAAAACAATCAATATATTTGGAAACCACATTCCAAGATCAGAATAGGTCAGGATATCTATGATACTCATACAAATACATAGACAATATTACACATCAATGCCATGTATATATAGATCAACTCTTAATATACGGAGAACACCCCACCAAGTGAACCTCCCAACATGTCTGTCAAGTCCCAATAATAATGGGATTATGTAGTAGAGTAATACAACATGAGTGATCCCCCAATCATAATCATAATATGAGGCCTCTGGATACACCTTCCAATTAAACACCAAAGGATTATAATGTTCTATATTTTCTAAACCATTTCATTAAATCTATTCATTGAAAAACTATTCATAAATCAATTTCACAAATATCTGAAAAAAAAGTTAACCAAAACAAGGTAAAAATGTATTTTCTAAAAAACTATTTTCCATAAATAGAAATGAATTATTCGAATTCGTTTATAGACACCCGAGGAATACGGTTCATCCATAATATGCAAATGATGGACCCACATAACTCAAAATCTGGTCCTACAAAACCACAACAATATCCTCCAAGGTTATAAAACACAAGGTAAAAAAGGATTTCCTAAAAATTCCCATAATCTCAAAATATTTTAAAACAAATTATACATGATAGATAAAAACATCCCTCAAAGAACATGAATGCCTCAAAACAACCAACATAAAGGATATCCTCCAAATGGATACCACACAATAGATCTATAAAGGATCAAAAATATTTTTATCATATATCAATGGATCCATAAACATAACACAACGGTGCTACCACAATCAATTTCAATATAGAATCATATGGATTAATTACCCTTATTTAGGAACTGTAACTTCAACGAAGATCAATCATTGATCGAGACAGCCCTAAATGAGAAGAGATCCCCATAATATCCTTTGATATATCTTAGGTCTTGATGCAGAAGATACACATCAAATGAAAAATTAATAACAAGTATATCACTATAAAACAATAATCAAGAAACATTAATGATGTGAATCTATTTAACGACGTGAATTTCTTATTTAATAAAATCATACAAAACCCATGTCGCCTAAGATTATGAAAAACTAATTTTGACTATTTAATGAAGTGAACATTATTCATGGAGCTTAAAAGATTCATACCATTATAAAATTCATGAAATATTTTGGAAAAATTATATATGTTCTATAGTCGATTCAATGTGTGAAAATTTACCATGGAATGAAAATATGAGTTACTTCAATGGACTTCATCTTAATCCTCTTACACATTTATACACAGATAACATTAATTTCAATAAAACTTCATACCAAAAAATAGGTAATTTTACATTCAAAATGATATCATCCTTTATAATCACCATAATGTAACAAATAATAAGAAAATGAAAACCTATATGAGAAATACCTAAAATTTTGTGATGGGATGTTACACATTCCACATTAATGAAGGAGAGTTTCGGAATATTCCACTCAATTTCACATATATAATGAACCCTTTACTAATATAAGATCACACCAATCCTTTAATTATTTCCCCATTATTTTCCCATATTCACTTCCTAGTAAAGTTATCCCATGTTTGTAATTATATTATAACATAAAAATCACACTATCTTCCATCATGATCTTCATTTAATCATTTTTTCATGTTTTAAGTTTAAAGTTGGTGTTAGCTGTGTTTTGAATTATATTTTTAATTTAAATATCACTGTAGATATGTGTGTTTACCACTCAACAAAAAAATGTATTTTGAAAATAAAAAACTAGAATTGGTGGTATATAGTCTCATTATGCATCCCCATATCCTTCAACACCTATGAACGTTTTCAAAAAGGATATGTTTTCATATAATATATAATATTATAATTTGTCTATTCATACACAATATTCACCATCTATAACTTCAATAATATTTTATAATACTATAAAATCATCTAATTTAAATCAATATTCTTATATACATAGGTTAATAAAATAACAGAAAAACCCACTCTTAAACATTGATTCATAATAACATGTTCTTTGTGGGATCTGTTTCACCACCATTGAATGATGTTATAAATATTCCATCATGAATTATTATTAATAACATATCTATGATAATACATTCTGTTTAAAATGAATTTATGTTATACTGTTAATTTATAATGGAACATTATAAAATTATTTTTATTGATAAAAATATTTTCTTTGGCTCTATAGCTAGAAAAGGTGAATCCTTAATCAATAATTTAAAACAGTTACTCAAAAATAAATGATATAAAAATGAAAATATACATGTATATAAAAAACATATATATCATTTGTTAGTCCGTAATTGGTGTGAAAATAAATGAATAAAATAAGTGACCAAAACCACCAAACAGAATCAAATATGTAAAAAATGGAGTAAAATAACCTAGGGTGTTCAATTTTAAAAATGATTAATTTATGAAGGTGTAAAATGAGAATAAAAAAATAATATTATTCACTAAAATAAAAATATTTTTTTACTAAATTAATTAATAATAAACTAAAATTTGTAATATAGCACTTTAGAGTGCATCAGGAAATATGGAAATCTTGGGTAATGGTTTCTTCATCTCAATTTTCATCTCCTCATATATATTTAATATTATACTCCTATATTCAATTATATGTTTTATACAGTTCCCCATATAAAATTTTTATCACTATTTAAAATTCACACACTAGATTTATAATTATATTCTCTCATTTATGAACGTTTTATTTATACAAAACCAAAGTCAAAATTTATTTTCCATTTTAATTTATTCAACTCTATATATTCGTCCTATTATGAAATTGAATTCATTTATTTTTTGTTTTTAACTACCCATCTACTTATATTATCATTATTTTCATTTAAATCATTGCATATTAATTTTTATGGTCTCTTTTATTTCATTTTTGATTCATACATTAAAAAATATAATATTATCATTTGTGACTCAATCTCCATTTCATTGAGTCATAATTATCCATCATCGACATGGTTATTATTATTCATATATACAAACAATTATAATTTATATATTTATGTTTCAAATTAGTTTTAATGAAATAAAAATCTAATATCAATTTTTTTTTGAATGATTCATACATCAAACAAACAAGACATACTAATGTGTAATTTCGACTCACTTTATTAAGTATTTATCTTCCACTTAAATTCATTTCTAAAAAAATATCAAATTTTCTTAAATTTTATGGTAAATAAATATTCTCTTATATACCACAATATTTTGTGTTTAAATCTATTAAAAACTGAATGAATTAATGTTATCCATGCGGGGTGCATCCAACCATTCATATAAATGCATATTATAGTGTTTCTCTTCACATAGAAGTATCTTACACACATTATTTTATATTATTTTCCTTTATTTTTTTCCGTTAAAACATTAATAGGTTGTTTATATTTGCAAAACTATTTTAAAAGATTTTTTGACCCTATAAAATTAATTTAATAGAGACAAATATTTTAAATTTATGAAAATCTAACAAAAAAGTATTGAATCCACACATATTATTTCTCATATATTTACCCATTTATCACTAAAATATCTACCATAAATGAAGAGATATTTCATTTACCACGTTTTAACTTTTCTTATGGTATGTTTATTTTGGTTAATATGTATATTTTTTTTATAAAATTGGATCCAATTATTGAATTCCAATTTTATCTTACATTATGATCTTCATTTATAATATATTTTGTTCTCATGGGATAATCAAACATTCCTGTATGATTGATATAATGTGGAAAATATATGTCTATTCTATAAATATGTGAGGGTAGGTCTAAAATTATGTCTTCTTATAATGAATTGGGTTGTGATTTATACTTTATTGGATGTCATGGGATACTAGTAGAGATATAATATCAAAATTGTTATGGTATATTGGTAGTTATGATCATAATTATATGTTATAAAACTAGAGATGTGATTTATGGTCCAATAATTTACTACACATGGGATATAATTTGAATCCATTATGTTATGATTATATCATGTGTTAACCTTGACATATTCTATGATTTTATATTCTTATTTTTCTGAATATTACAAATATATGTTACTATGGTTCTTGATTTTCTATTAAACATAATTATTTCATGGTATAGTTAATTCTTCATGATGACCAGTTTATGATTCCAAAATCAAATTCCATTTTCTATTATAATGTTAGAGTATTAATTACTGTGATTCCATCCTTTTATCCCATTAAAAATGTTAATTTTTAATATTTATGTATCTCAAATGTCTATGACCTAATGAGAAATCATCTTTGAATAATTGATATATTTTCCCATATTCATCATTCGATACAACCCTTTTATTGTGTATCCATTCTCATTAGGTAGGGATGAAATGTATTATATATGAATTTTAAATAAGTGAATTGTGTTTTAAATATTCTGTTGTCTAAATATCTATTGGGATATGAAATATATTTGTTATGTATGCTAATATTTTGAAAGAAACCAATAGGTTCTAAGATGGGTTTTTAATTTCTAAATAAAACACTCAAATATTTTAGTTTTCTCAATGATAATAATCCATTTTATTATGTTAACTACACCAAAAAAAACTATAAACGGGCTAGAAAATAATATTATTTTTATATGAATGTTATAAACTTGTCATAGGGTTAACGATTATGAATAAGAATAACAGACAACCAAAATATATTTAGAGATTATTTCTATTGTAAAAAATATGAATTCAATCAAAATTATTCATTACTATAATTTTTATTAGTTGGAAAATTATAATAATTAAATATTCCTATTCTATAAAATTATATTCACCATAAAAATATGATTATTTTTATTAATTGTGAATAATTAGATTTATTATATTCCATGATTAAAAATTGTAATGAAAAAACAAAAATTCATTTTGAATTCATTTTGGAAATTGGATTTCTAAAATTTTCATGTGATGAATATTTTAAATTTTTCAAATATTGTTTTTTATAGAAAATAGGGAAAAATAATGATTTTATAGTTAACATGTGTTCAAAAAAATTATAATGATTTAAAAAAATATCATTTTTTCAAAAATTATTATATAGAATATATATATTTAATATGTAATATAATTCAGAAAAAAAAATGTTAAACTTAAAATTATATTATTATCATTTCAAAAATTAGACTAATGTATTAAATCTTGAAAAAAACGTTTCTAGTTATTCTCTATTAAAATTGTAACTAACAGTTTCCATACATTTTCTTTAATTAAAAATATGACTTAATTTATGTAAAATAATAACATTAATTTTTTTTGAATAATGTTTATAATTTTTTTTCATAAAATAGTATTTATGCATAATTTTTTTTTAAATGTGGTTCTCATTACATTTACAAAGATATAGTAAAATTATTTTTTTCCAGATAAGGAAATTAGTTCCTCTAAAATGTATTATATGTTATGAATTAGCATAATTATAATTTAATTATTTAAGAAAGATTAATTTTTTTTATAATTATTCAAATAAGTAGTAAAGAATTGATACCACTTTTAGGGTTAAACGGGTTTCCCCTATAGTTATATTAATATATAAGGGTAAAAAGTCAACCTAAAGCTATAAAAATATTATTAGATGAATATTTTATTATTTATAATAGTATAACATAGAATAATAGCCTCTTTATTTCCACTTTCTAAAGAAAATTTATCTATATTATTTTAGTATTTTTAGTAATTCCATGTGTGACCGTCCTCAAACTTATAAAAGGGTTCCTCCTCTCCACCATTACTCAAATTATTTTATCCATATATCATGAACAATACCCATTAATAAAAATTACAATATTCCTTACATTAATTATTGATCTTTGGTTTTTTCCCTAGAACCATCCAATGAATGATTATGTTGTAATCCAAAGAAAGTCTCCCAAAGAAGAAATTATATTATTACCTAACTATTTAAATGTTTCTTACATATTATAAATTCCATAAATAAAGGGTTTCCATAAAAAGAAAATATTTTACTATCATATGTATACTAATATGTTATTCCTATCTTCAAAAAACAATTTTATACCACCTTTAAATAACATATAAATTGAATGTATCGCTACTGATTATGTGTACACTACTCCCTCCAAATAGTGATATATTTCATTTTACATCACTTTCACACAATAATGAAATTAATTATGCATTTAATAAATAAATAAAATATCCATGAAATAATTATCACTATTTAATGATATAAATTTTTTATATTTATTTATTCTTTTCATGATAAAATGATATCATATTTCATGTGTATGTACGATCTACCATCACAATTAATAATGTAAATAGTTTTTCAATCTATTTCTTCTTTTTTGAGATTATAAAATAAATATTACGATATTATATAATATTAAAATAATTATTCATGTTTTAGATAATATGGACCCTTAAGAATATTCCAGGATCATAAAAGCTGAATCAATTCCTAAATGAAAAATAAAGAAGTCGGCACATGAAATGATTATGATAATGAATGATTTTGAATGAATGGGTGATTTAATATTTTATGTAAACCATGTTTGGTATTATAGGTAAGAACATGATTCTATTAGTGAATTGTAATAAACTGAAATATCTTTCATAAGAGGTTAAATGAACTAACTAAAAAATTCATACATGATGGAAGGAAATTATGTTAAAATTTCAATTATTATGAGATTTGTTATGATTATGTTAACAATGATATTATTACATTATATATATATCAAAAGTAAATTATATTTTATTTTAAATGTGTTAATTTAATAAGTAAATTTTTTTCTTTAAATAATACTCTTTATATGTCCTTAATAGTCTTAATATATTTCTTTAATGAAAACCAATATTTTCGATTCATTATGGAATCATTTCCTTCAATTTCCATGTTATCTTAAAAATCAATAAAATAGTGTATTTAATATTTTAATATGATTTACTAATATCGTTATTGTAGTTTTTTAAATTTATATTATAATTTATAAACGTAATATACTGTTAATTTTCCAAATAATGAACTTTTTACAAAAGATATGAACTGGATATTTGTTTTAACATTTGTTGCATGAGTAGTCTTTTCCACCATCATTAATATTTTTTCTCAATAAATGTCCCATTATATATTTCTTTATTTCATTCTTTGGAAAACATTTTCCCTTAATGTTTATGAAATTATAAAATTATAAATTTATGACTATAAAATTTGACAGGAAACATTACCTATGGAATTTTCATGTGATCATTTAAATTTAATTTCATATATGCAGACATAATTTGATAAATAATATTCTTTAATAGGTATATACACTAACAATAACATCAACCATATTACTCTAGAAACATATTAGTCATGTTTCTCTAGTTATTTATTTGGTAAAATAATAACCATTAAAATGTTAGTTTTTGAGTATTAATGTTTATGTAGATTTTATACTGAGTTGTTGTTTATTTAATTCATATAATAAATTAATTGGACATTGTGATTGACGTACAAGATCGATTACAGACCATAAATATGTTGGTAGGTCTCATAAGACAATCTATTTTGGGTATTTGGAATTAGCAATATCTACGTAGGTATGATTGCATTGTATGAGGCCATGATTATAACATTATAATGTTTGACACTATGCACTCAATAATTTTTAAACTAGTTATTTTGTTCCATGTGATTATCTATATTGTTATTTAATCCATGTAAATATTCCCCTTAAATTATATTGGTCATATGAAATATTTTATTTTTATTTGTCTACACCATATTATACATTATTTATTTATTCTTTCATAGTTATTACTCTATGATTTCCCATACATAGAATCTAAGGTCACTAAAAATTATGTTTTTCTTTCCCCAAGATACCATGATGTGATCTATGATTGATTTCATGGATATAATAAATAAATCATAATGTTCTCACTACAATTGTAATTAGTATTTCATGATTTCAACGTAATTATAGAATATTATTATATATCTACACTGCCAATACTCCAAAATTATTTTATCCTTCAAGATGTAATATATTTTATCATGTGATTATTTAGTCAGATTACTAATAGCCCCAAGGGTGTCTTCATTGGTTTTAGAGGATGTTTAGTATAAACCTTAGAAATAGTATATGGTAGAACATATATTATATATGATTAAAATGTTAAAAACTCAAGGGAAAACACTATGTATATGATAATATAAATTTGTTTAGGTTTGGAATTTATGTATTCCTAGTAATGAAATTCATATCTGGATTTTGAATTTGGAGGTAGTAGGGGAATAGATTTACCAGGGGTAACCATTGGGGAAAATGATTGTTAACTATGAACTCATTATTCACACGGTGCATGATGAGTGGGGCTAAGACTACAGAAGTGACTAGTGACTCTAAGAGGATGTTAATCGGTTAATTAACATGCTCTATAAAAATCAATATGAATTATTAGAAAAAAAAATTCCAAAAAATTCCAAAAGATAATATGCTTACGATTTTGATATTACCATTACATGAGTTTTCAATTTAGGTTGGGTATTAAAAGAGATATATAACAAAAAATAATGATTAATAATGTTATGATATAATCTAATGTATTCCATTATTTATAATTTGTAACTAATGGAATAAATAAAAAACATGAGAAAAATAAAAATCAATGTTTGGATTTTGAAACTGAGAAATTTAATACAGTTTCTGTTAGAGCCTAGAAGATTATGACTATATTAAGTTAGTTGACTCATGTTATGACCAATAAAACTACCCATCTGGTACAAACTATTTTTTCACCACATGATACATATATATAAGAAAAAATCAGGAAATACAAACATAAATATTATAATGTAACTACAAACCCATTGATAACCGATCAATGAGTCATGTCCCTTGAAAATTTAATTTTTTATTTGATAAGAAATAAATGTTGAAGATTATTCTATAATTTTATTATTTAAATAGATATATTGATAAATGATGTCTGATGATTCAAAATAAAAAGGAGTCTCATGAGATATATATAATAAAATTGAATATTTTTAATGATGTATTATTTATAAAATAATTTCCTTTTGATAAATTAATAGATGTCAAACAATATTTACTCAATCGCATATTGAATGAAGAATAATGTGTGGATGAGTATTTGGAATACATTAAAATATCAGTATGTCTTGTTATAGAAAAATATGTAATCCAAAAATTAAGATTTCTCAATACATTTATGGGATTAACCCATCCCTCTAAAAATATTATCCTTAAAAAAATAGTCAGCAAATGGTGATACGGTATCAAGTTTCTTCTAGATGGAGAAATAATTCTCAATTTCATATATATTCAATCAAAATTAATAGGATAAGAATATTGACCACTATGAAAAAATTGTTGGATTTGAAGGAAAATAATGGAAGGATAGAATATCCCCCATGTTATAATTGTGGAAATAACCCGCATTATATATTATTGAAAGAAATGGAATATTTTTTTGAGTATAATTACATCATGAATGTGAATTAAATGAAATTAATGGAGAAATAAATGACTAAGTTCCCACTATATGGAGATGAGGTACTACACATGATGTATCTCAGAACAAAAATATGTAACTATTGAATCATTAATTTTGAATATAAAATACCATGAAAATTATATATTCTCCATGATGAAAAATATTATGTGTATTTAAGGAGTATATACATAAACATATTATTTCAAAAATTATCTTAAACACAACTCTCAAACTTCTAAATATTAGAACCCATTTACACTATAATATGTTAAAATATCCATCAAAACTTAGTGAAATAAGAAATAATAAAGTGTCACGTCAAATGCTTGATAATAGTGGACATATGTTAAATAAATAAATAATTATTCATGATAACAAGTGTATGAGAAAATTTTCATACAACAATAAACACATACCTCATATATTTAATACCTTTACTAACCAGTCATTTCATAATGCGTTTTCGTAAAAAAAATGTCAACAATAATAATAATAATGAAAATTATATAATCAATCTTGTACGACACTAAATTATCATAAATATATTAATGTGTAATAATACAAATCATATAACATTATGAACATGTATATATAGTAACATATTAACATATTATGTTAAATAAATGAAATTGTGTCCCTATGTAAACTTATAGACATGAAACCAAGTCGATGTAAAGACTCTTGAAAATGAAACCAGGTCTATGAAAATGCAAATGGAAATAAAATATGTTCCATCTATAATTTTGTGATGGTAAAATTATGATCTTTCATAAAATATTTATCTTATGAGTTATCAATAATTTCCAAATTCATTGGAGGGAAATAATATACCAATATTTTATTTAAATTTTAAGTAAAACTTTTCCACAATACCCTAAAAATCATCATTATTTTGTTGTACTATCCATGGAAACCATATTATTTTCCAAAATAATTCTTAACACCCTTTTATTTTATTATTATTTTCCCTTAAATTTATCTTCATTAATTTCTAGTGGTAAATTCCACACAATGATTTAACAAACCACAATATATAATTATTATTATTATTTAAACATGGTCAGCTTAAATTACCTATTAAACATGGTGTTATGATGATGAATAAATTAATATTTTAAAAAATAAGAATATTTTTTTTATATAAATAATTCATACTGATACATAATAATTTTTTTTTGGTAATTTCATTATATGTTTTGAAAAAACTATTTCTCAAAAAAATGTTTTTATTTATTTTGGTTAAAAAATAGTAAATAGAATTTTTCTCAAATTTAGAAAACTCATTTGAAAAAATATAATTCACTTTTTAAGTCTTCAGGCAATTTTATAGTTTTATTAAATTTGTGAATCTTTTCAATAATGATTTATTTTTGGATGAATAATAATCAAATACATAAATTTTTAAAAATCTTCCAGTCCATTTAATGTTTGTACATGCTAAATTTTACAATATTATGTTATGAAATTTAAGGATTTTTCAATAAAATATTTATTCATATTATTTATTTCATTAGAATTAATTTCATTTTAAATTTTAATATTTAAACATTCTATACATATGAAAATGTTCTCTTTGGAAAATTGCTTCTTCATCGGGTAAATTATTTTAATTTTAAATTAAAATATCACATCGATTTGAATAAAAATTTGAAAAATAGATTCTATATTTTTAACTATTTATAATGATTCAATTAGGATCCTTTTGGGATGTTTGAAACGTGGGTAAAACATTTTTCATTCAAACATTTCATGTTTTTCATCACCCCAACATATAAAATGAAACCCCCTCTCCTATTAAATTAACACATCCAAAAACATTGGTTTACTTTAATATAATCCCAAATAAACTAAGAAATTCCATACCCACATCCTAGAGTCCTTAGTTTTATCATTAATTACCCAAAAACAGGATTTATTTTTAAACGTAAAGGGGTTCTCCAAAAAAGAGTAGGTTTCAATGTGTATGAAGGAAGTTGTGACTTGAGGTAAGGGAATTTCATTTTATATTAGTTTTTTTATATATATCATGTTATAGACCAATATTATTGATGAGGTTTATTAAAATCCCATTATACATGTAATATCATGAATTCATTTATTCATATAATATTTAATATTTCATTTAATGTTATTCATTTATGAGTCTTACGATTCAAAACATACAAATGCATGTATAGGATTTTCATCTCAGTTTAATTTTCATAAGACACATTCCATATTCGGAATATTATTCTTTTGTGTAGTTTTTATTATTCATAATTTTATTTTTTATGATTATTATTATGATAATTATTGGGATTTACAAATCCATATAATTTTATTTCATTCATGAGTCTTACAATTCAAACATTAAAAATACGGTAATGGTATTATGTTTCAATGTCATTGTTTGGTATGTTTATTTTAATTATGTTTCTAATTAATAAATAATATGATGTGCATATAAATAATCACATTCATATTATTATCCCATATTAATTTCAGGAGAATATATTTTCCCATTCATTTCTCTTTCATTAAATACTCAAGTGATCAAAAAAACGAATTTATGAAAAATCATCATTAGTTTGATCATTGTTCAAAAATACATTTTATTTCATGATCATGATTTTGATTTTTTTTTAAAATAATGATTTATAATGTCACGACCCATCCTCGGGGCCCGTGCCGTGACTACCACAAGCCCGCCTTCCATAGGCAAGGGGCTGGCGACTACCACCAAGGCATAAATCCTGATAAACAGGGAAGGCATTGCCTTTGTAAAGTAAAAAACCACCACAGAGTAAGAAAGAGGAAATAGTAAACACTAAGTGAAAACTGTAACAAGCTGTGCTGAAAGTAAAAGGGGCTGGAAATACAATCCCAACTGTAAAGTACAACTGAAGGGAAAAACTGCAACTGAAAAGAAAATCCGCAACGTCGAGCCGTCCTCTAGAAGTCCCACCTGAAGGGTGGGTACAAATTGCCTCCACAGCTCCTTGGTCCAGCCGTCCGCTCCGAGTACATCCAACTCAGTGGTCCACCTCCAGGTACCGTCCTGCTCCGCAAGCCTCCACCACGATCAGCGATGTCCGTCGTCTCCAACCAACACAACGAAGTGTGAGCATAGCTCGTGCAGGTGTGAGTATAATCTACTCAGTAGGGACCCCGAGACCCCCGAAGGTCTCCCGAAATCCAAAAAGGATAAACCAAAAAGGGAAGATACATTTACGAAGTAACAACCGACACTGCTTAGGTATATTCCCATACATATACCTAAGTAATCAATTCCCGTTCGGCTCCAACATCCGAGCCCAAGCACAACCTAGTCCACACAGGAAAGCAAAACGTAAATCAACACAGGATAGCACAACACAATCCACGAAGGAGAGCAAAAGTAATCCACATAGGATAGATCAACACAATCTACAAAGGAAAGTAAACAGTAAATCCACACAGGATAGTTCAAAACAATCCACAAAGGAGGGTAACACATGATTCAGCAGACACAGGTATACTTCTTCGGATGAAGATAAAGATGATCACTGATCCATCTAAGTCATCGGACCCACAAAGGATCGATAGGTACTAACCCCCGCAAAGACCCACACATGATCGGGCCCACACAGGACCTGTAGGCGCTGGCTCACACAGAACCGCTGAGCGCTAACCCACACAGGATCGGATCCACACAGGATCTGCAGCACTGATCCACATAGGATCGCTGAGTGCAGTAGTCATCGCAGTCCACTGAGGATCTCTGCACAGTCATTGTCGTAGTCCACTAAGGATCTCTGCACAGTTGTCGTCGCAGTCACAGTAGCAGTCGCAACCAGCTCTAGGGTTCCCGCACACAACAAGCTCGTTCGGGAGGGTCCCCTCCACGAGCCGAGTGGCTGACACATCAACTGACACAAGGTCTGAAGTTTATGTATCCAAAAGTTCTGTATCGTCAATAGGAACTCAACGTCGCAGATGGCGCGTCAATCAGACGCCCGATCTGAGAGTTATTGGCTTTTTCGTCTCAGGGGCCCGGTTGGTTTTTAAGGAAATACCAACCCGACCGTACTCCACCTCCATCCAAACCTCGGGCGGAGTGAGCCAAAAGATCCGTCTCACTTAGAGAAACTCAACGAAGTCGATGTCACATCAATCGGACGTCTGACGCTCAAGATATGAGTGTTTCCGCTTCGAGGGCCCGGTTGGTTTCGTGTACGAACCAACCCGGCCGAACCCGAAGTATTCCGAAACCTTGAGTGCGATATACCGAAAGGACCGTCTCGATCCAAGGATCATGTTGCCGCAGACGGCGCGTCGTTCGGAGCCCCGTAGCTCAAGTTATGAGAAAAAACCCAAAAAACGGTCCCGAAGACGGGGGGTCTGGGCCCGGACCGACCCGGCCCGACCCCCCCCCCCCCCCCCCCCCCCCGAGTCGGACCCGGTTCGGCGCGGCCCAGTCGGTCGGGACGGCCCGGCTCAGCTCGGCCGAGCGGCCGAGCGAGGCAGCAGCGGGGTGGCGCTGCCCCCGCGGGAGGAAGGAGTTGCTGCCCACATGGGGCCGTGCTGGAGTCAACGAACGTGGCTTTTGCCGCGTCCCGTGCATGTGAGCTGGACCTGCGTGGCCGAGGGTCCGCTGGCCGCCGCCGCCGGTGGCTTCCGCGGGCCACCGGAGTTGCTCCGGTGGTCCGTTTTCCTTCCTGTCTGCACAGTCGTCGTCGCAGTCACAGTAGCAGTCGCAGCCAGATCTAGGGTTCCCGCACACATCAAGCTCGTTCGGGAGGGTCCGCTCCACGAGCCGAGTGGCTGATACATCAACTGACACAAGGTCCGAAGATGATGTATCCAAAAGTTCCGTATCGTCAAGTGGAACTCAACGTCGCAGACGACGCATCAATCGGACGCCCGGTCTGAGAGTTATTGGCCTTTTCGTCCCAGGGGCCCGGTTGGTTTTTAAGGCAAAACCAACCTGACCGTACTCCACCTGCATCCAAACCTCGGGCGGAGTGAGCCAAAAGATCCGTCTCACTTAGAGGAACTCAACGAAGTCGACGACACGTCAATCGGACGTCCGAAGCTCAAGATATGAGTGTTTCCGCTCCGAGGGCCCGGTTGGTTTCGTGTACGAACCAACCCGGCCGAACCCAAAGTATTCCGAACCCTTGAGTGAGATATACCGAAACGACCATCTCAATCCAAGGATCGCGTTGCCGCTGACGGCGCGTCATTCAGAGGCTCGTAGCTCAAGTTATGAGCAAAAGACCAAAAACGGTCTGAAGACGGGGGGTCTGGGCCCGGACCGACCCGGCCCAACCCCCCCCCCCCCCCCCCCCCCCCCCCCGCCCCCCGGGTCGGCCTGAATCGGGGCAGACCCGGTTCGGCGCGGCCAGGTCCGGTAGGTCGAGCAGGCCCGGCTCACCTCGGCCGAGCGGCCGAGCGAGGCAGCCGCGGGGTGGCGCTGCCACCACAGGAGGAAGGTGCCACGACCCAAGTGGGGCTACACTGGAGTCAACGGACGCGGCTTTTGCCGCGTCCCATGCGTGTGAGTCGGACCCGTGCAGCCGCGGGTCCACTGGCCGCCACTGCGGCTTCAGCTGCGGCGGCCCAGTCCGGCGGGGCGCCGGGGCGCCGCTGCCTCCGGCCGCCGGCGCCGCTGTGCAGGCGACCTACGCCGCCGGTGGCTTCTATGGGCCACCGGAGTTGCTCCGATGGTCCGTTTTCCTTCTCGTCTTCACCGAAGCTCCTCCCGGGTCCCGTTCTTCACTGCGGAAACAATGGATCATCCCTACGGCATGTTTTGTCGTCGCCCGCCAAATCCGCACAACAACGAAGAACTGCGGAAGGTTGTCGGGCCATGTTCGTTTGGCCCTCACCCTCCGCGTTAGGCGATAACAATCGGGAAGAATAATTAACATATCAAACACCAATTTTATTAAATTAAAATTGTTCTTATGAAACCAGGTTCTTTATTTTAAAAGAAACGATCACGGGAAAAAATAAATTATTTCACAACGACCCCTACCTCGTCATGTCACTCGTGCGTTCTTCGCGGAATTGTTCATCGCGGAAGGAGGGAATCATCGCGTCGTCATGGTATTCGGCGTTGCGTCGACGAACTCTGAGGACCAAGAAATAACAGATTTAATTTTAATAATTAAATCCATATTGAGTTATAGTCCACAAATGAAAAAAAATTAAAGGACCGCAATCCCCTACCTTGTCGTTGTCGATCGAAGGTTGTCACGGGGTTGGATCGTCGCGGAAGAAGTGGCGCGGAGGGAGAAGAAACATCGGCGTTGCGGCACACGGCGTCGCGTCGTCGATTCCGTGGGCTCGGCGTTATTTTCGTTCTTTGCGTTCTTCACGAAGGAGGATGAAGAACATGAGGTTTGTGTCAAATCCTCTCAACGAGCATTTTTCCAGAAGTCGTGCGTTGGTCTTATTTTATTATTACGTCAACGGATTTCAAACAGGTTATGAAACGAATTAATTAATTCATAGAATTAATTCAACGAAGAAAACCGCCCAATTAATTGGTGCGTTAAGAATTTAAGAAAACACGTCAGTTGACTTTCATAATGACTGGTTTTCGTGGGTGCGTTACTTAGCGGAAAAGAAACGGTGGGGCTCGTGCGGGCCCCACCTCACAAATATCCTACCAAGGGGGTAGGATATTTTTGGATAGCACCCTATCCGTAACAACTCCGTTTAGGCAGTTTTAAGTGGCTCTAAGTGAAATAAAATAATGTTTATCGTACAAATTATTTATTTCTTAACTTTATGCCCAAAAATTAAAAACCAAAACCGAGCAAACGCAACTCCGGAAGAGGCGTTTCTAAGCAAATATCGGCGCTGTGATTCCATCGGTGCCCCCAGAATTCCATTCCGAGCACCGGTTTAAAAGTTAGAAAAATCCGCTCGTCCGTTCACTGAACGTACCCGAGCCAAACATCGGAAAATGATTCTGGGAACACCCGGCCTCAGAATCAGGTGCCGTCAGAGACTGCGTTCTTGTAAAATTCCAAAGAAAATTAAAAAAAAAATTCCTTGAAATTTACGGGCCTTTACATTACTCCCACCTCAGGGCTTTACGTCCCCATAAAGATACATCATAAAATAGGGAAACAAATGTGGGTACTGAGCACGCATTTGAGCCTCCCACTCCCAAGTTCTCTCCTGGAGATTCCCTTGCTTCCATCTGATGCGCACGAGAGGAATCGACCATCCATGTAGGACCCGCTCATGTCGATCCTCGATCTCCACTAGGACCTCCGCAAAAGTCTCCCCATCATCAACGTCCAGCTCCCTATAGTCAATGATATGCGTCGGGTTGTGCACGTATCTCCTCAACTGAGATACGTGGAAGACGTCATGCACCCGGTGCAACTGAGGTGGTAGAGCCAGGCGATAAGCCACCTATCCAATCCTGGTGAGGACCTGGAAGGGTACGATGAAGCGTGGAAACAACTTTCCACCTCGACCAAATCTCTATAAACCACGTTGAGATGAGACCCGCAAGAAGACGTGGTTGCCATCCTCGAACTCTAGTGGCCTACGCCTCCTGTCAGCATAGGACTTCTGCCTGCTCTGAGCTGTCCTCATCTGCTCCTTGATGACCTGGACCTTCTCTGTCTTGGCCCGGACCATCTCTGGTCCCACAAGTGCTGACTCCACAGGGTATGTCCAGCACAAAGGAGATCTGCAAGGTCTGTCGTACAATGCCTCGTATGGTGCCATCCCGATGGTGGAGTGGTAGCTGTTGTTGTACACGAACTCCTACAAGGGTAGATGATCCTCCCAGCTGCGACCAAAGTCAAGGAAACATGAGCAGAGCATGTCCTCGAGAGTCTGAATGGTCCTCTTCGTCTGACCATCCGTATGAGGGTGAAAGGCGGTGCTCAGACATAGCCGCCTCCAGAACGCCTCCTGCAACCCCTTCTAATGCTGGGAAGTAATGCGAGCATCTCAATCGGAAATGATAGATGATGGCACACCGTGAAGCCGTACAATCTCCTGAACGTAGAGACGCCCCAAGCTCTCCACTGAGCCCTGCTCTCTGATGGGTAAGAAGTGAGACGGCTTGGTGAGTCGGTCGACAATCACCCAGATGGAGTCGTGACCTCTGGAAGTGCGTGGAAGTCCATTCACGAAGTCCATAGATATCCCGTCCCACTTGCACTCTGGGCCCTCCAATGACTATACCAAGCCTGCTAGTACCTAATGCTCTGCCTTCACCTGCTGGCAGGTGAGGCACCGTGAATCAAACTCTGCCATAGCCTTCTTCATGCCCGGCCACCAGAGCTGTCGTCTGAGGTCCTGGTACATCTTCTCCACTCCAGGATGCACCGCCAAAGGAGAAGTGTGAAACTCTCTCAGCACCTCATCCTGTAAAGAAACTAGTTCCAAGGTATGTCCTTTGAAAAGCACGACGTTCTCTGCTCCAAGGGAGAAACCCTCAGGTTCCTGTCCCGAGGATATCTGTGCACGCCGCTTCTCACAGTCAGCATCCCCATGCTGTGCCTCTCTGACCCGCTATAGTAGTGGAGGGGTTACTGTGAGAGACTGAAGGAAGGCTGATCCGTCTCTATCCATAAAGGATATCTGCAAGGCGGCTAGCTGCTCTATCGCCTCCTCAAGTAGATGGATGCCCGTCCTCCTGTTGAGAGCATCGGCTACTACGTTCCCCTTCACAGGAGTATAGAATATCTCAACTTCATAGTCCTGGAGGAACTCGAGCCATTGCCACTGTCCCAGGTTCAAGTCATTCTGAGAGAAGATGTACCTGAGACTCTGGTGGTCAGAAAAGGTTGTAAAGCGCTCGCCCATCAGATAGTGCTGCCAGGTCTTCAGTGCGAAGACCACTACTGCTAGCTCCAGGTCATGTGTGGCATAGTTCTACTCATGCGGCCTCAACTGACGTGATCCATAGGAAATCACGACCCGCTCCTGCATCAGGACACATCCGAGTCCGGTCCCTGATGCATCACAGTAGACTACGTATCCAAATCCCTTCTCAGAAAACCTCATGATAGGTGCGCTAGTCAATCTCTGTCTCAGCTCCTGAAAGCTCTGCTGACATCTATATGACAACACAAAGGGTTTCCCCTTCTTCGTCAAAGCTGAGAGTTGTGCCGAAACTCTATAGAAGTCCGAAACAAATATCCGATAGTATCCAGCTAGTCCAAAGAAACTCCGCAACTCCGTCACGCTCCTGGGTGGCTCCCAAGCTAGCACTGCCTCGATCTTCGTGGGATCCACTGCAACTCCCGCCTCAGAGATGATGTTCCCCAAGAAGTGGACCTCACATAACCAGAACTGGCACTTCGAGAGCTTTCCATAAAGCTGGTGCTCTCAGAGTGTGTCTAGTACAACCCGCAAGTGGTAGGCGTGCTCCTACTCCGTGGTCGAGTACACCAAAATGTCGTCGATGAAGACCACGACAAATTGATCGAGGTATGGATGGAAGATCCTGTTCATGAGGCTCCTGAACACTACTGGAGCGTTGGTTATGCCGAAAGGCATAACCATGAACTCATAGTGGCCATACTGACAACTGATGGTCGTCTTCTGCACATCCTCATATCAAACTCTGAGGTGATGATAGCCTGACTTGAGGTCTATCTTCGAAAACCCCCGTTCTCCCTTGAGCTGATCGAAGAGGTCATCAATCCTTGGTAGAGGATACTTGTTCCTCACTGTAACCTGGTTCAGGAGACGATAGTCGACACACAGTCGTATGCTCCCGTCTGCCTTCTTGGAAAACAATATCGGGGAAGCCCAGGGTGAAACACTGGGTCGGATGAACCCCTTGCCCTGCAAGTCCTCCAACTATACCCGCAGCTCTCGAAGCTCAGCGGGGGCCATCCGATACGCTGGAGTGGATATTGGGGCTGTCCTGGGGTACAGATCAATATAAATTTCTACCTCTCTGGGAGGAGGTAGCCCTGGAATGTCATCGGGAAAGACGTCCGCGTACTGATCCACCACTGCAGGAAAACTAAGACTCCGCACGTCAACTGCTCCTAGGATGAGGCTAGACAACTGATGAGTAATGGGCTGTCCCCTCCTCTGCGAGAGTCCCTCCTATGCTGCTAAGGCTCCCTTCTCGCCGGTGAAGGTGAACCTGCTCCCGTCGGTGCGCACACATCGCACCTTGCGCCTAATACAGTCAATCTGAGCATGGAGTGTAGATAACCAATCCATGCCCTAGATGACGTCGTAAGGCCTTGACTCCGCTACAAAAAGATCACAGCCGAAGATCTCGCCTCCTAGAGTAAGCTCACACTGCCGGCACCAGTGTGTAATCGCCGAGTCTGCTCCCGTAGGAGTCTCTAGCCGTAAGGATCGACCCAACGGCTCTGTCGTAATCACCGAGCTCTGAACAAAGGTAGTGGCTATGAAAGAGTGACTCGCTCCTATGTCTATAAGAACTTCAGCAAGGGTGGAATAGACACAGATCGTATCTCGAATCATCTCGGGCACGCCGTGGTCATAGGCCTCCGCAGCCTGGAGCTGTGCCTGTCTCTGCCCGCCAGCTCCCTATGGTCGAGGTGGCCCTGCTGGTGGTGCTGGGGGTAGAGCCTCAAAGCGTCGCCCACCACCCGCTGCTCGGTCAGCTCCTCTGCCTCGTCCGCCTCCTCCCTGCGGACCACCACGGTCGACCCTCTGCCTCTGCCTGGGTGGCCCCTCCACCATCTACTGCTCCTCGACACGACGGGTCGGGCAGTCACGAGCCATGTGGCCCTACCCGCCGCATGCGTAGCACTGCCTGCCTCTCGAAAGACTGGCTCCGCACTGTGTGCCCCGCACTACTAAGCCAGTGTCCGGAGGTCGTCTGCCGGAAGGTCTGGTCTTCCTAGACCCATGAGTCATCCGTCGGCTACCTGCTGCCGAAGACTCCACTACCCGCCGCCCTGCGGTAGGTCTCGCTTCTGAAGTAGACTCAGCAAGAAAGCTCTCGATCAGAATGGCTCGCTCCAGCACTCCTACCTGAGTCGGAAAGATGAGGGAGATTAGCGACGCCCTGATCTCGTGTCTTAAACCCTGCTCAAAGGTCCGGGCACGAAAGAAGGGGACTCGTACCATATCTGTCGAGTAGCGCGAGAGATCGGTAAATCTCGCCACGTACTGGGCGACCGTCAAGCAGCCCTGCCGCAGCTGAAGGAGTTCCTGGATGCGCATCGCACAGAGGGTGGCCGGGAAGAACTCTGAGCGGAAGAGGCTCTCGAAGTTCGTCCAAAGAGGAGATGCCTCGTCATGCACCTAGAGCATCATGCTCCACCATCGGCCTATTGCTGCGTGCAGTAGGCTCGCAGCGAGGATCACCCTGAGGTCTGCTGGCATCCTCACTAGCCTGAAAACTCGTACGACGGCCTCCAGCCAGTCCTCGGCTGCCTGGGGGTTTGTCTCCCCGCAGAACCTGGGCGGTCACTGGCGCTGGAACTCATGAAGTGCACTAAGGCGACGTGCATCGTCAGCGGCAGGTGCTGGAAGCATCGGTGGCTCGGTGGGTAGAGGTACCGCCAGTGCCTCTGCTATCAACGGGCCCTGTACCGAGGCCTCGTCGCTCAGCGGGCTGTCGTCACGTACGACTCTCGGAACCCTAGCTGGCTGCCGTGGTGGGGCGATCCTGAAAAGGAAACAAGTGAGCCACGGTCAGAACAGTATACCTGGTGAGCTGATACAAAGTAATCACAAAGGAAACCTGAAACACACATGCAATCAATGCTTTCGTGCATTAAGTCGGAAATCAGAAGTCAGGGTCCTGGTGTACGGATACGTCGGTCGCCGCACCAACACTGGACTCCCTAGACTGATAACCACACCCAACACGCTAAACACTATTGCTTCACATAGAAGAAAGATCAGAGTCTGTGGTAGAACCGACCACCTCTGATACCAATTTGTCATGACCCGTCCTCGGGGCCTGTGCTGTGACTACCCCAAGCCCACCTTCCATTGGCCAGGGGCTGGCGACTGCCACCAAGGCGTAAATCCCGATAATCAGGGAAGGCATTGCCTTTGTAAATTAAAAAACCACCACATAGTAAGAATGCAGAAAGAGTAAACACTAAGTGAAAACTGTAACAAGCTGTGCTGAAAGTAAAAGGGGCCGGAAATACAAGCCCAACTGTAAAGTACAACTGAAGGAAAAAACAGCAACTGAAAAGAAAAGCCACAGCGTCGAGCCATCCTCTCGAAGTCCCACCTGAAGGGTGGGTACAGATAGCCTCCACAGCTCCTCGGTCCAGCCGTTTGCTCCGAGTAAGTCCCACCCAGTGGTCCACCTCTAGGTAACGTCTTGCTCCGCAAGCCTCCACCACGATCAGCGCTGTCCATCGTCTGCAACCAACACAACGAAGTGCGGGCATAACCCGTGAAGGGGTGAGTATAAGCTACTCAGTAGGGACCCTGAGACCCCCGAAGGTCTCCCAAAATCCCCAAAGGATAAAACACAAAGGGAAGATACATTCACGAAGTAACAACCGACACTGCTTAGGTATATGCCCATACATATACCTAAGTCATCAATTCATGTTTGGCTCCAACATCCGAGACCAAGCACAACCTAGTCCACACAGGAAAGAAAAACGAAAATCTACACAGGATAGCACAACACAATCCACGAAGGAGAGAAAAAGTAATCCACATAGGATTGCTCAACACAATCCACAAAGGAAAGTAAACAGTAAATCCACACAGGATTGTTCAACACAATCCACAAAGGAGAGTAACACAGGATTCAGCTCACAAATGTATACCTCTTCGGATGATGATAAAGATGACCACTGATCCATCTAATTTGTCGGACCCATAAAGGATCGATAGGTACTAACCCCCGCAAATACCCACACAGGATCGGGCCCACACAGGATCTGTAGGCACTGGCTCACACAGAACTGCTGAGAGCTGACCCACACAGGATCAGATCCACACAGGATCTGTAGCACTGATCCACGCAGGATTGTTGAGTGCAGTAGTCGTCGCAGTCCACTGAGGATCTCTGCACAGTCGTCGTCGCAGTCTACTGAGGATCTCTGCACAATCATCGTCGCAGTCACAGTAGCAGTCACAACCTGCTCTAGGGTTCTCGAACACAGTAAGCTCGTTCGGGAGGGTCCGCTCCACGAGCCGAGTGGCTGATACATCAACTGACACAAGGTCTGATGTTGATGTATCCAAAAGTTCCGTATCGTCAACAGGAACTCAACGTCGCAGACGACGCGTCAATCAGACGCCCGGTCTGAGAGTTATTGGCTTTTTCGTCCCAGGGGCCCGGTTGGTTTTTAAGGCAAAACCAACCGGACCGTACTCCACCAGCATCCAAACCTCGGGCGGAGTGAGCCAAAAGATCTGTCTCACTTAGAGGAACTCAACGAAGTCGACGGCAAGTCAATCGGACGTCTGAAGCTCAAGATATGAGTGTTTCCGCTCCGAGGGCCCGGTTGGTTTCGTGTACGAACCAACCCGGCCGAACACAATGTATTCCGAAACCTTGAGTGCGATATACCAAAACGACCGTCTCGATCCAAGGATCGTGTTTCCGCTGATGGCGCGTCGTTCGGAGTCCCGTAGATCATTTTATGAGAAAAATACCAAAAACGGTCTGAAGACGGGGGGTCTGGGCCCGGACCGACCCAGCCCAATCCCCCCCCCCAGGTCGGCCCGGTCCGGCCAGGACGCGGCCCGGCTCGGCTCGGCTGAGCGGCCGAGCAAGGTAGCCGCGGTGTGGTGATGCCCCCGGGGGAGGAAGGAGCTGAGGCCCACCTGGGGCCGCGCTGGAGTCAACGGACGCGGCTTTTGCCGCCTTCCGTGTGTGTGAGCCGGACCCGCGCGGCCGCGGGTCCGCTGGCCGCCGCCGGTGGCTTATACGGGCCACCGGAGTTGCTCCGGTGGTCCGTTTTCCTTCCCGTCTGCGCCGAAGCTCCTCCCGGGTCCCGTTCTTCACTGCGGAAACAACGGATCGTCCCCGCGGCATGTTTTGTCATCGCCCGCCAAATCCGCACAACAACGAAGAACTGTGGAGGCTTGTTGGGCCGTGTTCATTTGGCCCGCACCCTCCGCGTTAGGTGATAACAACTGGGAAGAATAATCAAAATATCAAACAACAATTTTAATAAATTAAAATTGTTCTTATGAAACCATGTTCTTTATTTAAAAAAACGATCATGGGAAAAAATAAATTATTTCACAACGACCCCTACCTCGTCAAGTCGCTCGCGAGTTCTTCGCAGAATTGTTCGTCGCGGAAGGAGGGAATCGTCACATCGTCGCGGTATCCGGCGTTGTGTCGACGAACTCCGTGGACCAAGAAACAACAGATTTAATTTTAATAATTAAATCCATATTGAGTTATAGTCCACAAAGGAAAAAAAATTATAGGACCGCAATCCCCAACCTTGTCATTGTCAATCGAAGGTTGTCGTGGGGTTGGATCGTCGCGAGAAGAAGTGTCACGGAGGGAGAAGAAACGTCGGCGTTGCAGCACAAGGCATCGCGTCATCGATTTCCGCGGGCTCGGCATTCTTTGCGTTCTTCGCGTTCTTCGCGTTTTCATGTTCTTCGCGAAGGAGGATGAAGAACTTGAGGTTTCTGTCAAATCCTCTAAACGAGCATTTTTTCAGAAGTCGTGCGGTGGTCTTATTTTATTATTACGCCAACGGATTTCAAACAAGTTAAGAAACGAATAAATTAATTCATAGAATTAATTCAATGAAGAAAACCGCCCAATTAATTGGTGCGTTAAAAATTTAAGAAAACGCGTCAGTTGACTTTCATAATGAAGGGTTTTCGCGGGTGCGTTACTTAGCGGAAAAAAAACAGTGGGGCTCATGCGGGCCCCACCTCACAAATATCCTACCAAGGGGGTAGGATATTTTTGGATAGCACCCTATCCGTAACAACTCCACTTAAGCAGCTTTAAGTGGCTTTCAAGTGGATTTAAGTGAAATAAAATAAAGTTTGTCGTACAAATTATTTTATTTCATAACTTTAAGCCCAAAAATTAAAAACCACACCCGAGCAAATGCAACTCCGGAAGTGGCGTTTCTAAGAAAATATCGGCGCTGTGATTCCATCGGTGCCCTCAGAATTCGATTCCGAGCAACGGTTTAAAAGTTAAAAAAACTCGCTCGTCTGTTCACTAAACGTACCTGAGCCAAACTTCGGAAAATGATTCTGGGCACACCGGGCCTCAGAATCAGGTGTCGTCAGAAACTGCATTCTTTTAAAATTCCAAAGAAAATTAAAAAAAATCCTTGAAATATACGGGTATTTACATATAATTATATAATTATCTGCTAATTTTATTTATACACAATCATAAGTTTTTACAAAAATAATTCAAAAAGAATTTTCTAATTGTTTTCTAAACAATGCACTTATGAACATTTATTGATAATTTTAAAGGAATCATGTAGTTAACATGTAATAAAAGAATGGTATTTTATATGGGTATGAATTCTAAATGATATTAACTTTCCTTTAAAATATTCTTTTTTATTTATAAAATGAAAATAATTATTTAATATTATAGATGTTTTGGAATTCAAATAAGTGATTTCAAAGTGAAAAGGTTATTTTCCCCAAAACAACCACATGGGGTTTCAATCTAATATTCCATATAAGATGAAGTTATTTTATATTGTTTAATATTTATTGTGTATATAATATAATTATACCATCATTATAATTTATCTACAAGGTGTATGATTATTATTACATGATTTTTATAATACTCATTACCCTTCTATGGGTGATGCTATGGTGAAATGATAAAAATTTTCGGAATCCTGTTTATTACCCTATGGCAGTTCTATGATATAATGATTATGGAGCCTATTAACATTCAATTAAATTCATATATTTAATTTTTTTTATATTGTGGAAAAACAAATTATGGAATATTTGATCATTGGGTCATATATCATCCTATAATTCATTTGGTAAAAATTCATGATCGTTGAGATCAAAGGATACATGGTAGGTTATCCCAAGCCTAATATATAAGCTTTCATAAGTTTTTATGACAATCCAAAAACAATAGGGTATATATGAGGCTATATTATTCTATAAACAATAGGATTAATGGGATGTTATCCCAATACCAAAATAGGGTTCACATGACATTATCCCATGATTTATAAAAGTATAAAGGTGGTTATCCAAATCCAAATTTTTTATCATAGGCATGGTGGGAACCCTTGACATAATATAATTTCTCTGGTTATGTGTATACCAAAAATATATCAATTATGTAAATATTATGTTATCATGGCTCAAGTTATTTTATTACATTATGATTTATTCCATATGAACTATCATGATGCATTCTTTTACTCCTGTTTAAAATAAATGATTTAAAGGGTACAGT
Source organism: Viscum album (assembly GCA_963277665.1). Taxonomy (NCBI): domain Eukaryota; kingdom Viridiplantae; phylum Streptophyta; class Magnoliopsida; order Santalales; family Viscaceae; genus Viscum; species Viscum album. The sequence continues at coordinate 75,336,168 of OY728127.1, read as the reverse complement.
TTTCCAATATAATTCTTCTGTTATCATAAAATTATGATCATTTCTTAGTGTTATATTCATTATTTTCCTTTATTGATCATTTTCGATAACCCTTTCTTAGTTTTCAACACCAAAAGTTATAAAAAAATTTATTCTATAAGATATGCCTAAGAAGGGTGTTATTTATGAAGAACATAATAGTGGATGATGTAGTTCACATATGAAGATATTTTTCATGAATCCAAATTTCCAAAGACCCAAAACCAATTTAGTCTTTAGCCATGTTTTTTAATAATGAAATGAATATTAATATTTTAATATGTGATATGTTTTTATAAAAAACCTGGTCTTTTACAGATTTTATCTTATATTAGTTAAACCATAGACAAATCAAAGGTTTTATATAATCATACATAAAAACTCATTTTAATAATATATCCCCATAAATTAATGGGATTGTATAAATTAACAATATCAATTGAAAAAAATATTTAACAACAAAGGATAATATGATATATTAAGAATACAATTAAAAGACCACTACAATATTTTATAAGGAAAATACCCTTTTCATTCTGAAATCAATTAATTAAAATACAAGAAATCATAAAATATTAATTAAAAAATGTAACGGAAAATAACCTTCAGAAATTTAAATTATGCTCTAATGAAAATACAATACATGATGGGTGGATGATCCATATATAGGGAATAAATTAATATAAATACTACAATCACACAATTTTGTAAAAGGTATATCATTCATAAAAGAATAATTCCCATTAAAACCTCTATTAGACATGATAATATGTATAAAAATGATATTATTAATTAATTTTGGAAAAGTAAAACATTATTGAAAAATGTTTAATGAAAATATGGACATGGATTAAAATATTTGTTGAGCAAAGATAAATTATGTTTGGCTCAACATAAAAATAATTTATCAATCATTTTACTACTAAAGAGAATAAATTCTTTTAATTACAAGAAAATAACATGAATAAGTAGAGTAAAAAAAGAAATAAAATGTGTTTATCATATAATTATCTTATATTTTCTGAGAATATAAATTCAATAATGAATACTCCTCATTAAGATCAGATTTATATAAAAATACCTTTCTTCAATTATCTCCTTTCTTCATACGTATTTTAACTCCATGTATATTAAATATATAGTGATTATAAATAAATTAAGGAATATTATATATAAAATTTTATCTCTCATTTACTAATAATTCATTTTATTTTAATGTTTATACTGATAACTACTTCACTATTTAAGAAGGATTCGGTTTAGAAATCTTGATCCATACAGTTTGATCATGATTCTAGTATATTCATAACTCTAATCACGTATTTATTAGGGAATTGAAAAATTAATAATTATTTTATAAATATTTACATAAATTAGTGGTCAAAAATGAAATAAATCACTTCATCAAGAGAGTAGTATTTTCATACGACCGATTATAGTTTTTACGCAATAATTGATTGATTAAAAGAAAAGTAAATTATAATTATCCATAATATATGTATACTAATTTCATAAATATCATTTATTTTTAGAAAATAGTTCATTATAACTATAAAAATGATGTGCTGATGAAAAATGAGACCCAACACTTCATGGATGTGTTAATCAACATGTACACATATGCAATTTTTTATTTTCACTAAGGATGAAACCATATTTGATAATGGATTATAAATTATAATTATAAAAAATATATATTTATGATACTAGATATATTATTTTATAATTGATACCAATGATTTAATGAATTTATAAGAAGAAATATAATTAAGAGAACTCTGATAAGAGATATTCCTCTTCATTGAAAACTTTAATTTATCACACACATTATGACATGAAATGTTTGTATTTGAGAGATAAAATATGTATAATGACATAGGGAGTGAATAAAAGATGGTATTAAGGTTAGGATTAGTCGATATAGAATTCATAAAAAGGTAATAATAGATAATAGGAGGTTATCTTTAATAAGTAATGGGTAGGATTCACTGAGAATTCTATGAAATTTTTAATGATAACATATTTCATAATAATTTCAAGTGGAACCAAGTCATTAAAATTTTGTATATAAGATGTGTTTAGGCCAAAATAAAACCATAAAATTAAATTTATCCACGTTTTCAATGACTTAGAACTTCATATCTTACATAAACAGCTTTAAACCTTTTCTTAATAATAACTATACCAATATCACTTATTTCCATAACATCAATTTTATTTGACTTAAAATAAAAGTGGCATTCAATCAGTATTTTTAAATAATTATTACAATTTTGGATTCCATTTTATCATATTTAATTTCAATATGTGTTATAATTTACATTTCAAAAAATAAAAATGAAATTTAAGTAAAATATTTTCTAACAGCATACCTAAATTAATTTTAAAACACAATTTACAATGAATTAAAGTTAAAAAGTTATTTTAAATTATGTTTTCTTATTTTTAAATAAATATGTGAATTCTTTCTATACTTTTTATAAAAAACTTAATGTAATCATAAAACCATACCATTAAAATAGAAGACAAAAAACAAAATTTAATTTGATTAAAAGATAACATATATGCATAAAATATAATATTGCATTGACAACATAAATAAAACAGTCCAAAATAAAATAAATGAATCAATAAGAAAATATTTTGTCAATAAAAATGTTTTCAAAAAATTTAATTCCTGATTAAATCAGTGAAATTACATAAAAGTGTAAATATTTAAAATTAGGTTTTCCCATTATCCAATAAATTATTTTCACATTATTCATATAAATTCATTATAATTTTATTATGATAATATTAATTCAACAATTATATATTTATTTTAAAACAAAGATTCTAAATATTACATAATATAATTTTAATATTCACAAACAAAATAAAAAAACCATTTTTAGAAAATTATTTTCTAAAGATTAAAATGAATCTATTATCATTTCATTCATAATAACCATAAATAAATGAATGTAATCATATTTTATTGAATATATTATCTTAAAATTACATTCAATTTTTTTTAAAATAGTGGTTATCGTAATTTATTATGATAACAACATATTGCACACATAAATATAGTTTTCTATATATAAGACAACTCTTTTAACATTTAATTTATTTTAATTTATATTCTAACCGATGGAAAATGAAATCATTTTTAACCTATGTAAAAAATGTATATTAATTTTTTTTAATATTCTTACCCTCCAATATCGTGGCTACTTAATGACTATCTAATTAAATAATAATTTTTCTTTATTATATCATAGTTCATTTAAAACATTATGTGGTGTATTAAGCAAGATATTCCACACCTAAAATTAATTTAGAGAGAAATATATCATAAAATATCAAGGTGTCACAACATTAATTAATTCTATAATAATGAAAGTCATTTAACTAAAAAATGGATAGTTTTTCAAGTCCATCCTTTTTAAATGACTAAAGATGATTTTGATACACCTAATGTTTTTATATGTGGTATTTGGAATATAGACCCTTGATTTTATTTTTTTATGGATTTATGCACTCTTTTATATTTTTAAAAAATATCAAATCAACTCTTGACACTATCTTGAATTAATTTTCAATCAATACATCTACCAGATATCAGTTTATATTGATAATACATTAAGTTGTTTTTTTAATGTGAATAGTTATTTTTATTTGTAAACATGGTCTTTAAAAAAAATTAGTCCATGATAGAAACATGTGTTTTGATTTGAATCGGTTTTGAGGATTTAAGAATTATTTGATTAATAATAAAATAATATATTTTTAACTATTTGTAGTATTATTTAAAGGGTAAATTATTTTATATTTTTAATGGGTTTTATTATTGTTTTTTAAATAATTAAATTTCTAAATATTAATAATAATGATTATTCATAATGAGAAATATGTCGAATTTATCCGGACAACTTTTTTTATACGGATAATAACTTTTTATTATTTTATAGATCTAAGAATTCTATATTGTTTGATTTTAATTCTTCATGTGTGAATAATGATTCCTAGTCTTTCATCCAAAGAATCAATAGAAGAGATGGTATAAAATACACAATGAATTGGAAAATCACATAAAATTTTTAAAGGATCAAGTAAATATATCTTCCCATTATTCCAACAGTTCAAGAAATGGATGATAAATATGTTATGTATTGTGTGTAGGGTATCAATTATTTATGTTGGAGATTTTTGGACAAACATTCAAAAATTAATGTCTTATAATTCTACGCATATTGTATATATATAAAATAATATGTTCCCTAATCTTAACATAGAAATTAAATTAATAACAAAATATAAATAATTGTCATTATATTCTCAAAATGAATTAAAATTTTTCTAATGAAATTTATAAAAAAATTGGATAATACAACTTCCCATTATTTTAGTTTTCATGAAATTAATTCTATATTAGATAGTATGAACCAAACACAACCCTATTCTTAAATTAAACTTCAGATAATATTAATATAATTTATATTTTGTAACCAAGCCACTAGGTTGGTGGTATTGAATATAAGTACCTGAAATATAAAATATATGTAGAAATTATTTCATTTGAAAAATTAATGATTTCATCAACAGAATTTTACATTCATCAAACTTTTATTACCAGTAAAATTATAATAATAAATTTACTTTATGAAATAAGAATACATTTTTAAAAAATATGGATTTATGTGTTTTATGTAAGGATAATTATGATTAAATTATGAAATTTTGAAAACTTTTATATTAAAAAAACATAACTTTTTAAATTATCATGTGAAAAAAAATTCAGGCTTACATTTTTATATTTTTTCAAAAATAATTTCTTTATTCGGGAATGATGAAAAATATTAATTATTGCACCCCAAACTAAACCACCATATCTACAATTGAGTGTCATAAGATGGTATCGTATAATTTGTTTCAGTAACATTTATTTACAATTTTCTTTGATTTTGGATAGGGGTACAATATACTGGATTATTGGGATAGATTAAATGGAAAGATGATAGTTCCAAAGAATAATTATATAGTTTAACTCTGAGAATCTATAAGGTTGGAAAGATTATGTTTTCAGTTATCATTGATTAAATTATTCTGGGATAATTCATATATTATTTACACATGATTTATGATATCTAGGGTCAATTCATGCATCATGACATTCCATGTAGGTTCGCATGCCATATATTAATATAAAAAATTTGTTTCAACATAGTTGTTCTTTAATTAAATGCCTCGTTCTACTATCTATTTAGGACAGTTTAAACTATGTGATGTATCAATTCTTAAATGATCATATAAGATTTTTTAATTGAAATTAATTATTTGAACCAAGAATATTATCGTATTGTTTTTATATGTGTGGTGACTTTGACTAACATGCAATGACGAGCTCTATGGTTAGTGTTTAGGGTATATGTTGGGTTGCAGATTTATGCATGTGAAAACCCTTATTTGACCCCATATGCCTATTTGGATCTATTTTTCTTCCTACTCATACTTTTTCTCTAATGATTAGACCTTGAATATGACTTTTGGGACTCCAATATATACATTCTACTCCTTAGCAAGTTTCTACACCGGACTCAAGGATGCAAGAAGTGGTTCCTCCCCAAATGACACTGAGATCCAAGGATGAATATTCCAGGAATTAATATTTTTATAATACTAAATCACTTCATAAAAATGGTAGACCATTGGATGTTGAGGATTATGTGGGAATCATTAAGAGAATATTCTTTCATATCAAGACACCAATAAATGACAATGTGAAGCTCATAGTGTTAATGTTGTAAGGACCAATAGGTGTTGGTGGAAACTTATGGGTCTTGGTGGATGACCTGAGGCTCTCACTTATAGAGCTTTCGAGGTCTTTTCAGGTTTTTTTCCAAAAATGCTAAATCTCGAATAAGATGTGAATTTCAAGGAACTGTATCAATGCTCCATAGAAGTACTTACATACTCCCCAAAATTTTGTGTGAAACTCCATTTCCCAATTATTTAAGCTTCTAATAAGGAAAATAATGATAGGATGTCTAAAATTTGACATTGATTTAACCTTACACAGAATGTAGAGAGCCTTGTCATAGCTTTAAAACCATATTTATTAAGGATGTCTTTGACCCATGAGATGAACATGGAGGATGTATATATATCTTTCCATTTCATAACCTTCAATACTCTGAGGGTATAGCTCAAACTACTAGCATAAGTTCCTCGTAATGTCTAAATAAGAGTAAGGACATAGACACACGTAAGATTAGTGACATGAATGTATAGTATATATCATTATCTTGGTTTGCATCTTGAGATCACCCATAATTCATCAATTATGGGATGTTTTGACACAAAAATCATGCATGCACAATGAATTAGATTTAGTTATAAAAATGTAGTTAGTTAGGAAATCTCCAATAGATTTTCTTTTGTATCCTTGAATTTTATAATGTTAAATCCTCAATCAGGGAGTTATATACCTAGCTAAAGTTATCTGTAGTATACTTGGTTTTCATATTCACATCAAATACTAGGGAACATAGTTGAGTAAATTCTTGTTTACATATTGTATAAAACTCGTGTAGGTGGTGGAGTGGGTGGAACTATTGTTCAATAAATTTTATTGATCATACCAACATTTTCTAAATCTTTGATCAATGTAGATGTTTCCAAATCATTTATATCTTATCCAATAGTTAATACAATTGCTCTACATGTGAGGTTATCATCTGATCATTCTCCCATGATACACTTTTGGTAATGAAATTTGACTATCTATTTTGATACCTGGAGTTCCATGTAGCTTTCACTAGTTATCGAAATATATGTAATATTATTATTTTGTAAATGATCACCATCGATGTATTCCTTAACATGGATTGAATGACTAGAAAATGATCTATAAGTGACTTCTAGTAGATTTTTATCATTCACAAAACCAATGTGAATGTTTCCCTGATGAAAAAAATTGGGAACTGGTAGTAGGTGGAGATAGACATAATGTAAGTCATCTTTGGATGATCACATCATACATTTTGGGCTGGTATATTTTGGGAGGACTAGTGATATACATATAGACTAGTCCCCAAGTAATGGATGTCTGCCAGGATATATTTCCCAATGACATCACTAAATTTCTTATTGATAAATAAGCTGATGATTAGATATATCTCACAATGGGTGTGTATCCCATTTCGATACCCATATTTCATTTTGCACAAATATATGTGATGGACAAGAAGGTGTAACAGGATGAGTTGGAGATGAAGTAATTTATATGGTGGAGTACTTCACCATGGAGTGCACATGTATTTTTCTCCAATAATGAATATTATAGTTTTAGACTCATTATTTATTACATGAAGATGTACTAGTAAAATGTTAATGTTCAATATTCATAATCAAAGATAAATTGTCATTTATATTTGTTATGGTGTGGTCAATGTGGTTATCCAAGATATATCATTAAATTTGAAATCATCAATTATGAGTGTGTGTAGAGGAACTTCTAATGATGGAGTTTTAGAGAAGTTATGGGATTCTTGAGTAATTTTAGATATTCTTTGATAATACAAAGATTTATTTGATTTTTATTTATAGAATTAATAAAAGTTTCCTCCCATATAAACACTTGTTCATTATGGTATTGATCAATAAAATATTAATCTATTACCCATCACATGGGAAACTAGATAGACACCTATAAATATCCATAAGAACTCCTCTTGAACATCATCATTAAACCAAGTTATAACATTGTGGATTTTATATATGGGTGGTCTGATTTTTGGGGAATGTTGTATCCAAGAAAGGAATATACATGAACATATTGAAATTTGAGGTTGCGATTTCCAAGACACCTCTTTGGAATATGTCCAACATTAAGATTTTTCTGGGGCCCATATGATATTACTTATAGTTTCTCATGGAATTCTCCAAATTATTAACATCCATTACAGTTATAGGGAATAGAGGATTGATTTTATGGTGTTTCCGTCAATGTTAAGAGGAATTAATGGAGCTAAATACAAAGACGTTGATTTCTTTAGTACTAACACATCCCATTTCTTTAAATGAGTGATTTTGTGTTTATACAGACTATGAAATACTGTTTTACATCATCATTCAATGGTACATATATACGAGATAGATAATATTAGTTGGGTATATAAATAAATATATATTAAATTTTGAGGGAATATTGATCTGGGAATGGTAATGTCATTATGGATTCACTTAATATTATTGCATAAGTTGAACATAAGCATAATAAGAGTACTCTAGAGAAGAAGTAAAACTTGATGAGTTTGTTAGAAAATTGTATAATGAATTATTTAAATGATTAAGTTCTTTTACAATATCACCTTTAGTGATAACATCTTTACTTGTGTATTAGGTGATAAATGGTTAAGAGTTGGACCTAGAGGGTTTTGTGATAAGGAAACCGTTTGTTGAGGGTCACTTGATACAAATATAGTTGTTAGATAAAAATGATTTGATCAAGGTATTTTGAAATGTATTAGTCATTAAATCCATAATATAAGAGATGATTAGAGGTGATCATACCTCTATGTTCAAAGGGAGTTATCTAGAATGGATGATGTACCTTTACTTCAGCCATCGGTTCTAGTGGTCAATGATGAAAAGAGACATTAATTGAGTTTTATTCCGTATGAATTACCTTCCATAGAATTATGTTTGAGAATAAAAGTCATAGAGGGGTACTCCGGAAATATCATCTGCCCATGAGAAAGTGGGAGCATGTCGTGATAATCATTTGGATGGGGATTCATAGGACCCTAAGAAGTGGAGATGATGTGTGGGTGATTATCGATAGGCTTATTAATGATTATTACTTTTATACCAACTAGATCATCTGAAATAGTGGATAGGGTATTAAAAATTTATGTTTATGTGAATGTACACTTTCATTGAGTAACCATAAGTGTTGAGTTAGATATAGATGCATGTTATGTTTATAATTTTGAGAAGGGAATGCAAAAGGCCCTAAGGAATCAAATAATACTGATAAAAACATATCAACCATACATAGATGGAATGTCAGTGAAAATAATACACATATTTGATTATATTCTACAAACATGAATATAGGACTTAGGGGGATTTTGGGATGTCCACATAGCCTTGGTCGAGTTAGAAGAAAGCAATTATTACAAGGTTACAATGAATATGTATCCCCCTGACGATATTCATCAAAGGTCATGTCATTCACCATTATTTTTAGGATACAAGTGTGGTAGAAGTTATGAATTCCATTTTGGATTCGTAGACCGTAATGAAATTGAAGGTGATTTAGAAACGAATGATCAGCACTCAGAATAGATAGAGATCATACTCAATCAATAGTATTAGTTCTTTAGAAATTGATAGTTGGTGTCAAGGATTAATTGAGAGTGGATCCTCCATTAAAAAATTAATAGAAACAGAGTCATGGAAATCTATCTCCAAATTTTGTTTAACCCTTTGAGATCACTGAGTGGGTTGGGATAGTGTCATACCATCTTGATATTCCACATTAATACTGAGTTATAAACAATGCGTTTTATGTGACTGACCTTCAAAGATATAAGGTTGATACTACAAGTGTTTTCAATAACATGTATTTTGAGTTTTAGCCATATGCTTCTTATAAAGAGTGTCCTATAAGTATTATAAAATTTATTGAGAAAATCCAATGAGAGAAGATGGTACCATCCATCCTAATTTTATTGAAAATTCCAAATATCTGAGAGGGTAATATGGAATGATATATGTAAGAATGACCATATTTGAATGCGTTATTTGAGAAACACCCTTAGAGACACTTCGAAATGATGAGAATACATTTGACATAGGGAATTGTGAACCACAATTTTTTTATATATTGATTCGATGTTCCATAATTTTCAACCTTTTTGTGTCTGAACTTGTTTCATTAGTTTAAGAAAATAATCAGGATTTTTTTGGAGTCTATGGGTGTTTTGGAATGACTGCTAACTAGAAAATGGTGGTTTAACTGTAGAGAATAGGAACACACCATAGAGGTGTTCATTGTGTAAAAATGGTTATGATTATCTTATAATGAGTTATATAATTGGATTCTTCACCACAATGTGATGGTATATGCAATAGTGTCTATATCTACATTAGCTATAGATGGCTATTCGGCCCATGATATTTTGTAGATTCTCTATTAAATTTTCATTTATAGATTTCAATATGGTAAATATCTATCCAAATTTATGAGATGCCTTAATTTTAGATTAACGATTCATATAAGAGGGTATGAATTTCAGGATAAACTTATCACCAATGGGTGATAATATCTTGTTAACCCAAGGATTCTACAGATATCCACCATAGTTTTTGGCCTTGAATATCATTCAATTTACATTTTCATGGATGGATCCAAAAATATACCATTGCATGTGATGATATGACCCAAGAATGTAACGTCCATCAACAAGAAACCACACTTGTTTCACATTGAAAGCAGATTCTCTATTATCATGTTCTGTAGCATAGTGCTTAGATTCTCCTCATGCTCCTCCATGGTTTTACAATGAAATTCTAATTTCTAATGTTATAGTGTACAATATTCTATTCCATCATGTCTTCAAAATACCTAAAACAAGGAAATTAAAAACCCTCCCATAACATTCAATCAAAGTTCCCAGATATATATAGGCCACTCCTCGAATGATTCATCGTTGTTAACAATGATCATACCCTCGTAAATGATTTGGTATTAATCATGATGATATGGGAGGTGTTGTGAAACATGGTTATCATAATTTATCTCTCACAACTATAGAGGAATTCATATCTATAATGTCACCAATCCAACATCATCCAATACCTCAAATGGCCCAAAAAACAGTGGATAATGTTGACTCTCATGACCAAATCATTAATTCATAGGACGATGAGTCTCCTTCAGGATAACATGGCATTGAATGGTGGGGTGGAAACTATTTCCACAAGAAAACAAAACAAAGGGAAGGTGACTCATCCACAAACCTCCAAAATCCAGGAAAATGGAAAAGAATATTTATTTATGATTCTACCAAATTTCCTCTTCCAAAAAATCATTCTATGATTGAAAAGTACTAACGATAGATAATAGTGATCAAAATACATTTTCGAGACCACTCTATACCTTATTGTAAAAAAAATTATTAGACTATGAGATAATCGTCCTTAGGTCACTATAGAGTCTCACTAAATTCATCAAGTACCACCTCAATGAAAACACCAATAATATCAACTAATTAACAATTATAAAGTGTATTTATTTCATAAAAAAAACCACCCTCACCAATATAAAATATTATCCCCTGTATGATAATGGTAAATAGATAACAATATCAATTTAAATGTATTCTTACATCCAGTAATGAAAATCTACTTTTTGGATATAACAAAAATGAACTGGTTTGTCATCCTTAAACAATTTGAAGATGAAAAATCAAGATAAAGACTCATAATTGTATGCTTCGACCATGGGAAAAAAACTATTCCCTCTTAGAAATCAACCCATATTATTTTACCAGTATGAACCACTACTGGTGAGCTATGGAACACACAAAGAACCATCTCACACAACACAAATGGGATGAAATGACCCCTAGGAATAAAACCCTATGTTACTCATTCATCATACTAGCCATTAATGGAATAAAAATAGACAATTAATTCTCTTTGTACCTCCACCTCGTAATCCCCGAGTAGAGATACCTCCAAATACAACTCCAATGATGAGTACAATATAATCAGAAATATACAACCTCCACCACCAACCTCTATAATATAAATATTCGTCACTAAAACATCCTTCATCTCACTCTAAAAAATTCTTGATTCTTTCATGGAATCACTCTGTGACTTCTTAGTCATGGAATCCTCAATAAAATTAACCATTCATGTTGTCTAAGAAATAATAATATAATAATCATATAATAATTACATCCACATTAATTCGCACATGTATAGGAAGCATTGGGAGAGGGAATGACTCATTTTAATTTGATTTGAAAACCAAAAAAACACATATAGATTAGGTAATGTCACATAAACATAAAAACAAAAAAAACTACTATCAACTCATGGTCCTGGATAGAATATTTATATTCATGGAGGGAATTCCAAATACCCAAAACAAATAATTGGTCATTGCTACATCATAACAAATTCCAATCAAAGAGATGAAGATTCATTGAAAACCTCAATCAAAATCTATCATATGGTAACAATGGACTATAGTTATAACCATCATCTCCTTATGGTACTCAATGGAACCTAACACTTCTCAATCCATAATAATCATAGATCCTTTCTAGACAATGTTTTCAAATTAGTGAAAACCCAAGAGAAATAATCTATAAACTTATTATAATAACCAGAAATTTCAAGGAAACTCTACACAACTATAACAATCTTAGGAGTGGACAAATAATAAATTATATCATCTTAAAATAGATGCACATATACTTCCTATAAGGATATCACATTCCCAAAAAATTGTACTTCCTGATCCAAAAACTGACACTTGGAAAACATAAAATATATATACCAATGATAGATAAATCTTAAAAAACATGGAGATGTATTGTATTCTCTACCAATGATATGTTGTAGAAAATTATTTTAACTATGAAACCACCACCATGTTATATAAAATAACCCTTAACCTTGAATTAATCAAACCCAATAATGTGATAGGATTTTTTATTAAACTGAACGTCATCATAGTGAAATCAAATTTCCTAAGAATTCATTGGAATGTAGTCATAAAAATACCCTTAACATTAATATACATATGATGATACTTTGACAATATATCAATAATTATGATCCAACTAAATCCATTCTCGTGATCGAATGAAGAATATGTCCATGGAATAGAATATTTCATCTTCATTTTCACCTAGTTCATGTGATAATATTCAACAATTAGACACACACTATCTATTTGTTTCTTTATGAAGAAAATGGGAGCAACCCAAGGGGACACAATTTTTCAAACGAATCCTCACTACAATATATAATTGATCGTTACATATCTCTCTCAGTGTGCCTGATGTTTTATCAAATAAAGAAACATTGAAAAATATTAATTTCATTGTTATAGATTTATCCCAAACATGAACACCCATCATAGGGTTATTTCCACAACCTCCTAAGGAAAAACATTCGTGTAATCTTCTAAAGAATTGGAAAACATTGATGTTTGAATACCCTATTAACTAAACATAGCTCAAACGTAATGAAAGACAAAAATGGGACACTCATAAAACACATTCAAGGGTTACTCTCTACTATGAACACATAAGACTCTCCATCAGCATCTTATAAGGTCATCTCCCTCTTAATAAAATATATAATATAAAACACTGAATATAAAAAGTCTATACCAAGGATAATATAATATGGTTCTATATATAAACAAAGGGAGTCTTTACAAGTGTTATTCTACCCCAATAATAGTTTATAGTCTCAACATAATTCCTATATAAAATACCAACCACTAACATACGCAGTCAATAATAAGGGAACTATAATTCTTTCAACACCATGTATTAAATAATGCACTATGTGACATGATATAAAGTAATGTGTAGCCAAAAAATGAAATAAATAATTCACCAATTTTGATAAAAAGAATATGGTTCCATGAATGACATCTATCTATCCAAACAATATAATCTTGAGGGCATGGAGCTGGGAAAAACCTTCTCCACAGCCACTCTAACCATGATGATGGACACCTCTGTGGACTCACATCTCTCAATTAGGATGAGTAGAATCAATGTGTATTTCTATTCCTATCCACTCTCATATATACTGATTTAATGATGAATCAAACTTCCACTACTCTCTCACATGTAACTACCAAAATGGAGGAACCTGAAGTAGAACTCCAACATCACACTACCATATCTGAAATTAGAGGACCTATCATCCATAATGACCTTTTCTGCAACATGGAAAATCATTATTTTGATCCCTTGTTTTAGATCTAAGAGCCGCCACCCCCATAAAAATGGGAAGATGACTGTTAGGTATTACACCCAACAATCTAAAAGCCATGGTGTCCAATAAATCAAGAATCATAGTCCAAAAATCTAATTTTTGGGGATTCATTATGACTCCAATATTGTTAGTATCTATTTCTAGATAACATCCTTTAAATAACTTGTACTCTCAAAAGAACATTGAGATATATCCAAAACATCATTTGGGTGGCCTAAAACAAGATATATGGATGAAAGGACTCCTAAAAATTCTTCTATGTAGAATCATCATCTTTAAACATGTTTAAGAATATCAAATAAGGGACTCAAAATGAATCTCAATATCCCACATTCCTGAGCTCCCTTCATAAAGGATAATAATCTCCTAGTGGGTTGTTGCCTTTGTAGTCAAAGGAAGAAACCCTTCCTAGAAGTATTCCAAGAACTAATACCATGTGACCTATAGATCTCCATGTACCTAAGGGAAAATGATCTATCACATCCTCACTAATTTAGAAAATATCATCATGGAATAAAAACCCAATGTTTCTTCTAATAAAATATCAAAAAACAATAAATCATAAACTCTTAAAACTAGTCTTCATTTTTATTTATACAAAATAAATTCACAATACTCTTTTATAAATTGGGGATCAGACTCTGGTAATTTCCTTATCTAATTCAGTCATCATCTACCTCTATCATATGGAGATTTGACAATACATCCTACTGAATATCCAAAAACATTAAACTAAATTAGACTTCAAAATTGAGTCATACCAAAAAAATAAAAACTGGTAAGTGACCCATAAAACATGAATTTTGAAATTCTACCTGTATTTATTTTTGTTTCATTTTTTATTTACCATACTGCAAATATTTTTAGGAACATGAATAATGATGCAAGATCCTTTCCTAGGTATCAACCATAACATTTGTTCCACATTAATTATTATTCAAGATAAACAATGTGTTACATGCAATAGATCATTGGTGGGCGAAATACCCATGTATCAACTAGTATCCCATGCTACCAATAGTTACTAAACATAGCTATCATTATTTCCCTACAAACAACTGAAGTATCAAATATTCTTTACTCCAAACCCCATTATTTCTCTTACCCTTAGACATAAATACTCATACATGATTAACACCATCCCCTAAAAGATACCCCTCCTAAGATAAAAATTAATAAAGTATAATTTTTACTACTAAATACATGCTTCCAATAGGCCATGCATTTTAACGAAGCAACGAGGGTATGTCACATAAACTAATGGTAGATATTTCTCTATAAAATAAAGTGAGTAAAGGGATATATTATAGTAAAAAAATTCCTCCCAAGATAAAGTAAGATCCATAGAATATTCAAGTTATTTCAGAAAAATACCTCAAAAATTAAAAAATAAACTACAAGGACCCAAAATATAAATATCAAAATCACAATGAAGCCAAAGACACTCTTGAATTACCATGTTATTTTAATAACTAGAATGGTTTGTAAAATGATTATACTAACACAAAAAAAATTTATATATGAAGGTGAGAAATGTAGGTATACACAATAGGATCAACCATAGATCCTCTCACATAAAATATACAGAATGAATATTGAAGGATGTTGATCAAAAATTGATACAAACCCATATCTTATAAAGTTATACACTATTCCTAGCATCACAATGGATATATCCATCCAATTATCACTTAACATAGTTTATACAAAGTATAAATGAGACAAGGCTATACACTACTACATCCCCCCTAATTTTACACTCTTCCACAATGTCATACATCCTAATCCATCTATTTCTAAAAACATATATCTTTAAAAAAATGGTTTGAATTATAATTCACATCATATATCACATCATATCTTCATTATATGCCTTGTTTTTGTTTATAGAAATCATATAGTTTTTTGAATCATCCAAACTATATATATCTTTTATTATAAATCTAGTATAATAAATCAATCCATCACAGTCCATACAATGAATAATGTAGCTCTATCCATCATAGCATGTACATGTCTTAACTATAATAGACATTTATATATTTTATCCATCGATTATTTTGAATGAAATAACTAGAATACATTAACTCACTCAAGGGAAATATTTGAGAAAACTAAAAATTAGGCATACAGGAAAATAATACATGTAGAAGAAGATTGTAGGTCCAGAGGGGGTAGTCAGTCATCTTTCACTCATCAACATCGATATTACTGTAAAACTGGATACAAAAGAGTGTGCTGGAAAGTAAATGGGCCAGTATACAAACCCAACTGAAAAACAAGAACAAGTAAAGAGGGACAAACAATTGAATGTAAGAGCATCTCTTGGATCGTCCTCTGCGGATTCCTACCTGAAGGGTAGGTATAGATGGCCACCTCAACTCTCAAGTTTATCAGTCTCCACTATGTGTCGACTTGTCGCAAGGTCCACCAATGGGTACCGTCCAGTCGTGGCACTCTCGGCCTCCATCAGCACAGTCCATCGTCTGCATCCAACACAACTAGGTACGGGAAAATCCCATGCAGGGATGAGTATAACGATACTCAGTAGGGACCCTGGGACCCGCATGGTCTCACAATATCCACTAAGGATAAACAAAATAAGAAGGATAAAATCATGAAATATCAACCAACCATACATAGGTATATTACCATAAATATACCTAAGTTACCATTCTCAGTCCGACTCCAACTCTTGAGCCCAAGCACAAACCAATTCCACAAAGGAATTAAAGTAAAAGACGATGATGATAATGGTTGAAAGACATGACTTAGCTCACACATGTATGACACAATAGTAGAGAGTTATAGATTATCTGATGTAGCCACTAGATCATCTATACTGTCAGACCGACAAAGGATACAGGACCAGCTATGCTATCAGACCCACACAAGATATGGTCCATCTATCTTCTCTAAGCTCTCGGACCCTCACAGGATATAGTCCATCTATCTTTTCTAAGCTGTCGGACCCACACAGGATACAGGCCAACTATTCTAGAGTAATAGAGTTGATCAGATGTAGTTACTAATTCATCTAAGCTATCCGACCCACACAAGATACAAGACCAGATACTCTATCAAAACTGTCGAACCCACACAGGATTCTGGTATAGCTGTCATCATCATCGAACCCATGGAGGATTCCAGTACACTAGTCATCACAGTCGAACCCACATAGGATTCCGGTACAGAAGTCATCGCAGTCACAACAACAAAGGATTCCAGTACAGTAGTCGTCACTGTTGAACCCACGCAGGATCCCGGTACAGTAGTGGTCACTATCACAGCCAACTCTAGGGTTCCCGCACACATCACGCTTGATTCTGGTAGGGTTATCTCCTCGATCAAAGGGGCCGATACATCAACTATCACGAATTCTTTAGTTGATGTATTCTGAAGATACGTCTCGTCAAATGAAACCCAACGTGACAGACGACGCGTCAATCAGACACCCAGTCTGAGAGTTATTGGCATTTCTGTTCTAGGGGACCTATTAGATTTACGCTTGATCCAAACCTGGACATTTTCCAAATTCTTCCAACACTCACATAGTGTAATGAAAAAGGAACTCCTCATCACGAGGATCCCAGTGCAATAGACGGCGCGTCGTTCAGACGTGCGATTATGAAGATATTCGCAATTAACCGAGGTCGGGCCTAGCCCATCAAGACCAGTGGGCTGGCGGGTCGGCCCGACCAGGATCAGCGGGTCCGACCCTGCTGGGGGGTCGGCCTATCTCGGTGGGGCGTGGCCCACCTACGGACCCGTCCCAAGGAGCGGGAAGGTTTGGTTTACCCGGCGGCGCTGAACTGCGCCGCCTCTCCCTGCCTGGTCGGCCGAAGTAGGACGTTTATTTCCAGCACGAGCGGCCCGCACAGTGGGTTGCGGTCCTTCCCAGGTGGCGCCATACGGTGCCGCAGGTCTTCAGCCCGGCCGGCAGGTGGACGGCCGGTTCGCTGGCAAACGACCCGCGGTTGCAGGTCGCGGTTCTGTCACCATGCGGCGCCTGCGGGGGAATCGATTCCTCTGCCCGGCTAGCCGTAGCAGGCCAGTTCGCTCAGCCCAAGTGGCACATGATTACGGGCCGCATCTCCTCTGCATGGCACCTGCAGGTGCTTTGGTCCACCATCCCGACCGGTAGGAGCCGACCGGTTCTTCAGACCGAGGGGCTCGCGGATGCGGGTCACAATTTTCCTCCACAAGGCCGGTGCGCAGTCGCCGCATCCGGTCTCTTCCACCACTAGTCACCGACGCCTCATGGCTGTGGCCTCTTCCTGTAGCACGGTGTGACAACACTATTCCCTTCTGGCTTCGCCTCCATTGTCAATGAAAACAAGAATCAACGGAGGGTTGTCGGGCCGTAGTCGTTCGGCCCACGCTCTCCACGTTATGCGATAACATAAGGACAAAGAAGAACCATAGAATTCAGAATGAATGTGTGTATAATTTTATTCAATTAAAATTATACAAAACTCCCTACCTTGATTCGAAGATCGTTCATTGACGAAGGTGTTTATTCGTTGACGTCAGAGTGCGTCTGAGGAGGAAGCGTTGTTGTTGGCACCGTTCTTTGTGGGCGGCATCTTCTCCCTTGATGCGGAGGAAGAGGATGTAAGACAGTGTTCCTCATGGGAATTGCCTCATGTTTTTTCCCTGGTTGAAGATGATAGAAGACGGTCTTCGTGGAGATAACATCGTTCTTTGTGTTCTTCACATTCCTCATTGGATGAACCATCATCCTCCTTTCATTAGTTCTCCTAACAAAACTTATGCCAGTCCTATTAAAAGAATGTAATGTCTTCTTTTAATGATGGAAAAATAGATTCAAAATATTTAAAACTCTCAAATTAATTATGTTATTAATTAGTTGAGTTGGCACCTTAATGAGAGTAGGTCGAATGTTTAAAATTTAAAAAGTGGAGAGGTGGCATTATTAATTCAAAGGGGAGTCTAAAGGGAGTTGAGGGGAGGTGAAAAGTTTGAACTCGTGTGGACCCCACCACACAATATGCTCCCATGGAAGGTTATGTGGGGGGTGGGCCCCACCTCCATCTCCCTTTTTTATATAATAACCACCAACTAAATAAAAATGTGTTATATACACATTTTTATTTAATATTTAGTTTTTCAAAAGAAACCCCAAATTTTAACACCCACATCCGATAAAATGCAATTACGATAAAGGTCTCCTTATGCGAATACTGGCACTGTAAGTTCATCGGTGTTCTCGGATATCAATTTTGATTACCAGTTCAAAAGAGAGAAAAACCCGCACGTACGTTTACTAAACATACCAAAACAAAACATCAGAAATTGATTTCAGGCACATCGGGCCTCGGAATCGGGTGCCATCAGAAACTGCGGACTCGAAAAATTCCAAAGAATATAAGAAAAAATAAATTTCCTTTATATTTCCAGGTCTTAACAATACCCCCACCTTAGGGATTACGTCCTCGTAAAGCTACAACACACAAAAGGGATGAAAATGTGGGTACTGAGCATGCATTTGAGCCTCCTGCTCCCATGTGATCTCCTGGAGGATCTTGTGCTGCTAGCGAACGCATACCAGAGGAATCAACCATCCTCGTAGGACCCACTCATGTCGATCTTCAATATCCACTGGGACTTCTATGAATGTCACCCTGTCATCAATGTCCAGCTCCCCATGGTAGATGATGTGGGATGAGTCAGGCACGTATCTCCTCAGCTGAGATACGTGAAAGACGCTGTGCACCCAATTCAACTGAAGGTGATGGGCCAGGAAGAAAGACACCTCACCTACTCTACTGAGGACCTGAAATGGCCTGATAAATTGTGGATATAATGTTACTCCTTAGACAAATATCTGTAGACCTCGTTGAGGTGAGACCAGTAGGAAGACGTGGTCGCCATCCTCGAACTCCAGTGGTCTCTGACTCCTATCTTCAGGGGACTTCTATCTGCTCTGTGGAGTCTTCATCCACTCCTGGATGATCTGCACCTTCTTTGTCGTAGCCTACACCATCTCTAGCCCTACAAGTGTTGACTCCCCTAGGTCAGTCCAGCACAGAGGTGATCTGCAAGGTTGTCCATACAATGCCTCGTAAGGGGCCATTTCGACGGTGGAGTGGTAGCTGTTGTTGTACGCAAACTCCACCAAGGGTAAGTGATCCTTCCAACTGCGACCAAAATCAAGGACACATGCATGAAGAATTTCATCCAGAGTCTGAATGGTCCTCTCAATCTGACCATCTTTCTATGGGTGGAAGGTGGTGCTCAAGAGAAGTTGCGTGCCAAAAGCCTCCGGTAACCCCTTCCATAGACGGGAAGTGAAACGAGCATCTCGATCAGAGACGATAGTCGATGGAAAACCATGAAGCCATATGATCTCCTGAACATAGAGGCGTCCCATGCTATCTATTGAGTCCTACTCTCTGATCGATAGGAAGTGGGCCGACATGGTGAGTCGGTCTATGATCACCCAGATAGAGTCGGGTCCCTGGGATATACGTGGAAGCCCCATCACAAAATCCATGGATATCTTGTCCCACTTCAACTCTTGGACCTCTAAGGGATGAACCACGACTATTGGAACCTAGTGCTCCGCCTACACTTGCTGAAAAGTGGGGAATCATGAGACAAACTCTGCTACTTCCTTCTTCATACCCGGCCACCAGTGCTGTCGCCTGAGGTCCGGATACATCTTCTCCACTACAGGATGAACCGCTGGAGGGGAAGTGTGGAACTCGTTCAACACCTCCTCGTGAAGTGAAAATGGTACCATGGTACGTCCTCTGAAGGGGATGAAATGCTCCCCACCTTTAGAAAACCTTTCAGGTGCCTGTCCTATGGATATCCAAGAACATCGCACCTCACAATCAACGTCCCCACGTTATGCCTCTCTGACTCACTGAAAAAGTAGAGGAGTGACTGTGAGAGACTACAGAATGGCTGCTCCATCTCTATCCACAAAGGATATCTACAACACGGCCAGCTGCTCTGTCGCCTCTCCTAGAAGCTGAATGCCTGTTCTCTTGCTGTGAACACCTACTACAACCTTCCCCTTCCCAAAAGTGTTTTCTATCTTGAAGTCATAGTCTTGGAGGAACTCAAGCCATCACCGCTGCCTCAGGTTTAGGTACTTCTGTGAGAAGTTATACCCGAGACTCTGGTGGTCAGAGTAAACTTTAAATCATTCTCCCATAAGATTGTGTCGTCATATCTTCAACGCAAATACCACTACTGCTAACACCAGGTCATGGGTAACATAGTTCTGCTCATGTTGTCTCAACTACCAAGAGCCATACGCGATCACTACTCACTCCTGCTTCAGGACACACTCGAGTTGGATCCTAGATGCGTCGCAGTACGCTACGTTCCCTACTCCTTCCTATGGAACCCTCAAGATTGGTGCACTATGCATCATATTCCTTAGCTCTTGAAAGATCTTCTGGCATCTACCAAACCACACGGAGGGTTTCTCCTTTTTTTCAAAAGATGTTAGTGATGCTACAACTCTGGAGAAGTCTGGCACAAAGGTAATTTTGGTCAACTCATGAGTGATCAACCACACCCTCTAATGCATGATTCCTTCCAGTGGTACCTAGGTTTTCCTTTTTTTCGACCAAGGAAAACCCATCCCAATGTTGTAGATAAACCACAACCTTTTTTCCTAATACAACCAATATGTGTATGAACTATGGTTTCCTTGTTCATACCCAAACTAACATCGTAAGGCCTCGATGCTTCCACCAAGAGGTTCCCACCGAAACTCTCACCTCAAGGGTCATATCACACCATCGGCGTAAGTTTGATAATCAAGTATCCTCCCAAAGGTATCTCCAGACGTGAGGGTAAAGTCAACGGCTTAACCAGAAACTCTAGGTCTGGGATAAGATTCGTAGAAGGATGGAATGATTGGTTCCTATATCTATTGATACAGAAGCCCATAGTAGACACAAACTATACCTCAAAACATTCCTATATCCCTTGGGTCACACTCCTTGACCACATGTAGCTACTCTCTTCCCCTGCCCTCCTGCTCCTTGATCCAAGTGGGGACAACATAGGTAGGTGGTTGTAACATGTTGAAATGTTCTCCACCTCATGCAGCCCTCCAAGCTATGCCTCCACGTATGCTATACTGTAGATTCATCTATCCTTAACACTTCCACTTCAAAACATTTTACACGCTCATGTCTCGAAGACTGATCCCAGTTTCATGATTCCAACTGCTGGCTGTATCAGCTAAGTAAAAGAACATCAACCAAGAATGTTCTCTCTAGCTCCCTAACATAAGTAGGAATGGATAGAGTAAAAATTGTTGTCTCAGATATATTTAAACACACCTCGCTCATAGGTCTGAGATCTAAAGCATAGATCATATCATATTCATCGAGTACCAGGAATGACCGGTATGCCTCGATGAATACACAACTACTGACATGTCATCCCACCGAAACTAAAATAGCTCTAGTAAACTCTCATCCACCTCCTCAAGCCAGTCCTCAGCCGCATGTGGGTCGGGATCGCCTTGGAACATGATGGATATTTGGTGCTGAAACACATCTAAGGAACTAAGACTACAAGTGTCCTCCACCGGTACCACTGGTAGTATCTGCTGACCAACATGTAGTGATATAGTTGCAACACTGCCCGAAGGTACCATCTCAGAAAATAGACTAAGTACCAAAACCTCATCACTATGCAGATCATCCTCTTGGCCACTCACTAAAAAATATTAGTAGATAAGATCAACATCTTCTCTAATAGTGTCTCAAATAGGTGGAAAACTATAGTAATCGCCTCCATATAGTCCTCTGCTTCCTAGAAATCTGTCACGCCTAGAAACCCCGAAGGCCTCTACTGCTAGAACTTATGAAATACGCTCAGTCGGTGTGAAACATCTTCCAATGCGACTGGTGGCATCTGCTACCCAACAGGTGGTGGATCTGTAGGTACACCACCTGAAGGTGCCATCATAGTAAGAGGGCCTTGCACCAGAGTGTCGTCGCTTGGTGGGAAGTCATCCTATACTCTCTTGGGAACCCTAGCTGGCTATCTTCACAGTGGCATCCAGATAAGGAATAGGTGCGCCATGATCAATAAGTAATACTTGGTGAGCTGACTCAAAGAGATCACAATGAAACCCTGGAAGCACACACACAATCACTGTTTTCGTGCATTGAGTCGGAAATAAGAGGTCAGGGTCTTGGTGTATGGATACGTCGGCCGCCACACCAACACTGGACACCCTGGACTAAAAACCACACTTAATACTCTTAACACTATTGCTTCACAGTAAGACAGATGAGAGTCCAAAGTTCTGCGGTAGAACCAACTCCTTTGATACCAATTTTTCATGACCCGTCCTCGGGGCCCGTGTCGTGACTACCCCAAGCCCACCTTCCATAGGCCAGGGGCTGGCGACTAGCACCAAAGGCATAAATCTGTAAGCTGGGAATGCAGTTCCTTTATAAAAGTAAACTAACACAACCGAGTACATAACAAGAAGTAACACTAAGTAAAACTGGATACAAAACAGTGTCCTGGAATTTAAATGGGCCCGTATAAAAAACCAACTGAACAACAAGAACAAGTATAAAAGGGTCAAACAGCTGAAATTAAGAGAAGTTCTTGGATCGTCCTCTGGGGATTCCTACCAGAAGGGTAGGTACAGATGGCCACCTCATCTCTCACCTCCTTCAGTCTCCTCCGTGTGCTTCCTCGTAGCAAGGTCCACCTCCGGGTATCATCCTATCATGGCGCTCCCAGCCTCCGTCAGCATTGTTCGTCATTTGCATCCAACACAACGAGCTGTATCCATAGCCCGTGCAGGGGTGAGTATAAAAATACCCAGAAGGGACCCTGAGACTCGCAAGGTCTCGCAATATCGATTATGGATAAAAAAATAATAAAGATTCAATCAGAATGTATCAACCAACCCTACTTAGGTATATGCCCATACATATACCTAAGTTACCACTCTCAGTCCGGCTCCATCTATCAAGCCCAAGCACAAACCAATTCCACCGAAGAATTAAAGTCAAATACCATGATGATAATGGTTTAATGACATGACCCTTCTCACATAGGTATGCCACAATAGTAGAGAGATATACATGATTAGATGTAGCCACTGGATCATCTAAGCTGTCAGACCCACATAAGATACAGGACAAGTTAAGCCGTCGGACCCACACATGATACACTCCATCTATCTCATCTAAGCTATCGGAACCACACAAGATATAGTCCATCTATTCTAGAGTAATAGAGATGATCAGATGTAGTTACTAATTCATCTAAGTTGTCGGAAACATAGAGGATACAGGACCTGGTACTCTATCAGAACTGTCGATCCCACACAGGATTCTAGTATAGTTGTTGTCATCGTCGAACCCAAGGAGGATTCCAGTACATCATTCATCACTGTCGAACCCACACAAGATTTCAGTATAGAAGTCATTGCTGTCACAGCCATGGAGGATTCCAGTATAGTAGTCTTCACTGTCGAACCCACACAGGATTCCGGAATAGTAGTTTCCCCTGTCATAGCCAGCTCTAGGGTTCCAGCACATAGCATGCTCGATTTCAGGAGGGACTGCTCCTCGAGCAAAGGGGTTGGTACATAAGATATCAGTAAGTCTTGAGTTGATGTATCCCGATGTTCTGTCTCATCAAAATAAACCCAAAGCGACAGATGGAACGTTAATCGGATGCCTGATCTGAGAGTTGTTAGCATTTCTGTTCTAGGGGCCCGGTTGGATTTACGCTCGATCCAAACCCAGTCTTTTTCCAAATTGGTCCAAAATTCACATAGAGTAACGAAAATGTACCACCTCATCTCGAGGATCACAGTGACGCAGACAGCGCATCATTCGGACACGTAGTCATGATGATATTCGCAATTAAGCGAAGTCGGGCCAAGCCTGTCAAGCCCAGTAGGCTGGTTAGTCGGCCAAACCTGGCTCGGTGGGTCCGACCCGACTGGGGGTCGGCCGAGCCCGGTTTGGCAGGTCTGACCCAGCTGGGGGGTCGGCCTGGCCCGGTGGGGCACGACCCACCTGTGGACCCGGCCCACATAGTGGGCAGGTCCGGTTCTCCCAGCGGCGTCGCCTCTCCTTGCACGGATGGACGAAGCTAGCCGGTTTTGTCCGGCATGAGCGACCCTCACAGAGGGCCGCTGTACTTCCCTTGCAGCGCCAAGAAGCGTCGTGGGTCCTCAGCCTGGCTAGTAGGCGGCCGACCGGTTCGCCGGTGAGCGGCCCGTGGTTGCAGACCACAGTTCTCCTGCCGTGCAGCGCCAACAGGTTCCACGATTCCTTTGCACGGATGGCTGTAGTTGGTCGGGTTGATCAGTCCAAGTGGCCCGCGGTTGAGGGCTACATATCCTCTGAGTGGCACCTGCGGGTTCCACTGTCCACCATCCCGGCCGACAGTAGCCGATCGGTTCCTCATCCCGAGCGGCCCGTGAATGCGGGCCGAGGTTTTACTCCATGCGGTCGGCACGCAGTCACCGCCTCCGGTTTCCACCCCCTCAAGGTTGTGGCCTCTTCCTCTAACACGGTGTGACATCACCGTGCCCTTCCGACTCCGCCTCCATTTTCAGCGCAAACAAGATTCAATGGAGGGTTGTCGGGCCATGTTCGTTCGGCAAGTGCCCTCCGCATTAGGTGATGACATAAGGCCAAAGATGAATCATAGCAATCAATATGAATGTGGGTACATTTTTATTCAATTAAAATTATAACAAACTCTCTACCGTGATTCGAAGTTTGTTCATTGACGACGATGTCCATTCACTAATGTCGGAGTGCGTCCAAGGAGGATGCATCGTTTTTGGCGACGTTCTTTGCAGGCGGTGACTTCTCCCTTGACATGGAGGAAGAGGAAGGAAGGCGGCGTTCCTCATGGGTGTCACCTCATGTTTTTTCCATGGTCGAAGATGATAGAAGTAGTTATTTGTGAAGAGAACATAATTCTTCGTGTTCTTCACATTTCTCGTTGGATGAACAATCCTCATCCATTCTTTAGTTCTCCCAAAAAAACTTATGCCAACAAAATTAAAATAAAGTAATGACTTCTTTTAATGTTGGAAAAATAAATTCATAAGATTTCAAACTCTCAAATTAATTAAGTTATTAATTAATTGACTTGGCAACTTAATGAGAGTTGGTGGAAGATTTAATATTTAAAAAGGAGGGAGGTGGCTTCATTAATTCAAATGGGAGTTTAATGGGAGTTGAGGGAAGGTGAAAAGTTTAAAATCATGTGGGTCCCACCACACAATTTCCTCCCATGGGAGGTCATGTGTGGGGTGGGATCTACCTCCAACTCCCTTTTGGAGATAATAACCACCAACTAAATATAAATTTGATACAAAAACATTTTTATTTATTCTTTAATTTTGAAAAATAAACTCGAAATTTTAACTACCACATCTGATAAAATACAACTGCGGTAAGGGTCGCCTTAAGCGAATACCGGAACAATGAGTTCATCGTTGTCCTCAGATTTCAATTCCGATCACCGGTTCAAAAGATAGAAAAACCCGCACGTACGATTACTGAACATACCCGAACAAAACTTTAGAAATTGATTCCGGGCACATCGGGCCTCAAAATCAGATGCCTTCAGAAACTGGGGACTCGTAAAGTTCCAAAAAATTTAAGGAAAAAAATTTTCCTTGAAATTTCCCGATCTTTATAGTAAAATAGATAAAAAGAAAATATGGGTCATTAGACATGTATTAAGCTCAACTTTACCAATCATCACCCATACACGAGACTGCCTCTATTGTAGATTATATATCCTATATGTAAATTTTCTTTAAAGGAACTTCATGAAATAACTTTTTTCCTTTTTATTATCTAACATAAAATTAATTAAGTTACTGATCATTAGTTAATAATTCTCCAAATTACATTATACATATGAGAAATTACCATTCCCTCTAGGAAAAATCCAATTATGTCCAAGGTTTCTCAATATTAATATTTATTTACCATATCAACACCAAACCCAACTGTTAAAACAGTTATTTGTAATTATTATCAAATAAAAATTCCATGAACTCTTGTATAACCCCATCACCTAATTTCAAGAGATATATAGCCAAGGAAATCTGGCCACCATAAGAATCTGGGAAAGGAATATAGATAATCAAGATCTTCATAATCTACATAGTAAATAGGTATCACTAGAAAATGTTCCTCATAATGAAACTAATGAGTAAACCAATATTCAACCTATTCAATCAAACAAGATTCCATCCATGAAATCATTATGCATGTCCCCATTCATTTCACCATTATATGAATTAAATTATTAAAAAATACATGTCATATTCTCATATATCTTGTTAGTAATCCCAGTGTTGTTTCACATTGTATAGAATAAATCACATCTGATGGAAAACATAAGGATTTAAGGAACAAAAATCAAAAAAAATTGATACTAATCCCTAAAAAGAATATATTTATCATTTTTTATATATGATCTGTTGAAGCCAAAAATTTATCTATATTAAAAAATATACTTTAATTGTCACCATAAAGTAAATAATTCATTTATTCTTGTTTCCACAAAGGTAAACCTAGGGCGTCAGCTATGAATATTTATCAAATTATTTAATCAATATTTCCAAAATAACTTCCCATTTCAAAACACTGCGAGAAATAAATTATCATCAAACCAACCTATAATTATTTTATTCTATAGTAATTAAAATTTTATGTTATTTAACCATTTAAATTAACACATCGAAGAAAAAAAATCATACATTTTTTTATAAATGTTATTTACATCAAATTATCATAATAAAAATAATCATTAAACATATATATTTATTTCATTTAACTTACTAAAATTTACTAAATTTAGATTATTTACCAGTTTTATCAGATTAACATGCTAAACCAAGCATAAATAACATGATATATAATGAAACATAGATTGTATAATTTCTAGTAAATGAGCAGGAAAAGTTTTTTCATTATGGAAGATCATGTGTATTTTCTACAACCATAAATCATGTTTCTTCATTAATGTGTTTTATCCTTTATTAAGATTAATAACACTACATTACACTGGTAAAAATATTAGAAAATTTAATATTTATCATTAAATAATGTGAAAAGAAATTAATCTGATACCACGTGACATTATTGTTATTAAAATGAGATCTGAATGATAATATCAAATTCTAATTACCACTTTTGTAGGAAACGATGTATCCATATGAAATCCAAATTCTACAAATGTACCTACTATCTCAAAATATTATACATTAGAATGAAAATTCTTGGAAATAGTAACTTGGTATGATAGAATTGTAATAAAATAGATCAAATTTAGAGAAACCATTTCTATTGTTGTAGAACTCAACTGGGATCACCATTGATTGATCCATAAAAGGAAGGGGTTGATTTTGATAAAAATTGAAATAAAATTTCTTGGAATAACAATCTAAGGTTCCTATGAATAGAGAAAAAATCATGGATGAATAGTGAGATTAGGGGGGGTTATAGTATTTTCTAATTGATTGAGATAAACAAGATCATGATGTAACATAAAATACCTCATTGCAATGAGACTAATAGATTCTTATAGTACCATTCATTGGGAGGGGCCTTGATATAGCCTTCATGGTTAGAGATGTATCCAAGCAACATTTTGAATTCCATTTCAAAAATCCAATAATCCAATGGGGGTACTATGTTGTAGTTGAAACCCTTACCCATTGAAATACTTATTTAAAAATAGATGTTATGCCAAATCATTTTTTCATTATGAATCTTACCTAAAAAATATAGAACAACCCCTTAAACCCCAACAACGTAGATAGTAACACAATGGCACAACTAAACAAAAAAATTTAGTAGCACCAAAACCCGTCTCTAAAGACCCTATGAAAGCACCAAAATCTCCAGGCCATACCAAAATGGTATACATTATTAACAAATATTACATATATCAGTGATTCTAAAAATCCAATGGCACACTTTGGTGCCCATATATCCCACCTGATCTTCCCCTAAGAACCCAATTTACAAAAAACAACAAAATGGAAGTGGATATTATGATGTGGGACCTGGAATCATAGGTTGTGCAGTTAGTGAATTATCTCTCTTATGAGGAATAACAAGTGGTGATTAAGGATCACAATGATATAATATTGTTAAACAAGGATACTCATCTTACCTCTGTTATGAAATTATATTATTGATTATGTAATATGTGATCATAATGAATTAATGAAACAAATTTAATAGAATTTTTTCATCTAGGTGAGAAAATTTCAAGAGATAAGTAATTTTTGAATGGGGAGAATAAAACACCCATAATTATTCATTTAAATTACCATAAAAAATATCTTCTGTCTCATTGATTACCTTACATTCTAAATTGTACATTAATGAGTACTTCCATATTTCTTTAAACAAAAATATTAAAAATAAATGTATAATATTACATAAACATAATATAAATTGAAACATCAATAGAAATATTATTTAATAAAGAAAACCTCATGTAAATTAAAATACTTCAATATTGAAGTATTCCTCTCCACGATATACAAAGAATATAATATATCACCCAAATATTAAAGATGAGTTGTTATAAATATATAAAATTTTTGATTGTTTTCACCACACACAATACCATGAATAAAATAAACATATAAATATCATTAAATTATTATTATTTAAATATAATTATTATAAATAGTTGTTGTTTTGGTGGGTTTGAACTAACTTAAAAATATTATAAAATATATGTACAATTTTATTACTTAATAAAATATATTATCAACCATATAATGATTAAAAATTGGTCAGAAATAAGGATAAAATCTCTTGAAGGTAAAGGGTTTATTTTTCATAAAACGTTTTTATATGTGAAATTAATTCTTAACATAATAGGTTAAATTAATCGCTATTGTTAAGTGATCATAATTAAAAAATTATATTATAGGTCTAATTTTATGAATTTAAATAAATTTAAATATTTTTATAAATTTATGAATGATAATAAAATATGTTCATACAGTAAAAATATATTTTCAACCATAATGGATTTTAATTTCATTTTATTTTGGGATATTTGAATTAATTTATCCAAATTTAAGTAATTGTGTTATATAATGGATATAATTTTGGAAATCATTATTTTATAATAGTTTTGCATTTAATTTTTTCAATTTTCATTTCAAACTGTGGATTTGGAGTGAGTGGTGAATAGATATAATTTTTTGAAAAAAATAATTTCATTTCTTTAATTAATGTAATTTAGAAATGCCAATCATTCTTAGTATATAGTTTAAAAGAAACATAATTCCCCTATTATCAAAATTAATATATTTAATGACATGGTAATCTAAATTGTATTTAATTTTGGTATAATTTCATTTTTATGGTTAAAATGAATATTTAAAAAAAATTACATTACATTACACACCAATATAATGAAATTCATTTCTAATACATAAAAAAAATTAATTACACAAAATGGATGTTCAAATCAGTATTATGATTTCTGATAAAAATTATTTATTTGATTTCCTTTTTGGTCAGAAAATTATGTTCTTGTGCTGAAAATTTTGTTCTTATGGTAAAGGTAAATATATGTAAAAATAAAAATTAAATATAAAATAACATAAATAACTAAAATATTTTCACTTAATTATATGTATTCAAGGTAAAAATATATATCTTCAATTTAAGAATATCCCGGGTGGCTTACTCTGTTATATTGGTTAGAATTGTTGATAAAGAATTTTTATATCTAATTAATATAATTTTTTATGATTTTATATGATAAAAATGTTATCATGTTGAGCATAAGAGTAAATATAAATAAAGAAAAAATATTATAGTAACCCATTTTACATGTACCTTTATTTTAGATAATTTTCATTTTTTCCAAATCACTTCTCACAGATAGTAAGAAAACCATAGGACTTAAAGGTTTACTATCCTGGTGATGAGCTATGTAAAAATATTATTTTACCACACTTGTGATCATTTTTCCTTAAATATTCTCCAAAATAACCTCTGTTTGTTTGGATCTTATAATATATTAATCTTCAAAACCTATCAAATGAGAGTATATGAAAGGGGTTATCTCTGATGCTAAGTGTGGGAATAATATATACAAGTCATAATAGTTAGATCATAGACATTATAGAAAACAATAGTAAGGGATAAATATTAGATTAAAAGAGCATTGAATGTTATGTGAAAATTTTAATACATTATACATATTTTTTTATTTTAGAATCGAAATATATTATCAAATAAATTTAATAAATAAATGAATAGAGACATATAAAAAAATTAAAACAAAAAATATATGCATATTAAAATAAAAACCTATTATCTTTAGAATATGGAATATTTATAAAATCTTAAAAATAATTCGTATCATTGGGAAGTGAATGTGGACGAATCCTATTAATAGAAAACAATTTCACACAAGATCTAGAATCATCATTGTATTACCATCACGGATTAGTAATACCTACTTGATTCCGTTATTAGAATGAGAATCCAATACATGATTCCCATAGTGTACTGGGAATTCCACACATGATTCCCATAGGTATCTCAAGAGATAAAAAACTATAACAATTTCATTAGAGGGTGATATAGGACTGTGCATGTCATAAACCTATACATATGAGTGTGAAACTATCTAAAATCATTCATTATACCATAAATAACTCATGGACTGAACAAAAAATATTTCATAACTTTTGAATACCATTTCAAATAAAAATGTTTATTTAAAAGAAAAATAATGATCATTACAAAGGAATATTTTAAAACATCACATATTTTTATTTATAAACCATCTCTTCATTGTATAAGAATCATTTAAATTGAAGAGAAATCACAAAAAAAATTATTATTACCATAAAGTTTGAACTTTATTTTAATGTAACCTTCCAAAAATCATTTTATCAAAATGAATAGAAAAACATGTGAAATAATTTCATCAAAAATAATTTGAGTTAAGATGCATTCAGAAAATATAATTAATGTTTTCAAATATAAAATTAAAGGGAAGAACATATTTTCATTTAAAGGAAAATGGCATGAAATATTTGAAAATGATTTTTTTGAAAACCCGCATATTGAAAAGGTTAATAAAAATATACAATTAAAATGAATAAAATGGAATAAAATGACCATTTTAGTTAAAGATTTGTCATCACACTATTAAAAAATGAAAATTTTGGCAAAGTTAAAATATGGATAATTAGAAAATTTCCATTAAATAAAGGGAAATTATTCATGAAAATGTTTTTTCTTAAATACAATATAATATTCATGGATGATGGAACTAGTTTTAAAAATATTTTATAACAAATTTAATTTTTAAAACAGATATACAATAATTTTGGACTAGAATATATCAATATTGAAATATAGAGTTATATTTTTTGTAGTTATGACCTGAAGAAAATATTCATGTCACCAAAAACATATACCAGAACTATAATATTTAATGAAAAAATAAATTTTATAATAAAATCATAAGTAAGAATTCTAAAACAAAAAAAAACAAGTATTTAATGAAAATAAAATTAATCATAAGCAATAATAAATCATACATTGAATAGTTGTGTCCAATATGACTATTTATAATGTAATGGTTGTAAATTGGATTAGAAAAGGCACTTATGTATTAGTAATATTTCTAATAAAAACATTATTAAATATTGAGAGCTTGAATTTGAAAGAGGGGAATTTTTAGATGAAAACCCTTACATCTTGAGAAGTATTTATATAATAATCTATTAAATTACATAGTTTTGAATTGAACTTCATTAATTATTATAAAAATTTATTCAGTAGTAAAATAACTCAAATAGGTTGTATATACACTACATAAATGAAATCAGGTTCACAATACGAAAATAAGCCTCAACGAGATAAATTCTTAGATGAAAACAGATACCTTCATCAAGATTCATTCATTGAATTCCATTAAAATAATCAATATTCAAATTATTTTTATTATATGACTTCTTAAGAGACTTATAATTATATATATACATTCATATGTTCAGTTTATTTTAATTTCATATTTATTTATTATTATTATTTAATATGGTTTGTTGTGAATTTATCAGTGTCTGTTTATTTTGATAAATTTAGCCATCAACAATGATATTTTAAAAATAATTTAAATATCTAATATTACCATTACATAAAAAAACCAATATTTAAATTAATATTATCTTATAATAATATTATTAATTATTTCCAAATTATATTCCTTATTATAGATCTGCAATATTTATTCAAGTAGGTGTTTAAACCAACTCAAACATTAACGCAATATATCATTATTACTCTGTATGGATGACGAATTATAAAATATAATTATAATAGAATAATATTATTATTATTTATTTTATTTATTTAATTGGAATACAATTTTAAATGGTACAAATAAATTAATAAAAATCAGGATTAAAAAAATAAAAACATTACTTTGTGGAAGTGATAGACCCCACAACACACAGTTGATATTTCTTTCTTCCTATGTCTAGATAAAGAATTAAGTAATTGTTGATAAATTAATTGATCTTAATTTAAGTATACTAATTATAATTATATAATTATATTTATAATTTTAGATATTATTTTTACAAGATTATACTAAAAGGGAAAACTAGTAGTAGATAAACTCGCATAAGAAGATTGTGTTCATTCTAGGATAACCACTTGAAAAGTAATTTTTTAAGAATAAAAATTTCACCATTATATTGTAGATGTGGGAGAGGGTTATAAAAGGATAAATTTGTTATATTTTAGTGTATAAATCCATATTTAATGTGATTCTTTATGTAAAAGTTGTGTTGTATTTTAATAAGTGAATAAAAGGGTATATTCGGACTAACCCTTAAATTTTCAATAATGTAATTTTACTCTTCATTTTACAATTCTAAAAAATTGAAGATATGGATGGAAAATTGGATGTGGGTCATATATCACTAAAAAAATCATTTATGAAAAAACATTGAGTGTTTTATGACTTTTCCATCATCTTTTTAACAGTTACCTTATTTTTCATTAACTTGTTAATTAATTTTTATAATTAGTAAATAATTATAATGGAAAATATTAATATTTAAAAACTTTACTAATTTTATATCTAATATTTATAATTTAAAAAAATAACAAATGAAAATTCTAAGGGTTTTAGATAAAAATCATAAAATAAACAAACTTAATCACAGAATTTTTTAAGAAAAAATATATATTGTGTTTTAAGAAGAAAATCAATATTTATGGCATAATTATTAAAATTATCAATTATCATGACAAAATTATTGTTATAATAAACCTAATAAACATTATTAGGCGTTTATGGAATGATAAAGCTGAATCTGAACATGCAAATTATCAATTCAAGGAAATGTGAAGAAATTGTTTTTATTATACAAATATTTTAATTTAGATCATAAAATATTTGACATGGGATTTATAAGATCATTAACTATATTAAAATGAATAATTTTATCATATAATTTTATTTTTCTGACATATTTGGTTTTTAATATTTTAGGATACACTTACCTAATTAGAAAATAACAAAAATTATAATTTTTTCATATTCTATACTTTTCGAATAAAAGTTTTTTTTTCATAAAATAATAAAAAACCATTCAAAGTAATAATATATAAATTAATATTATTAATATTATTATATAAAATAATTTCTACAGTTTTTTAAATTTTTCGTCGATATAATATAAATATTATAAAAATAATAATTTTGTTTGAAATAATGGTGTTATTAAACACCTGGTTTTCATAATATAATTTCTTATAAACATAAAATTTAAAATATCTTAATATATTATATTATATATAACAGTATTTAAAACATGGTAAAATTAATAAATTTGGATAAAATTTATAATTCTTATCAAAATTTTCTTATAAATATTACATAAATGTTAAAAACACTTATACAAATTCTTTTAAAATTACATATCTATATTCTAAAATTAGATTTCACTCCACTATTGATAATAAAATATGTATTTTAATTTAATATATACTTTATATTATATTATAATAATATTATAAATATTTTTATGTAACCCAAAAATTTAATATATATATAATATTTTGAAGATAATTTTTTTATTTAACTATGAGTTGGGTTATTGTTAATTTATAACATAATGCCTCAATAATTCTGTACACATATTGGATATACATAAATGAACATTATTTATCTAATAATATATTCCATGAACATATTTGAAATTATCATATATTTAATATCATTATTTCACTCCAATACAATGACTTACTGAATAATTTACTCATTACACTCTCATTTCATTGGGCATAGTTATTTATTTCATATTACAGTTTTTTCCACTGTGATTTGTACATTCATGAAGAAATATATGATTATTTGTTTTCTTGATATTGTTTATCCTTATGATTGATTATGAACCATTATATTTCAATGTGATAAAAGTTTTATTCTTTTTATATATTACCTAATTTAATATATGTAGTTTTAATGGATATATTATACTAATGGTGTGTAATAACACATGCTTTAATAAAATTTGTTCATTATGTAGTTTTTATAGAATTACACTTCTTAATGAATAGTGAATACTTATATTAATTTTTATTATATTTAGAATATTTTAAAATCATATTTATGTTCTTCCCCCTTAAATAAATTACATCCTGTAGATTTAAAGTATCCAAAACAAAATACAATTTTTACTAAATATAAAAATTATAGATATGAATCAAAATAAAATTTTGAGAGGGGGTATCAACCATAAAAACTTGGGAACCGTATATATTTCTATAGAATGTATCTATCAAAAATGTTTACATTTTCTCCCATAATTTGGTTCAAGAGTTTACCATTTATTGGTAAATATACCAATATTATATTCTTTTCTTTTGGGTGTTTGTTATTATCCATTAATTTATAATATATCATAGGTTAGTATATACAATTTTCCCCTTACTCCATTTCATTATTCATCTATGTCGAGGAAACCAGTGAAACAATAAAATAACATTAAATTCATCTAAAGGAAGAATACCATTATTTCTACTAGGAACATTCCTATAAAACATTACTTTTAACATAATAATAAAACATCTTGAATATTTCTCTACAATCAAATAATTGGGGTGGGGGTATAATTTTTTTATAGATCTTATAATGAATAGTAAAGGTAGATAGTCATATACAAATCTCAATTAGAAGGTTACAGTAACTTAAATAAATGGATACACATAAATAGTGAATTGGGAAATAGAATTAAAGTGCCATGGTAGTATAAAATGTTAATGGTGTTCTTCATTATGGTTAGTCCTAAAATTATAGAATTGTCATGGATAATGCTCAATTTTCCCTCAAATTATACATATAATTATTAACGGTAACATGGGATGAACTCTATTTCATTAAATCCAATAAATCAATCTGTTTATTTTTTTTCATTACTATTTAATGCTTGTATACCCCTTCATCATAATGTAAGGGATCTTATAGTACCCTTGAGGAAATCCCCTAGTTGTTTCATTCCACATTCTTTATATATATGAAGTTAAAAGTTCCTTCCATCATCACATTCGTCTCTTAATTTGTAATGATACTCAATAAGTGTTCTATTTTATGTGTTTGGGACTTCAACTATGTTCACATTTTTAATGATATATTATTATTTATGTTTTGTAATAAACACATGGGTTCTCACACCAACTCTCATTCTAATGGGTTTTCAGTGTTGTAATCATATAACTTTCTTATTTACCCATTTTTAACCAAGATTCTTTTAGTGTTGGACAATACAATACCTAGAAATGTGTTACTGTCAGTTATAAATAATTATCATGAATATAATTCAACTATAAAATGTCTTAATAATTGAAAAAATCCTATTAATCTACAATCCTTCTTGTTCATCCTATTTTATTGTAGATAAAGAATTGGGGTTGGTTTATTTATTATACATAACCTAATCACTCAATGTTCCTAGTAAATCAATCCTTTAAAATTGTTTATTAAGAGTATGAGATCAAAAAAATAAAATCCAACATGAGTGTTAAAAAGGTGTTTATTTAGGATCCTTTGTCATTACACATGTCATTATTGTCTTCATACACAAAATGAACCCTTATTTTTTTTATTAAACCTAAAAATAATAATTTATTTCTCGTTTCAACATTTTAGTATCCATAAATGGATTATGTATTTAGTAAAACTATATAATATCAATCTATTTTTTATCTTATATATATATTTAGTTAGAGGGTTTTCATAAATGTTCTCCAAACTATATCCAAAAATTCATAGAAATATATATAATAAAAAAGGATCTTTTGATAATAATTATAGTTCCCTGATGTATAAATTATTTTATTCTGTAGAAAATCTTTGAGGTGAACATTACATCTGGACAATAGTTACCAAAATCATTGACTAAATGGTTTAATATCACTAAACTTGTTGTATAAACATATAATTATACGACAAATGTGAATATGTATCATTAAAAATTATAATCATGAACATTATTTAGACATGTAATCTTATATAATCATATTTATTAACTAGGGAAAGGAGATATATGAAAGGTTTGAGGCCAAATTCTCAATAAGGGATAATTATCAATCACCCATAAAAGTTAGATCAGAAGCATGAGTGAAAACCTGAGTTAGAAAGATATATTAGATTAAAATATTAGGGTAACATTAGTGATAATAATAAAATATTAACTAGAATAATGGATAATTAAATAGAAACATAATACTACAAAATTCATTAAAATATGGAATTAAATAACATAGAAAAAAAAACATCACGTAATAATATAAAATTATTTGATTATATTTAGAACATTTTCCATTTAGTATAATTTGGAATTAAAGCATATAAGAGGATAAATAATGCTTCAAAAACCAAATAATATATTTCAATTTTATATAAGAACATGACTAACCAAATGATTCCCAAAATGGAGTGTGCATCACTGTTTGATTACTATAGTGGAGCGAGTATTTGAAACATGATTCCAATATTATTGACATCATGCCATACTCGAATTACATAGTTATGTCATGAAATTAAAAAACATAAAAAGGTAATTATAGGGTAATATTGAACCCCACCTCTAATCACTCATACATATGGTCCCCTTGAAACAAAATATTTAATCTTATTATAAATAAATAATTTAATGAAAATGGTTTCCAAAACATTTTCAAATGGATTCCAAAAAATAACTAATAATTTGATCACAATAATATTTTTTACCCCAAATATATTTTTAAAAATATCACATATAGGCTTATATTTTAATAATTACATCATTTTAGAATAATCAATTTACAATTTAAGATAAATCTCAAAAGGGAATTTTTTTTAAAAGTGTTTCTTAGTATCGTCGTAAAAGACATGATTATTAAGTCACTATGATTTTTTTTAAAAGAAGATAAAATTACTAATATTATTTCATTAAAAGAAATTTCAATTATGATGACTTTATAATAAATAAATTAAATGTGAATATATGAAATAAAAATGAAAAATATGTTATAATTAAAAAGAAAACCCTTCAAAATTTTTGAAAAATCCTTTTTTAAATTGTCATATCGTTAAATTGAAAGTGAATACGTTATTTGATATTGAATAAAGGAGAAAAAAGGATAATTTTATATATAAATTTATATTTAAACTATAGTAAATGAGAAAATTTGGAGAATAACATACACAGATGTGGGGAAAATACTCAATAAACTAAATTAGAATTATTGTTGACAAGAATTTCATCTTTTTCAAAATTATAGATTAACCAAGAAATAAAAAATTGTTCTGAAAATTAACTCCCCTATAAAATATTATTGAAATTAAATATATCATGAAAAAATTTACATTAGATAAATCATAATATATAATATTCAATGTGGTGTGGTTATAAACCAAGGAGAATATATTAGTCACAAAGACCCCTTACAGGAAGGATAATCATTGAGGATTGATTCATTTCATATTGAGGTGATAAGAATGAATTTTAATGCCCAAAAAAGGGAGTAAATTTATATCACAATGTTAATTAGGTATAATAAATAAAAATCTGAATAATACAGTTCATTAAAAAAATTATAACTATACAAATTAAATTTGAGTTAACAACAACCCTTAGACCTTATACAATATTCTAATAAAATAAATTTGATAAAGAATGATCATTATTTTTAAGATAAAATAATAAGAATAAATATAATTAATGATATTATATATTCATTAGGTATTATACATACCATTTATTAATATTATAATTATTAAATAAAATGTGTCTCGAAGAAGGGAAACTTAAGATGAACCCATTAAAACATGAGAAGAATTTCAATAAGACCCTATTGAAATTTATATAATTAAATATGAATTCAATTAAAATGAATAAAATTTATTTTTAAATATAATATATATAATAAGATGTACATACACATTAAAAAATAAAAATAGGTTCATTATAATATAACATTAATCAATGATATTTCTTTAAAACAAAAAACATTACAACTTGAGAAGAATTTAAATATTAACTATGGAAATAGATAGTGGGAAAATAGACTTAAATTTTTATTAATTAAATGTGTTTCATGATATAATATCTAAAATATATTTAATATCCATCAGATAAATGAAAATACGGGTATAATAAAAAAGATGTCTCAAATATGGGATTATTGAGACAAACCCCCTTAGATTATTCCAGAATTTTTTTTGTAAATCACTTAAAATCACAAATAATCAAATTAATTTAATTATATATCTTATTAAGAACATTATTCATCTCTATATAATTTAATACATTCCATTAATTATCATAATTTATTTATTTTCTACTTGTTTTATCTTATGCTTGTGTAAATATTAAATCAATGTGGTCTTATTTTGGTAATTTTCTCGATCAAAAATGATATTCAAGTAAAAAGTAAAAAAATTAATATGACTATTATTGAGTCAAAAAACAATTTAAATTTAAATTTAACTACTATAATATTAGTTGTTATGTTCCCACAGTCATCTGGGTTAGAGTTTTAAGTGATTTATTCTTGATTGTGGTTAAAAAAACAGCAACATGAACATGTTATATCTTTATGGGAGAGTATGGATATAGAATGTATATATTATAATTTTAATATAATAAAAGTAAATTAATTTATATTTTTAAATTTTTTTAATAACATTATAAGTGGTTTATATAAATAAATAATAAAAATGGAGGCAAGAACCTTATGGAATTGAGAGAGGGTTTGCAGTGGAGACATGGGACATATTATCAAGGATAAATTCAATGTGATGTTGAGTCTTGAAGTGTCAAGAGTGGTATTTTTTATACTTATAGTGATGTTTATTTCATTGAGTAATCATTGATGTTTCAAAACTTTATTATTACTATTCAACTGTAAATTTAGAGAAAATGGAAAGTTTCTAAGGGAAATTGATTGTGGGTTACAGAATATCTCACAAACTAATTTAGGATACAACCATTGGTCTTTAATGGATTTTAATTTTAACTTTTTCAGATGTATCCTAATTTATATTTACATTGATAATCAATTATTATCCGTATAAACTGATTTTCGTTGAAAATTTTAATGTTAACCATTTTACATAATTTGATGTTTCTTATTTAAAAAATAATAATTTTATCAAGTAGAAGTATTATTGATTGGAATAATTAATTTTAAAATTATCAAACATAATCATGTAAATACAATTTTTAATAAAATTTTGATTTTATAGCATAAAATTCAGGTGTAAGAAATTATTATTAATGTTAAAAATTAACACAAGATAAATTAATTTATTATAAAATAAATTAATGAAATTATGTTTTCATGGATATGTAAAACCTCATCTCACATAGAAAATACTTGATTCCAAGAAATTTTAGAGAAAATACTTTCTTAAATAAACATTTTATTATAGTTCTAATGATGTGGCACATAAAATTTATAAGCATTGTGAATATAATAAATATCATAGTATTATACTTAAATTATTATTATATTACATAGATAAATTTCTAATATTATAGGATAATCAAGACTAATGTTTAAATCATAAAAAATATAAGTTTATCTGATGCCTTATTTTTCATCTAAAAATTAATCATTTTAGAATAATAAAAAATTCATGCAAAGATAATTTTTATGAGAACATTTCAAAAAAGAAATTAATTTTCTAAAATTTATATTATTTTACTTATTTAATATATTTTTTTAAAGAAAATACAAAATATAAAAATACGTAAAATTGATATAAAGTGGAATATATAATCATAAAATCTTTTAAATATTTTTTATACGAATTTCAAATTGGTAATATATTAATATATTTTTTTTCATATATATTAATATTTTAAGAGTATTTTATATGATATATTAAGGAAAAATTAGAATTATTTACAAAACATTTCTTTAAATAATTTAATTTTATTCTAAATCAAACGTAATAAATTTCATGAACATTAATTACATATATTATAATATTTAGTTTTTATACTCTATGGATATTGATATATTTATTTTAATTTCAATTATACATTATGTCATATTGTTATATTATTATTAATATTTATAGAAAAAATATAATTATTTATATCAATATAATTTTTTATTTCACTATCAGTAATAATATTTTAAATTTATCAATTAACCTTAATGTAATTCAGTATACCTGAAATATGACCAAATAACATATTTGAAATGCATATATTTTTAATGAATTTATTAATAATAGAAGGATTTTATTACTATAATTTTACATTCTAAAACCTTTGTACATTAGACACTGTCTTCACAAGGCACATTTCTTCTTTGAAATTAGAGATTATGCATTATCTTATCTCATATCATGAGGATTTTCCACACAATATTATAGGATATTGCTAATCCCAGTGGTTGAGGATGGTCAAAGATATATCTTAGTCATGAAGACATTATTATTTTTAATCTATTCTTTCCTATTTATTGATATCATTTTCATGTATATAATTTATACATAGTGTGTAATAATGTAGGGTGTAAAAAAATTTATTAACATCTATTGTAATATTCCATTAATAAAAAAATGATTAATTTTTATTTTAATTAATATCTTATAGGTTATAATTTAAATATCAACTTTCCATCCTAATGAAAGAATAGATAATCTATCATTAATATTATAGATATATAATAATTATAATAATAGATCCTAAAACATTATGGATTTTAAATATGGCCATAATTATTTATAAAAATTTATTTTAATATTAAAATTTTTCTTCGTATTTTTAAATATATTATCATTATATACAATTCTTATCCAGTGTCTGTAAAATGCATGTGCAAGCCGGTGAAAAACCAATTTGAGTAGTTTAATTATTTTTGAAGTGATGTGGTTTGGTTATGTTAGAGTATGAAATTTTTTTATTTAACAAAAATAGGATTAAGTAATGTTTTGAATATTTAAATTTAAACCCCACATTAACATTGATGTTTTAAAGTCGAATGTTGTTAATAGTCCATGAAATTAGTATAATTGGTATTTAATTTTTAAAAATTATTTTAAATAATTATACATTCATAAATAATTTATCATAGATGTATATTAACATTTTGAGTATATAATTAATATTCCATGTATATTCCACTTTGTATTTTTAAAATTTACTTCATCACCATTAAATAAAAAAAAAATACAAGAGATATAGGTGAACACATTTAAGGATGGGGTTAAATAATAAGATAATGTTTAAAATGACTATTTAACTTCACAAAACATAAATGGTTGAATTTATTTGTGTCTTTTCCTCTCTATATTAATTAATATTTTACATTCATTCTATTTTAAATTAGATAAAAACATATTATTTATTAATAATTCTTGTATTTATCACCATGTCATCCTCTTAACATATAAATGGGTTATTCCTATCCTTTATTCCTCACACTTCTTATAAAATTTATCTAAACCCATATCTATGAAATCACATTCCAATACATCCCCGCTTGATATATAGTTTCTATTCTACCAAAAATTACAACATATGAAGAATTATGAAGTAATTTAGAGGATGTTTTCCAACTAAGAGTTATAATTCATAACAAATTATTTCATGTATTTTCTAATTCAAACTCATTTTTATTTTATTTAACTATTGTGTAATAATAACATTAATTTATTCTACGTTCCGAAATTTAATTATGAATATAAAAGAACTACTTTCTATCTCCTCTTCCGACCTATGGTAAAATAAACCATCACTCGTGAGTACGTGTGATCCACCACGTCGACAAACCGATGTGTTTTATTTTCATCACCACATAATAAGGATATCTGTTTTAATGGTTTTAATAATAATATATTATTTTCATAAAAAATTATAATTCTATAAATATGAGATATTACTAACCGCCTTAACCTTCTATCTCTATGAAAATGGAAATGAAGCTCGTGTGTGAGCATTGAATATCCCCTCCCCAAATAGATGTGATTCATTAATCAGGTCAATATCTCAAAAATGATTCGAAAATATTGTAAAATAAAAAATAATAATATATATAATTATTAATATTATGGATATTATAGAAAAATTACCCCATTGACCTTGGTCGACCTACCAAATTTTATTTGGTATTATGAACTAATTATCCTCAAAATATATGATAAGAACATGATTAATATAATAAATTTATAATTCATGGTAATAAATAAAATATATAGAATTATTATTATCTAATATACCTTAAAATCATTATTAATCACCTATATAATTATTATTGTTTTATTATATATTAGTTACTGATTGAACATGGTGTATCGAACATGATGTAAGGGATTTATCAACTCAATTTTCTTTCCTTGATATCTGTTTCATTTTAACTACATGTTTTATATGTTGAGATGTATATATAACAATATGTATTTATTTTTTCAATAATTTATATAAATTTATGTTTTTTAAAAACGTCTTTAATGTCTTTTGTTAAATTTCCTTTTGATTCATGAGATACCAAAGTGGAAAGGGATTTTTTTTAAATAATTCGTTTTAAATTATCATGAAATAATCAGTATATTCCATTTTCATATCCTTTAATATACTTCAATAATTCTCTTAAAAGTTTTTAAAGAGAAATTTTTAACTCTCTTTAACTCTTAACGAGGGTTTTATAAAGGAATTTAATAATTTTTTTAGAAATGGCCACTATTGGTAATTTTTTAAAAGTAGTAAAGAAAATGTTTCATTATAATAGGAATAAATGTATTTTCTCACATTATACCCTTTATTAATTATCAATTTTACTCTAAATTTTTTTTATTTTTTTCAAAAAATATATTTCTTTGGGTTTTATAATTTTTTTAAAATGGATTCAAAATTTTATATTTATTCAATTTTTTTTAAAATAACTAAAAATTGTTTTTTATGGGCTCAAATAAAACTAATATTTTATTTATGATGAAACATATTTTTTTTAAAAATATCTTGATTTCATGTTCTGGGGAATAGTGTTTGTTATAGGAATTTATTTTTAAACAATGACCCTTCATTTTTATTAATTCATGTCAAA
This sequence comes from Viscum album, assembly GCA_963277665.1. Classification (NCBI taxonomy): domain Eukaryota; kingdom Viridiplantae; phylum Streptophyta; class Magnoliopsida; order Santalales; family Viscaceae; genus Viscum; species Viscum album. Next base: position 75,291,511 of record OY728127.1, on the reverse strand, counting down.
ATTGGGATTGTACGCAAACCCTTATGGGACTATGTCGATTATTTGATGGGTGGGTCCATTAAATCCCACCAATACATTAGGAAAAGTGAAAGAGTTATCTGTTATAAGTTATAATTAAGATATTGTGGATACAGTTAATTAATAGTATGATTTTATTATGTTAACTAATGTATGTTACTCTTAATATTACATTAGAATTATCCTATTTGATGATTCTTTGAATAAATGATGATTCACCAAGTTTCCAACATCAGTATCATTGCTTTTAATTGTGTTTTCGGGGAATAATATTGATTTCAAAAGGTAAAAAAGGTGTTTCATATCTAAATTAATATATATATATATATATATATATATATTCATCAATAGGTGAAGGTTTCTTTCATGGAAAATCTATCATGATTTTTGATTTTTCGATTATTCTAGCATAAAATATACTATGAAATTTTTCGGAATTGATGATTTCACCATGAGTTGGTAATTTATTATTTAGACCTCATAATTATATTATGTAAAATTGTAAACTACAATATTTTATTTCATGAATGTAAAATTTAATACAAGGTATCTTTTATTTTTATATTTATCACTAAACATATTATGCTCACCCCAAGTTTTAAAATGTATATCGCATGGCCTATGAATGGTTAAAAACAATAATAAAGGCTATGTGAGAATAAATTAAATTGGAATTTAACAAATATAGTGTGAAATGAATGAAATAGGAATATGAATTTAGGAATCTAGTTTTAATGGGAAAATTAACTTTGAGTGGAAGTTTCCACATTTATTATAAAGGTTTTATAAGTATTGTTTTTTCATAATTCACTAAATCTCTAGACTAAAATTATAAAAATTATTAAATAAAGAGAAACAATTGTTTTAATTCATGTAATTATGGGTTTTATATGTTATATTGGATTATATATGGTATCAAATGAAATTTTAATAAAGCATTAGATATCCTAAAGATACAAATGAGGATATTTTAATAGATCCTCATACCTTAAATAGTTTATAAGAATAAATATTATCATAATATTAAAATAATATATAACACTTTGATATTGTATGATATTATAGTACATTAGAATATTTTTATATTATTTTAATAAACATATGAGCGATATGTGACTCATAATTTTATCTATTTTATAGTAAACTTTTAATTAGATGAAAAATGATTTTTTATTTAGTGGATATAAGTTAAAGGGAATTAATAAACCTTAGTGATAAAGAGATCATTGATTTTGAGGTATATATTTTTATATAGGATATTAGGTTTTTACATTTTTTAAGCATGTGATGTGTTATATAGATAACCAAGGGCTTGAAAACTAATTTGGTGACTAAGTGACTAATGTTATTGTATATGTAGTATAATATATTAAAATAATTATCTTCTTAATGTTAATTGACATATTATTGTATAAGATAATTGTCACGACCTGTCCTCGGGGCCCGTGTCGTGACTACGCCAAGCCCGCCTTCTATAGGCCAGGGGATGGCGACTAGCACCAAGGCGTAAATCCCGACAAAAAGGGAAGGCATTGCCTTTATAAAGTAAACAAGGACCACAGAGTAAGAAAGCGGAAAAGTAAACACTAAGTAATAACAGAGTACAACTGAAGTGCAGAAAAGTAAATGGGCCAGTATACAAACCCAAACTGTAAGTAACGTACAACTCGAAAGGGAAACAACAACTATAAAGTAAAAGCCGCTACACCGAGCTGTCCACTGGAAATCCCACCTGAAGGGTGGGTACAGATAGATCCACTACTCCTCGGGTCCCGCCATCTGCTCTAAGCACGTCCCGCCTAGTGGTCCACCTCCAGGTACTGTCCTGCTCTACAAGCCTCAACCACGATCAATGCTGTCCGTCGTCTGCAACCAACACAATGTAGTGCGGGCATAGCCCGTGCAGGGGTGAGTATAACTATACTTAGTAGGGACCCCGAGACCCTCAAGGTCTCACTAAAACCAACAAGGATAACCACAAGAAGATCTCAAATGATAACCTCTACTTAGATATATGCCCATACATATACATAAGTTATCAAGAAACCTATCTCAATCCTAATGAAACACAAGCATTGTGAAATCAACGGATAACCACTACCCAGGTATATGCCCATACATATACCTAAGTATCAAGTGACCCATCTCAATCATGAGGAAACACAAAGGTCAAATGTCTCAGCTCAAACCAGGATTTTCATTAACGAAACCGTAACTGCTGAAGAGCTCCGTCTCTGGAGTGTACAGTGGTCCTGTCATGACTCCGAGGTACTGCTCACTAACCTAAGACTGCTGAGGTACTCCTCCTGTTGAGTACCGCGGGCCTGCCACCTCACATAGTAGTGCTTCCCACCGGGGTCTGCCACCCAACATATTAGTGCTCCCCCCTCATAGCCTACAGAGGTACTTCTCCTGTCGAGTACCGCGGGTCTGCCACCTCACATAGTAGTGCTCCTCCGCTATGGGTCTGCCACCTCACAAAGTAGTGCTCCCCACTGGGCTACGTAAGTCACTCCGAATCGAATCAGAAAAGCAGTCTTCAGGTCTCTGCCGGCTGCACGGTCTCTGTACTCCGTACGCTCATCTTTAGGAGGGTCCCCTCCACGAGCTACAAGTCGATACTCCAAGTATCTCAAAGTCCCACGAAGAAGTATCTCAAAGGACCGCCTCGTCATAGGGGTCTCAACGCAACAGACGGCGCGTCAATCGGATGCTCGGTCTGTGAGTTATTAGCCTTTTCGTCCTAGGGGCCCGGTTGGTTTTGTAAGCGAACCAAACCCGGCCGTATCTCAACTGTACCCCGAACTCTCATAGGGTATACTCATAGGGACCGTTTCTCAATGAGATCACCAACGCCGCTGACAGTTCGTCAAACGGACGTTCTGTCAAAAAGGTATCAGCTTTTCCGTTCCAGGGGCCTGGTTGGATTTCGGTGCGATCCAACCCAGCCACTATCCATATACATCCAAAACATGGGTGGAGGATGCCAAAAGTTCTGTATCGTCAACAGGAACGCAACACAACAGACGGTGCGTCAATCGGACGCCGGGTCTGGAAGTTATTGGCTTTCTTGTTCTGGGGGGCCGGTTGGTTTTTAAGGTAAAAATAGCCCGAACATACTCCACCTACATCCAATCCTCGGGCGGAGTATGCCAAAAGATCCGTCTCATCAAGAGGAACTCAACAAAGCTGACGGCACGTCATTTGGACGTCCGTAGCTCAAGATATGAGCGTTTCCGCTCTGAGGGCCCGGTTGGTTTCGTGTACGAACCAACCTGGCCGAACACAAAGTATTCCGAAACCTTGAGTGCGATATACCAAAACTACCGTCTCGATCCAAGGATCGCATCGCCGCTGACAGCGCATCGGTTTCTGCTCCGTAGCCCGAGTTATGGGCATTTGAATCCAAACCACTCGGTAACGGGGGTTTCGGGCCCGGGCCGTCCCGGCCTGAGACCCCCCGGTTGGCCCGAACCGGGTCGACCCGCCCCGGACAGGTTTGACCCGGCCCGGCGCGGCCCGGCCTGGCCTGGCCTGGCGGCCTTCGGCCGAGCTGATTGAGAATGGGGGCGCCTTCCCCCCCCCCCTTTTGTGAAACCACGACCCCTTAATTGGGGCCGCTTGAAGACCCGGCCGGGGGAATTATTTCCCCCGGTCTCTCCTGCCCGGCCGGCCCGCACTGGCCGGCCGGTTCTGCCAGAAAAGACCGGCAACGGCCGGTCATCTTTCTCCGCCGCGGCCCGGAACCGGCCGCGACCCTTGTCGTTCGACGTGGCGCGACGGCGTTGTGCCCTTCCGCTGTGGCCCCGCTCCAGCCGCAGTGTCTTCAACTTTCGTCGACACGACGCGACGTCATCGTGTAATTTAATCTCTTTCCACGGCGCGGTGTGACGACGCCGCGCGTATGTTCCGCATGAACCGCGTGGTGCGACGACACCACGCTCCTTCGTACCAACCACAAAGATAACTATTATGAAATAAGGAGGAGGTTCGGCCGTGTTTGTGCGGTCTGGACCCCTCTCGTTAATCGATAACAACTGATTGTAAAATCAAGAAGGATGACAAGGTAGAATTTACGAACGAAATAACTAAATAATAAACTTCAACATCAATCCGCATGAACGAATGATCCACGGATCAACCTGGAATTGGTTGGTACGCGCTTGTCGTTCTATTCTCAAAAGATAAGAGAATTCCAAAATAAATCCCCCTACCTCAGTTTCAAGTGCGGAGCACGTCAACAAGCCGTGGAAGACAAGCGTTGCGGAGGTCGGGCGTCGCGGGAATCGAACGTCGATTCCATTGACGTTGGTGGAAGAAGCGCTCGGTGAAGTCAAGTCGAGTCGAGTCGACACTCTCAGCATAATTTGTGGGTGGCGGTGATTCCCTTCCTTGCTCCGGTTGAATAAGGTAGAAGGTGTTGCTTCACGTTCTTCGGAGACGTGGAACGTTCTTCTTCAAGAGGTTGAAGGTCTTCCAAAAGTTCTTCTCCTCTCCTTAGTTCTCCCCACAAAGTTTATGCCAACCCAAAGAGAAGAATAGAATCTCTCATTTTAATGTTGGAAAAATGATTTCAAAATAAATCAAACACTCAAAATAATTAATTAAGTTGGTTTAATTAATTAAATGCAATGTGTTGGCAAGAATTTCAAAAGATTGAAATTCAAATAAACAACACTTACTCACCTCATTAATTAAACAAGTTTTCAACATTAAAGTGGGAGTTGTGGGGGGGTTTAGAGGATATGAAGCGGTGGAGTTTGTGTGGGCCCCACCACCCTCATAACCTCCCAAGGGAGGTTGGGTGGTTACGCAAATTCCATCAAGAGTTTACACTTAGAGTAAAATTAATTAAAATTGTAGTGTGATTATATAATAAACTTCCAAAATTTTTATTATCAACACTCGTGTAAAAGAAACTCCGGAACAGGAGTTCCTAAGCAATTACGGGCGCTGCGAGTTCATTGGTGCCCTTAGAATTCGATTCCGAGCACTGGTTCAAAAGTTAGAAAAACCCGCTCATTCGTTCACTAAACGTACCCGAGCCAAACTTCGGAAATTGATTCCGGGCACACCGGGCCTCAGAATCAGGTGCCATCAGAAACCGCGTTCTTGTAAAATTTCAAAGAAAATTAAGAAACAATTTCTCTTGAATTTTACTATAAGGCCCCAGCCTTAAACCTTACTTAATATTGAATTAAATGAATAATTCACATTGAGGATCTTTTCAGGTTTAGAGTTTTAGAGAATTAGAACATAACTATTACATCTTAAAAGATTACAAAGTAGACACTTCTACTAAGTCTCCATAAAAAAACTCTTAAAAAGAAATATGTCTAGATTCCATGTTTTAAATAGCATGAAATTCCCTTGATCCCATCCTTGACCTTATTCCACTTTAAGTCCTGTGCAAAACATTTCGAAAAACTTGGGGTGAGCATAAAAAGCTCAGTAAGGGATACAAAAAGAATGAAAACTGTTAGTTTTTCAAACATCAAGTAAACCATGTATACTATATCAAAGTAATACCTTCACCTTCATGAAGTAGTAAAAAAAATCTTCACTGAATAAAGTATCATTACTTACCTTTTTGTAACCAAAGGATTTCCATAAAACCCATATAAAGAACACATAGAATATATAAAGTTAACTTGGGACATAAACATACATAAGTGGAATAACCATACTGTTGACTTCCACACATATCACTTAATGGAATAGCCATACAGCCAATTTCCATACATACTTAATGGAATAGCCATACGGCCGACTTCCATACCCAATGCATTGGAGGTTATAACGTAACCACCCGTCCAGGTATTCACGGCACCACCCGTCACATGGTTTATAACGTAACCACCCGTTAAAATGTCCAAGTACCAGTATAAAATCATAAAACATAAAACCAATATAAAGGAAAGATAACATTTCCACATTTCAATCACAATATATTATAAATATATTGACATAATAGAATCATTTATCAAAACCATTTTCAATACCAAAATACATAAAAGAGTATATGGTATTTATTTTATTTTAAAAACATTACGGCTTGTTGAGGAATCCAAAGATCAAATAATACTCGCGGCGGCGGAAAAAGGTTGTTGTCACCGCGTACGTTAAAAAAAACATTCCTTTTTGTCGTTTAGTAAAACACTTCGTAGAAAAAAGATTCCTTTTGTATAAAAGTAAAAGTCAAAGGAGTTTATACACCGTATAAAAGAAAGTTGTGTATAAAACGAAATATGCCTCAATGAAAGGAGATTGAGACGAAGTCCCTTACCTTGGGTCCGACTTGACTCGATCGTTCTTTAACGTCCTGAATAATAAACATGAGTTAATTTATACTTGATTAAGAACCTTTTTAAAGTTCATTATTCCTTTTATATCACTTATTTCCATGTTATAAACATTATATAACCATTTAAGTTAATAATGTTTGTTTTGTCAATATTTGGTTCTTAAGTCGAAAGTTGACTTCTTACAATTACATGTTGTTCGTGTGGTCAAAAGTTCCTTATATCCAGAATGAAATTCCCGATTTGGATATAATATGTATCATATATATCCAGCATATACATGTATTTATAATATTACATAATCATTTAGAGGTAAGAAATGAAATGCACCGTTCATGGAGACGGTAAGCCGTACGTACGCATGAACGCTACTTTCATTTCTTTGTCATATTAGTGGAATTAAAACTAAATGAGAGGTATGTATATTTTAATTCCAGAATTATATTCATCATTTAGATATATCATTAATTATATATATACATTATATACATGTAATTGTAATAGTACATTACATTTGGGGATAAGAAATGAAATGCACCGTTCATGGAGACGGTAAGCCGTACGTACGCATGAACGCTACTTTCATTTCTATCTCATACTTTAATGAAAATAAATAATAATGATATAGAGGTATATTATAATTCCAGTATAACATCATATATAATAACTTAAAATCCATCCTTTACACGTCCCACATATGGCATTAACGAATCACATCACTTTGAGGGGGCGGTAGTCCGCACTTCCTTAAATGAAGATATCTTGTTTACCCATAATGGAAACCATAAAGGTATGCCAAAAATGAAAAATACAGAAGCTTAAATAAAACATAAACATATTATATATCATATATAAAAATAGTGACATCATAATGGCCACCCTTGAAGGTGTTAAATGAGTATTGAACAATCATCGTTTCGGGAGGCAGAATTTCGCCATCCACGGAAACCGTATGTTCTTTAACCATTTGATGTAGTTGTGTGAGAGTGTAGCTCAAATAAATATTATAACAACATCCTAGTATATTGAATATACTGGTTTTGTTACAAAAGAAGTAAATAAAAAGAGTTTAGAGGGTTGGAGAAGCAAAATAAAACAAATGAACAAGAGAGAATGAATTACATTTAAAAGTGTAACTCCTTTTGATTTGAGCCTAAAGGCTTCCTTTAGAAGGATTCTGCCCAAAGGTAATCCTCTAGGATGAGGAGAGGGATGTGGAGAGAGTAAATGAGCAGGGGTTGGCCGAGCCAAAGTCTTGAGGAGTGTGTGAAATGAGGTAGAGGTGGGGGCCTTTTATAAGAGGAGAGGAGGGACACTTTTGGAAAGTAAAGAAATATTACTTTATTTGAAAATGTGTTTCGGTTTCAAAAGGTCCCACATTGATATAATTCCTGGATAAGGTGATAAGGGTTCGCAATCCACTCATCCAATTGGTTTTGGCCATGTGTAGGTTTTATATTTTTCATTATCTTTCCATTTTATTTAAATCGTCAAATAATGATGTCATCGCTACATCATTATTATGTCATATATAATTTAATTTATTTAATGTCTAAAAATTATAAAAAAATACTATGATGTAGGAAATATTTTTAGATTTCCAATTACTTTTTATAATCAAAATTTGGACTTGTATAACCCCACTCAAAAATTATTTTAGTAAACCAATTTATGTTAGTGTCATTTTCACTTTAACATTAAATAAAAATATATTAATGTCATTTTCCAACTAAAGTGGCTCCATGGGGTCCCCAAGTTGGCCCATGGCTTGTCTTGGTCGGACATGACTCACCCAATAGGTGTAGGATAAGTGTCATGGTGTTTTCATATTCTTATAATACCATTTTTACCTTAAACTACACTAATTACCTCTAATCGCGATTAATGAAAAAAAGTTACTATTCACAAAAAAATTATTTTAATCTCATTGAACCACATTTTACTTCCTAATGACAACCATGTATGTCGGATTTTCAAAATTCAATACACATTAGTGGTAAACTTTCATTTAACTGAAAAATCAGTTTGCTTGATTACCACTTAGTGGTTTCACTATTCATCAAAAATTGAAGTTTTTCAGAAAATTACCAAAAATTCACCCTAAGCTATATTTGATATTCTGAATTCAAAAATGATGTCAATTTTACAAAATTCAAAACATATAAGTCAAATTAATTAATTTAATAATTAATTCCCGCTGTCATGACAAATAGCGTGTTTTTGTGAAACAATAAGTATCAAAAGATTGACACCAGTTTAAGTCCAATTTCAAAGTGAAATTGATTCCAATGACCACCATTGGATTAACTGGTAAAAATATTTTCTAATTTCACTTTAAAACAATTAAAATAGTTATCTAATCATATAAATAATTTAGATTAAAAAGTGGTTTTGAATTAAAATACAACATTTTACACTATTCATAAAAAAAACTTTATCAGAAAGGTACCAAAAATTTACACAAAGTAAATTTTGATGTCCCAATTCTAAAGAAGAGTTATATTTGGTCCAAAATAAAGTATATGAGTGATCAAAACTATATTTAATGACGGTTCACCATTAAAAGGTTATAAGTGAACCTTTAGTGAAAATTAGAGTATATATGCCCTAAAATTGAACTCTTTCCGTATTTTAAGCCTTTATCTTTTATTGGGTAAATGTATAAACATTTAAAAACATATCTAATCATATTTTAGTTATTTCTATCCATTCTCGCCAGTACAACAACTACTTGTTAACTAACATTTAAAATAATATTATTTTATTACTAGTGTGCAACGTAAGTTTCAAAGAAACTCATCGTTGTGTATCGGGTACGCTATCGAACATAGAAACCCCTTTAAAATAAAATTAATATTTAATTCGTAAATATTAATAAATATGAAAATTCTTTATTCTTTATTTACCTGGGATGTTACATCTATGGGTCTTTACAATGATACTGTCTGTTGAAAATAATGAATAACTTTTATTTCATATGTATATATGATTTTATTATAAATTATGATTATTGAGCCATTTTTTGGAAATGAATAACATTTTTTGGTAATTATATTATTAAAAAATATAAATTTTTTGTAAGTAATTTTATAGGGGATTAATTTTATTTAAAGATTAATATTGACATGATATTGGAATAATATGAGATCACATATTTTTAATATTTTTAATTGAAATTTTCAATGAAAATTTTAAATAGGTTTAAGGATAATTATTTATAGAATGATTTATTTTTATCATTAGGGGATACTATTGAGGGTTTTTATAGTTATGTAATATTTTTTTATAAAAAACTAACTTATATTTTGATAAAACAAATTCATTTGGTGCATGTATAGAAACAAGGGGATTAATTTTTCATACCTTTTGTGGATCAACTGATCTGTTGAATGCTACTATTAGTGCTCTAGAAATACAGAAATAATATTGCAAATTCATCATTTGGAATAAGTTATCACGTATAAGTGGAAACTGATCAATCAAAAAACTGAAGGTTGAAATGTATTTTACGAATTTAAAATAAATTTGGTATGTACAGTTTCATAAAATATATATCCATATTGTAAGAAAAATTCAAATCAATTCATTTTTATATAATATTTTACATAGAACTATAAAGTTAACCATTTAGATTTTCATATATATCTTTCAGTCTTATATTCTTATATTCGTTTGATAAATAATATCATTCTATATCTTCAACAAAAAAATTAATGATAATATTTGAATATATATATTTTATTTTAAAACTATTTTATGTTAACTTCATTTATATAGAATCAAATTAAAATTTTAATGATGAAGTTCCTATAAGGTGTACAATGAAAAACCATTAGATTTTAATTATATTTGGTCAGGATTTACAATGGGGGTTCATAACCCTCCATCACAATATTTTGTTGTTTCTATCACTCCATGATGATTTAGTTCTTTAATATGGATCACTTCCCTCTATGTTGGCTCACATCCCATCACCCATGGAAAAGGACTCTTGATGGGGAGAGGATCATCAGGGCTTATATACCATTTCCAACACCACTACAATCCTCAATGTTGGACAAAAAAAAGATAAATCATTTTGTTACACCAATATGTCACATCGGGATACACTCTAGCCTAAGGTACATGAACCATTGGGTGTCACTGAATTTTTCTAGATCTAAAAAAATCTCCACATTAGTTATTTGAAAAAGATTAATATGTTTCCCACATCCTATGATACCATTTTTAGGATTTACATTTAGGATTTAGGACCCTTCATCACAATATTTTCTACTATAGGCCACTCCCTCATGGTTTTTTCATCAATAGTGATCAGTATGTAGTTCGTTGGATCAGTCCCATCCACTTCATATAATCATTTATTATTGGGTTAGTATATCTAAGGATTATATACCATTCCAAACCCCATACAAACCCTTGATGTGGAACATGGTATAATGTGTCACAGTGTGACACTGATATATCATTCCAGGACCCATAATACCACGCATTACTTTACCCTTAGGGCACCATTAAAGTCATTTTGGAAAAAAACTATTTTTAATGAAGAATATATTCAATTTTCATAGCATACAATATTCCTTGCATAAAATGAAATGTGATATAGTATTAAAATATTATTTTGAAAATATGACTATTTTGACCTAGCTGTTGATTTTGGAGTGTATGAATAGAAATAAAAATATTATGAAATGTTTTAAAAAAAAGCCGTAATAAAAAAATAATATATGACACATTTATATTAAATTTATTGTAAATGAATATAAAATCAATTTATTGTAAATAGAAATTTTTCAAAAAATAGTTCCTATATGTGAAATGTATTTTTGTAATTATATATTAAATTATTTAATTCTAATAAATGATTATTATGAAATAAATAGACTAAATAACAAAATTTATTTTTTAATCTAAAGTTAATAATATTTATTTGGAATGTAATGTGAGTATGGTCATTTTATACATTAAAATAAATTTTCTTCATAAATGGATTTTATTGAATTTTTTCTATAAATATTATAATTAATTTACATATAATTAGGAATTTATTTTCCATGTGGAAATAATATTTTAAATAAACATGTCATAATTTACATAGATTAATTTTTTTAATTTTTCATAAATGATTTATTTTCAGGTGAATAGTGAAAATCATGGTGTTTAATTAATATTCATTTCTTTTCCTTAGATGAGTTAAATTACGTACCATATTATTTTCTAGATTTAGCATCAATTTCAACTATTATAAATTTTATTTAAAATAATCTAATTACTTTCATATTAATCATAATAATATCTTATTTTGGTATATATTAATTTTTATGATAAAAATTCAATTTTTTATCAAGCATTTTCTATTGTGTTTTGTGCACATATATGATAAGTGATTTTTTTTTCAAATTAGAAAAAATTATTATTTTAAAATGGATAAAAAAAAATTTAATACCCTTTTTGTAAAAATTTTAAATGTTTTATTTTACTTTTCTTCCAAAAAATAAGTAACTGAGTTAAAAAATAAGTAATCTTGGTGAAGGTAAATTAGGGTAAGAATTAAAATAAATTTAAAATGTTATAACAAAAACCTCAATCATTATAGATTGTTTTTATGTGTTTTTTAACAACATATCTGATATTAGGTACTATATTAGGTGGATTAATTTTAAATCTAGGTTGCATTCCATGTGATGGATGTTTTATAATAATTAAATTTTGTCTTCCACCATTTAAATGTTATAAATGTTTTTCCATGATTTCAATAATATTTAATATAAATTTCTTATAAAAACATAATGTCCATAATAATGTATAATAATTTTATTTTCAATTTAATATTTTTTTCAGTTTCTAATTATATAACCACTATTAAAAAATATTGTGCAGCGTCAAAAAGAACGTATTAAAGACTTTAAAAATTAATGTTAACACCTACAAAAATAATTAAAGTGATCTGTTTGGATAATTTATTTTATTTAAGTTTTTATGGATAAAAATAAATTGTAATTTATTTCTTATTTTTTGAAAATATAAATCCATTTTAATAATATTTTGATGTTGAATTTCTTGAATAGTCTTGAAAATGACTGTAATTGTTAATTAATGATCCCAAAAATTTAATTAATTTAAAAATCCTAAAAATATTATCTTAACGTAGGTAGAAAGTATCGTGTATATGTTTTCATTAATTGTCAAATTATATTAAAATTTTCATTTTAAAATTCATATTTATAACCCATAAGAATTGACAAAAATTATAGTAGTTAATGATAAACTAGGACAATGAGTGGATAATCATAAAGTTGAGTTATAAAATGAAACATTAAATTTCCTAAACTATATTAGTTGAATTTATAATCAAATTATCATAATTATATTTTATTATATAAAAATATAATTATTTTCTACATAATTTAGATATTTACTTTTTATTAACAGTTCATATATTTCTATGTATATCGCATTAAACGCTTATTAAAGCACTCTTCCAATAATCTCTTCCTCACAATTCATATGCCATTTAAGATAACTATAATCTATGAAAATCCCTTCCCAACCAACCACTCCACGTATAAGTGTATATAATATTCTTTATCTATGAACAAATTAATTAACAACATGTCAACCAATAGAGGTTTTCAAAAGAATATATATATTTCATAACTATGTGTTTCCTGATTGATTATTAATCAGACTACATTTAATATTCCTTAACCGTTATGAAATTAAAAAATAAGTACATAAAATGTAATAATTTTTTCATTTTGGTAATATACTTTTTTCATCTCTTTTTAAATCATATGATCAATAAAAATATCACTCAGGCATAAAAGTGATCTACCCCCACTATGATAAAGGATGTTTCATTTTTCATCACCACCTCATAAATATTTCTTTTATATTGATTTAAATATATATATATTATATTCATAAAATAATAACTATTATTTATTGATAATAAATTACTTACATTCTAACCCTTAAACCCATTGGAAAATTTTAATCTTTCTCACACATACGTGTAGGCTACCACCTACATGAAGGGATGTGACTCATTTTTGTTGTCTTACCTAATAAGTAGTTATAAAAATGTATTTAATTTATAAAATTGAAATAATGTAATTATTAATATTCTTCATATTATTTTACAATAACCCATTTCCCCATGGTCAACCTATCGAGGTTGTTTTGGTATAATTAATAAAACATCTCCAAATATCCATCTATTAAAATAAACAATATAGTAACTATATAATATTTGGTAATTAATGAATTAAAAGGGATTATGATAAGTTAATAATTATTAAAAAGTTATTTATAAAATAATTAATTATTGTATGCTTATTATATATGATTTAATGAATTTACTTGGTGTGTCAGACATGATGTAAAGGATTTTACCTCATGATTTCTATTCCGTGAGTATTTTTACATTTTCTACACCTATTTTCCATTATTTGAATTATGTTCTTCTATATGGATTTGTTTTATCGATAATTTTCTCAAATTAATTTCATTTAAAATAAATTTAAAATTTATTTTCTTAAATTCCCTTTTGATTCAAATGTAATAAGAGTTTTAAGTGAATTTCATTTAAGCCTTATTTAAAAATTCAATTCTCCAAATGTTTATCTCGTATATATGCATACTTTAAAATAATTAATGAGTTTTTTTAAAATAATTTTCATGTTATTTTTTAACTACTCATAAATCTTTAAAAAAATTACAAAAATAATAATTTAATTTTTTTAAAATAAGCGACATTTGACTAATTTTGAAAAAGTAAACAATCATTTTTCTTTGTTTTTTACAACATGAACATATTTTCTAGTCATCATTATGTTTATTTAATATAAATATTACTCTAAATTTTTTTATGATTTTTCAAATATGACCTCTTTTCTATGGTTATATAAATTTTTAGTTTCTAAATGTTTATAATAGAAATGTTTAATTCTTCTCATTTTATGAAAATACTGATAATGGTTTTTATTAATGTATTAATTACCTATTATATTGTTTGAAAAAAATAAAAAAGTTAGGAATTCATGTTATAGTGAATACTACAAGTTATGATATGTATTTATTTTACTACATGAAACATGGTTTTTATTATTTAATGTGGGAATGGGGATTGAACCAAAAACCGTAAAGGACTGTGTCCAGTGAATGAAATGTGGGCCCCTTAAATACCTCAAATGCTTTATGTAAACTAAAAAATATAACTACTACATGTTACTCAAAAGAGAATTTTTAAGGATTTAATTACTCCTATAATGTGATGGATAAATATGTTTTATGTTCCTCCATTTTTAACTTTCAAATTATCCTATTACTTCATTCCATGGTGAAATTATGTTTCCCTAAGTTATATATATCGCTTCTGTTGATTTAAAATGAGTTTTCATGGAACTATTGATTTTTAATGATAAAATAATAATTTATTTTTTAAGGGAATTATAATTATCATCTAAATATAAAAGGGTAGTTTCATCATAATGATTCAATGAATTATAATTTTTCCCCCATTCATGTCTGTAAAATTATATATATAATCAATAGGATTTTATATTCATATCATGATGTAGAAAATGATTATATTTAGGTCAAAGTTTTATTTTTTAAAAATATAATATTTCAATTCTTTTTATAAAATAAATGTAATTATGAATTTATGTATCCTATTTTAAAGAAACAAAATGGACATTCATTGAATGTTTCCAATTTATTTTAAGGTTTTCATATGTAATTGTTTTCTTTATTATTTAACACTCTAACTTGAAAAAATATCAATGAAATGTATGAAAGATAAACACTATTAATAAATCATTTAATTATTGTTTTTATGTTATGTTTCATTGTATATAATATCACTAATCATAACTATATAATTATTACACAAATTTTTATATATAATAAACATTTAAGCGATAAATAGGGGATTGGGATGATTTATTTAAATTTTGTATATATTTTTATATCTTGGAATGTATTATGAAACATATATATTACTCAGTTATATGGTAACCAGAAATAATTTTGATATGTATACATATATCAAATGTCTATATTTAGTGTTTTGTGAAGTGGGTGTGAAAAATAAAAATGTTTATATAAATATAATATTTTTCTTATTATGCAAAAAATTAGTATATATTTTAGTATAATGAAAATAAAATAATTCATTATTGAAAATATATTTTATTTTTACATATTTGTTTAAATTTAATCTATTTAAATAAGATATTAATTTTACATAAAAAATAAATAAAATTTAAATAATGATTTTATCACAAATGGACTGATATAATTCAATGAATGCAATATAAATAATTTTTAATAATAAAATAATTGAATGGTAAAAATATATATTTTTAATAAATATTTTTCATATGTGTAATAAAATTTAAAACTAAAAAATTATATTTCTAATAATAACGGATTTTTTCATAAAATAAATAATTATATTATAATTGAAATTTAATGATTTATAAAGAATAGAAATTTTATTTCTCATTGTTATAGAAAAATATTTTCTGTATAATTTTTTTCTACTGTATAAATATTTTTTGAAATATATACATTTCATCTTTAGTTAATGAAATTTAATTTAATTATATATATATATATATATATACAATGAATTATTATTGACTTTTAAGAAATAAGAAAAAGTTTATAAATATAAAAATTAATATTTCTTAAAAAATTATCTTTAAATGTTATTCATTTTTATTTTACTATTATTATATTTACCTACAAAAATATAATTTAGTAAAATTGGATTAATATTTGGAATCAAAATTTCATCATTTGGGAAAAAAATTATTTGTTTTTAATGAAATAAGTTACTATTCCAAAAAGAGAGTTATCAAGTTACGTTATAAAATGAGATAATTGGATAAAAAAGGAGTAACATGATAAAAAATCCCACCACCATATAAAAATTTTGATTATAAATTATTCGTCAATAAATTTCCATTTTTTTCAAAATTTTACTCTACTTTACCATTAAAATTTCATTCACTACACATTAGTGATTTTTTCTGTGAATTTTCCACTAAAACTCGACAATAAAATAGCCCCTACTACATTCTCTTAAAACCATTACATTATATAAATTTTATATCCAATATATACCAAATTTTTCTCAATTAAAATTTATTTTAATATTTAGAATCCCAACGTGTCATGATGGATCCCAAAATCCTTTGAAACCAATGACAATTTCCGTAAGAGATCATGTTTTTTTTAATATTATATAACAAAATCACTTTTTTATTTTTACTTTTCCGTATTCATCCAATAATTCTACAATCATATTTAATATTTTAATAAAATTCAATATAAAAATTTATTCAAAATTAAATGTGGTATTATAAAAATAAAATAGTATATTTTTACTCATTCAATAGTTATAACATGTTAATTTAGGCAGTTTTTACCAACAACATAAATGATGTTATTATATATCCATTATAAATGATAATAAAACATAAATTATTATATTATATAGAATAAATGATGAATTTATTTTATTTTTTTCCATTATATATTGATAAATTATTTATTTTTCTTTCCCAATAAAAATAATTCATTTCATTGACTCAATAATCAAAATAGGAAGAATTATTAATTGTTTATTTCAAACCACTACCATGAAACACAAGAAATAATTATTTTACATTAGATCACTGAACAAGAATATATATATTATTCCCATGAACATTCATCTATTTATTATCATATGACAAAGGACATACGGTAAAAATAATCAATCCGAATAAAACATGGAATAAATAGGGAAATTAACAACTAACAATTTGTTTTATGTATGGATTTTTAATAAAATGATATTAAAAAATATAAATTAATGGTATTAAGTTAAATATATTTACATAATGTTAACACACACACACACTCACACTCTCATATATACATATATATATATATATATATATGAGTAGAAACTATACATTGTCTATAATTGATTTTACAGTATGTTTGGACAAGCAAGAATCAGACGTAAGAGTTTTTATATCAATTTCATTTATTTATAAAATATTTCATATAATGTAGCTATTATACTTTATATAATATGACTAATACCTATTGAAAATATTTAACCATTATTTACATTTCATTAATGGTTTTTTAATTATTTCTCTCTTTCCATATCTTCTAATTAACACTTCTCCAAATTTACATTTATTGACACACAATCCATATTATGCCAAAATTTAACATTATATGGTGTATTAACATTCCCATATAAACCTTTTTTAATGATTAAAAATATTATCATGTTATTTTATGTTATATTGTATATTTCAATGGATTTTGACTCCTAAATTACCAATCTTTTACTGTTTGTATTTGCATAATCTTTATTCCATTAACTCTTAGACTTCTATCATTAACATGGATCTTTTTTTGTCTCAATGATTCCACACATTATTATGTCATATTTTATTTTATATTTAAATATATTGAAATTAATATTTATTATCAATATATTTTTTTACTGATTCTTTCCACCTAAAAATATAACATAAAATAGGATAATTTTCCCTGTTAATTATTGTTTTTTCTTTTCCATATCAGTAAAATATTTTAACAAAAGACTCATATATTTATTAATTTTAACGTGTTCTATAGACTATATTTTTTATTAATAATAATTTTATTTAATAGTATTATACATATATTTTTATTTCTATTTTATCTATGTGAGTTATTCCAAGCCATTAATAAAAATTCACAAAATATTGTTTCATATCACTTTAATATATTTTTATATTAATGACCATATTTCATGTTATTTAGATATATTTATTTTCAAGGATACATAATTTAGGGTTATGTTATTATAAAAATTTCTATAATACATTTTTACATTATGGAAAATATTTTGAAAGTGACATGTATGTTTTTTAAAACATCAGCAAAACATAAATTAAACTATTTTCAAAATTTCTCTTATATTTTTTTCTATATCATAAAAATATCTATAATATATAATACAATGTTTAATATATCATTCAAAAAATTAAGAGGAAATATTATCTTTCTTATGGTAGTATTTTGGTTATAATTTAATCCCATTATTGATTACTTATAAGTAAATATTGTATGAAAATGTTATGTAGAATGATTCTATTCCATGGGTTATCCAAGTTATGATGCACAATTTGTATAATTTGACACACATGTGTATGGTTTATCATTAAAGTAAGTGTGAGGGAACAATTATATACACTATAATAAATTTTATAACCAATATATCAAAATTGTTATTATGTAGTATTCATAGTGATAAAAATACACCATGTTATTGTAGGTAGTTCGAGATGCTCGTTACACTATTTAATCAAACACATGTTGTGCTGATTTTTCATCTTTTTTATATTAAATTATATGTTATGGATAATACATTGTGTTATGAATTTTTATATGTAGGTTTTTGTTAAATTAAAATGTACTTTTCTACAGTTTATTATTATTGATTCGAAAAAATAATTGTAAGATATATGTTTTTATTTTTTCTAATGACTACTTTGTGATTATATATTCACATTACATAATATATGACTTCCCCCAAAATTGATTCTAATAAATATAATATCTATTTAAAATAATAGTTTCATTTTAATCCTATTTACATTAATATCATTTTTACGATCAAACAATACATACTCTTTGAATGGTTGATATATTCTGACCTTACATTGTTTTGAAGACTCATTTCCAATTTATGAACTTTTATGAATGTAATTAGGAAGTGTATTATAGAATATATATATATAATTTAAATAATATTAAATAATGTTTTGGAAGAAATATTTTTTGATTGATGAGATAAGTTTTCCATATAGTTAAATGTACAAAGACAAAAAATATTTGGTTTTATAGGGTTAGTTTTCTTTTAGATTTTTAATATACAAGTTTTAAAAATGGTGTAATTTTTTTTATTTAATTATAATTTTTCTATTATTATAATGTTTTTGATTTAAATATAATATAATATGGATAAAATAAACAAAAATCCATATTTGTTTGACATGCCTCTTACATAACGACATTTCATGATAAAAAAATATTGGTGCATCCAATAATATAAACAAATAGTCACATAATTCACTCCATTATAAAATGAAAAAACATATATGAAATAATAAACTCTCAAAACAATTTTTTTCTTTTATGTATTCCATAAATAAACCCAGGTAGATTCCTAAAAATCATCATTCCTCTGTATTACATTATCAACAAGAATGACAGAACCTCTAAGAACCTTCTCACTGAAATCCTATATCACTAAGGGACACATAATATTCATAAAGTAATTTTTTATTTCAAATTCACACTAATAAATTAAATGGGATATATCATGAATATATCAATAAAGCTAATACATATTGTAAACATTGATAATAATATCCATTTGTGGGGGAAATAATAAAATTTTGACATCACTAACATGCCTAAACACATTGAAAGGACTAAAAAATAATGTCTAAACAAATTACCTCTATTTAGTATCCACTACACATGAAAAGGATAATTTTATTAAACATATAATTATAGGATGAGAACAATATAGGTATCATAATTTCATTTATATAAAATATTGACCCTCTTGAACAATATTCATTCTTGCATTAATCCCTCTTATATTCTCAAGAATACTATATAAAATAATATGGACAAATGATTGATGAATCACCATCCATAGTGTAACCAAAAAAGATTTTATGAAATATTTCTATTCAAATAAATTTAATTAAGGAGGTTTTGTTACTAGGAAAGCATTTTTCTATAAAATATTATTAAAAATAAAACACTATTGATCTATATGGGGTAATACATAAATAATAATGAAAACCCCTATATGCATCCAACTCAAAAATATGTTAGAAAACATTTGGAATATCATGTTGGTATATTGAGATTGCCTAATCAATTTCTCTTTTCAACATAGCATCTGCAAATTTATATTCTTACCTAGAAGCTCAAAATAATTATAGATTTATAAGACCATATTTCTAAAGAATATCAATTTATATGTGAAAAATAGCATTGGAACATTCCTAGAATGAGTCCATAAAATGAATACCATTAATTTAATCGTATTCAAGATACAGATAGTTTTATCCAAAATAGAAATCATACCTAGTATCTGTAACCATTTCCCATATTCTAGTATCATCTAAAGAAACTTTACAAATATATTATTCAAGTATCATTTAATGAATCCATGATGTGTATGGAGAACACCACCAAAAAACAAGGATACTGGTGATATTGAATCCTCCCCCATCAACGATCACTTTAAAAAATAAAGATATAAGAGTAATCCAACTAATTAATTTTAAAATAATCTTTTTGACCCTTTCAGTGACCCTAAATGTTTTTAGGATAATAAGGACATTAAAATAATTATCCATAAAACCATTTTGGTCCACATAGGTATCCATAACCTACATATAGATTTTATTGATCCCATCTTGTAAGAAGGGTGTTTGATTTACAAGAGAAATTACATTCATTTATCACTATATATAATCAGTGGAAGAAGCCACTATTATTACCATAATCCCTTGTATCTTCTCAACAAATCAATAATTAGTGATTAATATCATTATATCACCAAAATTATTCAGTATCAAATCCACACAAAATGCTACCTTGATATGTTCCCAATTCTCACCTAAGAAGAACATGTGGTAAAATATATTGTTTATAGATTCAATATTATTTTGAATGAGGTACATTATTATTATATATGGACCTCTATTCACAATAATATATTGTTAATAGGAAATTGACAATTCCAAATCCTCCAAAGAAGCAAAAAGTGTCCCAAGGGGATGAAGCATTTTCGGAATATGTGTACTATTATTGGAAAAATATAGTTTCATCACATAAGACCTATATAATTTCATGGTAGTAATACAACATGTGTAATAGGGAGTCCCCATCAGAGTGTATTTGATCACATTGGTATATATATGATGATATTTCTAGTCCCATAGTGGTAGAAATCCTAGCATATTAGCATCAATGGGTAAATCAAAAATGGATTCATTCATCAAGGATAGGGGAACACATGTCCTCATTGAGAGGCTCAGTCATCCTTGTTGTAATATAATGATCACTATTATAAATTTTATAATCCATCCACTTATAAAATTTCATAATATCTTAATATTATTTTTTAATGGAAGTCCATGCCTATGTTTAAATATAAATAGAATATCCTTTCTATAATAATTATATAAATTATGAAGATAGATATACCAATGTGTGTCCTCCAAAGTTTGAGGGTGGAATATCTAGAAACCATCCACACATAGAGTTTCATATTTTCATGATATTATTATTTTAAGGAATTCTATACTAGTGGTTGAATATACATAAAATATCGATTCTAAAATTTTTCTACAAATCTACTGGAAAAAATTACAAGGGGAAGACACAATAAGTTAAAATATTATAGGTTAATTTTTAATGATGATTATAATTGAATTCCTTTAGATATTTAATACTCGATCCTATCAATTAAATGACCTAAAACATCCCTTCTTATCTACCATGATTCCTTTTCTTTCATAAATAGATCTATTTCAACACAAAATTCTTGATCAAATACTAAATCTCATTGATGACAACTTTAGGCCATGTCTAAGTAGAGGGAGAATATAAAAACATATATGTTATCACTGAATTCACCCAAAAAATTCTCTCATCTCAAGTTTATTTCTTCCCCATTTATATTTGCATCTCTTTAATGATGTTGTAAAAAAATTTCTCAGGATAAAAACTTTTTTCCATAGAAAAATGGGAACCCCATGGTTGGTGAAAGGGAGGTTTCTGTTTTCCACTCCAGGACTTCATTAAATATTTTTCTTTCTTAGGTATGTGTTATGTTCCCAAACACTAAAAATTATTTTTTCTAGAAAATATCTTGTCAAGAGATATCATTATTATCTGGAAAAAAAATTTGATACAATAAATTGTTTTCCTATTAGCTGGTTTAAAAGAAGAATATCATCTATATACAAAAAATGTGAATGGGTGAAAAGAACACTTGTAATAATTATGGTTCTTTAAAAAAATCATGGACCTGATTATAGATAATAAAATCAAATAATACTCATCCTTTATATAAATAACGAATAAGATTGGATCATTATGATTGATCCCTTTGAAGCACTGAAAAAACCTATTAGAGGTCCATTAACCAGAATGAATTGTCTAACTGTTTGGAGGATAATGCTTTAAATATTCTTGAGTGAAAAAAAGAAACCATGTTTTTTGTTAATTGCAAGCAAAAATATATATTTGATAATTTCCAAGGCCTTTTATATGTCATGATAATGAGAAAAATTCACACCATTAAATTTTTTTGTCAATATATAGAGACATTCAGAAGCCGTGAAAAGACAATTATAAATAATCTTCCTAGGTAAAAATAAAAATTGATTAGATGTGTTTAAACCTCTTGATATAAATCCCAAACATAAAAATAATTACATTTCTAATTATCATTTGAATTTTTTTCTAGTAGAAACATTCTTAAAATCCATAATTTCCACCACATTTTTTTTGGGAATCGATGAAATAAAATTTTAATTACCATTATAAGTCATTTTTGCATGATTAAAAAAATTTATCATAGGAATTAATATCTTATCAAGTATATTATCCTAATAGAATATGAAAACTTATTTTTAAACCCATCTGGTCCTACCAAACAATTGATATTAAATAAAAAATTAATGTCCATGATATATTTCTCATCAAAAGCATTATTTAAAATTATATTCAACAGATACTAAATAGTATGAGTAATATTATAGATCATATTGTGGGTAGAATATTCACCTCTTTGAGTATAAACTTCTAAATTAAGAGGCTAATGTTTTGAAAATTTTATTTTCATGAGTTATAGATGTGCCCATTAATGTTAAGTGTAGTGACACCTCTTAATAACTTATTCTCGCTATATAGAATATAGATAAACCTTATGTTTCTATTTACCTATGAAATTTTATATTTTATTACTTTATATATGTCCATTTTAAAGGGAAATAAATTCATCAAGATTAATGGGGGAAGGAATCACATCTATTAAGGGAGCATGAAGATCTGTATTTGAACTTTGACATTGTAAAATGTTTTGTTCAGAATCCATGATTCCATTATCCATTTTTTTGAAAGATACTTTTATCCACCCCCAAGTCATATTTTTAAAATTCTTTTTCTTTTTGGACATGACATGGAGTGGGCTAAAAAATATTCAAAAATATGTGCATCAATTATGAACTCCCAACACCCTGAAACAACAATCCATGGATTGTTTAAAGTAAAGGGAAGGGGATGACCATAAGTTCATAGTGAATATACCCATAATAATAGAATTATGATTTGAGTGTCACTTAGGAAAGGGTGAGGCCAGAGACCAAAATTTCATAATTCTTATGATTCTACTATGAAAAACATTTGTTCAGTAGTACGGAATTCTTCTCACTAGTAGTGTGTCTTCACCATGTGTACTCTCCTACCAAAATATTAAATTCAAACATGCAACATATATCAATGTATGAATTGAAATTAAAGGCTTCCACCATACTAAAATTATCAACAATTTTTGTCGAGTCTTTAAAATTTATTAAAATTACACAAACACAAAAATCTATGGGATATCTGATTAATAGTTATTTCAAGGACATACAAAGTTCTCCTATATTAATATAATAGCAGTACACATACAAAAATTTCAATGAAATAAATATTAAAACAATTAATATATCAATAGTGATGTTCTGTTCATTTACTTTGTATGATATTATGTTTCTAGAACCCGACTTTAATATCCAATGACGATTAGTATCATTCAAACTCAAAATATATGAAACAATAGAGTGACCAAGAAAGGCACATATGAAGGCCTTCGTTTATTACATGTTTATTTTATTCTGAAACATCAAATCATCAAGGGATTATTTCCCACAGTGAAATGTTGTATGGCTATATTTGTAGTAGAATTCCCAATCCCCTTGTAATTCTGGAAGTTGATTTTAATTTCTAGAGGGATAATATGGCAATAGTTTTAGGCATTTATTCTATTGGTAGATCCACTATATTTTTAATTATCTTCACTTTTCCTTTATGTTTTCCATACTTCCTTCCAAGAATTCATCATTACGTCTTTTATGGGATCTATCATTGGTGTTTGTGGTTTCATAAACATCACTCCAAAATCACCCAATAAGATGGGTGAATTAGTTAGGAGGTTGATCAAGAACCTTATGTGTCACCACCAGGACCCTCCTATTTACTTATTTGGAAATAGGGATACGAGAAACAGACATATCATTATCATGTTTCTAACCCACATGATCAATATGTGAATCCACATTCAGATAAGTGGACTATTGAAAAAGGGATGGGGAATCCTATTGATTTTCTTGGACATAGGTCTTACCAATCTAAGAAGATACATTCATTTCAACTAGTTATTAAGGCATGTCTATTACTGAATCAAGAGTAGATATATGACATTTATACATAAGTTCTTTATCACGTTGAACATCTACTTCATGAAGTTCATCTTGAGAATCCATAAATTGATTGAACAAGTCACTAGAGGATTCACTATTGGATGATGTTTTCCCATAATCAGTTTGGTCTCCTGAAAAAAATTAGTAAACTAGATGTCGTACAAAGTGATAATCATTGTAATAAATATCCTACTCATAAATAGAAATGAAAACTGAATATTCCTTGCGTGATGTTAGTATATGGATATGATCCTATGAATTATTATATGAGATCATTAGATCCAAATTAATTAACATCTTTCTATAGGGAACCAAAAAGGGCTACACGGGTGTCTGGAATAAAGAGTTATGAATAAATTTTCCATGACATTGATCATCAAAAAAACATTTTTTGGTGTTTCAATCAACCTATTTATGTGAATTGGCATGAAAAATAGTGGATAGAATATAGGAATATGTGGTTTCCCCATTTTTATTGAGACCATCCTATTATTAAAAACATTCAGATCTTGTATACGACTAACCAGAATATCTAGCAGATTGCCTTAGTTTCTAGATGTCAACATATCAACCACTGCAAGAGTGTTGAATAAATCCTATATATGAAATTCTTTATAAGGCCCCAACATCTCAATTTATTCAATCAATAAATTATGCTCATCATCCAATCCATGGACTTACACTTTGGGGGTAATTTATTACATCCATTAACCTATAAAAGCTGGTGGTACTTCATTGCTAGAGAATTCCATTTATTAGTTTTTGAGGATGGGGGGATCTGTACCTTATCCATTCCTTTATCAATATTCATTATTCTATATACCCAAATTGTTAAATTTCAATTAAACTTTTTACAAATTCTCTACCTATTTTATTAATAAAAAAAGTTCCCCTAAAATTGAAATCACTACAAAACATGGGATTCCTTTCATATATGATTTTCTAGTTGATGTTTTCATCAATTATAGTGAGAAAACCCTCCTCACCCAGAGTTTAATCCATGAAAAATTCAACTATAACACTAAAAAAATAATCAAATCATGGATCATCATTTTTAACGTCAATTATAATCGGATTTCTAGTAAAGGAGACAATATCAGATAAGAATCGGGGTACGAAACAACCAATTGATTCTAAAGATATGAATCCATACCATTGTGTGAGTATTCCTATCATTTAAAGGGTAAATATTACAATCACATTCATTAATTCGTATAATTCCACACATGATGGGCATCAATCAAAAACTCGCCACCAAATTCTTATGTTCATCTCTAGGGAAGACAATGTGAAAATAACCGCTACTAATAGTGTTAATCCACTATTCCACATAACCCACAACTACAATGATTTTGATGACTAGATAATTTAACCTCCATACATTTCACCCTTCAATGTCATGAATCACATGATAATGGATAAATAAAATATTTTGAAACTTTCTTCAATAGAATTATCATTAGTCGAAAAGTGCATGAATCTCTATTTCATGAGAAATCTTCCACGAGAAGGAATTATGAAATCATATAAGGATAAATGAGACGTAGTTTCGACCACATCTACAAAATTCCTCTTAAATATAAAAAAATCCAAGGTATTTACACAATCTATAGAAATTAAATTCTATAGAATAAAATATTGGATGGTACAATGGATCCCAATAAGCTCATTCAGAGACTGAATTTCCTTGTCTCAAAATAAAATATTTCCATATTTACCATTCATTAAAAATTCATGATCTCTGGAATAATCCCATCTCCCCACCATTGATTCAAAAATGTAGGAAAAATAAAATAATTTAAAATTCTTTGATAATTAATGATACATCTAAAATAATTTCTAAATATAAAAAAATAATGCAAGCCATTATAATATAGTAATTAAATACATTTATTTAATATTAATGGAAACATTTTTAGGATTATGAATAAATATATTTTATCAGGGAAATATATTCATAAATTAGTGTTATGTTTTTTATTAGTCATTAAAATCCTTGAAGGTATATTTGTTCTCAAATTTGTTTTATTTATTTTTCTATAAAAATAATATAATTATTTATTCAATATTTGGAAATTTTACTTGAAAAAATGGACATATATTTTTTTAATCATCACATATAAATTTTCATAGGATTAATTCTTAATATTTCTCTAAGACGATTGTTATTTCTATGATTAATAGAAAATACATATTTTTACTGAAATCTAACTTTTAGTTTTTGGAATTTAAATAGATAAATGTTATTCTAAAATAGTTTAAAAATTAAATTTACTTTATATATATTATTTATAGTTGAATAAATTTTATTATAATTAATATTCTATGTGATTTTGGTATAAATACATTTTATTCATTGGAAAACCTATTTATGGAATGTTTTTTTGTTAAACTTTGGAAAACCTATCATCATTTTGTGAGATGGAGGTTCTCCATACACATAAAAAATATAATAGTTAACCATTAGATGGAGGCCTTTGTAAATTTAGGTCAAACATATATCATAAAAACATCATATTATATTTAATACACTAGTTTTTTAAAAAAATGTTGACTAAATATCATGGAGTTGGTGGAGAAAAGACAAAATAAAGTATATTCATCAAGACAAAACCTAAAAATCAGGTAACTCATTTTCAATTATGAAAAAGGGATTAGTTGGATGTAAATTTTTTCCTTGGGAAGGATTGTAAGTGGATGGGAGTGACATTTAGAAGTGTTTTTTTACAAATTTTCTAAAATGGTGTGGTTTGAGATGTGTGATGAATATGGTGAGGTGGTGGCTTTCTATAGGAAAGGGAAAGGACACACGTAGAATTTTTAAAACCAGGTTAGGTGTACCCAGGTTTTGACAAAATAGAAGTCATAAAAACAAAATAAAATCAATAATGTAAGTTTCATTCACCGATAACGTCCATTAAATGTGTGTTACCCTAGTTTTTATGTCTTTTGGGGTCATAAATTTAAGGATAAGTACTTTGTTAACCTAATTTTTCACTTAATTGTTGTAATTAATTTTAATCAATTTCAATAATAATGTTTATTAAAATTAATCATCAACCTATTATAAACTATAAAGTATTATGATTTAAAAATTTTAAACTAATTTTTAAATTTACTCCTACATGTTGAAGAAAGTAATTAAAAAAAATTCCCACTGACGGGACAACACTGCAAGTTCTATAGAGAAACGCCCAAAAGTCAGAAATTTTTTTACACCCAATATCAATGTGTTATTATTTTCAATGAACTAAATAGGTTTAATTTAAAAAGTTATTTTGTAATTATAATTTAAAACCAATTTAATGTATCATTTATCCTTTTAAATAAATTTTATAAAAAACAAGTTTTGAATTAAATTTCAATTTTTTAACTCTTCATTAAAAATGAAACCTTATTAAAAAAATACCAAAAACATTATCCTGGACTAATTATTATGTTTCTCATTCTTTTATTTATTTTATTTTTACATATTAAATATATTAAATTTACAAAATTCTGATTTAAAATGGGTCCTATATTAAAAGGCATCAAAACCTCTATTATAAAAATAATGTTATGAGCATTAAAAATATTATTGTTCTAATATAATTTCTATAAAATCTTTTTGATGATTTTAAAAAGTATTTTACTGAATACATAACATAAATATTAAATTAATATCACTCAATAATTAATTTAATTAATTATGGAAAAAATCATTTGGGGTTATAAAAATAAAAACATATCCTTTATATTCAATAAGTCTATACATTTTCATTAAAATTTACATAGTAACCTATTAAATAGTCTTTTGTTAGTATTAGCCATATATTTTTCACAATTTAGTTTTTAATAATAATTTAATAAATTTTTTTTATTAAATAATAAATCATTATTCAGTATGAATCTATCCAGCATGTTACATAATCCATCGACGAAATTCACCATTATGGGTATCACATGATATCTTTAACGTTATCTATAGAGAAATATAAATATTATGTTTCATGTAGTTCATGATTAATATTTTTTTACATATAACTCAATATATACATAGAACCTTGATATTACTTAAAATATTTTGATTGTTTCATGAAAAACAATGTATAAATAAAAAATTGAAAAATAGTATTTTTGAAAATCACAGGTTATTACATTCTACCTCCATTAAAATGAAATTTTCCCTAAAAATCATCTAGGTTATCAAAGGTCTATTTCATGAATGGTTTCATTCATAGAACCCGACATAACAAAAATTAATACTAAAAATTCCCATAAAAATATAATTTTTGAAATATAATGGTTACCAAAAGTAAAATATAACCAGGTTTCTTCAATGAAGAACATAGGTTGCAATTTAAAACAAAGATAGAGAAGAGAAATATAATTGTCATGTTTTGGAGGAGTGTAATATAGGACTGGTTTAGTAGAAAAGTAACAACCAGAAGTGATAAATATGTGATAAACTAATGAACCATTTCATTCATTGGAAAATAAGGTACTAGGGAACCCTTTCAACTTCAAAATCATTTCCCTAAGGTTGAATAATTTTTAAGGTAATTTATACTGACTTTATTTTATTCCCTTTGTAAAGTAAAATATCACCCACTAGTCATGTATTTACCAATTTCTATAATATCTCATCGTATGAAAATAAAGGAGAAATTTTTATTCCTAAATCACTAACAAGTCATGAGATCCATGCTAAGTCATCCTTTCTATATTCCGCTACCATATACAGATAATTGTTAGAGTAGGTTATTAAATATGTATAAATATCCATGTTAGTAGATAATACTTTAATCTCACAAATTTATTATGAAATTTGAATTAAACATCCCATTAATGGTTAACCTTATAACCCTTATGAATAATGAAAATCCAAATCTATTGATATAATTACACTATATCATTTTAATAATGAACCCGATATATCAAAAATTATCTCTTCGATGTTACATTCTAAACATGTGAATTTCCTCAATGTATATTCTCTATAAACATGGTTATAACATAATTACCATAAATATTCATTGAAAACATTCAAGAATTTTTATTCCAATGGTTTCAAGATATATTCCTTAAATTGATGATGTTGTGAACTTCATCCATGATGACATAGACAACAATGTCAACAAACCCTTTATCGATTCTAAAGTAGAACATATAATCCAATTTACTTATTCATATCCAAAAAATAGTAATTCAAACAACATCATCTTAATATAAGGAACATATTAAGGGTTATCTTACCATAATAACAATATTAACTTATCATTAACTCTCCTTTCCAATTCATTGAAGTCATTCTACATAATATTTTAAATCCTTTTCAAAAAAATAAATTGGACAATCCTTGTTTACGCCACCATTCATATCGAATTTTTATTCAATATAAAATACATAAAAACATTGATTATACCAATTCACCCATAATACATAATAAGCCTTCCTCGTCTTATAACATAATACCTTTTTCCATTCACATTTCATCAATAGTGTCAGTATTATTTGCAATATAACCATTACTCACATCACCTATTTGGCTCTCTTAAGGAGATTTACTATGATTAAATAGAGTTACATATTGATTTTTCATTCAACACTAAAAACAAATAAACTTTTATGATTACTTTGGGTGAAAGTATTCTAATTTAAATCATTAATCGAACACTTCATTTTTCCTTGGAAGTCACTTTCTTTGTGTCCATATTTTCCACTATCAAAACATATTCATGTTCATATAATACATTAAATATGGTTATTCTTTCCACATTCATGACAAAAAAGAAATTTAATCATCATTCCTCCATGGAATCCATAATTCAGACCCTTAGAAAACTCTTACCATATTTTCCTAAGTTATTATAATATTTCTATATAGAACACATTGTAAATCATATTTTATGAAAACTGATTTGGAATGATCACAAAATCATTCACTCCCATGAGAATCCCATTTAACTTTGTATCAAAACTGTTTCCATCAATTCTATAATACTGATATTCCTTCTGATTCCTTCCATTATAAAAAACCGGAATCATAGTGGGGGAACTGCTTATCATAGAAAAAAGCCATATAATCATGAAAAGAATTAATTATAGGATTACTAAATCATGATACATTATTTAATCAATTACACCCAATGTTTGTGCAAGGTTATTAAAAGAAAACTTATATTTAAATCCATCATGATGGTTCTGGAAGAGTTTGAAAATTTCAAAATCATATCTCCTGGGAGTGTTAAACTAGGTGTGTAGAAAGGCTCATTGTCGTTTACCATATCAGCCTCATGTCTATCTTGAAAAATATTTCCAGATATGTTACTCTTAGGTGTATCTAGTGGAAATCCATATCCATTAGTAGTATCCAAATATGTATGTATTCCAAATAATCCAATTATTATATCCTTTAACATAATTCCATGATATTTTTCAATACATTTCATTATCCTAATACTTATCACTAGACATTTTTTTAGGGTTATTACAATGGTTTTATAATCATAGGTTCCAATGATTAACTAAAACGTTTCTCTGATATAGAATATATAGACCCTTGATTTTTAGATATTATCCTTACATAAATATTTCAAAATACATAATGAATTATATGAATAGAACCCCAGTACCATACCAGTCTATTCCCATTTTAAATATTAAAACATAAACACTAATACATAAATAAGATACATCATCTAACCCTAATTTATACATGACTAGATCCCTTCTTAGACACTAGAAATATAATACATATCATTATAACCTAGGGGAAGGAAAAATAAAAAGTAATCATATCATATTCATAGTAAGGGTAAATAATGGAGATAAATAAGCATAATCATGATAATAAAGATAGGAGAACATGATCATGAAAATAGAAGATCATTCCCTTCACAACCAAAATCATAAATAGGAATCATGTCATAAATATTTTAAGTTCATAAGAAATGAATTATAAGGAAAAAACATAATACATGAAAGAATAACATATGAATATAACATGGAATTTTGTTGAAACATGAGTATAGAGTATTATTACTATAGTGTACAAGGAATCGTTGCCAATACCATCTTGGTTGTATGGGATCACTCCCTATAACATCTTGGTAGACTTGGTTCACTCCCACTTCCATCTTAATAGAATGATTTCACTCCTTATATCATCATGGTGGACTGGGTTCACTCCCATCGCCATATTAGTAGTTAAGGATTACTCCCAATACAATCATAGTATATCCTATGACATATGAATCTTTACCTGATGCATTGGAGGGAGATAGAGGTGTCACATATCTCAAAATTGAATCATACCAATATGTTCCAGGAGGTGATTTCAAAACAAATAATAACCCAAAAAATTAAATGGCTATCACAGACAAGTAATCATATATTAAAATACAGAAAATGATAGATTTAACAATAATTTCATTATAATGAAAATACCAAAAAAGAATAGGGGTTCAAAATCATATAACCCATAGAAGAGAATGAGTGTCATAATCATCATTCCTTCAAAACAAAAACCATTCAAAAAAGACTATGAATGGAACCATTTGATCAATTTCTAATGGGGAATTATTAATATCAACATATCTAATATTATGTGGAATATAACATGGATTGATATTTAAAAAAAATGAAAAATAAACATTATTATTTTAAAAAATGATAATTAAAACAAAAAACCCATTAGAAAAACATTTTATAAAAATAAACATGGAAGCATAGAATGAAGTATTTGAAAAAAATTGAAACCCATTTATTTGAAAATATATAACAATCGCTTGATTTTATTTTTGAAAAACATTTTCCATGAAAAAATTTAAAAGGACCTTGAAAACTATTTTCAAACTGTTTTCCTTGAATATTTATCAAATGAGATTGCAAATGTTTTGAAAAATAATAATTTATAATGCTATGAAAACTTATAATAATTCTTGAAATCATTAAGATAAACGTTTTCCAAAAATAAACATAAATGAATCCTAAAAAACATTTGAAATAAAATATTACATGTAAACTTATAAATGAATCTCCAAAACATTTTGAAATAAATTTTCATTAAAAACATATAAAGTATGCTTTAAATATTTTTTAAATAAAAAGTCCCTACAAATATATAAAACACTATTTAAAAAATTTTTAAATAACATTTTCCTTGAAAACATAAAAAAGAAGTATAAAAATACATTGAAATAAATTTTCCTTGAAATCTAATAAAGGAATCTTTGAGAACATTTTTCAAACAATTTTCAGTAAAATTAATTTGAAAACATATAAAAAATTCTTTTAAAAGTTTAAAATCATTTTTAAAAAACTTTTCATTAAAAATATCCATGAAAACATTTAAAGGAAGTATTTATGACCGTAAAATATTTTTTAAAAACATTTTCCTTTAAAAATATGTTGGATAATTTTCATTATAAGTATTGATAACCGTAAATCATTTTTTCCAATCATTTACCATTGAAAATCATATTAAAAATAAATAATATCTAGAATAATTGGAAAATATTTTCTGTTAATAAATAATAAATTCTTTATCATATAAATGAAGCCTCAATGGAATGTTGGTCATGAAGGGGAGTAAATATATACATGTCATATAATGTATGAAGAAAATTCCTATTTTAGGGTAAAAGGATATAAAAAAAGTACTATTCAATAAGATATAATATAATTTACTTTGAAACATTTATTAAATTTAAAAATGTAAAAAAATAATTTTAATAATTATATTATAATATTAAAATATAAATAAAACCCATTTTATAAAACATAGTTTTGAAGGAACAAAAACTTCTGACCAAAAAGATGGCAATGTCAGGATTTCTTAAGAAAACATTTTTAATTATCCTATGTACGAAAGAGTATAAAAATTGTACCAATAATTGAATATATTATGAATAAATATATGATAATAATATTAATGAATTTTCCTGAGATTGTTTCCATAATATTTCATCAAATGAAGCAAAAACATACACAATCTCAAAAGGCGATGAGATTGTTTCAATAAACTTGTCCCACTTGGTAACAATGGACCTTACTCCACATGTAATATAATTAATATTAAATTAATCTTAAAATATAATGAAATAAATTATATTAAATATATATAATTTAAATTTCATTATATACACCTCATATATAAATACAGGTGTATAACAAGGCCATTGTCTCAAAG
Organism: Viscum album; assembly: GCA_963277665.1. NCBI lineage: Eukaryota > Viridiplantae > Streptophyta > Magnoliopsida > Santalales > Viscaceae > Viscum > Viscum album. Next base: position 75,257,456 of record OY728127.1, on the reverse strand, counting down.
AAGGAAAATTGCGACAAAATTATTTTACTGATTTGGTAACATTTGGAACATAAACCCAATGAAACAAATATCATCTAATGGATATGTAAATACCCATAATTTTAATAAAAAATATAATATAATACATCCATGTTCATTGTACATACCACACAAAATGAGTGGGTGGTGAATAAATCATGTATCTTACGTAAATTAAAAGTGAGATGAAATTCTCAAACCTTGTGTCTTGAATCTCTTTGTACTCATTAAAAAAACTGTATAATAAATATATATTTATTATATATATTTTAAAAAACCATATTATAATATCTCATACCAAAAAAATTTTTATTATGAAATTATATTAACGTCTTGTTAGCAATACTATATTAACATTTCGCTTCAGGTAATATTCGCTTTGTTCTTCGCATGTGTCTTAATTTGGTATATCATTGGTCATTATAATTATAACATGACATCTAAATTCAACACCATGATATAAATACCATTTATATTCATTATATGAGTATTATAATAATATATATAATGTATATGTGTGAAAATTATTACTCTATTCCTAGAGACGGTAAGTGGTAAATTAGCATGGACATTATTTCGGTTTCTATTGTCATATTGAAGAAAGGAATGTAAATTTTATATGTGTATATATATCAATATATATAATAATTATAGTATAATTATTATATCGTATATATAATATAATTTCACTAAACTCATATTCCATGTAGTGTGCGAAAGAGTTACATTGCTTTGAGGGGTTATAGTCCACACTTCCTCAGTAGAAATTAATTAATCTATACCAAATGTAAGGTACAATGATATGAGTTGTAAAATAATTAAATAATATTAAATAGATAATAAATATAATATATAACATTTATAGACAAATTTTCATCATAATTTCCACAATAAGAGGCTATAATGGAAAAAATCTTCTTTTTGTGAGGTGGTAGTTAATTATACACATAAATATAATGTTCTTTACCCATTAGATGTAGGTGTTTGTATGTTTAGGTATAAAACATATGATAAAAATACTATTATATTGAATATAATGTATTTTTATTCAATCATTTAAAAATATGAGTGGAGGTGGTTGATAAATAAAATAGAAGAATGAAACTTGAGTAATCATGGTACTTCTTAATCAGTTAACTCCTTTTGTTTTAGGCCAAACAGATTACTTGGATTTATTTATTACCAGAGGATTATTCAAGGAGGAATATATGAAATTTTGTAATTTTATTTGGAATATAATGTATTAACAATAGTGGGTTGAGATGTGTGATAAATATGGAGAGGTGGAGGCCTTTTATATTGAAGGGGAATGACATAATTGGAATTTTTTAAAAACAAGTTAGGTTTACCCACATTTTACCTAAAATGTCATAAAATAAAACAAATTTCTGGATTGAAAGTATCATTGAAAAATAATTTCCATAAAATGGGTGTTGGAAAAGTTTATAGGCCTTTTTTGTCTTAAATTTAATGTTTTCTACTATATTAAACTAACTTTATTCTTACTTTTTGTAATTAATTATAATCACTTTCACTAATGTTTTTTGTGAATTAACTAAGTTGAACTTATTAGAAATTAGAAATTATTCTTATTTAATATATGTAATTCGTTATTTAAAATTATAATTATACATGTGTCATAAAATAATTTAAATATAATCTTGATGACAGGTCGACACTACGAGCTGTTAAAGTAAAAACATCTGAAGGACTGCTAAATTTTTATACAAAATTTCAAAGTGAAATTCTCTCATTTGAACTATAGTAGATTTAACTATAAAATTGTTATATAATTAAACTTTAAAACCAATTAAAAATATAATTTCACCATAAAAATTTATTATATGAAAATGTAGTTTGGAATAAAAATTTAGTATTTCAAAATATTCATTAAAAAATGAAACCATACAAAGGAACCCAAAGAATATTCTAACCTAATATTAATTTTCTATTTAATAAATTTTGTTTTATTACATAATAACTTTAATAAATTCAAAAAATATATTTAAAATGGTTTCCACATTAAACTTTTTTATATCTTCCTTTAAAAAATAGAGTTTTTAGGTATAAAATTATGTTACGTCTTATCTTCTATCTATCAAATCTATTAGATTAATATCAAGAATATGTTAATGAATATATAAAATATATATTAAATTAATATCAATCACTAAATAATCTAATTTATTAAGACAAAAATATTTTGGGTTCATTAAAATAAAAATATATAATTTATATTCAATCAATTTTTATATTTTAATTTCAAATTAAATGGTTACCATTGAATTCATCATATATTTTTGAAAACATTTAATTTTTCAAAAGTTATTTATTAATAATAATTTAATGGATAGTTTAAATTAAATAATATATCATTATTCGGTAATATATAGTGTTGTTTATTACACAAGCCATCTAGGAATGTCATAGTTTTAAGAAACACAAGCTAACCTCGGTGCGCCGTGTAGAGAAGGACTAACATTATATTTCATGCACGGCATGATTAACATTGTTTTATATATAACTAGAGAAAAAAATTGTTTAGAAATATAAAATAAATTATTTTTATTTTTTCATGTAATGATAAATATGAATAACAATAATATTATTTTAAAGAAAAATATTTTCTAAAATCTGAAGTTTTTACACATTTTCGACACATCCTCTAATTATAAAGATATATAAACAACTAAAAGATTATTATTTGTGGGAAACAATGAAGTGATATATTTTATAGTATATATCTTAGTTAATGGTAAATCAATAAGTTATGGTTTTGAGGTATAAGACTTAGGGTATGTCAAAATCTTTTCACATACCATGATTGAAATAAGAAAATTTCACAATGGTTTTCATCATCACAATCACCAAAACATAAAATGTTCATGATGTTATTTATGTATTAGTAGGTTGTATTAAAATTTCATGAATCTTATGTTATATTTGATAACATTTATCTATTGAATATATTGAAAACATTTATAAAAAGGAAGTCATAAAATTTCATTGAGTACTTCATTATATTGTATTAGACTGAGATATGACAATTACCTCTATATTTTTGTTGAGGGTAAAACAAAATCAATATTTTTATTTATGGTTCACTACAACATATAATATGTCTAATTAAATTTTTTATAAAGGAAAAATTAAAATACAAGATGATATGTTGAGGTCTTGTAATAATTTTTTTAAATTGAATTGGATCAAAATTTTAATCTAGTCAATATTTTATGGAAATATATTTCAATAAATTATTAAAATTAACCATTATAAATAACTCTATATAAATATGTTTAAATATATATCTTTTAAGTGAAGATGGAGTACGAAATATATTTTAGAATAATTTAGATTGCGAAGTGTGAGAGAATTTAGGATGAATTCAGTAAAACATTAAGGACTATTAGAATCCGAAAAATAGTTATTCTAAACAATTTAGTGTAATACAAAATTTTAATCTTTTTAGAATAAATAATTTCAAATTTCTACATTGACCAATATTATGAGATTAATAAAAAATTGAAAGCTAATCCCTATTAACAACAACCCAAACATGATTCTTGAAGGATTATGGATATTAGTTTATCGGTAGGTTCTTGCACCATACATCTCTAAAATTCAAGATTCATTCCGTGTATCCCTCCTCATGAAGTACATCCCATATCATTAACATGTAAAAAACAATTATGTTTTTCCTCTATGGAATGATCATTAATATGAATAAAAAATAGTATAATTCTTAGATCATGGTGATAATGTGATATTAAATAAGACTATTCACCTGGTTAAATTACTCTTGAAGAATAAATTATTCTAAGAAGATATATGGGAACCTAAGGATGTGAAGAAATAGAGGTATCAAAGTTTTATTTATTGGATTGATGTAATTCTTTAAATGAAATTCCATTTATTGGGGAGGGGTAGAATGTCACATTAAAATATTTTATGATATATTTCACTTTACAAAATAATAATTTCTATGGTGGATGGGGATAGAAGTAAACCTGAGTTTATATTTAGTATAATTTTGTTTATAGTTATAACCTTTTAGATAATTTGGACGATTGGGTGGGAAAATATAATTTCGAAAATTGTGTATAATTTATTTATACTTTATATATTGAAAAATAAGTATTTAATGTTTAGTATAGTCATTTTAGGTATCAAAAATACTTTTTCCCTCAAAATGGTTTCCATTAATTTTAGTAAGAAAATAATATAATTAATTTATAAAACATAAATAGAATTTAATTGAAAATATTATCTTTATTTTTGAAAGCAATATTTAAAAAACTTCCAAGAGTATATTTTCGATAATTTTTTTAAAAGGTTTATTTTTCATTAAATAATTGAGATTTCGAATAATTATTGCAAAGTTCCTTTTCCTATAAAGCATTTAAAATTTAAAATATATTTAAAAATGTTTTTAATTCTTTTTAGTTCATTTATATTATGTATAATACAATTGATATAATTTATATTAATTTTTTGGACTTTTTTTATACAAACCTTTTATAGTTAGGTAAATATATTTTTCTATAAAACTCCTTTTCCAAGTGATTTTCTTGTTTAATGATAACATAAATTATAAATATTATTTGCATTAAATATATTAAAATAAATTCAAGATCTATAATAATAATTCAAAAAAATTATGAGAATGTCTTTATTTTTTACATTATTAATAGTAAAAAAATTTAAAAAAATTGCCATGCTTAAGGTTTTAACCAGTTTTACATGGGATAATCCAATAGATAAGGGTATTTGTTTAATTATATTTATTTATATCAAATGTTATAGACATATTCGGAACTGATATTGTCCCATGTTCACATATCATGACATTTGGATGAATTTTTATTGACTATGACTTTATATAATTTTAATCATGTATGAAATTACAAGGGAATTATCCCCCTTGATGATAAATGACACCCCTTATTATCTTACATACACTAATTTGAGCCATATGGATCCAAAAAACTGCCCAATTATCTACCCAATCATTCTTATACAATAACTTGAGCTTCTAGTATTCTCAGTATATAATTCCATGGTTCTTTTAGAATATATCTAATAGAGGCCTGTAGAATAAGAGGTAATCATCCTAAGAAAAACATTTCAATTTATTTATAATTATACATATTTTAAAACAAATTTATTCATTATATAAAAATAGCTTCAATATCCTAAATATGAATATTTTTTATATTAATTTTTGAACATACATTAATCATCATCTTTTCTGTCAAATGATAAGCATAAGTATGTCACATGTGTATGTGTGTACTACCCCCTCCACATAGTTACATAATTAATTTTACATAAAAATATTTAATGGATGATTATTATGATGGTTTATATCATTATATATGATAATTATGAAATATTTATTCTTCTATAATTATAATACCGTACACAACTTCTTATCTTCTCAACTATTGGAAGAGGATAATATATATCAATCATTTGTATGGACAACCACCTCTATGAAGTGGTATGGTTCATTTTTAAATTATTCATCAATTCTTGGTTAATAAGGAACTATTTGATAAATATATGTGATATATATGAAATATAAATTATTACTAATATGTGAAAAATTATTTTACATTTGTTTCTTCAATTTATCAAGATGTGTATTGGGAGCTCATGCGTACATACATCTTAGAGTTTCAATGAACATTGTAACTCATTAATCAACATATAAATTTTATGGATGGATATATATATATCTACATAATGGGGTGGTATTATATTTATATAATAATTAAATTTATGATACTATTAACCCATAATCAAATTTCATGAATCAAAAATACCAAAAGAAAATTCTAATTCAAAAAAAATGTTAAAATAAGGAAAAACAATTTCAATATAGAGTTATTAAAAAATTCGTGTCGAGATGGAATAAGTGGACCATATGTGAAAATAAATGTTTTTAAATTACTCTAATATATAATTATTATAACATTTTATTTAATATACAATAATTTATAGTGATTAATATGCATCTCTAATTTGATGTTTGAGATTTTCATCTCACTTTTATTTCTATGAGACACATGTCATAATCATCACATTTTTCTTTTATGAGGTGTATAAGCTAACTAATATTTTATTTTATGAATTTTTTGATGAAAATAAAGTGTATAAATAATTTAATATAAGTTCATTTATTTCATAGGGATTTTGATTCAAAATTTACCCTAGCTATAAGGGATTCACATTACAACCTCATGTTTTATGATTATAGGTATTTTTTACACCAAAAGACTGAATAATTTTGTAACATTGGAAACCTAGATACAAAAAATAGTTTAAAATTAAACATTTTATAAGAAAAAATATAGAGATTACATGGGAAATATCCATAACTCTTATATTATCAATAAAATTCATTCATAATTTTTATCTTCGCATCCTGGGGAAAGATAAAACAAAATATAAGGGTAAACATGTATGAACATTAAGAGTAATTTATACAACAGAAGAAAAAATATAATTCATGGTGAATGATATTAAGACCTAATCCTAATCATAAAATGGCAATAATTAAAAGATCATTAAATAATTATATACTAAAACATATCATTTGTTATTATAATAGTCAAATAATCACTTGGAAAATAAATTTATAGTTCTATAATGAGGGAATGAATAATTTTGGACATCATAAACATACGATCATAGAATCAGCCAAGACACCACACATAATAGGTACAAACCTAGCCTAGTATGTCTCATGAGATCTACTATTGCATCGACGGTCTATAGGGGCGAACTCATCACACACTAATTACAATTAATTCCTTATATAAACATGTATAAACATAAATGACATATACATATGATATGTAAATAAATTTCCCCAATCTATAAACACTGTCAATAACCATTTAGAGTAATATGGTGAATAGTTTCAAGATAGCGCATCAATTTTATAACTGATCAAAAACTATTTAATAATATATTGATGATGAAAAACATAAGAGATAAAAATCAATAATTTATAAAATTCAATATAGGTTTGGAAATAGTTGAAAATACTTCAATAAATTCATTTTTAAATTCTAGATAGAAAAACCCTCTTTAAATTGAATAGAATATTTCATTTGGCAAAATCATTTTTAATTATCATGATTGTTTGTATTCACCCCGAAATAAAAAAATATAGTTTTTATATAAAAAAATTAGTTATTTTATAAAAAATAATGGTTTTTTAGAAAATATTATAGAATGAAATTTAAAATGTGTAGGAGATAAAGATGTTCTATTTTGTGGGGCTTGCTTATTGGGAAGAAATGATTAGGGAACATTATAAACCATTTATTCAACCATCAACCAACGATGAACTAAAATATATATATATATATATTTATTTATATATTATTTTGGAACATATATGTAAATATATATAAGAATAATTATATAAAAATAATTATAAATTTAATAGGTGTATAAAGGAAGAAAGCATAACCTGAATGAAAATACAAATTCAAGGAACACAAACCTACTTTAGGTCTGAATGTGTTCCATCGTAGACCTTAACATCCAGGATAATCAATTTAAATCCAATTACTAATTTATTCAGAACCATATTAATATTTTTTTTATTTATAATAATTTTATTATGTTCATTTATGGCCTTTTTTATGAGTTATAAGATATAGTTTTTTCCTCTTGAGCGTTTGTTTCCATGGATTTCATGATAAGTATAATTGTATATTATTATGGATGTCCATGTGAAAGAGTTATAATTATAAAAAATTGAATTTATATTATATTAATGGAAATAAATCATATTATATGGGTTATTATTTAATTTTGTTATACGGTTTAAGGATTATTCATTGGATAAAACCACCATGATAATTATTTAGATTATTTTGGCGGTTTCATGATCCTCAATAGCTAGTTTTTTCGTATAAATTAATATTATGTATATACACTAGTTATAAAACATTAAATAGGTTATAATACATATATAATACAATATTTTATCATGAAAATGGTTTAATTGCAATCTTTGAAGGAGAATTTGGAGAATTAAAATTTTTCATCCACAAAGGTTTTAAATCGGCACCTCAATGATGATGAATTCATTTTTAAAATAAGAGAGACATAAAGAGAGAATTTTTTGAGGAATGATATTTCATTAAAATGATATAATTATAGTATAAATATTCTACTAGATTTATCATTATCATTTTATTGATGCTGTGATTATAGAATAATAAAAACTAAACTTGAAAATGAAATTAAAAGGAAAATAAAGTGGATTTAACCACTTGAACACTCCTCCATGAGAACATCCTTAAGGGGGTTGGTTTTGATATTTTGATAAGACCAAGAGCTCTTGTGTGTGGGGGAGAGGCTTGGGGATAGGATTTTATGGAGAGTGTAGAATTATAAATGCTTATAAATGAGTGGAAAAGTTGTGGTGAGGTGTGTTATTAACAGTAGATGAGAGGGGTGATTTCTCATTATTTTATTCATTATTTTATTATTTTTCTCAAGACAAGAAAATGTGTTTATTATGGAGACAAAATATAGTAATAAGTGCATGTTAGTTTTAACCAATGGTAATTACATTACCCAAACATCAATATGAATCAATTTATTTACTATTTATCAAAAAATTATCATATTTTACTATTCCCAAAAATCATGTATTTTAGAAAAATTACAAAAGATCAACTTAATGATTTTTTTATTTGTAGAATTAAAAAATGAACACAATTTTATGAAAGTAATTTTATAAATTTGAGAAATTTAATTTTTAATTAAATCCGTCATTTTCTCATAAAAAAATAAAGATTTTATATCTATAACTGATTTTATAGAACATTAAAAAATTAAATAAGATTCCCTAGAATTATCATAAAATCATAACATAAACATATGTTAATTTAAAAATAAATTTTATATAAATAAATTTTATTTTAAATAATTTTATTAATTATAAAATTATAATTAAATATTTTTTACTTATATAAATATCCACAATTAAAACATCAATATTATAGATCCATTGAAGGTGGATTGGTAGAAATTCCTCCATTATAGTGAGGAAATTTGCAGGTTTTGTAAAACTATCATTAATCAGCAATATTTATCCATTCATTCATATGGTTTTTGGTAATCTAGTGTCAAAATCCACTATTATTTCATCCCATTTTCATTTATGAATAGGTATATGTTTCATACATATTTTAGGATATTGTATTAAATCATTCACTTATTGACAGACTAAACATATTGACACAAAATCAATAATTTCCTACTTCGTGTTACCCCAAAAAAACATTCCTACAAATATATATACATCTTAGTGATACTAAGGTGTATAAATAGATTTGATCTTTGGGAATCATCCAATAACCCCTTTTTTAGCTCTATTATAGATGTAACACATATCCTTCACTTAAAATGAAGAACTCCAACCTCACACATGATGTTTGGAATCTTAGAATCATTCACATCATTAATTTTATTTTGATGATTCTCATTATCAAAAATTGAACATTTATTTATTTCTAATATAGATGGTTGGTAAACCTGTTGAAAAAGTAATGAATTTTCCCCTTCCTTGATAATTCCCATATCTATCCTTGATAGATCTATATACCAACGATCTTTTAAAATCATTGTTTTCATTCCAAAATTCAAGATCCTTCCTACTCAATGAATCATTAACATTTTTTTCCTTCCAAGGTTTATAGTGTATAGAAAAATCATAAACCTTGAGTAGCTAGAGCCATATATTTTTCCTAATGATGATTTATTTCTATGAAAATATATATTTCAAACTCTTCTGACCCATATATATTTCACATCGTTCATAATAGATATAGTGCCTTTATAATTTTAGAGAAATGATTACAACAGCTAACTCGTGATCGTGAGTGGATAGTCAGGTACTTTAGTTTTTTACTTCATTGAGGCATTATCATTAAATCTTTCACTTTTGATAAGGACACAACAATGTCCATTATTTGATGCATCACTATAAATCACAAACACACCACTTCATGATGGTAGATTCAAGATCAGAGAATTAACCAAAATACTCTTTAATTCATCAATACATTATTCACATTATTTTTTCAATTTAAAATTAACCCCTTTACAAGTATTCTAGGATAATGAGTTATCTAATAAGGTAATGTTATGAAAAAAACATGAATAACAACCTCCTAGATCAATAAAACTATATACCTCTATTATATTTTTCAATTTAGGCCATTCTTGAAACGTCTTTGTCTTCACAATATAAACTATTATTCCATATTTACAGAGTATTTGGTCATGGAAATAAACTATTTAAGGCCAAAAATCATACTTACTAAATTTCTTATATAACTCATTCCTTCAAAGATCCTTTAGAGGATTTCATATTTGATTTTCATTATCTTCGTATATTTTGGATTATACCAAGATATCATCGATAAATACCACAACAAAGTCATCAAGATGTTCCTTAAAATATATATTAATTGGACATATGAAAATTGATGGTACATTAGTTAGTCCAAATGTAATTACTATAAAATCATAATTTATATACTCATTTTTAAATTATATGTTTGGAATATCTTCCTTCTTCATATGAAAACGATGTTATCATGTTCAAAAATCAATCTAGGGATAATATTTTCCTCCTTGAATTTGATCAAATAAAAACAAACGCCTGAAAGTGGATACTTTTTCATTTTCATAACTGAATTGATCTTCATGTAGTCAATGCATAGTTTTATAGATCCATATACATTCATAATAAAAAGAACATGATCTATTATTGGACAATCAGAAGGTAGAATAAATTGATAACTACTCAACTACTCTAATTGTTTCCCCATCTCCACTAATTACATTGTGGCCATTCTATAAAGAATATTTAATATAGTCACTATATATGGAATCAAATCAATAGAAAACTCATTTTCTGACTCTAAAGTATATCTACGCGAATCCAATAAAAATACCACAAAATATAAATGCACAATAGGTATATCCTCAATTTAAAGATTTCTTCCCTCGCCTATATATATCAAATTCTTTTCCTCCCCAAGAATTTAATTAAGAGGAGTTATTGTTGTTGGATCAAGATAAGAATCCTATGGATAGATTTATACTACAAAGATAAGTGACTCTACATAATTCTATAAAATAGTAACTTCCTTCTTCTTACATTATACATTCACCTCATAATTAGAAATCAATTTCGCACCAAGTTTTATATCAAAATAAATAATGTCTATGATGATTATGTCAATGACTAAAGAAAATATATGTGTCATAAAGGGTATGGATTGACACATCAATTTTACAATGATAAATCCCTTATGTTTTTTGACTACCCACTCCATTATTAAATAAAAAATTATATATATAATTTTCTTGAAAAAATGGAAGTATATAAAAGAACGCGATGATCCAAAATCAAATAAAGCATCAGTTATGATTGAGGAATCAATTAAAGTGCCTTCCACCACATCATTAAGAACTTCAATCTCATCACTTGTGACCTCATATTCTCAGTCTTTCTCCCTTACCCTTATTTGGGGAAAGGTTCCTTGAAAAATATCAAAATAATTTTAATAATGTCCCATCTCTTTTCAATTGTAGAGTTGAACATTGGTATTTTCTTTCATTCCCTTAAAACAGGGGTCTTGGTGAAAATTTTCACCACTCTTGTAATAAAGGGTCATTATTATTTATGGACATGATTTTATGTGAAACCAGAACTGATTATACTCTGAGAACATTCCCAGAGATTTGCTTGTGGATAAATGAATGTTTTTTAGGTGTCTTCCAACCAAATAACATGCTTGGACTCATTCTTTCTAGTATGTTTAGATGGTCTTATGAGTCATTTATTCTATTATGTAGGGGTATGTAAATCATATACTATATCTCAAGGTTATATTATTCAATGGATTGAATAATTAATAAATGTAAATGAATGTAATTGAAAACTTTATGATTGATTACTTTTGAGAACTTCTATGTTTGTTACTTCATTTCTGAATATTAAATGCTATGTATATTCACTATCATCTAGGCATATATCTTATGGTGGATTCTTACTAGGATTCATCTCACCCACTATTTGAGTCGTGATTTGGACCCAAACATATTATATTTTTTCAGGTATAGATAAGGGAAAGCACCCTTATTTACCAGGTACTTGATTATTGTTCGAGCTGAAGAGCATGGTACCAAGATGAGGCTTACGATGCTGTTTGATTTAATTATTTCTATACATTGGATTCAGTTTTATATTTCCAGTATTTTTACTGGTTTGGATACTTTCCTAGATACATGTGACATGCATCATTTATTTATATATGTTGATGTTGTCTATACTATCAGTATTCTTTTTTTTACTTTTGTTATATTGTATTATTGTTCTGGATATCATTTATTATTGTTATTCTATTGTGTATAATCTTCAAATGAAGGAATATTTTACCCAATTCAAGAACATGTCCCTTGCAACCATTCGGAATCCTCTGGAGATTGGGGAAATGTCCTCAAGGTTATTTGACCAACCGGGTTTGGGGCATCTTTGGGCGGCACAAGGAACCTGGATGTTGCAATGTGGTATTAGAAGAGTTTATTTTCTATTTTCTTCTTACTATTTAGAGCCTATAGATAGTGATAAGAATGAATGGGTTGTTGATAAATGTTTTTGATAGGTAGTATCTTACCCATGTACAGTGAAAATCTAGGTTACCTCATATATTTCAATTTTTCTAGATCTGCAATTATTACAGTTGATTAAATTTCACCATTGGGAGACTGACTTGTTTTTTTATTGTTTATATTATTGTTGTTCCACTTCTATTGCAACCAAATGAGATAAGTGAATTCCATCTCATGCAACATATAGGTACTTTCTAGATATCACATGTGATGCTTTATTTTCATTCCATTTTGTTTGCATTGATAATTTTATGTTGTTTTTCATGATATTAATTTTTTTTATAAAATAGATTCTATTTTGATAGGTTATTGGAATATGTTGTGTTTCATTTCAATGGACTCCAAAAAATTTTCTCTGAGGTGTTATGAGCCCTATTAGTTTGGGATTTGATGGATCATGTTTGAACTTCAGTTGAATTTTTCAATAAAAGTTATCACTAAGGATGAAAATCTTTGATTTGAGGGAGTATGGGCTCTCATGTGTTAGAATTTTCCATGCCTTCAAAAAAAAATTAGTTTTAAAATGTTATGAAGTAGTTTCAAAGATCTATAGTCTAGGAACCTTGAAAAAATGGTGTGTGGTGTTTGGAACACATGCCATGAGTTCTTATGTTATTGAAGAAACAAATTTTCATAAGTACATGTCGTGTACTAGGAGTGCACACCATTTAGTGATTGACTATGTGAAGGATTTTGGGAGCATAGACACAGTGTTGGGAATATTCTAGTAGAACACGTCATGTCTAGATTGTACACACCGTGTGTAAAGAACCATGTATCTAGTTGTGTGACCAATGACACGGGTAGATAAAAATTACGGTGTACATTTTGTCACCCATTAAAGCACATCATGTATAGTTGACCATGTATCCAACGGTGTGACTAATGACACAGGTGATTATAACATAAGAAGTACATGACCTTTATAGGGTGAACATGTTGTGTAGTGTTTCCCATGAGAGAACCGTGTGGTTCGATCCATGTAAAAGTACTTGGGGAGGAGAGAAATTTAAATTACACACCATGTATTATGAGGAACACACCATGTGAATTGGAGTTACATGGAAAGGATCGAAAGAGATACATTCCATGTTAAAACCTTAAGGGAACATGTTGTGAAGGGGTTATACATGTCATGTAACCCTATTTTGTAAAACATGAATGTTTCTTCTCATGTTCCTTTCATGCACATTAATGTTGTTGTCCTTGATAATTTGGAACTGAGGTGTGCGCTTGACCTTGCAGAGTCTTTCCAAGGAGACATCCTCCTGTATTATGCCAAGTGAATGGCAATGACTAGACACCGTAACTAATAGATCAGGGACTACCAATAGATCCTCCAGTCATGCCCGTTATGGCATCAGTTTTTATTCAGAATGCAGGTGCTGATGCACAGTTTTTTGAAGGCTTTTTGAAGATGGTACAAAACTTCAAGGGAGAACCACATCCCGAACCATCTATTGTAGAGATACCATAGGTGTTCCAATAGCCGCATCCTCCAACTATGTCTGTGGATGTTGGAAAACAGGCTGTAGAGTCATGGTTGGAGGCCAAGTTAACTATCTTTGAGAATCTGGAGATACCTCCAGAGAGGAGGGTGAAGCGTGCAACGTACAAGATATGTAATTCCACCAAGATATGGTGTGAAGTTATCTCACAACTGCGAATTCATTTGTATATGACTTAGGAAGTGGGTTTAGAGGATATATTGTGAATACTTCTATCCGGATACGTTGTGGGTAGATTGATCCATAGACATCATGCATTTAGAGAAGGGTTCTATTTCAGTGATGGATTACTCATTATATTTTATTATTCTTAATCATTTCACAAATTTTCTGGGAGGGTATGAGTTATCTTTTCCTAGGTGATTTAAGGAGGGTCTCATGTATCGCATCCGATCACAAGTGAATGTTTTCAGGTGAAATTCTGCAACAGATATGGTGAACTAGTCTATGATTACTAAGCATAATCTGAGGTAGATGGAATATGTGAGCCATGGAAGTTCATCATCCAATGCCGGTACTCCATTGATAGATAGCAGGAAGGTTTGTTGGGAGATTTCATGTGATGTTTCTTCAGGTAGCCAGGTGGTATGTTACCAGTGTGGGAAAAGTGGAAAAACGATACCTCAGTGCCCAAGATACCAAGTTGCAGACCGAGATTGTAGATAGATGGGTCATCTTCAACATTTTTTTGGGATTTCTTACCAGCAGTGAGTGATAGGGGTTCTTCTACGACTCCACATTCAGGAGAAGAATCACCATTTTCGCATCATTTAGAGAACTGGAGTTGGTCTGGCCGTTTAGGATAAGGAGGAGGTCATTGTCGTGGTAGCCAGTCAATAGGTTTTTAGTTAATGTAAGGTGGATCTGGTTAGGGTAGTCATATAGGCTCACTGGGTCATGGTACATGTTAGACTTTAGTAATGGAGTAGACCCAGTATGAGAAAAATCCCAGACCCTCTACAGTTAATGGTACAATTCTACTTTCCACAGTTTTAGCTTCTGCACTTTTTTATTCAGGGGCTTCCCATATTATTATTATTGTTTCTGTTGTGGAGAACTATGGGCATTGCATCTTAACTTATGTGGATATTATGATACTAGACACTTCATTAAAATAAAAATTTCCAAATTACATCATTTCAATGAGTTCCCTCTGGAGGTTTGCGGGAGTCACTTCTTATGGTACTTCTATGTCTTAGAGATTATAGGCTTCAATGTGATTCTCAGAATGGATTGGTTATTCTTCTTTCAGGCCATTGTTGACTGTTTTCTCCACATGGTGAGTTTCTTGTCACCAAAGGGTGGGTCTTTTTTACAAAATGGTGAATGGGATATCCAGGTGAGTAGAGTGGGACCAAAGCATCATGGCTTTGGAGGAATTACTACCCAGATTTCAAGATTATAACTGGATGACCAGGGGACTTCATAGATGGACTTCCCTCCAATGGTGGTTCATTTCAGGAATGTCATTACATATTAATTTTTATGTTTACTTATGGAGCGAGATATATATTTCTTTATTTAGCATGTTCCAGTAGTGACAATAGTGTCCATTACTCCATATAGGATGGCTACACTAGAGTTACTATACCTTAAGAAGAAGTTTGAGGAGTTACAAGAAAAGGGTTTCATCTGAAACAGTACTTATCCTTGGGTTTTTCCTATCCTTTTTTTAGAGAAGTAGTATGGTACCCTAAGACATTATGTGGATTATCATAAACTAAATCAGTTGATGGTCAAGAATTGATATCCCTTTCCAAGGATTCATGGTCTCTTTGATCATCTTTAAGGATCCCGGGTGTTCTCGAATATTTAATTGAGATCTGGTTATCATTAGTTGCACATTAGACCATCATATATAACTCATACATAATTTTAGGGCAGGTACGGTCAATAAGAGTATGTGGTTATGCCATTAGTTCTCACATACACACCTGCAGTTTTTATAGAATTGATGAACCAAGTATTTCATAATTACTTGGATTCTTTTGTGGTAGTATTCATGGGAGATATCTCAGTGTACTATCATAGTCGACATGACCATGACACCCATCTTGAGATCATTTTCAGAACACAGATAGAGCATTATTGATATTCTATTCTCTCAAAATTCCGCTTTTGGAGGGATCAGATTCAATTCGTAAGTCATGTAATCTCAGAAATAGGAGTATCAATAGACCTTGATAAATTGAGAGTAGTAGTTTACATAGATTATCCTAAGAACATAATAGTGTTATAGAGTTTTCAAGGCTTTATTCTTACTACATATGCTTTATATATTACTTTCCATGCTTACAAGTGTCGTTGATGGTCCTGCTAAGAAGGGTACAAAATACTTGTAGACCAATTTCTGCAGATCATCCTTTTAGAAGTGGAAAGGGAGATTGACATCAGCACTGACATTAATTTTTTCAGATACGAAAAAGTGTTACACATTTTACTGTGATGTGCCAGGTATCAGGAAAGGATTACTGATTATACAGGGGGAAGTATTCGTTGTGTACGGGTCTCATAATTTGAGGCCACATAAGAGGAATTACTCGATGGACGATCACGAGTTAGAAACAGTTGTTCAGGATTTTTGATTTTGTGGACATTATCTTTTGGGATATCATTTTTTGGTATTCACCAAAAACAAAAGTGTCATATATATATATATATTTTCTCAGCATCATCTGAATTTGAGACAATGAATGAGGGTTGAGTACCATTAGAATTTTGACATTGAGCTGGCCTACACACCTAGGAAAGGAAACACAGTGGATGATGTGTTGAGTAGGTGGAATCATATGAAGGCAGTTCAGGAGACCCATACTGAGAAGAATCATAGGGATCTGTTCTCTGAGTTATATTTTTAGGTGCACGTTAGACATGGGAAGAGTTTTATTTTTTTATAGATGTTAAAATAACTCTAATAGATCAAGTGATAATGATGAATCTATCATATTCTGAAGACCTGGTCCTATGCGAGAGTGTTTCGAGAGAGGACCCAACTCCTGGGTGGACAATAGGTGAGGATGGTATCTTGTGTATTCATCGATGTGTGTGGGTTTCAGTAGATATATAAGAGGAGTTGATGTAGGATTTTCATTCCTCAGTTTGGGTTGTCAATCATAGCATCACCAAGATGTATCGACATCTATATTGTCAGTGCTAGTGTCTAGGTATGAATAGGGATATAGGTGGTTTTTTATGATATGTTCCACCTGCCAGTAGTTGAAGGTTGAGAATAATTGCCCAAAATGGATTTTAGATTAGTTACCCATTTCTGAGTGGAAGTGGAATGATATTGTGATGGATTTCATAAAATTTCTACTGACGTCATCTCTAGGGAATGATACGGTTTGGGTAGTTTTGGACAGACTCATGAAGGTTGCACATTTCTTGCTGATAAATAAAACACCAGTTTTGATGAACATTGAAGGTTGTAAATTTGATAGATTATACTATTTTAGGGGTGTTATTCACTATATTATATCAGGCAGGGATACCAGTTTTACGTCTTGTGTTAGGAAGGGACTACAAAGGGCTTTAGGTACACATGTTCTTCTGAGTATAGCATACATTTAGAAGAAATATTGCTAGTCTGAGCATACGATTCATGTTTTAGTGGAAATGTTTTGAGCATACATCCTGGATTTTGGGGCTTTTTAGGAGACACCCATACCCATAGTGGAATTTTTACACAATAATAGTTTTCGGGTGACAATTCAGATGGAACCATATAAGGAATTTTATAGTCTGCCATGTCGATCACCCTGATGTTGGTTGGAGATAGGATAGGCTGCTATACTAGGAACGTGTCTTGTCTAGGTGAAAACTGACCAGGTGGAGTTGATTATTAAGAGGACGTCTACTGCACAGTCTCGGTATAAATCTTATATTCATCGAAGGAGATGACCTTTGGGGTTCAATGTCAGATATCTTGTTTTCTTAAGTGTCACACAGAGGTTGGGACATAAGAGTATTTGGATATAGGGAAATATTTCACACAAATATGTCAGGTTGTTTGAGGTTTTGGGGAGAGTTAGGTCGGTTTCTTTTCAGTTGTTGTTACCTCAGAGGTATCGGGATATTACCAATATCTTCTATGTTTCTTATCTACAATGTTATTCTTCATAAAAATCTCATATTTATCATCCGGAGGAGGTTCAGTTGTAGGTGGATACATCCATTTAAGAGCACCCTATTCTGATTTTGGATCATAGTAAGAAGGTTATCAGTGGACGGTTTGATCCTCTGTAACTAGTGTTATGGGAGCATGGGAAAGTACAAAATAAGACATGGGGGAGGGAGGCTGACGTTGGATAATAGTGGCCAAAGTTGTTTGATGTTTCTTCTTTTCCACCCTAAGAAAGGAAATTCAGGGACTAATTGGTTTAAGGGGTATGTTTTTAAGAACCTAGATCTTAATTTCTGGAAAAGTAATTTATTTTGGATAGTTTTTTTATGAAAAAGAATGTAATTATTTGTACTTCTCATATACTCTTCAGTACATGGTGTGTATCTAGTTTTTGTGGGTAGCCATGTACAGGACATGTAACGACTGAGTACATGGATGTGTAGGTGACCTGGAAGACCACCTAAAGTGGGAGATGATTAAGTCTAGTACATGGCTTGTACATTAAATGAACATTCCATGTAAATTTTTTATTTGATTAATTGGAACGTGGTTGCTTTTAATCTCTGGATGTGTCTTCTTCTTCACGCGTCTCATATAGGAGAGCGACGTACAACCAAAAATCTTAAAACTCCTCCCATTAAATTGTCTGAGCTATGATTGAGACGTCGCAGGGTGTATTGGATTCCCACCAGAGAGTTCCCTCTTCCCATAGAGCCCCTCTTCCAAATTTATCCTCAATCTTGAGTAATCCAAGGATGAACGATTTTTAACTTTTTATAAATCTTCGATGTTTAAAGTTGATTCAAGGGTATACTATGGAGATTTTTCACTGTACCATGTCAAGGTAGGTGGTTTGTTCTATTTTTTGGTTGTGTTTGGAATATATTTGCTAAAAGTATTGAATAACCATGTTTAGGGTATTACATGTTATATAATTTATCCCTATAAAAGACCTCATATGGTGTTTTTGATTGATATGGGGTTATTTCTTATATTTAAGGTTTAATATCTTCATTCTGGGTATGTTTTTCCATGTTTATATGATTATGGTTGTTGGGTCTAGAAATCATGTTAGGCTACTTTGTTTTCAGTTCCTAGTGTTGTTAGGTTGGAGTTTCTGTTTATATTAGAAGCATGTGTTTCGCATTATGAAATTATGACCTAGGGGAATTGATAGTGAGAGATTCATGAAATAGGGTATTTTATTTATGATTTTTTTGTATGAATAACCAGAGGTTTTTACTGTGAGAGCTTCCTCGTGGTTATTGACCAAAGGGGATAGAATATGAGAGCTACCTAGAGGGTCATTATTAAATTAATGTTGGACCATAGTCTAAGGACTGTGAGAGCTTCTATAGGTCCATTATAATTTATTGTTCCTATGAATACCCATGCTTATTAACTGTGAGAGCTACCCAATTTGTCATTGTATTTGATTAGTGATACTTGGTACAAAGGGTTTATACTATGTTAGATTTCCCAAAGGTTCATTACTATTTATTGACTTGATGTTTTGTAAACAAAAGGGGATTAGACTATGAGAACTTTCCCAGAGGGTGGATTGTGAATAAATGAACGTTTGTGAGAACTCTATCATGCCAAAGAAAAATCTTAGACTTGGTCTTACTAGATTGTTTAAATGGTCTTCTTGAGACATATGTTCTATTAACATACAGGGAGATATAGAGTGTAGGCAAGATCCTAAGGTTATATTGTTCAATTTACTGAATAATTAATAAATGTAATTTAATTGAAATGAAATCAATATAATTTTTTTTGAGTACTTCAGAGATTATTTCTTCAAGTCTACATATTACCTACTATATATGTTCACTAACAGTTTGGCGCATATCTTTTTATGGTTTCCAACTTGGATTCATCCCACTCCTAGTTGGGGTCATGATTTTTGACCCAAATAAATTATATTTGTGTAGGTATAGATAAGGGAAACCACCGTTCATCATCAGGTACATGATTATTGTTGGAGCTAGAGATAATGTGACCATGTTGAGGATTGCGATTCTATGGGAGTATAATTTTTTCTACAAATTGGTTTCAGTATTTTATTTCCATCATCGTGACATTTTTGGATGCTTTCCAAAATACATGTGACATGTATCATTTATTTATATATGGTGCTATTGTATATAATATCAGTGTTTTATTGTTTACTTCTTTTGTACGGTGTTACTATTTCCAATATCATTTATTATTATTATTCTATTGTGTATTATCTACCAATGAGGGAATAGTTTACCCACTATCAGACCTTGGACCTCACTACTAGTTGGAAAACTCTGGAATTTGGGGAAATGTGTTTGAGGTCATGTGAAAAACTGAGTTTGGGGAACCTTTGGGTGGAACCCAGAATCTGGATGTTACAATTGAGATGGGAGAGAAAATATCCCAATGAGATGTTGAGGCACCAAAATACATGGGTCAATGAAAGATATTTCCTATGGATAAGTGACTAAGAAACATTTGTGGTCCGAATATATCCTAGAGGCAGGGTTTGTCTAGTTGGAAGAGATATTATCACAAGTCTAGCATGGGAAGACACCGGAGGGATATCAGCAGCATCATCGAGATCAATTCTCATGGAAACGAGGGAACAAGATTATGGTTATCCCTCTAGGGTGTTCCCAAGTGCCCATTTCCATGGACTGGGGAAGAGAGTATGACACCCATATGTTCCAAATGATGATTTCACCCAAAATTATAGGCATATTTAGGGACTCCAAAAGTATCTCACCACCCATTCGGTGGTGTCATAGTATCTGATAACATATGATATATATCTCACTGATCTAGATCATGTAAGGGAAGGATTGCACCTACCCCATGTTGTGGTGATACAATTCAAGTAAGATCATGAATAAGTAGACTAATATAATGATACCCCTCATCCCTTGACAAACCATATAAGGGGTGTTTTTTGGAATATATTCCCCTCTGGTTATCTCTTTGGGTCACGTGTCCTATGGGGTAGGATGAGGAAAAGAATTAATAGGGTCCTAAGAAGGAAAACCTAGCAAGATCATACTAGATATAGATATCAAACTATCAATCTGAAAATTGTTCTGATATTTGGGATCTTTTTTTCATCACTAAACTCTTAAACTTTTGGCCTAATTCATTTATATAAATTTTAAGAAATCAGAATGAATAGAAGAGGGGTAGGTCTTTGATGATCCTCAGGGATAGGGGAATGGAACATCGACCGTTGAAGTGGTGAGTTTGGGGTCCCTTCCTAATGCCATAGCCAATATTTGAATACCATCAGTCGAAATTTCAACTTCAACGGACGTATCACCACCTAGGAAAATTCCATGGATGATGGAACTAACTTTGAATTTCCAAAGTATCCTTACCACGATATACAATTCAGATAGAACCCTTATTCCTTCAGACATTTTCTTCTCTAATTCCATTTCTTTTTATTCAAAATCAAATTTAAATGGATGCCCAAACTACACTCAAGGATCGTCTTTTAGAGTCAACATTTGATTTGGTAGTTCCCTACCCAATGGTGGAAACAACGGATGATATTCCCCATATGGAAAAGGATGAGGAGTTCATGTTAATCAATCCAACCATGGATGTTCCACAGAAGGGGACCACATATATCATTTCCATGATTGAGGCGGTCAATGTAGGGATTGTGACAGGGTTAGTTGAATCAGTTATGGTGGAAAAGACCATCATAGAGGCGCCACCTGAGGACACTATTGCAGGTGATGTAACAATGGTGGTGGTGACAATTATTCTAATATATGTAGTGGTTGGGGAGTCTTTTTTCCATGTGCCTACTCTGGAATTACCATAGACAGTGTTTATGGGATATATGGATGTGATTGTTCCCCAAACATGGGTAATTAAGATGGTAGGGATGGTCATTTCCACATCTTTGGTTCTATATGTGTATGTGGAGGAATCTAATGCAAATGGTGTTTTATGACTATATTGATTCAGGTTCCAGCCTACACACACAGAATGATATTCCTACAAATTATTAAACCACTAATGTGTTGAAATTCATCTTACTTTAATATCCCGCACCACAGAAATATTTTTATGATTATAGCTAAGATACTACCAATGAGAACCAACTAATGAGTTGCAAGGCATGGAGGTATTTAAGGAACATCTTCACCCATACCTAGATAGTTGACCTTCCAAATATAGTGGAATATCTCCGCCAATGGCTATTCGGCCAAGGGATAGGTGGGGTGGACTCTAGAAACCTTCATATACTTGCCCAATACATCATTTTTATGTGGGTTCATAATAAATGGATGATGTTGGATATTTCCTAGAATTAGCACAAAGTCGAGGGAACCAAGTCACTTCAGCCAGATGAAGGGGAGATATCCCAAATAGATGGGACATCACAAGAGCATGCAATTTTCACTAATACTCGGTATGAGATTTTTAATAGTCTAATGTCTCAATTGGTGGTGGCCAATGCCAAGGTGAAAAGAGAGACATCATTGGTGGATGAGTGATTGGAAAAGAATAACATGATGTGAATAAAAACCCAAAATCCCTCCAAAAGACAATCAACAGGCAGAAGATCTGGCGGACAAGCATTAGACACATGTCAACAGAGGCTATCTCTATACAAAAACCTTAATATTTTTCAAATCCAGTCGAGATACATTCCTAGGGAATTGGTATGTTATATACATGAAACATTATGTGTTACTTTATGTTCATTCAAGATTCATGCTATTTAATTTTATATATATTCTATTTCACGGTTGGCGGTCAATAGAAAGCATGTAATTAATAAATTATGCTTATTTTCACTACACATATTCCCTGGTTTACAATTGGAAGAACTATGTGATTTTTATGATATGTACACTTGCTAGACACCATGAAAACTATTAATACATCTTCTATAAATCCTAGTTAATACTCTAAGTTTAATGAAAAAAATACTACTCTCCCACATGACATTCCATTATTCATAGAACTCATTCTACTATAGTGAACAGAGGAATACAAAAATTTTATTTTTTTCACATTTGGGTTATTTGTGTTATTTGTATTAAATATATAGAACATTTGTATAGAATCCTTGTGTGTAATTCATCTTTCATTATCTGATTCTGATTCATATGAAAGTGACAATTAATAATATCAGGGATTTCATGTGAAAGTAAAATACATGAAATTTAAAACTAACCCTCAAACACATAAATAAATCAAGAATTGATAATTATTTCTCAATGTATATACTAAAAATTAAATACAACATGTAGATTTTTTTCACTATGGAAGTTGTTGGTCTTCTTCCCAATAAAGGTTTTTTATTAGAACTATCAAATTTCTCATTATAAATGGAAAAATAACAACCCAAAAATCATCCAATTTTTTTTTCAAATATAATTAATATTATTTTAAAAATAATAATCATTAATGTAACATTAATTTCATTCTTTTTTGTTTAATTGGATGACCACACTTGTCGTACCATCAATGAGATGAATTATTCATCCAAAAAGTCATCATTTTGTATCCATTTGTGCTCTAAAAAACTCAAAATATCAGTGATACATATTTTCATGATTGAAAAAAAAGAAAAAATATCCTTGAATTTTTTTTATTATAAAAATAATCCCTCATAGACTTGATGGTTTATATCTATTTATCATGAGGACTTTAGAAGGAGGAGAATGATTTATCCTCTCTATTCTTCATAAAATTTCAAGATAATAATATTTCTAGTACATGAGAAAATTATGTAGATATAAATATTTTTTAAAATAAATAATCAACACTAGTAATGATATAATTTATTATATATTCATATCTTATAAAATAATAAATTTAATAATACCCCTACATATCCTATTAAATCTATATGAACCGCATGTCGAATAAAAATGTTATTTTTATTATCATTTACTTGATAGTCATTAAAATCATTGATATATAAATATTATTTCATCTTAATAACTCAATAAAACATTAAAATGACTAATAATTTATTAAAAAAATATTTATAATTTCATATTTAAATAAATAAAAATCACTATGTTATATTTTCAATATATATTTATGTGATAACCTCAATAAAAATTAATTCTCAAAAAATGAGATTATTTTTCATTCCAAAATTAAATTTGTTATATAATAAATTTCATGTCTCATATATAAATATTTGGGCTCCCATGAGGCCTCTTTCTCAATGTTAATTTAATAACTCTCTTATATTTAATGATTTGTGTCTAGTAACACATGAATAAATCCTTTGATAAATATGTTGTATTTTAAAATAAAACATCCTCTGATGAAAAATCACTATGTCATATTAGAAGTTATCACAATATCTCATTATATAGGATGAATTATTAGAGTCATCAACATATATGCTCAATATTGCACTCTATATCTTTTTGAAAATTAACACATCTGGAAAACAATTATCTATATATCGATGAAATCAAAATATTCTATTTGACTTAAGGGATTTAGATATTTAATTCCCCTAATTATGAATGGATAAATCAACTCTGTAATTTATGATTAATTCCATATCACCCGGTATGCGCCTAATATAACCAACCTCTCCACAATCATATATTCGAATGGTTTTCATCAATACATATTTCCAAGTGACTCATCAAATTCATTAATAATAGTATCAAGTGTAAGGACCAATACACACATAATAAGATAATAATATCTAATGACAAATATACCTTAGGTAATTCCTATTATATGGTACATTACTTTCATTGGGAATTATTATTTTTTCCCATGGTGGGATGCTTATATTAATAACCAGAGATTGTAACTTGTTTTTGATAATGTTTATAACCCAAAAGTGTGTTTTTTATTCGGGTTTTATACTAGGCTGATGACTTGAGGAATTAAGATTCCTCCAGAGAATGAATGATGTGTGAGGATGAAGTAGGGGACCTGTGGCATAGATTTCACGTTGTCCATCATATCATCATAGTTTGAAAGATTTTGAAAGGGGGGAATTTTCGTAATCAAATAATAACAATGTGAATCATTTTTTACACTATTAATATTTATTTAACTTTTTATAAATCCCATTTCATAGAATGATTCACATGAGTGTGGTGGATAATTAAGGAGGACATCCCCCAACGCAACCTCACCCCTAATCATGGTTGTCGCTTGGGAAATTTCCAGGTGGATTTAATGTATAACCTATGTACCATCCCTCCATCAATATTAACTTCAATTACATCAAATTTCATTATTTTTTTGGTATGTGGATAAATTGGACATCTCACCAGAGCATAGTGAAACTTTTAATTTTCATTGGGGCTTTGATTCTCCATATGAAGAGGACATCTTGAGAAAATGTCATCTTGTAATTTACTTATCATTTTTCAAATTGTATGTCACATAATGGAATCATATATTGTTTTCCTAAAATTATGGTGTTAAATTATTTTTCATTGACTTTATTTGTTTTTATTTTTATAAGGAATTTTTTTGAGAGGACTCAATGAGCCATCTATTAGAATTTGAATTATATTTTTGGCATCGTATGGTAGAATTATGAGTTTTCATCCAATATATGAAGCATAAATTTAAATAAATAAATATTTATAAATGTTTTATAAAATTATTATTTTTTATTTTTGGATTGTTTTAGTAGATGAATATATTTATTCGTTCTTGGTTGGTCATGAAAGACAACGTAAATACTTGTATGGTACATGGGAGTTATTATCGAAGCCTGTAAAATATATGAAAAAACCTCTAAAATGATATGTGGTCTTTCATTCATTCCAAATAATTTTTTAATCATTTGGATACTCATATTCACAATTGGGTGTGATTCACAAGATAAATTTAATTAAATGAAATGATTTAATTAAATTAAAATGTTTCTTTTACATCAATATAGCTCAGACTATAGAACGCCTTGGAATAGTAGACATATATTTCTAAGCACCATTTTCGGTAGTGAGATGGCGTGATATTCCATCCAAAAAAGGCTATTTACAATACTATATTATGCCTTGTGAACTAAAAACCCATTAATAGAGGTTATGTTCTTAAGGATACATAGTAGCACCAGTTCCATAGCCCTTGATCTCCCCTTGAGAAAGGGATATTATGTATTGAGATAAATATTTTGGTCGATGATGTGTAAAATGTAAATATATGTGGTAAATGTCCCTTTAAATAAATAAAAGATAATATCTAATATAAAAAATTAAATGAATGAAGAAATTATAACCTTTTCAATATAAAAATGATAGAATAAAATATATAAATTAGAATAATATTGTTATGTAGAATAAAATGGAAAAAAATTAAATCCTATTAGAATAAGAGATTACAAAATAAAATGTTACAGATCTTCGAAATAATTATTATATAGTGTATTATATATTGAACAATTTGTTAAATGATCAATTGAAATAGATAAAAAAAATTAAAAATTAGAAGAGTTAATGTGGAAACATATTTGTTAAGACAGTTCAGTAATAGTATATAAAGGTACCCCAATGTCTACCACCCCAAACACTTGGGGATTTAATGTATTAGACTCATGGATTTATTAGTATCCAATATTCCAAAACAATCCATTCAATTTTCAGTTATATAAAGGAACTAAAAATATTTTTACACGAGAACATTAATGGTAATTATTGAAAACCAGTGAAAAATATTCCCCTCCCGTTTTAATGTAAATATAAATAAAAGCACACTCCCTTTATTTAATGGAAGTAAACATAAAAATTAGAATAAAGGGTCTGATTAGGGTTCTTTTATATTAGTCTCTAATAACCTAATGAATATTAAGAAACACTATGATATTTTGAAAATGTAATGGTACGGAGATATTTATTCCTTACGGTGTTCCATCTTTGAAGGAAAATAGAATATTTTTAAAGAGAGGGCATTGGGAGATTAAAAATATATTATGATCTTATATAAATTATTAATATTGGAATTTTAAGAGGAATTTGTTATTATATTACATTGTCTTAAATTTGAACAATTTAGAGTTTATAAATCCTTCTGTAAAATTAGAATTCCTTCAGATTTATAAAATTTAATGCCATCCAAGATCAATTAATAATGACCATAATAAATTTATTCCATAGATTTGACAGCTGTAGGGTAATCTATTATTATTCTTAGTGGAGGTGTGATTTTTGATGTGAGGAAATAAATTATGTGGTGGAGTTTCAAATAATTTTTTTTAATTATTAAAAGTTCTATTTTGTTATGGTGTAGCCTCTAGACTATTTCATAGATGACTGTTGCAAATAAGATAATGTAGAGTGGTGAATAACTTTTTGTGTGGAGAGAATTGAGTCACATAGATTCATATTTTTTTACTATTGTGTAAATTTTTTGATTTAAATTCTAATTATAAAAAAAATTATTTAAACATGTCGGGATGTTGTGTATTATTGAGGGTTATTATATAATCAATGTTCTACTATCATTATATGGAATGATGTTTCAACACTTTTTCTGAAGTTATGTGTAATGTTTTTTAATGTATTCCTTGTTCAATGAGTCTAATATGACTTCACTAAGGACTCTTCAAAGTGTTTTATCGTGATTTAGATCAATTAGATGTATGTCACTCAATAGAAAGTAACGTGTTCTTTATATGTGTTTGTGATAATTAATCAATGGATGGTGAGAATAAAAATACTCTCCCCCCTTTTTTCATTATATACACTTGAATAATAATTAAATTAAATATGAGTATAAAATGACATTAAACTTCTCCCACAAACATATGTTTTCCATACATTCATTTTTTCACAAATATCCAAAACAATAAGAATAACCCATCAAGAAAAATACTAAAAAGTACCTCCTCTATGCATAATCTTTTCATAAACAAGTCATATTTGGGTTC
Source organism: Viscum album (assembly GCA_963277665.1). Taxonomy (NCBI): domain Eukaryota; kingdom Viridiplantae; phylum Streptophyta; class Magnoliopsida; order Santalales; family Viscaceae; genus Viscum; species Viscum album. Next base: position 75,229,213 of record OY728127.1, on the reverse strand, counting down.
AAATAATAAAGAGATAATAATATAGTCTATATTTTCCATCATTATTGATCTTTTTGGGAGAAAAAACTATTTTTTGGAAAAGAAAATTTTGAAACGGTAATATATTTTAAAAGTAATATTTTTAAGATGTTTTAAGATAATATAAAATAAAATTTATTTTGAAACAATTAATAAAAATTAAAAATTTAATATATTTTTTTAAAATATAAGTAATTTTTTTTTGTAAATTTAGTTTCAAAATTAAAATAACTCTTCTAGGATAATATTAAATTTAATAGCATTAGATTCCCCATAATTAATTCATTTGGATATTTTAAAGGGATCATATACACTAAATAATGTAAATGATAAAGAAATATACTACATTGAAGATAAATATCAGGAAAAATTATTTTATTATTAATGGTCTAGTAAGGGTTATATTAATTAACCCTAAAATAATCCATGGTAGTGTCAAACCAGGTGTGAAATAATTCCCAATCACCGTAACTATGAATTATGAAGTCCTAACATAGCTAATAAAATCAATTAATGATAAACCACTATGAGAATATATGCAAGAACCACATTAAACTTTTTTATTATCCATATATAAATGTATTTCTTGATATATTATACACATATCAATTTTATAAAATTATAATAAAATTTCATAAAAATATATATTTTGAAATCGTTTTTGGTAAATAGTTTTGAAAAAAACAAAAATAATTCTGATTTATTAAGAGATATTAATCATAAGGTAATCGTCATGAAATCTCCTTTGATAAGGTCAAAGTGATCAGGAAGAAGGGGTTTATTGAATATATCATCATATTAAAGGTGTTTTCAAAATAAAAATCAAGTACTATATCACCTTTTTGAACGTGATATAATAGAAAGTGGTTTTCTAATTAAATGATTTTATTTTAATAGAGTTTCATAGGTTTTTAAGAAATATATATCACAGTAGTGTTTCCAAAATTTATAAGTATGGAAGAATATATTAGTCTAAATTCCAAGGTAGAATGTTACATCTATAAAACATCATCTAAAAAACTCCCAATAGCTATGTATTATACCTCATATTTATATATAGATATATAATTATATTTCTTATTAATCCAATATATGAGAGATTTTACTAGTACATGATGATTTCCACTAACACATTTCCCATCTTGTTGGAATCCTTCAAAATTTGAATAGACAAAATAAAAAAATATTAGATATTTCATTTTGATAAAAATTATAATTCTTCTACTTCCATTAATTAAATTAAATTTTTTTGAGGTATATTAAATTTGTCTCTTTTAGATTGGATTCAAAACTATCAAAAACAGGAAAATATTAACATGATGGTTATACAGGTCATAGTATGGTAATGAAGACTTCCAATAATACATTGATAAATCTTATCGTCAAAATATTGTTCAACATTATCTACTATCATCATGAAAGTTGTACTCGTAGGTATTGTAATTTCATAATAATTTTCCCTAAAAATAATAATTTTAGTATAATTTTTGTATTTATTTTATATTATAATTGATCTATCATAAATTTTTTTAAATTAAATCCCAGGATGGAATTTTATTCTCCCATAATAAAAATTTCAAATAATTTATTCAATAAATATTAAAATTAATAGTAATTATTTTTATTGTTTTAGTCAAAAATAACATCATCAACATAAATTTAAATAATTATTAATTAATTTCAAATTGTTTTAATGAAATTGATGGTATAGAATTCTTTAATTTGATAATAATTTGATAAAGAAATCTTTATCCTACTTCTCATAAAAAGATTACGGTATTATTTTTAACCATAATGATATTTTGCTGAATTGAAAATGGAATTCCTAAATTCATTATTTTGACAATAATTTGGTAGTTCGAAAAAAGTGATTTTAAAAAAGAAACTGCTTCATATAATCACACTCATAGTCAATTTTAAAATTATTTATAATAAAAAAATTAGTAACAATAAGATTCTATTATATTTATGTTGAGAAACATTATTGTATGATTGACTAAAATAAATAACTTCTACCTGATTATAGCCTTTAGAAATAACTAAAATCTTATTAAAGATAAAATTTACTTATTTATTATGGTTTTTTTAAAATACAATAAATGAAATTAATTGGATGATTGTCTAGAAATTCCATTTGATTCTAAATAGTGTTCCTTTTCAATTTAATGAACTCCTATTGTGAATAAACAGTAATATTTTCATCATTAATGGAATCATCAATGGAATGTGGTTCATGAAGATATACAAAATCATGATGATAAACCTCTTTTATACCATCCCTCTACTATGACATTCAGATTATAATTCTAAGATAACATTCCAAATTAAATATTACCTGGATTGATTCAATGATATTGGTAAAGGAGAGGATGGGTAATCTAGATAAAGATTAACAATATTATAACATTAATATCTTAAATGTGTCAAACTGAGTTTCAACATCATCATCACTTTTTGTATCTGATTTAGGAACATTCATATACGATTTTATCTAAATTGGGTCTTTTTTTGTCTTGGTCCTTTTTTTAAAAACATTAAAGGCTTTAATTGGGTTACAATACCCAAGTAGGATTCCTTAAATAACTTGTGGGTCAAAATTTCATATATTAACCATAGTATTAAGGATTATGTATTTTCAACTATTAGCTTTAATGAAGAAAACCTTTTTAATTATTCCTTTCTAATTTTTATAAAGTTTTTTTTCTATGATGAGTCTTATAAAGAAATATTTAAGGATAAAAAATTCATTGTTGGCTACCTCTTCCAATTAATATTGAGTAAGGGTAAAATTCATGAAGGGGAGTCCATGACATTTCGTGGAGGATTGTATCCCATCAATGGAAACCCCCATTTATTAAGGTGTTCAGGAAGAGTAATATGATTGATGTTTACCTACTGAAGAACAAAACATATCATTTTAATCAAATTATATTTTTTCATCACATATAAGGGAAAATAATTTGAAACAAATATAATTTTGAACATTCATATAAATAAGATAAATCCATTATAGGACACATCCTTATGAGATAATAATAAATATAATGTAAATATTGTAAATTCATTAATAGTTACAAAGGAGTAATTTTTAACTATGACACTAGAAACTTGAGTTTCTTCAACAAGGTCATATTATACTAGTTTAAATGTATTAGTTGTGGAAATTTTGTTTTAGGTTTAGATTAATACCTATTCATATGTCCATGTCTTCTAGGTGTACAAACTATGTTTTCTATAAAAGAATATTTTCGTCGATCACCATCTAGTCAGTTACATTTGAGTATTATAAGACAGCCAATATTAGAAAGACATATATTTGGATCCTAATCCATGAATCATTATCTTGAGATATTAAAAACTTATCATTTGGAGTTTTTATATTTTTTTAATATATAATATAAAAATATTGAAAATAAGATTCAGTGAATAAATACATTATTATAAGTTAAAATCATTACCAAAATCATTTTTAATATATTTGTAAAAATTCAATCACATAAAATAATAATACATAGAAATTTATGTTACAATATTTTAACAAATAAAACATCATTAATAAGAGTAGATTTAGGGAAACCAATTTTACTTATACTGGTGATTTTTTTGAATTATCTCTAAATGTGACACATCATTCATCAAAATCATAGAGATGATTAAATACAAAAGTATCACCATATATATTTCTATAGAAATAGTAATCCATAAACTATATAATTTCTCATATTATTGATTTTTTTTACAAAATATAAAGAAACTATATCATATTTACCCTTATTTTTAGTCCACTAAATGTTGATATTAATGATTTTGGAATTCCATCTTCTTTGGAAAAACAATTTATGTTTTCTATTTGAGAAAAAATATATCATCCCAACAAGGATAAATAATCTAAGAGGGGGTCGAATCTGGGTATTAGTGATTGGTAAATCATACCCTTTGGAATTAATTTTGTTATTAAAACCCATATTCATTATCTTTCCCATAGTAATGTATTAACAGAAGTGTAAGCATGAATGAGACACAACAATTTTACATGGCACACCCACGCTGGACTATGATCATGGATACTACAATGGAAATTTATTGATATAACAAATACACTAAGACTCACGGTGAGAAAATTGATCAACCTAGATCACTTCTATGTATAGGCTCATAGTATTTACAAGAATTGGGGATATCTCACTACCTTCAAAAGGGTCACTCTCTGACTCTCTTTGAATAGGTCACATTCGGTGGAAATGATAAACTTCTTCATATTTTTTTTCTGAATACTCTTTAAGGGTTCACCCATATTTTATGGAAATCTATGTCCCTAAATTATCAATAATTAATACCTCCTTAGTTTTAGATGGATATTATCATGAAATACCACAGTCATAAAATTATTGAATACCAAATTACCATAGATTTACTAGCTAATCCCTTTTTTAATAAATTTATGATGCTCACTACCTTCTTGAACATCACATCCTTCATGAAAGATCCCAATTATTCATAGGTATATTCTTCCTCCATGAACCCGGTGACTTTTTCAAAACTCACCTCTTTTAAAAACCACGGCTAGCCTTTGTGAAGAAACATCCTTCCATGAAGCTCAAACTATAATGAATCAAAATTTTATCAATGAAAACATCACTTCACAAAAATATTTCATATAGTTTATATCACATAAAATCACATAGATAACACAATAAAAACTATATAAATGAGGAATTAATTAAATAAGATGTATTTATTGAAAATTAAGTAACATAAACCAATGGAATAGTGACATGAAATTTGGATGAATAAAAATAATCTAATGAATGGAACCTAGCCAATAAATTAGTAACCCTAACCATGAATGTATAAATAAAATTTAGGAATCTTATAAATGAAAATATGATATAATAATATAGTAGTATATGTAAGTAAATGCTTCAAAAATGATATATTTGGTATTGGAATTTTTTTTAAACATTAATGATTAATTATAATTTTATAATTACTATAATTACTTAAATTCAAATTAAATTTCATAAAATAGATTCATAAATTAATATTTTTTTTGTGTTTTGATTATAAGATAATTTTATGAGACATTAATAAAAATTTCAATGTGTTATACAAGAAGTCGTAATTTTAAAATTGATATTCTTTAAATAAATGATTATTTTAAATAAAACCAATTCTTATATTTAGATAATTATTTTTATAAAATCGAGTAAATTATATAATTCTAAAATTTTAAAAAAAAATTGTGTTAATTTTTGCTATTTTTATGAAATTGTTAAATTTTTGGTCAATAGTGAAGCATTGTAATTTACCGTATAAGATAAATATATGAATTTTTGAGTAATTATAGATTTATAGATAATGTAAGAACCTTTTATTAGAAAAATAATAATATATTTGTTGTACCATATAATAGGATAACAAAATATTCTTAGTATTGGACCAAAAATAATAAACAAAAGATTAAAATAATCAAAAAACACCCCTCTCCTCCACTATAAATTCCACCCCTCACCACATCTTCTCCTCACACATATTAAGCCATAATTGTTTCCCATTTTTTGTCCAATCTACATCCCAAGTCTCCACCCCACATCCAGGATTTTTTTGTCTCATTAAAAGAACAAATTCAATTTCCCTATGTAGGTTCTAATGGAGAATAATTGCAGAGGTAAAATCCACTTTCACATTCTTTTATTCTTTGCACTTTCTTTTATTTTCATATACACTACTCACTACCTATATAAACATGTTCATCATAAATCCATTATCTCATATATACATTAATTTAGTTATGTTAATGGAAAATCAACCATCAATTTTCTTCACCTCTTCCATTTGTTCGAAAATTGAAAATAGCCTCATGTAAGTGTTTATTTATCCCCTTTGTGGATAAGATGTTTTCATATTCCATATATTCCTTTGAGTCTACAAATAAACCCATTTTAATGATTACTAAATATATGAAAAAAATTATAACCCTTTTATGATATGAATCTAAAACATATACAATATAATGAATATTGACCAAAAAATTAGTTTGTGATGATCGAAAACCTACCAAAATAATGTAAATAATTATCACTAATGTATTATCTAATGAGTAATCATCAAATAAAAAACAAAAATGTAGTTTTTAACCATTTAATATTATTTATTTTAATTAATAACATAAAAATTAAATTCTATATTTATATTCCCATTTTATATTATCTTTCATACATTTATACAAGTGAACCAATAATGAAAACCAGGGAAATGAACACTCCCAAATGGCCAAATTGTATCTTATAACTCAAAAAAAGAGGTAAATGAAATTAATGAAATTTTAATATGTAAAATAAAAGTATAATTGGTTCTTAATTAATTAATTATTTAATTTAATATGATTATACATGACATTAATATCAAGTTTGGATCACTTTCAAAAAAAGTAAAGGTATAATTTATTAGTATCCATTTGTTCATCAAGTTATACACACTCTCTTTAGACAAAGATAATTCAAAATTATTATAAGGTAATCCTCCTAATTTTTTTATCTTCCAAAAATATTTTCTTATTCATACTTTTAATTCTTTGTTGGGAAAATACATGTTTTATAAGGTTCTCATCCAATTTCCACTTGATAAGCAAGCTTTATAAAAGGGAACATCTCAAATTTTTACTCATTTCTAAGTACCATCCATAAAAAAAATTCTACATTGTTTTCTTAAATAATATATCTTATCAGGAAATAAACGCTTTTTCATTTCTGGTTTATATAAACATTTATTAATTTTTATTTCTGAAGTCACTTAAATGTATTTCCTTAAACATCACTAAAGTGGCTCATTTCCAAAGTTTCCAAAACACTTTTTCTAAATTTTCCACATCCTTTTTACATAATTTCTCATTATCTCTTCCTATTTTACATTATAAATATTCATTTATTATTAAAATCAAATTTTCATGAAGTCTTTTCAGATACATCCATTTATAATTCCTTAAGGGATGATTATGATTCCAAATTATTTTATTTGGTAACCCTAATGTTTAAAAATAATGTTTAATTCTTATTATGGAACATGTATCCATGAACATGTTATGATGGGTGAAACCATATAGTGCCCCAATTCATTGGGTAATTTTTAGTCTCATGATATGTCAGGATGGGATAGTGAGTGAAACTCTTCCCTTTGTGGGACTTGCACCACCTAGTGGAATAGTTATTGCAGTAAGACATGACTCATTCTTCTGTCATATTTCATTTTGTTTCCCAATTAAAATGATACATGGATACATGTACCGATGACCTATATGTTATTTTCTGTATTTTTATTCTTGTTTCAGGCCTTTTACAGTCATCATGTTGTGGCTTCTGACCCGTTTTCTATGATTTATTCTTATTTTTATACATATACTGGGATATTTAGCTCATACCATTTATTTATGGATTCCATTGGTCATCCTATGAATATGTTGGATACCAATATAAGATAAGATCACTTTATAGATGATTAAAATAAAGATGTTTTATTTTATATCAATTTTTTGTTTATTGCACCAAATTATTAAAATCCAATATACATTACAATACTTGGAATGTAATTTGGTGGTTAACAATTCTAAAAATTTTGTAATAACATGTGTAAAGGGCTTCAGTTACTATATATGGTATTAGATAAAAGTAAAATTATTTTGGTAGATTAGAAATAGATCACTTTAATAAGAATCCTATGGATGATTCTATAAATATGGATAAACTAGATTCGAATTTGGAGAATCAAAAGATAGAATATACTTTCCATTTACATGTTTATAATTTTAGGATCAGATATTTCCTTTATTATGATTATTAGACAACTACTAAATCCCTCTAATTGAACTTTATTTTTCTTAATTAAAGGATTGAAATGGGTGAACATATGGAAACAATCAATTTTATAATCAATGAAATTATTTCCAAAATGTTATTCTAAATATGATTGGACCTGTATTTCAAAACATTATGAATGTTATATCTTCGATGGTCTATGTAATGAATAATAACATCAATTATGTTGATCACCCACCTTATCCTATGAGAGAGCAAGTTTCTTTCAAATACTGAATGTGTAAATGTACACATCTCATTAGTGGATCTCATTTTCCCCTCATTATAGAAAAACTGATAAATTTCATTCAGAATATATTATCAATCCTTCAGTGCTCAGAAGAAAAGAAAGTTGTGTTGATGGTACATTATTTTGATGGGTAATCTGATCATTCGTGGAAAATACTCATGGATTGAATGTCCATATATTAAATTGATTCCACTAAATGGTAATAAATCAATAAAATATTTCTCAATAAATATTTTCTCAAAACATTCCACATTAATATGGAAAACGAGTTCCTTGAACTGATGTAAAAGGAAGATGATGCTATTGGATCATACAAGTAACACAACAAAATTCTTCTATGTTATTCTAGTGGATTTGTCATGAAAACTAAGATAACGTTGGACATATTATTTAGTGGACTAATGTAGAGTATACAAAAAAAAGATTTGAGATTCGAGACATTTATAGTTTGGAAGAGATTGTATGTTGTCAAATTATCTCTATTAGGAGAAATGTGGAATATATACTGGTCATAATAGACTATATTATATATTCAAATAAAATTATATTAATATGTACCAATGAATATGGTTAGATCTCATCCAAGATTATGACTACTCAATCCACCACCATCCTGGTAAGGGAAATGGGGTGGTGGATGCTCTATGTATAAAGTATCCTGAATCATTATCTATAAAGATAATTGTTAAGGATCCAATATTATCATATTTTTAAAAGATAAATATGTGTATCATAAAGGATGAAACATCATCAATCCTTTCTCAAATGATTGCACAACTATCATGCATTGATAAAATAAAGGATGTTCAAGGATATTATGTGGAAATTCTAAAGTAGGTGGAATCCATTAAAAAGGGGAAATTCTCAGAGTTTAAAATTGAGGAGGATAGAGTTGTATGATTTGGGTCATTATTATGTGTATCATCCAATCCATATATAATGAATAATCTTCTTAGTGACACACATATCTCAACCTTCTCTATTAACCTAGGGGACATAAATATGTATCTAGATCTCTTAGATCTCTTTTGGTAGAACAATATGATGAGAGAGTTCACGGAATATACATCAAAGTTTCTGGTATATCAGAATGTGAATAATGAAAGAAAAAACACTAAGGTGATGCTACAACCATTACCCATACCAACATGAATTAATGAAAATATCACCATATAATTTTTCAGTAGTCTTCCAAATAAATCCAGGGGAAGAAAATACTATATGTGTTGTTGGGGATAATCTTACATAGGCACCTCATTTTATCAAAATTCTAGACGAATCTCATGGGGTCAACATTCATAGATATACATCTCATAATTTGTGAGGCTACATGGAGTTACAATATTGATTGAATCGGATTGAGATATTAGAAACACTTCTATGTTCATCAAAAGTCTCTATTGTGCTCTGAACAATAATATGAACTTCAATACATCTCACACAAGGAAGAATTTGGTGAAATTAAGCTCCTAAGACATAGAATGGTCAAAGAAATTGTGGAAAAGGTAAAAACTATTCAACATCACTTAAAAGGATCCCATAGTTGACAAAAGAGCTATGAAAATAATATTTTAAGAGACATTGAGTTTAAGGTTAGATACATGGTCTTCCTTCACATATCTTGATGGAAAAGGTTCAAGATATTTGGGAAGAAAGGAATGAAAAGTCTTCAGTACAACATCCCCTTCATGATTATTGATCATATTGGTGTTGTGGCCTATCTACTAGCACTTACACTAACCATGTCTCAAGTTAAAGATTTATTCCATGTATCCCTCTTGAGGATGTACATATTAGATTCGCAATGTATAGTGAATTCAGATGTAGTATAGTTGTAAAATGACCTATCATAAGAAAACTAGTCAGTGAGGATCTTGGATAATATAGATAATGTTCTACACAACTAGACCACTCACCTAGTAAGAGAATAATGGTTAAACCATAAGTATGATGATATAACATGGGAACCATATGAATCAATAAAGGAGAATTACCCTTGCCTATTTTTGCAATACTTTGTAAAATTATATTTCAGGGGTGAAATTTCATAAGATGGTGTTGGGAGAATATAACCTACAAGATTTACATTAATGAAAATTTCCCATATTATAATTTTTTAATATGTTATAAATCACATAAAACCACATTTAGAACACAATAAAAAATTTATAAATGAGTATTGAATTAAATAAGAGTTATTTATTGATATAAAGAAACATAAACCAATAGAATTTTAACATGAAATTTATAATAGTAAGATGAAATTTAGCAAATGTAAACTGTAAATCAGAATATTATCCACATCCATGAATGTGTAAATAATTTTTTTATTTTATAAACAAAAATATGATATTATTATATAATATTAGAAGTAAATAGTTGTTTTGAAAATCATAAATTAAGTATTTTTATATTGTGAAACATAAATGTTTATTTACAATTTTATGATTAATATTAATATTTAAATTAGAATATATTTTCATAAAATTGATTAACTAATTAATACATTATTGTATTATGATTAAAAGAAAATTGTGTGCCACCATATATAATTTTCTATTGTGTTATAAAATCATTTATAATTTTAGAATTAATATTTTTTAATAAATGTTGACTTTAATTTAAAATTAAATTTCACTTATATAGATATTTTTTCCATAAATTGAATTTATATTTGAATTCGACATATTTAAAAATGGTTAGGGTGAATTTTTGTGATGCATCTAAATTATTTTAATTTTTGCTGAATTGTGAAATATGTGAATTTATGGTATATGTTAAATACATCAATTAGTGAGCCCTGGATGATGTGTGGATGATGTAAGCACCATTAATTAAAATTCACATGAAGTAGTTATTGTCATCAGTCAAAATAATCTACACTATTTATATTCTTGATCCAAAAAAATAAATAAAATAGTAAAATTATCAAAAAACACCCCTCTCCCCCACTATAAATACCATACCTCACCACCTCTTCTCACACACCTCTTAAGCCTTTAATCCTTTATGATTTATACCCAATACCCATCCCATGTATCTTCCCCACATCCAGTAGGTTCTAGTCTTAACAAATGACCAAATTTTTTTACTAATAATGTTCTTAGGGGAAAGTATTCATTTTCACCTTTGAGGATGAAAACTATTCCTTTATCACCATTGAGGATGAAAAGTGTTCATTTTGACCTTCGAGGATTAAAAGTGTTCATTTTCTGTTACTGTCTTCAGGAATGGATAAAAACCCATTATAATGGTTGGTACATATTTCAAAAAAAAATTATAACCCTATTTACATTCTAAAACATAATTTTATTTAAAATAATGAATAATGAGACAAAACAATATTGTGATGTTCTAAATGCCACCAAAAAATATAAACGATTATCACGAACAGCTTATAAAATTATTAACCCTAGACAAAAATAAAAAAAATGAATTAAATAAGCATTTTATATTATTTATATTTATTAATAATATATAAATTCAATTTTGGATGTATATTCCCATTTCACATTATCATTCATACATTTATACAAGTGAGCCAATAATGAAAATGTTGTAAATACATACTCCCATATGGTGAAACAGTAACATATAACTCATAAAAAAAGTCCATAAATGAAATAAAAAAATTAATAAATAAAATACATGTAAAAAATATTCAAAATTAATTCATGTATTTAATCTGAATATCCAGGACCTTAATTTCAAGTAAAAAACACATTCAGACATAAGTTAAGAGATTCTTTCTGAACCTCGATTTTCCCTTCAAATTATGATCTCTCTATCTATATCCCAATGTAGTTATTAATTATTATTATGAAATCATCCAAATTTATGTTTTTATTTCCAAACATATGATCCTATAACTATTATACTAATTTAATTTGTAAATATATGTTTTATAATGAACCCATCTTATTTTCGTCGGATAAGAAACCAGGATTAAAGGAAACCACTCAAATTATCACTCATTTTCATGAATAATCCTAATATGTTTTAAGAATAAATTATTTTTGTAAAATCAATAATCATGTCTTGAAATACAATTTTGGTTCATTTATAATTTTATACAATCAACTGTGACATATTTATTTTAAAGATTCTTTAATGTTTTACATTGAACCGCTCTAAATAATCCCATTTCTAAAGATTCTTAAGAACTATTTTAAAATGATTTCACAGAATTTTTACATAATTTATCATTAAATATGTCAATTTTTATTTATTGATTTATATTTATGATGTAAATTAATTCTTTCAAGAACTCTTTTTAGGATACATCCTTTGGTTATGCCTTGTGACATGTTAATGATACATAATTCCTTCCTTGGATCTCCCAAGTGTTTATACCTCATTTTTTATTCCACATGTGGAACACATATTATTGAACCTATTATGATGGGTTTTCCAAGATACGACTCTAAAGAAATAAGTAATGTTTAGTTTCATGAGACATCGTGTAGGGGCATGAAGTGAAACAGGTTCCTTAATGGGTCTATGTCCACCATGTGAAATGGTCATGGAAATTAGCCTTAAATAATTCTTATGTCGTGTTTTTAGTTGTTTACACATTCCAGCAATTCAATGATTTCATTTCCACACTCCCTAAATTTTACGCTTCATAATATTTATTCATGTCCCATGCCTTTTTAATTCATCATGTTATTCCTTTCAAACCCATGTTCTTTTCTTTATTTAATTGTTTATTCCGTTACTAGGTTTTCTATCTCATTCCTTTTACTCATGTATTCCCCATGTTATCCTATGAATATGTAGGATATTAATGGATAATATAATCTCCTCATTCATGATTAAGACAATATTTTTTATTTTATTTCCATGTTTTTTAAATTTATGTACTGAATCATCTAATGAAACAATAGTTTATGACACATTACTTGTAATTTTATTGTTTATTTTGCTTAAAATTATGAAATAATATGTGTAAGAAGATAATGTCACTATATAGAATCTTTCATGAATCACAAATAGACATCATGAAACTCACATCTTTCGGATAAATTTTTATGTCCTTCATGATCTTCAAAAAATCCATGATTGTCTCAATTTTGGGTCAGTTATCAATTCCATGAAGAACAACATTTCATTGAGAACACTTTTATAGGAATAATGTTTATGAATCACCATAAAAAATATGGATCCTTTGAATCCTCATTAATTCATTACCTTTTATTTTTAAGGGGTGAGTCATATTTTTAGGTGTTTCCTATAATTCCAGAATCATCTATCCATATCATTTCCTTTTTGATAAACTCACTAATCTCGTTCATGATGCACCGTATTTTCAAAAGCTCCATCAAATTTTTTTCATTCATGAAACTTCATGTAATAATAGAGAATATTATCTTTTCATCATTCTAATGAGATGATTATTTTTCAGCAAAAACAATAAACCTAAAATCACTACAATGTTAACTTAAGGAATTTTTCCTAACAACCCCCCTTTGGGTTTTTGGAAAACTCTTCACATTTGGATACCTCCTTCAATATTCTTTTATATTACACCACCATTCAATTCATGTAATTCAGATAAAGATCAATGATTTACTCAATTGATACTCTACACCCAAATGAGACATTATCACCCTTTTAAAAAATAGTAGCATGAAAATTTCATCAATGAATCACTTCATTCCAAAACCACTCAACCGGATTCACCAAGATCTCTATAAATTAGTATATATTTATTATGATCAGTTAAGATTATCATTTTCATATTTGGGAATCCCAATTCTTCATTGATCCCCCTGTAAAGGTCTCCCCTCTCTTGATAAATACATTTTCTCTCCATTTATAACCAAACACTCTCCGACTTTTTCACTAAATAAAAAGGTTACTCCTTTGAGGGCTGGAATATCTTAAAAAACAAATATCATGTCATTAGGGAAAAATAAAACATATATCAGGGAGATGGCTCCCACCTCCACGCATTTTCACCTGCATGGATTTGAATGAACTTCCAGTGACTGTCAATGAAATTACAATGCTTCCTTGTGTGAGGCATTTGTTAGAATATCCACAACTTATAGTTATATAGGCACATACTCCATATTCAAAAAACAATGATCCACCTTATCCTTCATAAAAAGGTAAATGATTTTAATGTGATTTTCCCTTGATTGATGGAAATGATTTTAAATTTTATACAAATTAATTGAATTATGTCCCTTGATTCTAATATGATATTTCACTTCAATGCCAAATATCATCAAGTTGCTACTTGATCCACCATAATTATGTGCAAGAATGAGTAGCCTCAATATATTCAGCTTCTATGGGGATAAAAGAAATTAAATCTTATTTCTATCTTATCAAATAAATACATAGTACTCCAATATAGCATGCACCATCATATGTTGATTTTCTATCATCTATTTATCTGGCCCAATATGCATCTTTATATCCAAATAAATCTTGCTGAGATTTTTAATTGTACAACCAGCCAAAATATGAGATTACCGTGATAATGAAAAATATTATTTTTACTATAAGTAATTGTCTTTCAATGGGACTATATTGTTATTGGACTACCTAGAATGTGGAAAAAACCACATCTGATTGTGTTTTTTAAGTAAAAATGGAATCCAAAGATATTTTTCTATTCTGAGATATTAATTTCTTTTCCTTCATTATCTTTAGTTAGTTTCATCAAGGTATGAATCTGAGTCTTCATCAATTGGTAAATTTCCATTCAAAATATTCTCAGAACATCTATGGGATATTTTAATTATGAAACAAATGTTCCATTCTATCATTTTGTCACTTGTAAACCAAGGAAAACATCATTTCACCAATCATTGACATTTAAAACTAGTTTTCAAAAATTACGTGAGTTGTTTGCAATGAGATTCATTAGACCCACAAAATATTATGTCATCACTATACACCAGCACCATTATCCTTCGATAAATTTAATTTTTGAAATATTGATTGTAATTAACCCCACCATGATGAAAACCATGATTATTCAAAAATTGATTGACCCTTGAATATTATGCTCTCTTTAATTGATTAGACAAATATTGTACCATTCATAGCTGAAAAAAACAAATATAATTTCCATAAATGTGAAAACCATATAGATTCTAAATATAAACATCTTATTCTAGAACCACAATTAGAAGGGATGACTTGAAATTCATCTGGAAAACAATGAACCTTCTTTTCACTGCTACGCACTATAATAATTTGATTTTTTCTAGCCTCACAATTGATAAAAATGTTCCATAAACATCATTACCCACTATTTGGGAGTAACCCTTTCTCAGTAATCTATATTTTTATGACTAACTTTTGCATCTTCATTCATCTTATTAAAAAAGAACTATTTTTTGATAGTTACATTATTATTTGTTTATCTCAAAAATTCTCAAAAATATCAAACTATTCTATTTATTAAAGAACATTATTTGTATCCTGAACCTAGTTCTCATATCTATATTATTCATCAAAACATTTAGGTTCTAAATGAGATTGGAATGATCACCTATATAACAATTTCATTCTTCATGTTTGAACTGGAACTTCTTGATCACTAATGATGTTATTTATATCAATTTTAGCATAACAATTCAGTTTTCATAAAAATACAGATTTATTTCCCCTACTCATCATCTATATCTTCTTTTAAATTATAAATTTTCACTTAGACTTCCCCATCATGTTCTTACCTCATAGTCAATTTCATCGAGAAACTAGTCACAGTGTCAAGGAATATAATTTCAATTTTCTAATATATTGACTTCGTGGATTTCCAAAACCATTACAAGCCCCTTGAGGAAAAATCTATTTTATTTTATTTTTCCAAAATATCCAAGAAATATACCTTTATCTTCTCATGATAAATTTTTTATTTGTTTCTACATTTTGAATATAAAAAATTTACATCAAAATACTAGGAAATATTTCAATGAAGGATTATTTCCATACCAAATTATCTTGGAATATTTTATTCCTTTAAATAGAATAGATCCCTATAAGAATTGTAAACTAATAACAAGACTACATCCTTCTAGAATTTCACCGGTAGGTCATTTTCAAAAATAATTTTTATGTTCCTATCAACTATGATCTGATTTTTCCTCTATAAAATCCCATTGTGATGTGGATATTTTAACTATAAAACATGATTCCTTATATCATGTTTCCTAAGATGAACTTTTACTTGAATATTTTTTAGTTTTTAACCATTATCAGTAAAAAATACTTAAGAATATTCTCTCCAAGCATTCTTTTAGATTCCCTCAAATATTATTTTAAGAAACTAAACACATTTTATTTGGGGTAAATGAAAAAAAACTGTTCCATAATGCTAAAATATTCAACAAAAATAACATAATACCACTTCCTATTAGTGGATCTTGGTTGGATATGTCTATAAACATCTACATTATCCAATACAATACCTCTTGTGTACCTTTTTCTCTTTTTCATTGTATATATTTCTAATAGTCTTTCCTTGTTCATAATCATACCACATATGAGTATGTTCATCTGGGATATATTGACATGCAATGAATGTTAATATATCATCCAAGCAAGGTTTCAATAGATGTAAATTCCATTTATACCACAACCATTTTTATTTATCTCCATTTAAAAATCACAAATCTTCTAATCCACTTTCATTGTTGAGATTCTCCTTCATTATTTTTCACTATTGAAAAACTATATCATATCATCCTTTGATGATAAACATATTCTTAGTATAGTTTATATGTTTCCTCGAGTACTATAGTTGACTAAAACTAACTAATATTTGACTGAGACCATCAACAACTAATACATTAGCACGCCTCATTTAATTTCCCAAAAAAATTGTGTTTTCTTGATCTGATAATCCTATTCCCTTCATAATTTACAAATTTTACAATTCATACCTTGTAATATTTATTGTTAGTAACAATATACTTATTATCTGTCTTATGGTATGTTCATCCACTGTTAGGGATCAATGAACCATAATGAACAGATCCAATTTGGGAAATATCTATGAACACAATTAACTTACAACTTTTATTTTTTATCCTTATTTTTCACTTCATACCGATCTTGGAATGATAATCTTGATATTCCTTGGACTATTATAGAATAGTTTCATCTTGAAAATATTAAAATAGATTTTTTATTTTCATCTAGTTTGATGATATATTGAACTACTGCATATTTCCACATTTAGTCTTCTTCGGTATATTTCATTGCATTGTTAATGAACAATATCTTACCATGTTCTTAAATCCTCTACACATTATATAGATTCCATTAAATGATATCCCATAATATTGAGTTTTTTTAGATTTATATATTTGTATTGTTCTATTTTGTAAATATTCACATTGAAAAAACATTATATATGTGTCAAAACCCTCCACAATAATAACATCTAGTGTGGGGTGCATTCATGTTTGTCAATACAACACTACTTTTCTTTTATTGGGTAATATAAATATACTAGTTATAATTCATACTAAAATAAATATTCACTCTTTTAGTAGGTTCATGTGGTTCTACATCATTTATTACTACTTTCTAGTTTCGATCAAGCCCCATAGAAACCCTATTATTTTTATTTGATTATTGATTCTATTCTGGAAGACCTCTATTATCCACATACATCTTTTCTATTTCCTGTAAGATTTTCTTCATGATTTTTTACTAGGTGTCAAGAGTTATTCTTGGTCATTAACACTTCATCATAGGACAACAAAATCCACTTCAATTTCTTCTATACGTTTGATTCGATATTTTTTATGGTTAGTCAAACTATTTATTTCCCTTTTTGTTTTAGGATTTTGAGTGTGTACTCAATATAATTTTATGATCTAACTATTGTTAGGGAAATAAAATTTAATAATTTCTCCAAGACCATGAATTTATTTTAAAATAATGATTGCATGATCAGAAAATGTTTCAACACACTCATTGGGTTGAATATTGGTATCCTTGTACCAATTATTTAAAACATGTGGCTTTCAGTCTCTGACATTTGAGTCACCTTCATAAATATTTACCGCCTTTTTTGACAAAACTTTTGATGACTTCATAAAAAAAACATTATATATATTGAAATAAATAGGGATCTCCAAAATCATAGATTCTTTTTGTGTCAGAATCCAATTCCCTTCATTCATCTTCTGATAAATAACCACTTTTAATATGATCTAAAATTTCATGCATAATTGTTGTAAAGACATCCATTCCCAATGATCAGATGTAATACAACATATGATTCATTAATAATTGAGAATTTTTTCTATTGAATACTAGTATACCTTTTTGATTGAAAACCACTATTGAAATCCCGGAGAGAGAAACACTAAAATTAGTCATTTCTTCAAATATAGATTTTTAGCCTAACTAGGTCAAATACCATAAGATTGGGGTGAATTCAGGTGTGTAAAGTTAAAGGATCTTTTGCTTTAGATATCATTTCATGATAAAACAAAACAAACTAATCTCACTTTTCCATTGAAATTTATAAATATAAATGAAATCATGCATGAGAAACAACAATTTTTCATTATTTACCCTCATTAGGCAAAATCCCAGGAGAATACAATTGAAATGTGCTGGTGTAATAAACCCACTAATGCTCACTTATATAACAAAGTTTAGTATAGATCATTTCTATTACTAGTCCTAATATATTTACATGATTTATGGATAACCCAGTTCACACCTAAGGGTCAGTCCCTAACTCTTTATTTATGTCTCGATTATGGTGGAAAGGGTCAACATCATCCTCTTTCTTTCATCACAACTCTGGAAAGGATTCACTGATAGTTTTTGTAAAAGTAGGTCCCTTAATTATCAATAATGAATATGTATTAAATTTTATATAGATTCTATACTAACTTATCATGTTCATACAATTGATGAATACCAGTTTACCACATACTAACTAATTAATACCTTTTTATTACATTGATTAATCCCATACCCTTCATGAAAGTGCCCATTTCATCATAGGTATATTCTTTCTTTGTGAACCCCACCACATTTCTGTAGCTCACCTCATTACTGAATCTCAACTATCCCTTAGGATTAATCCTCCATTCGTAAACTCAAACTCTTTTACAACGATCACATATACTTCATGAAGAACATAACTTTTGGTTGTCTTTTTAATGAATTTTAGAATTTTGAAAACATTGTGATGCTCACAATTTTCATTAGATTTAATAAACTTCAGAAACATTTGTTCTTCGTGAGATATTTTTCAATAAAAACCTTCAAAAATAACCTTCCCAAATTCATATCCCTAGGATCATTGTTAAGTCATGGTTTTCTAATCTAAAGTGGTCAGAGGCCTATTTATATATGTTTCTTCTAATTCTATAATATTTTATCCACTTCATCACCTTTTCGTGAATCTCTATAATATTTTTTATGATTCCCCCTATTTCATGAATATCTGAGAAAATTTATCCATTCATGATTTCTATTGTAAATTCATAGTGTACCATCTTATATTCAAATATTTGTGATTTTTTTCTCGATGATCCCACCTTCTCAAAACCCAAACTTTACGGAACATATTCCATTACCATATTTATTATGACCTTCATGGAAATATTACATTAATGATGATAAGGATATCCTCAAAATTGTGGTCCTTATAAAATTTACAAACACTAGAAATTGACGCCACCATGTATACGTAGTCTTCTATACCACTTCCAAGGCATTCATTCTTCTGTCTTGGATCTTCATAAAAACTCTTTGTCAATAATATCTCTGGATATCCATAAAATACTACAGAAACAATATTTTTTAATAAACACTATGAACCCAAAAACACTACATTGTTTCCTTTTGTATTTATTCCAAAAACTAAAGTGGAATTATTTTAGGAATATTATATCATTCATTATTACAATTCCATCCATAAACTAGATTACCAAAACTCATACAATAATTAAAAAAATAAATAGTAGTTTTTCAAAAGTATCACTTTTGGAAATAATAAGAATATAATTTTTATAAAAAACCATACTAATTTCAAATAACATTTAGATAACAAAAAAAATTATTTAAATTTTCTTCCCATTTGGTAAAATGATAATGATAATTCTCAAAATATTTTATTAAAAATTATAAATTTCCAACATTTTTTTCTTCTATTAATTTTAAAACCTACACCCATTTTTTAATTATTAAATGCTATTTTTTAAAAAAAATTATGTCATTATTTCTTTTTAGGATATTTTTATTTGGAGATAATATTAGAAGTGCAATTCTGAATTTAGTATTTATCATTATAAAATATTAATTATTTAAATATGGATCTAAATAATTAAAATAGTAAGAAAAATAATGATAATGATTATTAATAATTTTATAAATAAACACAATTTTATATTCATCATGTGTAATGAGACACCTGGAAATTTCATTTCTTGATTCTTATATTGAAATTTGGTCCTCGCGTGTACTCAAATTATAATCCTTTAAATATTTCTTATATTAATTCTTATCTAATTCCATTATATTGTTCAGGTGACAATCCATTTTGAGGGGGCCCATCTTATTAAATCCAAAACATGTTACCTCAATTTCTTAATTTTTCTTTTTGATGTTTTGCGTGGCGATAAACTTTTTTTAAAATATTTAATCATAATGGTAATTTTGGAAATGGTAGGGTTACTCACGGATGATTCATTATTGTTTTTCATTAAGGATGTTTCTATTTGAGTTTCCTTGACCACATTATCCACCCCTTTAGAATTTTTCTTTATTGTAATATCACATGGCTTGATACAAAAAATTAATTCCTTTACAAATAAAAATTGTTTCACCAGTAGATTTTGGTACTTTAAAAATATCATTAAATATTGTAATGAATAAATGATAGAATTGTTAATATGCAAAGATACATTCATAATATCTTCCCCATATTTGTAAATCATTACACGTTTCACTTTATTTTTACAATCTTGCATACCTTATAACAATTTCTAAATTTATTGGTAGTTTTTTTGTGAGTAATATCTATTAAATTCAATGAAATCTAAAAAATAATATCATGAATTAAAATATTTTTCATCAAATTACAAGGAATAATAATTATTAGGGTTTGTTTTTATACTTAATTTTATCAAAGTGTATATCCTTTCTTAAAAAAATAATAAATGTGATATATATTAGATTTTAGAAAATTATACTTTCTATATTTCCAAAAAGTATAATTTTTGTCATCAATAAATGTATCACGACCTAATGATTTTCCATCGGTACCACCATTAGTTTTTGAAAATTATATTAATTGAAAAAAAAAATTAATTTTTCGGAATATAAAAACATTGAAATAATTTTAAAAAATATATATTAAAAGTAAGAACATATTTGATACAAAATATAGGCCTAATATAGATGAAAATGGAATACGTGGGATGAATTTAACATTAAATATTTAAAATAAAAAATATATTTTAAAAAACATCTTTATAAAAGAATGGAGAAATTATAATAATTTTAATATAAAATTAAATAATAAAAGTTTTAATGTTAAAAATAATATATATAAATATATAAATATAACTAAGTGAAAATTTGAAGAGTTTTATGATTAAGAGATTTTAAAATAAAAAGTTTAATTGAATCAAAAAATAAAATTGGTTAAAAATTAATTCATGGTTTAAATAATATAATAATATAATTATTGAAAGTGGTAAATAATTAACAATGGTAATTGTAAATGATATAATATATTTGGTAAGGATGTTTGGAAATGGTACATAATATGAAGCATATCTCTACCACTACAATCGCTTGAAGATATAATATATCACTGTTATAGAATTTTTAGAATCCAAGATACCAAAATAATCCCTTAATTATTATGTAATAGTAAGAAAAACAAAATAAAAATATACTTGATCTTTAATTTTACATTTATAGACCTCACAATGAATATTCCCAATAATTGTTTATGTAAATGGAATTAAAACAATTTTCCCTTACTTTAATGGTAGAAATAACATAAATTAGAAGGAAGAGGATGAAGTGGGTCATTGTAACTTAGTCACTAATTCAAAATCAGTTTGAAAAAACACTATGAGAGTTTGTGAAATTAAGGAGACTGAATAATAAATACAACTTGGAATGAACACTATGGAGGAAACACATATAATTTAGAGAGGTATTTCTTTGAGATATTGAAAATAATTGATGATTTTAGATTAATTAATAAGGTTTGTGATTATTTGAGAAATCATTTTTTATTTCCATAGGCCTCCAAAGATCACTATTTCTAGTATCTGAATACTTTTTTAATGTTTTATAATCATTAATTTCAATTAAATTTCAAGAAATTATAGATCAATTAATCTAGACAAAAAGATATATAAGTATTGGATTAGATGATTTTATCGTGGTGTAGAATTATATTTCATGGAAGAGGGATTTACAACTTTAGAAAAGACAGTACAACATTGAGGCTAGAAAGAATTTCTTTTTTCATCCAAAATCTTGGTTTCTATATTTTTATCCATTAGGTTTTAGTAAGAAAAACTCCTACAATAAAGAATACATCAACATAAAGAATACCTCACTACGTGGTTTTAAAAAAGTTTCTTGGATTCCACATTTTGACAATGTCGGGACATGTTTCATAAATATCACAATTGTCTTTTACCAATATAGGATATTGCATGTTTTTAATGGATATTTCAAAATACTATTTCCTTTATATTTTTTAGATGTGGTGTGGTTATAAATATTTTACAATTTGGTGTCCTTTGATGCACTGTAGTCTATCTTCATAAAGTTTAATATGACCATACAAAGGACTCTTAAAAGGGTAATATCATCATTAAATAATGTTTTTTATACATAAAATAATAGTATATATTATATAATTAATGATTTTCTCTGATCATTAAAATTAAATAATCGTGATAATAAAACTAGAACTGGGGACATGGGGTTGGACAATACTCTAAGATACTAGGTTCCTTCCCGGCAACAAAAGATTTTAGGCTATAACACATGTGGATTTTTAGTCGATAAACAGACTTATGTGGGTAGACCAGAGGTTGAATTGGGCTGATTTGAGTGAGCTGATAGACCTAGTGAGATCCTGATGACTAGTATAGATCAAGGCCTAACCTTTTGACTAATTCCTGAGTGGCATAACCCATATAGGTGGTGGTTTTTCACTATCTTGTTGATTATGTCTTGGGAAATGACATCCTTAGAGTTTCTAGTGTTGATTTAAGACCCAGATGAGACTGAGGTACCTTGTGAGGGTTCCTCTACCTTACTCTGACCTAGGGGTATTTGTGTGTGCCCCACTGATAGACTTACTACAATAGTGTTAGTATGGATATCAGTATGTATTGTTATGGGTATCAGCTAGAACCATAACTTATGTATGAGCCCTAGGGTATACAAAAACTATTGTTGGGAATGATAATTCAGACATTCCTAAAGTATTATTTATTTATGATAGTTTGGGTAATGTACCAATGGGGATGAATATACATGGTTGTGATATTTCAGATTAGATTTGGTATACTGATGGAGCATTCATGGACACAGATCATGATGTTTTGATATTCCATGGTTTTAGACCATATAATTTTCTTATAGTTTCTTGGATTTAGATCTTATCATAGAAACTATATTGAGATGGTACCCTGAATCATGGTATATATGGTAATGTATACCTATTATTTGAAGTCGAATTAATAGATTTGTATGAGTTGGGTCCCTAGATGCATGGGATTTTTTGTTATGATTTCCAGGATTTGAAGCTATAAGAAAATATTATCAAAGGATGGCTCACTAAATAAATGGGATTTGTGGTTGTTTCTACAGTGATTTGGATCTGAATTCTTGTGCTTGGATTTTATGGGTCCTAGTATCCATGGTATATATGGTATGGTTTCCACAGATTTGGATATAAAAACCCAAAATCCAATGAAATGGGTCCCTAGATCTATAGGTATTCTCAATATATAATGACTATATGGTTGGTTTTACCATGTATGTAAAAACCAAATGATACCTTGTTTCATGGTCATCAAGATGTGTTCAGTGACAACCCAAAAATATCAAAAGTAGATATATTTTATCGAGGTCATGGACCTAAGAATCAAAGCTATATTTATTTGTTTATTTTGATTAAATCCTATTTATTTATTCACATAATTTCACATGAACATATGAGTAGATTTACTTTTTAGTATAGAACTACGTTGGTGGTTCCCTACTGAGTTATTTACCTATTCCTTAATTAGGATTCAACTACACATGGGTACTATACAAAACTCTGAATTGATTTCAAGAATATGGTACTCCATAGAATTAGAGTGATTGAGTTACATGGATCTGCTAAGTACATGGAGCATCTAATGATTTTTAGTTTAGGGATTTCATCGAGGTATGCTATTTATAAATTTGTAACAATGGAAAATTTTAATTTTTTGGATTAGGTAGATATGAAACACAGGAATGTGTTAGATCATGTAATACATATCAAGTTGGAGTGTTGAGAACATCATTTCAGCAATGAAATCAAGGTTACCGTGGATAAGAGATTTCTATTTTAGTTTCTAAAGTTGTGGTTGTATATGATTTTCACCATAGGTGACTCCCATGTATTTTTGGGGTTCTTGATTTGTTCTGGATATTTTACACTTGACATGTTAGAATGATTTCATTTCTAGATGTATCCCCTAATCCATGGAAGTAGGAGGAGTCTCATGCATCATATTGGGAACATACGATTTATATGACATGTAACCAAACTTGGGAGAAATTTCACAAATAATTGGGTCTCAGTAGTCTAATGTGTAAAAAACTACTCCAAATATGTTTTCCATTACAATTACATTGTTTATAATACTAATTTCCGTGGAATTTTATTCATATTTCCTTCAAATTGATGGTTATATGGATCTTGGGTAAGGAACACAATGTTGAGGATGATGATTTTGTCCATGAGCACAGGGCGTGTTGTAGCTATGGCGTCTCAATATTGAACTTGGTTCATAATGATGACCCTTATATGGGTTTTTATAGTTTTTGTTTTCTTGTTTATAGTGATATGTAAATAAATATATTAGGTTTTCCCATATATATTATAATTAAATTCTACATAACATAACCACATGTTTATTGATCGATACATGATTTGAAGGATAACATTGTTGGATAAGAATGTGATGAAAAACGAGTTGGGACCCTCTATCGGAAGTCCCATGTGTGGATGCCAATGAGAATCAGTTTCATTCTGTGTGGATGGTTTTTCATGATATGTTAGTTTTTTAATGTTCTATAGGACCCTCTAGATTTTTTTCTACATATGTGTTTACATAGGATTCTTAGATGGTTGAATGAATGGAATCTAATGAATTTTGAAATTATAAAATCATTGTCTTTGGGTGGGGTGGTCCGATACAGTGACCCTCATGTGATACTTGTAACACTGCAACCCCAGTTACCCAGAGTTGGTGTGTTATTACATAACAACGGAATGTTACAAAGAAATCATGTTTCAAAAGAACAATCAGTTTAGTATCCTTGAATGTACTAAATACATACATAAGTTTTACATTACATCATGAAATAAAAAAAACATTATGTACCCTTTGAACATTATTATATCCCATAGAGTATTCATGCTAGTTAATCATAATATACTTCATTTAATCCTAGGAAAAATAAAACATAAGAAATGGGTGAGCTCAGATGTTTACTAAGGATAACAATAAAGCAGAAACTGTTATAAATAAGAATAAACATTTTCGAAAATGTATAAAACTAGAACACAAGACTTTTAAAAATAAACATCATCATAATATGGAAAAGATAAGTCAAATTTTTTTCATTTTCTAATTCACACTGATATTCTACAAGACGAATAATCACATTCAATATCAATAAAGAATTTCATTATGATGGAATGGAAAATGCTAGAATTCATAACCACATAGTCAAGTCCTTTTTCCAAGAAAAATAAATAAGATTTGGTCAAGGCCTTGTGCCAAGAAACTAGTTTGTATCATGAGAATTAATGATTCTTTGAAAAGCTATAGTGGGCTCCACCAGTCACATACTAAGTCCAATTCATTACTCATATGAAAAGGTTGAAACAAAATCTAAACATTCGTATTAAAACAAGCATAGAAAATGTCAAGTTTTTAACCACAAACCCTGAATGGTATAAAAATACCCCATCCAATTTTAAACATAACATATTAAATACAACATGGAATATTTTGTTATAATAAAGTAACCTCAATCTAGAATATTGAAGTATATTTACATAGATGAAAATAATCATCAAAACTATTTGAGAGAAATATCCCATTTTCCATGAAAACATTTACAACTCTCACAATTTATCAAGAAACTATTTAAAATATAATATTGAATCAAAGTTTCATATACCACATTGAAACTCATAAAATGAATTTCAATTTTAAAACATTAACTTCTATATAAATAAATCCATTAAACCATTTATAAAACATGGAAATTAACGAGATATATTTAGAGGTATACATTTTTAAAACATTTAAACTGATATTTTAGTTGGACTTACTAACCAAATGAGACATGCTTGAATTAAAATAATTGAGGTAATCAAAAAATTATAATATCATGATAATAAAGGGAATCATGGTATACTTTGTCAAAGTAATTTATATACACCTAATAAAAGTGAATTTGTGCATAACAACAAAGAAGTCTCAATGGAATGTAAGTTGAGATGAATTCCTTTATAAAGAGTCTATACTTAGGTTAAGAATAAATCAATGAAATAATTATGTGTGAAAAATATAAATACACTCAATATTATTCTATATTCAGTGTAAATAAATCTGAGGACAATCACACATATTCTAGTAAAAACAACACCAATGACTTGGAAGTTTAACTCTATGAATAGAAATTGAGTTAAAATTACTTTTATCTAGATTATATAGATGATTTTAGAATTTATCAATAGAGTTATTATCTGTATAAAAATTATATCCACATAAAGTGGAGTAGAAATATACTACATGGGAATATAAATAGTTATTTCACACATAATCTTGGAGTAAAGTAATCAATGAAGTTTGTGAAAAATTGGAGTGGGAATTGAAATTTGAAATTCTGTTAACGATTTGGTAACTTATGAAACATACATCCCATGAAAGAAGGATCATCCAATTATGATGTAAATATCCTTAAATAAATGTATATATTCCAAACAATACAATCATGGGCAGTACATACACCACACAAAAGGTAATAGTAGCAAATATAGCTTGAATCTCACAGGAATAAAAGTGAGATGAAAACCCCTTACCTCATTGTAATAAATCGAGTCATGTGACCCAAAGTTAGTAACCACGAAATTAATCACAAAATATCATGAATATAATGAGAATCATGATAATATATATCAAATGTAAGTATACAATGCACCACATGCAATAAATAAGTAGCGAACAATAGAAATCTCACAGAATTAAAAGTGAGATAAGAAACCCCTTACCTTGTACTTTTCCTTAGTTGATGGTATTTTAACCTCCTGTATAATAGTTAAAACATTGTTATTAAATTATAAAAGAACATAAATATGATATCTTATATGATCCACTAATATTTATTTGATAATAATATTTTAGTAGAATCATCGTTTCGGGTGTTACCTGATTCTTTTCCAATTATAGGTTTACTTACGTAAGACATGTTTGTTATGAAGAGGAAGTATTTGATTCATATCAATAATTATATTAAGTTATTAAAAATTATTTTTAATCATAAAAATAAAATTATTATTTAATTATTATGATTGGGAATGAATCTGATTAAGTTCGTGGAAACAATAATCTGTACGTACACACGAGCAACAATATCATTATTTTGATGGTGAGATTGTATGTAATTGGATGGTATATCATTTATATAGAATCATTAACTTTTCATATTTTTTATTTTCCTCAATTATACTAATTATTATACCCATCCAAATAATGAGGTGTTTGAATAAAATACTACACCACGACGTGGAGATGGTAAGTCGTACGTAAGCACGTATGGTGAATTTTTCATCATAGGAAGGATAGAATAAAAAATATGGTTGTACCATATTTATAATAACATAATCGTATTTAGGAGATACTAGAGGAATTATTTTCGTATGGTAACAACAAATAAAGTGTAAGTGGAAGAATAAAAAACCTTGGAAGTGGGTGGTGAAATTATTACATCTTCTTCAGATGCTTCCTTTCTATTTGATCAAAAGAGCTCCGTAGGTTGGGTTTATGATCAATGTAAGTACACTAGGATGTAGTAACAGTAGTTTCGAGGATATGTGGGCAGGTTTTGGCCTAGAAATATGGCTTTGGAGGTGTGAAATTAAGAGAATGGGGAGTACCCTTTTATAGGAGAGGTGACGATCACTTTAGGAAAATATTAAAATATTATAATATAATGAAATCATTTTCAGTTTCTAATGGCTCAAAAAGAAGTTATTTCAATTATAAGGTAGAGGTGGGTCTAAATCCTCTCAACCAATATGTTTTAGACAATTTTATGTCACCATAAAAACCCTATCTTATAGATTTAACTCTATGTTTAAAAGTTAATCTTTTACAATGTCCTGTTGTATTACAATAATAAATGGATAATAAACATACTCTAAAATGTCAATCGAACCCCAAGTGGTTTATTAATGACATATATATTATTATATAAGTCCTTTTTCCAACCCTTATATTTTTAGGAATATGATTTCAATTAATAATGTATAATTTGTTTTTAAAAACTCATTAATGTCAATTTGAAAACTATTTGGTATTTTTTGTTTATTACAGTCATAATAGAATGATTACTTTGAAAAAATACCTTGAATAAACCTAATAATTTCTTATTAACCGAGAAATTTTTTTTATGGAATCAATACTTTACAAATATATTTATTTTAATAGTTATAATATTATTAATTTGATTCTTTCATTAATACAGAAAATACTACATCATTATTAAGTCTTATATAAATATATTTATTTTATGTCTAAAAATTATAAATAAATTATCATGATGTATATAATCTATTTATAATTCTAATGAATCCTTATTATTTAATATATCAATTATATATAGTCATATAAAAAATGATTTACAAAAGGATACATGTATATGTTTTTTTGTCATTACTTTTGATTAAATAATATAAAATGTCATTATCACTTAAAAGTGGCTTCATAGGGTCCCAAAATCTATCCAAGGATTCACATGGTTAGAAAAGTATCATAAAATTGTGTTAGAACATGTGTTAGGGTAATTTAATATTATTATAATATGTTTCCACTTATTTACCGGATTTACCTTTTAATTGTGGTAAATAAAATATTTACCGAAATAATTATTCATAATGTCTAAAAATAAAAGTTACCTATTTTCAAAAATTGGACCTCCAGATTCAAAATATGAAAACAATTTCTTCAAATTCAAAACATAGAAGTGGTAGAAATTAATTTAAAAAAAATTCACATTGTCAAAAAACCTTGTTTTAAGAAAATAATAACTATCAAAAGATTGACACATGTTTATGTACAATTTAAAAGTG
This sequence comes from Viscum album, assembly GCA_963277665.1. Taxonomy (NCBI): domain Eukaryota; kingdom Viridiplantae; phylum Streptophyta; class Magnoliopsida; order Santalales; family Viscaceae; genus Viscum; species Viscum album. Next base: position 75,199,500 of record OY728127.1, on the reverse strand, counting down.
AAATTACATTCAATGACCTAAATTATATTAATTGATATAAATATAATATAATGATACTTAAAACCCATTCGAATGTATAATTTTACACTTTTAATTATTTCGATTAAAAAAATTGTTTTCAATTCAGAGAGTATTTTTCACTATTCATCAAAATATAAAATTTATCAAAAAAGTACCAAAATATTATCAAAACTTAATTTTTATGTCCTGATTCTAAATAATAATTTAATTTCATTAAATTGAATATATAAAAGTTTCAAATATTAGTTTTAAAAAAAGATTCGACATTAAAAGGTTGTAAAATTGCATTTTTTGGAAAATATTTCTTTTGTCTGAAGAAATAAATTTGTTCTTATATTATGTCTATGAAACACATAATATGGATTCTAAAATTATTTGGAGTATATAGAATTCAAAATATAGTTAATATTATTCATAACCACTTTTTAAACGGCTAGTTTGGTAACTCATGGTGCGCTCGAACTCAGTATTGTGTGTAGTGCAATCCATTGAATTACTTTAAATAATATAACATACTATGAAATCTTGGGGTTTTACATTCTTCCCCAATTTTGGAAATTTCATGTCAAAATATTAGAATTGGGATTTGGAACATCATTGAAAGTCCCACATCGGACAATGATTCAACAAAACTATAACATTAGAAGAATTAAAGAGAAGTTCAAAAGACACCTAATTTAACCCATACAAGGATTCCATTTTTGAAAAAATTGATATGGAAGATAAAATATGTTTCATGTTTTGATGGAGAGTGATAGAAAACATAATCATGAGAATGTTAACAACAAGAAAACAACAAACCTGTGATAGTATAAATGGTCATTATTTTCCAAGTTGGAAAAGTAAATGGATAACATTTTTCTATGATCCATTTAATAAAGTTGAGGACTTTCATTACTGGATTAAATAAGAATATAAATATATATACTTACTTTTTAAGAAGAGTTTCCTCCTTTAATAAATTTCTACCACTAACTGGTCAATTTTTTCAAAATGATGAGTATTCAAGATGACTCGGTCACACCTAAAGAACTAGAATCAACTTATATTGAATTACATGATCCATAAAGGATAAACTATATATTTCCCTTGTCTTTAGAGATTAACTGAAACCCAAATGGTTAGTAAGAGATCAGCTGATCTCAAAAAATTATAATACTTTAGAGAAATAGATACTAATATGAATTTCTAAAATTAAACAAACAGTACCCAAAGATCAATAAATACCATTCAATAAAAAATTGTCCTTAAAATCCATCAATATAATCCTAACTAATATTGAAACCCAAAACATAGAAGAATTTGATTACTTAGTCTTCCATGTCAAATTGTATCTCCAAATAACATCGACTACTCTAAAAGTCACATACATAAAAGTAATTGTCCTAGTCACATATTCTCTATTATAGGTTAATAATTTCCATAAATAACCCAAATCACTATAAATCACCAATAAAAATAGATATAAAAATCAATTACTACTACTAAAATAAAATCCCATTGTATTCTATTTTCATTAGGCATATAGTGTTCCCAACAGAGAAAACATCTTCCAAAATAACATTTATCACTAAATCACCAAATCATTTTCCTATACTAAGTTTATCTATTTGATAAGACATAAGATCCCAAATCAACATATTATAGATCAATGAAATCATTTAACTAAAAAGAATTAGTCACACTAACCAGGGACTTCACGTAGTCCAATGGTAGGCGATAAATCCCAATCGCACTCTGGTTGTGGGTTCGATTCACATAGCTTTGTCCGATGCAACGGTTTGTCACATGGTCTACGTGTTTTAATTTTTCAAAAACTATATTTTATAACATTCAAAAAATGTTATAAATTCCTCAAAATAACCATAACATAATTTAATCACAAATTTTGCCTCATACCTCGCATTTTCATCCCAAAAATTAATAACCTATAATTGCCTCAAAATCAAGGATCATATAAACCCAAATGGATTATTATAACTATATACACAAAAGAAATATAATTCTTCCTCAAATAGAATACATAAATAACTGTAAGGTTATACATATAAGAGAACTATCTTCTAAAATAATCTCATCAACAAAGAGCACAAATACTTTTAAACATTTCTCCACCCATTTATTTCCACATAGGTTCTTTTTTGACCAAGATGTTATCATTTAGAATAGGGAATTTACTTGGGTAATGAATAGGTCCCATAAGTTTTTGGTAGATGACTATAAATAGATTCTCGGGATCATTTTTATTTTCTTCTATAGTACTCTTCATTTTTCCTCTGAAATTATTTACATTATGTCTTTCTTTCCCACACATAATGCATTTCTATGTTCCATTGAGACACTTTCCTAGGTGTCTCTTTCTACATTTCCCGCAGGAGGGAAATTGATCTTTCTTTTATCCATGGTCTCCACTGTTGTAGCTCTTATCATTAACTACCTTTCTCTTCTTTTTTGAATCTGGGAGTTGGTTAATATATATGTTACTGGTCGTATTGTTGGAAAACTAATTTGGCCTGAACACGAAATCTTTTAAACCTATCAACAATCTATTTTTTTCTCATTTCCACCATTGTTCCCACCATTTAAATCATGTTCAATGATACTATGACTTCCTTGGAATCCAACTATTGACTAACATAATAAAGCATAGTGTGAGTCAAAAAAATCATTTAGAGAATATCAATACATATTATTCTCAATCTAAAACACCTTATTATTAACCAAGGTTATTTATTATCATCTTATATTAATATCCTTCCAATAAGTTTGTAAAAAAAATTTGAATTATCCTAAGAATATACCCTAGGAGTGTCGTAACCAAGAGTCCAACAAGGCCTATTGTTTTTACCAAGATACCCTGGGTCAAGCCTGAAACTCCTTGTCAAAGATTTCACTCCAAGGTACATCTTTCCCGGATCCGCCTCTACCTGATCATATCTAGATATGGATGTATTTCTTGGAAAACCCACATAATATTTACATTACCAAAAATTTTGGATGTTCTTCTATACTAATCTTCAATTTCTATCTTAGGGTAGTGTTTTCTGATCAAAGTTTTTCTGAATCTGGTTTCCAAGGTTTGTACTGAACTTCCACTGATACCAACTATAACGCCCCAACCTTAGTTACCCAGAGCCAGTGCATTATTACATAATGTTGGAATGATACAAGGAATAATGTCCTGAAAGACCGACCAGTTTAGTATCCTTGGATTTACTAGACATATACATATGTTTTACATTACATCATGAAATAAAGAAAACAAAATTTGGTCCCCTTTTAACACTCTTATATCCCATATCCCATTACTGCGAGTTAATTGTAATATAATTAGTTTTATCCTATAAAAAATACAACATCATAAAGGGGTGAGCTCAGATGCTCTTTAGGGATAACAATAAAGCATTAACTATCAAAAATAAGAATAAAAATTTAAGGGAATGTTTAAGACCAGAACACTATCCTTTTAAACTTAAAATTCATCATAATATGGAAATGATAAATCAAAATAATTCCATTTACTTATTCACATGGATATTCAACTATTTCAATAATCACATGCAATATCAATATCCAATTTCATAATGATGGAATGTATAATGTCAGACATCATAACCACATAGTAAAGGCCTTGTCCCAAGACACCAAATAATAATTTTACAAGGCCTTGTGCCTAGACACTATTTTACCTCATGAGACCTACCAATTCATCAAGGATATATATCAGGCTCCACCCATCACATACTAAGTCCAATGCATTCATCATATTAAAAGGTTGAAACATAATCTATGCATTTGTATTAAAACTAACACATGAAATGTAAATATTTTAAGAAAAAACCATTAGTGGTTTAAAAATAACACATCCACAGTTAAAAATAACACATTCAATAAAATTTGTAAGATTTTGTTATAAACAATTAACCTCAATTGAAAATATTGAAGGATATTGACATAGCTGAAAATAATCATCAAAACTATTTGAGAGAAATATCCCCTTTTTCAGGAAAACATTTAAAAGACTGACTATTTATCAAGAATCTATTTAAAATAGATTTTTGAATCAAAGTGTCCCCTAAAAATTTAAAACTATTAAAAGGAATTTCAATTTTAAAAAATTAATTTCCATATAAATAAATCTATAAAACCGTTTATAAAATATGGACATTAATGAGAAATACTTAGAAGAATAAATTTTTAAAACATTTAAAATGATATTTTAGTTAGAGTTCCTAACCAAATGAGAGACACTTGAATAAAAATAGTTGAGTTAATAAAAACGTTATAATACCATGAGAATAAAGGTATTCATTATATACTATTTCAATCTATAGTATATACACCAAATAAAAGAGAATTGGTATATAACAACAAAAAAGTCTCAATGGAATGTATGTTGAGGTGAATTCCTTTATAAAGATTGTATCCTAAGGACAAGGATTTATCAATGAAATAGTTATGTGTGAAATGTATAAATACACTCAATATTAGTGGATATTCAGTGTAAATAAATAAGAGTATATTCACATAGATTCTTATAAAAACCACACCAATGGCTTGGATGGTTAACTCAATGAATAGAAATTGAGTTAACATTGCAATTTTCAAGTTTATATCCATGATTTGAGAATTTATAGATATAGTGATTAGGTGTATAAATAGTATATACACATAAAGGGGAGTAGGAATTTAATACATAATTAAATAAATAGTGATTTCACACATAATCATGGAGTAAAGTATTCAATGAAGTTTTCATAAAACCGAATTAGTGGAAATTTAAATTTGAAATTCCCTTACAGATTTGGTAACTTACAAAACACGCTCCCCATGAAATAAGGTTCCTCCAATTCTGATTTAAATACCAATAAATTAATGTATATTATGAAAACAATACAATCATGGTCAGTACATACAGAACACAAAAGATAATAGTGGCAAATATATCATGACTCTTATGGGAATAAAAGTGAGATGAAAACTCATTACCTCGTTATAATAAATCGATTCATATGAAAAAAAGTTAATAACCACAAAATTAATCACATAATACCATGAATATAATGATAATCATGATAATATATATCAAATGGCAGTATACAATACACCACATGCAATAAATGAGTGATGATCAATGGAAATCTCACATAATTAAAAGTGAGAAAAGAAATCCTTACCTTGTACTTTTCCATAGTTGATGGTCAGTTAAACTCCCTTATAATAGTTAAAACATTTTTAATAAATTTTAAAAGAACATAACCATGATATCCTATATTATCCTTTAATATTTCTTTGTTAATAATATTTTAGCAGTATCATCATTTCGAGGGTTAACTGATTCTTTTTCGTTTATATGCTTAGTTACGTAAGCCGTGTTTGTTATGGATAGGATGTATTTAATTCATATCCATAAATACATTAAGTTATTAAACATTATTTTTAATCAACAAATGAAAATTATTCTTGAATGATTAAGATGGGGAATGAATCTCATCGTGTTCGTGGAGACAGTAATCCGTACGTACGCACGAGCGACAATATCATCATATTGATTGTGAGATCTTATGTAATTGGATGGTATATCATAAATAAATAATTATATAAATTTCATATTTATTATTAAATCAATTATACTCATTATTATACCCATCCAAATAACGATGTGTTTGAATAATAAACTACACCACGACGTGGAGATGATAAGTCGTACATACGCACGTATGTTGACTTTTTCAATATATGATGGATAGAATAGAAAATATGGTTGTAAAATATTTTTAATAACATAATATTATGTTGGATATAATGGAATTTTTATTTTTTTATAGAAACCAAAAAGAAAGATGATGTGGAAGAAGAAAATAACTTGAAAGTGGGTGGTGAAATTATTACGTCTTCTTCGAGTGCTTCCTTTTGATTTGATCAAAAGGTCTCCATAGGATAGATTTATGATCAATGTAAGGACTACAAGAATGTTTTGAACTAGTTAGGAGGATATTTTTTCAGGGGATAGATGATCTAAAGGGCTTCACAGGTGTAAAATTTAGAGAAGGGTAGCTACCCTTTTATAAGAGAGGTGATGGTCACTATAGGAAAAGATTAAAATATTATTTTATAATAAAATCATTTTCGGTTTTTAATGGCTCAAAAAGGATATATTTCGAGGTTAAGGTGGTGATGGGTTGAAATCCTCGCAACCAATATATTTTTGACAAGTTTACATCAACATATTTACCCAATCATATAGATTCAACTCTATGTTTAAAAGTTTAACTTTTACAATGTCCTCTTGTATTACTATAATAAATGATTAATAAACAGACAATAAAATGAAAAGAGAACCCCAACTGGTTCATTAATGGCATATATATTATTATATATGTCCTTTTTCCTAGCCTTTGAGTTTGAGGAATATTATATCAATTAATAATATAATATTTGTTTTAAAAACACATTTATGTCAATTTTGACACTATTTGGTATTTTGTGTTTGTTAAATTAATAATTTCATGACTACATAAAAAAATTAGTTGAATTAATTGTATCATGTCATATTAATCTATAAATTTATTTTATGGCATCAAAGAATTCAAAATAAATTTTTGATAATATTTATAATATCATTTATTTGATTCTTTAATTAATAATGAAAATACTACATCATTATTGTGACATATATAAAAATATGTAGTTTATTTCTAAAAATTATAAATAAATTATCATGATGTTAGAAATATTTTTACCTTTATAATGAATATTAATAGTAAAAAATTATTATTATATAACCTCATATAAATTTTTTTTACTAAAAGATATATCTTTTGCTTTTTTGTCTTTACTTTAGATTATTTAATATAAAATGACATTATCAATATCAAGTGGATCCATTTGGTCCAAAATCAACCCAAGTATGCCCATGGTCAGACATGTATCGGCCAATAGGTTTAGGACATGTTTTATAGTAATTTAATATTATTCTAATATTATTTTTTTACCCTTATTTACCATATTTATCCTTTAATCATGGTAAATAAAATATTTACCAATGTAATTATTCATAATGAATAAAAATAAAAGTAATATATTTACCTTATTTGGACCACCTGATTCCAAATATGGAATCCATTTTTCCAAATCCAAAACACAAATGTGGCAGAAATTAATTTAAATTTAATTCATGTTCCCAAAACAAAAAACCTGTTTTTAAGAAATAAAAACTATCAAACGACTCACAGTTCTTTATGTCCAATTTAAATTTCAAATTAAATCTAATGACCTAAATTATATTAAATGATACATATATAATCTTGTGATACTTAAAAATCATTCAAATGTATTATTTAACACTATAAATTATATCAATTAAAAAAGTTGTTTTCCATTAAGACATAGTATTTTCCCTAGTCATCAAAATATGAAATTTATCAGAAAAGTTCCAAAAATTTATCCAAACTAAATTTTTACATCCGGATTCTAAAGAATAATTTAATTTAATTAAATTTACTAAATAAAAGTGTCAAGTATTTTTTTAGAAAAATGTTCTCCATTAAATGGCAGTAAAATTGCATTTTTTGGAAAGTAATTTTTTAACAGAAAAACATGAATTTGTTCTTATATTACATCTAAGAAATACATAATATAGACTATAAAATTATATGGAGTATATAAAATTCAAAATTTAGTTAATACTATTCATAACCGCTTTTTGAACTGCTAGTTTGGTAAGTCATGGTGCGCTCAAACTTAGTGTTGCGTGTAGCGCAACCAATTGAATTACTTAAAAAAAATAACATACTATGAATTCATGGGGTGTTACTATAGCTGACTAGTTGGTCTATTATGGAGGACAAATGGATCCTACGATACAACTCAAATTTTAGTTATCCAATGAGTTAGAGTTGATGTCATGGAAGCCCATGAGAGGGGTTGTATGAGTTTATTGGTTACGGATATGTAGGAAAAATAGATGAGGTCCTAAGTTTATTATAATTATTTACAAATGTGCAGTCATGTTTTTTTGTTTAATATTCCTTAATTTAGAGTTCTTTAATATTAAATGTACTTTATTTTTTGGGCTTAGTATGAAAATGGAAAATTATGGCTCGATTGGTCCCGCTAATATGCATCTATTCCTTAGAAACGATGTTGGGCATAGTGGTTATGTTAGTAGATGATCATTACATGGAAAGGTGGTACTTGGTAACTAATTGTGTGGTTGGAATAATGAGTTCACATGTTATGGATAATTACTATTTAGTTACAATGACATAAAACTCACGGTTTCATCAGTTGGGTTTTTTTACGGTTGCAATAGAGGTGTGTGACCCATGGGGTCTAGTTTATAATGATCTAGTACATGATGTGTATTCATGGTACATAAAAATAATCATTTTTGGGATATTTTTCTTTTTTGATACAAGGACCAATGAAATTTATAGGTTTCATTTAAGAATGGTTTCAAGAGTTTTGGTGGAAAATGTGGAGTTCCCCTATGACAAATGATTGTTTTATATTAATAGGGTGTAGTGATATGGAAAATTAAAAATTTGTTAAAGGAATTTGTTCCTTAGTATGAATTGACCATGGCTCAGGGGGTGATATATTCTTTACATAAAAACATATTTAGGGAGTTCTTGATAAAAAATTAATAGGTAATCCTTATAGAGGGGGTGCACCATTGGATATTTGATAATGTGGACCTCATTATAATTTAATTTTTTAAATTCATAGGAAAGGATTCCCATGATACTAGAATAGGTGAAAATTTATGTTCTTTAAGGGTGATCAGTTATGAGGGAGATGGTCATGTCCATACATTAACCATGGTAATGATTGAGGAATGATCCATGATAGAATGAGTTATGTGGGTAGGCCCCAGATTGTGTTTTGACTTGTCAATGGATATTGGATGTGGTGTTTTGATTCTAGTGAGATGTGAAAATGATATCCTCAGGTTTTGAGGTAAAAAATGGATTGAGATATATATAAGATAATTGATGGACTTTTCATATTGTAATTGTTCTCAAGATTTTTATAGTATGATCCAAATAATGTTCATGAGGTAAAACCTAGTTTTAAACATTTTTTATGGTGTCAACCAATTTTATCAATTGGTTTATTGGGTGAACCAACAATCCATGACACTGATTAGGGGGTGGAACACCGTTTTATAACATAGATCAGGTGGTGAACAACATTAATCACTTGATTCAGGGGTGAAATACCTTTCATTACATGATTCATGTGGTTAATCATGTGACTTAATATTGTGAGGGTACACTATTGGGTGAAAATTCAAATAAATTATGGGAAGACGGTACCATGGTTCATCATATGAGTATTACCCAACATGTGGGAGTGGTTTGGGGAAATTACTTGTTTGGGGGAAGATATTTCTTTTGATCATGCATCTTCATGTCTAAGAGATCTATTTTGGTGAATATCATCTATATGTGGTCTGACCGGTTCTTATGATTGATCATATACATGGTGAGATGGAAATGGTTTTGGGAGTGTCATGTGAGACATGGGTGGTAGGTTGGTAGACTTAATGAAGTCATGTATGTTGATTATAAAATTGGATGTTTTTTAAAATATTTATGGAATTTGAATTTTTCCATATGGTTGGAAGTTTATGTTGAGAAACAAGAATTATAATGAGAATTTGAGTGTGTGGAAAAGTAAAAATGTATTTTTAGATATTTTTCTAGGGTTGGGTGATGACTGGGGGGTTAGATGCATTGAGAAAAGAAAATTTATTATGAGTTGTAGTATGGGACCTATAGTAGAGGTTTTACACTATGATTAATATATTTAGGTCATGAATGATAAAAAATTTGGGAAATACCCTTCCGTTATATAGAAAAGATAAAATTTTAGTTCGTTAATTTAATCTATGTTTTATGGTTTTCGAGCCTCCCCCACCCTTCTTGGGTCAACATTTGTGAAGGAGGAGGTCGATTTTGCCGAAAATTCCCCACACCCCTCTTCTTGGCCATTACTCACTGGAATCATCATTTGATGATATCCAGGGATTTCACCCTTTACATACATCCTATTTTCCCACATTTTATGTGAATTTTATAAATTTTTTTAGTTTTGGAAAAATTATATATATTTCACAATAGTATGGTGAAATCAAACATTTTTTATAGGGATTTCATGCAGCCAAGGAAAAGGATGTTCCAAGACGATGTTGTCTTTTTGATATTCATTATTTCTGTAAAGGCATTTCAAAAAATGCAATTATTTAGGATATTGCCAAAACTAAAAAGTTAAATAATATTTATTTTAAAATTTTGGTTATGAATTTTTCGAAGGATTGGTGTGAAGATTCACCAACAGACTCTCTGTGTCAGTTGTTTTCAGTTTTGATGTGACATGGTAACCTGTTCAGTTTATGAATATTATTCTAATTATAAAATGGATAAATTTATTAATTATAATTTTATGAATAATTGATTATTGGTGTTTGACTTGATTTTGGATCTTTTTTCATTCTGACGATCTTGGACGATCATGGATGCGACTGGATAAGCTTTTATGGACCTTAATAGCTACTATTGGTCCATGTAAAATTAATTTAAAGCATATAAAAGGGTAGGTGGTCTCACATAATATCCCCCCTAATTTTTTAATTACATATGGGTTCTCTAGTTAACAACTTAGGGGAATTCCCCTATTTGATTTAATAGAATAAAATATTTTAATTAAACTCAAAAATATAATATAAATAAAAATGACTTGGACCATGTAAGATGTTATATGAATTGAAAAATATCATATCCCTTGTTTTTCCTAGTTCTCTACCATGAATCCTTGGGAATAATGGGCTGATGATTATACTATATTTTTCCTTGTGATGTAGGGAAATCAAAAGGGACTAATAGTATTGAATAGACATAGTGGTCCTATAGATTGATCCATTTTCGCCACTAGAGAAATATGTTTTATGACATGAGAAAACTAAAAAAAATATTATTATGGAATGTATTAGATAGCATGTGGTCATTATAACTCTTGAGGGATGATTCTAGACCATGTGTGGAATTTTATCTAAGGCATAGGCCTAGGTGGACGTTCCTTTTGAAGACAAGGACCTCGTTGAGTGAGTAGACTGACCTTGTGAGATCCTTATGACAATAAAACACCATGGCCTAACCAGGGTAATGATGCCCATATGGAACAGACCATCTATTTAATGATGTCGTTATTTCTTGGAGATGATATCATAGGACACGATGTCTTTATAGTTGTTGATTTTGACCTAAGACTAAGCAGAGACCAAGGACCCAAGGACCCATATGTGGGTGTCTCTACTCTACCGCGACTTAATGGATTGTTGAGGGGTTCCTAGTTGATATAATAACTTTGAGAAAGTCTATATAGATATATAATGGGATTGTCATGGGTTTCACCTAAATCCATAACCAACATGAAAGATCAAGGGTCTATTAAAAGTGTTTTTCAGTGTGGGGGGTCATCTTCTCACTAGGTTTTTTAATTTACATTTTTTTGTGGAATTTTCATTCATGAAATATGTTTCATGGGTGGGATATCTTGGATTATATCGGGTATAACTATGGAGATATTGTGGAATTGGATATCGAGGTTTAGAGACGCCTTTGAGTGAGATCATAATATATAGTTATAGATTGTATGATTAGGATAAAAATTTATAGGATACAATTTTATTGATCCCTATATCTTTGGGATATATGGTTACGTCTACCATGTATTTTGAGATATATGCACAGAATGGAATTTGATAGGTCCTTAAAGAGGTAGAATTTGTGGATATGGTTTCCATGATTTGGATTTAGTATCATTGAATATCATAGGATAGGCCCCGTATGATATGGTATTCTTTCTATGGATTCCACAATTTATATTTTCATGCACAGATAGCCTCATGATGTGTCCATGGAGTGGTCACATAAATACTTAAACCTATTATAGATTTTGATTTGAATACACAAACTATCAAGGAATGGGTTCTAGGATTTGTGGGATTTAGTATTATAGATACCATTATTTAGATCTAGAAGCATATTTTATTTTCATAGAATGGATGTTCTGAGGATTTGGAAATCTTATTCATGGATTACCATAGGATGTGATCCCGATGTTTCCAGGATGCATAAGAATCAACCATATATGTTAACACTACATGTTACAAGAGAGGAATGGTTGTTGAGATGTTCTTAGAGACAAACTATCATTGGATTACCTGGGTATGGTCGATTGGGGTCATAAATCTAAGGGTAATGGATCTATTTATTTATATTTCTATGTAATTTTCATTTATTGAAATAATTTCATGTTCACATGTCACAACATATGGTGGAGACTATGAAAATAAATTTGCGGTGTCTGTCTAAGCTACGATTGAAACCATTTTTAGGATGTTACACCACTTAGGTCCCCGTGAAATATCTCACTTTATTATAGGAATTTTTAGGCTAATGCCTGGGAATTATTGAGTGAGAGGGATTTTCTGAGTACCTAGATCACGGAATTAGCTTTGGATCATGAATTTGATAGACCCAATAACCAACTATGGTCTTTGAATTCTTTTTATATGTAGCCAGCCCAGTGGTTGGTTATTCATTTCCATTTTTTTCTATATATTATCACTTTATTTTTGTGTCACATGTCCAATTTATTTATTATTTCTTGTTATTATTAATTTGATGATATTTTGTTATTTATCGTTCTACCATTAACCCTAATAGATAGGTTATACTCTTTCATCAATATCATCTTAGACAACAGCTACTACTTGTCCGCCCCAAGTGTTTAGAGAGGCATACCAAAGGTCACATGTTGAAACATTATAATCACATTTCTTAGTGTGTGTTCAGATATAATGTTATTTATAACATCATGTCTTGAAGACTACAAGGGATGAACTTTATTATAAGTATAATGAATCTCTTATAAACCCCCTACACCTAATTTATTAGACCATTTTTTCTTTTAGATAGCTTTTATCTATCCATATGATATATATTTAAGAATATAAACATAAAAGTTCAATGATCTCATCATATCAAAAAACATTCAAGACATTTTTGTGATATATATTCAATGGAAATTGTCACATTTATAATATGTAGAATAAAATACCCAATTTGACAAGATATTTGTTAATATTCATGTCCATGAATATAATTTCTACAGAAAATATAGAGTATTTGGTTCTATGGATCTAAATATAAACGTTTTTAAAATTGGAATTCCAAATTATCCTTATAATAGGGTCTATCGTGATATTATTTAAATACCATGTTTATCATACCATAGCATTTGTATATTTCCTTATCATAGGATCCATCAAGATACTACTAAAATTGAATTATTTTATTACTCTACAATTATTCGGAATAATTTATTTAGGAAATATCACGATACTATGTAAATTGCATAATTATGATTCCTTGGAATTAGTATGTATAACAGTCATAAAAATAATCTCGATACTATGTAAATGTATTGATTATATTATCATGGAATTTGTGGGTAATATTTTCATTGGATCCATCAAAATAAATTGTACGTGAAAACATTTTGATACCATTACATTATAGGTAGTCTTATCATTTGGGTCATTATGTTACCATGGACAGATGAGCATCGTTATCATAGAGGGTTTTGACCATATTTTCCAAATTTTTCAATTACTTTTTATGACATATGTATAGTAATTTTTTCTGTATCAATATTCCTATTATGATTATGGAATTATTTATTTATTTTTTATCCTTAACATAATATTTCAATTTTTGTTGACCGTGCTGATTAATTTCGTCACTCATTTATTATATTTCCAAAAACACTATTAAATAATATATTTCAATTGAAATAGGTTATATTAACAAAGATATATATCATGATATATTTAATATACATGTTTATATAATATTCCTCATTTATTAAAACATAGATCCCAATTCTAGTAAAAATTAATATTTATATGATTCATTTATATTTAAAAACATCATGTCATGTAAACAAAATTTTATGGTTAAACCACCAAATATAAGAGTGTGATACTGTGGTGGATCAGTTTGTTTCAGAGAAAACAATATTTTAATTTTATGGTAATTTATGTAAACAAACAAGTGTAACAAACCAATAATAATTCACCCATATATACAAGATTTCGTCTTAAAAATACATGATTTACATTCCAATTACCTTTTCATCTTATATTTTTTATGGATTAGTAAATACATTACATTAAAAAATCTACATTTCACCAAAATGTAAATTTTTTACACATAAACACATTCATAGAATGATATACCTTCTTTATATAATAAAAATATTTATAAATGGAATATTGAATTCATTATTCTGAATACACATCCTTCATAATTTTAATTTTTTTGAAAATATTGGGGAAGTATATGATGCTCAGTAAGTGGTATAAAAAGATAATGAATATTTTATTCCATTAACATAAGTTGAAACAAAGAGAACAATTCTCCTTTAAATATATAACATTGATCATCTAAAATAATATACTCACTCATGAAATAAACATCTTAATCGATTCCATAAAATATATCATAATAAATCATAAATTTAGTAGAATAATCATGATGTTTTCTTGTTAAATAATATTTATAATAACCCTCGAAATCACTCTTTAATTCAATTAATCCAGTCATTTACTTTTAATATATATTATATAACCAATAAATCATTAACCATTTAATTAGAGGATATATAATTAAAACATCGGTCATCTTCTATAATTTCTAAGTTCCAAAATTTGAATAAAACACTTAGAGGAAATCATTTAACAATATAAAGATTAATTCTCATTAAACATATTTCCCAATCCATAATAAAAAAATTTAATTTAACATGGGTGAAAATTCATTTAAATGAATGTGAAAACCAATTCACTTTAAGAATGAAAGTAAATTTTAGAAATAGATTCCTAACAACTATTGTTAATAATATAATATATAAAAATCTTGGAAACATTATAGAGATCAATTTGAGATGGAGACTTCAAGAAATTTAATGTTTTGAGATAAATTCACATTCCTTGAATCCATAATTTAGTCACATTTTCTTTATATTATAGAATAAAAAACCAATATTTTTGTTATATTTTATAAAAATTGTATGTGGGAACCCGGAAAGATCCTGGTTCCAATGGCCACCTAGAGGTGACTTGTACCCAGTTAGTCACATGGCCTCAAGCCCATTTCCCCAAATGCAAGAGGTTTTCGACTATAATCGAGGGCCTTGGGTGTGATAGTGGGGAAACCATGCCCTCATGTGCATAGTATGCATAGTGGAATAACAAATAATCATCATTAATGGAAATAGTAAAACCATAAAACCGAAGTGAACACTAGAAAATGAAATGTAAATAAACAACTGGAACACACACATATATGACGTATGGACCATTTTTCTAGGAAATAGTCAATCAGGTCACAATGATAGAAATTCAGTACTAATCCAAAGTACAAATGAAAATAAACTCTAGCAGCATCGCAAACCACAGCATAGTCACATGATCTCCAACTCCAACCCAATCAAGCACCTGATGATGAAGGTCACGTTCTCTAATCTATTCCTACAAACATATAATATTGACGTCATAAAATGAACACTATCCAAATTTGGCCCCTGAATCAGCCAAGAACATCATAGATTGGTGGGATTTCGACACACTCAATGGATATCAAATCAGACCATGTATGGAGAAACAGTGGCTTGTTGTAGATTTGGCGATTCTGTATGCTCTGTTGTGAGGCACTAATAAAAGAATATCATTATGGAAATGAGATGTGACCCGGTCCAATTATTCAATTAAAAGAAAATTTACAAGGTACGTACTTTTAATTAACATGTCATGTATTTTCCTCAACTGGCCCCAAATATTAGCGGTGTACCACATCACCCCATATGTCCATGTCTCGACTGTTACATGACTAAGAAGCGGCTATATACAGTAACTGGGTATAGGTCATGTACTAAGATGTACATGGACTATACACAAATGTACACAGTATGTACTTAGAAACTTTTAAATTTCTAAACATTCTCTCAAATACATTAGAAAAAATATATGTACTTGAAATTAAGATCTGGGTTCTTACAAACATCCCCGCTTAATGAAATTAATCTGTAAATTTTCTAAAAAAAGTGGTGAAGAAAAATCCTCAAATAGCTCTGACCACCATGACCGTACATCGGCCTTCCTCTCCCATGTCTCAGCCTATACTCGCATATGCTTCTATAGAACCCATACTAAAAGAGTCTACCAGCCATAGAGAACCTTCATACTGCGATCCAAAATTCTGATAGTATTATCCTCTATGGATGAATCCACCTCCATATAAACCTCCTTAGATGTAAAAACAACAAATGGGTTTGAGAAGTAATGTCGTAGCTGAGAAACATGGAAGACATCATTCATATACCAGTACCATTGTGGTAACTACAACTGAAAAGCAACCGGCATGCATCTCTCTAAAACCTCAAACTACCTGAAATATCTCAGTGAAAGATTCCCCTGTCTCTTAATCCTTCTCTATCCCAACCTCGGTGTGATAGTTAAAGAAAAATGATCTCCGAACTAAAACATCAGAGGTCATCTCCATCAATCAACATAAGACTTCTGTTGAGGTTGTGTAGTAGCTTTCCTCATCCAAATCAACTCAGCATACTCGCTGGTCCCCTAGAAAAGATGGGGTCCTAGTATAGCCGCCTCTCCTACTTCTATCCAACAAAGGGTTGATCGGCATAGACTACTGTACAAATCCTCATAAGTTTCCATTTGTATTGTCGTCTAGAAATAGTTTTTGTTGGAAAACTCCACCTGAGGCGTGTGCTTCTCACAAGAACATCCAAATTCTAGGAGGAAAGATCAAATCATGTCCTCCAACAACTAAATCATGCACTATCATTGTCCACCTATCTAGGGATGGTAAGATAAACTCAAAAGTACAAGTGTACCAATGGCCCTCTGCAATCCCTTCAAGACAAGAGATGTAAAAGAGGTGTCTCTATTTGAAATGATGGCGTGCGGAACCCCATGAAAACATACAATATATAGGATGTAAAACCTTATAAACTCATCATCACATACGATCTCCTTGATTAGTCAGAAGTGTTAAACCTTTGTGAGTATGGCCATAATGACCAATACTGCAACCTTCCCTCGAGGTGATCCGGATAAACCTATCACAAAATACATCATGACATCATTCAACTTCCACTCTCGAATGGGTAACTGTTGTCAAAGCCCTCCGGGTTGATGATTATCTTCCTTCACCTGCTGATAGATGGAACATCTCATAACAAAACCCGCAACATCCCTCTTCATACATGACCACCAATATTGATAGTTTAGATCTCGATACATCTTCGTGAAACCAGGATGAACTTCCAAAATTAAGGAATGAAAATCCTACATCATCTCCTCATGTATGTCTACTTACACCCATATGTGTCCATAAAATGTATGATATCTTCCTCACCTATTGTCCATCCAGGAGTAGGGTCCAATCCTGACACAACCTTCTGTAGGACTAGGCCTTTGAATTCCGATAGCTTCCTTATTCACACATGATCTAGTAGAATTGAGGTAACAGCTAAAGAAGAAATAAAATTCTTCTCCTGTCTATCATGCACCTCCAAATGCATCTCAAAAAAAATAACAATTACATCCCACTCAGTTCTGGAATCCAGAACCACATGTATTTGAGTCCTCATCCTCAATACATCAGCCACTACATTGCCTTTCCCATGCATATAGGTAGGCTCTATGTCATAATAATAAAGGTACTCAACCCACCTTCACTATCTCAAATTCAGATCACGCTGAGTGAAGATGTACTTCAGACTTTCGTGGTCAGTGAAAACGACAAAATTCTCTCCCAATAGATAATTTAACCAATAGAATAAATAATTAACAACTACAGCTAACTCGATATCGTGTGTTGGGTAATTCCACTTGGTTGGCCTCAAATGAAAGGACCCATTTGGAATGACTCTTTCACCTTGAATAAGTACTGCACCCATCCTGATACCTGATGCATTGCTATAAATAGTATATCTTTTCCCATGATCTAGTAAGATTAGTTCGGTGCTAAAGTAAACATCTCTTTCTGCTCTTGATAAGTTGAATCATATGAATCATTCCATTAGTACTTCACACCCTTCTTAGTCAGGCCCGTTAGTGGCACTGCAAAGTGTGGAATGACTTGTATAAAGCCCATGTTGTAACCAGTTATCCCTAGAAAACTCCATACCTCAAAGATTCTCTTCAGCTACACCAAAAAAACTAATTCTCTCAAATTATCTAGGTCAACTGATACTCCTGTCTTTGAGACAAAATGACCCATGAAGTGAATTGGGTACATCAAAAATTATATTTTCGAGCACTTAGCATATAGAAGATGATAACTCAATGTACAGAAAATGATCTTAAGGTGGGTGGTATGGTCTTTTTAAGTCTGAGAGTACACCAAGATAGTATCAAAGAATACTACCACAAAAGAATAAATGTAAGGATAGAATAGTTGTTTCATTAGTTCCATGAAAACTACCAACGCGTTCATGATACCGAATGACATAACCACATACCTGTATTGACCGTACCAAATCTGAAAGGCTGTAAGAGGTATATTTGATGATCTAATGTTCCATTGATGATAACTGGATCTTAATTCAATCTTCAAGAACACCCAGGCTTCTGGAAGTAGGTCATAGAAATCATGAATCCTTATCAAGGGTTATTGGTTCTTGACGATCCACTGGTTTAGCTTCCGATAATCAATGCAGTGTCGAAGGGCATAATATGCCTTAATCACAAACATGAAAAGTGACCCTTAAAGAGAAGTATTGGGTCAGATTAAAACATTTTCCTACAACTCCTCTAACTACTTATTGAGTTCCAACAAATCTATTTTAGCCATCCTATAAGGAGGAATGGACACCAGTGTTTCCCCTGGCACAAGCTCAATAGAAAAGTCAACCTCTCACCTAGGGGTAAATCCTGAAAAGTTGTTAGGAAAAATATCCAGAAAAAAATGACCACTAAAGGACGATACTTCTATAATTTTCCCTGGTCATCAAGATATTGACATTCAATTTGGGTTGTAACACCTCTCAACCCTATGATTCTTGGATGCAGCTTTGCTCTCCTAGACATCTCTTTCATCCTTATATAGAAATAATATGCCCTCTAGTGATGTGAAACTCATCGTACAGAGATAAAAAAATAGACAAATTCCGTGATGGGAGATAAACCATCCATTCCGAGTATGACTTCATATCCTATCATCTCTAAGACACAAATGTCTCATAAGACGTGACACCCACCAATATAGATAGGGAACTCCATTGGGGAATGGAACAACTACTATTTCTATTTGCTGCCCAAAGGTGTCCAACACCCAGTTGGTCACATGGTCTCAAGTGCATTTCCCAAAATTGATGAGGTTGTTGACTAGCAGTGAGGGCCTTCAGTGTGATAGTGGGAAAACTACTCCCTCATTGAGAGAGTATGTACAACGGGATAACCAATAATTATTAGTTGAGGAAATAGTAATACCGTACAATAGAAGTAAACATCAGAAGACTAAACATAAATAGACAAATGGAGAACTTATATAAACGATTCATGTCACATATCTCTTGGAAAAATCCAAACAAGTCACAATGAGGGAAATATAGAACTAAACCAAAGTACAAAGGAAAACAAATAAACTCCAACAGTATCACAAACCTCAGCTTTGTCCCATGCTCTCTAGATCCACATCAATCAAGAAACTAATTATGAATGGAACTTTCCTTTATCTATACCCACAACCATATAATCTAGACGTTTTACGATGAACACCCTCAAACATAATCCCTTGAATCGACCTAGAACATCATAGATCAGTTGGATTCCAATGCTCTCGATGAAGATCAAATCTGACCATGGATGGAGAAACAGTGGCTTGGAGAATATTCAGTGATTCCATATGCTCCATCGTGAAGCACAAACAAAAGACGATCATTTTAGAAATGAAACGTGACCCTAGTCCGATTTTTCAATTAAAAGAAAAATCGCAAAGTGTGTACTATTAATTAATATGCCATGTATTTACCTCAACCAGCCCCCAACCTTACCAGTCAGTGACGTCACCCGACATGGCCATGTCCTAGCCATTACATTCCCAAGAAGCGTTTGTATGTGGTAATAGGCTACACAGCGTGTACTAAAAAGTACACGGAGTGTACTTATAAATTTTCAAAATTCTACACTTTCTCTATAAAAACACCCACAAACGAGATCCATACTAGAAATGACGATCATTGTTCTTAAAAACGTCCCCCCATGAAGAAATTTTTTCCCCATTATTTTCCAAACAAGGTGGAAAAGAGGAATCCTTGAACAGCTCTGACCACTGTAATTTCACATCGGCCTCCTT
This sequence comes from Viscum album, assembly GCA_963277665.1. NCBI lineage: Eukaryota > Viridiplantae > Streptophyta > Magnoliopsida > Santalales > Viscaceae > Viscum > Viscum album. The sequence goes on along the minus strand of OY728127.1, from coordinate 75,179,026 downwards.
CTCCCAAGTCTCATCTTATACTCGTCTGTGATGCCATTGCACCTGTACCAAAGGAAAATATCAACGATAAAGGACATTTTTATTGTGATCCACAATTCAGATAGGATGATCCTCAAAGGATGCATCCACCTCCAACTAAACAAACTCATTTTGAAAAACATGAGACGGGTCTGAAAAGTAACATTATAGGTGAGAAACGTGGAAGACGTCATGCATAGCCAGGTACCTCTCAGGTAACTGGACTGATAGGAAACTCACCCGACTCTCTCCAAAACCTTAAACGGCCTGACGTATCTCAGTGAATGCTTCCCCTATCTCCAAATACATATTTTTCCAAACCTCAGTGTGACGCCTATTAAAACCAGATCTACGACCTTTAAGACCAAAGGTTGTCTCTATCGATCAGCAGAAGACTTATGGAAAGATTGTGCAGTATCCATTCTCTTCGGAATCAACTCCACCTACTCAGTGGTCACCTAGATAAGGTGATGTCCCAATATAGCCACCTCTCTTACTTCCAGCCAAAATAAGGGTGATCGGCATGGCCTTCCTTACCAAATCCATATAAGGTTCCATCTGAATTGTCACTTAAAAAAATTATTATAAGAAAACCCCGCCAGATGTATTTTTTTCTCCCAATAACCTCTAAAATCATGGATGCGTGCTCCAAGATTTTCCCACAACACATGAATCGTGCGCTCGTATTGGTAATTTGTATGGGATGGTATGATGTACTCAAAAGTACCTATGTACCCAAGGCCCTCTATAGTCACTACAAGAAAATAGAAGTAGAACATGCATCTCTTTCTGAAACGATAGAGTACGGAATCCCATGAAAATGTACAATCTCTTGAATGTACCACTACTCAAGATCATCATCATCATATCTCTCCTTGATCAGTAAGAAGTGTGCTACATTCATGAGCCTATAGATAACAACCCAAACCACATCATTCCCATGAGGTGATCTCGGTAACCCAGCCATGAAATCCATCACGACGTCATTCCACTTGTACTCGTGAATGTGTAATATTTGTAAAAGCCTTTTTGGTCGTTGATGCTATTCATTCAGCAGATGAAAGGTGGAGCATCTAATAAAAACTAGCAACATTACACTTTATACCTGGCCACCAATTCCAATGGTATAGATCTCGATACGTCTTGGTGACATCAAGATGAACTTACTAAACTATGGAGTGAAAATACATCATCATATACTCATGTATGTCTAGTGACACCCATACACATCCATGAAAATTTAATATCTCATCCTCACCTATGGTCCATCCAGGAGTAGGGTCCTCTCCTAACACACCCTCCCGTAAGGCTAGGATTTCGAAGTCTGATAGCTACCTCATTCACACTCGATCTATTATTGTAGAGGTAACAACTGCATAAGAAATAAAATCTTTCACCTTTTTTCATGCACCTCCTAAAGAATCTTATTGAACAATTCCATAAGATGCCACTCACTGTGAGCCTCAAGAACTGTATGTATCTGAGTCCCCCTACTCAAAGCATCAGCCACTGTGTTTCCATTATTAGGAATATAGGATAGATCAAAGTCAAAATTCTGAAGGTACACAACCCACCATTATTGTCTCAAATTTTGATCACACTGAGTGAAGATATAATAGAGACATTTGTGGTCTATAAAAACCAAAAATTTCTATCCCAATAGATAATATCAACAACAGTGTTATGAAAAAACAAATATAGCTAACTCGAGATCATGCATCAGGTAATTCCTCTCATGTGACCTCAACTTCTGATACCCATACACAATGACTCCTTCCCCATTCATATACATAGAAAATGTGTCCCGTACCCAGTTGGTCACATGGCCTCAAGTGCATATCCTTGAATTCTAGAGGCTGCAGACTAGCAGCGATGGCCTTTAGTGTGATAGTGGGGAAACAATGCCCTCCATGAAAAATTATGCACAATTTTAATCAAAAAATTATAATCAGTGGTAGAAATTTTAATACCATACAATAGAAGTAAGGAACTGATTACTGAATGTAAATAAATAATAGGACAAAATATATAAATTATCAATGTCACATATGTCAAAGAAAACAGCCAAAAAAATTACATTTCTAGAAATATTGTACTAAAAAAAGTACAAAATAAAACAAATAATCTCATGTAGGATTTCAAGCCACATCTTGGTCCCATGCTCTCCAGCTCCATTGCAATCAAGCACCTGAGGATGAAGGGTGATTTCCCTTATCTATACCTAAATCCATATAATCTGTTTTGGTCCAAAATCATGACTCAAATAGGGTGTGAGATGAATCCTTATAGGAAACCACCATATTATTTGTCCATAACTATCAGTGAGTATATATATCTTGTAATAATGGAAATTATCAAATAAACAAGGATTTCACATGTAACACCCCAACCCCAGAGGCTCATATTCGGTGCATTATTTTAATACATTGGATTGATTACATGGAATCACGACCCAAAATACCTATCAGTTTTGTAGTCATGGAAAATATATTACATACATCAACTTTACATTAAAATTTCAATCATAAAATACCACATAGATAGTTATTTGAGAACACCATTATTCCTTTTTTCTTAACCATAGGCATCAATTATAATAAACTTCATGGAATCCAAGGAAAATAAAACATAAGAAAGTGGTGAGCCTATATGCTCATTAAGGGTAAATAATTTAGTGAAACCTATAAACATTTAAGGCAAGATGTGTAATAAAAACAAAAACCTTTTTAAACATAATATTTAACCTAATATGTCCAAAATTAATCAAACATCACCATATAAAAATGCACATGGGTATTCTACTAGTTGAATAATCACATATAATAATTAATTTCATAATAAGGGAATGTCTGACATCGGACTTAATTACCACATAGTCAAGGCCTCGTGCTAAGAAAACAAATAAATATTTTGTCCAGGCCTTGTTTCAAGACATTAGTTTGTCTCATGAGACATACTGAGGCAACAAGGAGCTATAGCGGGCTCCACCCGTAACTTACTAAGTCCACTGCATTCTTCATATAAAAAAGTTGAAACATAAAATAGACATTCATATTAAAACTAGCATATGAAATGTCAATACATTAACCATAAACCATGAATGGTATAAAAATAGAACATCCATAGTCAAACATATCACAACTCATTAAATATAATATGAAGATTGTATTATAATAAATCAACCTCAATCAAGAATAATATCCTGTAAAGGATTCTGATATAGATGAAAATGGTTAGTAAAACATTTTGAGTGAAATATCTATTTTTGTGAAATCATTTAAAAGTCACACATTTATAAAGTAATTTAAACGATATTTTCGAATCAATTTTTCCCATAAACTTTGAACCTTTTTAAAATAATTATCATTTCAAAACATTCTTTTCCATATAAATAAATCCTTAAATCATTTTGAAAACATGGAAATTAATTAAAAGAATTTAGAATGATAAATCGTAAAAACATTTAAAATAATGATCAACTTAAATAGAACCTCCCATAAAAAGAAAAAATATTCCTTCTAAACCCCTATTTATGAAATATGGGTATCTATGATAAATATTTCCCAGTAAATATTTACACATAAACAACCTCGGATAATAATGAGTTTGAGGAAACAACCCTTTCCTTATACTTTCCTTTGGTCGAGGGTACATTTAACCACATGTATAATGACAATAGTATGTTATTAAGTTAAACCAGAATCATATTCATATTTAATATATCATACATTATTCATTTATGACTTTATAATATCCATTTAATAATGATTTCCATTCAAATGAACATTTTGGGTAAAAATCGCTTTCTTTATCGTACCTGTTTTAACTTGTTACTCATGATCATATCACTTAGATCATGATTTAAATACATTAAAAATATAAAAATATATTTATATATAATATATATTTTGAATATAAATTTCTATAAAAGAAAGATATATGAAATTAAAAACACCGTATATGGGGACGGTAGGTCGTACGTGCGCATAAACGTTATTTTCATTTTCATATCATTTTGAACGGAACTAAGTGAATAAGATAAATTTAAATATATATATATATATATATATATATATATATATATATATATATTAAGTAGCATTATTAGGTCATATATTACATACTTAATAATAATATATATTTTTATTGTCATCGTGGAGTGGTGAATGTTGAAATGAATCTCATCGCGTCGTGGAGACGGTAAGTCATGCGTACACACGAGCATCGATATCATTTCCTTAATAATTAGAAAGTGTGTAATTTGATGGTATATTAATATTAAAGATACATTAGTTTTTTATTTTTATTATTTATATACATATTACTCATCATTATATAAATCCAAATAAGATAGTGTTAAAAACAAATAACACCACATCGTGGAGATGGTAAACCGTACGTACGCATGCATGGTGACATTATCATTTATAGGATGGATAGAATAATGAAAATGGTTTTACCTTATTTATAATAGAATCATAGTATGTTTATGGTACATGATTTTTTATTTTGGTAAAGAAATAACAAATAAATAGAATGTGGAAGAAGAAAAGAACTTTGAATGAGATGATAAAACAATTACCTCTTCTTTGGGTGTTTCCTTTTGAATTGAACAAAAGGGCCTCTTAGGTTGCCTTTTTTCATCAATGGAAGACCTCTAGGTTCATTTGAGTGAAGTTGGGATTAGATTTGGGAAGGGGTTGGCTGAGCCAAATGGCTTTTAAGTTGTGATTTTGGGAGAAGTGGAAGTACCCTATTATAAGAGAGGTGAGGGTTTCATAAGAAAAAATAGGAAATATTATTTTATTATAAAGTCATTTTCAGTTTCTAATTGCACAAAATTTATCTATTTAGAAGATAAGGTGGGAATTTGTGTAAATAATATCAACCAATAGGTTTTAGACCTATTTATGTCACCATATTACTCCTATCTTTTAGTTTTAACTCTAAGTTAAAATAGTTTAACTTTTACAATGTCCTCTTGTTTTATTATAATAAATTGTTAATAAAATTACTATAAATTGAAAAGAAAACCCCCTGTGGTTCATTAATGACATATTAAAAATTATATGAGTCCTTTTTCTGAACATTAGATTTTTAGGAATATTATATCATTTAATAGTATAATATTTGTTTTAAAAAATAATTTATTTCAATTTGGACACTATTTAGTATTTGGTTTTTTTAAAGGCATAAAAACATGATTACATAGAAACAAAAACAATTAATCAACTCTAACATGTCTTATCCACCTAAAAAATAAAGGATGACATTAAAACATTCAAATTATATTTATTTCAATATTTATAATATCAATTATTTTTAAATTTCATTAAGAAGCTAATTACTGCATCATCATTGTGTCATTAATAAATATAACTATTTAATGTCTAAAATTAATTAATAAAATTTTATTATTTATGAAATATTTTTAGCTTTCTAATTTATTTTTATAGTAAAATTTTTATTATGTATAACCCAATATTAAAAATGGTTTTTTTATTAATCTTTCAATTTATTATTTTAACTATTTTGTAACGAAAATAAAAATAAATGTCCTAATATAATCCAAGTGGATAAGAAGGATAATATTTTATTCCTAAGGTTTTTTTGGTCAAAATACACCTATGAAATAAAATTAGGATATGTTTCAGGGTAATTATAATATCATTTTTACCTTTATTTACCCTATTTACTTTTAACCAGCGCAAATAAAAATCAAAAGTTACTATTCACCAAAATAATTTTTATCTTACTTAACCACATTTTACTTACTCATATAAACTGTGTTTCTCGGATTTTTGATGTTAAACTCAGAGAGGTGGTAACATTATGTTTTGTGCAAATTTGTAAATTCTTCGAGAAGGTGGTTAAAGACGGTAAAAAGTTCAATAAAATTTTATACATCTAATTTTGTTATAAAATGACTCTAATGAATTAAATTGAACTTATATTTTTTATAAATCTATTTTGAATTAAAATAAATTTAAATAAAACAAATAATTATTTAAATAAAAATTCGGTTTTAAACAATAACGCATTGATTTTCACTATTCATAAAAAATATAATATTTTCAGAAAAATACTAAAAAGCACGCTAAGATAATTTTGATATTAGGAATTAAAAAATTAATTCTATTTTAAAAATTAAAAAACTTATAAGATTCATTAATTAATTTAAAATTAATTCCCATTTGACAAAACCAAAATAACGTGTTTTTAAAAAAGTAAAAACTATCAAAATATTGACATTGTTTATGTCAAATTTAAATGTGAAATTACATATAATGACCTAAATTGTATTAAATGATAAAAATATAATCTAATTATACTTCCATACCATTAAAATTCATAATTTAACACTATAAATTTTTTCGATTAAATAAGTTTTTTTCAATTAAAATTTAGTATTTTCCCTATTCATCAAATTATGAAAGTTATCATAAAAGTTACAAAATTTTATGAAAACTAAATTTTTATTTCCTGATTCTAAAAAATTATTTAATTTAATTAAATTGAATATATAAAAGTGTCAAATATTTGTTTTTAAAAAGGGTTCTCCACTAAAAGTTGGTAAAATTACATTTTTCAAATAATAATTGTTTTATCTGAAAATAAATTTTTTCTTACATTATGTCTAAGAAACACATAATATGGATGTTAAAATTAAACAGAGTATATAAGATTAAAAAATTAGTTAATACTATTAAAAACAGCTTTCTGGATGGTTAGTTTTGTAAGTTGTGGTGTCCTCAAATGCGGTGTTCTCTGTAGCGTAAGCTATTGAATTACTTTAATGAGATAAAATACTATAAAATCATGGGGTTTTAAATTCTCACCTCCTTCAATAAATTGCATCCTTGTAATTAGAAATTGTTTTTTCAAAAATAAAAGGTTAAAAATATCAAAATTCCTTTGTCGAAAATCCACATTGAAATTGGGTTAATAAAATTTTGTCTTAATAAGAGGGAAAGGGAATGAAAAATCACCACCAAATTATGATCAAGATTAAGAGAAAATTTGCGAAAATTAGATACTCATTGTTGGAGGAAAAACATAAATATTTGTAGGGAGTGATTGAGGCCATCAATCACAAAAGAGTGTAAAATTTAGGGCCTCAAATCCATAAATCTATGATGATTTAAAATATCACTGGTTCAACAAAACATAAGGTATTAGGATAACATATTTTGGGTTTTAATATCACTTCCCTAATGTTTAAGAATTAGCAAAAAGACCAGGAACAAGTAGAAGCCAGCCCTAAGAAATTAAATAAAAAATTATGAGAGTTAGGCATACAAGTGGTTATTACATAATCTAGTGTACAACACCCCACATTTGTCCGCCTCCAGAAGTGGGTCACAATAATCGAACGCCGTGAAAGACCATATTCCACCAAGATCAATAAGTGCCCACTTTTCCAGAGCATATGCCACTTGGTTGGCCTCCCGATAGACATGTGAAACCACCAGGGACATTTTCAAAACCTGGTTGTGACAATCAACCCATTGAGGTAGCACACACCACAGCACTATACGTGTCTTGGTCCTCAATGCATTAACCGCATAATGGGAATCAGATTCAAGACATATACACATCCAATTAAACTGGATAGCGTACCTGACAGCATATGTCAGGGCGTTGATTTCTGCTTCAAATGCATTTTCAATTCTAATGGTGTGGGGGAAGCATCCCTTTACAAACCGACGGTAGGTCTGGAACACTCTGCTGCACCCCGACGTACCTGGTGCACCAGACGCAGCCCCATCAACATTAACCTTGAGGCAAGGCACAATGGGTGGAATCCACCGAATATGTTTCAACATTCAAGGCCTGCACGACTGACCCAAAACACCAAGATTTCTCAGAATTTGGAGATCATCAACAAATTTAAGCATAACGCCATCCTGGACTATTGAGGCAGCATAAATATCCCTATGGACAACCATCATCCCTTGTTGTACCGTGGAGTGTGCATCACCAAATCGCATATTGTTTCAATCATCCCATATACCTACAATAATAGCTGCAACAGCCACCAACAGTAGGTTGTGAATTTGCGCACTACATTGAGCACGCGCCATGCCAGAAAGCAGGTCCAGAACCGGCCTATATGTGTCAACCAAAATTCCAAACAAATATCTAATGTAATCCCATAGCTGTTTGGCCCGCTTACAGTCCATGAAGACATGCTGCATCGAGTCCTCCTCAGCCCTGCAGATGGAGAACATAGAAGCCATTTGTAGGACAGTCCATTTGAGAACTTTACCTGTTGTAATTAGGTTTTTCCACATCCTCCATATCAAGAAGAATCTTGCAGGCTGGATGAACTCAGCTTTGAACTACCGCAGCTCGGCCGGTGTAGGATTGAAACCCCCACAAGGTGTCTTGTAAAAATCCCTATAGTAAAACTGCCCAGACATGGCATGGACCAAAATCATAGTATCAACATCCATGAAAGAATATCCATTGATTTCATCTGCCACCTCCACATGGATATCAAAAATAAGAGCATTAATTTTTGAAAGAAGGGTTGAGATGGACATCGGGGCTCCATCTGTTGGATCATTAAGATCACGAAGGGGCTGTGTGAGCCACTTTGTTGTCCAACAATTCAGTTTGGAATCCCTACAGACCAACCATTTCATATCCTGCACAATTCTCTCATACGCATGCTTGAGAGAGGCCCAAACCGATGAGGAAATATAATATTCATAAGCATTGAGAAGCCTATTGGTAATTCTATTCGATAGGAAATCATCAAAACCTCCATGTGTGACCAGTTTCCAAGTGAATTTCCCTATCAATCAATCATTTAAGGTGTGGAGGTCCTTTACCCCAAGGCCCGCATCTCCACAGGCTTTATGCATTCCATCCACATAACTGTAATCAGCTTCCTCTCATGTGGTGACCCCATCAATATGAAGTTTCGCACCATGCTCTGAAGCTCTTTAATAAGATCTCTTGTCCAGCTATAATGGGAGAAAAAGTAAACAAATTTCGAATTGATGTCTGAATTCACCAGGCAGACTCTCTCGGCCAGTGACATAGCCTTTCCTTTACAACTGGCTTGCAGATGAATAATACCAGCAAAAATTCCCTCCAAATACTTCCTTTTCACCTTTCCCCAAAGCAGTGGGACCCCATGATATTGGAAATGAAGTTATCCCCTCTTCACCCCATGATAATTAACAATCCCTTGTTCCTTTTGCTTACTGGAACCCCATTCCCAAAGATAATAGAAGACTTGTCCCAGCTAATGGCCTAGCCAGCCACCTCCTCATAATGACTGAAGAGGGCCTTAACTGAGTATAAAGTTCACCTTGAATCTTGTCCAAGTAATAATATTTCATCTGCATACAAGAGATGAGATGGGGCCAACCCACTCACACTAGCCCCAGTCTGCTTGTACCATCCCATTTGACCAAGGTCATTGATACACCTACTGAGATACTCCTCTACAATCTCAAAAAGAATTCTAGAGAGTGGATCACCTTGTCTCACCCCCCTGGTGAACAGAAAAAATCCCCTCAGGACACCATTAACTTGGATTGTCAACTTTGTGGAACTAAGAATAATGTGGATCATGCTCAAAAATCTAGAAGAGAAGTCATACCTCCTAATGACATCCAAGAGAAAATCCCATTTCAATGTGTCAAAAGCCTTGGATATGTCAATTTTGATAGGAAATCTCCCTTCCTTTGACTTCCTTCTGAGAATATTGACACTCTTAGAGGCCATGAATAAGCACTTTTGGATGTCCCTCCCCTGGACTAAACCAAATTGGTTCGTGGGGATCATACCATCAACCATCCTACCAAGCCTTCTCATCATGATCTTGCTAATAAGTTTGTGTATTGTATTCCCAAGAGAAACTGGCCTGATGTCCTTGATGTCAAGGTCATTCTCTTTATTAGGAATGAGTGCAATGAAACATGTGTTCATACCATGTGGAATGTAGGAATGATAGAGTAATTCCATCATGGACTGCTTAATGTCATTCTGCAAAATGTCCCAGTAAAACATGAAAAACTTATTCGTAAATCCATCCGGTCCCCGGGAACTTTCCAGATTGAGAGAAAGGAGGGCTTATCTAATATCGTCTTTGCATGTGGAAGCTATTAGGAGCTGATTCGACAGATCATCAATGTAGGAGCTGATGTTTTCCACCATATAGTGAATCCCAGACTGCCCATTATCAGATTATATGCCCTTAAAGTACTCAACCACAGCCACTATAATCTCATTCTCTTCCATGTAGAGTTTCCCATCAATTCTAATTACCTTGGTACCTCCCCAAACAATCTTTTCTTTGTGTAATCTATTGATGAAATTGTAATTTCTATCCCCATACTTTAGCCACTGCACATTTAGTTCGTTTTTGAACAATCATTCCATAACTATGAAAAGATCATCGAGCGTGTCATGGGTAGAAATTTCTTCTCATGAAACCCGCAGATACTGCCCCTGACCAGTAAAATTATGGCCAACTCATCCTCTGATTTCTTGATATTTTCATCAAGTTTAGAGAAGGAATCCTTGCTCCATGATCGTAGCCGGCCCTTCAGATGCTAATGTTTTGTAGCCATTCGTTGCAGCAGACTTCCAATTGTTTCAAGTTTCCATGGTTGTAAAACAAGTTCCATATAGCTTGGCATCACAAGACATACATTTTTGTAATGAAAGGAACATGGGATGACTCTATCACCTAAATCTTCACATCAACAATAATTGGGTTGTGATCAGAGTGGTTCTTAGGCAGTGTGAATCCAGAAACACCATGTGCTACAACCTGATCATCAATCTGAACAAAACATCTATCGAGCTTGCAAGCCTGTTTCCCTTCCCAGTTGTATCTACACCATGTGAAATCATTTCCAGAAATTGCAACATGATCTAGATTTCAGGAATTAATACACTCAAAAATTCAGAGGGAACAATCCTATTAAAAGTTGTTCCAGTTTTTTCCTCGGGCATCAAAACATTTTTGAAATCCCCAAAAAGCAGCCATTTTTTATCCATACTATTAGATTTGCCTCTGAGCACTTCCCAAAAAATCTCTCCTCTTGATATAGGAGTTGGAAGCATAAATAAATGAAAGAGAAATATTCTGTCCATCAATGGTACACTTAACCAGAACACTTTGATGACCATTGTTGCATGAAGTAATCTGCAGGGTGTTATGTACTAACACCCAAAAGTGGTCCATAGAGGATGCAGACTGATTGCTGGACACAAATATGTATCCTAGTGAGTCCCACCTGAATCCCTTACAGTTATCAAACAAGCCTTTAGGTTCAGCAATACTGACAAGAATTGTCTTGTAGGTCAAGATATAATGTCGAGGGGCCCTAAAAGTACAGGAATTCCCAAGCCCTTGACAATTCCAATATAGAATCCTCATTTCTTTCAAACCATACCTCTTGTTAGAGGACTCCATTTCTTCTCCACTGAGGCTGGAATGTGCCATTTTTTCTTTTGACCTCCTAGTCCATTCATCATGCCATGCCTGGGGGCAGTGGCACTATCATGCTCCTTGAATACCTTTTTTGCTCTTCCAACGTCCTTACCATTACCAGTAGACTGGTCTTGGGCATCATTGTTAGTAGGTAGCTCATCCACACCACCACTATGATCCACAACAGCCTCACCTGTACTGACTTGGCCTAATTTTGTTAGTATCTTCCCCTCCACTCTCTTTATCTTGCCATCCTCACCCAACAGCCTAGATAATCCACCTACAACAACATCAACATCTAGAATGATTTGGCAAGCTTCCTCCACCTGCACCACTGTACCTGCTTCAGCCAGAAACTCAACCGTGCCACTGGCATTAAGAATCCCTTCACCCCCCCCCCTCATTGGAAACATTATAATGTTGAGCATCATCCACCTCGTCTGACCAAAGTCTTCCACTAAGCTGGGTAAGGGTGTTGCTGGACTTAACGGTAGGATAACTGCCCACATTCATCCTCCTTCATGCAGCCTTGGAGGGGGAGATTTGATTGAAATCTCTTCCTGGGGCAGAAGCCGGCTGTCAGTCAATATATATATATCACCACCAATTCCTTGAACTCTTGTCACATGTGTGCTGGTAGTTTGAGCAGCCCCCAATCCTATAATATTTTCCATGTTGGAATCATTATGAGGGACAACATCCACCATGTCCACTACAGGAGCAGAATAGGGAGATGGAACTGCTAGGGTTTCATCAGCCAGGCCACCCATTTCCATGACAGGTCCACTGGGAACCTCATTTCTCATTGAGTCCTTCACCATTTCCACAGAGGAAAATCCCCCTATGTCTATATTCTCCTTTTTCCCAAGCCCAAACCCTTGACTAGTACCATTGGTCTCCATGTGCTCCATAGGGCATTTTTACTTCTCCTCCCTTCTACTACATGTGCTCTCATCATGCCCCTTCATCATGCTTGAGTGACATACTGTGTCCCTCTTACACTCAGCAATTGTGTTCCCAAAGATCTGGCACCTCGAGCAGAATTTTGGATTCCTATCATACAAGATATCAAGCTTCATATTGTCATCCCTAGTTGTCAGAACCACCACCTCCACAAGCATGCTTGACAGGTCAACATCCACCAAGATTCTGGCATAGTTCCCTAGCTTCGGCTTGTCTGTCTGTTGGTCCATCTGAATCGGATTGCCCACCGAAAAAGAAATATCCCATAGAATACCTGGGTGCCAATACAACCAATTTAGTTTATAAATTCGGATCCATAGTTGAGTATGCTTACTACAAACATTCATTGGATCAAATTTCATATCCCATTCCTACACATTCAGAAACCCTGGGTTCAAGGCAATAGTACCTTTGCTCCATGCTTTCCTCTACATTCATCGGAGGGGAAGACCACAAGGTAGTATCCCATGTCCATCGTGCTCATCTGCCAGTCATCAAATCCCCACACCTCATCAACCCTTTTAGTCCAATCCTGAAATTTCTACAACTGCTCCCCCTTAGGGATTATAACTCTTGCAATGATTGAATATCTGCATAAATTTACCCTCTCTTCCACCACTTCTTGATTAGCCGACGCATGGGAAATCGTCCCCTTCTGTATGACTGTCCTAGGTGGAGGAGCATCAAAGTTAGAGAATGAGGGTCCTGCTGCATTCTTCCCCACATCCACAAAATTCCTCCCTGTCTTCATAGAGACAACATTATTCCCATTACCCTTTCTTGCAAATGAGAACATCTCCTTATGTCTAAGGGGTTCAACAAGAGGCCTCTTACCACCAGCATCAACTTCACGCATCCCCACTATAAGATCATAGGGATCATCATCGTCACCAGATTTGGGGTTCTCACCCAGTTCCCCTTTCACAATACTTCTCTTTCAAGTCCCCTAAAGTTTAAGAATTAATTTATTCATAGAATTAGAGGAAACAATATACTTGATAGGTAAAGTTTCATCATTCAACTAATTCCAACCACAAAGTCATAGTTAGCTGAAATTGATAATATAATTAAAAAATATTATATTTATTACATTCATGCTCTCTTATTCTTTATAGAATAAAAGATATACTCCTTATATCCAAAAATGTTGTAAACTCCAACAATTATAGAATAAACAAACCATTAATTCGTTCCAAGCATGTCCATGATATCCAAAACAATTTATCCCAATCAATCATCACTTCTTCCAAAATCAATACCTCAGTATCAAGACTGTATTAAAGTTTTATCTTTCCTTCGACCATTTATTATCCAAAATGTTTAACATGCTATTGAGTTACATATCTTTGTACCACAGAATCTCAAATCCATAATGAAATAGTATTCCCGTAAAACCCATATATAATCCATAAATATTATATCTAGTACATCATTGATACAATTCCCAAATTAAATAATTTTTTTATATCAACATAAGAAAAGTAGTCATTACTAATTATCTGTGGTAATATCATAACTTGTTTATTGTCCAACATATTAATTTGTGATATAATATGATGATTTGGACATTGATTCATGTAGTGTCCCAACTTCTTCAGATGAATCATTGTACATTTGAAACCTTTTTATTACCCTTTCAATCAATACATGGCGTCTTTTTCTCCACACATATAACAAACTCTCATTCCCTTCAAGCATTTACAAAGATGATTCTTTCGACTTTTATCACATATGGGAAAATCCTTCCTTCCCCTCTTCCCTTTATCCATCTTTCCCTCTTTCATCCTTTTCTTCTCTTGTTTCACATTAAAGCCGTTTGATTAAAAGAATTCATTAATTATCTTATTATCAAATGATATTATTTCTTCATAGAAGGAGAATACATGGGAGAATATTTTGCTTATAAATGTATGTTTAATACCATGAAAGTTATGATCCTTCTTAATCTTTGGATCATGCAAATTGTGGGAGTTCAAATTCCTTCTACTATCTGCCATTTCTAAACAATGGCATACACCAGGTTAGTTTATGAATCACAATGCATAATTCCAGACATGAAAAATACGTAAAAAAAATTGAAAAGATTATGCATATAATATATAATCATAAAATTATTTCATTGAGAAAGTATTTACTCATAAATACTTCATAATTTCTTGTAATGAAAATGTAAATTATCCTAAGCATATCTCCTGAGAGTGTTGTAACCAAGAGTGCAGAAGGGCCTGTTGACATGTACCAAGATACCCTGGGTGAATCCCAAAACTCTTTGTCAAAGTTTTCACTCCTAGGTACATCTATGCCAGAGACTCATCTACCTACTCGTATCCAGATAGGGATGTATTCCATCGAAAATACACAAAATCGCTACATTACCAAAATTATAGGAAGTTCTTCTATACTAATCATCAAAGTCTATCTTAGGATAATGTGCTATAATCAATGTTTTTATAAATATAGTTTCTAGGTTTGTACTAAACATCCTCTGATACCAAATATAAGGCCTTGACCCCAGAAGCATGGAGTCAGTGCATTATTTTAATACATTGGCATGATTACAAGGAATCAAGTCTCGAAAGACCGAGCAGTTTAGCAGTCTTGGAAAATAGAATACATACATCAACATTACATTTCAATTTAAAACATAAAATATAACATATATAGTTCATTGATAACTCCATTATTACTTATAGCTTAACCATTCATATCAATCATAATACACTCCTTGTAATACTAGGAAAATAAATCATAAGAAAGGGGTGACATCAGATGCTCACTAAGGGTATATAATTTAGCATAAGCTATAAAATCATTAAGAAATATGTGTAACAAAAACAAAATCCTTTTTAAACATAATCTTAAACATAATATGTCAAAAATCAATCCAACATCACCATATAAACATGCACATGGATATTCTACTAGTCGAATAATCACATGTAATAACTAATTTTATAATGAGGGAATGCCTAACACTGGACATCATTACCCCATAGTCAAGGCCTCCTGCCAAGACTACAAATTAATTTTTTGTCAAGACCTTGTTCCAAGACACTAGTTTGTCTTGTGAGACCTACCGATGCATCGAATAGATATTGCGGGCTCCACCCGTCACTTACTAAGTCTATTTCATTCCTCATATGAAAAAGTTGAAAAATAACATAAACATTCATATTAAAACTATCATACGAAATGGAAATACATTAACAATAAACCATGAATGGTATAATAACTGATCATCCACAGTCAACCACATACCAACTCATTAAATTAAATATGGAAGATTGTATTATAATAAATCAACCTCAATCAAGAATAATATCCAGTAAAGGATGTTGACAAAGTTGAAATGGATCATTAAATTCTTTTGAGAGATATATCTTTTTTTGTGAATTCATTAAAAATTCACACATTTATAAAGGAAGTAATTTAAAATATATTTTTGAATACAACTGTCTCATGCCACATTGAAACAATTGAATTGAATTTTCATTTCCAAACATTCATCGCCATATAATTAAATCCTTAAAATCATTTTGAAAGTAGTCACATTAATTAAAAGGATTTAGAACGATAAATCTTTAAAACATTTAAAATGATGATCTAGAAAAATAGACCATCCCATAAAACCATAAAAGATTCATTTTGAAAAATAATTTATGAAATACGGGTATCTATGATAAATATGTCTCAGTAAATATTTATATATAAACAATCTTGGATAATAATGACATTGAGGAAATAACCCGTACGTTGCACTTTCCTTTGGTCGAGGGTACATTTAACCTCCTTTATTTTGACCATAGTATGTTATTAAATTATAATATAACCATATTCATATTTATTATATCATACATGATTCATGTATGACTTTATACTGTCCATTTAATAATGATTTCCATGATAAATTAACATTTCTATTAATAATCACTTTCTTTATCGTACGTGTTTTAACCTGTTATTCTTGATCGTGTAACATAGATCATGATTTAAATAATTCTAGAATATAAAAAACTATTAATATATAATATATATTTAGAATATTAATATGTATAATATATAGATATATTAATTGAAAAACATCATTTATGGAGACGGTAGGTCATACGTGCGCATAAACACTCTTTCCGTTTTCATATCTTATAGAACATAACTAAGTGAATAAGATATATTTAAATATATATATATATATATATTCAGTATAATTATTATGTAATATATTATAAACTTATTAATAATATATATTTTTATAATCATCGTTGAATGGTGAATGTGGAAATGAATCTCATCTTGTTGTTGAGACGGTAAGTCGTACCTACACACGAGCAACGATATCATTTCCTTAATGATTAGAAAGTGTGTAATTGGATGGTATATTAATTTTAAAGAGACATTATTATTTTATTTGTATTATTTATATACATATTACTCATCATTAAATCCATCCTAATAATAATGTGCTGCATAAAAAATTACACCACGATGTGTAGACAGTAAACCGAACGTATACATGCATAGTGACATTATGATTCATAGGATGAATAGAATAGTGAATATGGTTGTACTATATTTATAATAACATAACATTATTTATAAGGTACTACATTTATTATTTTGGTAATGAAATAACAATTAAAGATAAAGTGGAAGAAAAAAAGAACTTTGAAAGAGGGGATAAAATAATTACCACTTATTTGGGTGTTTCCTTTGGATTTGAACAAAAGGGCTCATAGGATGCCTTTATTCTCAAGGGAAGGCCTCTATGATGAAGTTAGGGAAGTTGGGAGAAGATTTGGGTAGGGTATATCTTACCCAAATGTCTTTGGAGTTGTGATTTTAAAAGAAGGGGATGTACCATTTTATAAGAGAGGTGAGGGTCGCTTTAGGAAAACCTTGAAATATTATTTTATCATAAAATCATTTTCAATTTATAATGTCTAAAAGTTGATTTATTTCAAAGATAAGATAGGTATGTAAGGAAATTATCTCGACCAATTGGTTTTATACAATTTTAGGTCACCATATTACCTCTATATTTTATTTTTAACTATTAGTTAAAAAGATTAACTTTTACAATGTCATCTTGTATTATTATAATAAATTGGTAATAAACATAATATAAAATGAAAAAAAAATCCCAAGTGATTAATTAATGAAACATTAATCATTATAGGAGTCCTTGGGCCAAACATTTTATCTGTAGGAATAATATATCATTTAATAATATAATATTTGTTTTTAAAACTAATTTATTTCAATTTTGACACTATTAGAATTTAGTTTTTGTGGAAGGAATAAAAACTTGATTACATTGAACCAATAAATTTAACCATCCCTAAAATTTCATATTCACCTATAAAATTTTTAGCTGACATCCAAAAATTCAAATCCTATTTACTTTAATATATATAATATCAATTATTTTAATATTTCATTTAGAAGGTAATTATTGCATCATCATGTTTCATAAATAAATTTAATTATTTAATATCTGAAAATTATAACTAAAATAAAAATATATTGGAAATATTTTTATATTTCTAATGAATATTTATAGTCTAATTTATATTATGTATATCCCTATATTAAAAATAATTTAGTTATTAAACTATGAATTTTACACTTTTAACTCTTCTTTAAATAAAATAATAATAAATGACCTAATCTAATCCAAGTGGTCCAAAAAGATCATATTTTATTCATAAGTTTGGTTTTGGTTGAAATAAACTTATCCAATAGAATCAAAACATGTGTTAGGGTAATTATAATATAATCTTTACCATTAATTACCCTATTTACTTTTAATCGTGGTAAATAAATCTCAAAAGTTTCAATTCACCAAAAATTAATTTAATCTTATTGAACAACATTTTACTTACTAATACAAACCTTTTCACTCAGATTTCTGAAATTAAACTCACAGAATCAGTAAAATGTTTTTCATACAAATTTGAAAATTCTCCTATAAGGTGGGTAAAAGACGGTAAAATGTCCAATAAAATTTTATGCATCTAATTTTAATATAAAATGACTCCAATGAATTAAATTGACCATAGATAGTTTTTATATATCTATTTTGACCAAAAATAAATTTAAATAAAATAAATAATTATTTAAATAATAAGTCATTTTTAAACAATAATGTAGGGTTTCACTATTCATCAAAAATTGAATGTCTTCAAAAAATACAAAAACATCACCCAAAGCTAATTTTGATATTAAAAATTCAAAAATGAATTATATTTTACCATATTCAAAATATATAATTTGCATTAATTAATTAAAAATTAATTCCCATTGTCAAAATCAAAAAGTGATTTAAAAAAAAAGTAAAGACTATCAAAAGATTAAAATGTGTTTATATCAAATTTAAATGTGAAATTACTTATAATGACCTAAATTGTATTAAATGAAAAAATATAATCTAATTATACTTATAAACCATTCAAATTCATAATTAAACACTATAAATTAATTTGATTAAAAAAGTTATTTTTAATTAAAATTTAGTATTTTTCACTATTCATCAAAATGTAAAAGTTATCAAAAAGTACCAAAAATTTATCCAGACTAACTTTTTATGTCCCACTTCTAAAGAAAATTTTAATTTCATTAAATTTAATATAAAAAAGTGTAAAATATTGGATTTTAAAAAGGGTTCTCCATTAAAAGGCGGCAAAATTGCATTTTTAAAAATACTTCTTTTATCTGAAAAAATTAATTTTTAACTATATTATGTCAAAGAGACCCATTATATGCATGTTAAAATTATATAGAGTATATAAGATTCCAAATGTAGTTATTACTATTCATAACCACTTTCTGAATGGTTAATTTGGTAAGTTGTGGTGTGCTCGAACTCGGTGTTCCATGTAGCACATGCTACTAAATTACTTTAATGAGATAATATACTACAAAATCTTGGGGTGTTACACCACAAAAGTAACCAATCCTACAGTTTCCATTTACATTCATTTGCATTTAATGATCAAAATTTAATCAAGTAATTATCAAAAACAGGTATCTCATAAGAATACCTAATAGGACCAAATCCAAGCTTGTGTCCTGTCATGGTAAATGAATAAAAACATTCAATATTTATGTTAACCCCCTGGGTAACTCAAACAGTCTAACCCCTATGGACAACTAATGCAATAAAAAGACAAAGTCACTCTGAGGAAGCACTCACCGTCAATTACCCCTATGGCCTTTCAACAACAACTACACACTCTCTGGGGAAGCACTCAATATCTATTCCCTATAAGGTCTCCTAATGTAAACTGTAGACACTCTGTGGGATCACTCACCATCAATCCTCATCCCCGTCATCTAGTAGCGTGAACTATAACAGACACTCTAAGGAAACACTCAACATCAATTCCCCCTATGGTCTAGCTACACTAGTTTCTCACAGCTATATACAATTAAATCATGCATATATGATATCAAGAAGCCCAGTGTAATATAAAATACTACATGGATAAACAATTCTAATGCATATCACGAGAATTTAACCAGAAAAAAGGTAATTAGTTCCATCCTATCATGCAAGGAAAAGATGAAAGGGTTGCCTCATATAAATCCTAGACCAACGGCCCTAAACGTTCAACAAGGAAACGCACCCAAGAGGTGTTTCATAAAACATGAAACTTCCACATAATATCTCATGAAAAATCCCTTAATACAACAATCAATCTAAGGAATATAAAATAGGGTTCAATTTTCATAACCCGAAATACCCGAAGCATGGGTAATCGTCACGTTGGCATATAAAAATCAAAGCAAATTTTTGAAAGGTAACAAACCACCTACCTCGATGTTGAAGAATGAACACTGTTGAACATCATCTCTTGAATCGGCCTATAAGGCCTTAGATATATAAAAAGTTAAAAAGGTTCTTACTTGACTAACTCACAAAAGAAGTGTAATCTAGATGAGAGGCCCTAGAAGAAGGAATGACTCACAGTTGGGATTCCAACGCACCCCAGAGATCAATTCGGACCTTGGACAGAGAAATGGTGGCTTTGAAGAGATTCATAAATTATGTATGCTCCTTCATGAGGCACGACCCGATGAAAATCATTATGGAGATGATATGCAACCCTTGTTTGAATAGTCTATTAAAAGAAAAATTACACTGAATGTAATGTTACTGAACAAGACATGTTTTTCCTCAAGAAGCCCCCTATATTAGCAGTCTTCCACGTCACCCCACAAGACAATGTATCATCCATTACATGCCCAAGATGCCACTGTCCGCAGTAACTGGGTACATGTCATGTACTTAGAAGTACACATCTTATACCTAAAAAATTTACAAATTCACTTCATTCTCACAAAAACACCTAAACACAAGACCCATACCTGAAATGATGATTTTGGATCTTATAAAACTCATGGTTCTAGGTTCCTCCCAACGGTGCCTTGTACCTGGTTGGTCACATGGCCTCATACATATTTTACAGAATTCCAAGTGAGGGCCTTGGGTGTAATAGTAAGAAACTATGCTTTCATTGCTTGTGTATGCACAACGAAATAAGAAAAAATAAGCAGTAGCAGAAATAGTAATAACATACAACATAAGTAAACAATGGAAGGATGAAAGTAAAAAAATTAGTGTACTATATATATATATATAAATAATGAATGTCACATATTTATAGGAAAACATCCAATCGAGTCACAATGGTAGAGATACATTACTAAACTAAAGCACAAAAAACTCTTGCAGCATCGTATGCCTCAACTTAGTCTTATGACCTCTAGCTCCATAGAAATCAATCACCTAATGAAAAATGGTTCTTTCCCATATCTATAAATGAAACCATATAATCTATTTTGGTCTAAAAGAATTAGCCAAATAGGGTGTGAGATGAATCCCAGTAGGCAACCACCACATGATCATTGCCTAATTGTTAGTGAGTATATATAATAGGAAATAATTGAAAGCAGCAATGAAACTAGGAGTATAAAAAAGTAACCCATCCTACAGTTTCCATTTAAATCCATTATCATTCAATTATCAACATTTATAAAGTAAGTATCACAAACATGTATCTCATAAGACAACCTAACAGGACCGAAATGAAGCTTGTGCTTTGTCTTGGTAGACACATCACAACATTAAATATTTATGTTAACCCTCTAGGTAGCTCACACAGTCTAACACCTCTGGCCATGTAATGTAACAAAAAGGAAAAGACACTCTAAGAAAGCACTAACCATCAATTCCCTCTATGGCCCTTCCACAAAAACTACACACTCTCTTTAGAAGAACTCAATGTCAATTCCCTCCGTGTTCTTGAAATGTGATCTATAGACACTCTGAGGGAGTACTCACCATCAATTCCCCATGTGATGTCATATTGTGACATATAACAGAAACTGTGAGGAAGCACTCAACGTCAATTACCCATGTTATCTAATGACACCAAGTTCTCACAGTCTTGTGCAATTCCATCATTCATATATAATATCAAGAAGCCCAATGTAATCTCAACGACTACATGGATAATCAAATATAATGTGTATCACGAGAATTTAACAAGAAGAAAATGGAAATCAGATCCCCCCTATCAATCAAGGAAAGGAAAAATGGGTTGCCTCATAGTAAACCTAGACCAACATCCCTACACATTCAACAATTAAATGCACCCATCGGTTATTCCTTAAAACATGCAATTTCCACATATTATCCCATAAACAAACCCATATTCCATTAATCAATCTATGTAAAATAAAACAAGGTTTGATTTCCTTATCCTGAAATACCCAAATCATGGGTAATCGGCATGTTGGCATATAAAACTCAAATAAAAAAATGAAAGGAAACAAACCACCAACCTTGACGTTCTACAATGAACTCTCTCTAATTTCATCCATTGAATCAGCCTAGAATGTCATAGATCTAGAAAAAGTTCAAAATGTTCAACCTTGAATAACTCACAAAAAAAAAAAAACAGGATTAGAGGCTCTAGAAAAAGGAAGGACTCACCTGTGAGATTCCAACACACCATCCAGAGATAACATCGGACCGTGGATAGAGAAACGGTGTCTTGGAGAAGATTTGTTGATTTCAATTAATTTTTCATGTGGCACAGCCAGAAGAAGATCATTCGGGAGATAAGATGTGACCCTGGTCTGATTAGTCAATTAAAATAAAAAGTACATGGAGTATACTTCTAATGAACACGATGGGTATTTTCCCCTGTTGGCCTCGCCGACATTATAGTTCTGCCACGTCAACCCACACATCCATGTCATGGCTGTCACATGCCCAAGATGACAATTCACGTGGTAACTGGGTATACAGATAATACTTAGATGTACATGGTGTGTACTTAGATAATTTTTAAATTCCTCCCTTTATCTCAAAGACCCTTGAAAATAAGATCCAAACCTGAAATGATGGTACATGTTCTTACATTTTAGTAAATTTTAAAATTAATATTATTCCCTCTCATCATTTAATATTTTTTTTATTGTTTTGATGGATTATTACAATTATATTGGACATTCTAGGGTTTTCTAAACCATAGCTCCAAAAAGGTTTTGTTATTATAGAAATTTTCAAAGATCCTTGTAAAATAATTTAGTCATATATATTGGATTCATGTTATATAAAATATGTTATTCTATAAGATGGGAAATTATATAGGAATTCAAATAGTTATCATTAATATAATCTTTCCTGATATGGTTTTTTTTCACTAAAATTGACTACGATTGTTTAATTTAAATTTCATTTCTATGATGAATAAAATTACATTATAAAATAATAATAATGAAATTATATGAATATTAATGAAATATTAAATTATTAAATAAGCTTTTAATGATATATATGAAAGACTAATGTTTATTGAAATGTCATCTTTCACTTAGATACAATAAAACCACTATAACGAGTGCCTTTTTTCAATATAGTTTCAACGAATGAAGAACATAATAAATATTTATGTATTATACATACATTTTTTATAACTATACTAATATTTTAGTGTCACATTGAAATATGACATGCTTAATTGAAAATATTAAATGAATGATTGAAATGAAATGGAATCATTTTTAAAAACCCTAATATTTTTATATTGTAAGGGCTTATTAAAAAGTGTTTTGCGAGAGATAATGGATGATCTATAAAATTTTTGTGAAAAAAATATACAATAATAATTGTATTAGTTTCATGAACAAAAAAATTTAAATTTTTATAAGGTTTTTTGGGAAACAAATAATAAAAGAGAATGTGTCATGGAGACACTTTTAATTATCGTTGATTCACAAACCATTGATAGAGACTAACACATCTAGAGGATTGGATATGGATAGAACAAAGACTTATGATTATGGAATTGATTTTTAGAGATATATGTGGGAATAGTATAGAGATAAAACAAAAGCACGTGTTATTTTGGAAATGTTAAAACTAGTGAATATTATTAGAAAAGTTCTACTGAATTTTCATAGGGGTCCAATCAGTAATGTTTTAGAATATAACTTTAAAATGAAATTTGATTAATAAATGTAAAATATATATTATTAATTAGAATTATATATTCCCATAGTACATAAGATATTGATTCTTGATTTTTTTATCAATGTTTAAATGATATTTATCATTAAATACACTTTAAAATCATATTCAAGATAATTCTCATTTTGGGACTTTTAATATATTTAGATAACTATGGAATCAAGATTTAAAATTTTAAATAATTTCATACTTATAATTCCTATCTCAAAATAATTATATTCTATAATTGAACAAAAATGTTTAATTTTATGTATTATTAAACCATTTTTTTACATTTAGCTTTTACAGGGGACATGTTGACGTTGTGTAAGATTTCGGGATAATTATTATACAATTAGACAATAAATAAATAAAAATATTATATATTATATATAATTCATATATAAAATATTCTATCAAATTTAAAAATATTATTTATTCCAATTTATATCCTGATATCAATTTTTTGAAAAAA
This sequence comes from Viscum album, assembly GCA_963277665.1. NCBI lineage: Eukaryota > Viridiplantae > Streptophyta > Magnoliopsida > Santalales > Viscaceae > Viscum > Viscum album. The sequence continues at coordinate 75,154,597 of OY728127.1, read as the reverse complement.
AATGACGTATCATAAATTATGCAAGTACTATGTAAGAATTTGGATAATTATCTTGTTATAAAAATTTAATATTAAAAAATATTGTTAAATATTATTGAGTATACATTATTATAATAAATTAAATAAATAATAATAATAATATACCATATTAAATATTATCTTAATAAAATTTATTTTCACTTCCTTTAAGTCAGGGAAGCACTCTGTAATCATCGATAAATTTTTTTTATATTTTTCGGGACTAAATAATTATTTATATTTATTGAATTATATTTATATGATAATTCTAGTATATTATCATTTAATATATGTTCTATTTTTTATTTATTTTTTAAGAAAAATTTTTATTTTGATTATTTTTTAAAAGTAATGTATTCATAAAAATGTATTTTTTAATACTAAAAAAATCAATGTGTTTTGAAAATTTCAAAAAAACTCCATAAATTATTTATAAATATTGAAAAAAAAGTATTCCATTATATTATAAAAAAATTATAATTTTAAAAAAAATATTGTAAATAAAACCCGATAATACCAAGGAAGAAATTCTTTCAAGTAGAATATATTTTCAAAATCTAAAACCCATATTTCTATTTAATTCCATGAAAATATTTTATCTAAGACAACCATGGAAAAAAATATTATTATAAATCCAATGTATTAACATAGATATACATTTATAAAATATCAAATAATTAACTAATTCTTTAGATATATAAAACTACCTACTTTATTATTGAAATTTATTTATTATTTAACTAAAATTTATATTATTGGAAAATGTGAGAATAATAATTTACAATTTCTAATGTGTATCTAATTGATTATATAACATCACTTATGGATTGATATATATATATATATACTTACTAAACATATATGTGGTTACGATCCTAAACATTATTAAACATTTGAAGTGATATGTTATTAAAAATAAATGGGCTCTCATAATTTTCCCACACCCAATGAAATTTCATCCATAAAATCTAATATAATTGGTATACATGTGGGGATACTTTTCCTTCATGGATTGTTAAAGTCCCAAATATTCTTATTCAATCATTATATACTCCAACAAAAATTTCATTAGACATACTACCTTATCTAGTTAAAAAGTCACATTATGATCATGAATCTAAAATCGTTTTTATTCATAAGAAGGATCTTCCATTAGTTATACATCATTATGGATTAATATAATATACACAACATGTACATATCGATATATAGAGGAAACACAAAACATGTTATGTTCATGATATACAATTTGAGGAAATCCTTCAAGATATGATGGTGATCTAACTATATCAATGACTTCAAATGGGATAATTAGTCTTGATATTAATTTCACTTTTATTTTGAAACACACGACACCATTCCATCTAGTTATTTTATGAAAAAGTTGATCACTTACCAAAAATGAAATAACATTCCTCTATTTATTTTTGTTACACTTTTACATACTTTGATATATCTTGAAATGATGATGATTTAATATCAACATTCAAACCATCCCATTCACTAATTCTTTAAACAACAATATCATTTTCCCAACTAGATACAAAAAACATGGAGTTAGAGAAATTTTTATATAACTAATCCAATGTTTTCATATATTATAAATTAATGAATAGTTGTATTGAAAGAAAATCCACCAATGAGTTTTTTTATACCCACCTCAAAAATAATCCAATGAAAATGATCGAAATGTATGATCCAATTTTTTAATTTTATGCACTATTTTTCCATCAATTTAATGATCAGACTGTACACTAAATCATTATTCAGTGCCAAATGACTTCTGAATTCATTTCCAAAAAATTTATATAATCCATCGATCATGATAAGATATTGTATATAGATAAAATCTATGAAATTTTACTACCACATTATAATAGATTCTAGAATTTTGATCAAAAGACATGATATCATGAATTAAAATAAAATGAGAATATTTAGTCAAATGGTCATCAATAACTCATATCCCATTATTACATTAATAATTATTTACAAATCCCATGATTATATACTTATATATATGTTCCCATTTCAATTTCATAATTGATAATGGTTGAATCACATCTTTCGGTAGTTTCCATTCATCCTTAATATAATGATAAATTACATATTTTATAGAAACATCCTCAGTATCATTATTTATAATTTCCCACAAAAACATATCCCGGAATATATTGATATATATATGTTCTTAATAATTCATGGAATATTGATTCATGTTAGCCTGAATCAATAATTTTATTTCCATCTAATATTCATCAGGTGCACACAACAACCTTTTAAAATACATTACACATTTTTTATCAATATTTCTTTTCAATGGCTCCCTTCATTTTTTTAAATAATTTGTTTTTCCAAAACATGATATTTTTTTAGAATACAGTATTGTTTCCAATATAGATGACCTTATTTTTACATGAAGATCACGACAAGAGGTTTCAATACTCCTCATATACATTGGATGATTATTTAAATCCTTAAATAATGAACTGGTCTCCAAATGTGACATAGTTAATTTTAAATTATCTTCTTTACTCAGATTATATGATTCTTTATTGCAATAAATATATGAAAATAAATAATGAAAACATAATCTCTTTTTTATTTCAATATCCCATATATATGATGTTCAATTATTTATGAGTTAAAATTTACAAAAATATTATATAATATTCATAAATATAAAAAATTACCCTTAAAAATAATACTATAAAATATTAGACTAAAATATCACTACTCAAAGATATAGGTCATGTTCTAGAAATTCTTTCACTATAGATTCATTATTTGTGATATATGTGTAATTACTTGTGAATTTTTTCATGGAAAAAACCAGGATCATTTGATAAAAAATCATTGAAACAAATATTTCTCGATTGGGAGTCTAATACTATATAATTACCCAATACTATTTTTAATTTCTATAATAATCGCTTGAAAAAAAATTCAGATGATGTTAAACATATTTTTAATTTCAATGGTTAGTGTTCTATTTCAATGATACATTTTTTAAATATATATTGCTAATAACCCACAAATCAAAGAATAATAAAAAAACATTTTTATATTAGTTAGTATTAGACATTCATAAAAAACATTAATTTTAGGGGGATCTAATGTCATCCCATTAACTTTAAAATATATCCATTTAATGAATTTTCATATAACCAAAATTCACATTTAATGAATTTTCCAAATAGATTTCCTTTTGTTAATGTGTGTATAATAATACCTAAAGTTTTCTCAAGATCACCGTAAATTTTAGAATATATCTGTATGTCACCAAAAATATACCATCAAACAATTTTATTAATACTCTCTTAATAAACTAATAAATAAATCTATAAATAATATATTTTCATTAATTAAGATAAAGTGAATAACTACAAACTCATAATGCTCATACCATATTCGATACACTAATATAAAAATTTATTCATATATTACCTCTAAATCATTATATCCAGACCAAGGGTCAATGTTTGAAAAATAATGAACACTTTAGAGTTGAAAAATAAAATCATAAATATGAAGAAAAAAATATTTTCCTTGTCATAAATAGAATTCAGTGCTCCATCATCAATTAAAATTCTGATAGAACCATTAATCATCTTAAGATACAATATAGGATCACCTATTGAGTAATTTATATTGTTAATGAAACCTTTACCAATAAACTTATTTAATTTCATTTTAAATTATAGCAGCACTACTAAAGCTATGGGACAATGGGGTTCTAAATTTGGATTAGCTTCAACAACTACTTAAATAGTGACATCCACCTCCCAGACAAGAATAGAACATGTAAAATTAACAATAAATAAGTTTAAATATTCATTTACCATAATAATATTTCTATGTTGGGAAATATTATACATTTTAATTACATGAGGAAGATAACTTCCAACGCCATTTTGGATAAATTTAATAGCGTAATTATATATTTTCATTAGAATGGACTCAAATTTAAATAAAAAAATAAATATAACATCTTTTTCAATTTATTATATCTTATAAAAATGGCCTAAAAAATAATCCACACCGAAAATAACATCAAACTCTAACATATTTATGAAAACAGTATTTCCAGGAAAAGAATAAAATTGAAAATTATAGAAACATTATTATAAATACATATTACTTTAGTAAATCAACCATGAGTTTATAAAAATATATTATTCTTCATTTCTATAAATATTAATTATATATTACTAGATAATTTTAATGAAATAAATTAAAGAGTAATTCTATAATCAGAAAGGGAATTAACATAATTTTGTAAAAAGATACGGTAATTCTCATTAGTTAATTTGAGGTACCCACAACTTTTTTAATAGTATAAATTGATATCATCAAGACTTTTATTGAAATATACCCTAAATACATAAATATCATATAGTATTAGAGTGATATCCAAAGGGCCTTCCGTAAACATATCTAAGAGGATTTTATTCTTGCAGAGTAGTATATATTACCATACAATACAAAGGTTTAAAAGGATCATCCATAGATAGTCATAATATATGATATAATGATATATTATAGTATTTTATATTTATTTAAAATACTAACCCTTCTAATTTTCCTGAGTCTATGAGGAATTGATACATAGCCTTAAGGGAAATCTCTAATATGTGAAGGGCTAGGAATAAATGTCCAGATCTTCATTAACACATATGGGATGATTTTTTGTTTCAAACTAAAAAAACCACCAAAATATGACATAACCAAAATACCACAATATAATGCATGATAAGAGTATAAAAACCTAGAAGTAATACAATTGATATCAAAACTAACTACAAAAGAGTTCCATAGTAGAAGAAAACGAATATTAAAATACCAAGCGGGCGGTAAAACCAACAAAACCCACTGAATCTGAAGGCGTAGCTCTAAATCTCCAAACATTCTCCATGATATAACTCTACAATACAACCCAAGTATCATGATTCACCACTAAATAATTTTTATACTTTACATTTTCTTCTATCATAATAAACAATATATACAAAAGAACCAAATTTCCAAAGCACATATAAATAATGAAAATTCATAGACCTTCAAAAAATTACATGCCTACTCATGACACTAGGATAAAAAAACTTATCATATTTATATAAAATATTTTTTATAAAATTATTTTAAATATTTTAAAATTATATAACAAATAAAAATAGTTTCATTCCAAAAAAATATTCTAGGAAAACAAAAACAAATTGTAAACCATTTCACATTTCTTTCGGCATAACCATTTCCATGTTTCTCAGACACCCCACCCCCCAATTCATGATTCTATAATATTTCCATACTCATGAAGGGTTTCTCATTGATCCACTACGTAGCCACAATGTAGCCAATCTCTATGTTCCCAAATGACGCACACCTCTTATTTAGGGCCACATCCCATTGTACCCTAATGTTACTCGCCCCTTAATCAGGGTCCCATCAAAAGGATGATCTCACAATAATCATTTTACTATAAAACCATTTCAAATATACCGTTATGTATATTTCAGTAAAAACAAAATTAATTGAAAACCATTAAAAGCCATTTTCATACATAGAAAAATCAATATTTTAAAATCAAGATTTTAAAATTCCTGAAAAAAGAACCTTTCAAAACAAACCTCCACAATATCACGAGGCCATATATTGAAATAAATATTCTAAAATCTTGAAACATAACACTTGTCCGAACCATTTTTTAAAATTTTATAAATCCACAAACCATCACTAAATATCATTTCTACCATGCTTTATACATCAATTTCATGATCAAAATTTTAGATTTAATCAATTTGAAAATAATCCTTCAAGTTATAATATTTTGAGTCATGAGTGAGTCTACATACCTCATGAATTTTGCAGAAAGAAAAAAATGGCCGGAAAACAATGACAAAACCAGGTTTAATATCCAAAATCAGACCTTAGATCTCTTCCTGATATTCAAAAAGGCCAAATATAACCCTGGTTTGAATCAATCAACATTGATCTATCCATAAATTAAAATATATTACATTATGAAATATGGAAGAAGTTATATCTAATCAAATCCATGAAAAACTACCATGAACAGTGACTTAATAATGGAATCAAGAATTAACGCACCATGAAATGCATCTGGATCCCTTCTAATTCTACTGGAAATGGCATCAAAACCTTTGAGAGGATGAATTATTGATTTAGTGTAGAACTGGAGGGAAGAAATGTGTTTACAGCCAGTCCTAACCTATATCTAATTTTTTAAGATCTAGTATTTAAACATTTCATGGTTATTCAAACAGTTTGGAAAATGGATCACAAATCATGATCCAGCCTTAGTCATAAGGATTACTTTACATAGTTTTTCGACAGGGTTAGAAAATATTTGTTCTAACCATAAAAAATAATTTTAACCCACTTTTTATGGATTAATCTAGGTGTTTTCCCAATTTGGGAATATTGTGTTCCTACTCATGTGCCTTCCTATTAGCTTATGTCTCCATATGCACAGTTCTCTATAAGAGTGTCATAGTTTCCACAAACCGTGCATGTTTAAAAATTTCAAAAACATTTCTAATGTGCTTCAAACCCACTCAATATTCTCCCAAACAATTTACATAATAAATAATAATGTCAAAATTGTTAAATACATGAAACCAGGGGGCTACATTCTCCCCACCATTGGAATTTTAATCCCTACAAGGCAGAAAACCACTGGTCTCTTAAAATAGTTTGGGCCATTTCTCGACTGTTTCCTTCTCTTGTTCCCAATTCTCATCTTGAATATTTCCATGTTTCCAAAAAAACTGTTCTATACTGATACTTTAAACATGAAATATATTCTTTTACCAATCCAAATTATGCATTAACATGTTAACAAACAAAGAATTTGACTCTAGTTCAATGTGATCCCATTGAATTAAACCATCAGTATCAAGAAGATACCACTTCAACCAAGATATAGGAAACAAATTATGCATTGTGCGGAACTATTGTGGTAATGCTCAGTAAAATTCCAACTCACCAATGAATTTATGTATCTCAATGGTTCATATGTATCTACGAGATAACTTCCTCTGCTACACAAAACGATGATTTGCAAGCCAGGTATAGATCCTAACAAACACATTATCACTCAAATCGAACAACAAGGTCTATTTACTATTATCCACATAGATTTTCTGAAAACACTAAGCCGCCACCATCTACATCAAGATCAACTGGATCTTCTCCCATGCTTCTTAGACAAGGCTCATCCCAACAACTGAATTCTCACAAATTTCTATCCAAAAAATATTGTGAATGACAAGGAAACCCATACAATTATTCAAAATTATCCATTTTTTTCTGTTCCTAATAGTTTTTTCTACATAATAACTTTTACAATTGCATGTGATCTTCCCATTGGCCACCAAAATCCATTACACGATCCTATAGTAAGTTTTCCAATGATTTTATCATCCCTTCGGATTTCCCATCTAAGGATGTCATGTTGTGCACAATGTCAAATGTGTCCCAACGGATTTCTTTGTGGATTTATTTTAACTAGACATAAACTTCGGATCTTTGTTTGAAAATATCAAAATTGGTATCTCACTCTTTAAAAATTCTTGGTTAAAGATTTTTTATAAGTCCTCCACCGTATGAGATTGATGATGATGGATGAAAAAGGAAGGCATAGGGAGATGATACACTATCACCCACATAGATTCGTGGTTCCAAAATATTCAAGGGAGACCTATTACAAAATCTATAGTTATTTACTCTTATCACAAAATTGTAATAGGTAAATACCTGTAGGTCCCGGATATTATGCCTTAACCTACCACAAGTTAAACAAGTAGACATAAAATCAGAAATAAATCCTTTCATACCAAACCTCCATAACTATACATTAAATTCTTCATACAAATTATTTATTCCACAATGAAAATCCCATATTGAATAGTGGTAAGAATTTAGAATTTTTTCATGACAAGAAATAACTATGACCATCCGATCATAAAACCACAGAATAGAAATGACATCTAGTTTCCATCCCTCAAAGGGGTCCCCATCATTTATTTTTTCCATTATCACAACACATTCACATTTATATTTATGTTACTAATTAATCATTGCTGTCAAATCAGAAAAAGAAAAAGAAATATGAATGAAAACTACAATGTCACCTCGGTCTTCACATTCCATGTTCTTGTCTCCTATCACTAACATCAACCTCTTATAATCAAAAGCATTTTTTTCCAACTGAAAATATATATTTATGCTTTATTCATCAACCACTATATTACCTTTACCCAATGTATACATAAAGTGAAATTAAGACATTTAGAGATACTTCACCCATATTCTTTTCTAATATCCAAATCAATTTTTGAGAAAATGGGTTTCAAGAGCTTATGATCCACAAAACCATTAAATTTCACACAAAATAGGTAATGACGCCAAGACATGAATGAATTGGATATGTAATCTACCACCAAATCATGTGTTTTCTTGTTCATATCATGAAACCATAACTATATTGATCCATAAGAAACATCATGATCTCACTTCATAACATAACGTCCTAACCTAGATCGTAAAGCATCACAATACACAACATACAATTGACCTGATTCCTAAAAAATAAACATTGATGATGATGTAAGGTGAACATTAAGATCTTGAAAAGGATTTTGACATTAATCAATCCATATGAATGGGGAATTATTCCTTTGTAATGATTTCATTGGTGATGCTTCTCGTAATATATCAGAAACAAAACATCGGTAATAACCAGCTAGGCCAAGGAAAAAACGTAAATCAAAGTCATTATTCAGTAGTTCCTAAGATGTAATAGCCTCTATCTTTCTTGGATCCTCAAAAACCACCTCTTTTAGAGATTAAATGAGAATGGAAATATACATATTTTATCAAAAAATCGCACTTCAAAAATTTGTAATATAAACGATTATCACTCAATTTTCCTAACAATCTCGCCAAGGGATTCTCACGATCTACCCTTGTCCTTGAATACACCAATTTCTCATCAAAAAATACTACTACAATAGAATAAAAACATCTCTAAAATATCTGATTCATCAATTCCATAATTATTATTAGTGAATTTATGAGACTAAAATTCATTACGACATATTCATAATGGCCATACATACACCTGAAAAACTGTATTTGGAATATCCCCCTTATGAACCCCCAATTGGTGATGTCCTGATTTCCAGTCAATATTAACAAACCACTTAGCTCCCCTCAATTGATCAAATATATAATCAATATGTGGAGGTGCATATAGATTTATTTTCTTAAAACGGTTAAGCTTATGAAGATCTCCATATAGCCAAATATTCATTTCCTCATTTTTTTCAAACAATACTAGTGTTTCCCACCACTACCACAAAGCACACCTTCAATAGTGCCATCACTTTTCAGTGCTTTATTTTTAGGGCTAATAAAAATTCCTCTTTTGAGTGCTTAAAATATAGTGATGATAAATGGTAACCATTATCCATGCTTTATTAGCACTAAAAAAGGTCAACAATAAAATGAAATAATTAAAAATGTATAATTAATAAAATAAAAAATTCATTAAATAAATAATTATTTTTAAGAATGAATTAATTAAATATACATATATATAAATTGTAACAATTAATAATTATTATAAATTAAATCTATGGATATGTAAAATGAATAAAATGAAATAATTAAACAGATAAAAAATGAAACTTGTTAAATTATGAAAAATATCAACAAAAATATTAATTAAATAATTATTTATAAAAATGAATAAATTTAATATACATATGTATATTATAGATATTAATAAATAGTATATATTAAATATAGATATGTAAATGATTATGAAGTTAAACAAAAAAAATTAAATGAATAAATTTTAAAATTATTTAAAAATTTATTAATGAATCAATTATTATAAAAATGAATATGTATAATATATATATATATTATAAATAGTAATAAAAAAATATATCAAATTTAAATATATAAAAAATGAATAAACTGTTTTTTAAAAACATATTAATGTCTTATTAATTTTTAATATTGTTTGGTTTTTCAATTTCACATATATCAAATGTCAGTTGTTACATTGTTTTAGCATACATATATACTTACATATATATATATAATTAATGTAGTTTTATAAAAAACACACACACACATTTATTTATGAAATATATAGAAACACATGCACCTAATATTTATGTGATTTATTCAAATTTCAGTATATTTTTGAATTTAATTATAACATGATATATTTAATATAATATATTTTTAATTGGTCAATTTTACATAATTAAATTTAATTCCATTACAGTTAGGCACTTTATTTTTAATATTTTTTATATTTTTTATTTTAGGTTTGAATTTGATCATTTTCAATTATATATATATATATATATATATATTTACTATGTTTTAGTATATTCAATATATATTCATTTAACATCAATATATATTTATATCCATTTTATTTTTAATAATTTATATTTAATTAATAAACAATATGCATTTTTTAATATTTTTAAAGTGTTCTCGTTTTGAAATATTCAACTTCATGCATTTCTGAAATGCATGTATTTAAGATTATACATCAACTAATACTGTTAAAAACATATTTTTAAATATTTATTTTTAAATAAATATATTTATAATTGTATATTTAATATATTTAAAAATTTATATATTTATTATTATTATAATTAAATAATTATTATTTTCAAAATAATTATTTATATAGTTATAACTAAACAATTATATATATTTAATAATTATAAATTTATAATAAATTTATTTAAATACATCCTTTATCAGCACTAAAATATTAGTTCTTATGAATATGTTCTTTATTGGTTCTTTTTTAGCATTGATAAATAGCCATATTATTATTTCTTATCAATTTAATTCTGATAAAAGGTATATTTATCAATGCATTTATGAAAGTGATGTTAAAAGTGTTCCGGATCTATTTAAATGAACCTGAACCAGCACTATGTCCGCAAGGGATTCTGAAGCTCTCGGGGAAATCCATGGCTGTCAGCATGACTCTTCTATGTTACTTTGATGAATCATGGCTAGATTCCAATGTTTGTTATTGTCTACTTTTCCTATATTGATGTTTGATCTTTTTGGTTCCATGTTTCTCCTTCGGTGTTTTTTTGTGTTCTTAAAAATAAAAATTCCTACATCTCATCTCCTTGCCACTGTCAGCTGGACTCTTCAAGGTTCATGTAAGGATCACAAAGATTTATCATGATATTAGTCACTAGTGTTTTTTCCTATAATGATGAAATGAATAATAGCATTCCTATCTAAATTATTTACCTATAATCAAAAGAAGTAAAAATACAAAAGAACCAATAAGCACTTTTTCAATACATTCTTTTCCAATTAGGAAATGGGACGAAATCATTATATATTCCTTGACCATTCTTTCATGATCAACTAAATAGATAGATGTCATGTGGGTTGTAGTGGATTACCTAACTAAGATGAACAACTTATTACATATTGAAGAGGCTGCCTTTATTCATGAACTAGATTAATTATATATCAAATAGATAATAATTCTTCTAGGTGTCCCATCCAAAGTTGTTTCTAATAGAGATATGATGTTTTTATCTAAGTTAGAGAAGGGAAATTAATTTTTAATGAGCTCATGGGTGAAATTTTTTTCTTACACTATTCTATATGCTGACAATAATTCTAATCACACTATCTTGGTATAAGATGATATTCGTTGAGACTTAATTTTTGTCTTTAGTGACTCCTAGAAGGATTAACATCCCATTATTTAATAATCTTATAAAAATTTATCAATAACTTATCTAGATGGACCTGTATGAGTGATTATATTAAATACATTTTCACTCTCCGTTATATTAGAAGAAAATAGAATAATCTTTTATGAATATTCAAAGTATTTTCTAAGAAATAAAAGGCCGAGTGATGTTTATTCAAAAATATATTGAAACTACTCAATGTTAACCAATGTCGTACAATAACAATTAGAGGTGACCTTGGTAATTTAATATCAATGATCATGTGTTTATTTATATTTCATTGATATTGTTTCACTAATGGATCATAAAGAACATGAAATTAACTCCTAAATAAATAAATCCTTTTAAAATTACTAACAAATTCTAGAAATTTTTATAATAGCTAGTCTTACACATTTTAAAACCCAATCCATTAACATATGCCATCAAGAATCTAGTTGACTCTTGTTGAGTATGAAATTCATGAGGCTGTAGAGATTTTAAATACCACATATGATCTAACAATGCAATCCCCTTTAATTTTAGTATAATAGTTCCATATTTGTTTTATTTTCTATTGAAGGGGAGTTAAAAACGGGGTTAGAGGATTTTATAGGAGAGATTTCTGCAAAGATAGAGGTACCATTGTGTAGGAGGAACTGAGTACCTAATTTGATATACAAGGTACCTTTTGATAGCCTAATTTTTGTAGGGACACTATTAACACAAACATGAACCCATTGGCCTAGTATTATCTATATTGTGGTACTTTTGATATTTGATTTTTGTTTTTCATTTTTTATCTTTCTAGTCAAAGTAAACTTGTATTCTAAATAATCTATGTCCTACTACCATGTTGTCGGGTGATTCATGACTACTAGTTCCTAATTCTAATGGTTAGTCATGAATTATGTATTATTTTTGTCTCGGTATTAGTGATTAATCATTTAATATGAAAACTATTTTCAAAATCAAAATGATTTCATTCAAATTGTATCAAATTGGAAGAAAATTAATTTTAAAGGAAAATATTTTGGATTGGAAATTTGGTTATTTATCAAGTTTGGTGATAAATTGGAAAATGAGACCCTTGTAATCCCTTATGGGAATTTTCATATGCGTGGGTCTGTGAGGAATTGATTCTGAACATGATTTTATGAATTTTTTATATTCAAAATATGCCTCTCAAAAAGGTCCCCAATGTTTCTAGTGGGTCTCACCCTATTTCTACATATCCCTGGTTTCTTCCTATATTTGGTTTTATTAGAGGATTTTTATATGTAGTGAAGTTTCTTAAGGAGGTTGATAATTTCTTCGGATTTTTAGTAACTCCCAAATCCATTAGAGTTTGTGTTTTTTTGGCTCTGCTAGTGTGGTCTAGCTTTGGAATAAAGTGAGTTATTCTCCCGACAAACAATGAATGTTGGGATGACGTGGGAAGTTTTTATGTCTATATTTTTATGAGGGTTTATACCTAAGGAGTTGTAGAAAAATAAAATTGAACAGATCATGAGTGTCCAGCAAGGTCAGTGGATGATGAAGACTTATGTTGAAAACTTCAAAGAGCTGGTTTCATTTTCTCTCGAGGCGGTTTTGCCAGATCTATTGAAATCTTCTCTTTCTATTTGGGGTCTTCATACAGGGATCATGTAGCATGTCTTCTTCTCCACATATATACATTTTGAGAAGTTTTTGGAGGAATCATTTTTGGTTGAGTTTTTGTGAAATAAGAATAAAACACATTGTCTTAGTTGTTGTCTGTCGTCTTTTTGTGAAGACGTTCATAGATTACTTGTTTTAGTTATGGGGATGTTGTAAGTTCATATTTTATTATATAATTCTTGATGAAATCTTCCTTTTTTAGTTCAAATGGTTTTTTTCATCATTTTATCCTTTTAATGGTTAACCATTCATGAATAAGTTTCCATATTTATATCGTGCCTATTTGGAGATGTCTATTTTTTTGGATCTCTGTATTTGTGCCTTTTTTGTGGGTACATATTTCGAATTTATATATTTGGTTTGTTTAAAAATATAATGGTTCATAATTTTGTAAAATTTTATCAATGGAGGCATGTACTCCTTTCACACCTAGTGAAATGATCCTTAAGTCCTTTAAGACCTGTTGAAATCCACCACACCTCAATTTGATGCACAGTGTTACCACTATGACTCAACGTGTAAAGCCTTTTTAAGAGTCTTCTGCACCTGAAAATTAATAAAACACATATAGATTGTTTTTAAACATTATCAAAACTATCCATAAGTGATTTGGGATGTCCATGAATCTGCCACAACTCAATTCGATGCACAATACGACTAATATGATCCAATGTGTGTATTTTTATAAAAAATATACATAAATTTTTGTAAAAATGCCAACTAAACAACTCAAAACCATGTAAAAAGATTCAAATTGTTTACATAATTTAGATAAATGATCCATAAGTCATTTTTGATTTGTAGAAATCAGCTGCACCTCAATCTGATACACAATGTGATCAATATGAGTCAAAGTTTGTGTTTTAATTTTAAAATTACATTTTAGTAAAAAAGAAAAGTGACATACTGAAAACTAATAAAACACATTCATATTTTTTTTAAACATTATTATAATGGTCCATAAATCATTCAGGATGTGTATTATCTTCATCTCAATCTGATCCACTGTGTGACTGGTATGACTCAAACTGTATCTTTTTGTTTAAAATTGTCCTTGATTTTCGTTAAAGGCCAAGAGAGCTACTAAAATCAAAGAAAATTCATTATTCGTTTATTTATACTTTACAAAAATGATCCATAAGTAATATTTGATGTGTTGGAACTATCTGAACCTCTATATGATACATATTTTTTCCAGGTATGAGTCAATGTTCACATTTCATTTTTAAAAATCCATTTTAGTGAGTAAGACACATGACGTATTAAATCCAATAAAAAACAATAATATTGTATTTCTGCATTTTAAATACAATAAAATTTTCATTTGGGATGTTTTGGAATTAGTTTCACCTCAATCCGACACATGTTGTGACATTTATGACTCAAAGTTCCTTTTTTTGATTAAAAATTGTCATCAGTTTTAGTAAAATGGGAAACTGACCGTCTCAAAACTAAGAAAACACATTATGATTGTTTTTATAAATTAAAATGATGATAAAAAATCATTTTGGATGTTTTTTAATTGTCCTCACCCCAATATGATACACGATGTGCCCTGTATGACTCAGAGCATCCATTATCAGTTTAAAGATGACATTTCAGTTCAAAAAGTGCATGTAAATGAAAACTGATCAAACACACACATAATTTCGTGATAATTTATAACAATTATTCCTAATTTGTTTCAGAAGTGTAGGAATACATTATAGATTAATCTAATACACGATGTTATCCGAATGAGTCAAAATATCTTGTTTCTAGTTTAAACTGGCATTTTAGTGAAAAAGACTACTATCGTACTCAAAACCGAGAAAACACATAAAAATTGTTCTAATAATTTACAAATATTATCAAAAAGTCATTCGATATGTGTTGGAATCACTAGTTCCACAATCTGATGCATGGCGTGACTAGTATTACTCTATGTCTATTTTTTTAATTAAAATTGATAACAATTTTAGAAAAATTAACACTTTCTGCTAATTTATTTCTCTATATTATTACTAACATAATAATTGATTTCTTTTAAAAGGGTGTTCTTTTTATCGAGGAGGGGTGGTCTTGTTTATAAATCTCATGATTCAAGTTAGGATTATGAGATTAAGGAACATTGATATTTTTTAGTGTGGGTAATAATTTGTATTTATGTAATTATACAAACCAATGTTCGAAATATATATATTATATTGTTCTTTTCTTGTGTTTGGGTTGTAAATTAATTTTCATTTAAATCTTGTATGGGGACTTTTTTGCAGATATCTATTGTGTTTCTGGTGTTATGGTGTGCGGTTATAGCACACTACAGAATGGACCTTTAACATCGCCTCCCTAAGCGCTGATAAAGGAAAATATATCAGTGCTTTTATAAGCACTGATAAATGGTTCCCTTAGAGTTTCTAAAATAAAGAAATAGTAAATTTATCTTTTATCATTTATTGTAAAATCCCTAATAATTTTCCTATTTATCAGTGCTTGTTTAGTGCCAACAAAAGAATACTTTATCAGTAATTTTTTAGTGATGATAAATGAAAAAGAGTTTTATCCTCATTCGTGTAGTTAGTGATTTTATAGTGATGATAAATTCCATTTCTAGCATTGTTAATGGACTATTTTTTAGTAGTTCATAGAGACGTGACCGGATGAATGAACCCTCTTCTATACCACTATCCAACTACAACAACAGTTCCCTTAATTTGGTTGGTTCTAAATAGTAATCCTAAAGGGAAATAATACTGGTCCCTGAAATTGATCAATCATAAAATCAACTTATTTTATGGAAGGAAATCCTAAGAAATATTCTAGAAAAATATCTAGATACTGATCAACCACTGCATAAGAACCACGTTTTTTATCACTTCCATTTATGCAAAAGTCGATGCTACCAATTTTTATGAGATTTTACCAACTACTAGTGCCACCAAGCCTCTTGCACCTGCCTTTACACTCTGGTCACCTATATAGATATTCTTGACACCATCATCAGTCATAAGACTGACCTATCAGGTACAAAAGCTGATGTTTGACATATAAATTTACAACTTATCCATACACAAGATTATGTCATGGAAATTCATTCCTAGTATATATAAATCCCATAACAGCTCATCTCCCTCAACATTTATAGAAAACTTTCTACACATAAAGGTTCAATATTCACTTTGACCAAAAGTATTTTTATGTTTCAACACCAAAGGAATAATCTCAACATTTAAACCCCACAAATCAACAACATGATAATCAATAAATCAATCGGATGCGTCTGTATCAAAAAAAATCTTGTATAAGGGTACAATTAAAAAAATTTACCACACACTGATGATTATTCAGATTGATTATCCATAATAACTTTCTCATATTCATATAATTTCATTCCCATTACACTTCCATTATTTCCCCATTAAGATTTCCCTTGATGAGGTGTCATGTTTTTTCTACATTCACCATTGATAACTCTATTCAAATAATGCGGATTGTTCTACTTCCCTCATCCTATCAAATAATACGATGTCTCCAACATATGAAAAGTGACTTGAAAATACAACCTCAGAC
The DNA here is from genome assembly GCA_963277665.1 of Viscum album. Classification (NCBI taxonomy): domain Eukaryota; kingdom Viridiplantae; phylum Streptophyta; class Magnoliopsida; order Santalales; family Viscaceae; genus Viscum; species Viscum album. Next base: position 75,137,603 of record OY728127.1, on the reverse strand, counting down.
CACTGCAACAATTGAACATAATATTCCCCATCCGATTTCAATTGTGGCAAGCTCTATTTGGTGTCATGTACTCTTTCATTTTTTGGTATAATGAACCGCATTGGAAACATCCATATTTATTCATAGACTATGGAGAAATATTCACTTATCCAAATGTCTGATTCTGAGTCTTCCCTACTCCTTGGAAATATGTTTCCCTTTTTCACTTACCCCCATCTTTAGAGATGGCACAATTTCTTATAGGTATTAGCATGCTCCCTCTACATGTATCTCCTATGATTTCCCTTTCTTCTAATGTATCTCAATTGACCATCTCCATATAATCGGTTATACAAATCATTAAAACCTACAATAGAATATCCTACTTTATCCCCAATACAAAAAATGTTTTCTTCAAGGATTCACTAGTAGTAACATAAGGTGAAATGTTTACTAAATTAAAAAATTTACCCATGTATACTTTCACTAAGAGGATCTCCTCCTTCGTGGTGAAAATTTTGTTGTTAATTCTATCCTAGATGTGTGAGGGTATAGTTTATTGTTGATCAATTATTCAAAATCCTCCCAGGAAAGGGAATGGTATGTTTTTCATGAACATCTAATTCCCTCCATTAGAATAATGATCGTCTAGTATATACGTCTACATCATGAAATTTTTCTCTGATAGTGTGCCATGGAAATCAATGATTTGTTTCATCATGTTCAACCACAAATATTCCTTCTCTGGTTCTAAATCACCGTAAAAATATGGGTAGAGTTTTCTTCTACAACTAGATAGAGTGATCCAATTAAACAGGTTCATCTTAGAAGCTCACTTGATCAAAAACCTTAAGTACTCGGACAATACTCTGAAATAGCTATTGTATCACCTATAGATCATGTGTAACCACATTAATATATGCTTCATCGAGTTCATTTCTATGATTCCTATCAGTTTTTGTTTTATATAAACACAAACAAAATCCATATTTCTCACCCTCTGACAATTGAATCCTTAAAAAATTAAATTATATTACATATAACACTCACATAATTGAATTCCAAAACTCAAACATTCCATTTTCAACCATTTTATAAAAATAATATAATGATTTTAAAAATACAACTATTTTCAAATTACCACAATCATGCTTTTTACAAAATCACACATCTAAAAAAATTACTACAGTTTTTCAAAACTAAAACTTTTCACAACAAAATCATAATTCATATCTTAAAATGATGTATTTTCTTCTAGTTGGAATTAATTTCCAGAAAATCATGTTATTCTCTTCTCATTGACTAAACTCATGATAATGATAATCCAATTTCGATAGGTGTCTCCAAAACACTTATGTACCCAACTCCATCATAACATAAAACCCATCATAAAAAGGTTAGATACTTCTTTTTATGCTCTACATTTCAACTCTAGAAAATCTTACTCCATTCTATCTTCCAAAGTCAATGAATATACCACAATTAATTATAACACCAAGGCCATGAAAATAATCACCAAGTAACATACTGACTAAGATTAATTTCACTTATATGATAATGATAAAATAAAATGATACCACATTTAATGTTCTTCCCCTCCCCATTAGCTTGAGTCAAGCTAGAATTTACACTTTTCCTTAAGGGACATCCCCAAGATGCCAAATTCTAGAATTAAACGCCAAAATAATCATTAACAAAATGGGGAATATTTGACCTTTGAAGATAAAACAACCCAAACAAACCTGACGTAACCAAAATACCACCACATGATGCATGATAAAAATTAAAAACCATTCAATACAATAACATTGATATAAAAAAATGAGAATAGAGTACCACATCTAATCATGACTAATATAAAAGTACCAAACTAGGGAGAAAATCCAAAAAACCCAAGGACTCTAATGATGTATCTCCAAATCTCCAAACATGCTCCATGCTCAAACTCCACAATACTACCAAAGTATCATGATACCACGCAGGAGAAGTTTGATAAATTACCCTTGAATGTGTCCTGATAAAAACATATAAATAAAAGCACATATAATTTAAATCATGTGTGATTAATGAATCTATGTAGGATTTTACCAAATGAATTCCCAACTGATCCCACTAGGATAGAACATGTTTACAAATTTAAATAAATAAATTTCAGTAAAACCATTTTATATAGTTCAATAATATATAATAAATCCAAACAGCTCAATAAAAAATCTGTTTCCAAAGAAAACAGCCAATAACTTTGTAATAAATTTGACATTCATTTTTGGAATACCCATTTTCATGTTTCACACACAAACCCAAACACACATGTTTCTCTGATAGTTCCTTACTCATGTATGGTTTCTCATCCATCCACCAAGGAATCACAAGGTGGTCAATCTACGTGTTCCCTAATGACACATACCCCTTATCCAGGGTCACATCCCTTTTTACCCCAATGATACACATCCCTTATTTGTGGTCATGTCAAATGAATGAACTCACACAGACCCATGAATTCCAAAACCAATTCAAATCAACCTTTCCCATCCATTCAAATAAAACCCTTTTTATTAAAAATCATTAAAATTATACATTTACATAAATCCAATAAACATTTATTTTTGACACAAAATTTTAATACCAAGAATGAAATCACATTTGACAACAAATTTCAAAAATACCACAAGGCTGTATTTTGAAATCTGAATTTTAAAATAAATAAAAAAGAACATTTCCCATCCAATTTCAACAATTCCATATATTCACAAACCATCACTAAAGAATGTTTATTCCATGCTCTCCACATATATTTAAAAATCAATATCATGGAATAAAACCAATTTGAAACTAATCCATCAGATTCTAAGATGAAGTGTCGAGAGTGAACCCACTTATCTCTAGAATTGTGGTGAAAATGTATAATGGTAGAAAAATGCACATAAAACCGAGTTGAATCTCAAAAAACCATCCTTAGATCTCTTCCCCAAAAATAAACTTGAAAATTATAACCATGGTTGGAATCAACCAATTAGATTTATCTAAAGTATACTAAATATAATAAAATGAAATATGAAAGAATGTTTATGTAAGAAAAACTACGAAAAAATCAATAAACGAGGACTTACCACGTCAATCAGACATCAATGCACCATGAAACGCCTCCAGATCACATCTTTTTAAATGGGGGAAAGGTTCCACATCATTTGGAAGGAATAAATATTGTTTTAGGGAAAAAATGATGAAAATTTAGGATTTTAGTTCTAATCACGAACTTGATCCATTTTATAGGATCTTGATTTTAAATTGTGTAATGTTAGTTGCATTGTTATGAAAACCATCCACTAACCATGTGCGAGATTCTACCACATGTAAAACCTCTCATGGTTCACAAGAATTCTTAAGAAAACCATTTTTTAACCCTAACAAATCAAACATTCCTACGTTTCATGGTTTCTCCTAGGTATCCACAATGTTCTAGAAAATTAAGAGCCTGACCTTGCACCTTTCCATTATCCCTTGTCTCATTGTCCATGGTTTTTTGTTGGATTTTCACATATTCCATAAACCATGTACCTATCGTGAACCTGTGTAAAAACCCTAACAACATTGTAAAAGTCATTAAAACCCTCCCCAAATTTATCAAAACACTTTTAAAGCATAAAAAATATAAAGAAAGGGATACTTACAAGAAAATGGGGGTGCTAATGATTATATTTTACTATATGATATAGTTGTGTCATAGTGTGGAATGTTGAATGAGTTAATTCATTCAGGTACAATCATTACATAATTTGGCATCTAAATTTCAGTGGGATAATGATATATATGATACAAATGGTTTAAATGTAATATTTTTATTAAATAAGAATTTTCTATGAAATTGTTTTTGGTTAAGACTTATATATGATATAACCAAAGCAAATTACTTGTGAGTTTCTAAAAGGTATGTTTAAACACATGATATAGATGCACGTAGTGGGAACATTCCTCGTATACTAAATAAAGTATTCATGACCATGGTTTTTGATTTGAAAGCCTCATTAGAATATCTATTTGGTACACTTCCTCCATAAATATCTATCTTAATTAATTCTCATTCATTGAGATATACTATATCACGGTAGAATGGAATGACCCAAGAAAAATATTTGAGTGATTCTAAGAAAATCCTGAATACACCTTGGATGGAATATCCATTTTCATATTCTTAGGTGATCATCATCAATAAACATAGAATGGAAATGACTATAACACTATATAGAAAAAGGTACGTAATATTTTCATCTCTTGATTCACATGATTTTACATTCAAACACATTTTTTATGGGATTAAGGACTTCTTATACATCTATGAATATGAATATAGGTTAATATGTACTTATAAACCGATTAATGGTATTTGTGCCACTCTATGATGTTCAATTGATTAAATATTATAACAAATTCGATCTTATATATCATAAATCCTAACGTATTTCATGTCATATAACATAATTAAATATAAAATCCATGTTTTTGTAGACATTATATTGTGTGATATGCAGTATTCATATTCAATGATGGAAATTTCTTGTGTTGCTAAAATATAATATATTATCCAATTTATGATGTCCTTTTTTATTGATGATATGATAATAGGTTATATTTAGTTATTTTATTATCAACCATAGATTTTGACATATATCATGTAAATAGTTTACATGCCATGGAATATCATTCCCATCCTACAATTGATCCAAAATTGTTAAATATATTATATAGTAGAAATAGTGTATTTTTATTATTTTTAATTTATGAAGTCAATTTTAATATTTTTAAAATATTTCTGAATAAAGATTACATAAAATTTTTGGGAAATTAATTTATTTATAAAATTATATATATTAATTAGTTATAGATATATATTATTTATTTATTTATTTTTGAAAAAATTTCAAATAAATATTAGATAATATTAAGAGTTAAAATTATATTATATTTTTTTTAAAAAATTATCTTGTTGTAATTATAATTTGGATATGAATTTAATTATGTATAAATTGAAGAAAAAATTATAAAAGGTTTATAAATTTAAAAAATATGGAAAAAACTATTGATAATATTTTATAAATTTTAATTTTTTAAAAAAATTTATTTCAAAATGTTCATTTTATAATGTTTTTATTTTGAAATTAATTACACCTTATCAGAAAAATCGTTATGAATTATGTGATCAATGGTTTCAAAAAATATAAAACATGATATTTGAAATTTTAAAAATGTTTATATAATTTAAATTTCTGTTTGAAAAGGTAATATTTCACAGAATATAATATATTAAAATTAAATTTAATATAATGATTAATATGATGGTGTTAATATTGCGAATAAATCTAAAGTTATTATATTTATTTCATTATATAATACTATATATTTAATGAATATTTATACTGAATTATGAACTGTTTACAAATATTGATATATGAATTATTCATAAATCAATATTTCATGTGGGGAAAAATGAAATGAATATTTTATTATTTATTAAATTCCATCCTATTATTAATGTTGGTAAATTGTGTAACAAATGTGAATATTTTCTATAAGACAATTTATTCGAAAATATTATTCTATTGTATTTTCAATCCTTTCATAAAAATCATGATGTGAAAATATAATTTTTTGTTTAATTCTTCCCCAAACATGGTTTTAAATTAATTTTTTTATTTTTTATTTAATTAAGAATTATTAGGTTTTATATTTTTTATGAATTGGATTTTCACTTGAGTAAATTATCCCATCTATAAATGACATCGGGTCAGAATTCCCCCATACTTGGAGGCGTATGCATTTTCCTTGAAATGTGGGGATTTTCTATCCATTTCTCTTCGATTAATCATGTATAAATTCTAAATTTCATATAATTTTAAACCTTTTAATTATAATTTAATGTATCATTTTCCAAGGATTCAATCAGATAAGAAGAAATATTTTTTACTTTATTTATTTTGTAACACAAAAAAATTGGGTTGTTTAATGAGATTCATATTAATATGGTGTGACCGTACTATTTTTTGTATTGAATATGGATTTAAAAAAAATCAATATAATCATACATAAATAAACTCAAAAAAACATGATATAATAAATATTTCATGATATATATTATTTATAAATGTTTCATGCATATGATGTATATTAAAAATGAATTAATTTAAAAGAAACCCCCACCCAAATACAATGTATTAGATTCCGTCCATTGAATGAAAATTTAAATAACTTGATCATTCAAGCTAGTGGGTTTAGAAAATGTTGGTTTTCCATGGATTATATTCTATAAGGGATGGTGGATATCCACATCCTTAAAATTTACATAACCAATTGACTCTATGATATTTGTGTTGGAAATTTCTAGGGATCCTTTATAAATTACAAATATGAATCACTTATTAATGGTATATTTATATTGACATACTAATTGGTAAACATGTAAGGGGTTATCTTTTTTAGAGGGAGAACATTTAACAAATATCCTTTTTAGAAAAATTATAAAAAATTATACACAATAGATAAAATCTCCCATTATAGATAATAAAAACATCATCATCATTTTTTTCATAGGAAAAATATTTAATAAAGAAAAACTAACTGGTTGTAACTTCATCTTATTTTGTTAATAATTTAGAATATTTCTCAATTAGAAAAGTATATTATTTAGGTTACAAGAGCCCCTTCTAAAACAAAGAACTGTTAATGATTTAAAAAAAATGATCTTTATATAAATAATAATAATCTAAAGGTTATATTTGAACTCCCAAAATACATGGTAATAAAAAAAGAACAAAATATTAATATTAATATAAGACCATGGATTCCTATAAAATTACAGATTAATTAAAAATGATCTATCTGATTCCTTATATGAATGAAGGGAACAAGGTATTGAAGGAATTTATTCCATGAAGAATGGTAAATATATCCTCAATCTCAACACTTTTGATCAATAATATTTAGTGTGTCAATGAGTTTGAGAGGGTGGATTTACAACATGGACTCAATTTGGATATGGAAATTTTTCTAAAATCAATACTTGAAAGGTTCCAATTGTTTATTTTAAATTATAATATGAATTAATTCAGTAAATGTTCACCTAATACTCTTAATAGTTGGGCAAGACTTTATTTCTCTGATCTCAAGTGTCATGGCGATGGTACACAAGAATAATTGTAAAATATTTATCCCTATAGAAAATAATAGGTCATGTAGAGTCTGCAAAAATGATTAATACATAGAAATTGATGAAAGGAAGGGGATTCCATTGTGTGAGGAATACATATTAGGGAAATATTTTTTTGAAATACCTTAAAGGTTGTATGAATCCATTTAGAGAATCCAATTCAAGTATTAATATTACTCAACTAAATTATTTTACTTTGAAATGTGTTAGATACCCAATATATCTTTTAAAAATTTTAAAACATAAATGATGCCAGATGTGAAGAATTAATTAATTGTTAATCATGAATATTTCATTTCTATTGATGAAAAATAGTTTCTATACTAGGATAATAGATGAAATAAGGACTTTTATCAAGGATATACATTAACAAATGATGTGTGTTACTTATCTCATTTTTCACTTGGGAAGGGGTTGTAGACAATAATAGATTGAATAATTTTTATTAAAAAAATCACTACACATGGTTTATGATTTGGTCATTTCTATTACCTAATTAATAAATATACAGGGATAAAATAAATTATATCCCAAATATAGATTTTATCCATGAATATGTTGGATCAAGATTCCACCCCAAATAGTGTCATATTTGTTAGTCTTCCTTTAATGTAAATTTTTTAAAATAATACAACAACATATATGATCTGGAATCCAAATCCCATTTCCATCGTATATCCTAGTTTATAGTTACCATATTCCATTGTCACTAGATACAAGGTATCAAATCATGAAAGACCTAATAGTTTAGTAGTCTTTGGAATTACAGATACATATATGGATCTCACATTATATTGGAAAATATAAAATGCAACATAATATTCTCTTTGATCACTTCATTACATCCTTGACCATAACCCTACATATAAATCATAATACACATATTTTAATCCAAGTGGAAAACATAAGATATTGTCATGCTCATTTGCTCAGTGAAGGTGTGATTATATTTAAATCAGATAAGGCATAAATAATATTGAAAGAATTAATGTTGATCAAATAATGACATATAAATAATAACATTGTCAATAAATTTTTCCATGGATATAATAACAAATCCAACCATCATATGGTTGTCAATAACTAATTTTCTAATGATAGAATGCATATTTTCTGACTGATGAAACATACAGTTGAGTCTACATCATAGGAAATCTATACCATCCAGTTCTTATGCCACGATATCTTATATAAATGGTTGAGGCCTCATCCAAACACCTAATCTTGTTTTTATCCTTATACACACCAATTAAAAAAGGGGATATGTAATTAAATTCTTCCCCCCATCACTTAATAAGTATAATGAATTCATCTTATGAATAATATTTAAAACATAATCAATGTGTGTTAATTATCAGAAACTATCTACATTAGAAGAACCTGCCATAAGAATATTAATACATTCCCTAATAAAACTGATTCTAAACCATCCAAATAAATAATAATTATTGTATTAATACATAATATCCCAGATTAAATTAAAGTTACAATATAGGCTTCACATTGTTGATGAATATTAATACCACAAAAAATATCCTTAAAAAATCCTGATGGAAATAACCTTTTAACATTTAAATATTAGATATAAATTCTGAAAAGTTCCATATTATTGGGAAATAAATATTATTTTAAATTAAATTTTAATATTGTAAAGTGATATTTCATGAAATTTTTTATCATCATGTTTGGTAAATCTATACTTTTCAAATATTTTTAAGTCATTCATTTCTTTCTATTATAAATGTGTTAAAAAGTACCTCATTCAAAAAATTACAAGAATATTAATTTTAATATGTTTTTGTAAAAAGTAAAAAATGATTAAAAATATATTTAATAAACCATTTGTAAAATGTTAAAACCATTAATTAAAACATTTCCAATGGATATGTAAGTAAATTATTTGTAATCGAAGAGATATATAAAGTCGTATTTTATTAACAACATTTTCTGAATAATTTTAAATATCAAAGAGGGGAAAATGGTACAGTTTTTGAAAATTCCTTGAATAAAAAAATCATAAAAAAGTAAATTTTCTTCCAGATAGTGATATTATGTAGTTATCCCTCCATAGAAATAAGTTTAAACAATCATGAATGATAATGAGATTGGGGAATAAAACCTTACAATAGGTCTGATTTCATGTGTACATGTTCAAATATATGGTATAATAAATATAGATTTATGATAAATCTTGTCACAAACCATACTCATATATATAATATCATATATTATTTACTAACAACCTTTTATCATCCATTTTTAAAAAATTCATTATTAGATTCATTATTTAAACTTATAACAACATAGTTTTTCATTTAAATTTTTTGTTTAGTTGTTCTATATCCTATATTTAGATCATGGTTTCATAAAATAGAGAATTTTAAAAATGAATTATAGATATTGTATATTCATTTTTTATATATTTATATTAGTACATAAAATTTAGAGATAGAAAAATAAATTAAACTATCCAGGGACATGATATGAAGTACACATGCATGAATGATATTTCAATTTAACAAATGGATGGAACAAAATAATGGAAGATAACATTTCAAATTTCTACATTAATTATTTTATCATATGTATCAAATATATTTATAGAATTTATTTCTCACTATCATCGAACACCATGTAACATTAATGATTAACAACATAACTTTTATACTTTATTTGATCCATCATGATGTTTTTGGAATGGATTTGACATTTTCTATAATTTATTTATATATATAGAGTCCCAATATCTTACTTTCTAAAACATCATCCCATATAATTGTAGTTATAAATTTCATTTTATATGGCTATTCATATGGATTTAGCTAAATGATTGTTTAGGATATTGTTGTATGAAAACTCAACTAGATACAGGGGTTGATCCCAACCACATGTAAAATACATAGAATACGATATTGAAATATCCTATATGGTATTAATTTTTCTATTTGACTAACTGTCAATTAGATGATCATATATAGTTTTTAATCACAATTATATATTAATATCTTTCTGAAGTCTTAACCAGAACATTTATGTAAACCACATATCCCAATAAGATACAATAAAATATGGTATTATATTTAACATTTCCACTTCTTTAATGTATATTATGGAAATCTAAATAAGATATAATTCATATTTTATTTAAATTAAATGTTAAAAAATTATAAGGTTACAAACAATAAACCATATAACATTATGTAATTTTGAAGTTTTGGGGAGTCTAATGACAAAATCTGTGGTCAATTTTTTAGATTTATATTCTTTTATGCGTAATGGTTATAATATCCACTTAGAGTATTTTTTCTCATACATGAATTGATGGAATACCAAGCACTGAGATACAAACACTATTATATATCTATTCATGTCATCACATTAGAAATAAACTTTTAAATCCTTATACACATTTATATATCCAAGATGAATAGATTGGGATAAACTATGTTACTCATCTGACATATTCTTCTTCATATATGGTATTAAAGAGACACATATAGAGTTCTTGAACACTATTGTTCTATCATAATCAGGGGAAATCTCAAGATCATTTCTCTCCTTTTTCAAATCTACAACTTCAATTTATTCCTCCATAATCCTCACATGGATCCATATTTTAGAATTAAATTATGGATGATATGATTATTCCCCTTACTTAAATATATCCATATACATAACTTGAAAATACAAAAAAAATGGATCTTTTGTGCCCCTGCTCATAGATAATCATTTAAGGTACTTCTTACATAGAGCATCAAATTTTTCATTTAACATTCAAGGGTGGTAATGTATTGATAAATCCATCATCTCTAGTGCATGTTTAGTTATATTTTATTGAATGTATAATTTAAAATTTTAATATTATAATGTATATCATATCTTTCCCCATAAAGAGATATTATGTATATCTATAATGTAAAAATTTACACAACTAACTCCACATCTTGTGTGGGGTAATTTATCTCATGAACATTCAATTATTATGAGGTATGAGATATCACCATGTCATTATTAATGATGATGCACCCCAATCCCTTATTTTTAGAATCATCATATATTAAAAAATACTCACCACTATAAGGGAACATAATAACAGGTGCACTAACTATCCTTATCTTAATTTACATGAAATTTTCATCACATTCATCTGTCTAATAGAACTTGTTTTCCCTTCATATTAACATGGTTAGAATCTTAAAAAACCATGATACATTATACAAAATTCTTTCATAATATCTAACAAAACCATGAGAACTATAAATCATAGTAACTGTGGTTGGTCTAGAATATTTCACAATAACATAATTCATTGAAAGTTCTGTTGATATACCCTCACATCAGATTATATGTCCAAATAAGGAATCATTATTAAACCAAAATTCACACTCTATAAATTTTTTCTTCAAATTTTCCAACCATGGGGACATCTGTAAATATCTCAAATGATCAAAATGTTCTTCCTCTAACATTTAATATATATAACAATATCATCTCTAATGAATGAAAAAATTTTATCAAGGTGATATCTAAAGACTCTATATATGAAAATTATTTAGATAGTACGGTAATTTTTAAGACAAAATGTAATCACTGTAAATTTATAGTTTCTAAAAATTGAATGGAATGTTTTCAGGGGTATTTCAATTTTTACCCTTATTTGATAGCACCTAGTTTGAAGATAAATTTTTTAAAAGTAACAATATCATCATAATTGATTAATAAAATTATTGATAAGGTGTAAAAGATATGTTTTCTTGGTATTTTTCTTGTTATGTTCATAATAATCAATGAATTTTCACATTGATTCTATATTATTTTTAACAAAAAGGACTACATCAACCCAAGGTGTTGTACATTTTTGAATAAATAACATGTCAATATTCTCTTGGAATTTATTCTCCAATTTTGAAAATGCATTCAGGGCCCTTTTTTGTGAATTCCTTGAATATATGAACAACCATGCATGAGTTATATTGAAAACATATCTTCATGATTTTGTGGATGACTAAGATAATATTCTCAAATTACATCAATAATCACCTACATAGTAGAAATATATCATAGATGTCATGTTTCTCCAAAACCATTAACTACAATCAACAACATTGTATATGTATCAAGACCTATAGAGTGGTTTTTATTTCCATGAAGGGTTTATGTTTATTGTTCCACTAAAAGGAGATAAATGGTTATCTTAAAAAATAAAATGTGACTTACTATCCATAAAAACTGATGAGGTATTTATAAAAACAAATATAATCCATTACTAAGATCACACAAAATTCAATGAGAGGTAAAATAAAAATATTTACAAGAACATTCCAACAGACTTTAATTGATGAATAACTACTGACTTGAGATGTGATCATCACAACATGATGGGTTTTCACTACTAACTGAGTATCTAATCACTAAGGTGGTGATTTTTTACCCTTATACATGTTATTTAGATATAAAGTAGTGGGTATAAATAAAAATATATATAATATTTAAAATAATGAAGTGAATGATAATTGTACCATTTACCACCTCAATAAAAAAATTATATTGGCAGTAGTGATTACATACCCATAAAAACCACCCTTGCCTACTTTTTTACTAAGTCCCCATACTATGTGGGGATTGTTTTATAATTCCCAGTATCATTATATTTAAATAATTTTACGATGAAGGATAAAATGTTATCCTTTTATTTAAGATCATGATGAACATTTTTTACACACTTAAATAAGACATTTTCCCTTTAAGGAATGTACCATGGTGTTTCAATTCATAAGTGTCACATGATTAGAAATTCCCCCTTCTCTTATTCCCCATATCAATTTTTCCCATCCATACTTTTGTTCTTTTTCATTCCTAAAATTCCTCAGTACATGGGGAATTATATGTCCATATTGACAGAATATGATATTATATCCTTATATGATGATAATTTTTGGGAGAGTAGAGCCCTTCGATGGATTGGATTGTGTTCATAAAACAAATATTCAATATTTTTATTTGGAATATGTATATTTTTTTTCAATGAATTAATAATCTTTCAAAGTTATCTTCATACTTGGAAACATTTTCCTCCTCATATTTTTACAGACCCAAGAGTTTCACAACTATATATGGTTATTGTTCGTGAGGGAAACATCGATCCAAGAAGAGATCCAAATTTTTTTCCATTCTATACTCATTATTTCCCCAATAATATTTAGTGTATCGAATCAATGACCACCATTGATTTTCATCCCCTATGAGGTGATTAACATTCATGACAACCATCTACCTTTTATTACCTTCTAGAGTCAAAATTATCTTCTATAAGGAAGTTATCCATTTCTCAGATAAAAATTGATTTGTTTCCCCAAATAATGGTGGGGTTTTATATCACATAAATAGATATATCATTATTTCACCACATTGTATATTTCTTTCCCCAAATAATGGTGGGGGTTTATAACACATAGTTTGTTCTGGCTTCATCTCTAGGTCATACTTTCTTATCTTTCCCTAGAGGGTAATTCCAATATTGAGTTTGTTAATTGAAATAGTTCCCATTCCATTCAATAGGAACCATTTTTAAATAAATTAATACACTATATTACATAATACAATTATAAAACATAATGAGTTGTCCCAAAATGTCTGAACCATTTAACCTAAATTGAAAATTTTATATATAGATAATCTCATAATCATAAACATTGTGTATTGTTTAAAGGTTTCAAAATATAGAAATACTATAAATATATTTATAATATTATTTAATGACAATGTGAATTAACACAAGAACGTCCCCCAGGATTGTTAAAAAAATGTCTGTAGAATGGATCTTTGTTGTGTACCATGTGATGATCAAGTCAATGCCCGATGCACCCTTTTCGAAGTCTTTACCACAATGTATTTTTATGATAGAGCCACATACACTTGTAGTATCTTGAAAGAGATTTATATATTACAAGACCACATGATGAAAAATATAATAGAACATCAGGATTTCATCCTATACTTAGACATATACAAAAATGTATTCATATATTTATATTCCATAATCTACGTTTTCCAAAATCTAATTTCCATGGATTCTTCTAAACATTTTATAATAACAACTATAATTTCCCTTATCCTAGTAGCCTATAGTTTTAGTTTACCATATTAAACTAAAATTATATACATGGAATCACCTCCCCAAGGTCAAAATATTTTGTTGTCGTGGATTTCAAGATGCATACATGGCTCCCAGATAGAAAAATTAATCAAAACATAGTATTTTCTTCCAGTTCATCATTATTTCATCTAAAATAAACATTTATATAAATCAGAAAACACATCTTGGAACCCTATAGGAAATAAAAATAAAAAATGGTGATATCATATATTTGTTAAGGGTATGCGTATAGAATTCGGTAATAAGACTTGAATAATATGGAATGAGTAAATGATGAGAAAATAATTCTATATAAATCATCACATTAGCAAGAAACATATGCATTGATATAATAAACATCCAAATAATCCCATGGATTTCATTAATTTATTTCAAAATGATATAATTTATAATTAAAATATTTTGAATCATACCATTTTTGTATAATTACAAGACAACTATACCATTAAGGCATTATTCCAAGGCATCTTTCCTTTATGGGCAAGGCCTCGTCCAAATACCCAATTTAGTTTGTCCCATGAGACCTATTGATACATAAAGGGTATATGTAATTATAATCACCACTAGTCACCTAATAATCCAAATTCACCCAAAATATTAATATACAATACACCATAATCAACATGACTTAAATATCAATAATTGTTAGAATTGAAAGAACTAGAATGCTATTTATCAATACTTTTCACTACTAAACTGATCATAAATGATTAACGTAATGAATAATGATGGCATAAATTATCACATCCCTAGTGAAACGTATATGAAATAATGTTTGATGTCATATATTAATATGAATACAAAAAATATCCTTAAATATTTATAGGTAATATAACCAATTCACTTTTGAAAATTGCATTTATTAAAATAAAAAATTTCAAAATATTGTGAAATAAGATCCCATTGAAAGTAACCATGTACACATGTAATGTAATCTTAAAATAAATTACTTTTCAGGAAATCTTTTAATTCCATTTATTTAATATATGTTAAATACCATTCTTTTAAATTGTGGTATAAATTAGTTTAAAAGTACCTCATCTAAAAACAAAAGGAAGATTTATTTTATACCAATTTTTAAAATTCCATCCTGGGTAAAAAAATATGCCATTATAGTAATGTTCTAAAAAATCATGAAAAACATTCCAAAAAATAGATGCGTAGAAAATTTATTTTAGCCAAAAGTGAAAAATAAAGTCATCTTTTTAGAAAAATATTTATCAATAATATTAAATATTAGAGGGTAAAGAAACATTAATATTTTCTGAAACATTGATGAATAAAAATAAAATAATAAAATAAATTGTTAAAAATATATAGCGATGAAATAACTCTTATAAGGAATAATTAATGATAAATAATACCAAATAATATATAAATTGGGAAATAAACTCCTACCTTGGTTCTGATATCCTTTATTCATGTTACAACTACCTATATAACAAATTTAGACGTATTATAAACCTATTTTTTAAAAATAATAATATATTTCAAATAATATATGAAATACATATATACTTTTATCACTTTTTATTAACGATTCATTATTGAAATCATTTTTCTAAGTGATAACCCCTTTGTTTTTCATGTGCCTTTTTTATGGTAGTTATGATCCATATATTTTGATCATGGTTCAATAATATCCAAAATTATAAAAATGTCATAAATATAATATATATATATATATATATATATTAAGTATATAATTATTTAGATTAATCCTAAAATTTTTTAGATAAAAAATAGAATTACAACATTAATGGAGATGGTAGGTCAAACTCATGAATGAACTGTATTTCAAATTTTTAGATAATGGAATGAAATAGCAGTAAATAACATTTCAGGGTGGTGGTAGTTCACACGTATGTTAGAGATTCATTATCGTTTTCCAAATTATTTTAAGGTAATAATTTATTTGTGATATTTTAATTTAAGTATTATAATAACATCATAAATATCATATAAATATGTTAAATCTATCATTATATCCATCTTTTCATGGTGGTGATGGAAAGAATATGACATTAGTTTGTGAGGCAGTAGTACGCCGTATACATGACTGACGATTTCATTTTCCATTCGATTAGAGATGAGTTGGATATAGATATTAAATTAATATAATAATATATCAGTATTTTTGGTATACTTTTAAAATTATTTAATTATATTTTGAGAATACTTTAATGAGGTGTAATAAGAAATAAAATTAAAATGGTCAGTTCCGAACTATACCACTTCTTTGGAAAACCTATTTAGGTTATCCTCAAAATACTTAATTTGTGGGTTTCGTAAAAAATTGTCCAATAAAATGTGGTTATATAATTAAAGAGTTAATTGTTATAATAATTGTCCAAACCAAATGGTTATTTATTTATGTAGAATGGAATAGAGGGGGTGGCATTTAATAATAGGGAGAGAAAACACACAAATATTTTTTAAAAGAATGACTTATACATGCATTTTTTCACAAACCAAAAGCCTCCAAAAAGGACCCTCTCAGACCCTTAATTATATAAGGCACAAATATGGGTATCCAATAGTAATTTTACATGGTTTTAGGTTATTTTAACCCGTATAAGTTTAGTTTAACCCTCATTAAAATCATTTTAATTGCAACCCTAGCAATTAATTTATTCTATTTTCAATGTTTACTATAAATTATGATAAAAATTTATATTGAAATTATTATATAATATAAATCATTATGATTAAAAATATGTAAATATTTTTTTCATTTTTAATTCATATAACTGGTGTAATTTATGTAAAAAATTAAACTCGCGGATTAGAAGGAAAAAAGTTTTTCTAAAGGAAACATTTTCAAAAGTATAAAAAGTTTTTAAATCAAAATTTAACATATAATTAATCCTAATAACCTAGATATTATTAAATAAAATATAACTTAACTAATTTTTAATTTAAAATAAATTTATTAATATAGATATTGAAAATTATTTAAATGAAAATGTGACTTTAAATAAAAATTCATATTTTTCACTATTCATCAAAATATTAATATTTTCAGAAAAATTTCAAACAAATTTATATAATATAATTCTAACATTTTGAATAAATAAGTTATGTTCATTTTTTAAAATATATTGTTTAAAAATTTAAAAAATTTATTTTATAGTTATTCTGAAAGATACAATAAACCCTCTTTTGTATTAATTTAGTTTTTAAGCATATAAGTGATTTCCTTTTTTCCATGTCTAGATTAAATTGATGAATGAAAAAATATGTAATATTATATAAAATATATAAATTTCATTTAAATCATAAATTAATACAAATTAGTCTAATTAATTTACATAAAAACACATTTTACACATACAAATAGTATTTCATGAAAACAATTAGTCTACTTTGAAATGATTTTTTAGTTTCTAATCCACTGAAAAATAGTGAGTTTGTTTTATAAATTTTTAATCCATAGAAATTTTATATTTTATTTATTCCTATTCATACCCATAAATTTAATAATTAGGTTATAGTGGTCACCTTTCTCTACTTTTATTTATACCTTCATTGGTTTAAACTTTAGTTTGTCTGCATCGAAAGATATCTAAGATATAAAATTTATCTGAAAAAAAATATTTCATAGAATAATATGTTTTTACATGGTAACAATTTTTTATTTTAATAATAATGCCACTAAATATAATTATTTACTTCCTGAACAAAAATTATTTTTTCTATCCTAGTACGATATCCAAAAAAGATATAATTTATAAGTGTCTAGAAGGAGTCAAATTAGACTTTAAAAATTTTGGGTTTGAAAATTAAATATTATGCTGCCATAAATTCTATTTAAATTTCATTTAATACAATAAATTTTTTAATATATTTTGTTGAATAGAACGCCTAAAATTTACATTAGTTTTTATGAAAAAGTAAACTTTACTCAATATCATAAAAATTATGTTACATTAGTTAAAATATTATTTAAAGGTAAAATATTGATGGAAGTGAATGACTTTGATCAACTTATAATGCATATAGGAAGGAAAATTAATTTATAAATATAATCACATTAAATTTCATTAATTTATGGAGTTATAATTTGTTAAATTAGTTGATCATTACGAATATGATTATGAACTATAGCCTTTATTCAAACTACATTATTAGATATATAGAACTCAAAAAACTGTTTAGTCGGGGCAATTAGATGTTCACAAAGAGATGTGGAAAATATTACATATGTATATAATGTGTTCAAAACACTCATGAAAGAGTAGTAAACAAGATTTTTTTCTAGAATTTTTTTTCATATATAATATGATTTACATGGGATTATGCATGGATTTATTAGGTATTATTTAAATAGTTTTAAGAATATAAAATGTAAAGTATAGAAGGAAATCAATATTTTATCATTCATTCACATTCATTATAAAATATATATATATATATATACATACATCATAATGTGTAATCATTTTTAACCACTCATAGTATGGCTTTTTCTCTTAAGTGGTGGTCACTATAAATTATTATAGGTTATAATGAAGTTTTATGGTTAGTGTGTGTATAATTATTACATCGATGTACGTAATATACTCATGAGGCCTGAATTTTTTTTAAGTACTATATGACCCACGATGTAGAAAACATGGTTTTTTATACCCATTTATTATATATTAGAGGTAAATTATCAAAAATTATAGTCCCCATTATTTATTTTTGAAGATATACTTAACATTAGAAAATTCCAACATTTAAATATTTCAATCACAAGCCTTGAGGCATAGAAAATTAGGGTATGATTCACTATTTTGAGGATCATTTCATTAGTTAGAGATTAACCAAGATGGTATTTTTCTTCTCATATGTAAATTATAACATTAAATCCCTCAATTGGGATTGACTATGGAAATTTATGTCCATATATAGAAATTACGTAAAATTTTCTTGTAAACATGGATAAGAGGCATGTAATGTTCTTATCTGCAAGTGGAATTACATTTCTTGTATTATTCAACCTAGTCATTATATAAACATAATTCTAATAATGCTTAAGTATTTTATATGGTATTTAAATACAATATAATCCATAGACACATAATGTCATGAATAAATGGAATGTATGCAATTTCATGCTAGAATGTGATGTAGCTTATGGACATAGGTATAGAGATAAATTTTTTTTGATAGGGATAAAATCTGACACCTTTTTATCATTGGTAATACTGATGATTTTATAGAGGCCTATCTTTCAATACATTAATATATAAGGTTATTCTAATTTGTTATAAATTTCATATAGCTCAATGGAGTTATATTTTCTAGTCGATTGAAAGTGAATTGAGTTTAGTATTGAATAATAGTCATTTTAGAGACTTATCTAAAGGAATTTTCAATTGTAAAATAAAAAATAATTACATATGATGTAATTTAAGATGGATTTAATGATATATTTCTGAAAAAGTTAAGGAATATATTCAAAAGAGTTATGGAATGTATTTAATAAGTTATCATAAATTATTTAGCTTAATGTGAAATTGCATAGATTCTTATTAGGATTTATTTTAATTCATATATTGAAATAAGGATTCTATTAAACCACAGATATCATATAATAAGACTTGTTATATTATGGTGCTTAAAAATATCATGGCTATAAGTCTTTTCTACTTTCCTAAGGGTATGATGTATCTTGTGATTTGAAGATATCATAGGATCTACCATCAATAGTCAAAATCATTGATATAGTGATATCATGTGGTAATTGTAAAATCATATTATAATGTTTGATTTAGATGAATCATATACCTATTTATAAAATGATTTGATTCATTAATGGAAGGAAAAGACATACATTGGAAACCAAATGTTATGGTGTCAATGTTTATATCTCCTATAAACGTTCTATAACAAATAAATAATATTATAGGATAAAATATTTAGGGGGAATTGTTGGTTGGGGGATATACATGACCTAACTGATGGAATTTACTAATTCATTTGTGAACTATATCTGTAAATTAATTACATATTTTCATGGAAACGAAGAATCCCCCTAACTAATATAAAAGAGTTACAACCATGGGCATTGGGGTGAGAACCTTCCGTGAATTTTATACTGATACACATTCTTATTTAATCATTATCTTCTATACCTACCACTATGATACTTGAATATTATTAATGAATCATAAACTACTACTCAAAATATTTGGTATATTCATTGAAATCCATAGGTACACCTCAGAGATAATAACCATGGTGTTTTTCTTTTGGTAATAAAAATAAATCAAATAATAATGTAAAATATAGTAGCATTTTATGGTGAAAGGTAAAAAATATATCATTTCCTGGTCCATATAATTTTTATTTTGAATTCGTATTATTCTAGAAAATCATTTCTTCTTAGGATTATGTTACTTTGATTAAATATTTAACTACACATAGATTCCCTCCACATTTTTCTTACATTCATTATAATTTTAAGCATGAGTAATCAACGTTATCCACATATTTTCATATTAAAATTTATTATTGAAGTTATATGATTACACTACTAATTGACCCCAATTTTCCTAGTATTATTCTAATCATTACTCATTTCATCATAATCAAAAGGAATATATCCAAATTTAACACATCCTTAACATTTTCTTTTTCATATATGACACTCCCGGAAATGTTTTTAATGCATTTATGAAACAAAGAATATTTACCTTTCAATTTTTTTATTTTTACATATATAGGGAATTCCTGTCATGACCTATCCTAGAGGGGCCCATGTTTTTACTACCTCAATACCTCCTCTGATATGCTAGGGGAAAGCAACTAGCACTCATTAGGCATATCCCACAAAATGGTGGGATTTTCCTAAGTACCTATAAACAAGAACACATCTCTAAACCCAAAATGTTGAAATGTAAAAACACTAATTAATCAATGAATGAATACACTAACATTCCAAACACATAGTGACATAATAGGAAAAATAAAAAGTTAGTAGGTCCAAAATACTATCCCACTAAAGAAATGTCTTCCAAAGTGAATGCACAAGTTTCTCAAACACATCTGGAAAAAAAATCAACCTGAAGGGTAGCTGTAAGAAATATTTATAATGTAATAGGATGAAAACACGTCCATATTATCCCTATATGAACCACCTGGTCCATATCCACCAAGAAACCCTTCAAATCATCAATCATCATCACAATACAAGACATGTTCATGCATATCTGATGCAGGGGTGAGTAAAAAAATACTCTATACGACACCCAAAAACCATAAAGAAAATAACACTAAGAAATGGAAGAATTATACCACAATAGAAACATATGAACTACCCCTCAATGGAATCAGAAAATTTACACCATAAATGAAACATACAAAGTACAATAAAAAATGTTATCTCACATATGTATAAGTCTAAAGCATGAAACGAATGATTTCCAATTGTAGTCCATAGATCTTTCATTCTATATGACACTAAAAGATTCGATGGAATATGTAATTTTGATGGTTCATTGAGCATAGATGACTCATGGAGCATCAATGGCACACGAAGTGTCGATGGCACCTGGAGTAGCGATGGAACCCGGGGCATTGATGGTGCATAGATCATCGATGGAACACAAAGCATTGAGGGCGCATGACACATTGATGGAGAATGGAACATCAATGGATCATGCGGCCCCCAAGTCACATAGTCACCAAGATCAAATAGTCACATCCAGCCATAGAATTCCACTTGTAGTTCCCTTATTCTAGGAGAACATACTCTTCAAGCCATTATTTTGTTAACAACATCCATAGAAAATCAGTTAGAGTTTCCAAAAATTAATGTATCGTCCCAAGGGCCCAAACTCCACAAACATCTCATCAAATAAACACAATGTTTGATAGTTACAACTATATTTCTTAGAAGTTCCATCCTGAGGATGGTCTGGGGCTAATCCGACCCAAACCTTCATCCGACCATACCCGGTTTGACCGAACTAGCCCATCCCACCCAGATGATGCCCAGACCAAATTGTCATGGCATGTTGGGCCAGCTCACTAGGCCGGTTGAACCCGACTTGTGGGGCTAATAGAGAAGCCCGACTTATCCAGTCTGGCTTGCCTTGCAGGCCGGTTTATTATTCTACATGTGGCCCACCCTACCCACACTCCTTAGTTCACATAGTCTTCCATTACCATGTGGCAACCATGTCACACCCTCCAGGCCCGAGGCCCCCCCATGCTCACCGCCTGCAGTCCAAAAAGCTATGAGTCGTGTCCTACTACCACTATCACCACCCCTGGTAACCGCCTGCAGCCTCCACTGCCATTTTCTCCTTCTGATATGTTCATTCCTTGACCGCATCCCACTACTGACTGCCACGTTGTTGGCCTAGACTCCCTTTTTGGGTTTGTGATTCCTCCATCGTAGGTCGCCTAATTGGAGTCCTTTCCCTACCGCACTCTGCCTGAACCAACTGAAGTCGCTACCTTTGGCCACTACTTTCTTGTGCCTCTCCTTCCTTGTACTATCATGGCACCTTTGTGGTTCTGTCATAGAATTGGTCCCCGGTTCATATTTCTCACATAATGTTTCAAAGGAATCGGATGAATTTGGAAAAAAATGTGAAGAACGTATGAAGAACATGATATCCTGGGTGGAGATAGAAGGCACAAAGAACACTTGAAGAGAGGATCTTCCCATTGTTCATGTCATCCTTAATTCAATCATGTTAGAAGTTATCCAAAAGAACCAGAATATATAATCACAAAGATCTATATCCCTTTTTAAATCCCAAAACAATTTATCAATCTCGTAATAATGGATGAACTTTGGGTCAATCTTTTCATGGGTTGGTAGCATTTGTCATTTTAATCTATCAACGGGGAAGCAGAATATTCAAAACATTAAACATAATACCTCATGGAAGGATCATTCATTTAAAAATAGAGGTGGTTTTTGTTATTGTTGATCTTAAATCCCCCAGTTTTAATCATCAAGAGAATTTCCTTCCATACCTCAGAGAAAATCGAGGGTTATAGTGTTAACTCGAAATTCATGAAAAAGGGTTCACTAAAAACAAAAACTCTAATATGTCCAATAAAATATTTTTATTAAATTATTTTAATTAGGGTAACGTTAAATTTTTATCTTTCACAATCTCCCCATGATATTCATTGTTAGGACCCGCCTATGGTAATTTCTCTATTATAAATGCAATGGATCCATCAGATTTTCAATTCAAATACCTATTTAGATGTTATTCCCATTTAAAGATGAAATTTCACACTATAATTATTTAAAACATAACATTTTTCACTATGATATTCTTGGAACACTGAGCCCCATAATCTCAGACAATCCCAAGCCCTGGTCTCATAATTTATCCAATTAATATATAAAAATAAAACCATAGAAAATAAGAGTCATTACATTTTCACCACCTTAAGGATTTATGTCCTGAAAATCCAAAACAAGGGCTACTCAACAAAAATATTAGGGTACTAATCACGAATCTAAGCCTCCCACTCCCAAGTGCTCTCCTAGATATTCTAGTGCTACCACCAAATGTTAACCAGTGGAATAAACCACCCATAAGGGATCCACTATAGTTGATCCTCAATCACCACTAGTTAATCTACAAATGTTATCTCATCATCCATATCTTAATCTACCGAGTCGGTAACATTTGATGGATCATGCATGTACCACCTCATATATAACATGTTGAAGATATCATTCACCCGGTGCAACTGCGGGGGGTAAGGCTAGTTTGTATGCCACCTCGGAAAGTGTACCCAGAATCTGAAAAATGGTCGATGTATCTCAGAGATAACTTGTCGCCCCAGCAATATATTTGTAATCTACATTGATGTGTGACATCTAGAAATGCATTCTCTCCCACATAGGACTACAGAGACCCCCATATCATGTTATCATAACACATATATCAGCTCAGTGTAGTCATCATTGGATCCTAGATAATATTCACTTTCTCGATGGTTTCCCACACCATCTCTGCACCCATGATTGATGAAACATGAGGGTCGGTCCACTATAGTAGGGACCTGCATGGTCTATCATACAAGGAATCAGACGATTCCATACCAATGGTTCAATGAAAGTTATTCTTGTATGTATAATCCATCAGTGGTAGCTGATCCTCCTAATGGAATACATATTCTTTGGGGCAAGTCCATAGCACATCCTCAAGAACCTAAATGGTCCTCTCCAACTGGCCATCCAACATGGGATGAAATGCTATGCTCAAATGAAAATGAGTCCCAAATACCCCCTATAATCCCTTCCACAACTAGGATGTGTAAAGACCAACACATTCTGAAATGATCATTGAGGGAATGTTGTGAAGAAGAACTATCTCTTTCAAGTTGAGGCAACCCAATCCCTCTACTGAGCTCTACTCATAGATCAGTAAGAAGTACCCCAAATTTTTGAGTTGGTCAATGATAGCCTAGATGGAATTATGTACCATATATGTTCATGTTAAACCCATCACAATTTCCATCAATATCCCACTAAAATTCCACTCTAGAACCTCATGTGGTTGGGTCGAGCCGATGGAACCTTGTGCTCATCCTTCACTTGTGGAAAGTGAAGAATCTCGAAAAAAAATTCACCACCTTCATTATCCCCAATCCCAATTACAATTATTAGAGGTCCTGATACTTCATTTCCACTCCAAGATGTACTACTAAAAATGATGTTTAAAACACCCACATGGCCTCCACCTACAACGTCACTAGTACCACTATGCACCCTCTGAAGATAACGACATTCTCCCAACCTATCTAATATCCATCAGGGGAATGTACCATGGACAACTAAGAAGATCATCTATTTCAGTCGATATCCCCAAAACTTTCCTCCCTGACTTTTAGTAAGAGTGTAAGGGTAAAAACCATCTTCTAGAGGTAATTTGTTACATCACCATCCATAAAGTATATCTATATCATGGCCAACTTCTCTAGAGACTAACAAAGAATCTAAAAGTTCAATCTATTGTTAGGAGCACCTTCCATTACATTCCCCTTATAATGACTATAGACAATCTCAAAGTCATAGTCCTGATGTTACTCGAGCCATTGTTATCTCTAAAGTTATCATCCTTAGGAAAGAATTTATACTTGAGACTCTTGTAGTTAGAGTTAATAGTAAACCACTCTCTCATCATGTAGTGTCTCCACATATTCAATGTGAATTCTACCAATGATTTCTCAATATCATGGGTCACGTAGTTCTTCTCATGCTACCTCAATATGCCTGAACCCAATGAAATCACAGCTTCCCCCTTAATTCGAAAACAAACAAGACCGGTACCTGATGCATCACAGAACACCATGTATTCAACACCCTCCCATGGTAATCTAAATATGGGACACTCTTCAATCTCTACCTTGGCTCTTTAAATCAATACTGACACTTCTCCATCCACATGAAATGATTCACATTCCATTTCAAGGGCTTTAAGGATACTGCTACACAGTAAAAGTTATGTACAAACCTTTGATAGTAACCATCCAAACTGAGGAAACTCTTCACCTCAGTTACACTCTTGGGTCATTCCCAGGCAATCACAGCTTCATTATTTTCTAGGTCCACAAGAAATACAACATTTAGAATGACATGTCCCAGAAATTGGACCTCCCAAATCCCAAACCGACACTTATAGATCTTCTAAAAATGATGGGGCTCTCAGAATGTGTCAAAGAGCACCCTCATGTATATCACATGTTCCACCTTAGACACCATGTAGACCAGTATGTAACCAATGAAGACCATGATGAACGGGTCTACGTAAGTCTATAACATCATGATCATGAGTCCCATGAACAATTTTTTTCTTCCTTAATGCCAAAAATCATCACTAATTATTCATAGTGGTTGTACTAACATCTTAAGGTTGTCTTTAGTAAACACTCATCCCATACATGAAGATGATGATAGCCAGATCTAAGGTATATCATTGAGATATACCTTTCTCCGTTAAACTAAATTAAGAGGTCATAGATCCATGAAAGTGGATACATATTCTTCATGTTCACTTGGTTTAGGCTCCAAAAATCTGAACATAATCTTGAACTCCCATCTATCTTCCTGGAAAACAAGACTGGTGCGGCCCAAGGTGAAACACTGTGTCTCATGAAAACCTTCCCCTGCAAGTCCTCTAGTTGTAACCTCAAATCATGAATCTATGTGGGAACTAGTTGATACGAAGTTGTAGATATTATTTCCATTCCAGGGTATAGATCAATGCATATGTCTACCTCCCTGAAGGGAGGTTATATGGGGACATCTTTAGTAAAAAAATCCTCATATTCCTCCAAAACTAAAGTAAAATAAAGAGTCATCTTATCTATTATGTCATGGTTCAGGCTATCCAACTGATGTGTAATCAGTTGCACACTCCTATGTGTAATGTCCCGGTTTCAGAAGCTACCCAGACGCGCCCCGTACCTGGTTGGTCACATGGCCTCAAGCACATTTCCCCAAATGTTAGAGGCTTCTGACCAACAGTGAGGGCCTTGGGAGTGATATTGGGGAAACTATGCCCTCATTGAAAGAGTAACACAACGGAAGTAAAATAGATAGTAATAGCGGAAGCTGTAAAAAATACAATAAGTTAATAGAGGAAGTAATAAATAACTGATGCCCACATATATATAAATGATGCATGTTACAAATTTCTAGGAAAGTATCCCAACAAGTCAAAATGCAGTAACATATTAACAAACCAAAGTCCAAAAGAGAACATAAAATCTCAAGAAGCATCGTAAGCCTCGGCTTGGTCCCATGCTCTCCACCTCCTCTACAATCACGTACTAGAAGTAGAAGGGAGCTTACCCTTAACTATACCTACAACAATATAATCAGTTTTTCCCAAAATCATGACACAACATGGTGTGAGGCTAATCCCAGTAGGAAACCACCCAAAGATATGTGCCTAGCAGTCAGTGAATATATACGGTAGGTAATATGAAAAAGGAAGTAGTAAACAAGGAAGTACTCAAAAGTAAACAGTCCTACAGTTCCATTTACAAACATTACTTTTATGCATTTCATAATCCAAAACAAATACAACCAACCTTCTGGTATGTTCTCATAGCCTAACCCCTCTGGTTTATAATAAAAAGAATGATATACAAAAGACACTATGAGGAATAACTCACCGTCAACTACCCCTAGAGTCAAGTTTCATTAAAGCCTCTATGAGGAATCACTCACTTTCAATTCCCCTATAGTCTTTTAATGGTAATCTACAGGCACTCTGAGGAATCACTCAACATAAATTCCTCCTATGGCCCTGTAATGTAACTATAAACTCTGAAAAATCACGCAATTTCAATCAACCCCCCTATGGTCTCGTAGTGTGATAATTATAACAGAAACTTTGGGAATTCCCTCATTGTAAATTTCCAACATTGTCTCACTACACTACTGTGGCATCCCGCCTTTTTAATACAAAACTTTTCATTAAATTTTACATACAAAGGATCTTTAATGTATAGCGTCTTGGAAATCAGAAAAAATAAAACCATAATACAACATAAAACATTCTTCTAATACACTTGTACAGCCTAATAATAAGATCATTTTAGGTAAAATTATTGCATCTCATAACCTGGAGACATACATTCAAAGGATAGGGTGAGTAGAAGGCCCAGTAAGGGTAAACAAGGGAATCAGTTTACTTGTGATATCAATATGAACTTGAATAAATCATTAAGGCAAGAGAAATTAAATAATACGCATATCATAATGAAAAAATCTTGAATAATAACTTGAATATGTGGCTTCAACATTTCATATAATTATTCATGAACATATCACCAAGGTCCATCCCGAAGGTGTTACAAAAATTACCAAGGTTATTCACCAATGTATAGTACAACTTTTCATCTCTAGAGATTAATTATTTACCCAATGCTTTGGTGCACTATCAGGGTGCACCATTAATATGTCTTTACTTTCATGTGAGTCGCATAGATCAAAATCAAACATTTCATAAATAACCCATGGAGAATATAACAAATGGGTTTCATTTCTATATCATCATGTTTTAAAAGTTGTAAAAAAATAAGATCATTATGCCATTTATAACCCATGGAAAGGGAGTTAGGGTTATATGTATATCAGTTCAAGGATCAGATAAATAATATTTATATATTTATGAACACCCAAATAAACGAAATAGGTCTCGGAATTCACATAAATAAAACATGATAATTTCTGGAGAGAAAGATATAGAAATTTTGAGGTGAAATTTCTGATGCATAACGACTATATAACAGGGTTTTAGAAAACATTGAAGAGAGATGGTAAAATATTAAACCACTCATAAATAACTTATAATATAGTATAAATAGAGTATAACATGAACATAATAACATGGTATGTAAATTTTAATGACATACCACATGAAAAAAAACATGAAAGAAAAGAGAAGACATGATTCCTTTTACGAAACATTCTGAAGCCTAACGGCGTCACATAAAAATTCAGAAAACAATTTTATGAAAGAGAAAAGGGTCTCTCTACAATTAGACATGAAATGGATAGTAATTATAAACATATATGAACATACCCTCAACAAAATGTGTTGGAAACTGGAAGACACAACATAAAGGAAGTCATGGCTTAAAAGTGGAGGGTGAAAGGATCCCTTACCTTGAAGAGTAACGTCGGAAGCGTGAGGGTCCGTACCTTGAGAGGCATTAGGGATCCTAGGGAGGACTACTTAAGAGGTTAAGAGAACCAAACATCGTTGAGGAGGATTTTGGAATGAAATGGATGAGGGAAAGGCTTGATATTTATAGGGGAAGTGAGGGAACAAATCATTAATTGCCAAGGGACACCTCATCGGTGGTATTGGAAAAACCACGGGCTTGCCCATGGTATTGGATACTTGGGACACCTCATACCTTATCTTACTATTCATAAGTCGACCAAAATGATTATATAATTATTACATCCTTAATGATGTTATTAAACACCCGAAACAAAAACTGTATTTTAACTATTCACCGAAAATTCATTTTTTTCAGAAAAATCCCCAAAAATACCCTTTACCTAATATCGATTCTCTGAATTCAAAAATGAACTCCATTTTATAAAAAAAATCTAAATATTTTTAATTTAATTTTTAATTAAAAAACTATTCATCTAAAAAAACTTATACTTGACAAAGAATTTCTGAAACAGTTATTTACTTATTTTATTGAATCACATTACATAATTAAGGTGCCTAAATTATATCAACACTTTCTAAAGTGAGGTTACTTAATACATTTTGGTCATATTTCTAATCATAAGCATAAATTGACTATTCATAATTTATTATTCACTAAAAATTAAGTTGGTCTTATTAGACTCTAAATTTCATACTGAACACAACTGTCGATAACCATTTTTCTAAAATCATTACATATTATTCATTATTTAAGGTTTACATAAATATTTTAAATTATCCTTTTTTCACACATCAATAATATACATATGATATTTATCCGTACATTTGAAAATTTACAATCTTTACCATAAGAAGAAATCAAAACATTTATTTATATCAAAGGAATACATAAGGCTGCTAAGGTCTTATTACATAGACCCTTATAACACCAGCATAATACCTAAGTGTAAGGTGTGAAAATGTGTTAGAATCTTGGGGCGGCTCAGCCAAAATTGCTTGAGTGGTGATTTCTATCACCATGAAATTCTCACAAAAGTGATTCCATTCCAGCTACACACGATGAAGTTTGGATTGGGTTTGGTCCAAAGAAAAGCCCATTGGTGCTACGTCCTTCTTGAGTTTCGTTATATGGGCTTTGATCGGCCTGAGACTACTAGATGGGGCCATCGAATCTTATTTCTCTATTAATAAACCAATATCACTTGTATTTATAAACAAAAAAATTGTATCTTTAAGAGTTTAGCTTTCAACGGTCATATTGACCATTGGTCATATAACAGTCGAAACACAGCGATCTTATATAATTATACTCACTTCATTAGTTAAATAATATAGTTTTGTTTAATATAAAATATAATAACACACAAAATTTTGGAAAAAATATTTATAAAAAGTCTAGGTCGTTACATTCTTCCCCACATAAGATATTTCATCACAAAAATTTTTAACTCGTACCATCAGTATAGAAAAAGTGTGGGTACTTCTGCCTCATAGACTCCTCTGGTTCCCACGTGGTTTCTTCATATTTTTGGTTCATCTACAACACCTTAAAAAGGTGGGTAGTCTTTTTGCGTAGAACCTTGTCTCTACGATCCAAGATATCCACTGGATGACCCTCATAAGAGAGGTCATGTTCTAGTAGTACCACCTCTGGGTTTTAGTACATGTAATGGGTCAGGTATGTACTTCCTCAAGAGGGATATGTGGAATACATCATGAACATGTGCTAGAGTTGGAGGAACTGCAAGCCAATAGGCCATTTCTCCCACGCGGTCAAGGATTTCATAGGGGTCAATGTACCTAGGGTTGAGATTCCCTTCCTTTCCAATCCTCATGAATCTCTTCCAAGGTGAAATTCAAAGAAAGAACTTGCCACAAATATCAAACTCCAATTCCTTTCGTCGGTTGTCGGCATAGCTCTTTTGCCGACTCTAAGTAGCCTTAATGTGTTGTTGGATGGCATGGACTTGTTCTGTAATCTCTTGCACAAGATCATTCCCAAGAAGCTTTCTCTCAGTAGATCAATCCCAAAAAGTAGGAGTTCTACATCGCTTCACATATAGAGCTTCAAAGGGTTCCATTTGAATGCTCACGTAGAAGCTATTATGGTAAGATAACTCAACTAAAGGGAGATGTTGATCCCATCCACCCTTAAATTCCATTGAGAATGTTCACAGCATATCCTCGAGTGTTTGAATATTTCGTTCATATTGGCCATTAGTTTTGGGGTGATAAGCCATACTAAAATTCAATTCAGTTCTCAAATGGGCTTTGCTCTGGACCATTGGTACATTCTTGCTTAATGCATCAGCGACTTTATATTCTCTTCCAGGATGATAATGAATTGAATAATAATAGTCTTTATGATGTTACAACCATATCCTTTGTCTGATATTCAATTCCTTTTTTGTGAAAATATACTTCAAACTTTTATGGTTTGTGTATATATCACATTTCTCCCCATAAATATGGTGCCTCCATATCTTCCGAGGAAAAATGACCGCAGCCAGCTCCAGATCATGCATAGGATAATTCTTCTCATGAGTATTCGACTATCGTGATGCATAAGAAATGACCTTATCATTTTTCATGAGGACGCACCCAAGCCCTTTTAGAGATGCATCACTAAAAATAACGAATCCTTCACCACTTGAGGGTAGAGTTAACATGGGTGCAATAACCAATCTCTTCTTCAACACTTGGAAACATTCTTCACACTCCTTTTTCCAGATGAACTTGAACCCTTTTCGAGTTAACTTGGTTAATTGATTAGAAAGTCGTGAAAAGTTTTTCACATACCACCTATAATATCCAGCTAATCCAAGGAAAATTTGAATCTCGGTTATTGTTATAGGTTGAGGCCACTCCTCTACAACTTTTGTCTTTGCATGGTCAAATGTGATTCCTTCATAAGTTACAATGTTCTCCAAGAAAGCAAGATTTTGTATCCAAAATTCACATTTTCTGAACTTCCCAAAGTGCCTCTCCTTCCACAGAGTCTGCAAAATATCCCTTAGATGATCCTCATGCTCCTCACGACTTTTGAAATATTTCAGAATATCATCAATAAAAACTACCACAATGTTATCTTGGTAGTCCTTAAAAACACTATTCATCAAATCCATAAAATTGTCAGGTGCATTAGTTAGTCTTAAGGGCATAACAACACACTCATAATTCCCATATCTTGATCGGAAAGATGTTTTTTGGAATATATTATTTCTTCACCCTCAATTGATGATAACTAGATCGAAGGTTAATCTGAGAAAAGAATTGAGCACTACGAAGTTGGTCAAATAAGTCATCAATTCTTGGAAGAGGGAATGTGTTATTTACTGTGTACTCATTCAGTTATCTATAATCAAAGCATAGCCTCATAGATCCATCCTTCTTCTTCACAAAGAGAATATGTGCTCCCCATGGAGATACACTTGGTTGAATAAACCCTTTCTCCAAAAGATCTTGGAGTTCATTCTTTAAATCCACCAGCTCCACATTTTCCATACTATATGGGGTCCTTGATATTGGATGAGATCCAGGTACGAGTTCAATGGATAACTCTACCTCTCTTTCCGGGGGAGGTCCAGGAAACACCTTAGGAAATACATCAATGTATTCCTGGTCGATGGGGACATTTTCTAGCCTCACACTCTCATTTCCTTCTACTTCTTCACCAATCAATTCCATAAATAAATAAGATATAGGAGGATCTTATAGGCAAAGATCAGGTTGAGATATCTCTCCTTGGAAGATAACTGTAGCTTTTCCATTCAAGACTACTGAGATTTCATTGCTTCTACATTTTATCATAGCATTATAATTTGAGAACCAGTCCGTACCTAGTATAATGTCGAATTTCAGCATGGGAATGACTACTAGATTTTTGATAAGATTGTTCTCACTAAAATAAACGCTAGAGTTTCTAAACACTGATGATTCTTGGATGATCCCACCAGGAATCTTGACTGATAACTCTACTTTTAGCAAATCTGGGGTTGATTCAAAATTCATTGAAAACTCGGAGGAAATAAAGGATTGTGTAGAACCATAATCAAACAAAGTACTTTCTAGTTTTGAGAGAACAAAAAAATTACCTTCTACCACATCATTCAGATCTTCGACTTTAGCTGTAGTGATAGAAAAAGCACAGACATGATCCCTTGGCCTTTGTTGAGGCTGATGGTGGTTTCCCTCTAATGCCCTCATATTTGGACAGTGATTGGGAAAGTGCTCAAGTTGTCCACAAATAAAGCACTAGACATCTTGTAGGGTTTGAACCATCTTTACCTTTTCATTTGTGTTTAGAATTTGAGGTTTCACCTCACAATGAAAATTCCTTGCAATATGGCCTTCTCTTCCCCACTTGTAGCATTTCCCTCTCCTGATCAGGCAGTTCCCCGAATTCTTTTTCCCACATTTATTACACGTGGAATATTGCAGTTTCTTGCCTCATCTTCCCTCATCAAACGTCCTCCTTAAGCTGTGATCCATCGATATCTTCATGTTTTTTGATTTATGAAACCACTGTGTCTCACCAAACTCTAGCTTGACTTTCATCACACTCTGCACGATCTCTTCATAGTTGTCATAATTTCGGTTGGACCGATTCTTCCACATATGATGTCTTAGTCCACCAATGAATCTATCATCCTTTCCATTTGGATACATGAAAAATATAGAGGTATATCGTGAATGTTGGGTGAATTTCATCTCATAGCTTCCGACAGATTCATTCTCCTTGTGCTTTAGTTCAAGAAACTCCTTCTCCATCCTTGTTCTCATGGAACGAGGAAAATACATGATGAAAAAGATCCTTTTGAACTCTTCCCACTCCATAGCTTCAACCTCCAATCATGGGCTCGTGTTTTTTATTAGTTCCTACCACTGATCAGCATCTCCTTCTAAGTGATAGACAGACCGGGTGACCTTCTCTTGCTCTGAATAGTAGAGCACATAAAATATATTCTTGATGGAGCTGATCTAATTTATAGAAATCAATGGGTCAGTTGATCTACTGAAGGTTGGTGGTTTTTGACACATAAAGGACTCAACAGAATGTTTTTCCATTCTGAGTGAGGTCATTCTCTCAGCTTGATTCAAGTTATTTCCCATAAATTGAGTCAGTTGTTTCTTCATTCGCATGAATGTTTCCATTATCACTACCATAAGAGGTTCATCAGCGCATTGTTCATTGCGGTCACCATTTGCACGGATCCTACAAATGCCCTCTAATTTAAAAAAGAATAAAATCTTAGTGAGAAACTTATGTCATTTATGAATCTTTTAACTATAAAGGATTCTATATCTTAAAACTTCATACTTAAACAATTACATTTCTCTATAATTCCTTCATAATGATTCATAAAACGTTTGCGATTAACCCAACATATCCCCAGGGAGTGTCGTAAGCAAGAGTGCAGAAATGCCTGTTTTCATGTACTAGTATACCCCTCGTCAGGACCAAAACTCCTTGTTAGTGTTTTCACTTCTAGGTACCTCTATCTCAGATCCGCCACTACCTTCTCGTATCCAGACAGGGATGTATTTTCTTGATAAACCACTTACTCTATACTCACAAAAATACCAGGAAGTTTACCTAAAATTAATCTTTTCTATTGGATTATTCCTAATGTTTTCATAACCTAATTTCAATAAATAACTAAACTATCCTTTGATACCAACTATGGTATCCAGCCTTTTAATACATAAATTATCATTATATTTTACATAAAAAGGATCTTTAAAGTCTAGTGTCTTGGAAATTAGGAACAATAAAACTTGAATAAAAAACAAAAAAAAATTATAATTCACTTGTAAGGATTCATTAGAAGATACTCCTAAGTACAATTACTTCATATCATAACCTGGTGACAGACATTCAAATTAGAGGGTGTGCAAAATACCCATTAATGGTAAACAAGGGAATCCGTTTACATGTGATATAAATACAAATTTGAATAAAACAAAAAGACAATAGAAATTAAAGAATAGAAATAACATAATTAAAAGAACATAAATCATAACATGAATATATAGCTTCAACATTTCATTTATACATTCATGAACATATCACCGTGGTCAATCCCCAAGGTTCCATAAAAATTACCATGGTTATTCACGAAGGTATCGTAAAACTTGTCATCTCTAGAGAATAATTCTTTACCCAATGAATTGGAGTGCTATCATGGATAACCCTTAATATGTATTTACTTTCACATGATCCACATATATAATAATCAAACATTTCATAAATAACCAATAGAGAATAAATGAAATGGGTTTTATTTCTTGATCGTGACGTTCTAAAACTTCTAAAAAATAAGATTATTATGCCATTTATAACCCATGGAAACGGAGTGAGTGTTACATGTATGTCAATTAAATAATCAAATACATCATCTTTATATATTTATGAACACCCAAAGAAACTAAATAAGTCTAGGTATTAAAATAAATAAAACAAGGGAATTTTTGGAGAGAAGGAGATAGAAATTTTGAGATGAAATTTTTGCAGCATAACAGCTATATAACATGGTCTTAGAAAACATTGAAAAGAGAGGGTACAAGAGTAACCCACTCATAAATAACTTATAATACAGTATAAATATAGAATAAAATGGAGATAAGAACATGGAATGTAAAATTTTATGACATACCACATGAAAATGAAACATGAAAGAAAAGAGAAGACATGATTCCTTTTACGAAATATTTGGTAGCCTAATGATGTCACACAAAAATTCAGAAAACAATTTTATGAGAGAAGAAATGGTCTCTCAACAATTAGAAATGAAATGGACAGTAATTAGAACATATATTAACATACCTTCAACAAATAGATATGGAAACTAGAAGACACAACATAAAAGAAGTCATGGCTTAAAAGTGGAGGGTGAAAGGATCCCATACCTTGAAGAGTAACTTCGAAGTCATGAAGGTCGAGACCATGGGAGGATTGATAAAACCTAGGGAGGTCTCAATGGAATGTAAAGAGACCCTAAATTAGTTTAAGAAGAATTTGTAATGAAATGGATGATAGAAAGGCTTGGTATTTATTGGGGATGTGAGGGAACAAATCATTAATTGCCAAGGGACACCTCATCAATGGTATTGGCAAAACCATGGGCTTACCCATGGTATTTTCAAATGGTATTGGACAATTGGGAAACATCACATCTTATCGTACTATTAATAAGTCGACCAGAATGATTACATAATTATGACATCATTAATGATTTCAATAAACACCCGAAACTAAAAACTGTATTTTCAATATTCATAGAAAATTCATTTTTTTTCGAACAAATCCCCAAAAATAACCTTAACCTAATAATGATACTCTAAATTCAGAAATAAACTCCATTTTATAAAAATAATTTTCTAAATAATTTTAATTCAATTTTGAATTAAAAAACATTATTCACCCTAAAAAACTAATACTTGGCTAATAATTTCTGAAACAGTTATTTACCTATTTTATTGAATAATATTACTTAATCAAGGTGCTAAATTATATCAATACTTTCTTAAGTGAGGTTACATAATCCATTTTGTCACATTACTAATCAAAAGCGTAAAATCACTATTAATCATTTACTATTCACCAAAAATTACGTTGATCTTATTTGACTCTAAATTTCTTACAGAACACAACTATAGAACGCCATTTTTTAAAAATAATTACACATTATTATTTATTTAAGGTTTACATAAATATTTTAAAATATCCCTTTTCTCCAAACAACAATAATATACATCCTATATTTGTCGGGACATTTGAAAATTCATAAACTTCACCATAAGAAGAAATCAAAATTTTTATTTATATCAAAGAATTAAATTAGGCAGTTAAGGTCTCATTACATAGCCCCTTATAACACCATCATAGGACCTAATTGTAAGGTGTTATAAGGTGATATAATCATGGGGCGGCTCGGCCAACATTGCTCGAGTGATGATTTCTATCAACATGAACTTCTCGCGAAGTTAATTCCGTTCCAGCTTCACACGATGATGTTCGGCTTGGGTTTGGTCCAGAGCATGGGCCAGTGGTGCTACTTTCTTCCCAAGTTTCATCAGATGGGCTTCGATCAGCCCAAGATTACTGGATGGGCCATCAAATCTTTTTTCTGTATTAATTAACCAAGATCACTTGTATTTATAAACCAAAAAATTATAACGTTAAAATTATATCTTTCAATGGTTATATTGACCAACAGTCATATAATAGTCAAAACCCAATGATCTCATTTAATTATACACAATTAATTTGTTAAAAATATAGTTTTGTTGAGTATAAAATACAATATCACACAATATTTAGGAAACAAATATTAATAAAAAGTTCGGGTCGTTACAACCAGGTTCACGCAGCCTCGTGCAATGAAATCATGCATAAATGATAATCAGTAGCCAAAGTAAACTTCTATAACTACCTAAAAAATATATAGTACATCATATCTTGTTATATATAAATAATCACTCCATCCTACAATACAAGGCATGGGAAAAGAACAGAGTAGCCTAATAGGCAAAGATAGACCAAATGGTCAAAACAAGAAAACATTGGAAAAACATTCACAACTTAGAAAAGATAACCCAAATCTAAAAAATTATCCTCTATCCAATCAAACATGTAATAGAAGACAACAAAAATGGTTAGCATCATAAACACGCAATACCCAATTCAAGGTTATTGGGAACTTTTGCACATATAACTCAATGTCTATCTGTAGAAAGGCTCAAACCACATACTTTGGTGTTGTAGGATCATTATATGAAAACCTCAAGCCTCAAATAACCCAAGATCACCATAGATCTACCAAAACGCTAAAACTCTCAATTGAGGATAACTTGTGAAAGATGAGAAATCAGGAAAAGTTTCTCTAGAAGAAGGAAGAGATTACCATGGTAATCCCGACACAATCAACAGAGGTCGATTCAGAGAATGGATGGAAACTCTAGGGCTCGAGGAAGATTTGTTAGTGTACGGAAACTCTTGGACGAGTTACACTAAGAAGAATAGAATTTTTCCCATCAGAAGCGCCCCCGATTTGTTTAATTAAAAAATTACATTGTGTGTACTTTTGAAGTACATTGTGTGTTTTTTCCCTTACCGGGCCCCGCTTTAGGCGGATTCTAGGTCACCAAACATGGTTGTGTGCTTGGCCATTACACAAACAGCACAGGGCTATGGGAGGCAACGGACTACATGGCATATACATATAAGCACACGAAGTGTACCAAAAAAATTTCTAAAAACTCCTCTTTTTCTCAAAAACACCAGAAAAAGGAAAATAGAACTGAAAAAAGATCCTAGTTCGTACAAAAATTCCCACTTAAAAAAATTCATCCATGAATTTCCCTAGCAAGGCGATGTAAAAGAGGAATCCCTGAAAATCTCCGGCCACTGAAACTGTACATTGGCCTCCCTCTCCCAGGTCTCCTTCTATACTTTCTCATGACACCATAGCACTCGTACCAGAGGAACAGACCAGTAATGGAGAACCTTCATACTTCGATCATAAATCCAGATAGCATGCTCCTTGAACAAGGCATCCACCTCCAACTCAACCTCCTTGAGTTGGAAAACATGAGATGAGTCTGGTATGTAATGTTGAAGTTGAGAATCGTGGAAGACAGCAGGCATATCCTCGTACCTATGAGGTAAGTACAACCGATAGGAAACTGTCCCAACTCTCTTCAACACCTCCAATATCTTGACGTACCTCAGTGAAAGCTTACCCTATCTCTTAATCCTTCGGTGTCCCAAACTCTCTGTGACATGAAAGAAACCAGATCTCCGACCTCGAAATCCAGAGGTCATCTTCATTGATAATCATAAGACTTTTGTCGTTACAATTTAGTATACATCCTCTTCTAAATCAACATTATATGTTATGTGGTCTCCTGGAAAAGATGAGGTCCCAACATAACTGTCTCTCCTACCTCCAGCCTGCATAAGGGTCATCTGCATGACATACTATACAAATCCACATAAGGTGACATCTGAATAGTTTCTTGAAAACTATTATTGTAGGAAAACTCATCAATAGGTATGTGTTTCTTCCAAAAACCACTGAAATCCAGAATGCATGCTCAAAGAATGTCCTCAAGAACATGAATCGTAAGCTCAGGCAAGCCATCTGTCTGAGGATGGTAAGTTGTACTCAAAAGTACATGTGTTCCTAAAGTCTTATGTAGCCCCTACCTGACCTGGGAATTAAAATGTACATCCCTATTTAAATCAATGCAGTGTGGAACACCATGTAAATTTACAATATCTTGGATGTATAACCTTCCTAGCTCATCAACACAGAAGTTTTCCTTGATATTCAAGAAGTGAGAAACCTTTTTGTGTCTTTCAATGACAACCCAAACTGCATCATTCCCTCGAGGAGACCTCAGTAAACCTGTCACAAAATTTGTCACGACATTATTCCACTTCCACTCGGGAATGGGTAACTGCTTCAAAAGCCATTCTGGTCACTGATGCTCTGCCTTCACCTGCTAGTAGGTGGAACAGCTCATGAAAAAACTAACAACATCTCTTTTCATACTTGGCCACCAATACAAAATGTGTAGATCACAATACATCTTGGTGACACCAATATGAACATCCAAAACCGAAGAATGAAAGTCTCACATAATCCCCTCATGTATGTCTTTTGGAACCCAAACATTCCCATGAAAATTCAATTTCACATCCTCACCTATTTTCTATCTAGGAATAGGGTCCTCTCCTGACACACTCTCCTATAGGACTAGGCCTTCAGAATCTGATAGCTACCTCATTCGCACTCGCTCAAGAATAGTAGAGGTAACCGCCACAAAAGAAAGAAAATTATGCCCCTATCTATCGTGCACCTCCAAATACATCTCAGAGAAAAAAGCCACAAGCTCCGACTAACTACTGGCCTCCTGAACTGCATGTATTTGAGTCCTCATAATCAGTGCCTCAGCCACTGCATTGCCGCTTCCAGGCGTATAGACAAGCTCAAATTCAATAGACTAAAGGTACTCAACCCACCTTCACAGTCTGAAATTTAGATATTGTTGAGTGACGATATACTTGAGACTCCTTTGGTCAGTGAAATCCACAAAATTCTCTCCTATATGATAGTTACTCCAACAATGTAAAGCATTAACAATAGCATCCATCTTGAGATTGTGTGTCGGTTAGTTTCTCTCATGTGGCCCTAACTGCCATGACCTGTATGCAATGACTCCTTCTCCCTACATAAGCACAACTCCCAAACCAATACTTGAACCATCAAAGTAAATAGTATAGCTCTTTCCCGGCTTTGGAAATACTAGTATCAGTGCTGAAGTCAATATTCTATTCAACTCTTGAAAGGAGGACTACCATCAATCTGACCAAAAGAACATCTCACCCTTCATAGTCAAGCCCATAAATGGTGCTTCTATATGTGAAGAGTCTTGTATGAAACCTCTATAGTATCCATATTGTCCTAGAAAACTCCACACCTTCATGGAATTCTTCGGTTGCTCCAAGGAATCTACTTCTCTCATTTTCTCTAGGTCTAATGATACTCCTGTCTCTGAGATAACATGACCTAAGAAGTCAATATGTTCCATCCAAATGTGACATTTTGAGAGCTTAGCATATAACTGATGATCTCTCAGTGTCCTCAAAAACGTTCTCAAGATGGGTATCATGGTCATGTTGAGTGTGAGAGTACACCAAAATATCATCCACAAAGACTATGATGATAGAATCCAAGTATGGATGGAACACTCGGTTCATCAGTGCTATGAAGACTGTAGGTGAGTTTCTGAGACCAAATGATATAAACATGTACGCCTATAGACCATACCTACTTCGAAAGTCTGTAAGAGGTTTTTCTGATGGTATAACATGCAACTGATGGTAATCGTATCTCAATTCAATCCTCGAGAACACCTGAGATCCTCGAAGCTGGTCAAAGAGATCATGAATCCATGGTAAGGGATATCTGTTCTAGACCGTCAACTGGTTCAACATCTGATAATCCACAAAAAGTCTGAGGGTTCTATCTTCCTTCTTCACAAAAAAAATATGAAAACCCCCAGGAGATGTAATGGTTCAGATAAAAAAATTTTCCTGCACCACCACGAACTGCTTCTTATGCTCCTGCAACTCTGGTCTAGCCATCTGATAAGGAGGAATGGACACAATTGCTGCTCCTGGCACATGATAATTAGAAAAGTCCACCTCTCCCTCTAGAGGCTAACCTGAAAAAACCTCTAGAAAGATGTCCCTTAAACACTCCACCACTGGAGTAATGTCCATTTGTGATGTCCCCTGGTCATCTAGATACAGACTATAAATCGTGGTTGTAACTCCTCTCAAACCACAATTCTTGGGTCTTGCTCTGCTCACCTGGACATCCCATTCACCCTTATGAAGAAACTATCTACCCTTTCATGATGTGAAACTCGCCATATTGTGATAGTTATTGACAATCACCTTGAAGGGAACTAACCAGTCCATTCTGAGGATGACATCATTACTCGTCGTCTCTAAGATGTAGAGGTCCCATAAAAAGTGACTCCCATGAACCTCAATAGGTAACTCCTTGGAATTTCATACACAACCCGCTTTGGTTCCCAACAGAGTCTCTAACTTCAAGATATCAATAGAAGAAAAGATACAGAGACAAAGGCTCTCCACAACAACAATATATAAAAATCTATGGGATGCTCTTGTATCAAAAAGAGAAGATGCTAAAACTAAGGCAATATGATTTTTACCCTGAACTGTAGAGGATTTGAAATCCTACTCCACTACAAATGTCTAGCCTGTATCGCGGCCCTGCAAACCTGTCTCACCAATTTGAGCTGATCCACCCTGCTATTGCGGAAGGATTAGTGAATGACTTCCACGACCATGACCTCCACCTCGGCCTGAATGACCGGAAGAACTCTAGTCCCCTAACTGAGGAGTAATTGGTGGTGCTGCTCCTGTACACAGAGTCATAGTGGAACCACTTTCACTTGATACTGGTGAGAAGATCTGACAAAAGTGCTGAAGGTGACCCATCTTATCTCAAGATCGAAACTCCACCGGGTTCCTTGGGAAAAGTTGCATCGTATTCCTGACCTTTTCACAATGATATCATAAAATCTGGCTACCTTAAGGTACATCCAAAATACTTGGATCTCCATGTGTTCTCCCCCTGTGGTGCTTCCGACTATCAGCCAGAGGAGCACCAACTCGAGGTGCAGTACCGGCCTGAATCACAGCTCCAGAATCCCTCAGATTATGTTCTATTATATGCACCTGGTTGACTATATATGTGATGGAATTCAATGTGAAGATTTTCACCTAAGCCCAAATATCTGGCCTGAGACCATCCTCAAACATCCTTTCTAGGAATAACTCATCACCTTTTAGAAAGGTTGTAAAGTGTTACAGCTCTGTGAAGCAAGAAGAATACTCCATAACAGAAAGAGTACCCTACTTCAGACTCATGAACTCTTGGGCTCAATCATCCCTGAAGGTCACTGGGTAGAAGTAGTCATATAAGGTGCGCTAAAACTCCTCCCAATCCATATTTTTCTGGAGTCCTACCTGTGATATCACATCCCACCATCTCTTGGTCGAATCCTGAAGAATATATGTAGCAAACATGACCCCCCTCTCTGGAGGAGTCTCCAGATGCTTGATGATCATCAGCATGGATTCTATCCATGACTCTGTTTCCAGGGGTCCTCCATTCCATGATAAAGAGGGAGGATACAACTTCTGAAAGACCCATTTCAATTCTGCCATCAATGGGGTAGAATATGGTTCTCCCTAGAAGGTATGGATCATCCTCATAAAGTCCTCTCAAAACTATGTAATGGAACATGTGTCCTGAATGGCGGCTGATGCCACGACTGGGACAACTAGAGGATCTGCAGGTAGTCCCTGATCAGCCAAGTCTGGTGTCTGATCACTACCTAGCATCTGGCATATAACCGTAGGATGTCACGGTGGCATGACATATCTAGTTCAAGCACACACTGCTTAGATCAATATTAATGTGTATAGGAAACTATAAGTGTAATAAGGGAACCGAAGAAAGAAAACATTCATGTTTTTCAAAACATGGATACACAACATGTTTAATGCCTACACGGTGTGTTACCTTATGCCTTCAAATGGAATTTTACTTTTGCCAAAAATGGTTGTGTAACACCCCATACACACGGTGTGTTGTCCTAATACATAGGTTGTACTTGAATCCTCTACCCCTACATGATTTCTCTTACACAGCTAAGCCACACGGTTCTCCTAGAACAAGACTATATATCATGTTAATTCTAGAGATGGCATGTACTAGACAAACTTCACCAGCCCGTGTTGTTAGTCGCATGGCTGGTTATACAACTCACTCTACATGGAGTGTTTTATATGGACCCAACATGTATATGATAAGATTTATCCATTCGTGTTGTTAGTCACCTGGGCGGACACATGGTCTATGAAACATGGCATGTACATCTGGTACACGACATGTCCCACAACAGATTTCCAAACCCTGTGTTTCCACCCACACTGTCAGTAACATGGTTAGATACTACACGGCATGTACATACAGTACAAGGCATGTACCTAAGAA
Organism: Viscum album; assembly: GCA_963277665.1. NCBI lineage: Eukaryota > Viridiplantae > Streptophyta > Magnoliopsida > Santalales > Viscaceae > Viscum > Viscum album. The sequence continues at coordinate 75,093,992 of OY728127.1, read as the reverse complement.
AAATAGTTCCTTCCCGAAAGGAAGGACACATGGCGTGTATTCAACATTACATACCGTGTATTTGGGGTTTTTCTTGATAGAAAGCCATAGAAACTACTCTGGAACCCAGAAAAACACTGAAACGAACATTAAGGTGCCAAATTCCGATCTGTAATGGCCCATACTCCCCGAAAATCAAAGGTTGGCATCTTACACATGTCATATACAAGGAGAAAAAGGCAATGATCCACCAAATTCCAATCCATTAGGGCATATAACATCTCAATAACCAAAGTTTGGAATTAATTCAAACAAAAACATTCAACATTTAATACCATATCAAATAGAAGTTCTTCTTATCAAAGCATCTTTCACAACAACATGCATATCAAGCACAACACCTATCACAACAACATTAAATCACTAATACACCCTAATGGCATGGAAAGAATGCATGATCTGTGATATCTAACATGTTCCTATATAATGAATGAGATGGAATAACCTCATCTCATCGGGATTCTACACAAATAGAACCTCAATAACATCAACAATAATAGCTCAAAACAAGTGAATCACCCTATAATGAAATCAAATCAACTGTAAAATTGAAAAACCAGGAAAAATTGCAATAACAAGTTATATTGGATTTACCCTGTACATAGTTTAGAATCTCCCGGGAATAGCTCATTACCAAGTACCTATTCCATCATATACCAGGCTATAGGCTCCAAACAATAAGTCATGATGAAAACTATTCCTCAAATACCACTTTGTAACGTCCCTAATCCATAACCCACCTAGAGGCGCCCCATACCCCGTTAGTCACACGGCCTCGAGCGCATTTCCCTTAATGGCAGAGGCGGCCGACTAGTAGTGAGGGCCTTGGGTGTGATACTGGGGAATCTATGCACTCATTGGAAGATTGAAACAACGAAAGTAAAATATATAGTAATAGCGGAAGTATTAAAACATACCACAAGTGAACATTGGAAGTAATAAACAAATGGATCCCACATATATATAGATGATGTATGATGCATTTTCTTAGTAAAGAAGCCAAACATGTCAAAATGATGGAAAATAGTAATAAACCGAATTAAAAAATAGAAAATATCCAGCAGCATCGCTAGCCTCGGCTTAGTTTCATGCTCTCCAGATCCTCAACAATCAAATACCTGAAGTATAAGGGCACTTTCCCTTGTCTTTACCTGTAGCAATATAGTCTATTTAGGCCCAAAAGCATGACCCAAAAAGGGTGTGGGCCTAATCCCAGTAGGAAACCACCCAAAGATCTGTGACTAATAGTCATTTAATATATATGACACGTAATATGAAAAAGGAATCATTAAACAATGAATTACTCAATAGTAAACAGTCCTAGAGATCCATTTACAATTATTACTTTTAAGCATTTAATCAGCCGAAAAAATACAAGAAATGCTCTGGGTAGTTCTCACAGCCTAACCCCTCTAATTTACAATACTAGGAAGTATATACAGAAGACTCTTTGAGGAAGCACTCACCGTCAATTCCCCCTATAGTCAAGTTTGATTAAGGACTCTTTATGGAAGCACTCACCATCAATTCCCCATATATTATTTTAACGGTAATCTATAGGAACTCTAAGAAAGAACTCAACATCAATTCCTCATGTGGCCTCGTAACATTACTATAGACACTCTAAGGGAGCACTAAACGTCACTCCCCTCCTATGGTCTTGCAACGTGACAATTATAACAAACACTCTGGGAAAGCCCTCAATGTCAATTTCCCCTATGGTCTCACTACACCAGGTTCTCGCAGCCCCATGTAATGATATTGTGCATAAATTATAATCAGTGACCAAAGTAAACTTCTAAGAGTACTTGGATTAACAAGATACAACACATCATATCATGTCAGATATAAGTAAACACTACTTCCTAAAATACTAGGCATGGGAAAATAACAAAGCATCCAAACATGCAATGCTAGTCTAAATGGTCAAAACAAGAAAACATGGGGAAAACATCCACAACTTAGTAAAGATAACCCTAATCACAACAATTAACCTCTAACCAATCAAACTACTCATAGCAGGCAACAAAAATGGTAAACACCATAAACACGCTATACCCCAGTCAAGGGTACTGGGCACTTTTGCACATATAACTCAGAGACTATCTTCGGAAAGGAACAAACCACCTATCTTGGTGTTATAGGATCGTTATATGTGATCCTCCAGCCTCAAATCTCCCAAAAACATAATATATCTACAAAAACGCTAAAATGATCAACTGATGATAACTAGTGAAAGAGGAGAAATCAGAAAACGAGGCTCTAGATGAATGAAGATCTTATCATGGTGATACTAACTCCATTGATGTCAGTCGATTCAGAGAACGGATGATGAATCAAGGTCTCATAGAATATTTGTCGGCATACGAACACTCCTGGACAAGTTTGGTTGAGAAGAAGAGAATTTTTTCTATCATATAAGAGCCTCGTTTGATTAATAAAAAAAGGTAGTACATGATGTGTAATTTTGAAGTACATAGTGTGTACTTTTGATGTACAAGGCATGTACTTACCCTTACCGAGCCCCACTTTATGCATCCTACAGATCAACAAACATGGTTGTGTGCTCGACCATTACACATCCAGCACATGGCTATGGGATGTAATGGAGTACACGGTGAGTACATATAAGTTCACGACATGTACTTCAAAAATTTCCAAAAACTCATCGTTTCCTCAAAAACACCAAAAAAGGAAAACATATCTTAAAATAAGATCTAGGTTATTACACTATGTGAAAGTTTTTCCGACACTCTATGTGTCTCCTTTTCACCAAAAAATGAAAACTCGGTCCCATTCACTATGGACACATCACACTCCCCACCTAAAATAGTCAATCTTGGCACAAACTATGGATAAACAGTTCTGACCATGGATGATGTCATATGGCCTCGATGATTCCACCAAGATATCCCAACAGAAACTCTCGCCCCTAGAGTAAGGTTACACTATCGGCACAAGTGTGTGATTATAGGATCTTTTACTGTGGGAGTCTTTTTGAATTAGGATCGAGTCAACTGTTCAACTAGAATATCTTTCTCTCAGACAAGGGTCATGGTGAGAAAAGAGTGACTCATACCTGTTTCAACAAAAACTTCATCAAGGGTGGAATAGACAAAGATTGCAATTGTAATCAGATCTAGAGCACATCGATCACAATCCTCCATTGCATGAAGTTGGAATCATCCTGATCGACCCAGCTCCCTATTCCCGTGGTTGACCACTTAGGGGTGGTTTTGGTAGTACACTGAAACTTTGATCAACTCCTTTTACACTACCTGCTCCTCCTCTATTCCCACATCCTGATAGACCACCCTTCTAATGCCTCCTCCTCTACCCTGGTGGTCCCTCGACCGTCTGATGATCAATCATACTGCGAGTCATGAAATAGTGAGTTAGAATTCCCTTAATGTCATAGGAGTAGCACATTATGTCCATCAACTAGCCCGCACTACCATGGGAGCCCCACAATGCTGATTAGGTATCATACGGTCGTCCCCTTTAGTTTTAGACTTTCTTCGGTCCCTACATCTGATGTCAGTTACCTACCACTGACGACTCATCTACCTAGTTTTGGTTGATAGTTCCCTCTACTGGCGTATGTTCAACCAGAAAGAATTCCCCAATCAGAGCTCGCTCCAGTACCCTATCATATGAATGTATGATAAAGGATATCATGTATTCCCTAATCTCATAGGGTATCCCCTTCTTGAATGTTTGGGCCCTAATGAACAGGTCTTGCACTATATCTATGGAGTAGCGAGAAAGATCTATAAATCTCATTGCGTACTCTTCTACTGTCTGACAACCCTGATGTAGATGTAGGAGCTTCAATAAGAAAAACTGAGGATAACGTTTTTAGTTAAACTCCTCCCTGAAGGGGCACTCAAATTCTTCCGAAAAGAGAGTTGTCTCGTCATGTGTCTAGATCACTAAACTCCATTATCTCTCCACAAGATCTTAAGAACGCTCGTGACAGTATCTAGGGGTATGTCTCACTCCAAAACCTAGTATGTTGCTTCCTATGGAACTCACACAATGTACTCTGCATGCGGGCATCCTCTACCGGCAGCACTGGTAGTAACTACTTCTCTCTGACTAGTGGTATCAGTAGTACCCCACCCAGGGTGCTATCTTTGTTATTGGTCTCTATAATGATTCCTCATAACTATGTTGATCATCCTCATGGTCACACATCATAATATTGACTGGTTGTCTATGTGGAGGCATCTAGAAATTGATCAAGATGTACCACATTCAATAGAGTATGCCTGATGAGCTTACTCAGGATGGAAATTAGAACACACTCAAAATCCAATATGATTAATGTACCATTTATTTTAATGAAAGCAGTGTATTCATGTACCACGTCAAATATTAGAATTCAATGCAATGGTGTATGGATACATTGGATGCCACACCAACACTAGAGTCCCTGATCAAAAATTCAAACTCGAAACACAATACATTGTTTCCAAAAACAAATATCACTGACTCTTGGTTCGTAAGATAGAAATGACCTCCATTGGTACCAATATATCAAAACCCATCCTTATAGGTTCCCATTTAGTGACTACCCCAAGCCCACCTATGATAGGCATGGGGCTCAAAACTAGAAGTCAGTATGCATGTCCAAAAAATGGGAGGCATTTTCTAAAGTACCTCAACACACACACATATCATAGCCATAAATGATGAATAGTAAAAACTCTATGTAAAAAAATACCTGTAGAAATTAATATAGCAACCATAGAGTATGCTAGTAATAAAATTGGAAAATAAATAGGGTCATAATATAATCCCACTAAAAGAAAAGTATTCCAATGTGAATGCACAAGTTCTTGAAACTCATTCGAAGAAAACCCTACCAGAAGGGTATAAGTAGGACAACATCCTAAACTCGTACGAGCACAACACATTTGTCCGATCCCTCTAAGCAGCACCAAGTTTGGATCAACTGAGAACTCTGTCAAAGGGTCAATAATTTTTACAAGACATAACACATGAAAGCAAATCCCTTATAGGGGTGGCTACAAAAAACCTATGTAGAACACCCCAAAACCACAAAAGAAATACCACTAAGATATACACTAAGTATACCAAAAAAGTAAACACATGAAGTACACTAGAACAGAAATAGACGACGTACACCATAATGGAAACACATGATGTACAGTCAATATAGTCCTCTAATACATGCATAAGTTTAAAGCATGAAGACAATGATGCCCATTAGTACTCCATCGATCTCTCAGTCTCCATTACACTATAAGTGTTGATAGTTCCTGGAGAGATGATGGTGCAAGAATCATCTATGGTGCATGGAGTGTAGATTTCATAAATAGTGTCAATGGGACATGGAGCATCGATGGTTCACAAATAATCCATGGTACCTGAGGCATCGATGGGGTGTGTACTTTCAATGACGTGCGAATCATCGATTGTGCATGAAGCGTTAATAGTTCATGAAACCCCCAAGCCACCTAGTCACCGAGATCACATAATCACATCTAGGCATAGGATCCCACTCTTAGTGCACCTATTTATATATAACCTACTCCTCAATCCATTAGGTCAAAAACCAACATCCATAAAAACTCACATGGAGTATATCTGAAGGAATTTCTCATCGCAAGGATCCCAACCCCACAAATAGTTCATCAAATTGTCACATGTTTTGAATGTTATTTCTATTTTTATGGGAATCCTGACACAAGTTTGTTCTGCGTATGCCCAACCCACCCAACCTAACCTGACATTTTTTCCATTACAACCCAATCCTACTAACACTACCCTACCCAGCCTAGTTTGGCCTGGTCTAAAATGGCTCGGCTCGATGTGCTCGGCTTGTTGGGTCAACTGGACAAGGATGCTAGGCCTCTTGGTTAAGCCCATTGGGCCACTAGAATAGATCAACTTATCCAATATGGCCAGCACTGTTATTTAGTTTAGTCCCCCAGACGTCTCCCAACCTTGTCATTCCCCTAGTCCATATGGTACTCCCTTGCTCTATGGCTATTGTATCTCACCTCACTAGCCCGCATCCCCCATACGCTCGCCACCTCCACTCCATGAAGCTCTAAGCAACATCCTATTGTCGTTGTTGTGGCCTATTATTGCAGCACCTATTCTCGTCTCTCTTACTCCACTGTCATGGGCTCCCATAAAGATAGTCCTTTATGAACCATGTCTATCCGACAGTTGTCGCACCAACGTCTCGTCCTGTCATTCTCCTGCTAGCCTAGTCTCCCTTATCAGGTCATTTCAACCTCTGCTACCAGTCGCCCCACTATTTTCCTTGACCTATCACACTCCTCCTGAACTATCCATTGATTCCACCTCTAGATACCCCCACTACCTTTCATTATCATCCCACCACTACATTTCAATCACCAATTCGGTCCTTGATCCACATTGCTCGCATAGGGTTCCAAAGGCACAGGGAGAAGGCGAAGTAGCCACGAAGAACCCATGAATTACACAAGTGGTTGAGGGAAGATAAGGCCCAATGAACTCCCAAATAATGTATTATTTCCTTTTCTGTGTTGGCCTTGATCAATTCATGTTATAAGGTTTAACAAATAACAATAATAGATAATCACAAAGAAGTATATCCCCTTTTAAACCCCTTAACAATCTATCCATCCTCTATTTTCTAGTATTCTTAATCGAGATAGTTTCTTTCCCTGAATCAAAGGAATTTTTGGGTTATCTTGATACCCCTGAATTTCATAAAAATGTTTCATTAAAAACAATAACCCCACTAGGTCCAATAAAATATTTTTATTCAAATATTTTAATGACTATTATGTATAATTTTATAATTCACCGTTGACCCATGATAGTAGATGTTATGCCCCATTGAATGTAAATTTACTACTCTGAATGAAATGGTGCCCCTAGATTTCTGATATGGGCACCCATTTAGAATTTATTCTTATTTAAATAACAACCAACCTACACAATTTATTAAAAACATAACATTTTCACTGTTTCATTCAAATCCCACAATGCTTCATAATCTCATGCCATCTCAATGCCTGGTCTCAAAATTTTCCTAATAAATTTATATAAAAAAATAGTATAAAATCCAAGTCATAACAATTATCCCTTTATGAATTATTATACTCGATGTTCTAATATTATTAATAATATTTAAAATTAATTTAGACATTCTCAACACATCTAAAAAATTATCATATCTCTTAAATTTACAATTAATTAATGAAATATTTTAACTCTGTCTCATACATTAGTAAAATCCTTAGATTTTTCATTCACAATTAGGAATAAAATTGGTTCAATCCTTTTAAATATGGTAAAATAATCATTATAAATAGAAATTTTTTCTTCTAACATTCTCTATAACTCTAATAACTTCCATTCCATTCAATATTGATCATATTTGGGAAAATTACTTTCAATAATAATACCATTAAATATGTTACCTTCGGTGGTTTTATTATAATTATTTTCCTTAGTATTATTAATTAAATACCAACACTAATCAACAAATCCATCTAGAAGACAAACTATAATATCTTCATTCTCATGCTCTAAATAACCCGTGAGATAAATTATATTCTCTTAAATACAATTTTATCCTTCAACAATCACTATGTATGAGGTAAAATGTAAGCTCATAGATTTCAACAACCATAAAATTATGTCATTATAAGTATTTTAGTAATCTAGTGGGTATGTAACAACTTTAAAGTTTTCTATTTCAAATTTAATTTAAGGTAAAAAAAATTCATCAAACATATCTATAAGAATATGAAAACCACTAATATGTAATGGTAGGTTGGGATTTTCCTTATCATTATAAAGGAGTGGCTAATTTTATATTGATTATTTAATGGTCTTTCAATATTACATATGTAACCATTAGAGATTATTAACCATCGATAAGTGTTTTCCATTAATTCTATATCAGGAATATTTTTATTTCCATTATTTTGAATAGCCAATTTAGGGTGATAGAAAAAAAATGTAAGACCATGTTTCCCTAAGAAAGTACTTGACTATTTCATATTGGTTATACTATTTGATTAAAATTACACCCCCCCCCCTTGTTTTTCAACATGTAACATGTTTTTAACTTGAATAATTTAAATAATTATGGAAATCATGTGTTTTCAAATCTATAATGAAAAATATTTACTTAAGTAATTTTCTCCGAGTATTTTTTTAGTTTGAAGAATTTTGTAAGTAGAAAATGAAATAGACGTGGTTTTAAATGAAAATTAAAGAATAATCCCACATGAATTTTATATGAGATATCTTGGGGTGAAATTTTGTTTCCAAAAACTATATAAAACTATTCTCTTGTTTGAGTTTATTCACTTTTTACCCATGGAGTTCAAGATTTATCTGTTCAAGTTTTGTAAGCCTTCTAAAATTCACCAAAATCCATTCCAATATTTCCTACCTATGTGAATCAAATTTCTCTCTAATTTTATTGAGTATCAGTTGTGGGAAGCCTTCTTTCAAGTTTTGGTATTTTAAAGTTATATATTGTTTTAAGTGAAACTTTTTTTTGTATCATTTCAATTTTCCTTTGTGTAAATAAGTGTTATTTACTATAAAAGGATTATAATATGGTTATATCACATAAAGATGGTTGTTTTGTAAAAAAATATTTTTTTATATTTATAAAAATATATAATGTAATAATAGGGAAATAATTCATGAGATAACAATATAATATCTCATTATTAACAATTAATATTATTCAGAAATAAATAATAAGATTAAGATTTTTTAATCACATAATGATTGAAGAATTTGAAATATGTATTGGTTAAAAAATTATTGAATTTCTGGAACAATATTGAATAATTATATTATTCTAGGTATTTAATATAATTTAATTAGTTTAAGATGTTTGATAAAATAGCTCGCCATAAATTATTTATTTTATTAAAATTCTAGTAACTGTTAGAGGGAAAGTAGTTAGAATAATAAAGCAAATTTTTGTTAATATATTATTATCATTATTTCTATAATTTAATTTCAAACATTATCATATGTTGAAGAAAATTATGATTATCTTTAGAATATTAAAACCAAATATTAAAATATATTATTGATATTTTTATGATAATTTAAATGATAGAAGTTAATGATATATCATGTTTTGACTTGAGGTTTTATGATATTATAAATTTAGAAATTATATATGAGGGATAAATGTGATAAAATAATTTTATATTGATAAAATGTAAAATCATTAATGATAATTGTTTTCATAATTATGTTATTAATGAATTAAAATGCGGAATGTTTTCACATTTTAAAATAATTTCTACTTTTAGTTTGGGATTAAATAATTTTTTGATTTTTTATCACATTTGGTTTTTGTGTACTTAGTGTTTTATTTTATTATTTACTAGTTAGTGTGATGTTAATAAGTTTGTTTGTATTTTTCATAATAGTTTAGAATGGTTAATTTATAGAAACTATTTTTCAATGTAATTTTCTTATAATAATATAGTTTAAATAAAGAGGTCTGGGGACAACAACAACTGAAATACTAGGAAATTTATTAAATATAAAATTAATGCTTGATGTATGATTATGTGAATTAATATAGATTTTTATTATCTACTTCATCTGGGATTCATGATTTTGAAAACCAAAACATAATCATCTAATTGAATAAATTAATGAATTAAATTGTATGTTTCCTAAATATATATTGTTTGGGTATTATTACGCACATGTTTATTACAAAAATCTTGTGTTATATGATGTAATGCAAATTAGTTTCCTTTATACTATTTTTGTAAAATTCATTTTTTTAATTTATTTTTTTTGGGTATTAGAGAACTTTTTGACTGAATGATAACTAGATAAGGGTGGAATATCAGATGTATAACAATCATAATCTTTATTTCACACTTAACCATAAATTATTACATAAAAATATTACTTGATACTATTTAGAAGATCGAGAGGTCTAGTTTATTTAGGGATTTGAAACATTACATGACAACCTAAAACTTGAAACACAGAAACTTTTTTGAAAAATTCTTTTACATGACCACAACATTCCTTCGTACATAGCACTACATTGGATAACCTGAGGACACGTATAAGAAAATGGTGATCTATAAATACTAGTAATAGAGTAAAAAAGGCATCACATGATGAATAAATTACATGTTATAAAATAGGAATATCACTAAATTATAAGTGAAACATTAACATAAAGGCATGATATAGCATGATTATCATAACATGGAAATGTGGCACAAATATTTAACATCACATTAGCATGAGCCAAGGCACACTGAACCTGTAACATGAGTAAACCCTCATTCCACTTCAATTATGATGAGTAACCCCTAATTTCACTTGGCATATCATGATACTAATCTTTACAAAATACATTGGAGTGCTATTAGGGTGCATCCTTCTTAATCATTTCATTTCTTTAGAAGTGTGTCACATGGATCATAAAACATTGAATCATTCAACATCTCCATTTATTAAATGATAAAATATTGTGGAATAAATACATGAAACTCAATAATCAATAAGTAAATATGCATAAACATAAATACCATTGATAGAGAAATGGGTTTTCTATTCACTACACAATTACTTGGGCTTGGAAAATTGCAGTGCAATTTCAGCTGCATAACGACGTGAAATAATAATTCATAAAAATTATTGATGAGAAAAAAATGGGTATCTAATAATATATACATGAAATGTACATTAATGTTTCCTTATATATATATTTCCCTACACATGTAATATAATATAGATACATAATATTACAGAATTGCTTCAATGTAAATGAAGAGAAATAAATCCCTTATAGAATTTCGTCATGGTAACGGGTTCACATGGGAGGTATTAATGAGTGGTAAATGTGTATCCCATAATTAAAATATAATTAGTTAAGTATTGGGGAGGTTAAAAATAAAACCCCACCATTTTTAATTGAAAATAAAAGGGTACAAAACATAAAGAAACTTTGAAAAAAATGAGGGGAAGAAATCTCTTACTTGGAAGTGGGATTCAAAAGGCTTGGGAGCGGCTTGAGAGAGGATAATTATGATATTTAGGAGACATAGGAGGATTCTATAGAGACTAGGTTAGGGTTTTGTTGAGATACAATTGTTTTTTTGTGAGAAATAAGTTAGATATTGGGACGGTATATATAGGAAAAGGAAGAGAATTCTTTATTATTTAGGTTTGGGATATCAAACATTAAACTAATAAAAATGACAAACCATACCATGGTTTCTTCCCACTGTGTTTTCCCAAGGGTATTATAAAATACTATTTTATAAGTCCAATGGATGAACATACTAAAATATTAGGTTTTATTATGTGCAGGTGCATCACAGTCTCAAGGAAATCATTTTAAAATGTTACAATGTTTTTTAAGTATTATAGGGTCCACTAAAGCATAGTAAAATAAATTAAACCAAACTAAAATCACATTATTTTAAAGGTAAAATATTTATTGTCCTAAAATACCATTTATAATAATTTATTACATCACTATTGGTTCATTATGATGTCATAAAACATATTATATATTTATAGAGTATTTAATTTTTACACAAAAATTTGAATGTCTCAGAAAATTTTGAAAAATTCACTATTAGATAACATCAAAATCCTTAATCTAAAAATAATATTCATTTTATCTCAATAATTCTCTAGATATGTGAATTTTCACATTGAAAATAAAAACTGACATTCATCAAAAATTTATGGGTTTAAACAAAAAAAGTTTTCAAACCATCATAAAATTTTAAATTGTATTCATAAAAATTATAAAATTATTTATATTTAAAACATTATTTAGTAATAATATTTTATTAAAATAAAATTTAATTCATCAATCCATTAATTCATCAAAATATATTTCATAATTGAATATTAACTAAAAATTCTATTTTTTTTTCTTTGAGAAATATTTACAATGTATCAATAATAAAATGAATGTATATTCAATATAAAAAATATAATGTACATAATAATTGAGATAGGGTCTTGTTACAAAACCCCTTATAATATCATCATATTACATAAGGGTAAGGTTAGCAATGGTGACATACTCTTGGTGCAGCTCAGATAACATCGCTCTGGGGGAAATCTCTATCAACTTCCACTTCTCCAATAGAAATTTTTGTTCAAACTTAATGTGTTGAAGCTCAAATTTGGAATGGTCAAGAGTGATTCCAAATGACACAACCTCCTTTCTGATCTCCAAAAAATGGGCTTTGAATGGAAAAATTCTTCTGGAAGAGGCCATTTCTTCCTTTTTCTGAGTAAATTGGATTTATTAAAGCCCTATATTTCTATTAATCATTTGATCGCGGTTCAACGACTATATTAGCAGTGGTAGAAATTATTAATGATATTTTGAAATCCAAAAACAAAAAACCATGGAAGTGCATATGTTATTTAATAATTTTACATAATAAGGCATTTAATTAGATCAAGAATAATTTTCATTAATAAAATTTTGGATCGTTACAATCATTCCCCATTAGGAAATTTCAACCACAAAATTTCCTTTTTCCCACACTAAACAGATGTGGGTAACTTTAATTCATCACTTCCTCTGATTACCACGTTACCTCTTCAAACATGTGGTTTCACCACAACACCATGATGAGGGGCATTGTCTTTTTTTGTAGAACTTTTTCCTTACGATTGAAGATCTTCACTAGCTTCTATTCATAGGAGTGGTTAGTCTCAAATGGTACCACCTATGGATTGAGTGAATGTGTTGGGTTAGTTATGTACTTCTTCAAGAGTGATATAAGGAATACATCATGTACTTGAGATAGGTGTGGTGGGAGTGCTAGTCGACATGCCACTACTCCAATGCGATCAAGGATCTCAAAAGGGTTGATGTACCTTGGACGAAGTTGTCCCATCATCCCAAATATCATAACACTCTTCCATGGTGATATGAAGAGTAATACCATGTTTCATGCATCAATCTCTCAGACTTGTCGATATTTATCACCATAGCTCTTTTATCGACTCTGAGAAGCTTTATTGAGCTTATTGATGGTATTAACTTTTTATACCATTTCTTTGACTATTTATAGACCTAGGATTTTTTCTCCCCAACTAAAGCCCAACATGTCGGTGTTCTGCACCTATTTCCATACGGGGCATCAAAAGGATCCATTTAGATTCTTGAGTGGAAACTATTATTGTAAGAGAACTCAACCAAGGTAATATGCTGATCACATCCTCCTATAAAGTACCTTGATAATTCTCTAAACATATCCTCATGTTTTTGGATAGTCCAATCTGATTGGACATCAGTTTGAGGATGATAAGCTGCAATGAATTTCATCTCATTATTCAAATATTGTTCGAGATTCTTACAAAACTCATAGGTGAATCTTGAATCACGATCGGATACGATATATAGTGGTAATCCATTTATCCTGACCACTTTTCTGATATATATATTCATTCACTTGAGCTAATGAGAAATATTCTCAAATTATTATGAATTGCCCTGTTTTTTAAGATGATTCACAACATCCCAGATAGCATGTTTTCCATTGTATGTCATCATAATTCTAGTGAGAAAGTCATTGGTGATGTTCTCCCATTTCCAAGTTGGAATGGTTAAAGGTGGAATCATCCCTATATACTACTGTCTATTAGCCTTCTCTTGTTGACATACCAGGCACTTTGATGGATACTCAACGATCTCCTTCTTTATGTTATCACATTAATAAGCCTCTAAGAGATCCTGATACATCTTTGTGTTTCCTAAGTGAATGGAGGAATTCAAAAACTATGCACAATCCAAAAGTTCCTGAATTAACACTGAATTTTATGGAACACAAAGTCTTGACAAAAATATCACAATTCCTTCTTCGTTAACATTTAACTCCAAGGATTTACCTTTTCTAATAGTTTCTACTTTATTTGGAATTCCCACATCATCCATTTGAGCGTCCTTTAACCTTTCCAAAAGAGATGGTTGGGAAATAATTTGTGAAAGGATTGATGAAGTTCCCTTCTTTATGATTCCCATGTATATCTTGATAAAATCTAAGATAATTGGATCCTTTTTAGTTCTCATCAATGATAGAATCAGTGGGTCCTTTCTACTTATAGTATCTCCCAACATGTTCATTTTCCTAGGGTTTTAATAGATTGAGTGTAACATCCCAAGTACGTAATGAATAATAGATATTTTTATCTATGTCTATTAATGTATTAGATAGTGTTTTAGAGGCTTAAAAGTAAAATGAATCCAATCTTAAGCATGGAATACACTAATATTTTTAAAAGATTGTTTTACTGACTTTTGATGGCAAACCATTTTTAAATATATATTTTGACAATTTTATAAGCTATGTTTGTCAAAATAATCTTATTTATTATTATTGGGACATCAAAATTTACTTTTTGTTAATTTTTGGTATTTTTTTGATAAAGTTCATTTTTTAATGAATAGTGAAAAATGTTGTATTTTAATTCAAAACCTCTTTTTAATCTAATTTATTTATATGATTATATTATCTTCTGAATTGGCTTTGAAGTGAAATTAGAATATATTTTTACCATTTAATCCAATGGTGGTCATTGGAATCAATTTCACTTTGAAATTGGACTTAAACTAGTGTCAATCTTTTGATACTTATTATTTCATAAAAACACGCTATTTGTCAAGAGAGCGGGAATTAGTTATTAAATTATTTAATGTGACTTATATGATTTGAATTTTTTAAAATATAAATCATTCTTGAATTTGGAATATCAGATATATTTAAGGGTGATGTTTTGGTATTTTTCTGAGAAACTTCAATTTTTGATGAATAGTGAAACGACTAAGTGGTAGTTAAAGAAACTGATTTTTCGTTTAAATGAAACTTTTCCACTTCTGTGATTTGATTTTATAAAATCCATCATACATGGTTGTCATTAAGATGTAAAATGTGGTTCAATGAGATTAAAATAATTTTTTGGTGAATAGTAACATTTAAGTTCTTAATCGCGATTAGAGGTAATTAGTATAGTTTAAGGTAAAAATAATGTTCTAATAATTTGATATGAGCTTTACATATGTCCTACCCTTATTGGATGTGTCATGGCCGACCCAGAGAAGCCATGGGTAAACTTGGGGACCCCATGGAGCCACTTTGGTTGGGAAATGACAGAAATAAATTTTTATTTAATGTTAAAGTAAAAATGACACAAACATGAGATGTTTTACTAAAACAATTTTTAAATGGGGTTATACAAGTCATATTTTTAGACTATAAATATTAATTGGAAATCTAAAACGATTTCTTACATCATAGTATTTTTTCATAATTTTTAGACTTTATATAAATTAAATTATTTATGACATCATGATGATGCAGCGATTACCTCATTAATAAAGGATTTAAATAAAATGAAATGATAATGTAAAATCTATGACCTAAACATGTACAAAAACTATTGTATGGGTGGATTTAGAACCCTTATCACCATAACCTCTAATTATATCAATGTGGGACCTTTTTAATCCGAAAATCATTTTCAAATAAAGTACCATTTCTTTACTTTCCAAGAGTGCCCCTCCTCTCCTCTTATAAAAGGCCCCCACCTCTACCTCCTTACCCACACTTCCAAAGCCGTTGGCTCATCCAACCCATTCCCATTTTGTCTCTACACATCCCTCTATTACTCCTTCAATCCTCACTTTGGGCAGAAGTCTTCCCAAGGAAGCCTTTGAGCTCAAACCAAAGGGAGTTACCCGATTTTAAGGTAATGTCGTCACTTGTGTTCTTTTGTTTTATTTTTCTTCTCCAACCCACTAAACTCTTTTTATTCATTGATTTTGTAACAAATCCAGTATCTTCAATATACTAGGATGTTTTTATAAGAAGTATTCGATCTACACATACACACACCTACATCTAATGGTTAAAGGACATACTGTTTCCGTGGATGGAGAATTTCTTCCTCCCGAAACGATGATTGTTCAAAATTCTTTTAACACCTTCAAAGGTGGACATTAATATGTAACTATATTTATATATGATATATAATATGTTTATGTTTTCCTTAAGCTTCTGTATTATTCATTTTGGTCATACCTTTACAGTTTCCATTATGGGTAAACGCGATATCTTCATTTAAGGAAGTGCAGACTACCGCCCCCTCAAAATGATTTGATTCGTTAAATACCATATGTGGGACGTATAAAGGATGGAACTATGATATTATATATGATATTATACTAGAATTATAATATAACTTTATATCATTATGATTCCATTCAATAAAATACGAAATAGAAATGAAAGTAGCATTCATGTGTACGTACGGCTTACCGTCTCCATGAACGGTGCATTTCATTTCTTACCTCTAAATGATTATGTAATATTATAAATGCATTTATATACTGGATATATATGATATATACATCATGATTATAATTCTGGATATAATGGATAAATGAACAACTTGTAATTACAAAGGGTCTATTTTTTACTCAAGTACCAATGATCGTTAAAACGACCGTTATTAACTTAAATAATTACATAGTGTTCATGACATGGAAATAAGTGATATAAAAGGAATAATGAACTTGAAAAATGTTCTTATGCAAGTATAAATTAAATCAAGTTTATTATTCATGACATTAAAGAACGATCAAGTCAAGTCGGACCCGACGTATGGGACTTTGTCTCAATCTCCTTTCATTGAGGCCTACTTTGTTTTATACACAACCTTCTATTATACGGTGTATAAACCACTTTGACTTTTACATTTATTCAAAAGGAATATTTTTTATATGAAGTGTTTACAAAATGACAAAAGAGAATGTTTTTGTCTTACGTATGCGGCGACAATGACTTCTCCGCCGCCGTGACCATGATTTGAGTTTCGGCTTCCTCTACAATCCCTACCTTTTTTTGTTAAAAGAAAAATAAATACCATGTTTTACTTTTCTTTTATTTTGGTATTGAAAATGGTTTTCATAATGTTTTTATATCAATGTTTTCTATTGATATTTTTTGATTGAAAGGTGGAAATGTTATGTATCCTTTATGCATTTTTTATGTGATACGATTATGTTGAGGTTCATGGGAATTATTATGAAGACGGGTGGTTTCGTGATAAACTAAGGGCCGGTGAGCCTAATATAGCTCTCCAATGCATTGGGTAACGCGAAGGAGTGAAACGTTAAGTTTTCTCTGAAGAGATTTAGGGAATATACTGAGATGGGTATTCCAAAGGTAACTAAGAGGGTTTCTCCCTACGTAAGAATGTTATGAATGCCTGAAGTTACCTTTATGTATTATGATTTCTATGATTTATTCATGATTTGATGAGGTATGTTAAAGTGATTATGTTTTATGGGTAAAGTATGATTTGATTATTATGTATATATGTACCCAGGATTCCTTTCCATATTTTTATATCCCTTACTGAGCTTTTTATGCTCATGCCATGTTTTTTTTTGAAATGTTTTTCACTGGTCAAGGGAAAGGTACATGATATGATGATAGTGTCAAGGAAGTGTCAAGAAAGAATCCATGTTTTATTTTAAATATGTTTCCATTGATGGGAAAGAAGAATACTATCTTTATGCAACCACTTTGTTTATATGTGGAATGTAATGCATGTTTTATGATCTAATTCTCTAAAACTCATACCCAAAAAGATCCTCAATGTGTAATCTTGTAATAACTCAAGATTAAGTAAGTTTTAAGGCTAGAGCCTTATAGTTGTTATCAGAGGTCGGTTTAGATAACTTTAGGTGTCAGAATTCTATTAAATGATTATCCAAAAATTTATTTTTTGAAATGATATAGCATTTAAAGATTACCATGTTTCTTCACTTAAGGTATTTCAATGTTGAGAATGGTTTTTCGTAGAGGAAACAGAGAAGATTTTTTGGGAAGGCATACTGAGGGAAATGAACTTCCAAATCAACATACTGAGATGGTTAGAATCAGAATTGAGTAGTTTACTGCGGTGATGGCTCAGTTGAATCAGGTGATAAATAGTGGTTGTGTTATTGATGATATTTTGGTGTTTTCTAAGTGTAAAGAGGACCATGAAAGTCATTTAAGGGTTATCTTGAAAACCTTAAAAAAAGAAACTATGTGGAAAATTCAGCAAGTGTGAGTTTTGTTTACAACAAATTTCTTTCCTGGGTCACATTGTTTCAAAAGATGGAATAACTGTAGATCCTGCTAAAACAAAAGTTGTTGAAGAATGGCCAAGACCCAAACAAGTAACTGATATCCGTAGTTTTCTTGGTTTGGCAGGTTACTACCGAAGGTTTGTTGAAATATTTTCACGATTATCTAGTCCAATGACTAAGCTAACTTGGAAGGGTGTTACGTTTATCTGGACAAAAGAATTTGATGGTTGTTTTCAGGAGTTGAAAAGAAGATTGGTGAATGCTCCAGTTTTGGCACTTCCTTCCAGGAATGGTGAGTTTTTTATATACAGTGTTGCTTCGTTGAAGGGACTTGGCTGTTTCCTTATGCAGAATGATCAGGTAATAGCTTATGCTTCACGACAGTCGAAAACTCATGAGTTAAATTACCCTACACATGATTTGGAATTAGCTGATGTTGTTTTCTCTTTAAAAAATTTGGAGGCATCATTTGTATGGAGTAAAGTGAGAAATATATACTGATCACAAAATTTTAAAGAATATATTCACTTAGAAAGAGTTAAAAATGAGACAGAGGAGATGGATGGAATTAATCAAGGATTATGATTGTACAATTCATTACCATCCGGGAAAATCAAATAAATTGGCTGATGCTTTGAGTCAAAAAAGTAATGCTTCATTAGCAATGTTGCATTTGGAACGTGATCCTTTGGTTAAGGATTTGATGAAATTTGGCATAGAAGTTGTTGGTGTAGGAAGTTCTTCTGTTTTGTTTCAGGTATCAGTGAGATCATCTCTATCAGACAGAATCAAGCAAGCATAGAAGCAAGACAGTGAGGTGCAGAAAAAGGTAGAGTTTGTTCAGAAGGGTAAGTTCCCTGAATTCAACATTGATAATGATTGTGTTTTGAGATTTGGGAAGAGATTGTGTGTGCCTTGTGATTCACAGTTGAAGAGAGAGTTGTTATGTGAATCTCATAGTTCTCCATTTTCAGTTCATCCTGGCAGTACTAAGATGTACAGAGATCTGCGGGAGTATTACTGGTGGGATGGAATGAAAAGAGATATTTCTGATTTTTCTGTGAAGTGTTTGACATGTCAACAGGTTAAAGCAGAGCGGAAGTTACCGAAAGGGATGCTTCAGCCTTTACCAGTGCCAGAGTGGAAATGGGAGAATATATCCATGGACTTTGTTGTGGGATTACCGAAGACATCTCGAGGTAATAATGCAATCTGGGTTATTGTTGATCGATTGACTAAATATGCTCATTTCATTTCTATACGATATAATTTTTCCCAAGATTAACTTTCCCGTTTTAATCTTAAAGAGATAGTCAGGTTACATGGAGTTCCCCTCTCCATTGTATCTGACCGTGATCCCAGGTTCACTTATAACTTTTGGAAAGGCCTTCAGAAGTCATTGGGTACTGAATTAAATTTTAGTACATCATTTTATCCTCAATCAAATGGGCAGTCAGAATGAACAATTCAGTCCTTGGAGGATATGCTACGAGCTTGTTCGATGGATTATTAGGGAAGTTGGGACCAACATCTTTCTTTGGTTGAATTTTCATATAATAATAGTTTTCATTCCAGTATAAAGATGGCACCATTTGAGGCGTTATATGGGAAGCGTTGTCGAACTCTTGCTTTCTGGGATGAAGTGGGTGAAAGGAAGTTGATGGGACCAGAATTGGTAGAAGAGATGGCAGAAAAAGTTCTGCTGATTCAGAAACACATGAGAACAGCTCAGAGTAGGCAGAAGAGTTATGCAGACAACAGAAGGAAGGATATAACTTTTGAGGTAGGTGATCATGTTTTTCTCAAAGTCTCACAATGGAAAAGTGTGATGAGATTTGGTAAGAAAGGAAAGTTGATTCAAAGGTTCATTGGACCATATGAAATTCTGGAGAGAGTTGGATCAGTTGCATACCGGGTGGCTTTACCTCCGATTTTATCTTAGGTACACATTGTTTTTCATGTTTCGATGCTCAGAAAGTACATGCCAGATCCATCTCATGTTTTGAGTCCATAGGTAGTTCAGCTGGAAAAGAATCTATCTTATGAGGAACAACTGGTCCTGGTTCTTGACCACAGGGAGCAAGTGTTACGGAATAAGGTGATTCATCAGGTAAAGATTTTTTGGAAAAACCACAAGATTGAAGAGGCAACATGGGAATCTGAAAATGCAATGATGGATAAGTACCCCCATTTATTCGATAAGTAAATAAATTGCGGCGACACAATTTTATAAAGGGGGAAGTATGTAACATCCCATGTAAGTAATGAATAATAGATATTTTTATCTATGTCTATTAATGAATTAGATAGTGTTTTAGAGGCTTAAAAGGAAAATTAATCCAATCTTAAGCATGGAATACACTATTATTTTTAAAAGATTGTTTTACTTCCTTTTGATGGAAAACCATTTTTAAATCTATCTTTTGACAATTTTATAAGCTATTTTTGTCAAAATAATATTATTCTTTATGATTGGGACATCAAAATTTACATTGTGTGAATTTTTGGTACTTTTTCGATAAAGTTCATTTTTTTTAATGAATAGTGAAAAATGTTGTATTTTAATTCAAAACCACTTTTTAATCTAATCTATTTATATGATTAGATTATCTTCTTAATTGTTTTGGAAGTGAAATTAGAATATATTTTTACCATTTAATCCAATGGTGGTCATTGTAATCAATTTCACTTTGAAATTGGACTTAAACTAGTGTCAATCTTTTGATACTTATTGTTTCATAAATACACGCTATTTGTCATGACAGTGGGAATTAATTATTAAATTAATTAATTTGACTTATATGATTTGAATTTTGTAAAATATACATCATTTTTTAATTCGGAATATCAAATATAGCTTAGGGTGAAGTTTTGGTATTTTTCTGAGAAACTTCAATTTTTGATGAATAGTGAAACCACTAAGTGGTAGTTAAAGAAACTGATTTTTCGTTTAAATGAAACTTTTCCACTTCTGTGATTTGATTTTAAAAAATCCCACATACATGGTTTTCATTGAGAATTAAAATGTGGTTCAATGAGATTAAAATAATTTTTGGTGAATAGTAACTTTTAAGTTAATCGCGATTAGAGGTAATTAGTGTAGTTTAAGGTAAAAAATAATGTTTTATTAATATGAGATGAGCTTGAAACATGTCCTACCCTTATTGGATGTGTCATGTCCGACCAATAAAAGCCATGGGTCAACATGGGGACCCCATGGAGCCACTTTGGTTGGGAAATGACCTAAATAACTTTTTATTTAATGTTAAACTAAAAATGACACAAACATGAGATGTTTTACTACCACAATTTTTAAATGGGGTTATACAAGTCATATTTTTAGACTATAAATATTCATTGGAAAGCTAAAAAGATTTCCTACATCATAGTATTTTTTTTCATAATTTTTAGACTTTAAATAAATTAAATTATTTATGACATCATGATGATGCAGCGATTACCTCATTAATAAAGGATTTAAATAAAATGAAATGATAATGTAAAATCTCTGACCTAAACATGTCCAAAACCAATTGTATGGGTGTATTTAGAACCCTTATCACCTTACCCTCGAATTATATCAATGTGGGACCTTTTGAATCCGAAAATCATTTTCAAATAAAGTAGCATTTCTTTACTTTCCAAGAGTGCCCCTCCCCTCCTCTTATAAAAGGCCCCCACCTCTACCTCCTTACCCACACTTCAAAAGCCTTTGGCACGTCCAACCCCTCCCCATTTTGTCTCTCCACTTCCATCTATTACTCCTTGAATCCTCACTTTGTGTATAATTCTTCCCAAGGAAGCCTTTGAGCTCAAACCAAAGGGAGTTACCCGATTTTAAGGTAATGTTGTCACTTGTGTTCTTTTGTTTTATTTTTCTTCTCCAACCCCCTAAACTCTTTTTATTAATTTATTTTGTAACAACTCCAGTATCTTCAATATACTAGGATGTTGTTATGATAAGTATTCGAGCTACACATACACACACCTACATCTAATTGTTAAAGGACATACTGTTTCTGTGGATGGCGAATTTCTGCCTCCCGAAACGATGATTGTTCAACATTCTTTTAACACCTTCAAAGGTGGCCATTAAGATGTCATTATATTTATATATGAAATATAATATGCTTATGTATTTCTTAATATTTTGTATTTTTCATTTTGTTCATACCTTTATGGTTTCCATTATGGGTAAACGTGATATCTTAATTTAAGGAAGTGCGGACTACCGCCCCCTCAAAGTGATTTGATTCGTTAAATACCATATGTGGGATGTATAAAAAATGGAACTATGATATTATATATGATATTAAACTGGAAATATAATATACCTTTATATCATTATGATTCCATTATATAAAATACTAAATAGAAATTAAAGTAGCGTTCATGCGTACGTACGGCTTACCGTCCCCATGAATGGTGCATTTCATTTCTTACCTCAAAATGATTATGTAATATTATAAATGAATGTACATACTGGAAATATATGATATATACATCATGATTATAATTTTGGATATAATGGATACATGAACAACTTTTAATTATGAATGTATTTTTTTTTACTCAAGTACCAATGATCGTTAAAACGACCGTTATTAACTTAAATAATTACATAGTGTTCATGACATGGAAATAAGTGATATAAAAGGAATAATGAACTTGAAAAAGGTTCTTAAGAAAGTAGAAATTAACTCAAGTTTATTATTCAGGACATTAAAGAACGATCGAGTCATGTCGGACCCAAGGTATGGGACTTCGTCTCAATCTCCTTTCATTGAGGAATATTTTGTTTTATACACAACCTTCTTTTATATGGTGTATAAACCCCTTTGACTTTTACATTTATTAAAAAGGAATCTTTTTTATACAAATCGTTTACTAAATGACAAAATAGAATGTTTTTGTCGTACGTATGCGGCGACAAGGACTTCTCAAGCACCGTGACCATTATTTGAGTTTCGGCTTCCTCTACAAGCCCTACCTTTTTTTGTTAAAAGAAAAATAAATACCATGTTTTACTTTTCTTTTATTTTGGTATTGAAAATGGTTTTCATAATGTCTTTATATCAATGTTTTGTATTGATATCTTGTGATTGAAAGTTGTAAATGTTATGTTTCCTTTATGCATGTTTTATGTGATACGATTATGTTGAGGTTCTTGGGCATTATTATGAAGATGGGTGGTTCCGTGATAAACTAATGGTGGGTGAGCCCGATATAGCTCTCCAATGCATTGGGTAACGTGAAGGAGTGAAACGTTAAGGTTTCTCCGAAGAGATTTAGGGAATATACTATGATTGGTATTCCAAACGTAACCAAGAGGGTTACTCCCTACGTAAGAATGTTATGAATGCCTCAAGTTACCTTTATGTCTTATGATTTCTATGATTTTTTCATGATTTGATGAGGTATGTTAAAGTGCTTATGTTTTATAGGTAAAGTATGATTTCATTCTTATGTATATATGTACCCATGTTTCCTTTCCATATTTTTATATCCCTTACTGAGCTTTTTATGCTCATCCCAAGTTTTTTTTTGAAATTTTTTTCACAGGTCAAGGGAATGGTACATGATATGATGATAGTGTCAAGGAAGTGTCAAGAAAGAATCCATGTTTTATTTTAAATATGTTTCCATTGATGGGAAAGAAGAATACTATCTTTATGTAACCATTTTGTTTATATGTGGAATGTAATGCAAGTTTTATGATCTAATTCTCTAAAACTCTAAACCCGAAAAGATCCTCAATGTGTAATCTTGTAATAACTCAAGATTAAGTAAGGTTTAAGGCTGGGGCCTTATATTGAGTTGTCCTAGTCTTTGAGGATCTCTAACTATCTTTATTGGAGCATGTTCAACTCTTTCTGTATGAATATATACCTATGGATTTTGTGGTCCATATTTATTTCACACTTATCCCCAAAAAGGTAATGACACCCAATTTTTAAAAGAGAAGATTACTACAGCCAACTACAGATTATGTGTTGGATTGTTTTGATCATGAACATTCAATTTTTTTGAAGCATAGGTAATTAGTTTTTCATTTTTCATCAACACACAACTTAGGACCTTATTTTAAGAATCAATAAATACCAAAAAATGTTCTCCACTTGTGGGTAGTGTGATCACAGTCATAGTGATAAGCCTCCTTTTGAAATACTTAATGCTCATTTCACATTCATCACTCCATGAAAACTTTACTCCCTTATGAGTTAGCTTGTTAAGAGGGTTGGAAAATCATTAGAAATTACTCACAAATCGGTGATAATATATAGTTATCTCCATGAAGATACATGTGTCTGTTACCAATGGTGGCCTCGTTCATCCCTCAATTGGTAGCTGTCTTGGAGGGATCCACAATTATACCATTGTTTTTGATGATATGACCCAAAAATGAGACCTCCATCAACCAGAACTCACACTTGTTGTACCTTTCATATATATCCTCCTTTCTGAAGGTCTCTAGTACAGCTCTTAGATTCTCTTCATTATCCAACATGGTTTTCGAATATATTAAAATATCTTCTATAAAGACTACCACACATTTTTCGAGGTAATATCTAAAGACTATATTCATCAAGTTCATGATAATTTCTAGAGGATTAGTGAGTCTGACAGGCATTACAATGAATTCATAGTGCATGTACCCTGTACAAAAAGAAGTCTGGGGGATATACTCCTTCTTCACCTTAACTTGGTAATATCGTGAACATAAATCCACCTTGGTGAATTATTTTTATCAACGTAGATGATTGAATAATTCCTAAATTCTTGGAAGGGGATACTTGTTCGTTATCGTGATTCTTTTGATATCAGGACAATCAGTACAAGGGCACATTGACCCATCCTTATTCATGACGAACGGGAGAGTTCACCCCATGGTGAATCACTTACGGTATAAACCCTTTTCCCAGATTCTCCTGTAGTTTTTTATTTTTCTTCTCAATATCCATACCATCAATTCAATATGGAGTTTTGGATATTGGAATCACCCTAGGTATAAGATCAATTGAAAATTCAACATCTCTTCTAAGAGGAAGACCATGAAATTCCTTGGGAAACACTTCAATGAATTCCCTCGCAATAGGGGTGTCTTCAAGGATGGTTTCTTCCAAAGACTCGATCATCTGAGTAAGGAACACATGCTCATAGGGCATTAATATCCAGGCTTGATATGATGGTTTCATAGAAGATTCATCATCCTCCTAGCACTTGTATAGAATCTTGTTTTGATTATCCATATGGAGGGTGATTTCCCTCTCATGGTAATTTATGGTGGCTCTATTTAGGGAAATCAAATCCATTCAAATAATTGCATAAAATTTTACCAGAGGAAATATAATGAGGTTCTATGGGAATTCCAATCATCAAATTACAAAATAGTAGGAGTTATATTCATGGGATGCAATGATTTCCCCATTTTCTGTTCTCACTGACATATTTAATTCCATGATTTGTGGCGGTGGTGGGATTGTTCTACTAAAATTTTGGGATATTAAAGAATGTGTAGAACCATAATAAAAAATTATATTCTCTAATATTTAATGAAAAACTAACGTACAAGTCACCACATTGTTTTCATCGTTCACATCAGTGGTATTTATGTAAAAATATTTTCCATGCTGCCTAGGAGGTTGTTGGTTCCCTCTGAAAACCCTAGGCTTAGGGAATTGGTTTGAAAAGTGCCCTTGTTCTTTGTAGTTGAATCAATAAATGATAGGTTGAGGTTTTAATAGAGTGTTCCTCTCCTCTATCATAGTTGTGGGTTTTTATTATCACCATTTAATGTTCAGGTGCCCTACTCTTCCCCACCTAAAGCATTTCCTTGTCCATTTCATAAAATTTCTGAGGTTCTTCTCTCCACACCATTAGCATGTGTGGTGAAAGATTTTATTAGAATCATTGGATTTATCCATTTGACCTCTATAATTAAATTCCACAATATACTTTTTATCCTTATGATACCCCTGAGATTCACCGATACCCATTTCGACCGTGAGGGAACATCATACATTTTCCTCGTAGCTCTCGGAGTCAAGGATCTCAAGGGATTTCCATAGGTTAGGGTTTATTCCAAAAAATAAGTAGTCAAACTTGCATTCGGGGGTAAGGACAAATCCGTAGGAATATTCTGCAATCCATGTAATGTTTTCCTAGTATGCTCTAATGGATTCATCATCTTTTTTCTTCAGGGGAGGGAAGTCTCTTTCCATATTAAGTTAGAGGGTGCAAGGAAAATATTAATAAAAATATATTTTCCAGAAATCCTTCCATTCCAATGCCTCGATCAACTCCTAGATATTTTTATTTTTGATCAATTTCCACAACTGATCAGCTTCACTCTATAAATGGTAGTAAACCAAAAAACCTTCTCTTGTTCATAACATTGAAGGATTTAGATGATATTTTCAATGTAGTTGATCCATTTTTTGGAAATTGAGGGATTAGATGATCCATTAAAAGTAGGATGCCTTTGTCTCATAATGCTCTCAATTATGAATTTTTCATTTTTAGGGGGGGGGGGGGTTGAAAATTCTTCTTGACCCGTGTCTCTATTCAAAACATTAGTTACATGAGAGAGTATTGTGGAAAAATTTGAGATTCTCACTCCCATCAGATCGAGAATCTCATTAGAACAGTCATCACAATGATCTTCACATCGGCTGTTAGCCTGAGTCCTCATATTATTGTCCATTGGATGGAATAAATGTAAAGTTAGGGATAACAGATAAAGGGTAATCCAATTTCAAAAATGGTTAACTTATAAATTACATTTATTTCATTAACTTGTGAATTTATAGGATTTAATCTATGTTATCCAGGGCCTACTTCACAAGATATTTTCTTAGGTGGAATTTTATTAATTCCAGCAATAATGGTTCATACTAAGATTATGAATTTTCTAAATTATATCCCCTAAGAGTGTTGTAACCACGAGTGTAGAAAAGCCCGTTTTAGTGCACCGGTTCCCGTTCGAGTCATGCTAAAAGCGGGTTTTTTTGGGTTTTACCCCAAGATCGATCTGTGCCAGAGGTGCCTCTACTTACACATATCCAAACTAAGATTTGTTTTCTAGATAAACCACTTAATCAAACTCACCAAGATTTATGGATGTTTTTATTATACCTAGACTAATACCTAAGGTTTTCACTAGGGTTTTGTAATTCTAATCCCAAAAATATCTAAACCTACCCTATGATACCAACTATAACAGCACTGATCTTTATTTCACAATTATACATAAGTTTTTACATAAATCTATCACTTGATAGAACATATAATATCAATAGGACCAGTGTATTTGGGCCTTAGTACCATTACATAACAAATTAAAACATGAAACACAGCAACTTTATTAAAAAATTATTTTACATGATCACAACATTCCTTCATACTTAGCATTGCGTAGGATAACTTGAGGAAATGCATACCAAAATGGTGAGCTATAAAGCCCATTAAGGGAGTAAACAAGGAATAAAAGGAATAATAAAGTAAATTTTGGTATATAGGAATATCAATTGTGCATAATAGGAATATGAACATAAAGGAATGATATATAATGATTATCAAAACATGGAAATGCGGTAATAACATTTAACATGAAATTAGAATGATCCAAGGATCATTTAAGATGGGGAATGAGTAATCCCTCATTGATCAAGAATTATAATGATTAAACCCTCATTTCACTTGATGTATCATGATAAAAATCTTTATCTGATGCATTAGAGGACTATCAGGGTGAACCTTTCTTGATCATTTCATTTCATACATAAGTGTGCAACATGGATCATAAAACATGGAATCATTCAAAACCATAATTTATTAAAAAATAAAGGAATGTAAAATAGATACATGAAACTCTATAATCAATAAGTAAATTAGTGTAAATTGGAATACCTGTTATTGATAAATGGTCATGGTATTCACAACACAATGACTTTTCCTTTGAAAATCGCGGAGCAATTTCAGCAGCATAACGGCGTGACATAATAGTTCATAAAAATGTTTGACTAGAGATAAATGAGTATATCATAATACATACATGACATTTACAGTATGTGGTTCATATAGGTACAAGTCCCTTCATATGTAATGGTATTTACAATCATAATATAACAAAATTTCATGAATGTAAATGAGGAGAGATAAATCCCTAATGGAATTTGGGCATGGTAATAGGTGTACATGGGAGGAATTAATGAGGGATAAAGAGGTATCTCATCATTAAAACATATATAGGTATGTATTAAGGAGGTTTGAAACCATACCCCAATATTTTTAATTTAAAATGAATGGGTATAGAAACATAAAAAAACATTGACAAAAATGAGAGAGGAATAAATCCCTTAATTGAAAGTGTTATCCCAAAGGCTTTGGAGGGGATTTAGAGAGGATTCTCAGGGGAATGGGGCACATTGGGAGGATTATAGAGAGATTAGGTCAAGTTTTGGTTGAGTTATAAATGTTTTTAGTGGAGATAAGTAGGATCTTGGGTGGGTTTATATAAGAAAAATGAAGCAATTCTTTATTATTTAGGTTTTGGACAGCACACATTAAACTAACCAAAAGAAAAAACCATACCATGTTTTTTTCAAATAGTTTTTTTTCTAAAGTGGAGGGGAATAAATTATTTTATAAGTAAAATGGACGAATGTATTAAAATATTAGTCTTTCTTATGTGGAGGTGAGTCACACTATCAAGGAAATCATTTTAAAATTATAAAATATTTTATATGTTCTGGAGGGTCCACTAAATCCTTGTAAAATAAAACAAAAACAACATAAAATAATATTTTATTAAAGTTAAAACATATATTGGCCTAAAATATGGTTTATATTATTTTATTACATCACTATTGGGTAATTATGATGTCATGAAACAAATTATATATTTAAAAAGTATTTATTTTCTGCCCAAAAATTAGAATTTCTCAGAAAATTATGAAAAATTTACCATTAGATAATTTTGACGTCCTGAATAAAAAAATAATATTAATTTTGTATGATTAATTTTCTAAATATATGAATTCCCACATTTAAAAGAAAAACTGAAAATTATCAGGAATCCGTGGGTTTTGACAAAAACAATTTTAAAACCTTTATAAATATTTCAATTGTATTCATAAATATTTTATGATAATTTATATTTAAAAATTAATTTAGTAACAATATATTATTAAATTATTATTTAATAAAAAAAATATATTAATTCATCCGAGTTGATTTCTCTATTGAATACTAACAAAAAAAATAATATTTTTTCTTTAAAAACTATTTACAAAGTAATAAAAATAAAATGAATGTATATTCTCTAAAAAAAATAATGTACATAGTCATAGTGCTAGGGAATTTTTATATACACTCTTATTAAAATCTCATATAACCTAAAGGTAAAGTGAGTGATGGTGATAGACTCTTGGGGTGGCTTCGATAACATCTTTCTGGTGGTAATCTCTATCAACTACCACGTCTCCCTTAGGCAATTCCATTAAAGCCTAACCTGTTGAAGCTCGGCTTGGGCTTGGTCAAGAGAAAATACCAATGATACTACCACCTTTCGAAGCTCCAAACCATGGGATTTGTATGGAAAAATTCTACTAGAAGAGGCCATCGCTTCCTTTGTCTGAGTAAAATGGAGTTGTTAAAGCCCTATATTTATACTAAACATGGGATCACTATCAACAACTATATTAGTAATGGTAAAAATTCATAATGGTATATTGAAATCCAAATACATAAAACCAATTAAGTGAATATATTATATAACTAGTTTATATAATAAGACATTTAATTTTATCAATAGGAATTTTCTACAATAAAAGTTTGGGTCGTTATATGATGAGTATTGGGATAGAGAATCAACGAAATATTTACGGTTTTTTGTATATTGAGAAACAGAATATGATCCTAAGGTTGTAGTGGTAGACGTTTTTGTTGGTGATATGATAGATTTGCATTATAGGAAATGATATGGGACCCCGGGGAGGCAGTGACAAGTTTATTGTGGGGGATTCTTCTCAATGTGTACATATTTTTTGATTCTTTCATGATGGCCTGAAATAAGAAAGTTATTTATAAAATTTCTTGAAATTTTCTGTTAAAAAATTATGTTTCTAATTAAATTTCATATTTTAATTAGTATCTTAGGTAGAGTTATAATGTACCAGTATTATTAAGTAATTATAATTGAACTAATAAACATATGGGTTGGATCATGGTGTTCAGAAATGATGATGAAATACAGGATAATATAAGAAAAGAATAAATATTATCATTGGAAATTGGATTAGAAAATTATAACTGTAAATGAAAATTGAATAATATTAATTAATAGATTATGAATTAATAGAATATTAAATGTAATTATTGTTTACTAATTTGATATCTAAAAATTTTCATTGGAATCTAGGGGTCCTATACAATTATGGAGACATATAATCCTAAGACATGGTAGTTTCTCTTTCTGTGTTTTTGTGTCATATTAATTTTTATTTTCTGATTTCATATGTTACCCCACTTGTGATGGTAGAAAAATTGACACCAAAATTATTTGGGGGAATTTTATCTAACATCATTGGTAGTGAGGGAATGGATGGATTACTTCTCCCTCTCTCCAAATCCCTCTCTAGATTTAGATGAGTAAGCACATACTAGGACAAAATGTTTTATTTTATAGGGTGTGTTACTGTAAGGGATGTGATGATTCATGTTATTACTATACATTTTGTGTCGGGCGTAATGGATTTACGCATACAACATACTTATAAAAATATTTTTTGGTTTCAACTTCCCATCGGTTTACTTTTATTGGTTTTCTTGGATTGGTGGACAATTAATCAACACATATTTTAGTGTATTTTAGGAAAACAGAACATTAATACATGGATAAGATCATAATGAAATTTCAGGATTCACATCATGTAGTAATGGATGTGATATTATTTCAAGAGTTCGAGGATGAGTTATTAAAATGATGTCCATCAGAAATACTTTTTGGGGAATGATAGATAAAAACTAGAAGAGATGTGGATGTGGGGAGCCTTAATTTATATTTATATGTGTTTATATATGAATTTTAATTAGAAGTATTTAAATCTATGGGTTACTTGTTGACTGATCCTTTATAAGGATGGGGCACTAATATTTCCTATTTTTATGATGAGTTAGTTTCATTTGTTTGTTTATAGTTATTTATTATGATACATAATCATTTTTTAGAAGTGGTTTTGGGTTGTATCCTACTGAGTATACATGTTATTCTCACCCTAAAAATATATACACAAATTTTCTTGTTAGTGTCATTCGACTAGTGATCAAGATAGAAATTATTAGTTGGAGGTGTTATTCGTGAGTTTTATGAACATATTGGATGGTGTTGATGATGTTTTTTGTATTTAAAGTTGTTTCAGTAGAATTTAAATGAATTCATGTAATAGGATTATCATATATTATATTTTTATGGTTAATCATTCATATATGGTGTGGATTTGATCAATTATTTCCATTTATTATTGTACTAGTTAAATATTTATGTCAATAATTCCCCAATATGTTTGATTTACCTATCCTCTATGAAGTCTCCAAATCATGGTCAATTGGATGGGTGATTATTGGGTGACTATCTATCTTCGTTATTTTTTTAATCTGGATTTATACCTTTGGATAGAGTTTGACATGAGATTTTGGTATAAAAGGAGAATAGTTGACAGATAGGATGGATATTGGAGTTAGGCATTGGTGAGGATGCATAGGTTTGTAAAAAGAAAACATCATCATGGACTAGTACATCTTGTAAACAAGGGAGACTATCTAGGACATGATTTTTAGTAACCTATGGGATTCAATGTATGGAAAATCATGTTTAATATGAATTATATAAAAATTTATTCCTAGAGTAGTGTACACAACTAAAAACGGTCATGCATCATCATTGTATACCATGTTGTGTCAAATAAGTATTCAATGGGGATATAGTTAAAAAGATAGAATTAATTAATTTGAATTAATAAATCCATGTACTAGATTGGGATTTCTTATTTTTTTTCCCCTTTCATAAATATATTAGGTATATAGTCTGATCATATTAATAATGAATATGTTCTATAAGATGTTTTATAAGATCTCTATAGAGTTAATGTTGATGAATAAAACACCTATAGGAAGAAACCCTAATAATTTCAGTTCCATATTTTATATAAGAATGAGGGCTCTTTTTGGATCATGATATAGAGGATGATTTTAGGATGTAATGATAACCTTATTTATGAATCATGCTCAAAGGGACCATTATTTTATTTTTCATATGATGATCCTATGCTGTAAATCATCATTTAGATGGTTCTCATTAATTTTGGGTTGTGGGGAGTTTGCTCTATTATATTGGATGTTTTGAAATAATTTTTTGGTTGAATTTCATTCTCTAACTACCAAGGTGGATTATTGCCTAATATGGTTTTCCCTCAAAATGGGATTTTCATATTATTACTCCCATCATGATATGGGACATTCCAATCCCTTTGTAAACTTAAATTATTGACTGTTATCCACTTAAAAGTGAATGATGACGATAATCATCTATCGTCAATTTTTAACCCTTTGGAATGAGTTTAGGGAAACGTCCTCATGTTTTATTGAACCCCACATGTTGAATCACATATGATATTATTCTTGTAGGACTCTAACCTTTAGATTCCAACATATTCTACAATTTTCATTATATATAGTTAGAATAACTAATTCATTGATCCTGGTGTCAAGTTTGAGGTATGGTTCAGGGAAAATGTCTCTCTTATATTGTTCCAATCATTGCATAGATCTGTACTTGGGGATGCAATTGTGATGCTATGGTCTTGGGGGAGGATTTTATATCACCGAATACCACATATACTCTTCTTTCATGCTCGATGTGGTTTATTTTTTTTTGCGGAGTGGGTTCTTTTTATTTATTATCTTTTAGTTAATATACTCTTAACTCAGTCCCAGGGAAATGGGCACATGTCTGATAGTAGGGGTATTGTATGTTTTCATATTTTCATTAACTTATGGTAAGTTGTTATGGCCCCACCCAAAGGGGTTAGAGACATGACCACCCCAAGGCCACCTCCAATAGGCCAAAGGGTATAATCTACTTCCAACTAAGTATATCACGTATATGGGATGCCTTTTACAAAGAACCATTTACTCACACACCCTCATATATCTCCACGAAATAGTGCATGGGTAATATAAACTGAAAATAAATGCATGTATACATATATCCCACAACCTGAGTAAATTTTAAGTACTAAAATTATAAAATGGTAAAAACATATGTCCATAAAAACATTTAAAAGAATCCAACATATTCAAATGTAGGGTATCACTATCAAATGAAAATTCTAGAAATCTCCTTGTTTAAGCACCATTAAACACCTTTGTCGGTATATTAAGCTCATCTCTACCTTACTTAGGTCCTCCTAGGGATCCATCGAAAGCCAGATGGTCTGTATAAGATAGAATATATTTAGTTAGATTAGATTAAATAGTGAGTATAACAATACTTTTTAGGTTCCACAATCCTAAAAGAAAAATGATAAACTGAAGGGAATAGCCTTCTCGACCAAGCCAGAGGGAACCCAATGAGATAGAAATTCCATCTCGATCATCCTCAGTTATACCTGACTAGTCTACTCAGTCCACATGGGGTTTAAACCAATATAAGTGATGTCACTCCTAGTAGCCCCATAAATAACCCATATATGATCATATCAATATAAATATCTCATGAGGTACTGACCTCATAACCATCCAGAAGAGTCTACTTAGGGATCAAAGGTAACACAAGCCAAGGATAACACACTCCACATTCTCAGTCATACTAGATGGATCTTGTTTGAGATATACACTCCATTCGGAAAAAATATATCATCTCTGATAGTATATTCAAGGGAATTCACTCCATCAAGAACACATCACTATTTTAAACTCTAGTTCTCATAACCAAAGGTCTTAACAACATCATCTTCTTCCTGGATCAAGCTCATAAAAACCCATGTGGAGTGCCCCAAACATCACAGCCCCTCACAGTTGAGGATATAATACTCTTAACCATGCTCTTCATTGACCCTCATGAGAGATAGACATATTGAGAGAAAGGTATTGAAACTCACTACTTACCTATAGTAGATGGAGTAATATCTCTAATCCAAACTGTGAAAACTCTTTCACATCCATAAAGAGAGGCATGCGGCCCACAACAATGAATTAGCTCTATATCCTAAATAGTAATCATACAAAATAGGGTGAAGGGTCCACTCCACAAAACTATGATCTAAAATGGGGGGAAGATCATACTACAATTGGGTACCCACACCAAAACATGATAGGGGAGTACTACTCCATACAAAGAGAACAAAAACCCTTATATGACAGTTGAATACAACTATGTGGCTTGAGGACCTGCACTATAGATTAACAAGGGAGTCCCACTCTTCTAGTATGATCACTATAGGGGACCTGCACACTGGTACACTAGGGGATTACAATCCCTTGGGTAGAGGACCCACACCCTCGGAAAATAGGGGAGTACTAACTCATTCAGAACATATAGTATTGCGGTCCATCTCCCTATAATGATAGGTGATTTCTGACTCCAAGGATAGTTGAATTGCACCCAGTTATGATATAGAGGTACCCACACTATCTGTACATGCCGTCAGTAGGACATATGCCCAGATGTGATAAGATAGTACCGACTTCATGGGTAGAGGACTTTCTCCCTAGTTTGATAATGGAGTACCGACTCTATTAAGCTAACTAGTATAGAAGGAATGGGCAATGGAATCATAGGTATCATCTATTTCCAACTGCTCAAATGATATCATGGACCTACACCATAGTCTATTATATGAGTATTAAACCCATATAGACTACTTCATGGGTATTGTACACACTACCTATAAAAAAGAGGAGTCACACCTCTTCTGAGTCATTACTTAAGGTAAATGTGTAACCTAATATGAAAGGAGATTACCAGTCCCACAGTCTATCTGGAAAACCCAACTGATCTCCTTCATCGATCAAGCATCGGTCAAAGGAGAATCACAATTTTCATGAATCACATTGTGGAAAAACCATAGGAGGGGGACCTATTCCCTTTTATGACATTATATAACCTCTATACATGCCTAACGAGTCTAGGGTGCTCACATCATGAGATAAAAAGTAAAGTTACCAACCCTATCATCACCCAATTGATCCACCCTAACCACTACCCAATTCATTCAATTACTAATACAGTGCCGTGTCCAAGTTGCACAACTTTGTATCTCATAATCTAATAAGTATAAAACCATCATGTTCTAAGTGAAAAAATTCTCATTATAGGCTAGTCGTATGACAAAATATGAGCCCCAAAGAATGAGATAATCGATACAGAATATCCTCTAAAAACATACAACACCAAATGCACTGGGAGACACATGGTGTGTGACCCTCCAAAACCCTAATTTGTGTGCTCTGTTTCATGGTTTGGCTACTCATGTGGGTGTACATGGCTTGTGCATAATGTATACAGTGTGTCTTGCTTCACTCGAGTCCATGCTCGTGTCTTCCTCCACATGGATTAGCCAACCATGTCCCACACACGATATGTACACCTAGTACATGGTGTGCCTCATCTCAATGGCCTATTGTAAATGCCTCTTTCCATTTCCCAATCTATAACATATTTCCTGTGTACTTTGTTACTGTACTTCCACATAGCCATGTATCATTACTTGACTACCATGGCCATGCCCCTTAGCCACATGACCTAGGGTCATAACATGACGTTTAACCCCAGTACACAACATGTAGTACAAATGGGTGTTCTTTTTTGAATAGTAAAAACACACATAGTGTTACCTTACACTACAGGTTATGTGATATGTAATTTCGATATGAATTTCCCAATGAGTAGCCCAAATTACCCTAGTTTTATTAAAAACCTACTGATAGAAAATCAAGGGATCCTTAGCAATCATACTATGGCACTAAATACCTTAAAAACACATAAATTTGTACTATGACATAAAAATAAAAATCTTCCAACCATGTGGAGAAACGTATATGCATCGGGTGTAGAACCATGCATTGAAGCCACTAAGCTTCGATCTAAGAGTGATCAGAGTCAAGATCGGAGATCAGTGGAACCTCTTCTCCATAGATATGTCGTGGATCTATCCATAATCCAAAGGGGTAGTGAGTTTTCTAAAAAATCATTCATGGGACCGAAAAATGGAAAGGTTAGGATATTCATTTAGTTTTTATTAAATTAATATCCTTATTTTAACACCAAACCAACATGCCTTTGACCCAACTCCCAGTGTAGATAAATTTTATTTTTTACCTACGCCAAGCGCAATGCTCTGAACTCAAATGAAATTTCAAAATTTCAATCCAAAACTCTACTTTATTTTTATTCCACATTTCTAATGAAAATATGTGAATTTGATATTATATTTTTAATATTTCTAATATCCACACACTGAGGCTCTCCCTACCACGGGATCTCATTCCAACACAGTTCCTAGTTTTATAAATATTGTTAGAAACATTATAAAGGTTTACATATCAAAATACAAGTAACTATATCCTCCCCACCTTATGTATTTTCTTCGTCAAAAAGAAAAACCCTAGTCTGAAGCTAAAAACTAAGCTCTCAATCTGAACTCCCACCCAATGAGCTCAATAAGGGATCACATCCTTCTTGCAAGAACACAATTAAGGAAACGAAAATTTCTAAATGACACCCACTTCCAACTCAATCTATGATGAAATCATGCTAAAAATATTTCACATGTGACCTAAAATATTATATATGGATAACAGAAATAACCACTATATATTTGACATTGGTTCTATCAGTAAGACTCCCCACTAACCCACAATCAATACAAGGATCACATCTACCACACCTCAATATTTCCCATTTCGGTCTACACTGACTCACCCACCTTTTTTCATCTCAATATCACATCGTAGTGGGATAAGCAACCCTAATTCTTCGGATTTTTATGCTTAATCAAACCACATGATTTCCTCCTCAAGCATCATGCATACAAGGCTTATGTCGACCAAGCAAGGGATACAACAATGTAAAGATGGATTCCCAAGTGTAATCACTTCTTATTATAGGGATATACATCTATGTACTCCCAACACAAAAACAATTCATGAATAAACTAGTCATATAGAATCTTCTACAGCAACTTGACATTATCCGCCTTGGGAGGAACTAACTTGACCACACAGTTTAACTCATGGCATAAAATTTTTTCTCTTTTGGGGAAACATTCCTCCCGTTTTTTCATTATATGCTATGTAAAAAACTAAAACAAGGTTATATCAATATCCAACACAAACACTAGAGTTTGTGGTGTAAAATTTGAACAAGAAACACATCCAAAAATTCCCTATATAACCAAACCCATATCACAACACAACAGTCCTAGAGTGGGACCTATTCTAATACAACTTTTTCATGTCCTGACCCAACATGGCCCCTGCCATGACCACCCCATGCCCACCTCCCATTGGATAGGGGATGGTTTCTAGAACTAAATAGGCATATCACACAAATGGTTTCCATTATTATATGCCATCTATATGTACACACCCACAAACATGTACAATAAATAGTGAAAGGAGAATATAAAATAAAAATAAATCCATGCACACATCTATCCAACAACTATAACACAAATAAAATTTAAAAAATTGTAAAAATGGAAAAAAAATTCATTCCCACAAAAAATTGGAAAAGATTTCATCCTTCTTATATGGATGGGAGCACAGTCAAATGAATCTGTTTGAGGTATCCTCATCCAAAAATCTGGTAAACACCTCCATCGGTATTTTCCACTAAACTCTACCTACATCGAGTCCTCCTAGGATTCAATAGAAAGGCATGTAGTCTACACAAGACACAATAAGTTGTGGGAAATTTTAGTGATAGGGTGAGTATAACAATTCTTATTTTTCACCCCACAACCTCAAGCAAAAGGAAGAAACTTAAAGGCAATAGTCCACTCGACTTAGCTAGTGGGACCCCAATGAGAAAGAAAATATGTCTCAGTTATGCTTAGATATAAATTACTAGCCATCTAAATCCACATGGTATAATAAAAAAGACAAGTGACTTCACCTCTAGGAATCCCAAAACCACCCAGATAGAATTTCCTCAGACTCCATGTCTCATGAGGTACCAACCTCAGAGCCAACCATAGGATTCTACTCAAGGATCAAAGATAACACATGGCTTGAAGAACACACTGCATGAGATCATCAATCCCAGGACTCTCTCATCGGAGAGATATACTTCATCAAGAACAACTCTACCATCCTTAATGAAGAATCCAAGATAATATTTTTCTTTTGGAACATCTCACTAGGTTAAACTATATTATCTTTCACCAGAGGTACTAACATCATTGTCTTTCACCCGACACAAGCTCATATAAACCCATGTGGATTTGCCAACACCTATCTACTAGTCATATTTGAGGTATAAATACACCTTACCATGCTCCACATGGATCCTCCATAGAGAGATAGAAATGTTACCCACACATTTTCATTTCCCCATAGCTGAGGGAGTCTTAGCTTCTAGAAAACTCATAGTGCCTCTTCCATAGTCGTATAGAGAGGATAACAGCTCATTAAAATGATGGAGTGCTAATGTGTAACCTCGTACCATATAAAACAAGTGTAAGGTCCCACTCCTTATAATTTTTCTCCTCATTTGAGGAAGCTCATACTCGGGGGGGAGGAATCGTACCCTAATACAATAGTGGACTACTTCTCGGTAGAAAGAGTACATGCACCCTCGTGTGACATAGGAGTAAAACTATATGGAAAGGGGACCTCCAGCCTAGTATGATAGGGGAGTTATACTCCACCAATAAAATAAATATGGGCGACCAGTACCCTATTAGAATAGGGGAGTTCCAACCACAAGCTAGAGGACCTACACCTTAGTACAAGAGGGGGTAACAACTCTTCAAAAACATCACGTATAGAGGACCTCTCCCAGTACTGTAGGGGAGTTATAAATCCAATGATAGAAGAACCAATCCCTGGTATAAAAGGGGAGTACCCAATATATCGATATGCCTCATACTGAAGACTCGTTCCTTAACATGGAAGGGGATAATTGACTCTATGGATATAGGAACAACCCCACTGTATGAGAGGGTAGTACCTAGTCTATCTTGATAATGACTATTGATGGCTCGTAGCCTCATATGAAAGGGTAGGTATATCTCCAACTACAAATATGATACAAGGGACTCCTACCCTTCTAGAGAAGATGATTTATGACCATTGAAGGACTAATCTATAGATAGAGGACCCGCTGCCTATAAAAATGGAGTTTCTTCCTATATCTATTCAACAGGAAAGGGAATCTGCTTCCCAGATTCAACAAGGGAGTACCATTCCTCACATCACTCTAGTAAACCCAACTAATCTACTACATCGTTCAAGCCTCATTCGAAGAAGTTTCATAATCCTCATGACCCAAGTTGCAGCGTAGTTATAGGTAGGGGACCAATGCCCTATTATGACTAGGGAGGACCTATCTACCATCTAAATGAGTCTAGGGGACCAACATCCCAATATTGTAGGCAAGGGTACCAACCCTGACATCACCCCAACGATCAATCATAATCACAACTCAAATACTATAGTTGGTACAATAGCACCATGCTCTAATCATGAAACTTCATATCTCAAAAGGAACTATAGAGGCCACCATCCCATTCTATATGAATTTTTTTTTGGATATTCTACACTCAAGCCTAAATCAAAAACTCTATTAAATAGAAATTCTTGGGAAAAATCCTCCAAAATAAGTACTACACTGTGTGTAAGGGGGTACAAACAGCATATGAACCCTCCGCAACACCTAGATGTATCATCTACTCCACGGATTGGATAGGCATGTGGACATAAATGGTGTGTACTAGTTGTACAAGGTGATTATAGGCAGTAAACAACATACCTGGACTGAATCAGTCCCACGACCATGTAATCCACCAAGGAGGTCGGCCAATTGTGTCTAACACATAAAATTTACCCTCTAGTACATGGAATGTCAAGGGTATGTGGTCCCAAGGTTTGGCCTCTTTCTCATTCCCATGTTCGAGATGCCATTCCCCTGTACTTTTTCTTTGTACTTCCACATGCCCATGTCCCATTACACGAATACCTTGGCTGGGTCCCTTTTCCATAACACCTTTGGTCACTATAGGGATTATAACCATATCACATAGTTTTTAGTCCCAAAATTCATCTTATATGAATGTAAATAACACATGATATGTGGCCCTACACTATACATTTTGTGATCTTTAACTCTAATTGGAATTTTCCTATGAGCTTCCCAAATCACCCTTGTTTTCCCTAAACCCTATATATCATCCCTGAAGGGATATATTTGAGTCATAATTGGGATAATGAAACCTTAAAATAGTGCCTCAACGGGGATCAAGACACAAAAAAAATTTCCAGACTCATGGATAAAACCATATGCTTAATTTGTAGATTCCTGATCTGAATCCACTACAAAATGTTCTGGGATTGATCATAGTTATGATAAATGATCAAAGGTGTCCCTTCTCCTTGTATCCACCTCGGTTTGGTCCATCACTCCAAGGGGTAGTGGATTTTACCTCTTTCCTCTATTATCACACCAAATAATGAGGTATGATTATTCATCTAATTTTCATTAAATGAATAACATTTTTTAAAACCATTCAAACACGCCTCTGAACCCGCACCTCGTGCTGACCAATTTATTGTCATGCCTAGGAAAAATGCCATTTTATAAACTCAATTGAGGTCTCATAATTCCATTCCAAGACTCATCTTGAGAGTTATTCCATGTTCCCATTGAAACTAAGTGTTCATGACATAATATTTTAAATATTTCAAATATCACCACACTGAGGTTCTCTAGGGCCTACGATCCCGTGCTGAATCAGTTCCTAGCTTCCAAAATATTATTAAAAATTGTCCAAAGTCATACATGTAAAAGCATGAGTCACTACAAAATTATTTGATTATTTTAATATATGTTGTGAGGTAAAATATTTTGATTCATGGCTTGTATAGGTGACAATGTATGTGATGTGTTGGTGAATCTATGATAATGTATTTTAAGAAGAATTTCCCTTGTTTGGGTAAGACATAACATGTATTAAAACATATAAAGATCTAAAACACTTCATCTATCATGTCATGTTATTATTATTGATGTATTATATAACAATGATTGAGTATTCGGTCCACCAAAAGTGTATAATAACATCATGTTGTAGATAATTTTTTCCCTGATAAATAAATACTATTTGGAGTTTATTCAAAAATATTCATGGTATTACACTTATAGTAAAATCATAATATAACATCAAATAAAATTTGGTAATACTTAACTATTCTCTTAGATAATAAATATCTGCTAAAATTTTTGAAAAAAACTAATGCTAGATAAATTGGATTGTTTATCCTCTTATGTTTTTATAAAACAAATGATGTTTCAAATCAAATTTTCAATAAATTAATTTATTTATGTTGATATAAACCCAATGAGTATATTATTTTATAAATAGTGTTACACTTCACATTAGAAATTTTATAAATTTCGCACAATTATCAATTTTTTAACATGGAACATGTTAATGTTGTAGTTACTA
The DNA here is from genome assembly GCA_963277665.1 of Viscum album. Taxonomy (NCBI): domain Eukaryota; kingdom Viridiplantae; phylum Streptophyta; class Magnoliopsida; order Santalales; family Viscaceae; genus Viscum; species Viscum album. The sequence continues at coordinate 75,052,073 of OY728127.1, read as the reverse complement.
TAGTGGGCATGGTAATAATATTTTGTGATTAATGATAAATTAAATTTATTAATTTATTGATAATTTCATTTATATTTATTAGTAAATAAAATTTAATGTATAATAATAATTATCCTTGAGAAATTTATCTTTTCGAATCGCCTCTATGTTGTGTGATGATAGTTATAATATTATTTAGTGATACCCACCGGGAAGAAAATTTTTTTGTGTAATCATGTTTTTATAAATAAAGGATATAAAATATTCCATGATATTTACATTAATTTTAATATTGGTTATTTTTAAAATAAACCTAATTTTTAACAAAATCTGATTATTTATGATTCCTTATTTTAAATATGAATAATTTTTTTCATTTAATGTTTTTTCAATCTATCAAATATGAAATAAAAAAGTTTTAGAAAAAATTACTTAAGAAAAGGATTTAATATTTTTATAAATATTATAATGAATAGAAATTTAGATTTAAGAAAATCATAAACATGTGAAGCCTCTAATAACTCAATAAATTTAAGAGATCATTTGAAAATCATTTTTATGTTTTCACCTATTTAACCTACATGAATCAATGAAACATTCTGAGTATCATGTCTAATATTTTATGTAACATATTGTTGTAACAAACTAATATATGACCCATGATAATTATAGTATCATACATGTGATCATTATGATTTTAAAATATAATATAAGTGATCTAACTTACATTGTTTGTGTTATGATTAAAATGATATATTTGGGATGTTATGAAATAAATTTTAGCATAATTTACAATTCCATGTTTTAAATAGTGGTAAATAATGAAAAATAAAAAAATTTAATAAAATAGATGAATTAGAATGAATGTGTTGAATCTCATTTGAGAGAATTACTACATATATTTTTTGATGCATCAAATATGATAATATTATATTGGTAAATTTTTTTGATCATGCACAATCATTATAACGTGATTTATTTTCTTTTTTAAACTAATTTGATTTCATGGTCAATTTATTGGTTAAATATTAATTTATATTAATTTCACAATTGGATTTTTATGGTTGTCTATGAGGGAATTGTTTTGTTTTTGTGACAATAGTTTTTAATTGGAGGTATGGATTTCATTTCAATAAACTAAGCCATTCAAATACCATTTTTCTCATTTCTTGAGAGGATTTTATTAACAATATTTTTATATATTAGATTGATAATAATCATTTTATTTATGATTTTGAATTGTTATGAACTTTTTTCCTTTGATTTGTGGGTGTGTCCATCTTTTACATAGATCCTTGAGAGGTATCTCAAAGGGTGGTTGTTCGGGCCCATTAATTTTAGTTTAGTTTTTATTTGAATTATAAATGAAATGAATTTATAGAATGGAGTTTAATATAAGCTCTAAATTTTTTAAAATCCTTCTATTTTTTCTAGGCATCGAGTTTTTGAATTTGTTCCTAGGATCAATTTCATTTTTAAATGAAAATTTTATTTAATGAAATGTTATATTTTTCATATTTTCATTAACCTTAAGAAGACCCCCCCCCCCAGTGTGTACAGGTTGGAAATGTTTCTACTAACTAGTCTAATGGTTGGGAAGGTTTTTCATAGATATTGTAAGGTAATTTCACTCATTTTTAAGGTCCCTTAATAGTTTCTTAAAATTTGTTTGGGTTGGTAGAAAATTTTAAAGGCTATATAAGGGTCCTTACATGTTTTCCAATTGTCTTGTTAGTGTGAACAACCATATAATGATATGACTAGGTTACCCTGATGCAGTGCATTATTATTTTCTATGGATATTTAATTTTTTTTAAATACCTTTTTTCCTCCCCTTTGGAATTATTATTTTAAAAAAAAATAAGTGAAATAAAAATTGAACTCATGGGATTGTATATCTTTTATGAGGAATATTTGAATAGATCTAAGAATTTCATGAACCGGTGTAGATACCCATGTAACATAACACCCAAGATGATCCAGAAATAGCATAAAGGGCATCCCAATCCCCATTGATTGGTTGATAGCCCATGGAATCATTAAATATAAATGTGGGGATGGTTATATCTATATAAACAGTGGAAGAACAATATACAAGTTAGTATGCTGAAAATAAAACTCTACATTGGGGAAGAGTACCAGAACTCAAGTAGGTATATAAATCTAATGTAAAAAAACTGTGTACTATAAATTGAATGGTATTAAGCCCAGTAATATATCGCCTTATATTCCATAATAATATTTCATAATAATTAACCAAATAATGATTTTAATTTATAATAAAACATGCATGTCAGTATAGGATAATATTAAAAAGAAGTTATTTTTTTCAATTTAATTTATTAAATCCTTATAAAAAATGGATTAATAAACATTTTATAAAAAAATGTTTATATTAATTCAAAATTCATTAGTTTAACAGATTTATTAAAAAATAAATATATATCAAAATAGTCACAAATGAGATATATGATCATCTACCAAGAGGTATGATAGTTCTAGGTTATTGGATTCACCCACCCTCATATAGTGATAGTTACAATGTGCAAACATTTCCCAAAAACACTTGGAAATGATGACTAACAAACATTCTATAGAGTATAGTATCAACCAATATGTTTTTGTTAGAGTTTTAAAGCATCAATACTTTTCAAGGGAATTCACATCCTAGAATGTTTTTCACCAATAACTTTCTAACTACCTAGGATAACATTTTCTCAAAAAAAGAATAATAGGAATGTTAGTTTAAAATAATTTAAAATATAGTTTCACCATTTCTGTTTCAATATTCCAATTTCTATTTAAAAACCAAAACATAGGCTTTTAATCAATTCATTCCATTTTTAAGATAAAATATTTTAATGGGTCATATCTAAGTAAATTATGCAACATTTTTAATTCGATTTAAAAAATTCAATTTCAAAAATTCAATGTCACAAATCAAATTAAAAAATTTCAATTTAATCCAAATCACACTCTAATTTATTGGAATTGGGGTTCCTCCCCAAAATCCATTCCCAATCCGTTTCAACTCCCAATTATCACTGATTGATGTTTTCCCAATTTAATTAATAGAAATTTAAAAAAATAAATTCCAAAATAAATTAGTTTCATAATATTAAATTAAATCAACCACCATAGATCACCTGAAAGAAAAACCCCACTCCTGTAATAGGATTCTTCAACAATTAATGTCGACAACTGAGATCAAAAAATCAACCATGGATTCAAGATCCAAAAAAATAGATTTTATACCCTCTTCCAAAATGAAGATCTAAAAAATAATAAGGATCAGAGAGGAAGAGAGAAAGATAGAAGGATCGACAAAAGTTATCTTACATAGAATTGATCAAAAAAAATTTACCTCGATTAGGCTACTTTTGAAGGGGTTTGGCGGATTAAATATTGGTCCTTGAGAGATATCAAAATCTTGTAAAATGATATATCCAAATTTTGGGTTGATTTGGGGTCCAAAATAAGGATGGGGGAATTTTAAAATATTTTTCAGAATTAATATTTGACATTTGTAAAATTATCTAGGAAGGTCCACATAATTACCACCAGGTGGGTATATAGTTTTTCAAACCATGTGAAAACTATGAAAACCCTCACTGTTGGGTTTTCAAGGTTTGAAATATCATGGTGCACGTTTTGGGAAAGCCATACACAAAATTTACACAACCAAATATCCATTAAATATTTCAAAATTTTCTCATAAAACACCCCTAAGAGATACCCAACCAAAGAAAGATCAAAATTGGGTCGAGGGTACCCGAAAATAGTAACATGATGTTACAAATTCCCCATAATAAACACTTTTCTCCTAGAAAACCATAAAAAATGTACAATGTCAAAAATATAAGGTCACTCCCCTCTAATCAGGTCCTCTCTCTCCTATGTCTAATGTGTATAGAAAAATTTTATTTCATTGCACTCAAACCAATGGCATCATCCTCCAATGAATTAACCTGGTTGTGGAATCAACTATCCAAACTGGCTGCTCATTTGTCAATAAATCATCCCCAGAATTAGGATAACTCTAGATCAGAACATGATATGGATCATAATGATATTTGCATAGTTGAGGTACATGGTACATGTAAGGTATCAACATCAGATGTGGGAGAATCCCTAAACGGTAATCCACTTTCCCTAACTGGTCAACAACATCACAATGTCCTAGAAAAATAGGATCAATATTCCCTAACCTCATAGGATTTCAATGAAAAAAACAAGGTGAAGCATTCAAGAACACATGATCACCAACAAAAAATTACAATGGTCTATAGTTACTATAAGTAAAAGATTTACATTGGATCTATATCGTCAACATTCTCTAATGAATTTACTAAATACTTTCTTTCATCTCTTGGAACATGCACATTATAGATAATGAATGTTCACTAATCATTGAACAACACAACAAAGATTTACATGGTGATCTATATAAGGCCTCAAAATTATCCATTCTGATCAAATACTAGAAAATATTTTTATAATAAAACATTTCTGATCTCATTTTTTCCTATGATGTTTGGATATTGTTATTTATAGTTAAAAATTTTATTTTCACTTTCTATATAATTACATAATCCATGCCATGGGCTCGTTAAGATATTTTTTGGAAAAGTATAGGATGAATGGATGTTCTCTTGCTGATGTTGTCTAGCTGTTGGGAAATTACACATCGCGTTTTTGGAATACATGATGTGTATTCAATAAATGATTCTTAAGGACCCAGGTAGTCCAGTTAATATTGTTTACGGGTTTTTTCTAAGTACTAAGACATTGGGAATTAGATGACATGTAAATAATTTAAAATCTACGTAAATTAATGAGGAAAGTCTTTACAATAAGTGGTATGGGACATTATTTTTCATATAGAAGCCATAACCTATCTTCTCTCATGTGAAGGAATCCTCAATGAAATCCTTAAGCTAGGCTTGGATCCTATGTTCATATCTATACTATATTTCATCCGATATTAGTCTTGTTGGATTGACATCAGTAATGTATCTATTGTTATTGTAACATTATTAATTTTTCTAGGTATCAGCTACAATATTTGGGTTCAAGAAAATATGCCCTATTTTAACTGTTAACATCCATTTATCATTTATCTACTGATCTAGAACAAATCATAAGCTGAAACTGGATGATAACTCTAAAACAGTCCATTAATATGTGTTATATGCATTTCTAGAGTGTTTTGATACATTACAGAGCTTGTATACATAATGCAGCATGTCAAAAATTAATTATTCTCCCAAAAAAATATTTTAATGATTGAATTAAATGTAATGGAACCTATTAGGGACACCAACGAGTTCCCTAAGACTTTTTGTACATTTATTACCCAACTAAGGCCACTCATGGGGTGTTTCTTTGAGTTTCATTGTTGTTTGAACCAACCTAGGTGTGTGCTTTAGATCTTTCCAAGTTAGAAGAATATAAAAAATAAATAAATTGATTTTATTTGATTTATCAAGATATTGTTTTCCTCCTTTTTAATATGTTTATTTTGGTTAAATATTCAAATTGAAATAATTATATCAGTGGGATAACTCATTGAATGTATTTTTTATGAATAATTATTATAATAAAAGGGATAATTAAAATAGTAGTGGATTACTAGGTTGGTATAACTTGGATCCAGATTCCATTTAACATCATTTAGTTTTATCATATGGGTCTTGAATATAGTGGGGAACTGCTTGGATAGAAATTTCACACTATGTGTTTATTTCATGGGATTCCTTCTCCTGGGATTCCCCTTGTATATGACATTATTGTTTTCATAGTTGACAAGGTCTATTGAAATTTTTTTGTTCACCAATCCATGTCCCACCAAGTATCAATTGAGATTCTCTTATGACACAATGATGATTTCTTTGTTAACTACATCATATTTTTGGCCTTCTATGGTTTGACATTTATGTTATACAGCTCAGTCATATTAAATTTGACATGCTTGATTATACAACTCAACTATGGTTAATATGAAACTTTTTGTTTTATGTAATGGATGAGGAGTTAGCTTCTTATTTCAATTGTTCCTTGTTATATGATCCATACAATTGTATTGTAGGGATCCTTGTATGGATTTAAAGAATAACTTGTTTGGTTACTTTTTCATTGGGTATATAACTTTTTATAACGCCATACAAGTTATGTTAGGAATTATTCTTTAGATTGTATTGCACAACCAAGATTTATAATAGGCGTCTTGAGTGGTGACCAACTGGGATTGTATCTCACACCTTGTTCAGGATTCCATTGGGTACCCAGATAGACTATTTGGATGCATATAGGGACAGAGGTAAGAACCCATAGTATGATCAATGACTTGTTTCTTCTTAGAAGCAAGGCAGAACAGGACCGAGCTATGGCTCGTGATGATATCTATAGATAGTAGTTTTTATCTATTCATACCATTAGATATGTTTATTGTGAACATTTCATGTATACCATTTTTTAGAAACATGAAATCACCCTAATATTATATATGATTTAGTAGTTTTATTTTATTATATTCCTTTTATTCTCATGCTTCTTCTACAATGGTATACTTGTCAGTGTCTTCTTATTAATTTTAGTCTACAAGATGATTACCTATTGTATGATTGATTTATTAATTCTACTACTTATCTGTTATAAATATCCATTTTCTTACACACTTGTAATGTGGGAATAATTCACCCACAAATTCACCCTTGTCCCTCACTTTTAGTTGGAAACCTCTACATTTAGGGAGATGCACATGAATTCATGTGACCCACCTTCTTGGAGAACCAGATAGTGGCACCCGGTTTGGGATGATACAAAGATGTATTCGAATGGTTTTCCTTTCTATATAATATTTTTTGATAATAAAAAAGTATATGATGTTTTTTGGGGTTTAGTAAGAGTTCTTTCCGGAGTTTATGTATCCCACGTACAAAAAAAACAAATTTTCCATGAATAAAAATTGATGTTTCTTGTATTTTCGTAATATTATATATTTTATTCCATTATTGGGTGATGAACATGAATTATTATGTCATCTATGGTGTTCTTTTGGGAAATTTTTATTCATTCTAATGAGATGAGGTTATGTCATCTCATTGATCATTATAGTTACCTATTAAAATTAAAATTCCACTCATTAGGGCATTCCACATAGGGATCATTTCTTGAAAACATTACGTTTTCATATGTGCCTTGTGTGTTAAACCTAATACCTTGATTTATATTATATATATGGAATTGAGAAAATTTGTAATTATATAGAGTTCCGTCAAGAACCTAAATAGTGTTTTCCTGATTATAGAAAAATTAAAATAAAATAAGAAGCCAATTTTGGAACATTGAGTCATGGACCGTTGGTCACATGTACTAGAAAATGTTATGATGCGGATTAAGTGGAATCCATATCTTTATTCATGTGTAGTGTGGGCCCTCATAGATTGGAGGTGATGCACTACTTGGTTCAAGAATTTTAATGAGAAATGTTAAATGAAAATTAATTTTAATGAAATTGGGTCCTTGGAACAGAGACTTGACCTTGACAGAAAAATTGAGTGGTGTAACACCCCATGATTTCATATTATTTTATATCTTTAAATTAATTTAGTAGCTTACGCTACATGAAACACCGAGTTTGAGCGCACCACAACTTACCAAAATAGATTTTCAAAATACGGTTATGAATAGTATTAACTGTATTTTGAATTTTATATATTCCATTTAATTTTAGAATCCATATTATATGTTTCTAAGATATATTTTAAGAAAAAATTATTTTTTTTTCAGAAAACAAAATATTTTTTAATAAATGCACTTTTACTGCCTTTTTGTAAAGACCCGTAAAATTCAAGGGAAATTTTTTCTTAATTTTCTTTGGAATTTTAAAAGAACGTGGTTTCTGTCGGCACCTGATTCCGAGGCCCAGTGTGCCCGGAATCAATTTTTGAAGTTTGGATCAGGTACGTTCAGTGAACGAACGAGCGGGAATTTATAACTCTTGAACCGGTGCCCAGAATCGAATTCTGAGGGCACCGATGGAACCGCAGTGCGAGTAATTGCTTAGGAACTCCTTTTCTGGAGATGCATTTACATGAGTGTTGATGATAAAAATTGTGGAAGTTTATTTTATAATTACTCTACAATTTTTATTATTTTTACTCTAAGTGTTAGTTCTTGATGGAAGTTGGGTAACCACCCAACCTCCCTTGGGAGGTTATGAGGGTGGTGGGGCCCACAAAAACCCCACCCCTTCATATCCTCTAACCCCACTCAACTCCCACTTTAATATTGTTAAACTAAGTTATAACTTATGACTTAAATGTAATAAGTTTAATGAGGTGAGTTGTGTGTGGTTAAATTGAATTTCAAACTCTTGAAATTCAAATGGTTAGGTTGTGTTAATAAAATTAGACTTGGTCTTATTTTATTACTGTTACAGTTTTGCAACCATGATAGGATTGGGAAGCGTGACTCTTCTTCTTCTTCAACCTCGACGAAGAACGCGAAGAACACCTCCGCCGAAGAACACGACGTCTCCCCTTCGAACGCACCTCGACGACAATGGAATCGACGTTCGTTCTCCGCGACATCGACCCGTGACGCGACGTCTCTTTCCACAATGGTTCTTCCCCGACGCGACGTTCTTATTTCGCATCGTCTCTTCCATGACGGTTTTCCGCGATGAAATCTCCGTCAACGACATCGAATCCTCGCTTAGCGACGCCCGACCTCCGCGACGCTCGTCTTCTGCGGCTCGTTAACGAACATCGTTCTTGAAACCGAGGTAGGGGATTGTTTTATTTAATTATTTTCCATTCATGATTATAGTTTATCAATCATCATGGATTTTTGACTTGATGTTATCGTTTAACGAGAGGGGGGGGGGGCGGACCGCACAAACACGGCCGAACCCCCCTCCTAAGTTCATGTTTGATTCTTTGTTGTTGGAACGGAATGGCGTGGTGCCGTCACACCATGCGGAAATCACACGGCAAGTATTACGTGACGTCGTCACGCCGCGCCGTGGAAAGAAGTTTAAGAATGTGACGTCATCACGCCGCGTCGAAGGAAATCGAAGGCGCCGCGGCCGTAGTGGGGCCGCGGCGGAGGGGCGCGGTGATGTCGCACCTCGCTGGACGACAAGGGCCGCGGCGGAGCAAGTTGACCGGCGGCTGGACCGGGCTGCCGGCGTCGGAGCCGGAAGGGGAACGGCCACCGCCGGTTCTGTTGAGAAGGAACCGTCCGTCCAGAAAAGGAGGGAGCCAGGGGAATTAAATTGACCCGGACGGCTTCAAATGCCCCCCTTAATTGAACGGGGGCCGCAGTTACACAGGGGGGCAGGCTCCCCCCTTGCCAAAACGGCTCGGCCAAAGGCCAAGCCAGACAGCGCGCTGGGCGCGTTGTCCCCAGCCGGACCGGCACCGGGCTGGTCCGCCAGGCCGGGCCGAGCTGGACCAGGTTGACCCGGTTCGGGCCGACCCAGGGGGTCTCGGGCCGGGTCGGTCCGGGCCCGAAACCCCCGTTTTCAGATCGTTTGTGTTCAAATGCCCATAACTCGGGCTATGGACCTCCGATCGATGCACCGTCAGCGCCGACGTGATCCTGGGAATGAGACGTTCATATCAACATATCGAACTCAAGGTTTCGGAATACTTTGAGTTCATCCGGGTTGGTTCGTACACGAAACCAACCGGGCCCTCGGAGCGGAAACGCTCATATCTTGAGATTCGGACGTCTGATTGACGTGCCGTCGACTTTTTTGAGTTCCTCTTAGTGAGAAGGATCTTTTGGCTTACACCACCTGAGGTTTGGATGCAGTTGGAGTACGGTCTTGTTGGTTTTTCCTTAAAAACCAACCAGGCCCCTGGGACGAAAAAGCCACTAACTCTCAGACCGGGCGTCCGATCGACGCGCCATCTGAGATGTTGAGTTCCTATTCACGATACGGAACTTTTGGATACATGAACTCTGGACTATGTGTCAGTTGATGTATCAGCCTCTCGGCTCGTGGAGCGGACCCTCCCGAACGAGCTTGCTGTGTGCGGGAACCCTAGTGCTGGCTGCGACAGCTACTGTGACTGTGACGACGACTGTACAGAGATCCTCAGTGGATTCGACGACGATGACTACAGCACTCAGCGATCATATGTGGATCAGTGCTACCAATCCTGTGTGGGTCTGATCCTGTGTGGGTCAGCGCTCAGCGGTTCTGTGTGAGAGAGCGCCTACAGATCTTGTGTGGGTCCGATCCTGTGTGGGTCTTGCGGGGTTAGTTTCCTACCGATCCAGTGTGGGTCTTTGCGGGGGTTAGTACCTATCGATCCTTTGTGGGTTCGACGGCTTAGATGGATCCGTGATCATCTCTATCGTCTTCTAAGAAGTATACCTGTGTGAGCTGAATCCTGTTTGCTTTCCTGTGTGGATTGTGTTGTGTTATCCTGTGTGGATTACGTTTTGCTTTCCTGTGTGGAATACGTATACTTTCCTATGTGGACTGAGTTGTACTTGGGCTCGGAGGTTGGAGCATATTAGAATTGATGACTTAGGTATATGTATGGGCATATACCTAAGCAGTGTTGGTTGTTACTTCATGATTGTATCTTTCCTTTGTGGTTTATCCTTTGTGGATTTTGGGAGACCTTCGGGGGTCTCGGGGCCCTACTGAGTATCTTATACTCACCCCTGCACGGGATATTCCTGCACTACATTTTGTTTGTTGTAGACGACGGACAACATTGATCGTGGTTGGGGCTTGTAGAGCAGGACGGTACCTGGAGGTGGACCACTGGGCGGGACGTACTCGGAGCGGACGGTGGGACCCGAGGAGCAGTGGAGCTATCTGTACCCACCCTTCAGGTGGAATTTCCAGTGGACATCTCGGCTTAGCGGCCTTTACTTTTCAGTTGTTGTTTTCCCTTTCGATTTGTACTTTACTTTCAGTTTGGGTTTGTATACTGTCCCACTTACTTTTCCGTACTTACTGTTGTACAAGTTTTACTTAGTGTTTACTTTTTCCGCTTGCTTACTTTGTGGTGCTTATTTACTTTACAAAGGCAATGCCTTCACTTTTTACCAGTATTTACGCCTTGGTGCTAGTCGCCAGCCCCTAGCCTATGGAAGGCGGGCTTGGGGTAGTCACGGCATGGCCCCTGAGGACGGGTCGTGACAAATTGGTATCAGAGGAGTTCGGTTCTACCACAGACTCTGATCTTTCTTCTATGTGAAGCAATAATGTTAAGCATATTGGGTGTGGTTATCAGTCCAGGGAGTCCAGTGTTGGTGCGGCGGCCGACCTATCCGTACACCAGGGCTCTGACTTCTGATTTCCGACTTAATGCACGAAAACATTGATTGCGTGTGTGTTTCAAGTTTTCTTTGTGATTACTTTGTGTCAGCTCACCAGGTATACTGTTCTGACCGTGGCGCACCTGTTTCCATTTCAGGATGGCCCCACGACGGCAGCCAGCTAGGGTTCCGAGAGTCGAGCGTGACGACAGCCCACCGAGCGATGAGGCCTCGGTGCAGGGCCCTTTGTCAGCAGTGGAATTGTCGGTATCTCTACCCGCCGAGCCACCGATGCTTCCATCACCAGCAGCTGACGATGCATGTCGCCTTAGTGCACTGCATGAGTTCTAGCGCCAGCGACCACCTAGGTTCCGTGGGGAGATGGACCCCCAAGCAGCCGAGGACTGGCTAGAGGTTGTGGTACATGTGTTTCGGTTAGTGAGGACACCAGCAGACCTCATGGTGATCCTCGCGGCGAGCCTACTGCACGCAGCAGCGGGCCGATGGTGGAGCTTGATTCTCCAGGTGCACGATGAGGCATCTCTACATTGGACGGACTTTGAGAGCCTCTTCCGCTCGGAGTTCTTCCCAGCCACCCTCCATGCGGTGCGTATTCAGGAGCTTCTTCAGCTACGGTAGGGCAGCATGACGGGCGCCCAGTACTCGGCGAGATTTACCGATCTCTCACGCTACTCGACCAACATGGTACGAGACCCATTCTTCCAGGCCCGGAACTTTGAGCAGGGATTGAGACACGAGATCAGGGCATCGCTGATCTCCCTCAGCATTCCAACTCAGACAGGAGTACTGGAGCAAGCCCTTTTGATCGAGAGATTTCTTGCTGAGTCTACACCAGCGCCGAGACCCACAGCAGGGCGGCACGTAGCAGAGTCTTCTGCAGTAGGCAGTCGACGGATGACACATGGGTCCAGGTAGACCAGACCCTCAGGCAGACGACCTCAGGACACTGGCTCAACAGTGCGGGGAACACAGCGCGGAGCCAATCTTTCGAGAGGTAGGCAGTGTTACTTGTGCGGTGGGCAGGGCCACATGGCTCGTGATTGCCCGACCCGCTGTGCCGAGGAGCAGCAGACGGTCGACGGACCACCGAGGCAGAGGTAGAGGGTCGACCGTGGCAGTCCGCAGGGAGGAGGTGGATGAGGCAGAGGAGCTGGCCGAGCAGCAGGTGGTGGGCGACGCTTTGAGGCTCTACCACCACCACCACCAGGAGGTCCACCCCGACCAGAAGGAGTTGGTGGGAAAAGACAGGCACAGCTCCAGGTAGTAGAGGCCTACGACCACGGCGCGCCCGAGATCATTCGAGGTACTATCTATGTCTATTCCACCCTTGCTGTAGTACTTATAGACACAGGAGCGAGTCACTCTTTCATAGCCGTTGCCCTTGTTCGGATCTTGGAGATTCTGATAGAGCTGTTGGCTCGATCCTTACGGCTAGAGACTCCTACGGGAGCAGACTCGATGATTACGCACTGGTTTCGGCAGTGTGAGCTTACTCTAGGAGGAGAGAGCTTCAGTTGGGATCTTCTTGTAGCGGCGTCGAGGCCTTACGACGTCATCTTGGGCATGAATTGGTTATCTACGGTCCATGCACAGATTGACTGTTTTAGGCGCAAGGTGTGATGTGTACGCACCGACAGGAGCAGGTTCACCTTCACCAGCGAGAAGGGAGCCTTCGCATCAGAGGATGGACTTCTGTAGAGGAGAGGACAACCCATAACTCATCAGTTGGCTAGCCTCATCCTAGGAACAGTTGACGTGCGGAGTCCTGGTTTTCCTGCAGTTGTGGATCAGTTTGCGGATGTTTTTCCCGATGACGTTCTAGGACTACCTCCTCGCAGAGAGGTAGACTTTTATATTGACCTGTACCCTGTGGCAGCCCCGATATCTACTCCAGCATATCGGATGGCCCCCGCCGAGCTTCGAGAGCTACGGGTACAGTTGGAGGACTTGCAGGGCAAGGGGTTCATCCGACCCAGTGTTTCACCCTGGGATTCCCCGATATTTTTCGCCAAGAAGGAGGATGGGAGCTTGCGACTATGTGTTGACTATCGTCGCCTGAACCAGGTGACAGTGAGGAAAAAGTATCCGATACCGAGGATTGATGACCTCTTTGATCAGCTCAAGGGAGCACGATGGTTCACGAAGATAGACCTCAGGTTAGGCTATCATCAGCTCAGAGTTCGGGACGAGGACGTGCAGAAGACGGCCTTCAGATGTCGGTATGGCCACTATGAGTTCTTGGTTATGCCCTTCAGCATAACCAATGCTCCAGCAGTGTTCATGGCCCTCATGAACAGGATCATTCAGCCATACGTCGATCGATTTGTCGTGGTCTTCATCGACGACGTTGTGATTTACTCGACGACTAAGGAGGAGCACGCCTACCACTTACGGGTTATACTAGACACACTCCGAGAGCACCAGCTTTATGGTAAGCTCTCGAAGTGTCAGTTCTGGATACGTGAGGTCCACTTATTGGGGCATGTCATCTCTGAGGTGGGATTTGCAGTGGATCTTGCGAAGATCGAGGCAGTGCTAGCTTGGGTGCCACTCAGGAGCGTGACGGAGGTGCGGAGTTTCTTGGGACTAGCTGGATACTACCGGAGATTCGTGCCAGACTTCTCTAGAGTTGCGGCACCACTCTCAGATTTGACGAAGAAGGGGAAACCCTTTATGTGGTCAGAAAGATGTCAGCAGAGCTTCCAGGAGTTGAGACAGAGATTGACCAGCGCACCTACCTGATGGGCGAGGAGATTATAGTCTTTTCTGACCATCAGAGTCTCATGTACATCTTCTCTCAGAAGGACCTGAACCTGAGACAGCGGAGATGTCTCGAGTTCCTCTAGTACTATGACTTTGAGATATTCTTTACTCCTGTGAAGGGGAATGTGGTGTCCTATGCTCTCAGCAGGAGGACGGGCATTCAGCTACTTGAAGAGGCGACAGAGCAGCTAGCCGCTTTGCAGATATCCTTTGTGGATAGAGAAGGAGCAGCCTTCCTTCAGTCTCTCATAGTCACTCCTCCACTACTGCTGTGAGTCAGAGAGGCACAGCGTGAGGACACTGACTGTGAGACGTGGCATGCACAGATATCCTCAGCACAGGCACCTGATGGTTTCTCCTTTGGAGCAGAGCATGACATTCTTTTCAGAGGACGTACCTTGGTACCAGTTTCTTTATGGGAGGATGTGCTGACATAGTTTCACACTTCTCCATTGGCGGTACATCCTGGAGTGTTGAATATGTACCAGGACCTCAGACGACAGCACTGGTGGCCGGGCATGAAGAAGGTTGTGGCAGAGTTCGTTTCTCGATGCCTCACCTACCAGCAGGTGAAGGCTGAGCATCAGGTACCAGCAGACTTGGTATAGCCCTTGGAGGTTCCGGAGTGGAAGTGGGATGGAATATCTATGGAATTCGTGACTAGACTTCCACGCACTTCCAGAGGTCACCACTCCATTTGGGTGATTGTCGACCGACTCACCAAGTCGGCTCACTTCTTACCCATTAGAGAGCAGGTCTTAGTGGAGAGATTGGGACATCTTTACGTTCAAGAGATTGTTCGGCTTCACGGTGTGCCATCATCTATCATCTCCGATTGATATACTCGCTTTACTTCCCGGCTTTGGAAGGGGTTGCAGGAGGCGTTCGGGACACAGCTACGTCTGAGCATAGCCTTTCACCCTCAGACGGATGGTCAGACGGAGAGGACCATTCAGACTCTCGAGGACATGCTCCGCGCATGTGTCCTCGACTTGTGTTGCAGCTGTGAGGACCACCTACCCTTGGTGGAGTTCGCGTACAACAACAGCTACCACTCCACCATCAAGATGGAACCGTACGAGGCATTGTAAGGATGACCTTGCAGATCTCCTTTGTGCTGGAGAGACCCTGGGGAGTCAGCACTTGTGGGACCGGAGATGGTCCAGGCCACGATAGAGAAGGTCCAGGTCATCCAGGAGCGGATGAGGATAGCTTAGAGCCGGCAGAAGTCTTACGCTGACAGGAGGCGGAGGCCACTAGAGTTAGAGGATAACGACCACGTCTTCTTGTGTGTCTCACCTCGACATGGATTACATAGATTTGGCTGAGGTGGCAAGTTATCTCTATGCTTCATCGGACCACTCCAGGTCCTCATCAGGATTGGCAAGGTGGCTTATCGTCTGGGTCTACCACCTCAGTTGCACCAGGTGCACGATGTTTTCCACGTATCTCAGCTGAGGAGATACGTGCACGACACGACGCACATCATTGACCCTGGGGAGATTGACGTTGACGATGGGGCGACTTTTGCGGAGTTCCCAGTGGAGATTGAGGATCGACAGGAGTGGGTTCTGCGTGGACGGTTGATTCCTCTAGTGCAAATCAGATGGCAGCACGGGAACCTCCAGGAGAGCACTTGGGAACGGGAGGCTCAGATGCTTGCTCAGTACCCACATTTGTTTCCATAGTTTTGATGTATCTTTACGGGGACGTAAAGCCCTGAGGTGGGAGTAATGTAAAGACCCGTAAAATTCAAGGGAAACTTTTTCTTAATTTTCATTGGAATTTTACAAGAACGCGGTTTCTGACGGCACCTGATTCCGAGGCCCGGTGTGCCCGGAATCAATTTCCAAAGTTTGGCTCGGGTACGTTCAGTGAACAAACGAGCGGGAATTTATAACTCTTAAACTGGTGCCCATAATCGAATTCTGAGGGCACAGATGGAACCGCAGCTCTGGTAATTGCTTAGGAACTCCTGTTCCAGAGTTGCGTTTACACGAGTGTTGATGATAAAAATTGTGGAAGTTTATTTTATAATTACTCTACAATTTTTATTATTTTTACTCTAAGTGTTAGTTCATGATGGAAGTTGGGTAACCACCCAACCTCCCTTGGGAGGTTATGAGGGTGGTGGGGCCCACACGAACCCCACCCCTTCATATCCTCTAACCCCCCTCAACTCCCACTTTAATATTATTAACATAAGTTATAACTTATGACTTAAATGTAATAAGTTTAATGAGGTGAGTTGTGTGTGGTTAAATTGAATTTCAAACTCTTGAAATTCAAATGGTTAAGTTGTGTTAATAAAATAAGACTTGGTCTTATTTTATTATTGTTAGAGTTTTGCAACCTTGAGAGGATTGGGAAGCGTGAGTCTTCTTCTTCTTCAACTTCGACGAAGAACGTGAAGAACACCTCCGCCGAAGAACGCAACGTCTTCTTCCAACGACGTCTCCCCTTCGAACGCACCTCGAAGACAACGGAATCGACGTTCGTTCTCCGCGACATCGACCCGCGACAAGACGTCTCTTTCTGCAATGGTTCTTCCACGACGCTGTATCCATGATGCGACGTTCTTCTTCCGCGTCGTCTCTTCCGCGATGGTTTTCCGGGAATAAATCTTCGTCAACGACTTCGATTCCCCGCTTCGCGACTCCCGAACTCCACGACGCTCGTCTTCCGTGGCTCCTTGACGAACACCGTTCTTGAAACTGAGGTAGGGGATTGTTTTATTTAATTATTTTCTGTTCATGATTCTAGTTTATCAATAATCGTGGATTTTCAACTAGATTTTATCGTTTAACGAGAGGGGGGGGACCACACAAACACGGCCGAACCCCCCTACTACGTTCATGTTTGATTCTTTGTGGTTAGAACAGAATGGCATGGTGCCATCGCACCACGCGGAAATCACACAGAAAGTATTACGCGACGTCATCGCGCCGCGCCATGGAAAGAAGTTTAAGAACGTGACGCCGTCGCGCCGCGTCGAAGAAAATCAAAGGCGCCGCAGCCGGAGCGGGGCCGCGGCGGAGGGGCGCGGTGCCGTCACACCGCGCAGGACGACAACGGCCGCGGCCGGTTCCGGGCCGCGGCAGAGCAAGGTGACCGGCGGCCCGACGGGGCCCCCAGCATCAGAGCCGGAAGGGGACCGGCCACCACCGGTTCCATTGAGAAGGAACCGGCCGGCTGGAAAAGGAGGGAGCCGGGGGAATTAAATTCCCCCGTCCGGCTTCAAACGTCCCCCTTAATTGAAGGGGGGTCGTGGTTACACAGGGTGGCAGGCACCCCCCCCCCCTTTGCCAAAACGTCTCGGCCAATGTCTGAGCCAGACAGTGCGCTGTCCCCAGCCGGACCGGCGCCTGGCCACTCCGCCAGGCCGGGCTGCGCCCGGCCGGGCCGACCCAGGGGTTCTCGGGCTGGGTCGGTCCGGGCCCGAAACGCCCGTTTTCGGACCGTTTGGGTTCAAATGCCCATAACTCGGGCTATGGACCTCCGATCGACGCGCCGTCAGCGGCGACACGATCCTTGGAACGAGGCGGTCGTTTCAACATATTACACTCAAGGTTTCAGAATACTTTGAGTTCGGCCGGGTTGGTTCGTACAAAAAACCAACCGGGCCCTCCGAGCAGAAACACTCATATCTTGAGCTACGGACGTCCGATTGACGGGCCGTCAACTTTATTGAGTTTTTCTTAGTGAGATGGATCTTTTGGCTTACTCCTCCCGAGGTTTGGACGCAGGTTGAGTACGGTCAGGTTGGTTTTGGCTTAAAAACCAACCAGGCCCCTGGGACGAAAAAGCCAATAACTCTCAGACCGGGCGTCCGATAGACGCGCCGTCTGCGACGTTGAGTTCCTGTTGATGATACGGAACTTTTGGATACATCAACTCTGGACTATGTGTCAGTTGATTTATCAGCCTCTCGGCTCGTGGAGCGGACCCTCCCGAACGAGCTTGTTGTGTGCGGGAACTCTAGTGCTGGCTGTGATTTCTATTGTGATTGCGATGATGACTGTACAGAGATCCTCAGTGGATTCGATGGAGACGACTACAGCACTCAGTGATCCTATGTGGATCAGTGCTACCGATCCTGTGTGGGTCCGATCCGGTGTGGGTCAGCGCTCAGCGGTTCTGTGTGAGCCAGCGCATATAGATCCTCTGTGGGTCCGATCCTGTGTGGGACTTGCGGGAGTTAGTTTCCTACCGATCCTATGTGGGTCTTTGCGGGGGTTAGTACCTATCGATCCTTTGTGGGTCCGACGGCTTAGATGGATCAGTGATCATCTCTATCATCTTCGAAGAAGTATACCTTTGTGAGCTGAGTCATGTTTGCTTTCCTGTGTGGATTGTGTTGTGTTATCCTGTGTGGATTACGTTTTTCTTTCCTATGTGTAATACGTATACTTTCCTGTGTGGACTGAGTTGTACTTGGGCTCGGAGGTTGTAGCGTATTGGAATTGATGTCTTAGGTATATGTAGGGGCATATACCTAAGTAGTGTCGGTTATTACTTCGTGATTGTATCTTTCCATTGTGGTTTATCCTTTGTGGATTTTGGGAGACCTTCGGGAGTCTCGGGGTCCCTACTGAGTATCTTATACTCACCCCTGCACGGGCTATGCCCGCACTACGTTGTGTTGGTTGCAGACGACGGACAGCGTTGACCGTGGTTGAGGCTTACAGAGCAGGACGGTACCTGGAGGTGGACCACTAGGCGGGACGTACTCAGAGCAGACGATGGGACCCGAGGAGCAGTTGAGCTATCTGTACCCACCCTTCAGGTGGGATTTCCAGTGGACATATCGGTGTAGCGGATTCTACTTTTCAGTTGTTGTTTTCCCTTTCGAGTTGTACTTTACTTTCAGTTTGGGTTTGTATACTGGCCCACTTACTTTTCCACACTTACTATTGTACCAGTTTTACTTAGTGTTTACGTTTTCCGCTTGCTTACTCTATGGTTCTTGTTTACTTTACAAAGGCAATTCCCTCCCTTTTTACCGGGATTTACGCCTTGGTGCTAGTCGCCAGCCCCAGGCCTATGGATGGCGGGCCTGGGGTAGTCACGGCACGGGCCCCGAGGACGGTTCGTGACACTTTTAATGGAGAACCCTATTTAAATATAATATGTGACACTTTTATATATTAAATATAAGGAAATTATATTCTTTTTTAGAAGAGGGACAATAAAATTTAGTTTGAATAAATTTTTCGTACTTTTATGATAACTTTTATATACAGATGAATAGTAAAAAATACTAAATTTTAATTTAAAATTTTTTTATTAAAAATAATTTATCGTGTTAAATTATTTTTATGAGTGGTTTTAATTTATAATTTGATTATATTTTTATCATTTAATATAATTTTGGTCATGGGTTGTAATTTCACATTTAAATTGTACATAAATAGTTGTAAATCTTTTGATAGTTTTTAAATCTTAAAACGCCGCTTTCTGGTTTTGACAGCTGAATTAATTAAAAATATATTAATGAAATACATATGTTTTTAATTTTTTAAAATAGACATCATTTTTATATTCATAATATCAAAATTATCTTAAAGTTATTTTTGGGTATTTATATGAAAACATTCAATTTCTTATAAATAGTTAAAAAATTGCGTTATTGTTTAAAACCTATTTTCTTTTAAATAATTACTATGTTTTTAAAAATTTATTTTAAATTCAAAATCAATACATAATACATATATTAGTTCAATGTAATTCATTGGATCCATTTTATAATAATATTAGATATATAAAATTTTATTGAATTTTTTTAACGTCTTTTACCCACCTTCTAGGAACATTTTAAAATTTGCATAAAACATAATTTTATCACTTCTGTGAATTGAATTTCGAAAATCTAAGTGACATTGGTGACATTCGTAAGTAAAATTTGGTTCAATAAGATGAAAAAAAATTAGTGAATAGTAACCTTTGAATTTTATATACCACGGTTAAAAGTAAATAGTGTAATTAAAGTTGAAAATGATATTATAATTACCCTAACATGTGTACTAATTGTATTAGATAAGTGTATTTAGACCGAAATCAAGATTAGTGATAAAATATTATCCATTTTTCCACTTGGATTAGAATAGAGAATTTATTATTATTTTATTTAAAGAAAAGTTGAAACTGTTAAATTCAAAGTTCAATAACAAAACAATTTTTAATATAGGGTTATACATATGATAAATTAAAATATAAATATTAATTAGAAATATAAAAAAAATTATACATAATGGTATTATATTTATAATTTTTAGACATTAAAAAATTAAATTTAATTATGACACAATAAGGATGTAGTAATTACCTTATTATTAAACTAATAACATAATTAATATTATAAATATTAAAATAATTGTAAATTGAGACTTTTGATGTATGACACAAATTTTATAGTTTATTAGGACATGTTATGGTGTATTAAATAAAAAAATTTATGTGATAAAACTTTTATGACTTTCACAAAAAACAAAATATTAAATAGTGTTAAAATTGACATAAATGAGTTTTGAAAACAAATACTATCTTATTAATTGATATATATATTCCTAAAAATATAAGGTTTGGAAAAAAGACATATATAAGGTTATATATGTTAATAATGAACCTCTTGGGGTTCTATTGGATTTTTATATTTTGTTTATTAACCATTTATTATAATAATACAAGAATACATGGAAAAAATTAAACTATTTAACTAAGAGTAAAATCTAAAAGATAAGGTTAATATGGTGATGTAAACCTACCTGTAACCTATTAGTTGAGAGGTTTTAGACCCAACCCCACATTATCCTCAAAATTAATATTTTTAGATCCATTATAAACTAAATATGATTTTATAATAAATTAATATTTCAATATTTTTCTAAAGTAACCCTCCCCTCTCTTATAAAAGGGTACTTCCCCTTCTCTCAAAATCACACCTCCAAAGCCATTTGGCTTAGCCAACCCCTGATCAAATATCCCCCAACTACCCTCACCTCACCCTATAGGCCTTACTTTGATCAGAATCCAACCTAAGGATCTATTTAGATCAAATCAAAAGAAAGAACCCGAAGAAGAGGTAATTACTTCATCACCTCTTTCAAAGTTTTTTTCTTCTTCCACTTCCACATTCATTGATTTTATCCATACTGAAATAATAAATCAAGTACCTTCTATATAATGATATGTTATTATAAATATGGTACAACCATATTCATTATTCTATCCATCCTTTGAATGAAAAATTCACCATACCTGTGTACGTATGGCTTATCGTCTCCACGTCGTGGAGTAGTTTGTTATTCAACACTTCATTAATTGGATGTGTATAATAATGAGTATAATTTATCTAAATAATAAATATAAAATTTTAATGATTCTTTAAATATAATATACCATCCAGTTAGATACTATTTCACCACCAATAGAATGATATTTTCGATTGTGCTTACGTACGACTTACCGTCTCCACGATGCGATGAGATTCATTTCCACGTTCACCACTAAACAATGATTGTAAAAATATATATTATTAATAAGTATATAATATATGGAATAATAAAACTATTGGAAATATAATTTTATGTATGAATGTATTTACATATATCTCATTCACATAATTTTGTTCAATACGATATTAAAACGGAAGCATCGTTTATGTGTACATACAACCAACTATCTCCAAAAATGGTGTTTTATATTTCATATATCTATCTATTATACATATTTATATTCTAAATATATATTATACATAAAAAATAATTTATATTCAGGAAGAAATTAAATCATGATATAAGTTATATGATCCAGAATAAGAAGTTAAAACACGTACGATAGAGAAAACGATTATTTGCCAAAATATTATTTTAATATAGAAACTATTATTAAATGGGAAGTATAAAGATATAAATGAATAAAGAATATTATCATAAATATGAGACAAACTATTGTTTTGGAACAAGACCTTGAAAAAATTTTATTTGTAGCCTTGGCATGAGGCCTTGACTGTGTTGTTATGATGTCCGGCATTATGTATTCCATAATTATGAAATTAGCTGTTGATATTACATGGGATTATTCCACTACTAGAATATCCATGTGAACAAGTAAATGGAATTATTTGATTTATTTTTTCCATATTATTCTGAATTTAATGTTTAAAAGGATTGTGTTTTATTCTTATGCATTTCTTTAAATTTCTATGCTTATTTATGATAGTTTCTTCTAAATTTTTATTCTTACTAAGAATCTGAGCTCACCCCTTTCTTATTTTTTATTTTTCCCATGATGTGAAGAAGTTTATTATAATTGATATACATGGTTAAGGTAGAGGAATAATTGTGTTCTCCAAGGATTATTTATGTAGTGTTTTATTTTAGAAATTTTAATGTGACATTCATATATGTAATCTATTTTCCAAGACTGCTAAATTGATCAGGTCCTTAGGGACTTGATTCCAAGAAATCATGACAATGTATTAAAATAATGCACCGACTCTGGGTAACTGGGGTTGGGGCATTACAGTTGGTATCAGAGAATGTTTTTCAACAACCTTGGATATAGATTTATATAAACTCTTCTTTTAAAACATTACCCTAAGATAGAATTTGAGGATAATATAGATGAACATCCTAGAATTTTGGTAATGTAGATATTTTTTTAATTTTTTAAGCAATGCATCCTGGTCTGGATATGAGCAGGTAGAGGAGGCTCTAGAACAGATTTACCTAGGAGTGAAAACACTGACAAGCTGTTTCAACCTTGACCTGGGCTATCCTGGTACATGACAACAAGCCCTGCTTCACTCTTGGTTACGACACTACCTGGGGATATGCGTAGGATAATTCACATTTTCTTTAAAAACCATTATGAAAGATTTATGATTAAATTCCTCCTCAAAAAAACATTTTCTGTGATTATAGATTATATGCATAAACTATTCAAATTCTATGAGGAATTTCACACCTTTGGAATTATTCATTGTGATTCATAATCTAACATAGTTTAATACATTGTTTTAAAATGGTTCCCAGTATAAGTAGTGAGAACTACAACAATAAGAATGATACAAATAGTAAAAAGGATCATATCTATCATTATCTTAAGACAAAATTTAGTAGGGAAATAGTCTCTAATGTGTTCTCATCATATGAAGAAATAGTATCATATGTTAATAAGATAAGAAAAAATTATCTTAGTCATATGGCTTTAAAGGGAAGACCAAGAAGAATTGGATGGTAGAGATAAATATGGGTAAAGGGAAGAAGGTAAATAAGGATTTTATCATATGTGATAATTGTGGAAAGAATCAACTTGGTAAAGGCCTGAAGGGAATAAGAGTTTGATATTGTATGGAGACAAATGACCCCAAGTACGTGATTGAAAGGATAAGAAGAAGGGTTCTAATGTAAAATTCTTCATCTAAAAGGAGATGGGACACTATAAAAATCAATATCCTAATCATTAGAATATACCTCAAATGATTTTGTTGAATAATAATTATGTTATGATACTACCGCATATGAAGAGGAATGACTAGTGTTCTTATGTTATTATTAAAGAATTATGTTATTTGAGTGATTTATAAATGGCGTACTGGTTATATGAATTATGGAGTATACAAGGATGGTACTGTGGTAGTATTTCATTAAGGATTTGAGATTGTGTGTTACCAAGAAAAGTGACTCAATAACAAGTCAAACTTCTGGGAAAATAAATGGTTAAAGGAAATATAATCCTTATTATGGTCTTGATACTAAGGTATTGTTTTTGGAATAAGAGATGATTTATTTGGATAAATTATAATGGAAAACATTGTGAAGGTTAAAGCATATCTTATTATTATTTTTCTATTATTATAAAAAGGATAACTTTGAGGTTGGGTGACAACCTGTTGCGTCTAGAAAGTTCATGAGACTTGAACCCACTACCGAAATAAAAAAAGAGTGCATCACCTACCATTGGCCTATATGATGTACTTGATTATATAATGTTGTTTTTTAGAGGGACTCATAGATTAATTATAATTTCATTTTGTTTTAAACCCTATACGATTAAGATATTTAGAATATTTTTGAGTTCTGTTGTCTTTTAAAGTGAAATATGAGTTTGTGATCGAAATTAATTAAAGGATTGAACTCTACATGTCATGTAATATTTTTTTCTTCTTTTTCTATGAAGAAATTAATTCTAAAAGAAGATGGAAAGAATCTAAAAACCAAAAAGGTGTTATCCTAATACCTTATGTTTTTTTGAACTGATGATAGTTTAACTCATCATAAATTTGTGGCTTTAAAGACCGAAATATTTCGTTTATTGTCCGCTTATTTGTGATTGTTAACCTCAAACACTCCCTATAAATATTTATGTTTTTCCTCCAATTGTGTTTCTATAATTTCTCCCATTGTTCTTTTATTTGAAAACCTAATTTGGAAGTGACATTTTCATTTCCTTTTTCCTATTATTAAGACCAAGTTTTATTAACCCTATTTCCGATATGCGTTTTCTGAAAAGGAAGTTTCTATTTTAAACCATTCATTTTCAAAGATAAATTTAAAATAACGAGGAATAAATTTATTTTTGTAGGGGATAATTTAACACCCCATAATTTCATAGTACATTATCATTTTAAAGTAATTCAATAGCTTACGCAACACAAAACACCGAATTCGAGCACACTACCACTTTCCAAACATGTCGTTCAAAGAGAAGTTATGAATAGTATTAACATAATTTTGAATTTTATATACTTAATATAATTTTAGAATCAATATATTGTGTTTCATAGACATAATATGAGAACAAATTCATTTTTTTCAGATAAAAAAATTATTTCTCAAAAAATACAATTTTACCGCCTTTTAATGGCGAACCCAATTTAAAAATAATATTTTACACTTTTTTATATTAAATTAAAGAAAAATAAATTATTATTTAGAAGTTGGACATAAAAATTTTCTATGGATAAATTATTGATACATTTCTGTTAACTTTCAGATTTTGATGAATAGGGAAAAATACTAAATTTTAATTGAAAACAACTTTTTTAATCGAAATAATTTATAGTATTAAATTATGAATATGAGTGGTCTTAAATAATAATTAAATTATATTTTTATCATTAAATATAATTTAGTTCATTGGTTTTAATTTCACATTTAAATTATACATAAACATATTTCAATCTTTTGATTGTTTTAACTGCATAAAAAATCACTTTCTGGTATTTACAATAGGAAATTAATTTTAAGGTAATAAATTAAACTCATATATTTTTAATTTGGTAAAATAGACATCATTTTTCTATTCTAAATATCAAAATTATCTTAGGGAGAATTTTTTGGTATTTTTCTAAGAACATTCAATTTTTGCTGAATAGTGAAAAACACGATGTTATTTTTTAAAACCAAATTTTATTTAAATAATTTTTATTTTAATTTAAATTTATTTTAAAAAAATATAGATAAATAATATATATTTTAATTCCAATTAATTTATCGGATTCATTTTATTATAATATTATATGTATAAAATGTCATTGAATATTTTTAACTCCTTTTACCCACCTTCTGGGCACATTTGAAAATTTGCATAAAACGTAATTTTAACACTTTTTTAAAATTAATTTCAAACATATGAGAGACACAGTCGACATCATTAGGTAATTTTTTCTTCAATAAGATGAAAATAATTTTTTGTGAATAGTAACATTTGAATTTTATTTACCATGTTTAAAAGTAAATAGAGTAATTAAAGGTAAAAATGATATTATAATTACTCTGAAACATGTCTTAATTCTATTGGATAAGTTTATTTCGACAAAAAAACCTTAGGAATAAAATATCATCCTTTTGGTCCACATATATTTGATTAGGACATTTATTATTATTTTAATTAATGAAAAGATAAAAGTGTTAAATTCATAGTTTAATAACTAAATCATTTCTAACATAGGGATATACATAAGATAAATTCAAATATAAATATTCACTAAAAAGATAAAAATATTTCCTAAATAATGGTATTTTATTTATAATTTTTAGTCCTTAAAAATAAAATTTATTAATGATACAATGATAATGTAGTAACTACCTTATTATTGAAAGATTAAAATAATTGATATTATAAATATTAAAATAATTGTAAATAGAGACATTGGATTTATTCAACGAATATTATAGGATCATATGACATGTTCAGGTTGAAAAAATAAATTTTTCTCGAAGTGATAAAGTTGATATAACTTTCGCAAAAACCAAATACTAAATAGTGTCAAAATTGACATAAATGAGTTTTTAAAACAAATACTATATTATTAATTGATATAATATTACTAAAAATATATGGTTCGGACAAAGGTCATAAAAAATGGTAAATATATAAATTATAAACCACTTGGGGTTCTCTTTTCTTGTTATAGTATGTTTACTAACCCTTTATTATAATAATACAAGAATACATAAGAAAAGTTAAACTATAAAACTCAGACTTAAATCTAAAAGATAAGGTAAATATGGTGACCTAAACCTATCTAAAATGTATTGGTTGAGAGTTTTTCGACCCAAAGACTTTTTATCCAAGAACTAAATACTTTAGGATCTATTATAAACTAAATATGATTGTATAATAAATTAATATTTCATTCTTTTCAAAAAGTTACCATCACCTCTCTTATAAAAGGGTACGTCCTATTCTCTCAAAATCACACATCCAAATCCATTTGGCTCATCCAAATCCTACTCAAATATCAATCCAACTACCGTCATTTAATCCTACAGGCCTTACTTTGATCAGAATCCAACCTAAGGTTCCCTTTTTAATAAATCAAAACGAAGAACCTGAAGAAGATTTAATTACTTCATCACCTCTTTCAAAGTTCTTTTCTTCTTCCACTACTTGTTTCTTTGATTTTATCTATAATAAAATAATATATCTATTAACTTCTATATACTGAGATGTTATTATAAATGTAATACAAACATATTAATTATTTTATCCAACCTATGAATGACAACGTCACCATATGTGTGTACGTACGGCTTACGGTCTCCACGTCGTGGTGTGGTTTGTTATTCAACACTTCATTATTTGGATGGGTATTTATTGAGTATAATTGATGTAAATAATAAATATAACATTTCAATTATTCATTATATATAATATAGCATCCAATTACATACAATTTCACCATCAATATAATGACATTGTCGCTCATTCGTACGTACGGCGTACCGTCTCCACGACATGATGAGATTCATTTCCACATTCACTATTCAACAATGATTATAAAACTATATATTATTAATAAATATGTAATATATGGAATAATAATGCTAATGAATATATATATATATATGTACATATTTCTGTGTGTGAGTGTGTGTGTGTGTGTGTTTGTATTTATTTACATATATCTCATTCATTTACATATATTCAATACGATATGAAAACGGAATCAACATTTATGCATACGTACGACCTACTGTCTCAATAAATAGTGTTTTTTGTTTCATATATCTCTCTGTTATACATATTTATATTCCGAATATATTTGATACATAAATAATTTTTTATATTCTGGATTCAATTAAATCATGATATAAGTGATACGATCAAGAATAACAAGTTAAAACATGTACGATAGAGAAAACGATTTTTACAAAAAATATTTTTTTAACATAGAAATTATTATTAAATGGGTAGTATAAAGCCATAACTGAATAAGGAAAGATATAATAAATTTTTATTTGGTTCTGGTATAATTTAATAACATAATATAGTCATTATATAGGAGGTTAAATGTACCCTTGACCAAAGGAATGTATAAAGTAAGGGTTATTTCCTCAATCTTGTCATTATCCGAGATTATTTATGTGTGAGTATTTAATAGGACATTTTTGTCATCCATGTCCATGTTTCATAAAAAAATTCAAAATGTATATTTTTAGGTTTTTTGAAAGGGACTCTTTATCAAGACCAACATTTAAATTATTTTAATTATATTTTTATAAATCGTGTAATTAAGGTACATGTTTTAAAAATGATTTTAAGGATTTATTTATATGGACATGATTGTATTAAAATGTTAATTAAATTCAAAAGATTAATAGTGGTATGGGACACTTTGACTCAAAAAGTTATTTTAAATGACATCCTTTACAAATTTTTATCTTGTAAATGATTTCACAAAAAGAGATATTTCACTCAAAGAGTTTAACTGGTCATTTTCAACTACGTCAACATCCTTTACAGGATATTATTATTGATTGAGGTTGATTTATTGTAATTCAATCTTTCATATTGTATTGAATGAGTAATGATATGTTTGACTGTCGATGTGATATTTTAATACCATTCATGGTTTATGGTTAAGGTATTGACATTTTGTGTGCTATTTTAATAAAAAAAAAGTTGTTATGTTCCACCATTTTCATATGTGGAACGCATTTGACATTGTAAGTCACGGGTGGAGAACGTTCCAACTCCTCAATGCATCGGTAAGTCTCATGAGACAAACTAATGTCTTGACACAAGGCCTTAAAAAATATTATTTGTACTCTTGGGAAGAGGCCTTGAATATGTAGTTATGATGTCCGCCATTATGCATTCCATCATTATGAAATTCGCTATTGATATTATATGTGATTATTCAACTGGTAGAATATCCATGTGAATAAGTAAATAAAATTATTTGACATATCTTTTCCATATTATTCTAATGTTAATGTTTAAAACTCTAGTGTTTTGGTCTTATACATTTCCTTAAATGTTTAGGCTTATTTATGATGGTTTATCGTGATATTGTTATCCTTACTGAGCATCTGAGCTCACCCCTTTATTATTATTTATTTTTTCCGTGATGTGAAGAAGTGTAATATAATTGATATGAAGGGTTAATGTAGAGGAATAATGGAATTATCCAAGGATAATTTATATGGAGTTTTATTTTAGAAATTATAATGTAACATTAATATATGTAATCTATTTTCCATGACTATTAATCTGATCAGTTCATCGGGACTTGATTCCTCATAATCACTCAAATTTATTAAAGTAATGCACAGGCTCTAGGTAACTTGGGTCAGGGTGTTACATGTGGGATTTATGTGGTGTCTCTAGTGAATTTTATGGTTGTTTCTTTTTACCATACTTATATATAAGAGTATGTTGTGCGATATTCTCTGTTCATTAGATGGATTTGACATTTCGTATGCTTTAGGAAAAGAAAATTAATATCAATATATTCTGATGTGTGTGTTGGGAATTGTAGAGGCATTCCACCACAAAAACTACAGTTTAATGTCAGGAGGGTGTTAGAGACCATGATCTAGAGGTGGTGGTAAGGGATTACTATTTAATCCTCATATAGTTCCATCTATGACACAAGTGGTTTGACCAGACATTAGTGTAGAGGCAATGTTATGCGATGGTTTTTTTCCTCATGCATACTTTTAAGGGGGAACTGAAACCTACCTTTTCTATGGGTAATCTAACTCATGTCTTCCAGTAGTTTCTACCTCCAAACTTTTCAGAGTATTGTGGTCCATATACTATTCAGTTGTGTCTTGGGAAAAGTATATCGATCTGTGATAATATAGAGACACATTTTCATATGAGATTGAATCTCATGGATTATATGCTTTGAGGATCTAGAAAGCACTAGTGGGATGTTTTGAAAATTGATCTTCCGCTACATGATATATTTTGGAGGTATTTCTAACCCAGATTCTATGAATAACTTTTCCTAGTGACTTTGGTAGAATAATGTGCTACTAATTACATGTTTCTTGGAGGGTTTTATGTCAATTATAATTTATTCATCATGTTTTACAGCGATGCAGTTTTTTTCATCGGTATATCTTTCTTATGAGCCATCTGAGTAAATATTCTTCTAGGAATGTCTCATAAATGTCATTTTATCTTTGGTCAACGTGTTCAAATTTTACTCTATTACTAAAATAGTGAATTAGGCACTAGTTATAGAGTGTAACATGAGGTATGTTGGGGGAACATAGTAGATAAGTATAGTATCTTAACCTAGTTGTTTGAATTCTAGTGGAAAGGATAAATATTTAGTGGTTTTCAACGATATGAGTACTAGCTAAGCCATAAGTGAAGGAAGTGCAGTTTTCCTTCATTAATGTGGATGATGGGGACATATGAGGAATTAGTGTGATCATGACCCACTCGAGTGTCAATCTTGTTATGGTATGGGTGACGTGCAACATTTTTTGTAGGAAATTTCCCCAAGATTATTTTTGATGAAGGTTGTCTTGGACACCAGGTTTTTGAGTAGGTTTTACAGCTCCACATCAAGTAGGGAGATAGACTCAGGTTCTTTATTCATTCCATTTGTGGTGGTATTATTGAATTATAAATCCAATCACTAGTGGAACCTAGATTTCATAAAAGGATTTCTTTGTGTAGTGGCATAGTGTGCACATGAACCTCATCTCGGTTGGTGAGGAATCAGTAGGTGTATCCAAGACACATGAGATAAAATCAGTGTGGAGGTGTATTTCAAGTGTATTGTAGTAGGCATTGTAGTAGGCATAGTTCGATATAGTTGTAACCAGAACTATTCATCCATTTGGGCCTTTAAGATGGTTGTTTGAGCTTCGGGTCTTGAAGGGATTTCGGGCCATCCAAGGCCTTCGGGCCAGTTGATTCTCAATGACTTAGGGCCACCATTAGGCCCTAGGAACACCTAAGGCCTCCTTTCCACTTGAATTTAGATGTACATGTTTGACTACACGGAACAATGCTTCAGATGAGAATTTAGGGCAGGTGCATTCACTAGAGTAGAGCTAACTAGATTTGGAAGAATGATAGGGTATGGCTTTGACATCGGTACTAGGTTTGTGTAGCATTGCATAGGACAGCTAGCCGACCATTCCTATGAAGGGGGGGTGCCGGTATCAAGACATATGCTAGGAAGGAGCAGTTCCAAGTTGTCTTGTCTGGGAGATTCCCTCTAATACTTATGGGTCATGTAATTGTCCATAAGACACCAGGAATTGTAATTGTGGGTGAAACATCATATATAATATTGTTGTCCTCAAGATGATACGGCTTGATGTCATACTTGAAGTGGACCGGTCAGCTGCTAATCAATCATTTATTGTTTTTTGCCACTGGAGGCTGATAATTACATCACCAGAGGGAGGAATTAATATTTATAGGGGTGAATGAGATTTCCAAGTGAGCCACTCTAGACCAAATAATTATGGTTCGGGTGGAAGGACATCTCAGGTTGCGTGTTTATATCAAGATTATCAAGTACAACATCAGGCGTATTTCCATCACATGGTAGATCATTTCAAGGACATGTCCTAGATTACTTTTATAGTTTACATCCTAATTGAGACATTATGTTCTCCATTGAACTAGTTTTAAGAGAAAAAATGGAATCCATTACTCCATAAAAGATGGTTACTATAGAGTTTCAAGAGCTCAAGAGGTACCTAGATGATTTAGAGGCAAATGGGTTTATTTAAACCAATACTTCTCTAAGGGGTTTTCTGACCATTTCTGCAAGAATGTTCAGATGGAACCCTTAGTGTCTATGTGGATTATTGAAAATAAAAATAACTAATAGTTAATTAATGGTATCCCTTGTGATGAATAGATGATATTTTTTATGCTCGCTTAGGATATAGGGTTTTCTTATAAATATATTTGAGATCTGGATATCATCATGTGTGTGCTCGACCTATAGATAGACCCCATACAACATCTCAAAGTTGGTGTGTTCTATAAGAGTATCTGATTATGTATTTAATTCTGATGAACATGCTAACAGTTTTCATAGAACTGATGAACTTAGTTATCCATCCTTATTTGGATTCCTTTATGGTGGTTTTCATGGATGACATCTTTATGAGATATCATAATCTATATAACTATGAAAAAAAGCATGAGATAGTTTCAAATACACTATGATAGTGTTAGTTATATTCTAATCTCACAAAGGACCACTTATGGTAAAATAGGATTCACTTCATGGGTCATATTATCTCGGAGATAGGAGTATTAGTTGACCCAAAGAATTTTAGAGCTATAGTTTCTTTGGAGAAACCAAATAACATCTCTGACTTATTGAGTTTCTTTGGGATACCCAGATATTACAATAATTTCAAATAGGATTTATCAGACACTTTATCATCATTTATGGGTTATACATACAAGGGTTTGATGTTTGTATGGCCAGATACCTACCATAAATCATTTCAATAGTTGAAAGGGATACTTATAATATCACTTGTCTTGATTCTGCTTGAGCCAGAAATAAGCACGAATATGTATTGTGACACATCAGGTATCGGACTAGGAGTAGTTATGACGTAGAGGGAAACATACATGTTTAATGGGCATCAATAGTTGAGGCCACATGAGAGGAACTACTCAATAAATGATCTAGATATAGCTTCCTTTATTCATGCTTGGTGATGTTGGAGACACTTTTACTTGAAAGGGAATTTTGTGAAGTACCCGGACCATAAAAGCATCAAGTATATATTTAAATAGCATTATATAAATGTATGGAAGTTAAGTTAGGTTGGTTACCTATAGAATATTTAAATCAAGGTCACTTATATGTCTCGAAAATGAATTTTTCTGGCTAATGCAATAATGATGAGAAATCAGATATAGGCAGTTTAAAAGCCTAGTAGTGAGTGGAAGCCAATGGATTAGTTTTACAAGATTCCCATGGTGGTCTGGGAAAATCTATGGAAATTTTTTCTTCCATCCTTAGTTGTGACCTATTCCCAACTAAATATAGTGAGGATGAGGTCGTTATCAGATTTGGAGAGCCTAGTTATATGAAAGAGTGTGGCATGTGAGGACTCTCATCCTGGTTAGACTATGGTTAAGGATGAAATTCTCCATATACACAGTTGTGTTTGGGTCCTAGTAGATATACACAACTAAATGGTGCTGTATGTTCAACCCTATTTTTTGGTAGTACATATTTGTATTATAGAGATGTATCATGATAAACTTTTCTAGTACTGGTGGTCAATAATTAAATGTGAGGGAGATGGTTCCGTTATTATGTGTTTTACTTGATCGGTGGTGGAGGAAGAAATATAGAGACCCACTCTTTACAAAAATTAACATTACATAACTTTGGTGGAAAACATAAACATTATACAGACAATCATAAGATGACTATAATATTCTTGTTCCTTTGGAAATATACATACATAAACATAGGTACATAAATGAGCTACATTATCTACCACTAGTTTCTTCTTGACTATAACCCTTCTTAGACACACAAAACATAATACATATCTTCACAACCCGTGGAAGGATACATAAAAAGTGGTGAGATAAAGAGATAAGTAAGGGTAAACAAGGGATACATGTAAGAATAATCACGATCATAAGGGTATATGAACATGACCATTAAAATAGAAGATCAAACCCTATATTTAAAAGATAATAATAGAGATCATGGAATAATGATTAGCAGTTCAAAAGACATGAATCATAATCATATAAAGTGAATTAGCCATGGAAGCATAACATAGAAATTATACATGGAATTGTGGAAACACATAAGAATATAATGATTTCCATAGTGGCCATGGAATCACTTAACAAACCATATTAGCGGGAAAATTCCTTTACTAAATAGGGTAGACCCCCATTCTAGCCCTGTATTACCAAACTTACTAAACCCTCGTTTCAACCATGTGCTGATGAACTAAGTAAACTCTTATTTCAATCATGTATTATTGAGCTGAGTAAACCCTCATTCTATCCAGGTCTATTTCATGATATATGAAACTACTCCCAATTCATTGAGGGGAGAGATAGGTCCCACCTGTCATATAATGAAATCATACTTACATGTGCCAAAAGACCATAAATGAACATATCATAACCCATGACATGCAATGGGTATCACAAACATGTAAACATATCATAACCTATGGATAGTGATCGATTTCAAAATTATTTTCTCATAAACATAACCCATGAAAAGATAAGGGTTTCAAAATCTTATAGCCCATGAAAGAGAAACTACTTACATAACATCATGCCATCAGAAAATAACCCTTTTAGAGAAGGAATATGATTTAATACATTGAATAATTCCCCATAAATTAATGATTAACACCATTGGATGTTATCTTATATGGGAAATAATTTTTAGAGAGCTATCAAAAACACTTATTGAGTAAAATCTCTTTTCTTCATTGAAAAATGATTTTTTATTACATAAATCATTTTTTAAACCTTTTAACTTGTCAAATAGCTTTGAAAACTTATGAATTATTCTTTTAAAACATTAAAACTATTTTAAAATCCATTTTTCATGCTAATTATCTATAATTATCTATTAAGAATATTTTTTAAAACTTGGTTTTTGAATACAATATATTTCTAACCAAAGAGTGAGGTGGTTGGATTTTACTAAAAATTGTATCTTAGGTACCAAAGAGTGGAATAATATTACTAAAAAATTAAGATATATTGAATAAATAGAGGAGAAGGAAAATCTTTAATATTCATGAATGAGGGATCATAGTATTTCATAAAAGGAATAATAAACATAAACAATCTCAAAAAAATGAGGAGATTGTCTCAATAAACTCTTATAACATGGGGACATGGGATCATACTCTCCCTATATGAAAAATGACATTATATTAATCTTATGATATCCTAAAAATATTTATATTCATGTTAAAACATGTAAAATTTTATTATATACACCTCGAAAAAGAGTTTAGGTGCATAACAAAATAAGAGTCCCAAAGATGGAAAATTGAGACAAAACTATTTTACCGATTTGGTATCTTTTGAAAGATAAACCCCATGAAAGAAGAATCATAGAAGGGATATGTGAATAATCATAAATTTAATTATAAAATAAATATAATACAACTATAGTCCATACATACATCACACAAAATAAAATACTAGCGAACATTGCATCTGTCTCATAGAAATTAATAGTGAGATGAAAATCCCCATACCTTGTATATTGACTCCCTACCCACTCATACAATATTCCTGTATAATAAATAAAATTTTACTATAATTATTTATAGTTGAATATTATTATATTTATAACCATATATTATTTTATTATGAACTTATATTACCCACTTGTTAACGTTCCTATCTTAAGGTTTCACTTCGGGTAATATTCACTTTGTCCTTCACATGGGTCTTAATTTGTAATATCATTGATCCTTATACTTATATCACGAGTAAAGAATATAAAACATGATATAAATATCAGTTATATAAATTATATGTATATTATAATAATCTGTATCATAATAATGTATGTAATGGAATACACTATTCATGTAGACGGTAAACCGTACGTACGCATGAACGTTATTTTCCATTTTTATTGCCTTATTGAAAGAGAGTATGTAAATTTCATATGTATATATATATGTATGTATGTATGTATATATTTATAATTAATATATTATCATGGTTATATTATATAAGTCATATAATTTCACTAATCTTATCCTTAATACATTCTATGTGGTGTGTGAATGAATTGCATCGCATTGAGGGGGCGGTAGTCTACGCATCCTCAAATGAGATAATCGTATTAACACCAAATGGAATGTAAAAATATCTCTATAGAAGAAGTAGTACAGAAAATTATTTAATTTTTTAATATAATTTTTCAAATTTATAAATAGATTTTCCATCATAATGGCCATCATGACTCATGGTAAATGTGAAATGAGCAATCATCATTTCGTGAGGTAGTAGTTCACTGTAAATAGAAAAAGTATGTTCAAAATCATTTAGATTGAGGTGTGTGAATGTTTTGGTCATACCAATTTCATAAAAACATACTAGAATATTCAGAATACTGGTTTTGTTGCACAATAATGTAATAAGGATATTAGAGGGGTGGATAATGAAAATAAAGGAAATGATCTTGAGAGAAAATGTTGCCTCTTAATCAGGTTACTCCTTTTGGTTTATTTAAAAATAATTCCATGAGAATATTTCTTCCCAAAGTGAAGCTTCATGGTCTAATAAAGTACAATTGAGAGTCTCCTTGGGTAGAGCTTGGATGGTATTTAATGGTTTGAGAGGTGTGAGGAATGGGTAAAGATGGTGGCCTTTTTAGGGATTGAAAATGACTCATTTGGAATTTCTAGCAACAAGTTCGGTGTGAACATGATCTTACATAAAAAAGTATTAACAAATCAATGAAAAATTAATAATGGAAGGCTTATGGACAAAATATTGACAGAAAATGGGGGTTGGACAAATGTTTAGGTCATTTGGGCCCTTAATTATATGGTTTGGTTGGTAATTATCTTAATTTGGCCATAACTGACTGGAAACTATTTTTTTTGGAAAAAATCACTTTGCAAGTAAAGTGAGAACCCGCAATGTCCAGCTAATCTATCCATAACTACTGGGATTATTTTTAATCACTTTTAATAATCATTATGGTAAAAACATAACATGTCATTATTTGAAACTAAATATTAGACTGAAAAAAAATTATTTCATTTTTTTGAAATCTACATCATATAATTGTAAAAATTAATATTAGTTTTCATCTCGAAGATGAAACGAAATAATGTAGTTTTAAAGTAGAAAAGGTTTATTAGATTGTTAGGATTTTTTATTCAGATTCAAAGTGAAATTAATTCTAATGAATTTCAATTTAATATTTTATGTGATATTTTTCTATTGGGACTTCAAAAATAATTTGTAACAACTTTTATCATTAATAATTAGTTAGATAAAAAAGGAAATTTTATCTGAAAATCATTATTTTCACTATTTATCCAAAAAATGAGGTTTCTCTGAAAAATACCCAAAAATTCACCCGAAGCTAATCTTGTTGTTCTAAATTAATAAAATTAGTTTATTTTATCATATTCAATTTCTAACTATTTCAAAAATTAATTTCATTTTTAGAAGTAGTTCATTAGAGAAAATGATGTTTTAAAACATAAAAAAGACTTTGCCAAAATTAATTACTTTTGGTATCAATATATTTTATTTATATACAATAATAATAATAATAATAAATATTTGAAAAGTAGTTATTATACTTCATATTACTATGTTGAATGGATACGTTGTAATTATCTCATTTCAACAATTAAAACAATAAAAATAGTTGTTTCATAGAAACATACTCTTACGTGTGTTGTACACAAATTAAGTGTTGTGTGCATCATACACCAAATCAGTGTTGCGTGAAACATACATTATGTTTGAGTTTCATGTGAAAGGAATATTTGAAATACTAAATTTGAAGGTATAAATGAAAATTTAATTTTATTTAAAAAAACAAGTTCGTAAATACTCTGGGAGTTACAAGAACTACAGAGTCGAGGTGGATTTTTATAGTAGTTAAATATTACTAAGTGGAAATGGGATGATGTCTCTATATATTTTTTGATTGATTTTCCATGGATTACATGAGGTAATGATCCTATTTGGTTCATTTCTAAATGATCATGATGGATTCTAATTTCATACCGATCAAGGATACCTTCGTTGTAGATGATCTTTGGTGGTTCTATATCTATGAGATGGTTTTCCTTCATATAGTCCATAGTAAATTTTTTTAGATATGGACTCCTAGATTACGTATTGTTTTAGTAAGAATATTCAGATGGTGTTGAGTATATAGGTTATTCCCAGATCATCATAACACACGTAGAATATTGGTTAGTCTGAGCATATGATACAGGTTCCTGGGGAATGTTTCATGATTAGGTTAGGTATTTTTGGTTGTCATGGGAGACTAGTTGAGTTCTCTTACAATAACAGCAATATGGATACTATACATATGGACCCTTATAATAATTTTTATATTACTTCATGATGGTCACCCCTATAATAGTTAGAGACATGTGAGGTAGTTTTACATGGAAGCCTTATCAGGTAGGGTACTTTTGAGTAGGTCGGGTTTATTAGAATATCGATGTCTATTGTACAATCTCAAAAAAATCTTATTTTTATCACTGAAGATGACATCTCTAGTTTGGGTGTGTGGATTGGGTGTTATTATGACTCTCACTAAGGCTGGTACATAGGTGAATCATGATATAGGATAAGATTTCACCATGATATGTTGAGTCACTCGATTTTTTGGAGAGAGTGAGGCTGGTATTATATCAGTTAAAGTTGCCTCAGAGGTCTCCAGCCATCAATTATATCTTCTGCTTATCTGAACTGTGATGTTATATCTCAGATCCATCACACACTCTCTGTTTGGAATAGGTGGAGTTATTGGTTGATGAATCTATTGTGGATAATCCTATAAATTTTATTGATAGGATAATGAAGGTTCTCTAACTTCTATTAGTTCTTCTAGTACGGGTGATACAGAAGCATGACTATTTATAGAAGGATACATTGTGGTGGGAGGTCTACGTACATGATCAGTGGCCAGATTTATTATAAGAGGATTCTTTTCCACCCTTTAAAGGGAAATTCTAGGACGAATTGATTTAAGGGTGAATATTATGAGATCCCACGTTTTCCTATGAGGTAATAATCTTTTTTTTTCTAATTAATTTTATTTTTCTTCTATTTTTCACTTATAACCAAATCCAGGAAATGGACTGCTTGGGTTGATTTCTGAAAAATGTAGAAGTGTTATAGGTGGTATTTCGGGAAATTATATGATTTTTACATGTAATACTCAATGTGTATTAAATACATGATGTGTAATGACCTGGTTATGTGATTTCAAATCTTGTAATGGCTTTTTCTAGTAAGGAAGACCCTATATTTATATGATGTGTTACTCATTTAAATGCAAGGTAAATTCTCAATAGTAGTTTTAATAATTAGAGGAAGATTCCACTATTCTTTCTTATAGAATCCATCACCTCTCCTCTATCACGTGATGGAAGACCCATGGAAATCCAAAATCTAGGTTTGGTTCTTATTTACATATGTAGACTTTATTTCCTCAAACATATGTTTTATTGGATCTATGCTGATAAGATCTCTATTACCCTCATATTATTCTTAGTTTTTCTTGGTATCAGCTACTCTATTTGGGTACAAGAAAATATGCCCAATGTTAGGGGTTATCATCCATTCATCATATTTCTTTTAATATAGACCGAATCTGAGTCAGGTACTCAATGATCACTATACTAAAAACCTATATTAGTTAGTCTATAATTTTCTTGATTGGATTGATTCCCTATAGATCTAGTTCCTAAAGTTCATAACTCTAATACTTTTAATGTTCCCCCTAAAATTAATTGAATTGTTGAATTAAATGTAACAATACCTATTAGGGATGCCCACTAATTCCTTGAGACATGATGGATATTATTTCTCCAACAAAGGACAACCATGGGGCGTGTCATTGAGTTTTCCTATTGTTTGGATCCACCATAGGGTGTGTGTTTGATCTTCTGATCACACTGTGATTCACTGTTTCATTTTCACCCTTACACCACTATTTTAAACTAAATTTGTATTATAAAGTAAAAATATAATAACAAATTTAAATTCATTTTAGATTCAATTATTTTGTTTTTATCACTGTTAAATAGGTAAATTATTCTTGTTTTGATATTTTTATTGAAGTTGGAGGTGACTTGGATTCCCAAGAGATCATCTAGAAGAAAAATTGGCCAAACTGCATGGCATCACCTAGACATCTATCCACTATTTTGATCTTTATGTGATTTCCTTGCTTCCAAAACTAATGAAACTCTATTTTCCAATCCAGCACCTCATGGGATATAAATCTTATCAAGGAATTGAAGCCAAATTAGGCCATTTGGGGGCCCATCTGAATCATTTTGTCTAGGGTATAGAATCTACCCAAATTCAAATGTTTGGTTTGGTCTTTTCACCATATATCCTAATACATTTTTCTAACGGACTCCAAATTAAACAGGGATACCTTCATGAGTTCTTCAAACAACTATTCTATTTTTGTGAAGTCGTGATATGAATTTATAATATTTCAAAACCAAGACACCACCAGTATCTCAAAAACTCGGTGCTCAAAACCATATTCCACTTTGGCTATAAAAAGGAACCATGGGCACCTAATTTGTATGTTATTATAGAAGAAAAATATCTTCCAATTTAATCCCTATAGAAGTTTCCTCAACCTCTTATATGTTTTGGAGGCCCCTATCCTCATTGGGGGATCAATAATGAAGAAGGAGTTCCACCTGAGCTTCCTCCTCCACCCGATGTCGAGATAAGTGATGGGTGATCATTGCAAGGGAGAGACACACTTGAAGAGGGGGTTATAGAACATAATTATATACTAGTTAATTGTATATTATGGTTTGAATTGTTATATCATATGTATCTTAACTTATTTTGATGCACTGAATTGAAACACTTTTTAGTTCACAACAAATTGGTGTGCGATTTTAAGTCTGTGCCTTGTGTTGTTTTGATTGGACAACCTAATAACCCTTTTCTTTACCATCCATTTGATATTTCAATTTTCAATTACAAACATTAAATCATGGTAAGGTTCTGTAACTTGACTACCTGATTTATATGACTAATTTTAGTTCTAATCGCATCATTTTAGGAGGCTTGTGGGTACCCAAGTTCTTGGTTAACCCTAAACCAAAGGATCCCACTAAAACATAAAAATCAATTAATATTGAGGAAATCATAAAGTTCCATGGTAACTTAGTAATGATCACTTATTTATCTCATATTTTTCACAACCCACTTAGTCATTCAAATTTATAACTCTTTAAATTAATTCACTTTCTTTAAAGTTTTTTCAAAACAAACACCCTCCCCCCTCTTTTTTTCTTCAAAATAAAAATACACACTCAAAACCAATCAACACCCCTGAAATATGCCCTAGTGTGTGGAATAGACTATAAAAAAACCTTAAATTCATAATCAATTTGATGTGTCATGACAGTGCAATAAAATTTTTGTGCCATTTCTCGAAAGAACCTTTGTTTTTAGAGAGTTTTTATATATGTTTTTTGTAACTTTTTTTAATATTTATTTGTTTTATCTTATACCATAACCTATGTTATTGTGTTCTGATTTATTTCAAATGCAGGTTTTGTGCATGACGCATTCTAATATGAGAGATTTACCACCTTTCCAACCTGAATCAAAGAGTACCATACATCAGCGACCCCGAGACGCATAAGATAACACATTGAAGGTGGACACACATGACAACAATACCCTTCTTTATCCTTCATATTCTTCTTCTAGAACTGAAATCATAACAAAAATAAACTTTCATAAGATGGATGAAAATAACAAAAAATTAAAATAATTAACCTCAGCTGATGTAGATATCTAACCTAGTTACATTCAAATTCAAGGTGAGGCAGCAAATTTTAAATAAAAACATGGTATAATTCATTTATTACCATGATTCCACGGACTCAATGAGGAAGATCCACACAAGAATTTAAAATAATTTCATACTTTTTTTCAACCTTAAAATGAGATAATGTGGAATGAATAAAAACTAAGTCTTAGAGAATTGCCCTTTTCTTTAGAAGATACATCAAAAGATTAGGGTTATTTTGTAATTACCCCATAAGAGGCTGGGAAATCATGAAACACCTTTTTCATGAAAAATATTTCCCATCCTCTTGAACTGCAACAATATGGAAAGAAATATGTGGTATAAGATAATCTTAAGGGGAAACACATCATGAATATTGGGAATGATTTAAAATATTATGTTCAAGTTATCAACACCACCAAATAAGCGATCAAATTTTAATATAATATTTTCATGAAGGATTAATTCCAATTGATCATAGCATGATTGATGGTGCAGTAAGTGGTATGATGGTAGATAAGACCACAATTTCTATAAGGACCTGGATTGAAAAAATGACAAAAAATACTCAACAATTCTATTCAAGGTCTAGTGTACCCATTCGAGGTCTCCATGAGGTGAAAAGTACTGAATTTGAGAAGAATGTGGACACAATGATTGAAGAGGTATGTACCCTTCTTCGACAACTTGCTCTTTCCCAAGGGAAATACCAATATCTTTTTCCCATTCATTGTGAAATCTTATCTTCTGAAAACCATTTTTCTGACCAATTCCACCAATTGAGAGAAACCTCTGAGATTTGTGAAGCAATCTTTCCAAGACTCCCCTATAAGAAACCCGTTAGGAAAGATTCATAATATCCATCCAAATCTGGTTGAAAAAATACCAAGATTATAGGAAATTGATTATTCAAACCAACCTCTTCAACCATAGAACCAACAATGGCAATGTAGTCTTCCACCACTACCACTCGGAAAACCTCAAATCCCCCAATGGCCTTTCCAACCTCCCCCTCTATAACCTAAGACTATCCTTGAAGATATGATGAAACAAATGGCCACCAACAATCTCCAATTCCTATAAACCACCCAAGCATCCATACAAGACCTAAAAATCCAATTATCATCTCAACCATTTTTCAACCCTAGAAATAAAGGAAATGCTAGTTCCATCACCATTAGTAGAGGAAAACAAAATGAAATTTAGATGAATCCTCCATTAGATATTCCCCCCTCTTAAGGAAACCTCCATCCCAAGTATGAAAAATTCTCAAAATGTTGAAAACCCATGTCTTGGGAGAATCCCTTCCAAAGGAAAGAGTGTACATGTCTATGAGTCTCCTAGTCAACCAATTTCTATTCCATTTCACCAAAGGGTCACTCAACCTATAAAACAAAAGGAAACTAAACTCGATAAGAAAATTTTGGAAAATTTCAAAGAAGTGCAGGTAAAAATCCCCTGGATTGATGCTACAAAACAAATTCCCAGATATGTAACATTTTTAAAAGAGTTTTGTACACATTGAAGAAGAGTTCATAGTGATGAGAACATATGTTTTGGGAGGAATGTCTCAGCATTGATAGAACCTTCACTGCCAACCAAATACAATGATCATGGGACATTATTGATTCCATGTACCTTAGGGGGTATTATTTTTCTAATGATAATGCTTGATTTTGGAGCTTATATTAATGTGATTCATCTCTCTATTTACTCTTCTTTTCAGGTCAATGAACTAAACCCCACTAGAATAGTCATTGAACTAGAAAATTTTAGTAGAAAACACCCTTCTGGTGTGTCAGAGAATTTTCTTGTGGGGGTTTAAAATTTAATTTTTCCTACTGATATTTATGTTCT
The DNA here is from genome assembly GCA_963277665.1 of Viscum album. Taxonomy (NCBI): domain Eukaryota; kingdom Viridiplantae; phylum Streptophyta; class Magnoliopsida; order Santalales; family Viscaceae; genus Viscum; species Viscum album. Next base: position 75,008,875 of record OY728127.1, on the reverse strand, counting down.
TAAAATGGAAGATGATATGATGAATGTACATGCCCCAACTATATTGGGGATTATTTTCTTTAAAACCACCAAAACCTTAATTAATGTCAATAATGTTGCATTATCTATGGAGTTTGGTGGTGACATATTCCATACCAACATCCTTGATGCCATGAAGCACCCCTCAGAAGAACATTCATCTCTCCCTATTAATGAAATTGATGTACTCCCTTCCCCTAAAAATACTGCTTATCATTCCCCTGATCCCCTTTGTAGAGACCCGAAGCTTAATGTACATGGACATTACATTACATTTGCGGAATACTTAGTACATAACAAAAACACACACACAAGGACCATAATAGTTTAGTGTCTTTGAAAACTCGAAATATAATCTTCTAATCATGGTGAAAGATCTTCAACATCCCCCATAAAGATCTTCCCTTTTTTTACCTAAAACCTTTCTTTATATCCTGGGGAAAAGAAAACATAAAAGGGTGAGCTCAAATGCTCAGTAAGGGTAAAAAAAAGAAATATCAATCACATCATATATATAAGAACATAACTTCTGGAATTCTTAACCTGCAAAAGAAATCATAATTTCATAACATGGGATAAATCATAGTAGTGAAATGTAATCCCAATAATCATAACATAAAACATGAAACTTTGTGGCATACACAAATAATCATAGATAATAATTTCTTTTTAGTCAATACTCATTTCCAAGACTATCTTAGTGGAAAGAGTCCATTTCTGAACCGAGTTCACTCCTCGTTTAAGTCCTGTTTCACTGAACCGGTTAAACCTGTCGTTCCAGCTATGTCTATCTCATGAGATATAAAATATTTACCCAATGCATTGGAGAGAGATATAGGTCCCACCCATCTCATAATGATACCATTCTTATGTGTGACACAAAATCATAAACCATACATCATAGCATAACCCATGTAATAAAAATGGGATTCTTAAAAATCATGAAATCATAAAACAATTCATACAAGATAAACGAATTCATAAAAATAATTCCATCACAACATAATCAAATAAATGTAATAATAGGTATCAAAATAGAACCCTTTATTATCTTAGATGGAAAATAATTTTGATAAAACACTTGAACTCCATTCTTGAGGAAATTATCCTTTCTACTTCAAAAACACTTTTCCTTTATTAACATGCCATACAATTCTAAACTAAAAGAAGTTGATTAAAAATAAACATGAAAACTTGTAAATGAAGATTCATGGAAATAATTTTTTAAAAATTCATTCATGCCATATAAGTTAAAAAAACATTCTTCTATTACTTTTGTCGGAAAAGTCAAAAAGTACCTCGTACGAAAAATGACAAAAGATTCCTTTCATATCTTTTACTAAAAACTCACCGAAGGGTAAAATTGGATTTAAAAAATTGTAGGTGGATGGAAATAATATTACATATTGAGTAAACATGGATTTGGATGATAAAATACACCCAAGTAAATTCCAAAGTATAAACAATCTCAGATAAAAATGAGATTGTGATATTTCCCTTACCTTAGGTCAGATTTGCTTCGTAAGTGTTCGAACCTCCTTTATAATGATTTAAATAATTTCATTTAATTATTCCAGAATCATACTCATTTTTATGATATCATATATGGTTCACTTATGACTTTATATTACCGGTTCTTTTGTAAATTCCATGTTAAAGAGAGTTTTGGGAAAAAACGTTTCATTTGTCATCCGTGTTTTGGCTTGTAATTATTCATATGATAACTTAGATCATGATTACATAATTCCAGAATATAAAACATTATTTATATATAATATATATTCAGAATATGCATATATATAATAGATCATTAAACGGAAAGAAATACACCGTTCATGGAGACGGTAGGTCGTACGTACATATGAACGATGTTTTTGTTTCCATATTGATTTGAATGGAATTAAGTAGATGACATACATATATATATACATAAATCCAGTATCATTATTATTTCATATATTTCATGATTACTTATTATATATACTTTATAATCATTCATGAATGGTTAACGTGGAGAATGAATCTCATCGCGTCGTGGAGACGGTAGTCCGTACGTACGCACGAGCGATGATATAATTCTCATGATCGTGGAATTGAATTGGAGTGTATGTATACTATTTCAGAATCAATATCCCTTTACAATAATAATATATAGTTATTATGTACACCATTATACTCATCCAAGTAAGGTGGTGGTGGAAAATAGATTACACCACGGCGTGGAGACGGTATTCCGTACGTACGAACGCGCGGTGATTTCTTTTTCCATAGGATGGATAGATGGTGAAATAGGGTTGTTTCATACTTATAATAACATATCAGTATATGAGTGATACTGATGTTATTACTTCATAATGAAACAACCTAGGAAGAATAAGTGGAAGAAGAAATAAAGTTGAAAAATCGGTAACGGACATTACCTCTTCTTTGAAGCGCCTCTTTGAGTCCTCCTCTTAGGGCACTAAAATTGGTCATTGAGGAAGACCAGGACCTCTAGGATGTTTCTAGGGAAGTGTAGAAGAGAATTTGGCAGGTATTGGCCGAGATTGAAGGCTCAAAGTGGTGTGAGAAAGAGAGGGAGGAGGTTCCCTTTTATAAGGGAGGAGAGGGGTTCTTTTGGAAAAACTAAAAATATTATTTTATAATAAAGCCAAATTCGGTTTTAAATAGCACCAAATTGATTTATTTAGAAGCTAAGGTGGGGATGGGTCGAAATCCTCTCATCCAATAGAATTTGTACATGTTTAGTATACTATTTTAACCTTATCATTTTGTTTTAACTTTAAGTAAGATAATTTTACTTTTACCGTGTCTTTTTGTGTTCTTACACTATAAGGTTAATAAACATACTATAACAAGCCAAACGAACCCCAAGTTGTTTATTATTAATATATATATCCTTATATAAGTCATTTGGAAGAACCTTAGTTTTTTAGGAATAAAATAACAATTAATAATATAATATGTGTTCTAAAAACTATTTTATGTCAATTTTGACACTATTTAGTAATTGATTTTTGTGAAAATTATAACAGAATGATTAGTTCTAAAAAAATTGATTAAATAAATAATAACATGTCCTATTAACCTATAAAATTAGTGTAATTCATAAAAAGTCTCAAATTACATTTATTTTTGTATTTATAACATCAATTATGTCAATATTTCATTAATAAGATAATTACTTCATCATCTTTGTGTCATAAATAAATTAAATTATTTAATGTCTAAAAATTAAAAATAAAATACCATTATTTATTAAATAGTTTTATATTTCTAATGAATATTTATAGTATAATTTATCTTATGTATAACCTTATATTAAAAATTATTTACTCATTAAACTTTGATTTTAACTATTTTAACCCTTCTTTAAATAAATTAATAATAAATGTCCTAATCTAATCCAGGTGGGCCTAAATGGTCATACTTTATTCCTAAGGTTGTTTTTGTTCAAATTACACTTATCCAATAGAATTAGGACATGGTTTAGGGTAATAATAATATCATTTTTACCCTTAATTACCCTATTTACTTTTAATCGTGGTAAAAAAATGTAAAACGTTACTATTCACCAAAAATTATTTTCATCTCATTGAACCACATTTTACTTACTGACATCAACCGTGTCTCTCGGATTTTTGAAATTCCACTCACAGAAGCGGTAAAATTAAGTTTTATGAAAAATTCATTTTTTTAACTACCACTTAGTGGTTTCACTATTCATCAAAAAAAGAATGTTTCTAGAAAAATACCAGAAATTAGGCCTCAGCTATATTTGATATTATGAACTCAAAAATGATTTCTATTTTACCAAATTAAAAACATATCATTTTCATTAATTAATTTAAAAATTAATTCCCGTCGTCAAAACATATAGCGTGTTCTTAAGAGATAATACTATCAAAAGATTGACACTTGTTTATGTCTGGTTTAAAGGTGAAATTACATCCAATGACCAACATTGTATTAAATTGTAAAAATATATTCTAAATATTCTTTAAAACCACTCAAATTAATAATTTATCACTATTAATTATTTCAATTAAAAAGGTTGTTTTTAATTAAAATTTAGTAATTTTCACTATTCATCAGAAAATGAAAGTTATCCGAAAAGTACCAAAATTTCACCCTAAGCTAATTTAGATATTTAGAATCTAAAAATGAAGTCCATTATGAAAAATAAAATTTAAAAAATTTCAAAAATTGGTTATTACTATTCATAACGGCTAGTTTTAATAATATTTTAATAGCATATCGTTGTTTAGTGAAACTCGGTATTGCGTACTACACACGCTATCGAGGATGGTCGTGATTGCGTGTAATGCAAGGAAAGTCAAGGATGCATGTTGTGAAAGCTCCTTTTGGTGTAGCTTACAACACAAGACATTAATGAAATTAAAAAGAATATTTTTCATAAAATCCCGGGGTGTTACACCCTTTCAATGTTTTCATCCTTGATTGAAATTATTGGTAATGAATCATGCATTGATTGTTGTTGTTTTCTAGAAAAGTGTCATGAATGTTTATTAATTGATAATTTCTTGAACAATAAGGATCCAATGACCATCGATGATACTGCTAAGATTCTAAATGCTCATTCCTCCATTGAGGATGATACAATTGAGTAGTTAGATGAGATTACTGACCTCTCACTTTCAAACACACTCCCATCAAATCTATAATCCATCAGAAATGGAACTAAAACAACTGCATCATGATTTGAAATACTCATATATTGAGAATGGAAACAAGTTTCCCATCATCATTTCTAGTTCACTACCTCGGGATCATGAATTTCGACTTCTTAAACTTTTGAGGGATTATACAGAAGCTTTGGGATGGACACTTTCATACATTCATGGTATTGTCCCATAAGTTTGTGCACATAATATTTTGTTAAATAATGAGGCCAAACCAATGAGGCATGCACAAATTTGACTGAACCCAAACCTCGTATATTTAATTAAAAATTATGTAATAAAAATATTGGTAGTTTGAATCATTTACCCCATCTAGGACATCCAATGGGTTCGTCTCGTTCAAATAGTTCCTAAAACAATTTGACTAACATAAATCAAAAATGAAATCAATTAGTTGGTTCCAACTCATGTGAAAAATAGTTGGCGTGTCTGTATAAACTATCTCCAACTAAACCAACACACTAGGAATGACTATTTCCCTTTTCCATTCATTGACCATAATCTAGTGAGGATAGAGGGTTAGTCCCACTACTATTTCCTTGATGAGTATTCTAGACACATTTAGATCCATATTGACCTTGAGGATCTGTAAAAGACAAAATTCACTTTCCCCTTTGGAACATTTGCATATATGATCATGCCATTAGGTCTGTGCAATGCTTCGGGTACATTCTATGGATGCATGGTAAATATATTTTTAGATTACCTGAATAATTTCATGGAGGTTTTCATGGATGATTTCACTATATATGGACCACATTTTGATGAATGTTAGAGTATTATTTCTTCTATCATATGTCATTGAATTGAAAATAATCTCGAATTAAAATATAGGAAATTCCATTTCATAGTGCTACAAGGTATAGTTTTGAGACATGTAATTTTTGGGGATGTTATCCGAATATATAAATCAAATGTGGATGTCATTTCTTCCTTACCATTCCCCAAAAATGTATGGGATGTGTAGTCGTTCCTTGGTCAGGCTGGATTTTACCATCGTTTCATTTGTGACTTTAGTAATATTTCACTCCACACCTCTTGGTTACTTCAAAAATAAAAGAAGTTTTTTTATGATGAATGCCATGAAGCTTTTAATATGTTAAAATGGAGTCTCACATAACTCTCGGTATTCTAACCACCTTGGTGGGATTAACCATTTGAGATCATGTGTCATGCCTCTAACTATGAAGTTGGAGCAGTCTTTTCACAAAGGGTCAATTGAGCTCCACATTTCATTGCATATACCTCACGTACATTAGACCCTGCCCTAGAAAACTATACCACAACTGAAAAAGAATTCCATGCCATTGTGTTTTCCTTGGACAGATTCAGGTTATACCTTTTGAGGTCTAATGTCATTGTGTTCTCACACCATGATGCCCTCCAGTATCTCCTTAAAAAATAAGAAGCCAAACCAAGTCTCATTCTCTAGATGCTCCACCTTCAAGAATAAAGTATAGAAATTAGACATTAAAATGGAGTAGAGAATTTAGTGGTAGACCATATCAGTAAAATTATGCCACCTTTGGACATTGACTCATCCCCCTGTATTCTTATGAATGATATGTTTCCCGATGAGAAATTGTACCGAGTGTAAGATAATATTCCTTAGTATTTGGAAATTGTAACTTATTTTGTACCATCTTTTATTCCTACTTATTTCCATAAAAACCAATCACGTCGTCTAAAAAATGAGTCTTATTGGTACATTTGGGATGACCCCAACCTCTGGTACACATATAGTGATAAATTCCTTAGAAATTATGTTCCTAACAGCGAGTTTCAGTCTCTCAGTAGATTCTTCCACACAGTTGCTTGTGGGGGCCACTTTGGTACCCAACAGACTGCTTGCCAAGACCTTGATTGTGGTCGCTTTTTGCCAACACTTTTTTGGGATGCCCATGATTTTTTAATATATTGTCCTCATAGTCAATGAATGAGTAATTTATCTAAAAGAAATTAAATTCCACAAAAACAATTGCTCTTTCATGACATTTTTTATGTTTACGGTATTGACTTTATGGGTGCATTTTCCAATTCCTCTGAAAACAATTAAATTATTCATATAGTTGATTACGTGCCAAAAAGGGTAAAGGCACAAACTACAAGGACGGATGATTCTATGGAGTTATAGAATTTTTGAGAACCCAAATTTTATGTAGGTTTGTCTTACCTAGGTTTATCATTATTGACTAGGGTTCTTATTTATGCGACTAACCATTACAATCTATTTTTTGTCGGTATGGGGTCGGGTATAGAGTGTCTACTACTAATCACCCACTGGCCAATGGCCAATCCAAGTTGTCAAATAGATATGTAAAACAGATTCTTTAAATAATGGTTCAACCTAAAGGAAAATATTGGAGTCTTAGGCTTGATGATTATTTAGGGGCTTACCATACTGCTTTCATAACTAACATTGGAATGTCACCCTATCAGCTTTACCTCCCTGTTGATATTGAGCACCAAGCCTATTGGTCCATCAAACAATAAAATTATAATATTTCTGGTGTAGGAGTTCAAAGGAAGTTGTTGATTTATAAGATGGGGAAATCAGATGAGATGCATATGAGAACGCTAGAATTTATAAGGACTGAACCAAATAATCCCACGACTGTCTCATCCTTCATCGTTAATTCATCATTGGTCATAAGGTCCTCCTATACAATGCAAGAATGAAGTTGCATCTGGGTAAGGTTTGTTCCCATTGGTTTAGACCATACACTGTTACTAATGTATCTCCATTTGGTATTGATCAGGTTTAAAATAAATAATCTTTGAAAACCATCACTTTCAACGGGAACTAGCTAAAGCAATTCCACGAAGCCCTTCTAGAGTCCCCGATAGAGGAACTCCATGTTCAAGAAGAAAATTACCAATAACACCCACCGGGTTTTAACCTTCCTTCCCACATTCTATTTTATAACAGTGGGGACACTACACACTCTAGGTGTGTGGGGGATGGGTACATTCCTAGGTTAGTTAGGAATTTTCATCATCTTTTTTATTTCATCACTTTTTCACATTCTTTATGGTATTTTTAATTTTTCCCTTACTGTTCAGTTCATTAAGATTTTCATCATCAATCTTCTTTATTTTCATTTTAACCTTTTCTAGGGTATTTTTACTCCCCCCTTAGGGTCACCAAATCATGGGAAAAACCTAAAATGCATGTTGAAATAGTTTATTCCATGTTGATTTAACATTTGATAAAAACTTGATTCTTTTATGAAATATATGTTTGTATAAATTTAACAGGAGAGAGTGATTTTTAGTGAATTGGTTTTCTTTCAATTATATAAATATTGTATATCTATGAAACCATTGGGATGATTTATTCCCCTTGGGTGAGTCCTTTTTGGGAAAACTGTCTCACTAATATCTCCATAAAGTTTTCCCCAAACCACAATGTATGAATATGTATTACATAATAGAGGGTAAATATATGTTCGATTACTAATTTTACACTTAAATTGATATTTCCCTTCGTTTTTTCCTTATCTGATCTATTTCATTGTTGTACCAGATTGACCTATGTCTGTGTGCCTAATATCCGACTATTGTACACCCTCAAAAAAAAATCAAAAAAATGGTTCGTGTCTTGGGCTGGTAAAAAAACCCCCCTCATCAACCAATGATCTTGTTCTAAACATTACAATTAGTGTCTTGAAGCGATCAAAAAATGGTTAAGAGGTGAGTGTGACATTTGTTCCAAATGAATATTCAGAAAAAAAATGTGGGGAGTGATGAAATGTGTAACATATGGGGATATCTAGGTCGGGGTATTATGGTTTGAATTCTAGGAATTTTTAAGTGAGTGGGTATTCAAATATTATTGCAAAGGATGTAGGTAAGGTTCTGTGGGAAAAATAATTTATGCTAAAAAAATTAAAATAACCTATATTTATTGCATAGAAAGTAGAAAGAATAGTATGGAATGGTTTTCACACACACACATGGAGAGTTAGAGGCATGGTTGACTTCTAAATTCCTTGATCAATTTGGCATCATGATACAATTTTAATTTCACTTTAATATGACTTATGAGACATATTTTTTCACTTTCACTAGGAATACCTCCTTCGTGTGGTTTGAGCATTTATTATATTACATTAATGAATTAAAATTTACAAAAATGTTAAATCTTCCTGCTGTGGATAATATATACATTAATAATTTCTGAAAATGTATCTTTTTTTAGGAGTGAAAATGTTTAGGTGTGGCGGTGTGATCGTATTGTGATTCTTTTTTTTATTTTCACCCTCACACCGCTGTTTTAAACTGAATTTGTATTACAAATTAAAAATATAACAAAACATTTATATTTAGGATAGATTAAATTATTTTTTTACCACTATTAAAAAAGGAAATATACTTTGTTGATATATTCATTGACGGTGGAGGTGATTTGGAGGCCCCAAAGATAATCTAGATAAAGAATGGACCAAACTTTCGGGCATCCGATGGAATTTTGTCCACTATTATGAGTAGTATGAGACCAAATAGGCCGAAGCATTATGGTATTCTCTAAAACATTATGGAATACAAAACTTCTAAAGGAACTGAAGCCCAATTATTGAATCTGGTGACCTATCTGAACCATTTTTTCTAGGGGAGAGAATCTAATTAAATTCAAATTTTTAGTATTTTTACCATATATCCAAATATATTTGTCTAATGGCCTCCGAATTTGATATAGTGATATACAAGAGGCTGGACAAAAACTCTTCTATTTTTTTCACGTTTTGATATGGCTTTATACTATTCCTAAACCGAGACACAAGTGGTATCTCAAATACAAGGTTCTCAAAACCATGTTCCATTTTGACTATAAAAGGGTACCATGGGCACCTCACTTGTATGTTCGACCAGAAAGACACAATATGACATTCTGGAGTCCCAGATGAGTCTCCTCCTCATCCAAGAAGTTCTATAGACACCTATACTTATATGAGTATCAAGAATAAAAAGGAGTTACATACAATCTTCCTCCTCCTGATATCGAGCTAAATGGTGTCTGATCATTGCGAGGGAGATGCACACTTTAAGAGGGAGTTCCGAACCATAATTATCTATTGTTTTGGTGTATATTATTTTTTTAATTTTTCTATCATATGTATATTTACTTGTGTTGATCCATTGAATTGAAACAATTTTAATTCCATAACCAATTGGTGTGATATTTTATGTGTGTGTCTTGTGTTGTTCCAATTAGAAACATAAGAACCTTTTTCTTTACAAACCATTTCCAATTTCAACGTTCCTTTAAAAAATGTAACTCATGCTAAGTTGATGTAACTTGACTACATGATTATAATGTGAAAGTTTATTTCTAATCGCATCATTTTAAGAGTCTTGTGGGTACCCAATATCATGGTTAACCCTTGACCAAAGGATTACACTAAAACCAAATAATCAATTAATAATGTGGAACTCTTCATGTGTTGTAGTAACTTAGAAATGAAAATTTTTTTATCTCATATTTTTCACAATCCACTTGGTATTTCAAATTTATAGCTCTTTAAATTATATTACTTTCTAGAAATGGTTTTTGAAACCACCCCCCCCCCTATTTTGTTCTTATTATTAAAAATATGCACTCAAAACCAATCAACGCTCCTTGAGAGACAAACTAGGGTCTTCCCTAGACAATAAATAATCCATAAAACATATTCATTTTTACATGTCATGACAGCGACTTCAAATTCCCTATATCTATGAAGAACAATTATATAAGATATTAAATGAATTTATTTTCTTAGACTTTCTTTACATCATATTCAAAACAAATTTATTTTATGAAATAGTTTATATATAATTGGTATATGAGTGGGTAAACTCATAGAGTGGAATTTTTATATGAATGATGAATTTAATTAAATGTTGAATTAAAATGGTAGTGGATTCCTTTTTTGTTATACGTGGGATCTTGATTCTATTATAGGCCATGAAAATTTCTCTTATTAATCTTGAATGTGGTGGTAGATTCTTTGAAAAGAGATTGATCATTGGGTCTTAATTCTGTGGAATTTCTTGGACCTTTCTACCCCATGGATCCAACTTTAATTTGATTGAAATGGAAATGGTATATTGACTTTCACCATAGACCCAATTCATGTCAAACAAAGTTTCCATCAAGATTATCATGGGACTCTCTGAGGATTCCATGGTTTCTTATACCTTGGATCCTTCCTTGATGCGTTTGATATTTCTAATATATGTCTTTGTGGTGGTAAATGTTCCATGCTAAATTATATGATTTTTCCATGGTTTATATGAAACTTTTGGTTTTATAGAATGGTCATTTTTTTAAATATATATTTATATTCCCTTATTTTTATAGTATCTTCACATTTCTTTGGCAGGTATCCATGTATGGCTTTACAGTATCATTTTTTTGTTACTTTTAATGAGGAACAATACTTTCAGTACTTCAATACCTTTTATATTATGCACTCTTCTTTATCTCATACTGAACAACACGAATATGTTATAGACACTAAGGGTGGTGACCACCTGGTATTTTATCTCACACAATGTTCAGGCTGCCAATGAGACCCGGGTAGAATATATTAATGTTTGTACGGATTAGTGAAATTCCCCATAGTTTGATACTTGACTTGTTACTACTTAGGAGTATGGGAGCATAAGGTCGACATGATGCTCGTTATGCTATCTGGAGATATTATTTTTTCAATATTGTACTTTTTGATATATGTATTCTACGCATTCCATGTATAGCTATTTTTTATGATTTTTAGAAACATGAATAATCATCATATTTTACATTTTTTGTAGATATTTTTTATTATGTTCCATTTTTTATCATGATTCCTTTATTTTGGGTTACTACTTAGAGCCTGCTTATTCATTTTAGTCACCTAGATGCTTATCTATTTCCTGATTGATTTTCTACTCATGTTTCTTATCTTTTATATATAATAGTTATTCTAAAATCTAGTAATTAGGGTATAGTATCACAGTGGTCATACCCTATGCCCTCACTGCTAGTCAGTAGACTTTGTCACTTAGAGGAGATGTGCTTATAGAATTTGACACACCATCTCGGGGAACTAGATAGTAGAACTTGTGTTGGGTCATTACAATATTTTTTTCCCCAAATGGTAATCCCAAGCCCAAATAAATTTAATGATTATAGAATGATATATATCGATCACAACACTTATCACATTTTTCTTTCTCTGGGTATAAGAAAATAAAACCACAAAAAATGTAGAGATATTATTGAATTCCAAGTAGTAAATTAATATGGTTGAAGAAAATATAAACGTCTCTAGTGCTCAACCTTGAACTATTATAAATTATTAGAATGAGAGAAAAAATTAGCAGTGTCCCATCTCATACTTGGCCACCAAAATAGATGATGCATGATAGAGAAAAAATTCATGGTTCCTGAGTGGGATTCCAACCAAGAATGATGTAAATATCCCACCACATATTTTGATACCATTAACAAAACAAAAAAATGATTCTTAAAGTATAAAATACACATCATTGAAAATGAACACCCAGAAACAATTTCCCCATCTTAAAGAGATCCTCTAATGCTATGTAACTCACCATCGAGGTGATGTTCCTAAAGAATAATCTCTATAAGAGAAGAGTTAAACTAAACACTAGTTTCATAAACCTCAGACCCTAGTTCCTAGACTTCAATATGAAACTATCAAAAAAGATTCATCCTGTTCCACGATTCTGATGAATCTTTAATGGTCTGGGTCATCAGATTAATGCTCAAAGAATCCTAGATGAAAACCCCTATCACTAGGGTATAAGTGATGTCAAAGTCAAAATACTACAGGTATTCCAACCAATGTTATTGGTTGAGATTCTAATATTTGATAGAGAATATGTAACTCAATCCATTTTTGTCTGAATACATGGTAATCCTTTATCTGTTAAGGTAATGTCACTGACTAGTAATCAGTTTTATCAAAGTTGTGAGTTCAATGTCATTTTTTGGATAATTGTTCTCATGTGGCCTATTATTCAGAGATCAATAAGTAATGATACGATCTCTCTTCATAAGAACATATCCCAAACCAAAACCTGATGTGTCACAAAAGAGTATATAGCCCTGACCAGCCTTCAAAAGATTCAACATCAGTTCAGTAGTCAAAGCACATTTATTATCAATAAATGAAGTATGATATTTATCATCCCAAGAATAATTTACATCCTTCCAAGTTTTAGCAGTCATTGGAGAACCCAATATAGTGTAATCCTTTTAACACTGTAAATAATACATAAATAAATCAAAGGATCCTCAAATATCAAATAAATGGAGTTGTTCCCATGTAATAATTGCTTTTAACTTCTCAAGATCAACCACTATGCCATGTTATTACACCTTATGTCCCAATATATTCACTTAAATAATCTATAAATCACATTTTTATAGTTTAGTGAAAAGACGGTTATTTCTCAATAATTATAGAAATACTCTAAAATGATGCACAAGATCCTCCTCAGACAACCAGAAATCAATGATTTTATCCAAAAATACCACGAGGAAAATATCAAGATACTCGTGGAATATCATGTTCATTAAATCCTTAAATAATGAATGATCATTGGTTAGATCAAACGTCATGAAAATGTTATCATAATGTATGTACCTACTCTATAAGGGAGATTTCTAAATGTTAGATTCCTTTATTATCCATGGATGATAAATAAATCGAAGGTAAAACATTAAAAACCACTTCACACATTTTAAATTGTCAAAATATTCATCAATTGGAATCCATGGATTCCTATTGTTTTCCATAACTCTATGGAATTTTAAGTGTTGAACAAAAAGTTGAAGTGACCCATCAGATTTAAAAATGAAGTGCACTAGTACCGCCAAAGGTGATGCACTTGGGTGTATAAATCCTTTCTTTTAAATATCATCCAAACATGTTGTCAAAAATTTTATTTTATAAGATTCCATGTTGGAATAATAAATAGATAGTTTTTCAGTACCATGTATTAAATCAATAGAAAATATTACCTATTATATTATTAGAAAACCAGATAATTCTTAAAAATAATTGACAAACATGATGAAAAGTATATGTATATAATCAACCATATATTCTCACACCAGATCAAAAGAAAATACTAATATTACTTTTCCCAACTCTAGATATGAAGGATCAGCTCTACTCGACCGCAGGTCTCATTCTCTCTAAAATACAGGAGACGCATTATCAAGTGCCATACCATAGACCCATCATAAATAACAATAAATTTTTTCATTTTTAGTAATAAAAAAATCCATCATGAATATGATATCAATAGGTACTATGTTGAGAATCAGACAATTCCAATAGGGAATGATCTTTTATAAACATAACACACAAGAAGGAAAATGGTGACCCTTCTCTCTCTTTATTTAGTAGAGAGTAGTAATATCCATCACACAAGATAAAATCTATGTAGTAGGATGTAAAATTAGGACTTCAATTTTATATGTATTGATATCATTTAAAAGTACTCTTTTTTCATATGTAGTGTAATTTTTTTTGGGTTTTACCTTGAGGTGTGTTTGGGTAAAAAATAAAAAATAAAATAAATAGGGTAGTGCACGGTTGGCACAAAGTTTTCCATAATTTTGTGCTCTGGCCCAAAAAACCAAAAAACACAAGATAAAGTGATTTTTCATAGAATCACAAGGTTTTTTAAAATGTACACCCTATTGGGAGAAACTATGGACCCCCTTGAAGAAGATAATAGTTCAAGAGAATGGTTTGGATAAATTGTGTGCCCCGAGCACCAACCATGCATACATGATTTTAATCCCCTACATTATGTTAATAAAAATCATGAATCACGAGATAATACCCCAAAACTTTTTAGCTTGAAATATAGTCATATTCTCTCAATTAAAAAATCTCATGGTGGAATTCCATGAAATTCTAACCTCTATTATTTGGAAGTTGGTGTCCGGACTAATGATATGAAGCCTCCTGCTATGTGAATACTATCCAGTTTGGTTTCACATTATTCTTCCTTTCATATCCTATTCTATAAATGGTGTGTTTTTCTTTTTTTGATTACATGGATATCTGGTTTTGCATATATAGATCTTGGATTATAGATTTAGATCAATATTTAAAGGATATTGATTGGTTCGATCTTGGATTTAGGTTTTACATCTGGTTCTCATTCTACGTTATTAGTTGACTGAAATTGGTGATTGTCGTTATTAGAGCATTCGTCATCGAATTGAGGTTTTAATCAAATATTCAAATCCCATTGTCATGATTGAAATTAATTTTATGTAATTTTATAATTTCTATTGTTCGTTTAGCAATTAGAAACTCATAAATAGAATTAATTAATGTCATCAATTAATTGATATTTGAATTAGAGATTCGATTGAATAATGCAGTTATGAATTGTGATAATTAATTGATGAACTATTTATTGAGATATTTTGATTGTGAGTCTGGAAAATTAATTGTTAGAATAATTATTGAAATTTTGGGATTTGAAAATAGGAATAATTAGATATTGAATTAATTATCAGAATATTAGGATCATTTATTAAGATTAATTAATCACAAAATTAATTAATAGGAAAATGTGATTAATTAATTATTGAATAAATTAATTGGATAAACTTTGTTAATTAAATTTTGAATTAATTAAAGTAATTTTATGTGTTTTTTCTAATTGTTGGGGTGGAAGCTTCATTTTATTATTAACATAAAGAACTATTTTTTCTAGGTAGAGGGATACCCATTACATAGCCTAAATCCCAATGCCAAGTGTCCTAAATATAGGGCTTGAAATCCCATTTTATGTCCCAAAGGTTCCTTTAGTGAATAATACTACTATAGTACCTGGGTTTCTACAGTATCATCGTCGATACAATTCCTGCTACAGTACCTCTACTACTATAGTAGCTCCTAGAGTTCTGCTATAGTAGCCTAATAATTCCTCCCCTTCTTGGATTTGATCATATGTATTTTGGATTCCAAGTACGAGCCTATACCACTTGGGTATAGGCTCATTGTTAAGTAAATTTACATGATTAATTAATTGTTGAATTAATTAGTGGACCTGGATTAATTAATTTATGATTTTATTAAAGTAATGTCATGATGGTTATTACTGATAAGAGTATTAATGTTGATTAATCTTGGTTGATGTGATAATGTGAAAACATCTGATATTGAGATGTGTATGATAATGTGATATGTTTTGATGTGTGTAATTGATTAATAGATGTGGTGTGAGATAAGGAATGAGGATTCAAATACTCATTGGGAAATAGATATAGTGTTATACACTAATTTCATGCATGTAAAATTTTATGGGATAAGGATTGATCCTCCAAATACCCTTGATGTGCGGGACAAGGTTTGATGATCCAAATACCCAGGAGGTGAGATATTGGGATAGATTCTCTAAATACACAGTGGGTTCTAGACATGGTGTTCTACACTGGGGTACTACACATGTAATTCTACACCTAAAATGTTGGCATCAGAAAATGGTTCCAATTTTTCATATAATAATTAAAATGAAATGGATAATTAAATACCATTTGTTAAATGATTTTTTAATTTAATATGTGATATGTCTAAAACTATGGAATGGGGAGAAATAGGTATCATGTATTGGGTTTCCTCATAAACTGTGTAGATTATGCTATAAAAGAAAGGATAATTAAATAAATGTAAATTTTATACATTATTGATTGTATTTAATTCTTTATATAACTACATACTCTATATTAATTGGATTTATTTAAGACATCATTGGTGGTGGCATGAATATTTATACTCACGCCATACTAGGGCTACCTGATGGTTACCCGAATATACTTCTTGTCAACTGAACAATATAAGGGGAAAGTCCTCCTACCAGATGGATAATTTGAAATGGATCATTGATGAGGGTACCAGAAATGGTTTGGACCCCGCTTCATATATTCTAGTGTATTTATTTTTTAGATTTCAATTTGACACGTGGAACATACTTTAGCATAGCATGTCTACTATTCTATTTTGATATTGTATTTTCAGTTTTAGTCATCTTGTCATACTGGAATATTTATGGTTATGTAATATATGTTGGTTATTTGTATTTATTTCTATTGTTGAGATACTTTGATAGAGTGTTTAGAGTCTCTCCAATACTAATATTTCACCCACTCTACTATTCAGAAGCATCTGGAATATTGGGAGGTGTTCATGAGGTCACGTTGCCGACCGACTCGGGGTAGCAGTGTGTGGTACCCAGTTTCGGACATTACAATGTGGTAACAACGGTGGTTAATATTATTTTCTTTTTTCCTTACTATTTGGGAAAGGTAGATAAGATAATATGATGATTCGAGCCTTGTTGAAGAGATCTTTCATGGAATTATTGAACCCATGTATGGTTTTAAAAACCAATAACCCCATGAGTTTTTCTTGTTATTGCTATTGGTTGTTAATGTTAAATTTTATTTCACCTTGGGCGATACACATGTTGTGTTATTTGACTATTGTATCAAATATTTTTTGAGATTTTAATTATTTCCCAGTATTTCATGGATGTTTATATTTCATACATCATTCAAGGAAATCAATATTATTGTGACATGCTTCATTTTTTGAAAACATGTGAAATTGTGTTATGGTTCAGTTTAGAAACATGATACGTTTTCCCAATCTTGTGAAATTCAAATGAAAATGGTTCCTAACATGAATTTTTCAAATGATTTTTAAATGATGAAATATGATAATAAATGGGTGTCTAAATGAGAATCTTGAATAATAAGAATGTTTTTAGCCTTTTCAACTAGGACATATGTTTATAGTGTTAAAGGGTGTTGATAGAGACTCAATTTAGACTGTTCAGAGGGGTTTGGTTAAATAATTTATTGTGTTATATTTTGTTTCTTTTAAATGTGTTGAACTAGTGTTGTGTGTCCTAAGATGTGTGTATCAACTTGTAGAGACATGCCCGTATAAAGATACTTATTGAGAGGATAACATTTAGACATGGAGATGGATGATCCTCCAGTAGTAGAACCTAAGGCACTGATAGTGCTGTTTGAAAAGTAAGGGTGACATTTCTAAGATAACATTTCTCACATCATCGAATTAATGGAAAGAGACCCAGGGTTAGTTATGAAAAAAAATTCTTGATTTCAAAATAGAGTTACAATTTATGTACCCTCTAAATTTTAAAGGAGAAGGTGTACTTGAGGGAGGTGAGTTCATGGTTGAGTATATCTAGACAATACAAGACCACTTAGAGTCTCCTTCTAAGAAGAGACTAAAATTGAAAGAATTTATTATATAATGATTATAAAAGTGCTTTCTGTAAAATTTATGCATGGACTAAGAGGGATGATGACTTTCTGTGGAAGTAATTCTCAGAGATGTTATTGGATAACTTATATCCATAGATGTAGAGGAAGGATAATGAGGCTGAGTTCATGTGATTTACTTAGGGTAGTATGTCCATGATGGAATATTTTGGATGCTTCACATATTTTCAATGATTTTTTCTACCATTGGATAGTGATGAGACAACTATAGTGAGTCATTTTTAGGATGGGTTTAAATTGTGAGATTATGTCCAGTGATAACCTCTTTAGGTTAAATAATTTTGATAAGGTTTTGGATAATGTTCTCACAGTAAAGGGGAACCTGAGGGAGGCTACCATTGCATGGTAGATGGTTACTGCTGGATGAGTAGGATGTGAGACTTCTAATATTAAGAAGAATATTTCTTAGAACATTAGCTAGACCATTGGGAAGCAGAGTGGCCAAATATACAGATAAGATACTTGTGATCTTTTCCATTTCTTTTCCAGCAGTGTGGGAGGCAAGGTCACTTTTGTAAACATTTTCCCTAACCACTAGTGGAGTTTCAAGCTTGTGGAATGATTCGTCATCTATAGATGTTCTTCGGGAACCTATGACAAATGAGTAGTGATGGAGAAGCTTGACATAACTAGGGTTTGGGAAGGGTATCTTCTTCACCATATGAGTATGGTAGTAAGATTTATACTGGCTGAGGAGGTAGATCTTGTTGATGTTGTCCTTCTTGAAAGGATCGCACATATTAGCATAGTGGTGCAGCTCAGGGGACTCATATTTCATCAAAGGGGAGAGGGGAATGACAATTACATGCTATTCAGTTGAAACTCATGTATAGAAATGAAGTAACATCTATTGAGAGAGGTACTATTTGTTTAGATTCTACATTATCTATTTCCTTTCTGGATACATGTGCCTCTCCTTACATTATTATTTTTAAATGTAAATGTTTTTAGCATAGTTATGGAGTTTTTTGAGTGGGGTAATGATGATAGATACACATTTGGGAGTATATTTGAGAGATATCTATCTATGTAAGAGTTTCCTCTTGATGTTGGGGAGTATCATTTTCTAGGGGATGACAATATTCATAACATGAATTAATTCAACCTAATTATGGTTATATAATGGTTAGTTTTATACACTTGTGTGTCAGTTACCAAAATTTGGACCATATGAAAGTGAAGAACAAGTATCCTTATCCAGGTATCGATGATTTTTTTGGCTGGTTTAGGGGAACTTGTATCATTTCCTAGATAGACGTGAGATCATGGTATCATTGGTTGGGAGTTTAGACTTTTGATATACCAATGATTGATTTCATAATCAGGTATGGCCAATTAGAGTTTTTTTTCAATTTGGTTCAACTAATGCACCAATAGTGTCTACAGAAATGATAAATCAAATCTTCCATCTTTACCAAGATAATTTTGTGGTAGAGTTTGTTGATGAAATATTGGTGTATTCCAAAACTCCTGACAATTATCCCCAACAACATGAAATCATCTTGAGTACACTAAGAGTGTATCTTTTATACATCTATATATCTAACTGATAGTTTTTGATAGATTTGGTATAGTTCTTGGTTCATGTCATCTCGGAGGATGGTTTTTCAGTGTACCCAGTGAAGGTTCATCCATGGTTTCTTGGGAGAATCTCTAGAATATTTTTGATATCTATAGATTTCTTGGGTAGGTCGGATATCCATGAAAGTTCATGTAGTACTTTTCAGGACTGGAAACACCGCATTCATACTTGGTTAAAAGGGTAAAAAAGTATGAATGGTTGGAAGGATATGAAAATTCCTTCCATGAGTTGAAGAAGCTCTTGAAATCAGCACTGATATTGATACATTCCGAGATTAGTGAGGTGTATATGGTGTATTTTGATGCTTCTAGAGTATGACCTAGATTATTATTGATGCATATATATCGAGAAATGTTTTAAGGGTCTCATAAATTGAGGCTAGATGAATGGAAATACCCTATTAATAAACTCAAGGTAGCTATGGTGGATTATTCATTAGAATGATCATGAAATTATCTGTGGGGTGAATAGTATACTTTGTATACATATCACAAGATATTAAAGTCAATATTATTTAAATGATATTTTAATCTCCAAAAATGTTGTTGGGTTTAATATATTAATTTATTCATCTTTTATCTATAATATACACCCATGAAGGTAAAAAATGTTGTTGATGCATTAAGAAGTAAAACATAGACTCATGTAGTTTATGAGTTTAGTGTTGAATTGAAGAAGATCACATCACTAGATGATTTGAAAGGTTGGGTTTGTGAGATTCAGGATTATATTACTCTTGTATTAGAATTAGTGGAGTATAAATTCTTGATCTAGCTAATAAATAGTGATTATGAGGATCTGGAGTGTTTGGACCTGAGTTAAATCCTTGAAGGTGGGGAGTCACATTCCGCATGAATCATATAGGTGGATGAGATCATCTATGTCAATAATCATTTTTCTTATTCCTAGGAGTATGTGGGAGGTTTTGATTCATGATTTTCATACATCTATGTGGGTGGTACATCCTAGTGTGACAAAATTGTACCATGAAATACATCGAAATTTTTGATGGCCAATCATGAAATATTATATATCATAGTTCATGACATGATTCTACCTCTCTCATCTAGGGAAAGCTTACCATCAATGACCTGGTGGTTTACTACAACCATTGTGCATTCCAGAGTGTATGGGATGATGTGACCATGCATTTTTTGGTGGTTCACCCAAGGATTCCTCAGAATAATGACACTATTTGGGTAGTTTTGGACATAATTGCAAAGGTAACTCACTTCCTTCCTATATGGGAGACATTCTCAGTGGGGCAGCTTGAAGATTTGTATGATTGGGGAATAGTGTATCTTCATGGGGTGCCATAGACTATTGTTATAGACCGTGGAACTCAATTTACATCGCGCTTTTGGTAGGTCTTACATTAGGTTCTTCATACCCAGGTTTTACTGTGTAGGGATTTCCACTCATAGACATATGGGAAGTCGAAGCATAATATATCAGTGCTTGATAATATGTTGTAAGAATATTTCCTAGAGTTTGGTGGATCTTAGGAGAAGAACCTAGATTTTAAGGAATTATTCTATAATAAAATTTATCAGGAAACTATTTAGATGCAACCATATTGGGATATTTGTTTTTTCCCCTATAGATCAGAACTATGTTGGATGGGGGATGGTGAGTTGGAGTTGTTGAGACTGAGACTGATAGAAGAGATGTTGGATTAGTTATAGTTAGTTCAGAAGTGTATGGATAACTTTTAGAGTAAAAAAAATTTATGTTTATAGAATTCAAGGACACCTAGATCTTATAGATGATGATTTTGTCTTCCTTCGGGTGTCGTCTTGTTTGGATCACCGTAGGCAACAGAGGAAAGTCAAGTTGGCGATCTGGTTTACTGGACCATTTGAGATTGTGGAGATAATTAATATGTTGGATTAAATATTGGATATTCCATAGTGATATAATCCTATTAAAAATTTCATCCTTGTATCACAGCTATTGTATTATCACCCCAAATATTCTCACTTGATCGATGTGTATGATTTTGAGATTGAGATACATGAATCCTTTAAGGAGAATCAGATACATGTGTTTGATTGTAGTGAAAACTAATGTGGGGATATTGTACTGGTAGTTCTTTTTTTGTGGCAACAAGGTCATGTGCATGATGAAACATGGGAGAGTGAAGTGGATATAAGGGAAAAGGGCCCCAACATTTTTACCTTTGATTCCTAGATATTATTGGTATTGTAGCTCAAGGATGAGTGTAATAAGGTGGGAGATTGTAAGATCATAACATTATATGGTGATTTCACAGAATCATTATAGGTACTTTTTTCCTTATTTGGAGTACATTTCATTTTTGTTTTACCTTGGGGTGTTTTTTGTTGAAAAGTTTTATATAAATGGAAGAGAGTAGGTAGTTCATGGTTGGTGTGTGGTTTCCCCTTACCATGCGCCCTGGCCCAATAAATCATGCAACCCTAGGACGAGGGGTTTTTCATATATAGTGCATTGTTTTTTAAAAAAAATACCTCTTAGTAGATATAGTGAAACCTCTAGAGGAGGCTCACAGTTAAGGTGCATGGTTACTGAAAATTGTGCACCTTGACTAGAAAACCATGCATATGAGATTTAAATATGGTAATTATTATTAAAAATTCTCAAAACCCCCATCTAATACCCCTAAATACACTATCTGGACCCATTATTATTTTCTCTCAATTACAGAGCCTCCGGATGGGATCAAAAGCCACTATGACCTTTGTCCTTTGCGATTTGATGCCTAGATTGAAGATTTGATCCCCTCCCTGTAAGTGAATTGTATCCTATTTTTTCCCATACTTCTACCTTTATTATACCATTCTATAAAGGGAGTGTTCATCTTATTTTTACTTGATCTAGATCTGATTTTGTGGATCTAGATCTAGGATTTTGGATCTAGACCTAGATTTTACCGATATTGATTTATCCTATCTTGGATTCGGGTTTTAGATCCAAATTTCACTCCACATCATTACTCAACTGAAATTGGGGATTGTTGTGGGGAAATCGTTTTTTAAAAATTGAGGTTTTTGGAATATTATTCAAATATCATAGTCATGATTTAATGTAAATGTTTCTAATTATAAAATTTTTTGGGTTATTTATCATTTGCAAACTCTTAAATTGAAATAATTATTTTGTGAATTTAATTTTTTAATCCATTAGGGATTAGATTGAATAATGTTGTTCTGAATAGGTATAATTAATTAATGATTTAACTATTGAGATATTATGATCTTGAGTTCTCAAGATTAACTATTTAATTAATTATTGGGATTTTGGGATTGTGAAATTGGGATAATAAATTATTGAATTAATTAGGCTAATATTAGGATCCTTTAATGGGATTAATTAATTAATTAATTAATTAATGGGTAAATTTGATTAATTAACTATTGAATTAATTTATATGAGAAATGGGAATATTTAATTATTGAATAATTTAAAGTAATATATAGTGATTAATTATTTTCTTAATTAATTGATGGGCATATAATAATTAATTAATTAATTAATTAATTGAAGATTGTGATGGTTAGTTTTGATAAGAGTGATAATGTTGATTAATATAATTTTATATGATAATGTATAAAAATAAAATATTTAGATTCATGTGATAATATTATATATTATTATATGTGTAAATGATTGATAAATGGGGTGTGAGATGGGGACTAAGGCTCTAAATACACTCAGGGTGTTATACGGGTAATTATACACCTAAATCAGGTATTCTAAATTGTATGGGATAGATATTGATGCTCCAAAAACCCATGATGTGTGGGACTAGGACTGATGCCCCAAATACGCTCGAGGTTTGAGATAGGGGCTGATTCTCCAAATATTGATAGGGTTCTAGACAGGGTGCTCTACACTATGGTGCTAGACATGGAATTCTACACCAAAATGTTTGCATCCGACTATGGTTCAAATTAGACATATTATAATTAAACTAAAATAGATAATGAAATACCATTTGTTAAATTATTTTTAAATTATATATTTGATGTGGCTTAGACATTATCATGGGATGAAGCAGGTATAGTGGATTGGTTGTCCTCAGGAACCTGGTGGATTATGTAGTTAACTAAAGGATAATTGAATAATTGTAAATTGTTTACATTATGGATCATATTTCTTATTTATACCACTTAATACACTATATTGACTTCATTTTTTAGGCATTATTGGTGGTGGTCTACTGAGTTGTCCTCACACATTACTCGGTCTGCCTTATCGGTACCCGAATACACTTCATTTTTCCAGGATTGGATAGGGTAATAAGATCTATATTACATAGATAATTTGGGATGGAGCATCAATGAAAGAACCAAATGTGGTTTGGTACATGAATTCGAGTTTTTAGTGTCTTTACATTTGGGATTTCATTTGCACAATTGGATTATAAATTAGCATGGAATTTCAACTGTTCAATTTTGATATTTTATTTTAAGATTTGGGAATCTTATGACACCAATATTTTTAATTTTATGTTATATGTATTTGTTATTCTTATTTATTTACGATGTAAATATATTTTGATAAATATGGTATCGTCTCTCTACTGCATATATTTGACCCTGGTTCCTAGTCAATAACCTCTAGTGTATGGGGAGGTGTGCTTGAGGTCACGTCGGGAACCTACTCAGTGCATCAGCATTTGGAACCTAGGTTAGGACTTCATAGAATATTTAAAAGACTCACAAAATATATTGAAATTAATGAACGAGATGCATCAGTATCAAATAAAGTAGTCACTAAAGTTGAAGAAATAGTGAGGGTAACTCTCAGTGTTTTTGGACTCATATTTTCTTCTTCTAAAGACTCTTCGACTACATAAATAATCTTCATTCCAATTTTATATGGCTATAACCCCTTAGTTTGTGACACATTTGGTTTCACCATATTAATTATTTATACCTACGATATCATGCCACTACATGGAATAGAATATACATGACATAACATCTTCAAGTGACCTAAATTTGCATAAGAACCACATATCATGGGTGCTACAGTGAAGACCAATTTCAAGTTCCCATATTTTCTATACTAGTAGAAAACCAAAAACCCTCTCCCAATAATTATAATAGGTCTAGAATAACCCTACCATTGAGAAACACTATGAGACTCATCACACTTCCCCTTTCCCTTAAAGGAACTAAAATAGAAACCACATGGTGAAAAGAAACTCCTCTAAACCTTGGCATACCAATCAGGTCCATCTTAACCATTAACGCTCCATCCATCACCTCAATTTAAGAAGATACCATTAGTATGAAAAGATGAGAGTGAATATCAGATCAAATTACCATATCAAGTTGACATGTATTTACCTTATTATTCTATGAAACCTCAAGTGAACATTGGAAAATCTGATCAAAGTGATTTTCAAACCCAGTCATAGTTCTTTCATCGATCCTGAGTTTGAAAAATGTTAATTACTTATCCAAAACCATTGAATCTGGAAAAAACATTGCAATGAAAAGTGATTTAGTTTCCGTCCACTCAAGTCCCTCATTCTTATTTTCCATCACCATTTGTGTCTCATAATTTCATGTTGGGTCCTCCCATCTTGAAAATGCAACATTTGACCTCTATTTAATCATGTACTTCCAATATCTCAAATAATATTTCATTTATCCCCAACCATTCCTCAACCTCTTGAGGATCATTTGAGCCTTGAAATGCAAGTGTCTTCTGGTGAACAAATATATGAGCATGATTTTTACACTCATCCCTCTGAGGTTTCAATGATGGATATTGATTAATAATGTGTGATAGTTCCTATCCAAAATCTTGTATTGCACCTACAATAGGATCATCCATATTCAATTCCACTGGATGATTCTCTCATTGTGGTTCATTAGCAGATTATCCCTTTAAGTTTCACACGTATTATCAGAGTCATGATGCTACACAACATCAATATCCAATGTTGATGTAGTTATAACATTACACATACTGACAGTCAAAAAAGAGAAATAGGTAAAATTAATCCCATCAAGTATGTAAATAATATTTCAATTTCAAACTTTCTAAATCAAAAGCATGTAATAGAATAGAACTAATCCTTAATACATCTCTTTAAAACTACCCATGGTGAATTAAGTCTCATTAAAGTGATTGGTGGCTTGAAATTCACTCTAAACTACATCTAATGTCTACCAAAGATTAATCAAACTATATATTAACTTCAAGGAAATATGACCAACCTGCACCTCTCATACTACATTTTCTTGAACTAGCCAGGATACGCTGCTACTATGACACCCTATCTTATCCCAACATAGCCTAGAGGCAATTCCAGATCCCCAAAGATTTCGGAATAGAACCTAGAATCATTCAAGATAATGGTGGGAATGGTTTTTTCTGACAAATAATAGAATAAACAGATTCAAGTTAGTATGATCAGAAGAAAACTCCGTGTAGATAATAGTACCAAAAGTCAAATAGCTATACAGACCCAAACTGTAACAATAATATACTATAAAATTAATTCTAAACAACCCAAGTCCTAGTATAAAAAACCTTGTAATATCAAAGGATAAACAACCCCCCCCCCCCCCATGAGGCGCATTCCCCTTCCTCAAACTTGGAAGAATAATATCTTCAAAAGCTGAAGAACAATGTAGGGTATGAGTTAAATCTCGGTATAGTCTCACCATGTGATCCCAAATTAAATACCGCTTTAATTAACCACATAATACTATTAATTTCAAATTATATAAGCAAGAAATTACAATAGAATTATTTTAAAACAGTTATGTTTTATCTTTAAATTGAGGGAAGCATTAGAAAACAACGGTATAATTGTTGCATTATATAAAATAGTTTATATAAATTCATAAGGCATACATAAATCAGTTATAAATTAATGAAAATGGGTACCATGGTAATCTAATTGGAGGAAAAATAGTTCCATGTTATGGGATACTCACACACTTATATAGTGATAAAAACATTGTGAACACATGTCAGATAAAAATTGTTCAAATAGGTCAAACCAACATTCTACTGACGATAGATCTACAAAAAATATTATGTTATAGGTGGAAAACATTATTCCTTTTCATGGAAATTCCAATCCAAGATTGTTTTATTTCATTTCAATATCACATCATAGTGGGAGAAGCAACCCTAATTCTTGTGATTTTGATGCTTAATCAATCCACATGTTGTCCCCCTCAAGCATCATGCATACAAGGATTATGTCGAACAAGCGAGGGATCCAACAATGTAAAGATGGATGCCCAAGTGAAATCACTTCTTATTATAGGGATATACATCTATGTACTCCCAACACACAACCACTTCATGAATAAACTAGTAATATAGACTCTTCTACCACAACTTGACATTATCCTCTTTAGGATGCACTAACTCGACCGCACATTTTAACTCATGCCATAAATATTTGTTTCTTTTGGGGAAACATTCATCTTCCTTGTGCATTAAAAGCTATGTAAAAAAACTAAAAAAGGGTTATATAGATATCCAACACAAAAACTAGAGTCTGTGGTGTAAAATCTGAACAAGAAACACTTATAAACATTCCCTATATAACCAAACCAAGATCCCAACAAAACAGTCATAGAGTGGGACCTATTCAAATACAACTCTTTCTTGACCTGACCCAATAGGGCCCTTGCCACGACCACCCCATGCTCACCTCCCATAGGATAGGGGATAGTTTCTAGAACTAAATAGGCATATCACACAAATGGGTACACTTATTAGAAGACATGTATATGCACACACCCACAAACAGGTTCAAGAAATAGTGAAAATATAATATAAATGAAAAAAAATCCATGCACACATCTATCCAACAACCATAACACAAAACAAATTTCAAAAATTGTAAAAATGGAAAATAAAATACATTACCACAAAATATTGGAAAATTTTTCAACCTTATTGTATGGATGGGAGTATAGTCAAATGAATTTTTTTGAGAGGTCCTCAACAAAAAATCTGGTAAACACCTCCACCGGTCTTGTCCACTATGCTCTACCAGCATTGGGTCCTCCTGGGATTCAATAGAAAGGCATGTAGTCTACACAGGACAAAATATGTGTGGGAAATTTTAGTGATGGGGTGAGTATAAATATTCTTAGTTGTCACCCCATAACATCAAACAAAAGGAATAAACTAAAAGTAAATAGTCCACTCGACAAAGTTAGAGGGACCCCAATAAGAGAGAAAATATGTCTCGACTATCCTTAGCTACAAATTACTAGCCATCTCAATCCACATGTTATAACAAAAAAGACAAGTGACACCTCCTCTAGGACTCCCAAAACCACCCAGATTGAATTTCGTCAGACTCCATGTCTCATGAGGTACCAACCTGAGATCCAACCATAGGATTCTACTCAAGGATCAAAGGTAACACATGGCTTGGAGAACACACTGCATGAGATCATCCATCCCAAGAGTCTCTCATATAATAGATATACTTCATCAAGAACAACTATACTATCCTTAATGAAGCATCTATGATAATTTCTTCCTTTTGGAACATCTCACTAGGTTAAACTATATTATCTAGCACCAGAGGTACTAACATCATTGTCTTGCACCTGACACAAGCTCAGAGAAACCCATGTGGATTTTCCCACACCTATCCACTGGTCATATTTTAGGTATAACTACTCCTTACCATGCTCCACATAGATCCTCCCTAGAGAGATAGAAAAGTTACCCACAAATTTTCATTTCCCCACATCTGAGGGAGTCTTAGCTTCTAAAAAACTCGCAAAGCCTCTTACATAGTAATATGGAGAGGCTAACAACTCATTACAATGAGGGAGTGCTAATGTGTAACCTGGTACTATATAAAACAAGTGGAAGGTCCCGCTCTTTATAATTTTTCTCCTCGTTTGAGGAAGCTCATACTCTAGGGTAGGAATCGTACCCTAATACAATAGTGTAGTACTTATCCATAGAAAGAGTACATGCACCCTCGTGTGATATAGGAGTACAACTCTATGGTTAGGGGACTTCCAGCCTAGAATGATAGGGGAGTTTCACTCCACCAATAAGATAAATATGGGAGACCAGTACCCTTTTAGGATAGGGGAGTTCCAACCATAGGCTAGAGGACCTACACCTTATTACAAGAGGGGGTAGAAACTCTTCAAAAACATGACGTATAGAGGACATCTCCCAGGAACTGTAGGGGAGTTCTGACTCCAATGATAGAAGACCCAATCCCTGGTATAAAAGGGGAGTACCCAATATACAGATATGCCTCATACAGAAGACTTGTTCCCTAACATGAAAGGGGATAATCGACTCTATGGATATAGGAACAACACCACAGTATGAGAGGTTAGTACCTAGTCTATCTTGATAGTGAGTATTGATGGATCACAGCCTCATATGAAACGGTAGCTCAATCTCCAACTGCAAAGATAATATAAGGGACTCCCACCCTTGTAGAGAATGTGATTTCTGACCATGGAAGGACTAATCTATAGATAGAGGAACTGCTGCCTATAAAAAATGGAGTTTTTACCTATACCTATTCGATATGAAAGGGAATCCACTTCCCTTATTCCTCAAGAGAGTACCAGTCCTCGTGTCTCTCTGGTAAACCCAACAAATCTACAACATAATTCAAGACTCATTCGAAGAAGTGTCATTATCCTCATGACTCATGTGGCAGCATAGTCATAGGTAGGGGACATGTGCCCTATTATGACTAAGGAGGACCTATCTACCAACTAAATTAGTCTATGGGACCCATATCCTGATATTTTTGGCAAGGGTACCAACCCAGACATCACCTCAACGATCAATCATGATCACAACTCAAATACTATAGTCAGTACTATAGCGTCATTCTAGAATCCTAAAACTTCATATCTCGCATTCCACTATAGAGGCAACCAAACCATTATATATGAAAAACTACATTGGATATGCTACACTCAAGCCCAAATCCAAAACCCTATTAAATAGAAATTCTATGGGAAAATCCTCTAAAATAAGGACTACAATGTGTTTCTATGGGGGTAAAACTAGCATGTGAATCCTCTGCAACACCTAAATGTATCATATACTCCACCGATTGGATAGTCATGTGGTCATACATGGTGTGTACTAGTTGTACATGGTGATTACAGGCAGTAAACAACATACCTTGACTAAATCAGTCCCACGACCATGTCTTCCACCAAGGAGGTCGTCCAATTGTGTCTAACACATAAACTTTACCCTCTAGTACATGGATTTTCGAAAGTAAGTGGCCCCAAAGATATTCCTCTTTCTCATTCCCATGTTTGAGATTCCATTCCCATGTACTTTGGCTATGTACTTCGACATGCCCATGTCCAATTACACGAATACCTTCGCTGGGTCCCTTTTCCATAACACCTTCAGCCACTACAGGGATTATAACCCTATTACATAGTTTTTAGTCCCAGAATTCATCTTATATGAATGTAAATAACACATGATGTGTGGACCTAAACTATACATTGTGTGATCTTTAATTTCGATGGGAATTTTCGTATGAGATTCCCAAATCACCTTTGTTTTCCCTAAACCCTGTAGATCATCCGTGAAGGGATATATTTGAGCCATTATTGGGATAATGAAACCTTAAAATAGTGCCTCAAAGGGGATAAAGACACAAAACACAAATCTTCCATACTCATGATTAAAACCATATGCTTAATTTTTATATTCCTAGTCTGAAGCCAGTACAAAATGATCCGGGATTGATCACAATTAAGATAAATGATCAAAGGTGCTTCTTATCCTTGTACCCACCTCAGTTTGGTCCATCACTCCAAGGGGTAGGGTATTTTAACTCTTTCTTCTATTCACACACCAAATAATGAGGTAGGATTATTCATCTAATTTTTATTAAGTGAATGTCATTTTTTTAAAACCATGAAAACATGCCTCTGAACCAGCACTACGTGATGACAAATTTTTTGTTATGGTGAGGACAAATGCCATTTTATAAACGCAACTAAGGTCTCATAATTACATTACAAGACTCATCTTGATGGTTATTCGATGATTCCAAAGAAACTAAGTTTTCATGAAAGAATATATTTAATATTTCAAATATCACCACACTGAGGTTCTCTATGGCCTAGGATCTCGTGCTGAATCAGTTCCTAGCTTCTAAAATATTATTAAAAATAGTACAAAGTCATACATTTCGAAACATGAGTCACTACGTAAGTATTTTATTATTTTAATATATGTTGTGAGGTAAAATATTTTGATTCATGGATTTTACAGGTGATGATGTATGTGATGTGTTGGTGAATCTATGCTCTTAGATAATGAATATCTGATAAAACATTTGAAAAATTTTAATGCTGGATAAAGTGGATTGCTTTATCCTCTTATTTTTTTATAATACAAGTGATTTTTCAAATCAAATTTTCAATATATTAATTTATTTATATTGATATTAACCCAATTAGAATATTATTTTATAAATAGTGTTAAACTTCATGCTAGAAATTTTATAAATTTCCCATAATTATCAATTTTTTACATGTAAAATGTTAATGGTTTAGTTAATATATTGGGAATGGTAATAATATTTTGTGATGCATGATAAATTAATTTATTAATAATTTCTTTTATATTTATTAGTAAATATAATTTAATGTATAATAATAATTATCCTTGAGACATTTATCTTCTGGAATCACCTCCCTATCGTGTGATAATAGTTATAATATTATTTAGTGATACCCACTGGGAAGAACAAATTTTTTTGTAAACATGTTTTTATAAATAAAGGATATAAAATATTCCATGATATGTTCATTAATTTTAATATTTTATATTTTTAAAATAAACCTAATTTTTTTCAAAATCTTCTTTTTTATGATTCCTTATTTTAAATATGAATAAAAATGTTTTCATTTAATGTTTTTTCAATCTATAAAATTTGAAATGAAAAAGTTTTAGAAAAAATTACTTAAGAATAAGATTTAATATTTTCATAAATATTATAATGAATTGAAATTTAGATTTAAGAAAATTACAATCACGTGAAGCCTCTAATAATTCAATTAATTTAAGAGATCATTTGAAAATCCTTTTTATGTTTTCACCACTTTAACCTACATGAATCAATGAAACATTTTGAGTATCATGTCTAATATTGTTTGTAACATATTGTTGTAACAAACTAATATATTCACCATGTTAATTATAGTATCATCCATGTGATCATTATGATTTTAAAATATAATATAAGTGATCTATCTTACATTGTTCGTGTTATGATAAAAATGATATATTCTAGATGTTATAAAATAAATTTTAGCAAAATTTACAATTCCATGTTTCAAACTGTGGTAAATAATGAAAAATAAATTTTTTTAAAAAAATAGATGAATAAAAATGAATTTTTTGAGTCACATTTGAGAGAATTCCTACATATAATTTCTGAAGCATCAAATATGATAATATTATCTTGGTAAAGTTTTTTCATCATGCACAATCAGTATAATGGGATTTTTTTTTCTTTTTTCCACTATTTTGATTTTATGGTCAATTGATTGGTTAAATATTAATTTATATTAATTTCAAAATTAGATTTTTATGGTTATCTATGTGGGAATTGTTGTGCTTTTGTGACATTATTTTTTAATGGGAGGTATTGATTTCAGTACAATACACTAAGCCATTCAAATACCATTTTTCTCATTTCTTCAGAGGATTTAATTAACAATATTTTCATATATTAGAATGATAATAATCATTTTATTTATGATTTTGAATAGTTATGAACCTTTTTACTTTTATTTGTGGGTATATTCAAGTTTTAGATAGATGCTTGAGAGGTATCTCAAAGGGTGGTTGTTTAGACCCTTTAATTTGAGTTTTGTTTTTATTTGAATTATAAATGAATTGAATTTATAGAATGGAGTTTAATATAAGCTCTAAATTTTTGAAAATCCTTCTATTTTTTCCAGGCTTTGAGTTGTTGAATTTGTTCCTAGAATCGTTTTCGTTTTTAATTGAAAATTCTATTTAATGTAATGTTATATTTTTTATATTTTAATTACCCTTAAGAAGACCCCCCCCCCCCAGTGTGTACAGGTTGGAAATGTTTCTACTAACTAGTGTAATGGTTGGGAATGTTTTTCATAGATATTGTAAGGGAATTTCACTCATGTGTAAGGGCCCTTGATAGTTTATTAACATTTCATAAGGGTCGGTAGAAAATTATAAATGCTATATAAGGGTCCTTCTATGAATTTCAATTTTCTTGTTCGGGTGAAAAACCATATAAAGATATGACATGTTACCTTGATGCATGGAATTATTGTTGTGTATGTATATTTAATTTTTTTCAATTCCTTTTTTCCTCCCCTTTTGAAATATAATTTTTTTTGAAAAAATAAGTGAAATAAACATTGAAATCATGGAATTTTATGACTTTTATGAGGAAGAGTTGAATATATCTATGAATTTCAGGAACTGGTGTAAATACCCTTGTAACTTAACACCCAAAATGATCTAGAAATATCCTAAAGGGCATCCCAATCCCCATTGATTGGTGGGTAGCCCATGGAATCATAAATGATAAATGTGGGAATGGTTATATCTATATAAATAGTGGAAGAACAATATACAAGTCAGTATACTGAGAATAAAACTCTACATTGGGGAAGAGTATCAGTACTCAAATAGGTATATAAATCTAATGTAAAAAACGGGGTACTAGAAATTGAATGGTAATAATCCCAGTAAGATGTCGCCTTATCATCCATTATAATATTTCATAATAATTAACCAAATAATGATTTTAATTTTAAATAAAGCAAGCATGTCAGTATAGGATAATATTAAAAATAAGTTATGTTTTTCATTTTAATTTATTAAAGAATTATAAAAAATTGGATTAATATATATATATATATTTAAAATGTTTATATTAGTTCAAAATTCATTAGTACAACAACTTTATTAAAAAAATACATATATATCAAAATAATCACAATTGAGATACATGATAATATACCAATAGGTATGATAGTTCTAGGTTATGGGATCCACGCACCCTCATATTGTAACACCCCAAAATTTTATGAAAAATATTCTTTTTAATTTCATTAATGTCTTGTGTTGTGCGCTACACCAAAAGAAGCTTTCACAACACGCATCCTTTACTTGCCTTCCATTACACGCAATCGCGACCTTCCTCGATAGCGTGTGTAGTACGCAATAACGAGTTTCACTAAACAGCAATATGCTATTAAAATATTATTAAAACTAGCCGTTATGAATAGTAATAACCACTTTTTGAAATTTTGTAAAATTTATTTTTTTCAGAATGGACTTTATTTTTGGATTAGGAGTATCGAATTTAGCTTAAGGTGAAATTTTTATACTTTTCGGATAACTTTCATATTCTGATGAATAGTGAAAATTACTAAATTTTAATTAAAAAAAAACTTTTTTAATCGAAATAATTAATAGTGATAAATTATTAATTTAGGTGTTTGAAAGTATATTTAGAATATATTTTTACAATTCAATACAATGTTGGTCATTGGATGTAATTTCACAATTACACCAGACATAAACAAGTGTTAATCTTTTGATAGTTATTATCTCTTAAAAACACGCTATTTGTTGTGACAGCGGAAATTAATTATAAAATTAATTAATGCAACTTATATTTTGGGAATTTTGTAAAATAGAAATCATTTTTGAATTCGGAATATCAATTATAGCTTAGGGTGAAATTTTGGCATTTTTCTGAAAAACATCAATTTTTGATGAATAGTGAAACTACTAAGTGGTAGTTAAAATTAATTTTTTCATAAATCTTAATTTTAACGCTTATGTGAATGGAATTTCAAAAATCCGAGAGACACGGTTGATGTCAGTAAGTTAAATGTGGTTCAATGAGATGAAAATAATTTTTGGTGAATAGTAACTTTTTACTTTTATTTACCACGGTTAAAAGTAAATAGGGTAATTAAGGGTAAAAAATAATATTAATATTACCCTAACACATGTCCTAATCCTATTGGACAAGTGTATCTCGACCAGAAACAACCATAAGTGTAAAATATTATCATTTAGGCCCACTTGGATTAGATTAGGACATTTATTATTATTTAATTCAAAGAACAGTTAAAAGAGTTAAAATCAAAATTTATTTACTAAAACCTTTTTAATATAGGGTTATACATAATATAATTTCGACTATAAATGTTCATTAGAAAGATAAAAAGATTTCCAACATAAGGGTATTTTATTTGTAATTTTTATAATTTAAATAATTTAATTTATTTATGACACAATGATGATGCAGTAATAACCTTTTTAAGAAAATATTAACATAATTGATGTTATAAATGCCCAAATAAATGTAATTTGATACTTTTTATGACTTAAACTTATTTTATAGGTTAATATGACATGTTATTGTTGATATAAGTAACTTGTTTCGAACTTATCATTCTGTTAGAAATTTCATAAAAATCATGTACCAAATAGTGTCAAAATTGACATAAATTAGTTTTTAAATAAACTATTATATTATTAATTGTTATTTAATTCCTAAAAATCTAAGGATCGTCCAAATGACTTATATAAGGATATATATATTAATAATAAACAACATGGGGTTCTTTTGGCTTGATATAGTAAGTTTATTAACCATATAGTGTAAGAAAACAAAAAGACACGGTAAAAGATAAATTATTTAACTTAGAGTTAAATCTAATTGATAAGGTTAAAATAATAACCTAAACTTGTCTAAATACTATTGGATGAGATTATTTCGACCCATACCCACTTTATATTCTAAATAAGACCATTTTTAACCATTATAAACCGAATTTGACCTTAATATAAAATAATATTTTGAGATTTTCCTAAGATGCCCCTCTCCTCCCTTATAAAAGGGCACCTGTTCCCTATCCTCCTCACACCAATTTGAGCATTCAAGCTCATCCAAAACCTGAAAAAATCTCTTCCCCACTTCCATAGTATCATCCTAGAGGTCTTGGTCTTCTTAAAAGACCAATTTTAGTGCCCTTAAAGGTGGTCTCAAAGAAGCACTTCAAAGAAGAGGTAATATCCATTACCGATCCTTTCCAATTTATTTCTTCTTCAACTTCTTCTTATTTAGTTGTTTCATTATGAAGTAATAACATAAGTATAATTCATATACTGATATGTTATTATAAGTATGAAACAACCCTATTTAACCATCTATCCATCCTACGGAAAATGAAATCACCGCGCGTGCATACGTACGGAATACCGTCTCCACGCCGTGGTGTAAGATATTTTCCACCACCACCTTAATAGGATGGGTATAATGGTGTAATGAGTAACTATATATGATTATTATAAAGTGATATTGATACTGAAATAGTATACATACACTTTAACACAATTCCACGACCATGGGAACTATATCATCGCTCGTGCGTACGTACGGACTACCGTCTCCACGACGCGATGAGATTCATTCTCAATGATTTACCATTCATGAATGATTATAAAGTATATATAGTAAGTACTAATGAAATATATGACATAATAATGATACTGTATTTATTTATATTTATGTAATCTACTTAATTCTATTCAATTCAATAAGGAAACGAAAATAGCGTTCATGCGTAGGTACGGACTACCGTCTCCATGAACGGTGTATTTCATTCCATTTATCGATATATTTTATATATATATATATATATATATATTCTGAATATATATTATATATAAATCATGTTTTACATTCTGGATATAAGTAATCATGATCCAAGTAATCATATTAATAATTACAAGTTAAAAACACGAACGACAAATGAGACGATTTTACCCAAAACGCTACTTTAACATGAATTTACAAAAGAACGGGTAATATAAATTCATAATTGGACCATATATGATATAATAAAAATGAATATGATTCTGTAATAAGTCAATAACATGATTTAAATCATTATACAGGAGGTTCGGACACGTACAAAGCAAGTCGGACCTAAGGTAAGGAAAATATCACAATCTCATTTTTATCCGAGATTGTTTATACTTTGGTATTTACTGGGGTGTATTTTATCATCCACATCCATGTTTCATAAATATTTGATATTATTTCAATCCACCTACAATTGTTTAAATCCATTTTTACCCTTTGGTGAGTTTTTTAGTGAAGGATAAGAAAGGAATCTTTTGTCGTTTTTCGTATGAGGTACTTTTTGACTTTTCCGAAAAAAGTACGAGAAGAATGTTTTTTTTAACTTATACGGCATTAATGGATTTTTAAAACATTATTTCCAAGAAGCTTCCTTTAAAAGTTTTCAAGTTTATTTTTAATCAACTTCTTTTATTTTAAAGTCGTATGACATTTTATGAAAGGAAAAATGTTTTTGAAGAAGAAAGGATATTTTCCTCAAGAATGGAGTTCAAGTGTTTTATCAAAATTATTTTCCATATAAGATAATAAAGGGTTCTGTTTTTATCCCTATTATTACATTGATTTGATTATTTTGTGATGGAATTATTTTTATGAATTCCTTTATCATATATGAATTGTTTTATGATGTCATGATGTTTAAGATTCCCATTTGTATTACATGGGTTATGCAATGATGTATGATTTATCATTTTGTGGCACACATAATAATGGTATCATTATGAGATGGGTGGGACCTATATCTCACTCAAATGCATTGGGTAAAGATTTTATATGTCATGAGATAGACATGGCTGGAATGGTAGGTTATACCGGTTTAGTGAAACAGGACTGAAACGAGGGTGACTCGGTTCAGAAAGGGACTTTGTCCACTAAGATAGTCTTGTCAGTCAGTCTTGTCTAACAAGAAATGATTCTCTATGATTATGTTTTTATGCCACAAATTTTCTTGTTTTATGTTATGATTATTGGGATTACATTTCACTACTATGATTTATCCCATGTTATGAAATTATGATCTCTTTTGCAGGTTAAGATTTCCAAAAGATATGTTCTTATGAATATGATGTGATTGATATTTCTTTTTTTTACCCTTACTGAGCATTTGATCTCACCCTTTTATGTTTTCTTTTCCCCAGGATATAGAGAAAGGTTTTAGGTAAAAAAGAAGAAGAAGATCTTTATGGGAGATGTTGAATATCTTTCACCATGATTAGAAGATGTTATTCCGAGTTTCCAAAGACACTAAACTATTAAGGTCCTTGTGTGTTTGTTTTTATTATGTATTAAGTATTCCGCAAAAGTAATGTAATGTCAATATACGTCAAGATACGGGTCTCTACAGTTGGTATCAGAGGAAAGGTTTAGTCAACCTTTGGAAACTAGGATGCGAAAACGTTAGTGAGATCCCTAGAGATATTTCTAAGGTATGTCTAGGGATGTCCCTAAGGATAAGTAAACGTATAGGATATAATCCTAGAACTACGATAATGATCATAGAATTTAACCTAAGATGTTAGATATTAAGGGTACTCCCCCTTTACTATGTTGTTTTCCCTAGCATTATTTTTCCTCTCACACTATTCTTTTTGGATTTTAGAAAATGGCTGGAAACAAGATGATTCATGATAATGGAGGATATGATGGACAATGGAATGATATTATTTATGAGCAACCAAATGAAATGGGATTTGGAAGTCCAAACATCATTATTATTCCGAATCAGCAATCTCATAATATGATCAATAAAGTAAAATTTGGAAAGTTTCCTGACTCGGCTAATAATAGAAATATGGAGTTTCATGACGATCATAGAGGAAAGAAAGTTCAATTTCCCCAATGTAAATAATGTGGGAAGAGGCATTAAGGAGAATGTTTCAAAGGAACTAGAAAATGTTTTTAGTGTGGAAAAGAAGGTCATCGAGCAGATGAGTGTCGAGGTAATGGAAAAAGGGTTTCTAATGATGTGAATAAAGAAAACACTGTAGAGAACACACCACCAACACTTCAATGCTTCATGTGCAAGGAAATGGGGCATTATGCCAATAAATTCCCTAATCCAAGGGTTAGTGATGATCGACATGAGAAACCACTTAAGGCAAAGGACAAAGGGATGTCACATGCGATCACCATTGGAGATGTTGAATATGATAACGATGTGGTGGAATGATTAAGTGTTTATGTAATGGGATTCCAAAATAATGTTGTATCATGGAGTATTGGAATATTTATGTATTGGTCTAATGTGGTATTCAAAGTGATTGAGATATTTTTTGAAAGAAGATGATATGCGCATAATGAAGGGAAAACGATAAAATGAAATGTTTAACAGTATTCATGAGCTCATGATTGATATAAGGACTAAGTGATATCATGGTTTGAGTATATAGAATTTTCAGGATTTTTGTATGTGGAAGGTGTTAACTTTTAACTGCATTCATGTTTTCACTAAGGTTCAATGGGTATTCAAGAGAATACATGATTAAGGCCTTTGAATGTTTGGAATGTGACCAACAAGATATATCTTATGATATATGGGGATCAATGATGGTATTAAATCTCTGGGAGTGGACTGCAGTATTATGGATAAGCCTAAAGATTGGAATGGATTATGTTGGACATAAGTTAGTATTGTTTGTTTTTCGATATTATTGATGGGATGTTATAGTAATATAATTTTAGAAAAAGGACAAACTGCAGGACGGGCGACAGCCCATCGCGTCGGACAAGGCTGTAGGAATCGAACCCACAACCGAAGTGTGACTGGCCTTTATCGCCTACCACTGGCCTACAGGAAGTCCCTGTTTAGTAGAAACTAGTTTTATGATATTAAGCAGTATGATATATGAAGTATAAGTTCATTATAGGAACCATATATGATTAATCTCACTATAGAATGACCTGTGTATATTTAATAACTTTTTCTTGAGACAGATGGAATGACCCGTCATTCTATCACATGATCTGCTAACACTTCACGAATAACAAATTCAACTTCATTTATTTAAGAGATGAAGTGTAAATTGTCTAAGGCACAAACAACAGTGAGATTGTACCAAAATAAAGTAATTATTTATTCTAATTCTTCAACTTTAGGGAAATGATCTTGAAAACTAAAAATGTTGTCCTAGTGCTCTTATATCTGATGAATCAGATGGTACCTTAGATCGTCACAAATTTATGACTTTGTGATTGCTGGCTTTTCCATAGCCATGTGCTCTACCACTCTCCATCAGAACATGATGGTTAGATTTCTCTTCCATATCCATATTTTCACCTATGTGGAAACCCAGTGATTAGTTTATTTGGGTAACCATTAAGTTTCATACTTTTGTTTTTAAAGATTGTTTTTGGTACTCCTTTTTACGATGTGGGTTTCTATTAAAGAAACTTTAAAATAGTAAACCATTTATAACCCCGACGAATTTCGAGGGCGAAATTCATTTTAAGGGGGGTAGAATGTAACACCCCGAAATTTTATGAATAATATTCTTTTTAATTTCATTAATGTCTTGTATTGTACGCTACACCAAAATAAGCTTTCACAACATTCATCCTTGACTTGCCTTCCATTACACGCAATCGCGACCTTCCTCGATAGCGTGTGTAGTACGCAATAACGAGTTTCACTAAACAGCAATATGCTATTAAAATATTATTAAAACTAGCAGTTATGAATAGTAATAACCACTTTTTGAAATTTTGTAAATTTTATTTTTTTCAAAATGGACTTTATTTTTGATTCGGAGTATCGAATTTAGCTTAAGGTGAAATTTTGGTACTTTTCAGATAACTTTCATATTCTGAAGAATAGTGAAAATTACTAAATTTTAATTAAAAACAAATTTTTTAATCGAAATAATTAATACTGATAAATTATTAATTTGAATTGTTTTAAAGTATATTTAGAATATATTTTTACAATTCAATACAATGTTGGTCATTGGATGTAATTTCACAATTACACCAGACATAAACAAGTGTTAATCTTTTGATCATTATTATCTCTTAAAAACACGCTATTTGTTGTGACAGCGGAAATTAATTATAAAATTAATTAATGCAACTTATATTTTGGGAATTTTGTAAAATAGAAATCATTTTTGAATTTGGAATATCAATTATAGCTTAGGGTGAAATTTTGGCATTTTTCTCAAAAACTTCAATTTTTGATGAATAGTGAAACTACTAAGTGGTAGTTAAAATTAATTT
Source organism: Viscum album (assembly GCA_963277665.1). Taxonomy (NCBI): domain Eukaryota; kingdom Viridiplantae; phylum Streptophyta; class Magnoliopsida; order Santalales; family Viscaceae; genus Viscum; species Viscum album. The sequence continues at coordinate 74,968,088 of OY728127.1, read as the reverse complement.
TTTCATAAATCTTAATTTTACCGCTTCTGTGAATGGAATAGAAAAAATCCGAGAGACACGGTTGATGTCAGTAAGTTAAATGTGGTTCAATGAGATGAAAATAATTTTTGGTGGATAGTAACTTTTTTCTTTTATTTACCACGGTTAAAAGTAAATAGGGTAATTAAGGGTAAGAAATAATATTAATATTACCCTAACACATGTCCTAATCCTATTGGACAAGTTTATCTCGACCAAAAACAACCTTAAGTGTAAAATATTATCATTTGGGCCCACTTGGATTAGATTAGGACATTTATTATTATTTAATTCAAAGAAGAGTTAAAAGAGTTAAAATCAAAATTTATTTACTAAAACATTTTTAATATAGGGTTATACATAATATAATTTAGAATATAAATATTCATTATAAAGATAAAAAGATTTCATACATAATGGTATTTTATTTGTAATTTTTATAATATAAATAATTTAATTTATTTATGACACAATGATGATGCAGTAATGACCTTTTTAAGAAAATATTAACATAATTGATGTTATAAATGCCCAAATAAATGTAATTTGAGACTTTTTATGACTTAAACTAATTTTATCGGTTAATATGACATGTTATTGTTGATTTACGTATCTTGGTTCGAACTTATAATTCTGTTTGAAATTTCATAAAAATCATGTACCAAATAGTGTCAAAATTGACATAAATTAGTTTTTAAAACAAATATTATATTATTAATTGTTATTTAATTCCTAAAAATCTAAGGTTCGGCCAAATGACTTAGATAAGGATATATATATTAATAATAAACAACTTGGGGTTCGTTTGTCTTGATATAGTAAGTTTATTAACCATATAGTGTAAAAAAACAAAAAGACACGGTAAAAGTTAAATTATTTAAATTAGAGTTAAATCTAATTGATAAGGTTATAATAATAACCTAAACTTGTCTAAATCCTGTTGGATGAGAGTATTTAGACCCATACCCACTTTAGCTTCGAAATAAGACCATTTGGGACCATTATAAACCGAATTTGACCTTAATATAAAATAATATTTTGAGATTTTCCTAAGATGCCCCTATCATCCCTTATAAAAGGGCACCTCTTCCCTCGCCTCCTCACACCAATTTGAGCATTCAAGCTAGGCCAAACCCTGAAAAAATATCTTCTCCACTTCCCTAGTATCATCCTATAGGTCCTGGTCTTCTTAAAAGACCAATTTTAGTGCCCTAAAAGGAGGTCTCAAAGAAGCACTTCAAAGAAGAGGTAATATCCATTACTGATCCTTTCTAATTTCTTTCTTCTTCAACTTCATCTTCTTTAGTTGTTTAATTATGAAGTAATAACATCAGTATAATTCATATACTGATATGTTATTATAAGTATGAAACAACCCTATTTAACCATCTATCCATCCTACGGAAAATGAAATCACCGCGTGTGCGTACGTACGGAATACCGTCTCCATGCCATGGTGTAAGCTATTTTCCGCCACCACCTTAATAGGATGGGTATAAAGTTGTAATGAGTAACTATATATGATTATTATAAATTGATATTGATACTGAGATAGTATACATACACTTTAACACAATTCCACGACCATGGGAACGATATCATCGCTCGTACGTACGTACGGACTACCATCTCCACGACGCGATTAGATTCATTCTAAATGATTAACCATTCATGAATGATTATAAAGTATATATAGTAAGTACTAATGAAATATATGACATAATAATGATACTGGATTTATTTATATTTATGTCATCTACTTAATTCCATTCAATTCAATAACGAAATGAAAACAGCGTTCATGTGTACGTACGGACTACCGTCTCCATGAACGATGTATTTCATTCCATTTATCGATATTATATATATATATATATATATATTCTGAATATATATTATATATAAATCATGTTTTAAATTCTGGATATAAGTAATCATGATCCAAGTAATCATATTAATAATTACAAGTTAAAAACACGAACGACAAATGAGACGATTTTACCCAAAATGCTACTTTAACATGAATTTACAAAATAATGGGTAATATAAAGTCATAAGTGGACCATATATGATATAATAACAATGAATATGATTCTGGAATAAGTCAATAACATGATTTAAATCATTATACAGGAGGTTTGGACACGTACAAAGCAAGTCGTACCTAAGGTAAGGAAAATATCACAATCTCATTTTTATCCGAGATTGTTTATACTTTGGTATTTACTGGGGTGTATTTTATCATCAACATCCATGTTTCATAAATATGTGATATTATTTCAATACACCTACAATTGTTTAAATCCATTTTTACCCTTCGGTGAGTTTTTTAGTAAAGGATAATAAAGGAATCTTTTGTCGTTTTTCGTATTAGGTACTTTTTGACTTTTCCGACAAAAGTACGAGAAGTATGTTTTTTTTAACTTATACGGCATGAATGGATTTTTAAAACATTATTTCCAAGAAGCTTCCTTTAAAAGTTTTCAAGTTTATTTTTAATCAACTTCTTTTATTTTAAAGTCGTATGACATTTTATGAAAGGAAAAATGTTTTCGAAGAGGAAAGGATATTTTCCTCAAGAATGGAGTTCAAGTGTTTTATCAAAATTATTTTCCATCTAAGATAATAAAGGGTTCTGTTTTTATCCCTATTATTACATTGATTTGATTATTTTGTGATGGAATTATTTTTATTAATTCCTTTATCGTATATGAATTGTTTTATGATGTCATGATGTTTAAGATTCCCATTTGTATTACATGGGTTATGCAATTATGTATGATTTATGATTTTGTGTCACACATAAGGATTGTATCATTATGAGATGGGTGGGACCTATATCTCCCTCCAATGCATTGGGTAAAGATTTTATATCTCATGAGATAGATATGGCTAGAATGGTAGGTTATACTGGTTCAGTGAAACAGGACTGGAACGAGGGTGACTCGATTCAGAAAGGGACTTTGTCCACTAAGATAGTATTGGCAATGAGTCTTGACTAACAAGAAATTATTCTCTATGATTATGTGTTTATGCCACAAATTATCATGTTTTATGTTATGATTATTGGGATTACATTTCACTACTATTATTTATCCCATGTTATGAAATTATGATCTCTTTTGCAGGTTAAGATTTCCAAAAGATGTGTTCTTATGAATATGATGTGATTGATATTTCTTTTGTTTACCCTTACTGAGCATTTGAGCTCACCCTTTTATGTTTTATTTTCCCCAGGATATATAGAAAGGTTTTAGGTAAAAAAATAAGAAGATCTTTATGAGAGATGTTGAAGATATTTCACCACGATTAGAAGAATTTATTCCGAGTTTCCAAAGACACTAAACTATTACGGTCCTTGTGTGTTTGTTTTTATTATGTATTAAGTATTCCGAAAAAGTAATGTAATTTCAATATACGTCAAGATACAGGTATCTACACATATAGTTATAATTACAATGTGCAAACATTTCCCGAAACACTTGGCAATGATGACAAACAAAGATTCTATAGAGTATAAGACCAACCAATATGTTTTTGTTAGAGTTGTAAAGCATCAATACTTTTCTAGGGAATTCAAATCCTATAATTTTTTTAACCAAAAACATTCTAACTACCTAGGATATCATTTTCTCCAAAAAATAATAATAGGAATGTTAGTTTAAAACAATTTAAAATATAATTTCACCATTTTGGTTGCAATATGCCAATTTTAATTTAAAAACCAAAACATATGCTTTTAATAAATTCATTCCTTTTTTAAAATAAAAACTATTAAAGTATCATATCTAAATAATTTATGCAATATTTTCAATTCAATTTAAAAAATTCAATTTAAAAAATTCAATGTCACAAATCAAATTCCAAAATTTCAATTTAATCCAAATCACACTCCAATTTATTGGAATTGGGGTTTCTCTACAAAATCCATTCCCAATCAGTTTCAACTTCCATTTATCACTGATTGGGGTTTTCAAAATTTAATTAAAAAAAATTTAAAGAAAATAAATTGCAAAATAAATTAGTTGCATAATCTTAAATGAAATCTACCACCACAGATCACATAATAGAAAAAAACCACTCTTGTAATAGGATCCTTCAATAAAGAATGTAGACAACTGAGATAAAAAAATCAACCATGGATTCAAGATCCAAAAAATAGAGTTTATAACCTCTTCCAAAATGAATATCTTAAAAAATACTAAGGATCAGAGAGGAAGAGAGTAGGATAGAAGTATCGATTGAAGTTCTCTTACTGAGAATATATCAAACAATGTTCACCTAGATTCATTCTACTTCTGAAGGGGTTTGGAGGATTCAATATTGGTACTTGAGATATATAAAAATCTTGTAAAATGATATATCAAAAATTTGGGTTTAGTGGGGGTCCAAGATAGATATGGGGGAATTTTAAAATATTTTTCAGAATTAATTTTTCTCGATTGTATAGTTATCTTGGAAGGTCCATACAATTTCCACCAGGTGGGCACATAGTTTTTCAAACCATGTGAAAACCATGAAAACCCGCATTGTTTGGTTTTCAAGGATTGAATTATCATGGTTCCCGGTTGGGGAAAACCATACACAAAATGTACACAACCAAATATCCATAAAATATTTCAAAATTTTCTTCAGAAGCACCCCTAAGAGATACCCAACCATAGAAAGATCAAAATGGGGTCGAGGTTACCTGGAAATAGTAACATGAAGTTACAAATTAACAATAATAAACACTTTTTTCACTATAAAACCATAAAAGAAGACTCAATGTCAAAAATATAAGGTCACTACCCTCTAATCAAGTCCTCTCTCTCTGATGTCTATTGAGTATCTGAAAAAAAAAATCATTGCACTCGAACCAATGGTATCATCCTCCAATGAAATAACCTAGTTTCAGAATCAACTATCCAAACTGGATGATCATTTGTCAATAAATCATCCCCAACACTAGGATAACTTTATATCAGATCATGATATGGATCATAATGGTATTTACATAGTTGAGGTACATGGTACATGTTAGGTATCAACATCATTTGTGGGAGAATCCATAAACATTAATCCATTTTCCCTACCTAGTCAACAACTTCAAAATGTCCGAGAAAAATAGGATTAATATTCCCTATCCTCATAGGATTTAAATGTACCAAACAAGGTAATGCATTCAAGAACACATGATCACCAACTAAAAATTACAATGGTCAGCAGTGACAATAAGCATAAGATTTACATTGGCTCTATGTCGTCAACATTATCTAATGAATTTACTAAATGTTTTCTTCCATCTCTTAGAACATGAACATTATAGATAATGAATGTTCACTAATCATTGAACAAAAAACACTTATTTACAAGGTTATCCATATAAGGCCTCAAAATTATCTATTCATATCATAGACTAGAAACTATTTTTATAAGAAAACACTTCTGATCTCAGTTTTTCTTATGATGTTTTCATATTCTAATTTATAGTTAAAAAACTTTATGGTCTCTTTCTATATAATTACCTAATCCAGTCCATGGGCTTGTTAGGATATTTGTTGGAAAAGTGTAGGATGAATGGATGTTCTCTTGTTGATGTTGTCTAGCTGTTGGGAAATTACACATCCCATATTTGGAATACATGATGTGTAATCAATAAATGATGTTTAATGACCCAGGTAGTCCATTTAACACTGTTTAAGGGTTTTTCTAATTATTAAGACATCGGGCATTAGATAGAATGTAAATCATTTAAAATCAATGTAAATTCATGAGGGAGGTCTTTACAATAAGAGGTATGGGAATTTATTTTTCATATAAAAGCCACCGCCTATCTTCTCTTATGTGAAGGTATCCTAAATGAAAGCCTAAAGCTGGACTTGGATCCTATGTTAATATCTAGACTCTATTTCATCCTAAATTAGTATTGTTGGATCGACAACAGTAATATATCTATTCTTATTGTAACATTATTCATTTGTCTTGGTATCAGCTACAATATTTGGGTTCAAGATAATATGCCCTATTTTAAGGGTTAACATCCATTTATCATTTCTCTACTGATCTGGACCGAATCATAATCTAAAACTAGATGAGAAATCTAAAATGGTGCATTAATATGTGTTATATACATTTCCAGAGTGGTTTGATACATTATAGAACTTGTTTACATAATGTATCATGTCGAAAATTAATTATTCGCCCATAAAATTATTTGAATTATTGAATTAAATGTAATGGAACCTATTTGGGACATCCACTAGTTCCCTAAGACTTTTTGTACGTTCTTTACCCAACTAAGGCCACCCATGGGGTGTTTCATTGAGTTTTTTTGTTGTTTGAACCACCTAAGCTGTGTGTTTTAAATCTTTCCATGTTATAGGAATATAAAATATAAATGAAATAAATTGATTTGATTTATCAAGATATTGTTTTCCTCCTTTTTATTTTGTTTATTTTGGGTAAATATTCAAAATGAAATAATTATATGAGTTGGATAACTCATTGAATGTAATTTTTTATGAATAATTATTATAATAAAATTGTTAATTAAAATAGTAGCGTATTACTATGTTGGTATAACTTGGATAATTATTCCATTAAACATCATGTAATTTTATCATATGTGTCTTGAATATAGTGGGGAAATCCTTGGGAAGAAATTTCACATTGTGTGTTGATTTCAAGGGACGCCTTCGCCTAGGATTCCCCTTGTATCTGACATTATTGGTGTCATAGTTGACATGGTCTATTGACGTTTTTCTTGTTCGTCAATCCATGTCTCACCAAGTATCCACTGAGATTATTTTAGGACACAATAATGATTCCTTTGTTAACTACATCAAATATTTGGCCTTCTGTGGTTTGACATTTCTGTTATATAGCTCAAGCATATTAAATGTGACATGCTTGATTATAAAACTCAACTATGTTTAATATGACTCTTTTGGTGTTATGTAATGGATGAGGAGTTAGATTATTATTTCAATTGTTTCCTAATTATATGATCCTTACAATTGTTTTGTAGGGATCCTTGTATGGATTTAAAGAATAACTTATTTGGTTACTTTTTCATTGGGTACATAAATTTTTATAACACCATATTAGTTATGTTAGGAATTATTATTTAGCTTGTATTGCACAACCAAGATTTACTATAGACGTATTGAGTGGTGACCAACTGGGATTGTATCTCACACATTGTCAGGATTCCATTGGGTACCCTGATAAACTATTTGGATGCATATAGGGACCGAGGAAAGAACCCATAGTATGATTCATGACTTGTTTCTTCTTAGGAGTATGGGAGAACAGGACCGAGTTGTGCCTCGTGATGATATCTATATATAGTAGTTTTTATCCATTCATACCATTAGATATGTTTATTGTAAACATGTCGTGTATACCATTTTTTAGAAACATGACATGACCATAATATAATATATGATTTAGTAGTTTTATTTTATTATATTCCTTCTATTCTCATGCTTCTTCTACAATGGTATACTTGTCAGTGTCCTCTTATTAATTTTAGTCTCCAAGATGATTACCTATTGTATGATTGATTTATTTCTTCTACTACTTATATGTTATAAATAACCATTTTATTACTCATTTGTAATGTGGGAATAATTCCCCCAGAAATGCACCCTTGGCCCTCACTTTTAATTGGAAACCTCTAACATTTAGGGAGATGCACATGAATCCATGTGACCCACCTTCTTGGAGAACCAGATAGTGGCACCCAGGTTGGGATGATACAAAGATGTTTTCAAATTGTTTTCCTTTCTAGATTATTATTTAACGATAATAAACAAGGATATTATGTTTTTTGGGTTTTAGTAAGATGTTTTTCCAGAGTTTATGTAACACATGTACAAAAAAAGAAAATTTTCCATGAATAAAAATTGATGTTTCTTGTATTTTTGGGAATATTATTGATTTTGTTCCACCATTGGGTGATGGACTTGAATTGTTATGTCATCTGTGGTGTTCTTTTGGGAAATTTTTTCATCCTAATGAGGTGAGGTTTTGTCATCTCATTCATCATTCTAGTTACCTATTAAAATTCAAATTCCACACATCAGGGCATGACACATAGGGGGCATTTCATGAAAACATTACTATTTCATACATGCCTTGTGTGGTATACCTAATACCCCGATTGTTATTATATATAGGGAATTGAGAAAATATGATATTACATAGAGTGCCTTCAATAACCTAAATAGTGTTTTCTTGATTAGAAAAACATTAAAACATAGTAAGAAGCCAATTTTGGCACATTGAGTCATGGATCGTTGGTCACATGGACTAGAAAAAGTTATGATATGGATTAAGTGGAAACCATATTTTTATTCACGTGGAGTGTGGGCCCTCATGGATTAGAGCTGATGCACTACTTGGTTGAAGAATTTTAATAAGAAATGTTAAATGAAAATTAATTTGAATGAAATTGGGACCTTGGAATAGAGACTTGACCTTGACCAAAATATTGAGTGGTGTAACACCCCATGATATCATATTATGTTATCTCTTTAAATTAATTCAGTAGCTTACGCTACACGAAACACTGAGTTTGAGCGCACCACAACATACCAAACTAGAGGTTTAAAAAATGGTTATGAATTGTATTAACTGCATTTTGAATTTTATATATTCCATATAATTTTAGAATCCATATTATATGATTCTATGATATATTATAAGAACAAATACGTTTTTTTCAGAATAACAAAATATTTTAAAAAAATGAATTTTTACCGCCTTTTAATGGAGAACCCTTTCTAAATCTAATATGTGACACTTTTATATATTAAATTTAAGGAAATAAAATTCTTCTTTAGAAGAGGGACAATAAAATTTAGTCTGGATAAATTTTTTTTACTTTTCTGATAACTTCTATATTTAGATGAATAGTGAAAAAACTAAATTTTAATTTAAAACTTTTTGTTAAAAAATAATTTATAGTGTTAAATTGTGATTATGAGTGGTTTTAATGTATAATTAGATTATATTTTTATCATTTAATATAATGTTGGTCAAGGTTTGTAATTTCACATTTAAATTGTACATAAACACTTGTCAATCTTTTGATAGCTTTCAGATCTTAAAACACCGCTTTATGGTTTTGACAACAAGATTTAATTTAAAATTAATTAATGAAACACATATGTTTGGAATTTTTTTAAATAGAAATCATTTTTAGATTCAGAATATCAAAATTATCTTAAAGTGAATTTTTGGTATTTTTCTTAAAACATTCAATTTTTTAGGAATAGTTAAAAAAGTGCGTTATTGTTTAAAAACGATTTTTATTTAAATAATTACTTTGTTTTTTTTATTTATTTTAAATTTAAAATTGATACATAATACCTATATTAGTTTAATTTAATTCATTGGATCCATTTTATAATATCATTAGATGTATAAAATTTTATTGAATTTCTTAACGTCTTTTACCCACCTTCTAGGCACATTTGCAAATTTGCATAAAATGTAATATTACCACTTCGGTAAAATGAATTTAAAAAATCTAAGCAACATGTTTTACATCAGTAACTAAAATTTGGTTCAATAAGATGAAAATAATTTCCATTGAATAGTACCTTTTGAATTTTATATACCACGGTTAAAAGTAAATAGGGTAATTAATGTTAAAAATGATATTATAATTACCCTAACATGTGTAATAATTCTTTTAGATAAGTGTATTTAGACTGAAATCATCCTTAGGAATAAAATATTATCCTTTTATCCACTTGGATTAGAATAGGGCATTTATTATTATTTTATTTAAAGAAAATTTGAAACTATTAAATTCAAAGTTTAATACCAAAACATTTTTAATATAGGGTTATATATATGATAAATTAGAATATAAATATTAATTATAAAGATAAAAATATTTCTACATAATTTTATTATATTTATGATTTTTAGACACTAAAAAATGAAATTTAATTATGACACAATAAGGATGTAGTAATAACCTTATTATTGAAAGAATAAAATAATTAATATTATAAATATTAAAATAATATTAAAAATATACTTTTGATGTATTACACAAATTTTATAGGTTATTAAGAAATTTTATGGTGTATTAAATAAATTTTTCTAAGTGATAAATTTTTTTTGACTTTCACAAAAAACAAAATACTAAATAGTGTTAAAATTGACATAAATGAGTTTTTAAAACAAATACTATATTATTAATTGATATATATTCCTAAAAATATAGGGTTTGTCCAAAAGACATTCATGAGGTTATATATGTCAATAATGAACCACTTAGGTTTCTCTTGACTTTTTAATGTAGGTTTATTAACCATTTTTCATAATAATACAAGAATATATGGCAAAAGTTAAACTATTTAACTAATAGTTAAATCTAAAATTTAAGGTTAATATGGTGATGTAAACCTATCTAAAACCTATTGGTTGTGTGGTTTTAGACCCAAACCCACCTTATCCTAGAAATAAATCTTTTTAGAGCCATTATAAAAAAATATGATTCTATAATAAATTAATATTTCAATATTTTCCTAAAGTGACCCTCCCCTCTGTAATAAAAGGGTACTTCCCCTTCTCTCAAAATCACACCTCCAAATCCATTTGGCTTAGCCAACCCCTAATCAAATATCCCCCCAACTAACCTCACATCAACATATAGGCATTACTTTGATCATAATCCAACCTAAATATCCATTTAGTTCAAATCAAAAGAAAGAACCTGAAGAAGAGGTAATTACTTCATCACTTCTTTCAAAGTTCTTTTCTTCTTCCACTTCCACTTTCATTGATTTTATGCATAATAAAATAACAACTCAAGTAATTTCTACATACTGAAATGTTATTATAAATATGTTACAACCATATTCATTATTCTATCCATCCTTCAAATGAAAAAGTCTCCATACCTGCGTACGTATGGCTAACCGTCTCCACGTCGTGGAGTAGTTTGTTATTAAACACTTCATTAATTGGATGGGTATAATAATGAGTATAATTGATATAAATAATAAATTTAAAATTTTAATTATTCTGTAAATATAATATACCATCTTGTTAGATACTATTTCACCTACTATAGAATGATATTTTTGATCGTGTGTACGTATGGATTACCGTCTCCACGACGCGATGAGATTAATTTCCATGTTCACCACACAACAATGATTATAAAAATATATATTATTAATAAATATGTAAAATATGTCATAATAATGCTATTATAAATATATATGTATGTATGAATGTATTTTCATATATCTCATTCACTTACTTTTGTTCAATACGATATCAAAACAGAAACATCATTTATGTGTACATACGACCTATCGTCTCCAAAAATGGTGTTTTCCATTTCATATAACTATATATTATACATATTTATATTATAAATATATATGATACATAAATAATAATTTATATTCAGGAAGAAATTAAATCATGATATAAGTGATACCATTAAGAATAAGAAGTTAAAACATGTACGATAGAGAAAATGATTATTTCCCAAAATATTATTTTAAAATAGAAATTATTATTAAATAGGAAGTATAAAGACATAAATGAATAAATAATATTATCATAAATATGAATAGGGTTCTGGTATAATTTAATAACATACTATTGTCATTATACAAGAGGTTAAACGTACCCTCAACCAAAAGAAAGTGAAAGGAAAGGGTTAATTCCTCAATCTCGTTAATATTCGAAATTTTTTATGCGTGTTTATTAACTGTGAAATTTTTATCATTCTTGTTAATGTATCAGAAAAAAATGAATATTTTAATGTTTTCTAGAAGGAACTCTTTATCAAGATCATAATTTTAAATGTTTTAATTATTTATTTTTGTAAATATTTTTTATTAATGTCAATGTTATAAAAATGATTTTAAGGATATATTTATATGGACACGATTGTTTTAAAATGTTAATTAATTTTAAAATTTACAATGTGTTATCGGACATTTTGATTTAAAAAATCTCCTTTATATGTCATCCTTTATTAATTCATGTCTTTTAAATGATTTCAAAAAAAGGAATATTTCTCTCAATGAGTTTTACTGACCACATTCAACTATGTCAACATCCTTTCCAAGAAATTATTCTTGATTGAGGTTGATTTATTATAATACTATCTTCCATATTGAATTGAATGAGTTATGATATGTTTGACTAAGGATTTGTAATTTTTATACCATCCATGTTTTATGGTTAAAGTATTGACATTTCGTATGATTGTTTTAACACTCATTTATATGTTATGCTTCACCATTTTCTGATGAGGATTACATTGGACATAATAAGTGATGGGTGGAGACTACTATAGCTCCTCGATGCATCGGTAGGTATCATGAGACAAACTAGTGTTTTGGAGTAAGGCCTTGAAAAAATATTATTTGTAGCCTTGGCATGAGGCCTTGACTATGTGGTTATGATGTCCGACATTATATATTCTATAATTACAAAATTAGCTATTGATATTACATACGATTATTTGACTACTAGAATATCCATTTGAATAAGTAAATGGAATTATTTGATTTATTTTTTCCATATTATTGTGAATTTAATGTTTAAAAATCTTGTGTTTTAGTATTATACATTTCTTTAAATGTTTATGCTTATTTATGATATTTTCTTCTATATTTTTATTCTTACTAAGCATATGATCTCACCCCTTTCTTATTTTTTATCTTTACCAAGATGTGAAGAAGTGTATTATAATTGATATACAGGGTTAAGTTAGAGGAATAATTGTGTTCTCCAAGTATTATTTATGTAGGGGTTTATTTTAGAAATTTTAATGTAACATTCATATATGTAATATATTTTCCAAGACTGCTAAATTGATCGGTACTTAGGGACTTGGTTCCAAGTAATCATGAAAATGTATTAAAATAATGTACTGACTTTGGGTAACTCAGGTTGGGGAATTACAGTTGGTATCAGAGAATGTTTTGCAAAAACCATGGATATATATTTACATAAAATATACTTTTCAAACATTACCCTAAGATAGAATTAGAGGTTAGTATAGATGATCATCCTAAAATTTTGGTAATGTAGATATTTTCTTAATTTTCTAATTAATGAATCTTGGTCTGGATATGAGCAGATAGAGGCATCTCTGGAAAAGATGTACCTAGGAGTGAAAACTATGACAAGCAGTTTCAGGCTTAACCTGGTGTATCCTGGTACACGACAACAATCCTTGCTTCATTCTTGGTTATGACACTACCTAGAAATATTCTTAGGATAATTCAAATTTTATTTAAAACCCATTATGAAGGATTTATGTGTAAATGCCTCCTCAAAAAAACTTTATTTATGATTATGGATTATATTCATAAAATGTTCAAATTATGTGAATAATTTTACAACTTTGGAATTATGAATTACGATTCATAATCTAACTTACATTATGAAATTGTTTAAAAATGGTTCCCAGTAGTAGTGAGAACTCCAATAATAAGCATGATACAAATAGTAAAAAGGATTATATCTATCATGGTCTTAAGACAAAATTTAAAAGGGAAATATTCTCTAATATATTCTCATCATATAAAGAAATAGTATCATGTGTTAATAAGATAAGTAAAAATTATCTTACTCTTATGGCTTTAAAGGGATGCCATAGAAGAAAAAGACGGTAGAGAGAAATATGGATAAAGGAAGGAAGGGAAATAAGGATTTTCCCAAATGTGATAATTGTGGAAAGAATCACCTTGGTAAATTCATGAAGGGAATAAGATTTTGATAAAGTATGGAGACAAAGAACCCCAAGTATGTGATTAAAAGGGAAAGAATAAGGGTTCAAATGTACAATTATTCATCTAAAGGATATGGGAAACTACACGAATCAATGTCCTAATCATCAGAATATACCTCAAATGATTCTGTTGAATAATAATCAAGTTATGATACTACCCCGGATGAAGAGGAATGACTAGTGTTCTTATGTTTTTATTAAATTATTATGTTATTTGAGTGTTGTATCAAAAATATACTAGTTATATGAATTATGTAGTATATAAGTATGGTACTGAGGTATTATTTCATTAAATATTTGAGATTGTGTGTCACCAAGAAAAGTGACTCAATAACATGTTAAACTTTTGGGAAAATACATGGTTGAAGGAAATATAATCCTTAATATGATCTTGATACTGAGGTATTGTTTTCGGAATATGAGATGATTTATTTGGATAAATTAAATTGGATAATATTGTTAAGTTTAAATCATATCTTATGATTATTTTTCTATTATTATAAAAAGTACAACCCGGATGTTGGGTGACAACCCGCTACGTCTGGAAAGGTCACGAGACTTGAACGCACTACCGAAAGCAAAAAAGAGTTCATCACCTACCATTGGATGATGTGATGTCCTAGATTGTATAATGTAATTTTTTAGAGGTACTAATAGATGAATTATAAAATCATTTTCTTTTAAAACCTATACAATAAAGATATTTATAATATTTTTGAGTTCTATTGTCTTTTAAAGTAAAAGATGAGTTTGTGATTGAAATTGGTTAAAGGATGGAACTCTACATGTCATGTAATATTTTTTTCTTATTCTATGAAGAAATTAATTCTTAAAGGTTATGGAAAGGATCTAAAACAAAAAATGTTTTATCCTAACACCTTATGTTTTTTTGAACTGATGATTGTTTAACTCATCATAAATTTATGGCTTTAAAGAACTCAATATTTCATTTATAGTTCGCTTATTTGTGATTGTTAACCTCAAACACTCCCTATAAATATTTAAATATTTCCTCCAATTATGTTTCTATAATTTCCACCAATGTTGTTTTATTTGAAACCCTGATTTGGTAGTGACGTTTTCATTTCCTTTTTCATATTATTAAGACAGAATTTTATTAACCCTATTTTCGATGTGGGTTTTCCAAAAAGGAATATTCTATTTTGAACCCTTAATTTTCAAAGATTAATTTCAAATAACAAGGAATCAATTTATTGAAGTAGGGGAGAATGTAACACCCCATGATTTCATCGTACGTTATATTTTTAAAGCAATTTAACAGCTTACGCAACACAAAACACTGAATTCGAGCGCACTACGACTTTCCAAACTAACCGTTCAAAGAGAAGTTATGAATAGTATTAACAGAATTTTGAATTTTATAAACTCCATATAATATTAGAATCAATATATTGTGTTTAATAGACATAATATAAGAATAAATTCAATTTTTCAGAAAAAATATTTTTTTTCATAAAATACAATTTTACCGCCTATTAATGGCGAACCCATTTTAAATCTAATATTTGACACTTTTTTATATTTAATTTAATAAAATTAAATTATTATTTTGAAGTGGGACATAAAAAATTTTGTTTGGATAAATTATTGATACATTTCTGTTAACTTTCATATTTTGATTAATAGTGAAAAATACAAAATTTTAATTGAAAACAGCTTTTTTAATCGAAATAATTTATAGACTTAAATTATGAATTTCAGTGGTTTTAAAGTATAATTACATTATATTTTTATCATTAAATATATTTTAGTTAATTTTTTTAATTTCACATTTAAATTGTACATAAACATATTTCAATCTTTTGATTGTTTCCACTTCTTAAAAAACCACTTTCGGGTATTTACAACAGGAAATTAATTTTAAGTTAACAAATTCAACTCATATATTTTTAATTTGGTATAATAGAAAACATTTTTTCATTCAAAATATAAAAATTATCTTAGAGGTATTTTTTTGGTATTTTCTTAAAAAACATTCAATTTTTGATGAATAGTGAAAAACACGATGTTATTTTATAAAACCAAATTTTATTTAAATAATAGTCATTTTAATTTAAATTTATTTTAAATTATTAATAGATAAATAATATATATATATATATTAGTTCAATTTAATTTATTGGAGTCATTTTATAAAAATATTGGATGTATAAAATGTCATTGAATATTTTTAACGCCTTTTACCCACCTTCTAGGCACATTTGAAAATTTGCATAAAACATAATTTTAACACTTTTGTGAATTTAATTTCAAAAAACTAAGAGACACATTTTACATCATTAGGTAAAATTTTTTTCAATAATATGAAAATAATTTTTTTGTGAATAGTAACATTTGAATTTTATTTACAATGGTTAAAAGTAAATAGGGTAATTAAAGATAAAAATGATATTATAATTACCCTGAAACATGTCTTAATTAAATAGGATAAGCATATTTCGACACAAATAAAAACTGAGGAATAAAATCTGATCCTTTTGGTCCACATAGATTATATTAGGACATTTATTATTATTTGTATTAAAGAAAAGATAAATGTGTTAAATTCATAGTTTAATAACTGAAGAATTTTTAACATAGGGTTATACATAAGATAAATTCAAATATAAATATTCATTACAAAGATAAAAATATTTCCTACATAATGGTATTTTATTTATAATTTTTAGGCATTAAATAATAAAATTTATTAATGATACAATGATGATGAAATAATTACCTTATTATAGAAAGATTAAAATAATTGATATTATAAATATTAAAATAATTGTAAATTGAGACATTGGATTTATTCAAAGAATATTATATGTTAATATGACATGTTCAGGTTGAAAAAATTAATTTTTTTCAAAGTGATAAATTTTTTATGACTTTCACAAAAACCAAATACTAAATACTGTTAAAATTGACATAAATGAGTTTTTAAAACAAATACTTTATTATTAATTGATATCATATTACTAAAAATATATGGTTTGGATAAAGGTCATAGAAAAGGGTAAATATGTCAATTATAAACCACTTGGGGTTCTCTTGGCTTTTTATAGTATATTTATTAACAATTTATTATAATAATACAAGAATAAATAGATAAAGTTAACCTATAAAACTAAGACATAAGTCTAAAAGATATGGTAAATATGGTGACCTAAACCTGTCTAAAATGTATTGGTTAAGAGTTTTTTAACCAATACCATCCTTATCCTAGAACTAAATCCTTTCGGATCTATTATAAATTTAATATGATTGTATAATAACTTAATATTTCATGCTTTTTATAAAGTGACTATCACCTCTCTTATAAAAGGGTACTTCCTCTTCTCTCAAAATCACACATCCAAAGCAATTTGGCTCGTCCAAATCCTACTCAAATATCCATCAAACTACCATCATTTAATCGTATAGGCCTTACTTTGATCATAATACAACTTAAGGATCCCTTTTTATCAAATCAAAACGAAGAACCTGAAGAAGATGTAATTACTTCATCACCTCTTTCAAAGTTCTTTTTTTCTTCCACTACCTCTTTCTTTGATTTTATCCATAATAAAATAATATATCTCGTACCTTCTACATTCTCAGATGTTATTATAAATGTGCTACAACCATATTAATTATTCTATCCATCCTTTGAATGATATCGTCACCATACGTGCGTACGTACCTCTTACGGCCTCCACATCATGGTGTGGCTTGTTATTCAATACTTCATTATTTGGATGGGTATATATTGAGAATAATTGATGTAAATAATAAATATAAAATTTTAATTATTCTATATATAATATATAACATCCAATTACATACTATTTCACAATAAATATAATGATATTGTCGCTCATGCGTACGTACGACATACTGTCTCCACGATGCGATTAGATTCATTTCCACGTTCACCATTCAACAATGATTATAAAAATATAAATTATTAATAAGTATGTAATATATGGAATAATAATTCTACTGGATATATATAGATATATATATTTTTTTGTGTGAGTGTGTGTGTGTGTGTTTGTATTTCTTTACCTATATCTCATTCATTTACATTCGTTCAATACAATATGAAAACGGAAACAACATTTATGCATATGTATGGCCTATTATCTCAATAAATAGTGTTATTTGTTTCATATATCTACCTATTATACATATTTATATTCTGAATATATTTGATACATAAATAATGTTTTATATTCTGGAATCAATTAAATCATGATATAAGTGATACGATCACGAATAATAAGTTAAAACATGTACGATAGAGAAAATTATTTTTACTCAAAATATAATTTTAACATAGAAATTATTATTAAAAGGGTAACATAATGCCATAAATGAATAAGTAAAGATATAATAAATTTGTATTTGGTTCTGGTATAATTTAATAACATAATATGGTCATTATATAGGAGGTTAATTGTTCCCTTGACCAAAGGAATGTACAAGGTAAGGGTTATTTCATCAATCTTGTCATTATCCGAGATTATTTATGTGTGAGTATTTAATAGGAAATTTTTTTCACCCATGTCCATGTTTCATAAAAATGTTTTAAAAATGAATATTTTAAGGTTTTTTGGAAGGGACACTTTATCAAGATCAAAATTTTAAATATTTTAATGATTTTTTTTCTAAACCATTTAAATTAATGTCCATGTTTTAAAAATGATTTTAAGGATTTATTTATATGGACATGATTGTATTAAAATGTTAACTACTTTCAAATGATTCATTGTGGTATGGTACACTTTGACTCAAAAATTTATTTTACATGACATCGTTTACAAATGTATGCCTTTTAAATGATTTCACAAAACGGGATATTTCACTCAAAGATTATTACTGATCATTTTCAACTTTGTCAACATCCTTTACTAGATATTATTATTGATTGAGGATTATTTATTTTAATTCAATATATCATATTTTATTGATTGAGTAATAATATGTATGATTGTGGATGTGATATTTTTATACCATTCATGGTTTATGGTTAAGGTATTGAAATTTTGTGTGCTAGTTTAATAAAAATGTTTTTGTTATCTTTCAACGTTTTCATATATGGAACGCATTTGACTCTGTAAGTGATGGGTGGAGAATGCTCTAGCTTCTCGATGCATCAGTAAGTCTCATGAGACAAACTAGTGTCTTGGCAAAAGGCCTTGAAAATATATTATTTGTAGTCTTGGAACGAGGCCTTGACTATGTTGTTATGATGTCTGCCATTTTGCATTCCATCATTACGAAATTAGCTATTGATATTAAATGTAATTATTCGACTGGTAGAATATCCATGTGAATAAGTAAATTGAATTATTTGACATATATTTTCCATATTATGATAAAGTTAATGTTTAAAAGGCTAGTTTTTTAGTCTTATACATTGTCTTAAATGTTTAGGCATATTTATGATAGTTTCTACGATATTGTTATCCTTACTGAGCATCTGAGCTCACCCATTCCTTATTATTTATTTTTTCCAGGATGTGAAGAAGTTTAATATAATTGATATGAAGGGTTAAGGTGGATGAATAATGTCATTCTAAAAGGATAATTTAGGTGTTGTTTTATTTTAGAAATTGTAATGTAACATTAATATATGTAATCTATTTTCCAAGACTGCTAATCTGATCGGTTCATCGGGACTTGATTCCTTATAATCATTCCAATGTATTAAAGCAATTCACCGACTCTAGGTAACTAGGGTCAGGGTGTTACATGTGGGATTTATGTAGTGTCTCTAGTGAATTTTATGAATGTTTCTTTTTACCAAACCAATATAAAAGAGTATGTTTTGTGATATGCTCTGTTCATTAGATGGATTTTACATTTCATAGGATTTTGGAAAAGAAAATTAATATCAATATTTTCTAATGTGTGTGTTTAGAATTGTAGAGGCATTCTACAACAAAACCTAAAGTTTAATGTTAGCAGGGTTGTAGAGACCATGATCTAGTGGTGGTGGAAAATGTCTACTATTTAATCCTCCTATAGTTCCATCTGTGACCCAAGTGGTTTGGCTAGACATTAGTGTAGAGGCAACGTTTTGCGATGGTTTTTTTTATCATGTATACTTTTAAGGGAGAACTGAAACCTACCTTGTCTATGGGTAAGCTAACTCATGTGTACCAGTAGTGTCTACCTCCCAAATTTTCAGAGGAGTTGGTCCATAGGCTATTCAGTTGCGGCTTGAGAAAATTATATCGATCTATGAGAATATAGAGACTCATCTAGATATAAGATTGAATCTCATGGATTATATTCTTTGAGGATATAGAAATCACTAGTGGGATGTTTTGAAAAATGATCTTTGACTACATGATATAGTTTGGAGGGATTTATCACCCATATTCTATGAATAACTTTTCCTAGTGACTTTGGAAGAATAATTTTCTACTGATTAAATGTTTCTTGAGGAGGGTTTTGTGTCAAATATAATGTATTCTTCATGTTTTACAGAGAAGCAGTTTTTTTCATCGGTATATCTTTCTTATGAGCCATCTCGGAAAATATTACTCTAGGAATGTCTCATAAATGTCCTTTTATCTTTGGTCAACATGTTCAAATATTACTCTATTACTAAAATAGTGAATTAGGCACTAGTTACAGAGTGGATCATGAGGGATGCTAGGAGAACATAGTAGAGAAGTATAGTATCTTGACCAAGTTTTTTGAATTCTAGTGGAAAGGATAAATTTTTAGAGGTTTTCAATGATATTAGTACTAGCTATGTCGTAAGTGAAGGAAGTGTAGTTTTCCTTCATCAGTGTGGAAGATGGGGACACGTGAGGAATCAGTGTGATCATGACCCACTTGAGTTTCAAGCTTGTTATGGTATGGGCAATGTGCAACATTTTTTGTAGGACATTTCCCCAAGTTTATTTTTGAAGATGGTCATCTTGGACACCAGGTTTGGGAGAAGGTTTTACAGCTCCACATCAGGTAGGGAGATGGACTAGTGTTATTCATTCATTACATTTGTGGTAGTATTAGTGAATTATAAATCCAATCACTAGTGGTACCTAGATCGCAAATAGGGATTTCTTTGGTTAGTGACATAGTGTGCACATGAGCCTCGTCCCAATTGGTGACGACTCAGTAGGTGAATCAAGGAAACATGAGATCAAATCACTTTGGGGGTGTATTTCAAGGGTATTGTAGTAGGAAATTTAGCAGGGACTGTTTGGTACAGTAGTAGCTTGAACTATTCATCCATTTGGGCCTTTAGGCCGCTGGTTTGGGCCTCGGGTCCTGCAAGGATTTAGGGCCACCCAAGGCATTTGGGCCAGTTGATTCTCAAGGACTTCGGGCCACCATTAGGTCCTAGGAACACCTAAGTCCTTCCTGCCACTTGAATTTAGATGTACCTGTTTGAATACAAGGAACAATGCTTCGGATGAGAATTCAGGGAAGGTGCATTCACTAGAGTATAGCTATCAAGATTTTGAAGAATGATAGGGTATGGATTTTCCATCAGTACTAGGTTTTTATATCATTGCATAGGACAGCTAGCTGACCAGCCCTGCGAAGGTGGAGTGCCGATATCATGACATATGATTGGGAGGAGTAGTTTCAAGTTTTCTTTTCTGGAGATTCCCTCTAAGACCTATGGGTCGTGTAATTTTCTCTTAGCCATCAGGCCTTGTAATTGTGGGTGAAACATCATAAATAATATTGTACTCCTCGAGATGATACAGTTTGATGTCATACTTGAAATGGACCGGTCACCTGCTAGTCAATCCTTTATTTTTTTTGCTGCTGGAGGCTGATAATTACATCACCATAGGAAGGAATTAATATTCCTAGGGGTGAATGGTATTTCCATGTGAGCCTCTCTAGACTATAGAATTATGGTCTTGGTAGAATGACATCTTAGGTTGCGAGTTTATATCAAGATTATCACGTACAAAATCAGTTGTATTTCCATCCCATGGTAGATCATTTCAAGGACATGTCCTAGATGACTTTTATAGTTTACATCCTAATTGAGACATTAAGTTCTCCATTGAACTAGTTTTAATAGAAAAAATGGAATCCATTACTGCTTAAAATATGGTTACGATAGAGTTTCAAGAGCTCAAGAGGTACCTTGAGGATTCAAAGGAAAAGGGGTTTATTCAAACCAATACTTATCTAAGGGGTTTTCCAACAATTTTTGAAAGAAAATTCAGATGGCACCCTTAGTGTCTGTATGGAATATTGAAATTACAACCCACTAATAGTTAATTAATGGTTCCCCTTGTAATGAATTGATGATATTTTCTACGCTCACTTAGGATATAGGGTTTTCTTAGAAATATATTTGAGATCTGGATATCATCATGTGTGTGTTTGACCTACAGATAGACCCCGTACAACATCTCAATGTTGGTGTGGTCTATAAGAGTATCTGATTATGTCATTCATTCTGACGAAAATGCTAACAGTTTTCATGGAACTGATGAACTTAGTTTCCCATCCTTATTTGGATTTCATTATGGTGGTTTATCTTTATACAGTATCATAATCGATATAACTATGAAAAAATCCTTAGATCATTTCAAACACACTATGATAGTGTTAGTTATATGCTAATCTCACAAAGTTTCCCTTATGGTAAAATAAGATTCACTTAATGGGTCATATTATCTCAGAGATAGGTGTATTAGTTTATCCAAATAATTTGAAAGCTATAGTTTCCTTGGAGAAACCAAAGAACATCTCTGACTTATTGTGTTTCTTGTGGATATTAGGATATTACAATAATTTCATATAGGATTTCTCACACATAGTATCATCGTTGATAGGTTTGACCTACAACAGTGTGATGTTTGTATGTCCTGATACCTACCATAAATCCTTTCAATAGCTGAAAGGGATACTTATAATATCACTTGTCTTGATTTTTCTTGAGCCAGAAAGAAGCTCGAATATGTATTGTGACACATCAGGTATCGGTCTAGGAGTAGTTAGGTTGTAGAGGTATATATCCATGGTGTATAGGCCTCAATAGTTAAGGCCACATGAGAGGAACTACTCAATTCATGATCTAGATCTAGCTTCTTTTATTCATGCTTGGTGATGGTGGAGACACTTTTACTTGAAAGGGAATTTTGTGAAGCACACAGACCATAAAAGAATCACGTATATATTAAAATAGCATGATATAAATGTAAGGTAGTTAAGTTAGGTTAGTTACTTATAGAATATTGAAATCGATGTTATTTTTATGCCTCGAAAATGAATTGTTGTGTCTAATGCAATAATGATGAGAAATCATATATAGGAAGTTCAAAAACCTAGTAGTGAGTGGAAGCCTACGGATTTGTTTTATGGGATTCCCATGGTGGTCTAGGAAAATCTATGGAAATTTTTTCTTCCATCCTTAGTTGTGACCTCTTCCCAACTAAATAAAGTGAGGATGAGGTTGTTATTCGATTTGGAGAGCCTAGTTCTATGGGAGAGTGTGGCATGTGAGTACTCTCCTCCTGGTTAGACTATAGTTAAATATGAAATTCCCCATATACACAGTTGTGTTTGGGTCCTAGTAGTTACACAGAAGAAAATGGTGTTGGATCTTCAATCCTATTCTTGGGTAGTACATCTTGGTATTATGGAGATGTATCATGATAAACTATTCTAGTACTGGTGGTTAATAATTAAATATGAGGGAGATGGTTTCCTTATTAGGTGTTTTACTTATTGGGCGGTGGTGGAAGTAATATAGATACCCACACTTTACAAACATTAACAGTACAGAACTTTTCTGGAAAACATAAACATTATACAAATAATCATAAGATGATTGTAATAGTCTAATTCCTTTGGAAATATAGATACATAAACATAGGTACATAAATGAGCCACATTATATACCACTAGGTTCTTCTTGACTAGAACCCTTCTTAGACACACAAAACATAATAAATATCTTCACAACCCATGGAAGGATACATAAAAAGTGGTGAGCTAAAGAGATCAGTAAGGGTAAAAAAGGGATACATGTAAGAATAATCATGATCATAAGGGTATATGAACATGATCATGAAAATAGAAGTTCCACCCCTACATTTCAAATATAATAATAGAGATGAGTGAATAATGATTAGCAGTTCAAAAGACATGAATCATAATCATATAAAGAGAATCGTCCATAGAAGCATAACATAGAAATTAGACATGGAATTGTGGAAACACGTAAGAATATAATGATTTACATAGTGGCCATGGAATCACATCACAAACGATATTAGTGGAAAAAGTCATTTACTAAATAGGGTGGACCCCCGTTCTGGCCCTGTATTACCAAAAACCCTCATTTCAACCATGTATTGATGAACCAAGTAAACTCTTATTTTAGACATATATTATTTATCTGAGTAAACCCAAATTCTATTCAGGTCTATCTCATGATATATAAAACTACTCCCAATTCATTGAGGGGAGATATAGGTCCCAACTGTCAAATAATGAAATCATACTTACATGTGCCAAAGGGCCATAAATGAACATATCATAACCCATGACATGCATTGGGTATCATAAACATGTAAACATATCATAAACTATGGATATTGACCGATTTACAAATTATTTTCTCATAAACATAACCCATGAAAAGAAGCGGGTTTAAAAAGATTATAACCCATGAAAGAGAAACTACTTACATAACATCATGCCATCAAAACATAACCCTTTCAGAGAAGTAATATTATTGAAGAAATTGATTAATTCCCCATAAAATAATGATTAACACCATTGGATATTATCTTATATGGGAAATAATTTTGAGAGATCAATAAAAAACACTTATTGAGTAAAATCTCTTTTCTTCATTGAAAAATGATTTTTTATTACATAAATCCTTTTAAAAACCTTTAAACATGTCAAATAGCTTTGAAAACTTATGAATTATTCTTTTAAAATATTAAAAATATTTTAAAATCCTTTTTTCTTCATAATTATATGTACGTATTTTTAAAGAACATTTTTGAAAACTTGGTTTTTGAAATCAATATATTTCTAACCAAAGAGAGTGGTGGTTGGATTTTACTAAAATTTGAATCTTATGTACCATAGAGTGGAAACATATTACTAAAAAATTAAGACTTCTTTAATAAATATAGGAGAAGGAAAATCTTAAATATTCTTGAATGATGTATCATAGTATTTCATAAAAAAATAATAAACATAAACAATCTCAAAAAAATGAGGAGAATGTCTCCATAAACTCTTATAACATGGTGACATGGGATCATACTCTCCCTATAAGAGAAGGACATTAAATGAAGATAATGGTATCCTAAAAATATTTATATTCAAGATAAAACTTGTAAAATTTAATTATATACACCTCAAAGAATAGTTTATGGCCATAACAAAATAGGAGTTCCAAAGATGGAAAATTGTGACAAAACTATTTTACCGATTTGGAGTCTTTTGAAAGATAAACCCAATGAAAGAAGAATAATAGAAGGGACATGTGAATAATAAAAAATTTAATTATAAAATAAATAGAATACAATTATTTTCCATACATATATCGCACAAAATGAAATAGTGGGAAACATTACATCTATCTCATAGAAATTAATAGTGAGATGAAAATCCTCATACCTTGTGTGTGGACTCCCTAACCACTCATACAATATTCTTATATAATAAATAAACTTTTATTATAAATATTTATAGTAGAATATTCTTATATTTATAACCATATATTCTTTTATTAAGAACTTATATTACCCACTTTTTAATGTTCCTATCTTAAGGTTTCACTTCGGGTAATATTCACATTGTCCTTCACATGGGACTTAATTTGTAATATCATTAATCCTTACACTTATATCAAGAGTCAAGAATCTAAAACATGATATAAAAATCATTTATATCCATTATATTTATATTATAATAATATATATCATAATATTGTATTTAATGGAATACACTATTCGTGTAGACGGTAAACCGTACGTACGCATGGACGCTATTTTCCATTTTTATTACCTTATTGAAAGAGAGTCTGTAAATGTCATATGTATATATATATATATATGTATATATGTTTATATTTATAATTACTATAGTATCATGGTTATATTATATATGTCATATAATTTCACTAATCTTATACTTAATACATTCTATGTGGTGTGTGAATGAATCGCATCACATTGAGGGGGCAGTAGTCTACACATCCTCAAACGAGATAATTGTTTTAACACCAAATGTAATGTAAAAATATCTATATAGAAAAATTAGTAAAAAAGATTATTTACTTTTTAAAAATAATATTTCAAATTTATAAATATATTTTCCATCATAATGGCCACCATGACTCATGGTAAAGATGAAATGAGGAACCATCATTTCGTGAGGCAGTAGTTCACCGTACATAGAAAAAGTATGTTCAACAACATTTAGATTGAGGTTTGTGAATGTTTTGGTCATACCAATTTCATAACAACATAGTAGTATATTCATAATACCGGTTTTGTCATAGAATAATGTAATAAGAATATTAGAGGGGTGGATAATGAAAATAAAGGAAATGAGCTTGAGAGAAAATGTTGCCTCTTAATCAGGTTACTCCATTTCATTTATTTCAAAAGAATTACTTGAGAATATTTCTTCCCAAAGTGAATCTTCATGGTCTAATGAATTACAAATGGGAAGCTCCTTGGGTAGAGCATGGATGATATTTACTGGTTTTAGAGGTGTAGGAATGGGTAGAGATGGTGGCCTTTATAGGGATTGAAAAGGAATCGTTTGGAATTTCTAGACCCAAGTTTGGTGTGAACATGATATTACATAAAAAAGTATTAATAAATTAAAAATAAATTAATAATGGAAGGCTTATGGACAAAATATGGACATAAAATGGTGGTTCGACAAATTTTTATGTCATTTGGGACCTTAATTATAAGGTTTAGTTCGTAATTATCTTAATTTGGTCATAACTGACTGGAAACTATTTTTCTTAAAAAAAATCACTTTTCAAGGAAAGTTAGAACCCAGGATGTCCAACTAATTTGTCCATAACTACTGTGATTAATTTTAATCACTTTACTAATCATTGTGGTAAAAAAAAATAACATGGCATTATTTAAAACTAAATATTAGACTCAAAACAAATTTGTTTCATTTTTTTGAAATTGACATCATATAATTGTAAAAATTAATATTAGTTTTCATCCTAAAGACAAAACAAAATAATTTATTTTTAAAGTAGAAAATGTTCAATAGATTGTTAGGATTTTTTATTCATTTTCAATGTGAAATTAATTCTAATGAATTTCAATTTAAAATTTGATGCAATACTTTACTACTAGGACTTCAAAAATAATTGGTAACAACTTTTATCCTTAATAATTAGTTAGATAAAAAAGGAAAGTTTTATCTAAAAATCATTATTTTCAATATTTATCAAAAAATGAGGATTCTCTGAAAAATACCAAAAAATTCACCCGAAGCTAATTTTGTAGTTTTAAATTAAAAAAATAAGTTTATTTTATCATATTCAATTTCTAAATGTCTCAAAAATTACTTTCATTTTTAGAAGTAGTTCATTTTAGAAAACGATGTTTTTAAACATTAAAAAGACTTTTCCAAAATTAATTACTTTTGGTATCAATATGTTTTATTTATATAAAATAATAATAATAAATATTTGAAAAGTAGTTATTATAATTCATATTAGTATGTTTAATGGATAAATTTTAATTATCTCATTTCAACAATTAAAATAACAAAAATGGATGTTTCATAGAAACATAGTGTTACGTGTTGTACACAAATTAAGTGTAGCGTGCTTCATATACCAAGTCAGCGTTGAATGAAACATAGATGATGTTTGGGTTTCATGTGAAAGTAATATTTGAAATACTAATTTTGATGGTATAAATGAGAATTTAATTTTATTTAAGAAAACAAGTCCGTAAAAACTCTGGGAGTTTATAAAAACTACAGAGTCATCTTGGATTTTTATAGTAGTTAAATATTACTAAGTGGAAATGGGATGATGTCTCTATATATTTTTTGATTGATTTTCTATAGATTTATTGAGGTACTAATCCTATGTGGTTCATTTATAAATGATCATGATGGATTCTAATTTCAAACTGATCCAGGAGACATTCTTTGTCTATAATCTTTGGTGGTTCTATATCTATGAGATGGTTTGCCTTCATAGATTCCATAGTACAAATATTTTAGATATGGACTCCTGGTTTACGTATTGTTTTAGTAATAGTCTACAGATGGTGTTGGGCATATAGGTTATTCATAGAACATCATAACACATGTAGAATATTGGTTAGTCTGAGCATATGATACAGCTTCCTGGGGAATGTTTCAAGATTCGGTCATGGATTTTGGGGTGTCGTGGGAGACTAGTTTAGTTCTCTTACAATAACATCTATTTTGATACTATACATATGGACCCTTATAATAATTTTTATATTACTTCATGATGGTCACCCCGATAGTAGTTAGAGACATGTGAGGTAGCTTTACTTGGAAACCTTATCAGGTAGGAGACTTTTGAATAGGTCAGGATTATTAGAATATCAATGGCTATTGTACAATCTCAAAAATTCTTATTTTTATCACTGTAGATGACCTCTCTAGTTTGGGTGTGTGGATTGGGTGTTTTTATGACTCTCACTAAGGTTGGGAAATAGGAGAATCATGATATAGGATAAGATTTCACCACGATATGTCGAGTCGCTCGATTTTTTTGAGAGAGTCAGGCTAGTTTTTTATCAGTTGCAGTTGCCTCAAAGGTCTTCAACCATCAAATATATCTTCCGCGTATCTGAGCTGTGATGTTATAACTCAGATCCATCACACACTCTCGGTCTGGATTAGGTGGAGTTATTGGTTGATGAATCTGTTGTGGATAATCCTATGCATTTCATTGATAGGATAATGATGGTTCTCTAACTTCTATAAGTTCATCTACTATGGGTGCTATAGAAGAATGACTATTTATAGAAAGATACATTGTGGTGGGAGGTCTACGTACATGATTAGTGGCTAGATTTATTCTAAGAGGATTCTTTACTACCCTTGAAAGGGAAATTCTTGGATCAATTGATTTAAGGGGGAATATTATGAGATCCCATGTTTTCTAATGAGGTAATAATATTTTTTTTTCTAATTAATTTTATTTTTTTCTCTTCTTCACTTATACAATAATCAAGGAAATGGTCTGGTTGGTTTGATTTCTAAAAAAATTTAGATGTGTTTTAGGTGGGATTTTGGGAAATTATACGATATTTACATGTAATACTCAATGTTTATTAAATACATGATGTGTAATTACCTGGTTATGTGATTTCACATCTTGTAAAGGCATTTTCTAGGAAGGAAGACCCTATATTTATATGATGCGTTACTCATTTAAAATCCTTGTAAATTCTCAATGGTAGTTTTAAAAATTAGAGGAAGATACCTCTATTTTTTTCAATATAATGCATCACCTCGCCTCTATCACGTGTTGGAAGAACCATGAAAATAAAAAATCTAGGTTTGGTTCTTATTTTCATATCCAGACTCTATTTACTCAAACATATGTTTTATTTGATCTATGCTGATAATATCTATATTACCCTCATATTATTCTTAATTTTTCTTGGTATCAGCTATGCTATTAGGGTACAAGAAAATATGCCCAATGTTAGGGGTTATCATCCATTCTTCATTTTTCTTTTAATATGGACCGAATCCAAATCAGTTATTCAATGATCACTCTACTAAAAACCTAAATTATTTAGTCTATATTTTTTTTAGTGGATTGATTCCCTGTAGATCTAGTTCCCAAAGTGCAGAACTCTGGTCCTTCTAACGTTACCCCTAAAATTAATTGAATTATTTAATTAAATTTAACAAAACCTATTAGGGATGCCAACTAATTCCATGAGACATGATGGATATTATTTCTCCAACCAAGGCTAACCATGGGGCGTGTCATTGAGTTTTCCTATTGTTTGGATCCACCATGGGGTGTGTGTTTGATCTTCTGATCACACTGTGATTCACTTTTTCATTTTCACCCCTACACCAATATTTTAAACTGAATTTGTATTATAAAGTAAAAATATAATAACAAATTTCACTTCATTTTAGATTCAATTATTATTTTTTTCACTGTTAAAAAGGGAAATTATACTTGTTTTGATATTTTCATTGAAGTTTGAGGTGATTTGGATTCCCGAGAGATCATCTAGAAGAAAAATTGGCCAAACTGAGTGGCATCACCTACACATCTATCCACTATTTTGATCATTAATTGAATTACATGGATCCCAAACTGATGAAACATTGTTTTCCAATCAAACAACTCGTGGGATATAAATCTTCTCAAGGAATTGAAGCCAAATCAGGCCATCTGGTGGCCCATTTGAACCATTCTATCTAGGGTACAGAATCTACCCAAAATTCAAATGTTTGGTTTGGTCTTTTCACAATATATCCCAAATCATTTTTCTAACAGCCGCCAAATTCAACAGGGATACCTTCAAGAGGTCTTCCAACAACTCTTCTATTTTTGTGAAGTCGTGATATGACTATATAATTTTTTAAAACCAAGACACCACTAGTATATCAAAAACAAGGTGCTCAAAACCATGTTCCATTTTGGCTATAAAAAGGAACCATGGGCACCATATTTGTATGTTCTTCCAGAAGAAAAATCTCTTCCAATTTAGAGTCCTATAGCAGTTTCCTCAACCTCTTATAAGTTTTGGAGTCCCCTATCCTCATTGGGGGGTCAATAAAGAAGAAGGAGTTTCACCAGAGCTTCCTCATCCACCCGATGTCGAGCTAGGTGATGGTTGATCATTACAAGGGAGATACACACTTGAATAGGGGGTTCTGGAACCTAATTATATATTGGTTTTGTGTATATTGTGGTTTGAATTGTTCTATCATATGTATCATAACTTATTTTAATGCATTGAATTGAAACACTTTTTAGTTCATAACTGATCGGTGTGCGACTTGTGTTGTTTTGATTAGACAACCTTATAACTCTTTTCTTTCTCATACATTTGATATTTCAATGTTCTATTACCAACATTAAATCATTCTAAGGTTCTGTAACTTGACTACATGATTTATATGTCTAATTTTAGTTCTAATCGCATCATTTTAAGAGGCTTGTGGGTACCCAAGATCTTGGTTATCACTAAACCAAAGGATCCCACTAAAAAATACTAATAAATTAATATTGAGGAACTCTTAAAGTTCTATAGTAACTTAGAAATTATCACTTATTTATCTCATATTTTTCAAAACCCACTTGGTCATTCAAATTTATAACTCTTTAAATTAATTTACTTTCTTGAAACTGTTTTCAAAACAAACAACCTCCCCCCTCTTTTGTTCTTCAAAATTAAAAATACAAACACAAAACCAATCAACAACCCTTGAGATATGCCCTAGGGTGTGGCCTAGACTATTAAACAACCTTAAAAACATAATCGATTTGACTTTTCATGATAGTGCAGTCAAATTTTGGTTCCATTTCTCGAAAGAACATTTGTTTTTAGAGCGTGTTTTTTATATGTTTTTTTTAAATTTTTTAATATTTATTTGTTTTATCTTATACCATAACCAATATAATTGTGTTCTAATTTATAACATGTGTTGTTTTTGTTCATGACGCATTTTAATCTGAGATATTTACCACCTTTCCAACCTGAACCAAAGAGGTCCTTACGTCAGTGACCCTAAGACGCATAAGATAACACTTCAAAGGTGGACACACATGAAAACAATACTCTTCTTGATCATTAATCTTCTTCGTCTAGAACCAAAATCAGAACTAAAATAAACATTCATAAGATGGATGAAAATAACCAGACATTAAAATAATTAACCTCACCTGATGTAGATATCTAACCCAGTTACAATCAAATTCAAGGTGAGGTAATAAATTTTAAACAAAACCATGGTATGGTTAATTTATTACCAAGATTCCATGGAATCACTGAGGAAGATCCACACAAGCATTTAAAAAAAATTCAAACATTTTTTCAACCTTAAAATGAGATAATGTGGAATGAATAACAAGTAAATCTTAGATAATTACTCTTTTCTTTAAAAGATACATCAAAATATTAGTCTTATTATGTAATTACCCCATAAGAGGCTAGGCAAACATGAAACACCTATTTCATGAAAAATATTTCCCTACCTCTTGAACTACAACAATAAGGAAAAATATATGTGGTATAAGACAATCTTAAGGGGAAACACATCATGAATATTGGGAATGATTTAAAATATTATGTTCAAGTTGTCAAACCACCAAATAAGTTATCAACTTTCAATATAATATTTTCAAGAAGGATTAATTCGGATTGATCATAACATGATTGATGGTGCAGTAAGTGGTGCACTGGTAGATAAGACCCTGATTTCTACAAGGACCCTTATTGAGAACATGGCACAAAATACTCAACAATTCTATTCAAGGTCTAGTGTACCCATTTGAGGTGTCCATGAGGTGCAAAGTACTGAATTCTAGAAGGAGGTGGACACAAAGATTGAAGAGGTATGTACCCATCTTCGACAACTTTCTCTTTCCCAAAGGAAATCCCAATATCTTCCTCCCATCCACTGTGGAATCTTCTCTTCTGAAACCCATTATTCTGACCAATGCCCCCAATTGAGAGAAACCTCTGAGATTTGTGAAGCTATATTTCCAAGACTCCACTATAACAAACCCTTTAGGAAAGATGCATAATATCGATCCAAATCTGGGTGAAAAAATCCAATGCTTTTAGGCAATGGATTACTCAAACCAACCTCATCAACTATGGAACCAACAAGGGCATAGTAGTCATCCACTACTACCACCCAGAAATCCTCAACTCCCCCAAAGGCCTTTCCAACCACCCCCTCTATAACCTAAGCCTATCCTTGAAGATATGATGAAACAAATGGCCACCAAGAATCTCCAATTCCAACAAACCACCCAAGAATCCATACAAGAACTAAAAATCCAATTAGCATCTCAACCATTTTTCAACCCTAGAGATAATGGGAATCATAGTGCCATCACCCTTAGTAGTTGAAAACAACTTGAAAGTCAGATGAATCCTCCATTAGATATTCCCCCCCCCCCTTGAGGAAACCTCCATCCCAACCATTAAAAATGTCCAAAAATTTTAAAACTCATGTCTTGAGAAAAGCCCTTCCAACGGAAAGAGTGTGCATGTCGATGAGTCTCCTATCCACCCAATTTTTCTTCTATTTACCCAAAGGTACAAACAACCTAGAAAATAAAAGGAAACTAAACTCTATAATAAAATTTTGGAAACATTCAAAGAAGTGCTGGTAAAAATCCTTTTGATTGATGCTATGAAACAAATTACAAGATATGTAACATTTTTAAAAGAGTTGTGTACACATCGAAGAAGACTTCACGGTGATGAGAAGGTATGTTTGGGGAGGAATGTCTCAGCATTGATAGAACCTTCAATTCCAACCAAATACAATGATCATGGGACATTATCGATTCCATGTACCACAGGGGGTATTATTTTTCTAATTATAATTCTTTATTTGGGAGCTTCTATTAATGTGATTCATCACTTTGTTTACTCTTCATTTCAAGTCAGTTAACTAAATCCCATGATAATAGTCATTCAAATAGAAAATTGAAGTACCAAACACCCTTCTGGTGTGTTTTGGAATTTTCTTGTGCGGGTTTAAATTTTAATTTTTCCTAGTGATATTTATGTTCTTAAAATGGAAGATGATATGAAGAATGTACAAGACCCAACTATATTGGGGAGTCCTTTTTTTAAAACTGCCAAAACCTTAGTTAATTTCCATAATGTTACATTATTTATGGAGTTTGGTGGTGACATATTCCATACCAAAATCCTTGATTCCATGAAGTACCCCTCAGAAGAACATTCATCTCTCCCTATTAATTCAATTGATGTACTCCCTTCCCCAAAAAACACTACTTATCATTCCCCCGATCCCCTTTATATGTTTTCATCCTTGATTGAAATTATTGTTAATGAATCATGCATTGATTGTGGTTGTGTTCTAGAAAAGTGTTATGAATGTTTATTAATTGATATTTTCTTGAACAATAAGGATCCAATGATCATCAATGATACTGCTAAGCTTCTAAAAGATCATTCCTCCATTGAGGATGATAAAATTGACTAGTTAGGTGAGATCACTGACCTCTCAATTTTAAACACACTCCCATCAATCAAAAATCCACCAGAATTGGAATGGATAAAACTACCTCAAGATTTAAAATACTCATATCTTGAGAATGGAAACAAGTTTCCCATCATCATTTCTAGTTAACTATCTCAGGATCATGAATTGTGACTTATAAAACTATTGAGTGAGTATACACAAGCATTGGGATGGACACTTTCGGACATTCATGGTATTATCCCATCAGTTTGTACACATCATATTTTTTTAAATAATGAAGAAAAACTAGTTTGGCAGGAACAAATTCAACAGAACCCAACCCTCTTAGATGTCCTTAAAAATGATGTAATAAAATATTGGTTGTTGGAATCATTTACCCCATCTATGACATCCAATGGGTTCATCCTGTTCAAGTAGTTACTAAAACAATTGTACTAACAAAAATCAAAAATTAAATCAATGAATTGGTTCCAACTCATGTGAAAAATAGTTGGTGTGTCTGTATAGACTGTCTCCAACAAAACTAACACACTAGGAATGAATATTTCCCTTTTCCATTAATTGACCAAAATCTAGTGAGGATAGAAGCTAAGTCCCACTACTATTTCCTTGATGAGTATTCTAGATACTTTTAGATCCATATTGACCTTGAGGATCCAGAAAAGGAAACCATCACTTTCCCCTTTGTCACATTTGCATATACGATGATTCCATTAGTTATGTGAAATGCTTTGGGTACATTCTATGGATGCATGGTTTCTATTTTTTTAGATTAGCTGAAGAATTTCATAGAAGTTTTCGTGGATGATTTCACTATGTATGGATCAGATTTTGATGAATGTTAGAGTATTCTTGCTTCTATCGAACATCATTGAATTGAAAATAATCTCGTATTAAATTATGAGAAATTCCATTTCATAGTGCGACAAGTTATAGTTTTGGGACATGTAATTTTTGGGGATGTTATTTGAGTAGATAAATAAAAAGTGGATGTCATTTATTCCTTAACATTCCCCAAAAACGTATGGGATGTGTAGTCGTTCCTTGGTCATGCTGGATTTTACCATCGTTTTGTTTGTGACTTTAGTAAGATTTCACTCCCCCTCTCTTGGTTACTTCAAAAAGAAAATATTTTTTTGATGATGAATTTCATGATGCTTTTAATAAGTTAAAATAGAGTCTCACATCACTCTCAGTAATCTAACCACCTCCGTGGGATTCACCATTTGAGCTCATGTGTCATTCCTCTAACTATGAAGTTGGAGAAGTCTTTTCAAAAAGGGTCAATTGTACTCCACATGTCATTGCATATACCTCACATACATTACACCATGCCCTCGAAAAGTACACCACAACTAAAAAAGAATTCGTTTCCATTGTGTTTTCCTTGGACAAATTCAGGTTATACCATTTGAGGTATAATGTCATTGTGTTCTCAAACCATGAAGCCCTCTAGTATCTCTTTAAGAAACAGGAAGCCAAACAATGTCTCATTCTCTAGATGCTCTACCCTCAAGAATTAAATCTAGAAATTAGAGATTAAAAAGGAGTAGAGAATTTAGTGGTAGACCATATCTGTAGGATTCCCCCACATTTGGACATTGACACATACCCCTGTATTCTTATGAATGATATGTTTCCCGATGAGAAATTTTACCAAGTTCAAGATGATATTCCTTAGTATTCAGAAATTTTACATTATTTTGTAGAATCTTTCATTCCTACTTATTTCCTTAAAAACCATGCACGTCATCTAAAACATGAGTCTTGTTGGTACATTTGGGATGACCCCTAACTCTGGTGTACATATAGTGATCAATTCCTTATAAATTATGTTCCTAATAGTGAGTTTCAGTCTCTCCATAGATTCTGCCCCATTGTTGCTTGTGGGGGCCACTTTGGTACCCAACGGACTGTTCATAAAGTCATTGATAATGGTCTCTTTTAGCCAACACATTTTTGGGATGCCCATTATTTTTTAAAATATTTTCCTCATAGTCAATGAATGGGTAATGTATCTAAAAGAAATGAAATTCCCCAAAAACATGGATCTTTCATGACATTTTTTATGTCTACTGTATTGAATTTATGCGTATATTTTCTAACTCCTCTGAAAAAATGTAAATTATTTTGATAGTTGATTACGTGTCAAAATGGGTTGAGACAGGAA
The DNA here is from genome assembly GCA_963277665.1 of Viscum album. Lineage (NCBI taxonomy): Eukaryota > Viridiplantae > Streptophyta > Magnoliopsida > Santalales > Viscaceae > Viscum > Viscum album. Next base: position 74,931,942 of record OY728127.1, on the reverse strand, counting down.
CTACAAGGACTGATGATTCTCTGGAATTTATAGAATTTCTGAGAACCCAAATTTTATGTAGGTTTGTCTTACTTAGGTTCATCATTAGTGACCAGGGTTATTATTTATGAAACTATCCAATGGAATCTATTTTGTGTCAGTATGGGGTCGGGTATTGAGTGTCGACTACTTATCACCCACTGGCCAATGGCCAATCCGAGTTGTCAAATAGATAAGTAAAATATATTCTTTAAATAATGGTTCAACCTAATATAAATGATTGGAGTCTTAGGCTTGATGATTCCTTAGGGGATTACCATACTTCATTCAAAACTCCCATTGGAATGTCATCCTATTGGCTTGTGATTGAAAATAGTTGTCACCTACCTATTGAGATTGAGCACCGAGCCTACTGGTCCATCAAACAATACAATTTCAATCTTTCAGGTGCAGGAGCATAAAGTAAGTTATTGATTTATAAGATGGGGGAAATCAGATGATATGAATATGAGAAATCTAGAATTTATAAGGAGTGAACCAAAGCATCCCACAACTGTCTCATCCTTCATCGTTAATTCATCATTGGGCATAAGGTCCTCCTATACAATGCAAGGATGATGTTTCATCTGGGTAAGCTTTGTTCCTGTTGGCTTGGACCATACACTATTACTAATGTATCTACATTTGGTGTTCTTCAGGTTTAAAATAAATAATCTAAGAAAACCTTCACTTTAAATGGTACCCAGCTAAAGTAATTCCACGAAGCCCTTCCAGAGTCCCCGATAGAGGAACTCCATGTTCAAGAATTAAATTACCAATAAAACCCACCAGGTTTTAACCATCCTTTCCACATTCTAATTTATTACATTGGGGACACTGCACACTCATAGTGTGGGGGGAATGGGTACATTCCTATGTTAGTTAGTAATTTTCATCTTCTTTTTTATTTCATCACTTTTTCACATTCTTTATTGTATTTTTAATTTTTCCCATGTTGTTCAATTCAGTAATATTTTCATCATCTTTCTTCTTTATTCTCTTTTTAACCTTTTTTATGGTATTTTTACTCCCCCCATATGGTCACCAAATCATGGGACAAACTTAAAATGCATATTGAAATATTTTATTCCATGTTCATTTAACATTTGAAAAAAACCCTAACGCTTTTATGGAATATATATTTGTATAAATTTAACAGGAGAGAGTGATTTAGGGTGAATTGGTTTTCTTTCAATAATATAAATATTTGTATATCTATGAAACCATTGAGATGATTTATGCCCCTTGTGTGAGTAATTTTTGGGAGAACTGTGTCACTATTATCTCCATACATTTTTTCACCAAACCACAATGTATGAATATTTATTACATAAGAGAGGGTAAATATATGTTGGGTTACTATTTTTTCTCTTAAATAGATATTACCCTTTGTTTGTTCCTTATCTGATATATTTCATTACTATACCAGATTGAACTATGTGTGTGTTCCTGATATCTGACTATTGTACACCATAAAAAAAATCAAAAAATATGGTTCATGTCTTAGGCAGGTCAAAAAACACCCCTCCTCAACCACTGATATTGTTATAATGATTACAATTATTGTATTTAGGAGATCAAAAAATGGTTGAGAGGTGAGTGTGAAATTGTTTCCAAATGAAACTTCAGAAAAGAAAATGTGGGGAGTGATGAAATATGTAACATATGGGGATATTTATGTCAGGATATTATGGTTTGACTTCTAGGAATTATTAAGTGAGTGGATCTTCAAATATGATTGCAATGGATGTCATGAAGGTTTAGTGGACAAACTAATTTATGCTGAAAAAATAATTAAAATAACCTATATTTATTGGATAGAAAGTAGAAAGAATAGTATGGAATTGTTTTCACACACACACATGGAGATTTAGTGGCATGGTTGACTTCTGAATTCCTTGATCAATTTGGTATTATGATACAATTTTAAATTCACTTTGATATGATTTGTGAGACATCCTTTTTCACTTTCACTAGGAAGAACTCCTTGGTGTGTTTTAAGCATTGATTATATTACTTTAATGAATTAAAGTTTCCAAAAAATTTAAATCCTCATGATGTGGGTAATATATACATTAATAATTTCTGAAAATTTATCTTTTCTTAGGAGTGAAAATGTTTAGGTGTGGCGGTGTGATCATATTGTGATTCATTTTTTTTCATTTTCACCCTTACACCAATGTTTTAAACTGAATTTTTATTATAAATTAAGAATATAATAAAACATTTATCTTTAGTTTAGATTCAATTATTTTTTTACCACTATTAAAAAAATTATACTTTTTTGATGTTTTCATTGAAGTTGGAGGTGATTTGGAGGCCCCAAAGATAACCTAGATGAAGAATGGGCCAAACTTCAGGGCATCTGATGAAAATTTGTCCACTGTTTTGAGCTGTCCGAGACCAAATAGGCCGAAACATTATGGTATGCTCTAAAACATTAAGGCATACAACACTTCTTAAGGAACTGAAGCCCAATTCGTTCATCTGGTGACCCATCTGAACCATTTTTTCTAGGGGATAGAATCAGCTTGAATTCAAAAGTTTGGTCTTTTGACCATATATCCCAATATATTTTTCTAATGGCCTATGAATTTGATAGAGAGACATACAATAGGCTGGCCAAAAACTCTTCTATTTTTTCCACGTCGTGATATGGATTTATACTATTCCAAAACCGAGACACAGGAGGTATCTCAAATACAAGGTGCTCAAAACCGTGTTCCATTTTGACTATAAAAGGGTACCATGGGCACCTCACTTGTATGTTCGACCATAAGGACACAATCTGACATTATGGAGTCCTATATGAGTCTCCTCCTCATCCTAGAAGTTCTACAAGCACCTATCCTCATAGGAGGATCAAGAATGAAAAGGAGTTACATCCAATCTTCCTCCTCCCGATATTGAGCTAAGTGGTGGGTGATCATTGAGAGGGAGATACACACTTGAAGAGGGATTTCTGAACCATAACTATCTATTTTTTGGTGTATATTATTATTTTAATTTTTCTATCATATGTATATTAACTTTTGTTGATGCATTGAATAGAAACAATTTTAATTCCATAACTGATTGGTGTGCTATTTTAAGTGTGTGTCTTGTGTTGTTCCAATTGGAAACATAATAACTCTTTTCATTCCAAACCATTTGAGATTTCAACGTTCCTTTAAAAAATGTAACTCATGCTAAGTGGATGTAACTTGACTACATGATTTTATTGTCAAAGATTATTTCTAATCGCATCATTTTAAGAGTCTTGTGGGTAACCAAGATCTTGGTTAACCCTCAACCAAAGGATTACGCTAAAAACTAATAATCAATTAAGAATGAGTAATTCTTCAAGTTTTGTAGTAACTTAGAAATAAAAACATATTTATCCCATATTTTTCACAATCCACTAGGTATTTCATATTTATAACTCTTTAAATTATATTAATTTCTCGAAACGGTTTTCAAAACCACCTCCCTCTTTTGTACTTCTTATTAAAAATATGCACTCAAAACCAATCAATTCTCCTTGAGAGATGAACTAGGTTCTCCCGTAGACTATTATTAATCCATAAAACATAATCAATTTGACCTTTCATAAGAGCGCCTTCAACTTTCGTATATCTGTGAAGCACAATTATATAAAATATTAAATAAATTTATTTTCATAGAATTTCTTTACATCCTATTCACATTTTTTTATTTGATGAAATGGTTTATATGTAATTGGTATATGAGTGGGTAAACTCATGGAGTGGAATATTTATATGAATGATGAATTTAATTAAATGATGAATTGAAATGGTAGTGGATTCCTTTTTTGTTATACCTTGGATCTTGATTCCATTAGAGGCCATGAAAATGCCTCTTATTAATCTTTAATGTGGTGGTAGATTCCTTGAAAAGAGATTGATCATTGGGTCTTGATTCTATGGAATTTCGTGGTCCTTTCTACCCCATGGATCCAACTTGAATTTGATTGCAATAGAAATGGTATATTGACTTTCACCATAGACCCAATTCATGTCGAACAAAGATTCCATCAAGATGATCAGGGGGCTCTGTGAGGATTCCATGGTTTCTTATACCTTGGATCCTTCCTTAATGCATTAGATATTTCTAATATAAGGCTATGTGGTGGTAAATGTGGCATGATAAATTATAAGGTTTGGCCATGGTTTATATGAAACTTTTGGTTTTATGGAATGGTCATTGTTTTAAATATCTATTTACAATTTGTTATTTTTACAGTATCTTCACATTTCATTGGCAGGGATCCTTGTATGGATTTACATTATCATTTTTTGGTTAATTTTAATGAGGAACACTAATTTCATTACTTCAATACCTTTTATATCGTGCACTCTTCTTTATCTAATATTGAATAACACGAATATGTTATTGACACTAAGGGTGGTGACCACCTGGTATTTTATCTCACACAATGTTCAGGCTTCCAGTGGGACCCAGATAGAATATATGGATGCTTGTAGGGATTAGTGAAATTCCCCATAGTTTGATACTTGACTAGTTACAACTTAGGAGTGGGGGAGCAGAGGGTTGACATGATGCTCATGATGCTATGTGGAGATATTAGTTTTTCAATATTGTACAATTTGATATATGTATTATACACATTCCATGTATAGCTATTTTTTATGATTTGTAGAAACATGGCATGATCATCATATTTTACATTTTTGTAGATATTTTTTTTATATTCCAATTTTTCTCAAGATTCATTTATTTTGGGTTACTAGTTAGAGCATTCTTAATCATTTTAGTCACCTATATAATAGTTATTCTACACTCTAGTAATTAGGGTATAGTCTCCAAAAGATCATACCCTATTCCCTCGCTGCTAGTTAGTAGACTTTGTCACTTAGGGAGATGCGCTTAAGGAATGTGAGACACTAGCTGGGGGCACCAGATAGTGGAACCTGGGTTGGGTCATTACAAAAACAATTTCCCCAAATGGTAATCCCAAGCCCCAATAATTTTAATGATTCTAGAATGATATATATCTTTATGAATTTTTATAGACCTCTTAGTAATTCTATACAACTATTTATGATATATCATTCTCAAATAAATATGATATCCCAACTCCTCATAAAGGCCTCTCTAAAAGAGGGAAGTAAAATGAAGACCCAAATCAAATAATATGGAATCTGTAACTCTATGAAAACCAAAAATACCTCTCATATAGATATTTACAAACTCATCTTCTTTGGTTGTATAGTGAATTGATATAATTTTAGGTGATTTAATCAGTGTATCGATCACAACACTTATCACATATTTCTTTCTCTGGGTACAAGGAAATCAAACAAAAAAACCATGGGATATCATTTAATTCTAAGAAGTAAATTGATATGGTTTACGAAAATCTAAACGTCTCTAGTGCTCGACCTTGAACTGTTATAAATTATTAGAGTGATAAAAAAATTAGCAGGGTCACATCTCAAACGTGGCCACCAAAATAGATGATGCATGGTAGAGAACACATTCATGGTTCCTGAGTGGGCTTCCAACCAAGAATGATGTAAATTTCCCACCACATATTTTGATACCATTAACAAAACAACAAAATGATTCTAAACGCATAAAATACACATCATGGAAAATGAACACTTAATAAGAATTTCCCCTTCTTAAAGAGGGCCTCTAAAGATTTGAAACTCACCGTGGAGCTGATGTTCCTAAAGAGAAATCTCTATAAGAGAATAGTTAAACTAAACACTAGTTTCAAAAACCACATACCGTAGTTTATAGACTCCAATATGAAACTATCAAAAAAGATTCATCAGGTTCCACTCTTATGATGAATCTTTAATGGTCTGGGTCATAAGATTAATGGTCCAAGAATTATAGATGACAACCCCTATCACTAGGGTATAAGTGAAGTCAACGTCAAAATACTACAGGTATTCCACCAAATGTCATTGGTTGAGATTCTAATATTTTTTAGAGAATATGTAACTCAATCGATTTTTGTCTGAATACATGGTAATCCTTAATATTTAAAGGTAATGTCACCGACTATTAATCAGTTTTATCAAAGATATGAGTTTAATGTCTTTTTTTGGATAATTTTTCTCATGTGGCCTATGATTTTGATATCAATAAGTAGTTGATAGGATCAATCTTCATAAGAACATATCCCAAAACTGAACCTGATGTGTCACAAAAGACTATATAGCCCTGACCACCCTTCAGAAGAGTAATCATCGGTTCAGTATTCAAAGAACATTTATTCTCTACAAATGAAGTATTATGTTTATCATCCAAGAATAATTTATATCCTTCCATGTTTTAGTAGTCATTGGAGATCCCAATATAGTGTAATCCTTTTAAAACTAGAAATAAAACATAAATAAATCAAAGAATCCTAAAATATCAAAAAAAATTGAGTTGTTCCCATGAAATAATTGCTTTCACCTTCTCAAGATCAACCACTATACCATGTTATTACACCTTAAGTCCCAAGATATTTACTTAAAAATCTATAAATCACATTTTGATAGTTTGGAAAAAAGAAGGTTATTTCTTAATAATTATAGAACTACTCTAATATGATTCACAAGATCCTCCTTAGACAACCAGTAAACAAGGATTTCATCCAAAAATACCACGATGAACATATAAATATACTTTTGGAATATCATGTTCATTAAATCCTTAAATACTGAAAGATCATTGGTTAGACGGAAAGTCATGAAAATGTTATCATAATGTATGTACCTACTCTGGAAGGGGGATTTCTAAATGTTAGATTCCTTTATTATCTATGGATGGTAAATAAATCTAAGGTAAAACATTAAAAACCACTTCACACATTTCATCTTGTCAAAATAATCATCAATTTGATGTCATGGATTCCAGTTATTTTCCATAACTCTGTTGAATTTTAAGTTTTCAACAAAAAGTTGATGTGACCCATCACATTTAATAATGAAGTGCACTAGTTCCGCCTAAGGTGATGCACTTGGGTGTATAAATACTATCTTTTAAATATCATCTAACCTTGTTTTCAACTATTTTATTTTATAATATTCCATGTTGTAATAATTAATAGATAGTTTTTCAGTACCATATATTAAATCAAAAGAAGACACTACCTATCATACTATTAGAAAACCAGATAATTCTTAAAAATCATTGATAAACATGATGAAAAGTATAGGTAGATAATCACCCATTTATTCTCACACCAGATAAAAAGAAAATACTGATATTACTTTTCCCAACTCTAGATATATAGGATCAGCTCTACCCGACCTCACGTCTCGTTCTCCCTAAAAGACACGAGACACCTCAACAAGTGCCATAACGTAGACCCATCATAAATAACAATAAATTTTGGAATTATTAGTAATAAACAAATACATAATGAATTTGAAATCAATAGGTATTAGTTTGAGAACTAGATAATACCAAGAGGGAATGATCTTTTATAAACATAACACAGAAGAAGGAAAATGGTGACCCTTCGCTCTCTTTATTCTGTGGAGTGTAGTAATATCCATCACATAAGATAAAATCTATGTAGCGGGATGTAAAATTAGGACTTCTACATTAGATGTATTGATATCATTTAAAGGTACACGTTTTTATATGTACAGTAATTATTTTGGGTTTTACCTTGGGGTGTGTTCGGGTAAAAAAATTAGAAAATAAATTAAAGAGGGTAGTGCATGGTTGGCACAGAGGTTTGCATAACTGTGTGCCCTGGACCAAAAAACCATGAAACACAAGATAGATGGATTTTTCATGGTATCACAGGGTTTTTTTGAAATGTACACCATATTGGGAGAAACTATGGACCCCCTTAAATAAGTTCATAGTTCAGGGGAATGGTTTGGAGAAATTGTGCGCCCCGAGCACCAACCATGCATACAAAATTTCAATCCCCTATATTATGTCAGTAAAAATTATGAATCATGATAAAATAACCCAAAACTTTGTACCTAAAAATATATTCCTACCCTCTTAATTATAAAGTCCCATGGTGGAATTCCATGAAATTCTAACCTCTATTATTTGCAAGTCGGTATCCGGACTAATGATATGAAGTCTCCTTATATTTGAATACTATCCGGTTTGGTTTCACTTTCTTCTTCCTTTAATATACAATTCTAGAAAGGGTGTGTTGTTCTTTTTTTATTACATGGAGATCTGGTTTTGCAGATCTAGATCTTGGACTGTAGATTTAGATCAAGATTTAATGGATATTTATTGGTTCGATCTTGGATTTTGGTTTAAAATTTGGTTCTCATTCTACGTAATTAGTCGACTGAATTTGGTGATTGTCGTTAGGTGAGAATTCGTAAATGAATTTAGGATTTTATCTATTATTCAAATCCCATAGTCATGATTGAAATTACATATATGTAATTTTATAATTTCTATTGTTCTTTTAGAAATTATAAAATCTTAAATAGAATTAATTAATGTCATCAATTAATTGATATTTGTTTTATAGATTTGATTGAATAATGTTGTTATGAATTGTGATAATTAATTGATGAACTATTTATTGAGATATTTTGATTGTGATTTTGGATAATTAATTGTAAGAATAATTATTGACATATTGGGAATATTAAATAGGAATAATTAGCTGTTGAATTAATTATTAGAATATTAGGATCATTTATTATAATTTATTAATCATGAATTTAATTAATAAGAAAATGTTATTAATTAATTATTGAATAAATTAATTGGATGAACTTTATTAATTAAATTTTGAATTAATTGAAATAATATTATGTGATTTTTCTAATTGTTGGGGTTGAACTTCATTTTATTATTAATGTAAAGAACTATTTTTTCTAGGAAGAGGGATACCCATTACATAGCCTAAAGGCCCAAGGCCATGTGGCCTAAATGTAGGGCTTGAAAGCCCGTTTTATGTCCCAAAGGTCCCTTTTGTGAATAATACTACTATAGTACCTGGGTTGCTACAGTATCATCGCCGATACATTTCCTGCTACAGTACCTCTGCTACTACAGTAGCTCCTAGAGTTCTGCTACAGTAGACCAAGAATTCCTCCCCTTCACGAATTTGATCGTATGTATTTTGTATGCCAAGTACGAGCCTATACCACTTGGGTATAGGATCGTTGTTAAGTAAATCTTCATGATTAATTAATTGATGAAATTAATTAATGGACATGGATTAATTAAATTATGATTTTATTAATGTAATTTTGTGATGGTTATTACTGATAAGAGGATTAATGTTGATTAATCTTGGTAGATGTGATAATGTAAAAACATGTTACATTGAGATGCGTGTGATAATTTGATATGTTGTGATGTCTGTAAATGATTAATAAATGTGGTGTGAGATAGGTAATGAGGATTAAAATACACATTGGGAAATAGATATGGTGTTATACAGCAAATGCATGCATGGAAAAATTTATGGGATAAGGACTGATCCTCCTAATACCCATGAATTGTGGGACAAGGTTTGATGATCCAAATACCCATGAGGTGAGATATTGGGATAGATTCTATAAATACACAGTGGATTCTAGATATGGTGTTCTACAATGGGGTACTTCACATGGAATTCTACACCTAAAATGTTGGCATCGAAAAATAGTTCTAATTTCTTATATTATAATTTTAATGAAATGGATAATTAAATACCATTTGTTAAATGATTTTTGAATTTAATATGTGATATTTCTAAAACTATGGAATGGGTAGAAATATGTATTGTGTATTTGGTGTCCTCAGAAACTGTATAGATTATGTGGTCAAATAAATGATAATTAAATAAATGTAAATTTTATACATTATTGATTGTATTTCATTCTTTATATAACTACATTCTCTATATTAACTAGATTAATTTTATACATCATTGGTGGTGGCATGATATGTTATACTCAGACCATACTTGGGATACCTGATCGTTACTCCAATATACTTCTTGTCTACTGAACAAGACAAGGGGAAAGTCCTGGTGCAAGATGGCTAATTTTAAATTGATCATTGATGAGGGTACCAGACATGGTTTGGGCCCTGCTTCATATTTTCTATTGTATTTATTTTGTGGATTTCATTTTGACACATGGAACATACTTTATCATAGCATGTCTACTATTATATTTTGATATAGTATTTTTAGTTTTAGTCATCTTGTGATACTGGAATTTTTATGGTTATGTAAAATATGTTGGTTATTTGTATTTATGTATATTGTTGAGATACTTTGATAGAGTGGTTATAGTCTCTCCACTACTGATATTTCACCCACTCTACTATTCAGAAGCCTCTAGAATATGGGGAGGTGTTCTTGAGGTTACATCGCTAACCGACTCATGGTAGCAATGTGTGGTACCCATTTTGGGACGTTACAATGTGGTAGCAAAGGTGGTTACTATTATTTTTTTTTTCATACTATTTGGGAAAGGTAGACTAGATTATATGATGATTCGAGCCTTGTTTAAGATGTCTATCATAGGAGTAGTGAACCCATGAATGGTTTTTAAAAACCAAGACCCCAACGTGTTTTTGTGGTTACAACTATTGGTTGTAAATGTTGAATTTTATTTCACCTTGGGTGATGCACATGTTGTGTTATTTGACTGTTGTTTCAAATATTTTTTTGTGATTTTAATTATTTTACAGTATTTCATGGATGTTTATATTTTATACATCATTCTAGGAACTCAATATTATTGGGAAATGCATCATTTTCTGAATGCATGAGAAACTGTGTTATGATTCAGTTTAGAAACCTGAAATGTTTTCCCAATCTTCTAAAATTCAAATGAAAATGGTTCCTAACATGAAATTTTCAAATGATTTTAAAACGATGAAAAATGAGAATAAATGGGTGTCTAAATGAGAATATTGAATAATAATAATGTGTTTATCCTTTTCAAATAGGACCTAGGTGTATGGTGTTAAAGGGTATTGATAGAGACTCAATTTAGACTATCGAGAGGGGTTTGGTTAAATAATTTATTGTGTTTTATTTTGTTTCTTTTAAATGTGTTGAACATGTGTTGTGTGTCCTAAGATGTGTGTATCAACTTGTAGAGGCATTCCAGTATGATGATACTTTTTTGTGAGTATAACTTTTAGACATGGCGAGGGATGATCCTCCATTAGTAGAACCTATGGCACCGATAGTGCTGTTTGAAAAGTAAGGGTGACATTTTTAACTGAACATTTCTCACCTCATCGAATTAATTGAATGAGACCCTGGGTTAATTATGAAAAAAATTCATGATCTGAAAATAGAGTTCCAATTTCTACACCCTCTAAAGTTTAAAGGAGAAGGTGTACTTGAGGGAGGTGAGTTCAAGATTGTGTATATCAAGACAATACATGACCACTTAGAGTCTCCTACTAATACGAGACTAAAATTGAGATAATATATTATATAATGATTTTCAAAAAAAGATTTTGGGAAATATATGCATAGACTAGGAGGGATGATGACTTTCTATGGAAGTAATTCTCAGAGATGTTATTGGATCACTTATATCCATAGACGCATAGGAAGGACAGATAGGCTGAGTTCATGTGATTTACTTAGGGGAGTATGTCCAAGATGTATAGTTTTTGACACTTCACAAATTTTCAATGATTTTTTCTACCATTGGCTGGTGATGAGACAGCTATAGTGAGTCATTTCTAGGATGGGTTTAAATATGAGATTAAGTCCTATGATAACCTCTTTAGGTTAAATAATTTTGAAAAGGTTTTGGATAATGTTCACATAGTAGAGGTGAACCTGAGGGAGGATACCATTGCATGGTAGGTGGTTAATGCTGGATGAGTAAGAGGTGAGACTTATAAAATTAAGAAGAATATTTCTTAGGACATTAGCTAGACCATTGGGAAGAAGAGTGTCCAAATAGAAGGATAAGATACTTAGGATCTTGTCCATGTTTTTTTTCACCAGTGCGGTAGTCCAGGTCAATTTTGTAAACATTTTCCCTAACCACTAGTGGAGTTTCAAGCATGTGGAATGATTGATCATCTATAAATGTTCTGAAGGAACCTATGACGGATGAGTAGTGATGGAGAAGCTTGACATAACCATGGTTTTGGAAGGGTATCTTGTTCACCACATCAGTTTGGCAGTAATATTTATACTGGTTGAGGAGGTAGATCTTGTTAACATTGTCCTTCTTGAAAGGATCGCACATATTAGCATAGTGGTGCAGCTCAGGGGGCTCAGATTTCATGAATGGGGAGATGGGAATGACAGTTACATGCTATTCAGTTGAAACTCATGTATAGAAAGGAAGTAACATCTATTGAGAGAGGTACTATTTATTTAGATTCTACATTATCTATTGCCTTATTTGATACATGTGCCTCTCGTTGCATTAATTTTTTTTAATGTAAATGTTTTGAGCATAGTTGGGGAGTTTTTTGAGTGGGGTTATGATGATAGATACACTTTTGGGAGTACATTTGAGAGATATCTATCTATAAAAGAGTTTCCTCTTGATGTTGGGGGTATCATTTTATAGGGGCTGACAATATTCATAAAATGAATTACTTCAACCTAATTATGGGTAAATAATGGTTAGTATTATACACTTTTGTGTCAGTTACCAAAAGTTGGACCATATGAAAGTGAAGAACAAGTATCCTCATCCATGTATTGATGATTTTTTGGCATGTTTAGTAGAGCTTGTATCATTTACTAATTATACTTGAGATCAGGGTATAATCAGTTGGGATTTTAGACATTTGATATACCAAGGATTGCTTTCATAAGCTGGTATGGCCAATAAGATTTTGTTGTAATGCAATTTGGGTTGACGAATGCACCAATAGTGTCTTCGAACATGATAAAGCAAATCTTCCATCTTTACTGAGATAATTTTGTGGTAGTGTTTGTTGATGACATATTTGTGTCTTCCAAAACTCCTGACAATTATCCCCAACAACATGACATTGTCATGAGTACACTAAGAGTGTATCAGTTATACATCTATATATCTATCTGGTAGTTTTGGATAGATTTGGTATAGATCTTGGATCATGTCATCTCAGAGGATTGTTTTTCAGTTGATCCAGTGAAGGTTCGTCCATGGTTTCTTGGGAGAATCTCTAGAATATTTTTGATATCTATAGATTGCTTGGGTAAGTCGGATATCCATATAAGTTCATATAGTACATTTCATTACTAGAAACACTGCCTTCAGACTTGGTTAAGATGGTAATAAAGTTTTAATGGTTGGAAGGATATGAAAATTCCTTCCATGAGTTGAATAAGCTCTTGAAATCAGCACTGATATTGATCATTGCCGAGATTAGTTAGGAGTAGATGGTGTATTTTTATGCTTCTACAGTCTGACATGGATTATTATTGATGCATAGATATCGAGTAATGTTTTAAGGGTCTCATAAATTGAGGCTAGATGAACAGAAGTACACTATTAATGAACTCAAGGTAGCTATTCTGGATTATTCATTGAAATTATCGTGACATTATCTGTTTGGTGAAAAGTATACTATGAATACATATCTCACGATATTAAATTAAATATTATTTAAATGATATTTGAATCTCCAGAAATGTAGTTGGGTTGAGTATATTAATTCATTCATCATTTATCTATAATATACACTCATAAAGGAAAACAATGTTGTTGATGAATTAAGAAGTAAAACATAGACTCATATAGTTTTTGAGTTTATTGTTGAATGGAAGAAGATCACTTCACTAGATGAGTTGAAAGGTGGGGTTTATGAGATTCAGTATTATATTACTCTTGTATTATAATCAGTGGAGTATAAATTACTGATCTAGATAATAAATAGTGATTATGAGGATATGGATTGTTTAGACCTGAGTTAAATCCTTGAAGGTGGGGAGTCACATTCCGCTTGAAGCATATAAGAGGATGAGATCATATATGTCAAGAATAATTTTTTTTATTCCTAGGAGTATGTGGGAGGATTTGATTCATGATATTTATACATTTATGTGGGTGTTACATCCTAGTGTGACCAAAATGTACCATGAAATATGTCAAAAAATTTGATGGCCCATCATGAAAGATTATATAGCATGGTTCATGACATGATTCTACCTGTATCAGCTAGGGAAGGCTGACCATCAATGAACTGGTGGTTTATTACAACCATTGTGCATTCTAGAGTGTATGGGATGATGTAACCATGAATTTTTTGGTGGGTCTCCCGAGGATGCCTCAGAATAATGACACTATTTGGGTATTTTTGGACATACTTGAAAAGGTAACTCACTTCTTCCCTTTAAGGGAGACATTCTCAGTGGGGCGGCTTGAAGAGTTGTATGTTTGGGAAATACTGTATCAGCATGCGGTGCCATATACTATTTTTATAGACTGTGGCACAAAATTTACATCGCGCTTCTGGTAGGTCTTACATAAGGTTCTTCGTACACAGGTTTTACTGCATACAGCTTTCCACTCATAGACAGATGGGAAGTTGAAACATAATATATCAGTTCTTGAAAATATGTTGCGAGAATGTTTCCAAGAGTTTCGTGGATCTTAGGAGAAGAACCTAGATTTTAAGGAATTCTCTTATAATAAAAGTTATCAAGAAAATATTTAGATGGAACTGTATTAGGATATTTTTGGTATACCATGTAGATCACAACTATGCTGGATGGGGGATGGTGAGTCAGAGTTGTTTAGATCGAGACTAATGGAAGAGATTTTGGATTCTTTATAGTTAGTTCAGAAGTGTATGCATAACATTCAGAGTAGAAAAATTTTATGTTTATAGAATTCAAGGACACCTAGAGCTTACAGAGGATGATTCTGTATTCCTTCGGGTGTCTTCTTGGATAGATCACCATATGCAATAGGGGAAAGTCAAGTTGGCGATCTGGTTTGCTGGACCATTTGAGATTGTGGATATTATTATGATGTTTGATTACTTATTGGATATTCCATAGTGATATAATCCCATTAAAAATTTTAATCATGTATCAAAACTATGGAATTATCACCCCAACTATTCTCACTTGATCAATGTGGATGATTTTGAGATTGAGATACATGCATCCTTTAAGAAGAATCAGATACATGTGTTTGATTACAGTGAAAAACTATTGTGGGGATAATGTACTGATAGTTCATTTTTTGTGGCAACATGGTCATGTGCATGATGAAACATGGGAGAGTGAAGTGGATATAACGGAAAAGGTCCCCAATGTTTTTACCTATGAATCCTAGATATTCGTGGTATTGTAGCTCATGGATGAGTTGCAATAAGGTGGGGAGATTGTAAGATCTCAACATTATATGGTGATTTCATAGATACATTATAGGTACTTTTTCCCTTATTTAGAGTACATTTCATTTTTTTACCTTGGAGTGTTTTTTGTTGAAAATTTTGATAGAAATGGAAGAAAGTGGGTAGTTCATGGTTGGCGTGCAGTTTCTCCATACCATGCGCCATGGCCCAACAAATCATGAAACCCTTGGTCGAGGGTTTTTTCATAGATAGTGCATTCTTTTTCAAAAAAATCCCTCTTAGTAGATATAGTTAACCCTCTAGAGGAGGGTCATAGTTATGGTGCATGGTTAGTGGAAATTGTGCACCTTGACTAGCAAACCAAGCATATGATATTTAAATATGGTAATTTTTATTAAAAAATTCTCAAAACCCCCATCTAATACCCCTAAATGCACTATCTGGATCCATTATTATTTTCTCTCAATTTCAGAGCCTCCTGATCGGATCAAAAGCCACTATGACCTTCATCCATTGCGATTTGATGCCCATATTGAAGATCTGCTCCCCTCCCTTTAAGTTAATCATATCACATTTGTTTTCCCATACTTCTTCTGTTATTATACCATTCTATAAAGGGAGTTTTCATCTTAATTTTACTTGATCTAGATCTAGTTTTGTGGATCTACATCTAGGATTTTGGATCTAGAGCAAGATTTTACCGATCTTGATTTATCCTATCTTGGATTCGGGTTTTAGATCCAAATTGCACTCTTCGTCATTACTCTACTAAAATTGGGGATTTTTGTTGGGCGATTGTTTGTCAAAAAATTGAGTATTTTGGAATATTATTCAAATTTCATAGTCATGATTTAAATTTAATGTATCAAATTATAGAATTTTTGGGGTGCATTTAGAAATTCCAAACTCTTAAATTGAAATAATTATTGTGTGAATATAATTTTTTAATCCATTGGGGATTGGATTGAATAATGTTGTTGTGAAATGCTATAATTAATTAACGAATTAATTATTGAGATATTGTGATCTTGTGTTCCCAAGATTAACTATTTAATTAATTATTGGGATTTTGGGATTCTGAAATTGGGATAATAAATTATAGAATTAATTAGGATAATATTAGGATCCTTTATTGGGATTAATTAATTATTGAATTAATTAATGGGTAAATTTGATTAATTAACTATTGAATTAATTTATATGAGAAATGTGAATATTTAATTGTGGAATAATTTAAAGTAATATATAGTGATTAATTATTTTTTGAATTTATTGATGGGAATATAAAAATTAATGGATGAATTAATTAATTGAATATTGTGATGGTTAATTTTGATAAGATTTATAATGTTGATTAATATTAGTTTATATGATAATGTGGAAAAATAAAATATTGAGATTCATGTGAAAATATTACATATTATTAAATGTGTAAATGATTGATAAATGGGGTGTGAGATGGGGACTAAGGCTTTAAATACACTCAGGGTGTTATACATGGAATTATACACCTAAATCAGGTATGATAAATTGTATGGGATATGTAATGATGCTCTAAATACCCATGATTTGTGGGACTAGGACTGATGCCCCAAATACCCATGAGGTTTGAGATAGGGGCGGATTCTCCAAATACTGATTGGTTTCTAGATAGGGTTCTCTACACTATGGTGCAAGACATAAAATTCTACACCAAAATTTTGGCATCGGACTCCGGTTAAAATTAGACATATTATAATTAAAATAAAATAGATAATGTAATACCATTTGTTAAATTATTTTCAAATTATATATCAGATGTGGCTTAGACATTATCATGGGATGAAGCAGGTATAGTAGATTGGTTATCCTTGGAAACCTGGTGGATTATGTAGTTAACCGAAGGATAATTGAATAATTGTAAATTTTTTACATTATGGATGTTATTTCATTATTTATAAAACATAATAAACTATATTTAGTTGATTTTTTTATGCAGTATTGGTGGTGGTCTACTGAGTTTTCCTCACACATTACTCAGGCTTCCTTATCGGTACCCGAATACACTTCATTTTTTCAGGATTGGATAGGGGAATAAGATCTATATTACATAGATAGTTTGGGATGGAGAATAAATGATAGAACCAAATGTGGTTTGGTACAAGAATGAGAGTTGTTTGTGTCATTACATTTGGGATTTCATTTGGACAATTGGCTTGTAAATTAGCATGGAATTTCAACTGTTCAATTTTGATATTTTATTTTCAGATTTGGGAATCTTATGATACTAATATTTTTATTTTTATGTCATATGTATTGGTGGTTATTAATTATTTACAATGTAAATATATTTTGAAAAATATTGTATAGTCTCTCCACTACTGATATTTGACCATGGTTCCTAGTCGATAGCCTCTAGTGTATGGGGAGGTGTGCTTGACGTCACGTCGGGAACCTACTCTGTGCATTGGAATTTAGAACCTGGGTTTGTACATCATAAAATATTTAAAATACTCACAAAATAGATTGAAATTAATGAACGAGATGCATCATTATCAAATAAAGTAGTCACTAAAGTTGAATAAATAGTGAGGATAACTCTCAGAGTCGTTGGACTCGTATCTTCTTCCTCTAGAGACTCTTCCACTACATAAATAATCTTCATTCCAAATGTATATGGGTAGAACCCCTTCTTTTGTGAAACATCTAGTTTCACCATATTAATTATTTATACCTATGATCCCATGACACTACATGGAATAGAATATACATGACATAACATCTTCAAGTGACCTAAATTTCTACAAGAACCACATATCATGGGTGCTACAGTGAAGACCAATTTCAAGTTCCCATCTTTTCTATAATAGTAGAAAACCAAAGGCCCTCTCCCAGTAATTATAGGAGGTATAGAATAACCCTACCATTGAGAAACTCTATGAGACTTATCACACTTCCCCTTTCCCTTTATGTAACTAAAATAGAAACCATAGGGAGAAAAGGAACTCGGCTCAACCCTGGCATACCAATCAGGTCCATCTTAACCATTAATGCTCTACCCATCACCTCAATATAAGAATATATCATCAGTATGAAAAGATGAGAGTGAATATCAGATCAAATTCATATCTCAATTTGACATGTCTTTACATTCATATTCCATGGAATCTCAAGTGAACATTGGAAAAGCTGAGAAAAGTGATTTTCATACTAATTCATAGTCTTTTCATTGATCCTGAGTTTGAAAAATGTTAATTACTTATCCAAAACCATTGAATCTGGAAATAACAATACAATGAAAAGAGATTTAGTTTCTATCCACTCTATTCCTTCATTCTTATTTTCCATCACCATTGTGTCTCATAATTTCATGTTGGGTCCTCCCTTCTTGAAAATGGAACATTTTACCTCTATTTAATCATGTATTTCCAATATCTCAAATAATATTTCATTCCTCCCCCACCATTCCTCAACCTCTTGAGGTTCATTTGAGCCTTGGAATACAAGTGTCTTCTGGTGAAACAATATATGAGCATGATTTTTACACTCATTGCTCTAAGGTTTCAATGATGGATCTTGATTAATAATGGGTGAGGGTGCCTATCCAAAATCATGGATTGCACCTACAATAGGATCAACCATATTCAAGTCCACTGAAGTATTTTCTCATTCTGGTTCATTAGAAGATTTTCCCTATATGATTCACACGTCTTCTCATAGTCATGATGCTACCCAACATAAACATCCAATGTTGATGAAGTTATAACAATAAACATACCAACACTCAGACAAGAGAAATAGGTAAAATTAATCCCATAAAGTAGGTAAAGAATATTTCAATTTCAACCTTTCCAAATCAAAAGTAGGTAATAGAATAGAACTAATCCTTAATACATCTCTCCCAAACTACCCTTGGTGAATTAAGTCTCATTATAGTGATTGGTGGCTTGGAATTCACTCTAAACTACATCCAATGTCTAAAAAAGATTAATTAAACTATATATTAGCCTCAAGGAAATATGAACAACCTGCACCTCTCATACTAATTTTTCTTGAACTAGCCAGGATACCCTGCTACCATGACACCCTATCTTATCCCAAAAAAGCCCAAAGGGCATTCTTGATCCCCACAGATGTGAGAATAGAACCTATAATCATTAAATATAATGGTGGGAATGGTTTTTTCGGACAAATAACAAAAGAAACAGATGCATGCTAGTATGATCAGAAGAAAACTCCACGTAGATAATAGTACCAGAAGTCAAACAGCTATACAGACCCAAATTGTAACCATAATGTACCATAAAACGAATGATAAAAAACCCAAGACCTAGTATAAAAAACCTTGTAAGATCAAAAAATAAACCCCCCCCCCATGTGGCGCATTCCCCTTTCTCAAACATGGAATAATAATATCTTCAATGGATGAAGAAAAATTTAGGGTATGAGTTAAATCTTGGTATATTCTAACAAAGTTATCCCAAATTAGATACCCCAATAATTAACCACATAATACTTTAAATTTTAAATAATATAAGAATGGAATTATAATAGAATTTATTTAAAACAGTTATGTTTTCTTTTTCAATTGAGGGAAGCATTAGAAAACAATGGTTTAATTAATGCATTATATAAAACAGTTGATATAAATTCACAAGGCATACATAAAGAAGTTATGAATTAATGACAATGAGTACCATGGTAATCTAACTAGGGGAAAAAAGTTCCATGTTATGGGATCCCCGCACACTTATATAGTGATAAAAACATTGTGAACGCATGTCGGATCAACATTGTTCAAATAGGACAAACCAACATTCTACAGATGATAGATCTACAAAAAATATTATGTTATAGGTGGAAAACATTTTTCCTTTTCTTGGGAATTAAAATCCAAGAATGTTTTATTATAATAACTCATTATAGTCCTAGTCTTTCATTTGATGAAACATTAATAAAAAATGGTAAAATTATTTTCAAACTGTTTAAAATACAATTTCTCTACTTCAGTTTCAATTTTCGTATTTTCATTTGAAACCCAAAACATGGGTTTCTAATAAATTCATGCTCGCTTCATGATAAAACAAAACATTGTTTATTATAAAAAACATTAATCAAATTTCACAATATAAATTTTATAAATTAAATTTCTCAAATATAATTCCACAATTTCAATAAAATAAAAATCACAACCAATTTCATTGGAATTTTGGGATTTCTCCAAAATCAATGCCAAATAAATTACAACAACCAATAAAAATATAGTATGTTTTTCAGAATTTTATTGAAAGAAATTTAAAAAAATTAGTAATTCATGTTTAAATTAATTGGACAATATTAAATAGAACCACCTACCCTATATCACATGATCACGTAACACAACTCTTGCAATGGGATAAGGCCACGAAGAAAGTTGATAATAGCTATCAAGAAACCTATAATAAATTTAAAATCAAAAAATAGATTTTAAATCCTCTAAAAAAATAGGGATTTATCAAACCCAAAAGAGGATTAAGTAAGAGAATGATAGATAATGATCTGTAAATGGTCACTTACTTAGAAGATATCGAATGATGTTTTCCTATAATCAATTCACTTTAGAACGGGTTTGGAGGAGCCAAAATGGGTCCTTGAGAGATCTAAAACCTTGTAAAATGGGATACCCTGAGTTTGGGTAGAGTGGGGTCCAAAATAGTGTCTTTTTAATTTTAAAATATTTTTTGGAATTAATTTTTCCTGTTCTCACGGTTAGGTGGGTAAGGATGCACAATTTGATAAACTTTGCAACCTAACTGTACACCCCTCTAAAGGGGTGTATGATTTATATTAGGTAGTCCCATAATTCTTCCTAATGTTATCTGACTATAAAAACCCTCAGTTTATGGTTATCCACCGTTTTTAATATTCAGGAACATGGTTTGGGAAAATTGTCTGTAAACTCTTCATAACCAGAGAGTATTCCAAAATTTCTAAAATTTCTCATGAAGCACCCCTAAATGATCCCTATCCAAATAATGACAAAGAAAGCGAGATCAACGAGTACATGAAAATATTTACAGTATTTTATAGTAATTGTTTATATTTTAGGAGTTTAAATAGGTTTGTGTGATGAAAAAATTATGGAATCATTTTGAAGATAAAATTTAAATAGATACATTGATGAGTTTTCTACAAGATGTCTAAGAATGATTTGTTCGATTCTAAAAACTAGAAAGTATTTTACTTCATTTTATATTCCTTTATTATTTCTAGTTTTGGGGATCATGTATTCTCTTTTCTATTTCTATAAGCCTTCTAAAATTCACCTAAATCTATGTGTTTTTAGTCTATGGGAAACACCATTAAATATTTTATTCCTGAGAAGTAGTTATATGAATCCATATTTCGAGTTATTATTTCAGAAAATACCCTGTTTTTTAGTGAATGTTTTAAAAAATTAGTCATAATTTCCATTTTTAAATTGGTTTGATTAACCTTATAATGATCATATCCTATTTTTTCTTGAAAAATGATTCATTTGATAAAAATTGAATACAATTCATTCCATGAATATGAAAAATTATAATTCAATAATAAGGGAATAGTAAATGGGAGAATAAAATAATTTTTCAAATCTAAGAATTAATATTAGTCTTAAATCGTTTAGAATATCATAAGTTTTTCTGTATGTAATGATTGATAAACTGGAAATCTCTTGTTCATAAATTTATTTGTTGAATTTATCACATTCTATTAAATAATTATTTTAATATGAATTTTATATAATCTATGTTATGGAAGAAGTATTATAAAATTCAATAGAGTATATTATAACCATTATTGGTTATATATAAAATTTAATAGGGGAATCATAAGAAACAAATGAGGTGATTTTTTTCATATCTTATTGTTATTTCTAGAATTTAATTTGAAAAAAACTCTATATTTCTAATTATTATGATTAACTTTAGAATAAATAAAAATATGTTGAAATATATTATAAATATGGTTTATGATAATTTCAAGGATGTAAATAAAAGTTATCATATGTATTGGATTAAAGCATTTATATTTTAAAAACGTGGAAACTATCTTAGAGAGAGAAAATGGATAATTGCAGATTGTAGTGATAAACATCATAATAATTTATAATAATTATTAGGTTATAATTTTTTTATATAATAATTAAAATTTGGAAAAGTGTCACATGTAAAAAATAATTGATATTTATTATTGGAAATTAAATAAATGGTTTAATTTTTTTATCACATTTGGTTTGGTTTTCTTGATGCTTCCTTTTATTGTTTACTAGGTAGTGTGATGTATATAATTTATCCCTTATATTTTCCTAATTTTTTATTTTATTTAATTTATATTACTATTAAACACCATAAAGACGATATGATGATACAATATTATATAAGTGGAAGGGGTATAACAATTACTTGTCATTTTGAAAATTGATTAAAAGTGTGATTTCAACATCAGGATTTTTTAAGTAGTTTTCTAGATATTTTTATTATCCACTCCATATTGTTTTCTTGAAGAGGAAAAACATTTCATTTTAAAAAGAGTTAATTCATGATGGGAATTAAAATGGACATTTTCTAAACATAACTTTTTTTGGGATGATCATGCTTATTTTTCTTATAGGACACTTCAATGACCTAATACAATAGGCTTAGTTTCCATTAAAATACATAATGAAAATCAATTTAATATTTTATTATGTTGTGGTATATATGAGCCTTTTTTTGAATGATTTATTACTAAATACGGTTAGAATAAGTGAAAGTAATGGGGTGGAGGCCCAGACATATATTGATTTTTTTTTAAGACCAAAGCAAAAATTTATTGAAACAAAAGAGAGATTACATGAAGCGAAAAGACGGGATTTTTTTACAATCTCTATCCAAAAGATGAAATAAATCAGGGGGGATCGAGTCCATCCATGTCATGCTTTGATGTACACCTTTGTTGGATAGAGCATCAGCAACGGCATTTGCTTGACGATAGGCATGAGTAGCTATAAACTCGATCCCACAGAGAAGATTGAGACAGTTCAACCAGCGAGCAGTGAGAGACCATGATAGATGAATGCTTCCAGTCCAGATGGAATTAATGATGGTGGTTGAATCACTTTCAATCCAAAGCTTTCTCCAACCTCTTTGAAGAGCAAAGTCAACAGCATGAATAACGCCAAGCATTTCCGCCTCCAGAGAGGAAGAGTGGCCACAACCAACAAAGAAACAGCCATGGCAATGCCCAGCTGTGTCCCTGAAGATAGCACCGCAACTGGAAGGACCAGGGTTACCTTTGGAAGCTCCGTCAACATTCACCTTGATCCATCCTGGTATCGGGGGTTGCCAAAAAACTTCAAAGAGGCATTTTGGCTTTGGGAAGATACCAGGAACGTGAAGATGACGGAGGATCATAAGGTCACCAACCGAGTTGTTGCAACAGTCTTTTTGAATTGAGGCTGCCTCATGAATCGCGAGGAGAATTCGGGATTTCCCTGCATTAAGATAGAAAGAGTGATCCTAGGGATTCATTGATGGTCATTGTTAGTGATGTAATGACAAAATAATATTACATATAGTGGTGTGGTAAACTAAGACAGTTAGGATTATTTCATAGTGTTTATTACTTTTCAATTCATAATTATTACATGATGCATCCTTTATAGATGCACTAGTGTAGAAAAAGGTTTTTCACATTAGTTTTTTGTTTTTGTTTTTTTATTATATGATATTATTGAAGGTGATATTGTATATATGTTTTTTAAATTGATTTTATTTAAATGATGTTGTATGTAAATTTATATTGGGGTTCTAACATTAGTATTTGGTATCCAGCATTAAAAAACTATAGTTATTTATTTTTCACATTGGTTTCCACATAACTGAAGTAGAAAATAGGTTTTTATAAATAATTTTGTTTTGTTTCCTCCTCTACAAATAATAAAATATCATGAATGAATGAAAAAATAAAGAAGTAGAATAACTAATAAAATACACTTATAATTTGAAATTTCATTTTTATGATATAGAGCACAATAAAATAAAATTTAATCAAACCTATGAAATGATCCACTAATTTTATTTACAAGGCTCTCAGCACTCAGGTACTATAAGTTCTATGTTCAAAATAAGCTTCATATTAAAATAAAATCTTTTAACATGCATTCTAATTAAAATTAATAAAATATTAAAAAAATTTATAAACTACTCAAACCAGGTAGAGCCTCATAACACTTAGAGTTGTAATTATTTTATACATAAATCTTAAAACAACGTATCCATATTAAATTACACCTTTGTGTATTTGAAATTTCAGTTTATAAGAATTTTTCAATTCAAACTAACCATTTTTCATAATTTTTTTTAAAATATAGTAATTATGAAAAAAAAAATCACCTTTTCATTAATATATCTGATCTTGGAGCTCTTCTTTCTTCAGGTATCGCAAAAAACATTCGGTGCACTATTTTAAACTAATATTAATATATAAATTCAAATTTTTTTATAATGTAAACATGTATTAAAATTTCAAATCATACAGGTCAAACACGTTCTAAAAATTTTATCATACTTCACAATAGATGGAGCCAAGCTAGAAAAGTGCCTTCTCACTTGGATAAAAACACCCCGCATCTTATGGACACTAATGTAAAATAAATTTAATAATAGACTTTATTTTTTTAAGATATATAGAACATGTTTTAATATATATATTTTTCAATCTATTGATGATTCAAAATCTTTTTATGCTAAATAATTTCATTTTTTTAAACTTTTACATCAATATAAATTATTCTTCTTATTTAATTCATTTGCCTTTATATATGTGAAATACGATGTGGGCCTATAAATCATAGTACTTAAATATATTCACGCTACTTATAAATTGAACAACAATTCCTAACACAAATCAAACATAAGTATAAATTTTCAATAAATAAGAGAAACAAAAAAAATTAATCAACATACATGAAAATAATTTTCATCATGTTGATTGTTGAATGGTTTCTAGATAAAATATCTGTGATATCTCTTTTCAGAATCCCCATACACATTTTACACCCATAAAAACATCTTCAATTGCAATATCATATACATTCAATCACAAATTTGAATATCTTGACAATCTACTAAGACTAGTAGAAATGGTATCTGAACATTCAATTTGTATTTATTTTTTATATATAGTATTTCTCAAAATGTTATACATTCCAGTAAAAATTAGACAATAATGTAAAGCCTAAAATTTTAAAATATATTTAATATAAAAATGAGATAAAAGATAAAATATACAGAAACCTCTGTGGTAACATTCCAGACAAGTCTAGGTGGCCAAACTAAAAAATTGTTGATAATTTGTCTATGTTTACTCACCTCATATGTAAAACATGTTATTCTTGTTGATATAACTATAATATCATGTATAGTGACACTATGATGTCATGCCTCGATCTTTTTTTTGATTAATGGTATCACCTATATAAAATATCTTCCCATATTTAACAATATGTTGTTAATCATCATCATATAACTCCAAATAACTCAGACACAATGGAAGTGGTGGTGTAAGAATAGCATTTGAAGGAATGGGTTTTATACGTTGTGGTGGAGGAGTCTAATAAGTTGGCGGACTAGGAGCTATTTTTAGAGGTGGAGTGGGATCAATTCTCGGAAATTGTATTCTCATATCAGCAAATATCCAATGTGCTGAAGCTCTGATCCTACAATACATCATCCAATGAATATCCTAAACTTAATATTCCAAAGATCCTATTATTCTATAAAGATCCTCCATTGAATAATCTATATAATTTGGGGACTCTTTTTTCAATGATACACCTATCAGGTATCCTCATATATGACCTGGGTATTTTGGTTCTCCCAATTCTATAGCTAAAATATCCTTCCTACCCTCAGCTATAAAGACCCCAATTTTCTCTTCTCTTAAAGAGAATCAAGTAATAAATATTTGATAAAATCTGAAATAAAGAAAAAACTTATAAGGAATTTAATTAACTTAAATATATTAATAGATTCAACATCTTACAATACTCTCATCTTCAACCACTGACTCTGCCATAATATAGTTTTCTTCTTTACTCTTATATTCCCTCTTTCATTTTCCATTACTAGTGAGGGGAAGGACGACCAACATCCATAGAGTCTGATGACTCATCTCTCATATTTTTAAAATTTCTAGCCATCATTTATTATTTCATTAATGTTTACGCTCCATAAGATAAATTATGAGTGTATGTGTCTCTAGTTTAGATATTTTTATGAGATCTCTTTGATTTATAAAAATTAAGAATAAATAAATCATTAATAATATCATTAATATATAAAAAATCTAAAAGGTAACATTGAACATACCAAAAATGATTTTTGTATTCTATTTTCTATAATTTATTCCACGTATCTCCATTTATAAATAGATATATATCAGAGGGATTATGATGTTTCTTATGACCTCAAATTAATTCTAATGTGATAGTTGATTTAAAATCACTATATCTCCTAGAATACAATGATAAACATTTCTTAATGACTCCTCCAGTATCAAGTATAGCATATTTCTACAGATTTGAAGGGGGAAGATATATTACTACAAAAAATTTCAAGATAATTAAAATAATAAAAAAATATTACCAAAATTGTCTCCCATAACTGAGATATTTTCACCTTTTCAACACTTCACCAATCATCAAACAACACATTAGCATTCCATATATCCAACACATCTACAAAAGCATTGAATTGTTTTGAATTTGGACCTATTAGAATATAATTATCATCAGTGTATACTGATATCCTTTGGTCCCAGATACGGGTAACTAAAATATTTGGTAAATGTTTAGTGAAACCTTTACCATCCCTTGAACTCTTTGTCTACCCCATGGAATTATATATCTCATGTGAAGAAGTATTAGTAGGCTTATCAATGGAATCATGTGTATGTTCCTCCCTATAGGTATGAGAATTATTGTCTCTGAAATTATTTTGTGTATCAGATGACTGAACAACCACTATTCTATAAAGGAAAGAAAAAAAATTAGTACATAAATATACAAATCCAACTATTACATAAAAATTTAAATAAAAAATCAAGAATTATAAAAAAAATTAACACTAAACTTAACTAATATTTATTTATGTTTTTATAGTTAACTAAAATTACAACAATATTGCTTACTGTTGAAAGGAAATAGATGAATTATAAAAATACAAAAAGAATATCTAAAATTCCCACCCCAAATAAATTTTTTTACACAAAAAGGATTTTTTTATAAACCATTGTACATTATTTTGTGTTTTTATTTATAATATGTAATTTAAAATAATTGGTTCTTCACAAAACCAATTGATAAATAATTTATATGAGGATAAACATGGTAAACTATACAATAAAAATGCATATTGACAAAAAAAATTAATTATTTATTATAATATGTTTTTAAATAATGAAAAAAACTAAAATATATAACATTTAATGAAATTTTAAAAAGTAAGCCATACTAAAACATGTGTTTCTGGTAATATAATAATTTTAATAATAGATTGTTTTCCCAAATTCATTCAGCATGGCCACTCAGTATGGAACAAACCATTTCTATTATTTAATCATCAATATTATCTATTAATATTTCTTTGGCATTTGGGACTTAACATAACTCAACATCATCATTAGGATTATCATCACCAACATATTGTTTTTTTGTCTAAAACAATAGACCGATACATATAGGATTTATCAAAAACATAAAAAATTTGTTTTTCGTGTATTTCCATGATAAAAGGTTCAGTTGTATATTCCAATTAAATCATATTAACAATAGTTATTTCAAATCCAAAATGTTTGACACTTTTTTAAGAATAGACCATTTGAAGTTAAGTACTGGAACATGAAATTTAATGTAATAATACTACCATATTTCTTAAATTCCTCTATAATATATAGGTGATGAGGAGATTGGGTTTCTTTTTCGGAACATGAAAATCTATTTCTTCTACAAACACCAGTACACTACTATTTTGAATAGTACTTTTGTAGTCCGGATATTTTGTATAAAACATACAACCATCAATATCCAACCCGGACCATGTTTTAAAATTAAAAAAAGGACCACCCAATAAAAATCTCATGGTTTTTTATGCATTCGATAAACAGAGAACATTACCTTTAAACCATGGACAAAAAAATAGTTATGAAATTTTAAAATCCACATATCTTTCATCATTGGATAACATTATTTCAACTCAATAATATGAAATTTCAAATATAGTTGAATTTCATCTATGATATTCAAAATTTATAAATATACATTCATTATTTTTTCAACTATCAATGATTTGAATCTAAAAATATAGTTCCCCTTTCCCCAGAAATGAACTGGTTCATGGTGAGTTGTATGAAAATCCATGTGCTCCACTGGAGAAAAATAGGTGGTACAAAATTCAGAAACCTCCTCATAAATATATTTTTCAACAATATAGGGTTCAGGTCAATATGAATTCTTAACATACCACTTCAATATCTTCAAATAAAACTCAAAATTATACTGATAATTTAGATATATATGTCCATAATAATTTATTTCTCTATCTAAGTGAACAATTAAATCCACCCTGATTCCAAAAATGTAGAAAAAACATTTCTAATTGAAAAATTAATGAAATTTCTTCATTATTTGAAGTGTTAAATGCATTTGGATCAATCAGTATATTAAAAACTGAATTGAAAAAATATCACACATTCATGATAGTCATTCAGAAACAAATGAGAAATAATCCATGAAATAAATCAACTTGGAGTTATTGAATCTTGACTTGAAAATAATAAGATTTCATACCTACAAACATAAAATCCAAGACATAAATTTACATACAGTTAATGAATAACCATGTGTCATGTTTTAAAATGAATTCATTTAAAAATATAATTTTATAGCTTTTGGATAATGTATGATAAGTCAGCGGCCAAAATGTTCACCATCCATTAGGAGTGGGAGCAAACTCCAAATGTATTCCCATTTAGAGTAAGTCCAATCTTGCATTCAACTATTCCTTAATCTTCCCATTAATATAAAAAATGTTCCAATCATGATTACATATATATTATTCTCCATTTATATGAAATCAATGTTATGTTTTTCCTCGTGATATTTGGTATCTCAAAAAATATTAAATATTCCTTCAATATATTTCTTTCATTTCCATAATTCTAGGTCTTTCTGATTGTCACATTAATAATTTTTACCCTATAAAAATATTGATTAGTGGATAATGGTTTGGTGAAATAACAATTTCATCTGATTCATTGAATGCTTTTTATAATACTCTGTAATAGTAAACCATAGAAAAATTATTTTTATGACCCATTGATACTATTTGTTTCCCATGTTGCAGTTAATAATATTAAGTCAGTTGTTCACAAATTGGAAAATATTTTTTCTCAATAACACAATATACAAAAAAACTAATATATATTGGTATTTTATTTATAAGGAATGTAATCATTGTATATTGTCTAAAATATTCCATTTTATTAGAATCAGACACCTTATTCCTTCCTCCAACAAAATATTCTAATCATCAATTAATGGTTATAAAAAAATGAAAATATCTTTCTTGGGATATTTTGGTCATGAGATCATTATACACAGCATGACATATTTTCAATTCATACAAAATTCAGAAGATAAGTTGTATATTATCAATAAAATAGTCAATGAACTATGTGTGTGACTATGGTTTCAATTTGGATTCATTTCTTCCATGAATATTCCAAGAATGATATTTCTAACTTCATTTTCAAACAAAGAAAAATGGTGATCAATTTTATTCAGCTAAAGACAGTCAGTCAGATGGTGAAATTTTTCATTACATATTTGATCATCTACATGGTTACAAAACATTTTTTGTCATGTGATTTTTTAAATAAGCATTTCAAACATGGATTTATAGGAAGATACAAAAACTATCTAGAAGGGGACTCTGTAACTTCAAAATCATCCTTTGATTTTTCTTTCAACTTATACTACGACATCCCATATTTAGGATTCCTTGAATGAAATTTGTATTCCTTCCTATATAGTACACGGTCATTTAGATAGACATGTATTTTTTTTACCCTACTCATTTAAAGAAGAGTATTTTTTCATTTTCATGTGAATATAGAAGATAATTATCTTTAGGATTAATATAATTCCTCAATTGAAGAAACTTAGTAAAACATTTTTCACTACGTCCATGTTTTACCTTAATGATAATCAATTTTAACAACATCAATAAGAAAGTAAATTTTATAAAACTCAGATATAATTTTTTTCATCATGTCTTTATAGATTATTAATTTTTTATTCTTTATTTATATCATGTTATTTATTATCACTAATAATTTCTTCAATTTGATCAGACTTATCATATTTCAAATCATCATCATCAATAGATCTAAAATTTGTTCCTAGTTTCACCATGCCAAATCCAAATGTTTTTATTCAAATTAAAAACTTGAAAATTTGAATTATATTTGACTTCTATGTTTTTAGAATTCTTTAGGATTAATCACTTATGGAATGTAAACAAATACATGTCAATTATTTGAGCATTTCATTTATCAAGTTTCAAAAAATCATCTAGACTATCTTCATATTCATCAATTATTCAAAGTGACTTAATCCAACATGGAATCATTATTATATACAAAATATAAAAAACATATATCATGTCAAGATAAACTAAGTTTAAAATTATATTAAAGTTTCCATAATTTAAAGTAATATAGTCTTCAAAAAAACAAATTAATGTTTATTTTAAAAGAATAAATATAATTTCTAGAAAATAATGGAATATAGTTGTATATATAATTGGTTACTCATAAAAAATAATGGAATGGATGTAATTTACAAAAGAAAATTTTGTAAAACCATTCTATTTTAAAAAAATATCTTCTAAATTAAATTAGAAGTTACATGAAATTGAATATCATTGACCAAAATCCAAATCAACAGCACATTTTCCATTTGGATTGGTATCACTATTGTCTAATTTTCTAGAAAATTTCCTTGAATGAAAAATAAAAAAGTAATAGTTTAGACATTTAATCATACTATAATATGATCATATAGTTCGGTTCAGAAAACACATTTATGATTTTGTAATGAGGATCATATATATATATATATAATTAATATTTTATATTATCCATGTCAATTGTATTATTAAAATTGTGAAAATCATATTACGTACTATGTATTCAATAAAAAAATGTTTTATGTGAATTTAACACACTAATAACCCATATTTTAAATATTACAGTCTATATCATTTGATTAAATAAAAATCCATATTTTAGGGAAGAAATATGATTTCAGTGTGAATAAAATGGAATTCATGTGTATTTCCATGAAAATATATCTATTAGAATAAAACAGTGTTATATAATGGAACTAATTGGATGTTCCTATTATGTATTCACCAATATTGTCAGTATTAATTTGATAGTAACTCATAATATACAGACTGGATATTTAATATATGCTTTCTCAAGGTAAAAATATACTCACTTAAAAATAATAGTCTTGAAATGAATTTAAACAACTTATTTGATATTATATATAGAACTATATGAAAATTGCACTGTATGTATATATTATAATTTTATATTACTAGGTCACTAATAAGTTAATAAAACTAATTAAAAATTATCCATATACATGGTAGTGTATGGGCAAACAATGAATGATTCACAAAATTCATCCAAAGAAGAAACAATTTGATATTCGATGTAGGAATTTATGATGGGATGCAGTATGAAAATATCTAAAATAATTCAATGAAAATTCATTTCCATTTTGTATAAAAACAATAAAATTAAGATATATTGATACCCACATACTTTTTCACTTAAATCATTGCATTAATAAGGTATATAAATATGGTAATGCAATATTTGCTTTGAGAAGATCTATACTATAATATTAAATAATGAGGATGATGAAATATAATGGTTTTAGAAAATGGTAGTTAGATATTTTAGTATACAGAATAGAAAAAAATGAATTTTAATGGGGTATCATAGAATGACCAAAAAACATGTTCGATGTGTGAGCTTACCTAATAGTCGAGAAGATCGAATATGCAATATTGACGCAGAGGAAACCTAATGATCTAAGAATATAGAAATTTGATATTTGAGTCTGAAAATCAATGAAATGAGGGTTAAGGATTCTGTGTGAGAGAAATGATTCAGATTTTCTGAGAGAGAACGACACCGAAATGATTCAAACCAATGGATTGTAAAATTATAAATGTTATATAATGTTGCCTATATCTTTACTAATTCTAAAAGAGTCTATTCATGTTGGTTATATAATAACATACTGGAAAATTAAATAAAAATTGATTAACTGTGTTTGTTAGATGATAAATGATTGAAAAAATGGGTTTATCACATCAATTATTATGCAACCCACATGTTAAATCAATATTCATTTCTTTTTCACTTCAATTATTTAATCAATAACATGATAAAGAAACATAAATGGATTTTTTTTGTTATTTATTATAATATCGATGTGAAAATATCATTATAAACATTTTCATATGTGTTATTATATAATTGGTGTGATAATTAAATATAAAAGGCATTTTTCACATCGATAATGAATAACCAACGTGTAGAGGTCGACATGATAAATATTTTGTTTATGAGTGGTGGATGGGAAGATTTTATTTATACAATTTTCTTCCCAAGTTAAAATTTTTATTTTGTGTTGTTCATAACAAGTATGTCTTTTAAGTGGTAGCATTGCTTGAGTTTTAGATTTAATGAATGATTATCAATTGGTAATTTAATTAATAGATGAATACGTTAGTCCTAGATTTTCCAAAATAATGATGAAATACTTGAGAATATTAGAAAATAATAAACAATTCCATCAATATATTTTATAAAAGTTTAAAATTTAAATCCATCAAATGAAAATTTAATAATATTAATATAAGTAAAATAAATTAATTAATATTGAACATGATTCATGTGTACATAGTTGATATCTAAACCATAATATTTAATGTCGAAAATATTTTTTAAATATAATTATAGAAGAGTTTAATAATGGGTTGTTTACAATAGTGTGGTTCTGCATGATATTATTTTACAAACACCCAAATTATTTGGTTTGTCTTTACTTCAACATCTACGGTGATGATGGAATGTATGTATGACTATAACCTCTACCCTTATCCCGATCAAGATATACGTGATTAAGACTATCATGGGCTTTAATGGCTTATGGTATAGAGTGTGTTCTAGTATCAGATATGATGGATCAGAGATTTACTATAAATTTATGTGTGTGTTGTAATGTCTTGAGTAATGGAACATAGTTTCTTTCAAACATGGTGGTTTCAACATCCCATAGTTATACATTCATGGGATGTGATTTCATGATTTATAATGCTTGTACATTGTGTGTTGTGGCTACCAGGAAAACACTTGGTTACTATTACAATAAAATGATGAAGATGTGTCTCACTTCACCTGATGTTGTTCATTGGTATGATTTGTTCAAGTTTTTCATTAGAGGATATGAGGAGGATCCTTTTATGTATACATGTGATTATCACCCTACATTTATATAAAATATTCTTCAGGTCAACAAGAGTGGATGGGTTATTATGCTACACCTTAATAGTGAGAGGAGTGGTTCAGCATATTTTAAAGATTTCTGGTCAATGTAAAGTATTGATTTAATATTAACTTTTGTTTAAATTTTATTTCATCATATTTATCAATTTCATATATCAGGTATTTTATTTGGATGGATTATCAATCATTTATTTTATGTTTTGGATAGGTGATTCAGATCTTATCACATGATGCTTAAACAATTTTAGGGCAATGTCTCCCATATTGTTTCCTTATATACGCTTGGGGTAACTCACCAAATAATGGCATATTTGAGGGTGGATTCAGTTGTAATTATCCCTCTTCCCTAATTAATATCATAGGATGGGTACCTACGGATGGAAGGGGTCTAGAAATTCCCTCAAATGTATAATGATATTATCACATGAAATTATCCAAAATTTAAATATAAATTTCATGGATATTCATGAGCTCCCCTTGTATAGGTACCACTATTTATGGCCAATGTTAATTCAGTTTACACAACCAAAAACTGATCATTTGAAACTCCATCCATTTAAGAGTATTTCTATGGGAAGAAATTTTCCTTCAATTTAATTCTAATTTGATTCATTATTTTACATTTATTGAAATCAATCCTAAAATAAAAATAGAGTTGTTGAGCCATCATTGAATCTATTAAAATAATAATAATAACTACTTCAAAATAATATAACTATAATTTTATTTATTACTCAAATAAACCACTTCAGAATCCCTAAGTTATCATCATATTGTTTCCTCATGAAATAATCATAATAATTAAAATTATTTAATACCTACTCTTATAGTGACTATAACATCCTAATCATACTCATCCAATATTACATGGTATATAGAAAATATTTCATTATAAATTGAATAACCAAGATTAGTTTACGATCTTTTGGAGTGGAATGGGAAAATTTGTGGCCCCAATTTATTTTTTCAAGTTATTCCTTATCATTGTATCCTATATAAATACATAAATCCTTGATCCTATATTATTGTTTATCTCATCCTTATCTTTAATAATGTTGTGAATACAATGGAAAACAAAAAAGGATTTATAAGGTTCAATATAAATAAAGACTCCTTTAATGATGGTTATTCTCCCAAAAATGGATTCTCTACTATAATAATTTTATCAATTATAGTAGTTGATATAGAGTCACATTGTATCTCTCTTGAATTCAAACAGGGTTTTCTTTATTCTATAGCTCGTATTGGTACCATAATCCACACTTTTATCATATAAAATCTACAATAGAGACTTCTAATCTAGAATCTCACAAGAGATTTCTCAATCTCCCAATATCAACCAATATGCTCACTCCTTTATTCGATTCATGATCCATTATATGATGATATAATTAAATTCCTCCATGGTATTTTTGAATCTATCATTCTCCTATACTTACTCATTTTCCTTTTTTGTTTACAATTCTAGCTCAAATATCTATGATGTCCTATATTTGATTAGTTTCCTCAGTCCAACAATTATTAGGGGGATTCTTCCCTCAGTGGATGTCCCAACCTTATTAAAAAAATATCATGTGATGCACATATAGTGGTTAACAATATTTTATGAAATAATAATCTCCATAATCTCAATCATATTCACGCATCAATTTCGTGGTATTTTGATGTACCACCTTAGAGTGCATATAAGGTTTTTAATATATTTACTATTATTTTATTAATTTCATAACTTATTCATTAACATGTGGATGTTTGTATTAACTTACTTGTTTAAAATTATTATTTTCAACTTTTCACACATGCACTAACTTCCCCAATCTATTATTCACATGTGAATAAGTATGCATTTATACATGAATTCTAAAATCACAACCTTTATCATATAACAGAGTACATAGCCTCCCTAAATATATCCTTTTTTTTAATAGTATGAA
Source organism: Viscum album (assembly GCA_963277665.1). Lineage (NCBI taxonomy): Eukaryota > Viridiplantae > Streptophyta > Magnoliopsida > Santalales > Viscaceae > Viscum > Viscum album. The sequence continues at coordinate 74,896,129 of OY728127.1, read as the reverse complement.
GTGATAATGTGACTACGATTCTTCAATTACATCATGAAAATATTATACCACACTATCCACTTCTTCACAAGATTCCTTTGTAAAAATAAATATCTCCTTTTTCTGAGAATGTTTGAGAAGCTTCTCATGTTCATCGTGCTTTATACTAACAATAGATAATGCATGTAAATGTATCATGCTTCCTTGAATACCTTTTTGAAACAAATTATTCAATATTACTTTGACTGTGTTTTACACAAGTAAAAGGAACCATGTGGTCTCTTCTTCTTATTCATGTAATATTATTATAAGGAGGTCGTTTCTCTTCGACTAGGAAGTAGTTTTACGGTGGCCCTATTTTCATTAAAATAATAAGAGCAATATGAAAATGATTGGTAGTCTCTCTTGAGCTTGATTCTCATTCTATTATTGGTTATTTTCCACTTTTACTAATCTGAGAATTATGTATTGTCAATAAGATATTCAAATATACACAAAATATATTGATTCGTATACTTATAATAAATAATCAATATCTTAGTGATCCTAAAATTAAATATATATAAAACCATGGAATATTCTCTAATGTGATTTCATGTTTCAAGCCTCATGTGAATGTGATGAAAATCTCATGCTTTCTTAATCTAAATCTTGAATACATCCATGAATGGAAGATTCAGGAACAACCAAATGTAACTTCAATTGCATTCGACATATCATATTTATTTATCTATGCATTTCATCCAAAGAATAGCATGCATACAGGGATTCATAATCCAATAATTTTAATCTCAAAACACACATTGAAATATTGATCATGATCAAAGGTGGGTTTTACATCTTCTGTGATGAACAGTTATTTCATCATGGTTCGAAAGGATGAAAATTATGGAAAAATTCAATCTGATGGTCGATAGAATCTCTCTCGGATGGTCAGGGAAATATTAATATAATTTAAGTATGGGGGAATAATATCCCAAAAACCCATGTCCCACATAACTCTTGTAAAATGATTCATGTTGATTAATAAGTAAATTTGTGTCTCTACTGGTTCAAACTGACTATAGAGGTTCAACACCCTCCACACCATGTACCCACACCTCATGGGACATTCCTCCCCTTCACAATCACATTGTATCCCTAAGGGACCTATACATCCTACCAATGCATAACTTATACACGAGAACACTTCTTCGGGCTTATTCACTGGTAACCCACTCCATAGAATCCAGGGGGCCTCCTTTGGATGGCTCTCCTAGGAGAGTTTATCCTTGGGTACCCCCCCCCCCCACCCTCAATAGTGGATGAGGTCTATCCCTTGAGGACTTGTATGGATGGAACAGTTTTTAATATGAGGAACAGTCATATACTTATACATAATTTAACTAAAAAATGGACTTCCAAGCCTAACTTAATAATAATTTCCTTGTGTATAAAATTGGAATATTTTAATTGATGATCTTCTTTTGTTCATATCTATCATTAAATTCATCATGAAATAGTATTTTCAATAGATTGACTTCTTCTTTTTTATCTTGTAGAAACATAGTGTCACTAATTACACAAGTGTTGGAGCATAAAATCTCATTAAACAGTTGTCTCATTTTCCAACGATAATTTTTAATGTCTGAGATCTGATCCTATATGATAAATCCTCAATAATTATCCAAGCCTCTAAACATCATAAAACAATGCATATTGAGTTGTTGAAAAAAATAAAATGTGTTATCAACACAAACATTAAAATGACTATTTTGGTTTACATTTATAGTTTCATAGGATATTCATTATATTAAAAATTCTACACATACACCAATTAACAATTATTTCCATAAAAATGTTCTAAAAATGATATAATTTATTCATTCAAGAAAAATGTACATAATTGAAATATTGACTTCATTATTGTTCACACTCAACCTTAAACCTAGTAAAATAATTTAAAAACAAGCAATGACAGCATAAATCTTAGTATATAGAATAAAAGTAAGGTAATCATGTCAATCAAATGAAATATGTGCGAACACATGAAAATTTTTCCCCATTGAATAAAAATAATTAACAAAAAATTACCCATAATAAATCTTGGAATAAAATTATATAATAATTATATAAAAAATATCTTGGGAAATATTGTGTCACTAAAAATTCATACATGTTTATCATTAGATCATATTAAAAATAACAGTGTCAATCGATGTTTCAATGGAATGGCCAATTTGGTTAACTGTAGAATATTTTGTTTAGATTAAAAACCATTACCAATACCTTATAATATTTTTCTATTAATATATTATCATTTAATCATTTAAACTTATTAATAAGACACTATGAATCCTAATAACACCATTTGTTTAAAAATTAAATCACACAAAACGACAAATGAAATATATGTATACCATTCACTGATGGATACTATTATATTCACAATTATATTTTGTATAATTATGATCACATAATGAATAACCAATGGATATTCCCTTGGATGAGTATCCACTAGATTTTATGAATCACCAAGATTCTATATGCAAAATATTTCCACTCCTTCATGATATGCTATAATCACAATGACTATTATGGAATGAATATATTGCATCCGGAAAGAAGTGTATCAAACAAATTTTATTAGGAGGTTTTATAATTCATACCATGATTATGTATCCTTTATATAGGTTATGGTGATACTCCCTGATAGATTCACTTTTGTTAGATATTTACATGTATGTATCATAAACATATGATTAAATATATTTATTTATATAACATACAACCGTTGTTCAATAACTCCCCGTGACCATTTCATCTCATAAAAAAAGTTTATTACATATAGAACATGTGTAGGGGATATAATTATTAACTCTTCAATATTTAAATACTAATTAATGTCCTGATATTTGTTTAATTGATTGATTAATATGATACATGACACTACAAATCAACTATTATAAACAATATGATACAATCTATCATAAACTATTCATTATCAATATATCATATTTTAAAAATTTTGAAGGATCATTGTATGATATATCCATATCATATGATAATGTGTACCCCTATGATAGAATAAAAGCCTCTAATCCTAGTGATTAACATTCCCGGTGACAAGCCTTGTCATACTATGGAATAGATATGGATTTAGAGAATATTCACATCAAACTAACAAAATCACTAAATCATAATAGGAATTCAATATATTTCACCAAATATCATATTATATATTATGACTTGTGATATAACAGCTAAAATCATTTTTGATATATTCCAAACCTTTTTCTGGAATCTATCATTAAATAATCCTTATATTATAATAAATGTAATACCTTCAAAAAATGTCATACAAAAATTAATTTAGAATTTTTTTTAAAATTAGTCATACCCTATGTGGAACACAATCCAAAATCGACAAACCAAAAATTTTATCCTTTCATACCTTTGTAGATTTGAATATATATATATATAAATTTTTTTATCAGTGAATTTAATAAATTACTGGCCTCTAGCTAATAATCCGTACTACATAAGATAAAATGTCATATATTGTGATCTCAATCAAACACATATAACCCAAAACATGTATTCACTAGCCACATCATATAATTTAATGTCTTTTGTATGTTTATTTTGTATAATAAATTGAATAAAAAAGGGACATAGAATATTTCAATTTCATATAACCTTCTCAAACATTCTCAACTCTCTAATTATTAACTTACATGCTTGATTAATAAAGAACATGTCATTCATATAGTAAATGATTAAATTAGGGGTCCCAAATACTAGTTGAAGGTCACATCATAAGTACCTTCTAAGTATGGTTATATAGGTCCTCATTATTTTTCAATCAGAAGATGATATTCCTTAAAATCAATAGATAAAGAAGAGTCTCATCTTTATTGATCTCTAACTGATGACATAATTTTCTATATATCCATCCACCCCTAGATTAACTAAGATGTATGGATTTTATAATAAATGTATCAATGTATGAATGTTGCAATGATTGGTATATATCCAAACTTAGTTTTTGGGGATATAATATATTACACCTTCACCCCATGTATACTAATTTTAAAGAGTTTGATATTCCATGTTGTATACTTGGTGGGTTATCTAGTTCACAGAATATTTTATAGACACTATGAGCATATTCTAAATGTTAATAAAATAATTATAAACACATTAACTATAAAATTTCATCAAAACCTAAAAGGATCCATGAAAAAAATTACTAGGGACAAATCAAATTTATACTTATATATGTCAATTATCAATACAATTCATGAAATATATATATATATTTATTTATTTATGAATCCAACATAAAATAATGATAATTTGAATACTTACTTGTGTATAATACATTTTATATTGTTAATATATTTTAAGAATACTTAAAAATAATTATATGACCATTTATCAAACATAACAAATATGATAAACAACCCCATCAGCCTTATACTGTCAACATTTTCTGGGGTCCTCCTAACTCATTACATCTACATATAATTATGACTACATATCTATGAAAACCTCTTATAAAACCTTCACACTAATCACTTTAGTGGGTAACATTTATAATGTAATATATATTGAATAAGTTTTTTCATAGAAGTAATATTCTTAATGTTCAACACTTTAAACATATTCAAACTTATTAACTTCATAACATTTAATTCAACGATGTTAAAACCTTTTATTCTATGCTTACTGTTTCTTTATGTGCATCATAATTATTATTATGAATCTAAATATTTCTTTGAATTTTTTTGGTAACTAATTTATAATTTAAAATATATCCAAAACATTTTTTAAATATCATTTAATGTATAATTTTTCATTTTCAAAAATGTAAATATTACATATTTTTATTTCTAGTATATAGTAAAATTTTAAAGACACCAAGTGAAATTTACAATTCATTTTAACTATTATAATCATCAATTTATTAACCGTGAACATATCAATTCCAATAATAATCCCAACAGTCTATTAGAAATAATATAATTTTCGAGTTATCTTGATAAGATATTAAAGCTCCATTGTTTTATGGAATCTATAATTACTCATTTCTACTTTAATTATTTTAAAAATAAACAGATATTTTAATATCATAAAAGGTATTCTATGTGTTTTGAAAATTTACATAAAAATATGATTTTAAAAAATATTCTATCATTTGTTGTGGAATAATATTCCTTCATATTCATGTATAAACACTTCATCCAATATATAATTTTTTTTATCCTTCTCCCATTTTTAAACATGTTATATAATTGGATGAATTTCAAAACAAGTGTGTCCATAAATTTCAAAAATATTTTTTTAAACAATCATTATGTTCATGCTCATTTTATGAGAAAAATGAGAAAATAATTCAAAATTTTGGAAAAAAAATCAGAAACTAATTCATTCATTCAATATCTAAGTGAAATAACACCTTCACTCTATTACTTGAAAAAAAATCAATATAATATCTTTTATTATTCCCATACATCTGACATTATCTATATTTACGACACCTATAATACATAAAGTATAGTATTGTAAAAATTATGGAATTAAGGATTTGAATATCATAATATTAATATATGAAGTGTACTCTCTATATTTTCCAAACAAAATTTAGATATTTCTTACAATTCCTTATCCAACGGCTATCCTTTCCACAGTTAAATCATTTCACATCCGTCCTTTCCTTCAGCTTATCCAGTGGTGACTTATCCATTACTAATTTTATTCTTTCACTAACCAAAATGCTTAGGCGTATCATTCTATTCCATCAGCATGATACTTCATCCTTGACCAACCATGTTCTTATTATTTATCCACAACATGTTATAGAGATCGAGTAACATTATATTGAACTAATTTAGATTATAATTCAAAATAATATATCAGAACATTTTTAACAGTGATTGATAAACATATATTTTTGGTAGATTGAGCCTAATAGGTGAACCTCACCTCTCTATGTCATTTATATACCAATCATATTGAATATTTTTTCTGATATTTAGGTTCCTCTCACAATTTCTCACCGAAAAATATACTTCATCACCTAATACCGTATATGTTGGGCTTCTTCTCATAGTTCTATTTCATTTTATATATAGCTATTTAGAAATCCATTCTCTCAAGATTACTTTTCAAACTGTGTATCCATGGTAACCATTATTATGTTCATAAATTTTGGAGAATGATTCTGATACATTTCATAATCATTTATGTCTATTTATTGATTTTACTCACCTATTGGTTTAAAATTAATGGATTCTTTTAGTAAATAAAGTTTTTCTTTATTTTTGGAGAAAAATTATCATGTTCTAATACCAGTCAAGGAAATAACAATCATTTGTATTTTCCTTGTCAAAATTAAACTCAAGGTGAATTTTTAGAATGATGACGATTCAATTATCTAAATAAAAAAAATTTATTATATGAGTATCTTGTTTTATATTCTTTTAATATGGATTTTGTAAAAAGTAATCAAAATAAATTTATAACCGCAAAAATAATATCTTTTTATTGTTCTAAGATCCACATATCCCTGAATAATTAGTCTCCTTATGCATTCCTATCCTCAGATAATAATAATGTTTGAAAAAATCTAAATCATATCATGTATGACTTTTCGATGGTTGGGAGGACAACTCTTTATCAAATTCATTATATGGAAAAACGTAATAGCAGTCCTCCTTTATCCATCAAAAGGGTTTCTTAGATAGTGTAACCCTAAAATTGCATCATGATATAGTCACCTAACTATTAGTTTTATCCCCTATCACAATATATCACATAAGATAATCCATTTGAAACCTACATTAAAAAATGGTACAGAGTCAAATTATTGCGGTCTTTATATGCTCTTAATTTATTAATAATTTAACATTAAGTATTTGAGGGGTTTTTCTTGAATGTATCATAAATTTAATAAATATAATATTTATGTTAAAATCAGAGATATTATATATGAAATATTTATTATCTAACATTTCATTCAATTAAATATAAATTATTCAAATTATTTAGTTTTTGAATTCCTATTCCATCCACCAAATTACTATGTTCACATCATACTAATGCATAACTCATAAAACAATCCACAATATGTGTCACTCACCCAAAAAAAATTAAAATATATTCATATATATCCAAATACATCATATGAATAATGTACATAAACTATTCATATAATGGTATAGAATTATGTGATATTAAAAATATCTATGTGAGTAATCTTGTATCCACAAATTTCCCAACCCAGCCACTTTAGAACAAGAAGTAAGCCTCCCCCCCAGTATGAATTCTGAACCAAAATCTTTCTACCCAAGGATATTATACTCAAGATAGAATCTAATTAATTATAAATCCCAAACCTAATATTTATAAAATATATAAAAAAATTAAATTCAATCTTAGCACATTAATTTAATACTAGGGTTGATGTAACTGAAAATGGTGATGACCCCCCCCCCCCCACACACACACACAACACACACAGACACACAATTAGTACCCCAACATCCACTTTCCCACATGATTCTTTCTCCAGAACCGCAACATAAATTGTTTAAATCTATAATCCCACCAATAATAAATCTTTAACCTGAGGGAAAAATCATTTATACCAACCTAAGTCCCACACTATGCTCTACATTCCATGTTTTCATTATTCCACATACCCAACACATTCATAATTTTATAGTATGTATAGAATCCACTAAATCACTTTTATCCTCAATTACCCCATATAACATCATATAAAATACAGGTATACCTATATAAAAAATTTAACTATATAAAGTAGACAAGTATGTGTTATAATATCATGTTATCCTAGATCTCACACACATGTATGGGAAAACTGAGAGCCATCATGTCCTGTGAAAACATATACCCTATAACTAAATCCCTCACTGCTCAGATATACATACACATCAAGATAAGTCATAACTTATGGTGGGGAAGTGAGATATTTCATTTATATATTCCATCACTAAAGTGGGTGTTAAGGAAAAAATTCATAACCAAAGAATTTGGGCATCATCTACCCACCAAAATAAGTTAAAAGAACATGTAAATTTTAAAAGTATAAAAAATATTCATGCAAAACCAGACTGGGGAAAATTACCTAGCCTTAGACTCAACTGTATCTATAGTCCCACATGAAACACGTTTTCCACTATTATGGTTTGTAAATTACACATAATCAAAGCACAAAAGAACCATGACCTAACTTCATTAACAATTATAATTTATTAATTATAATTTTATTCACTCATTAAACCCTATAAAAAATATTATTTATCAAATTCATTTCATTTCAAGAATTCATGCATAAAAACTATTTTTAAAAAATATGAATTTTCATTCCATACTCTCAAATCACTCACTATAACCATTTCATAGTTTAAATTATTTATCATTACCAACAAAAATGCCCATACTAATATTTTAATTATTAATTCACAACATTCCATATATTTTAGGTACTCTTAGAATAATCCTAAGGTACCATGAGGAGATACACTCATTGTGCATAGTAGAATTGTACCAAGAAAGTGTAGATTATAAAAAAAACATTTATCTTGCTTGTAGACTTAGAAAAAACATCACGAAAGTCAGGAAATTATATCAATTAACATGAACTAATAAACTAACATAGGGACCCACCAAAATAATTAATTAAACCAAAAATCCCATCCTTCAACATGAACTATCCAACATCTACCTCGTCTCAACAATAGGAAACAAGAATTCTATCTTAGAACTTTTTAATTTTATATCATCCACACCAAACTATACATATCGCAACATAAAAAGGATCATGGATTATAAATTATTCATAGAAACCAATTATTTTTTGAACAAAAAGGCTTGGGAGAAATAAGGAAATATCTACAAGGTAAACACGATTTTTGAAAACAAATTAACTTACTCTTTTTCAAGACATTATATCCAAAAAATTAAATCCTTTTTATTAATATCTTTTATTAATAAATTCATCATTTATAGGTTTCAACAATTAGTAACCTATGAAAAATAGTGATCAACTGGTAGGGATCAAACATACACAAGAATCCATAATTACATTCATTCTTAATAAATTTAATGAAAGACAGTGATTAAATTAACATGCATCTTTCATTAATAGATTAATATATTATGGATTTAAATTGTTTAAAAAATTATATAAATATAAATCATCCTAAATACCAGTAAAATCCAAGTAATGTATATAGGACACTATCTAGGAAGTAAATTCAAGCGTCACTAAAAAACATCAACACATGGTATCCAAAAACACTATTGATTCATTCATATTTCTATTTATCACATTTATTTAGATTATTTATAGTTTTTAACAAAATAAAATTTTATAGTTTTATCTATTCACTTAAAAATGAGAGGTAAAAATCCACCAACATTAAAATTTTAATTTTCTGTATGTAGGAATAGAAGAAAAAGCAATTACCCTTATAAAATTAAATGGGTCTTCTAGGAACCAATCCATAGAAAACAATCATCATTTGGTGCTCAAAAATCATACCCAGACTAAAGAAGAATCACCATATAAGCTCCAAAAAGAAATAATGCAAGGGCTTAAAGAGAATAGGAGAATAGATTAAATCAGTCCAAGACATTTGTATCCTAATTATCCAAGAGGTTATAATCTAAAGAGGATGGAAAGAAAAACCTATGAGACCCTCGAAGTCATCTATAGTTTGATGGAAGATATTGAAAATTAATATAATGGAGTCTAAACCATGTATTTAAAAATGAATATTTAAATACCACCACCATGGCGTAATGACACTCATAATGTGTGTGGTTCCTATTGTTAAACTAATATATGAATTTTGGGCAGTCAAAAATTAAATTTTTCCCCAAATCATATTCATTTTTAAAACGAAATTTAAACTCTTTAACCACCACCATGGCATGTACCATACAATAGTGTATATTTTCATGACCTATAAACCACTACACTGGTTCTTGGAGCCGGTTTTCCACGTGACCTAAAGTGCACCTCCTCATATGATAGAGGTTGCCAACATGAAATGTGGGGTATAAGTTAGTATGTTGATTAAACTAAAAAACCATATTATAATGTTAAATAGATATTTTGACAACTGAAAAACATAATAATCAGTTTATAAATATGATGAGGAAAAAAATCATGATGTATTAACAATATATTTGAAAACATCATAAATATACATACCCTACATTAAACACTAGCTTCCCACTGGGATGATCAAATATAGAAATAAAAGAAAAAAAATACATATGGCTCTAATACAAACCTTTAGCCCTACCATATAAAAAAATCCATCGAAAAGTGATACCCTCAGATCTATCCTACCTCATCATGCAAAACTCAGAAAGGGACAAAGCCCAAGCCTTTTCTTATAGTAACATAAGACATAAACTCAGTTACCCTTGTTTAATGTATTCCCATGTAATATGTACTAAAATCATAGTAGTCCCCCACTAATGGTGCATAAATAAAATATCAGCCCCCACAACAGTGTATTTTGGTAATGATCATAATAACATAAAAATACTAGAAAGTAATAAAAAACTAACAAGGAAAATAATTTTTTGCCAACAATCCTATTGAACCTTGGGATAAATGGAGAAACTCAAGATAACCAACCCTACATTGGTCTGAACCAATCATCTAAAACATTATATAGGAGGATATATACTATGAATAAAAATAAGGTCTTTTCCTTATTGTTTAGTCTATGAAGAATGAAATAGTAATATCAACTAATCTTGGAACCTTTGTCCATTACCTAAACCATATAAAATAATTCATTAGTAGTATAGAGCATCATGTCCAACTACTAACCCATGGGAATAGAAAATCATGAACAATTTTTTCGACCTTGGATGATGAATATATTTTAGATATCAGGAACCATATACATGGGATCGATAATTCTGCTTTCTCAAACAATGATGTATAGAATCTTGTTCAACATCTGGAACCATATACATAGAATAATTATTTCCACTAACTTCACATTACATGTGCTGTTTCATTTCAAACATCATGTTTCTTCTCAACACTTAACAAAATCCATGGATCAAAATTCTACTTTATTAAACATTAAACATTCAAAATAAACACATTTTAAACTCTTTATAACTTACCAAGGTCCCAACGGGCCATTAATAACAAAATATTTCTCAGACTATCGAGTCCATTTTTCATGAAAAAAAATCATTTAAACACACTTTAAGGAAAATAAGGATCCGAAAAATACATATAAATTTTTTCTGATACAACCCTTAAAAATATTTCCCGTTAATAAGAAAAACATGTCCAACACCTCTATTCAAATTAAAACCATTAAAAGAATCATCAACACATTTTTAACAAAGGGGAATCAATACACCCATTCCAAATAAACATTTCAAATTAATATAGACCCCCTTTTTAAATAACATGGAGTTCAACACCACTATTTAAAATAAAATCAACTTCAATATATTGTTTTAACCCATTAAAACTTGAAAGAGAGTTAAAAACCAATGTACATGATTAAAAACCTAAAAAGTACTTATATTAATTTAATAATGTATTAAAACATAGAAACATTTTAGTTCATCTTTAGAGCATAATATAAAGAATTTATCCCCATGTCCTATAAAGTAGCCAATTACCCATTTATTATGGTAACAAGTGATCTCAACCTAGTAATTCTTATAACCCACTCTCCCTACCCATAAAACCCCACTTTAATATTTCCATGAAGCACAACAGCCCCTATGAGGCCATAGGTTCAATATTATAAACACTAGTAGATCTGATAAGAAAGGGGTAAGGCCTAACGTACCAATTTAAATCCGCAAAACCAATTTAATAGAAAAAGGAAATAAACACACCACAAAGAGGATTTAAGGAACACACAATATAAACATTTAAAGAAAATTAACCAAGAATCGGTAGAAAAATCATACCATCTAAAGAATCAATGAATCTTTCTAGAACAATTACAAGGCACAATGTCTATTTCAATGTTTATCCTTGTTTTTTAAAACACATACATATCCAAAATATCTCATCTAAAACACCCAATATCTCTTATGGGAACACAAAGAAACATCCTTGGGTGGTCTATAATGAACTCTCACCAAGATCTCTAGGAAGATACCTAAGTGGGGATACCAATAAAATAAATAATTATATTAAAATGTTATGGAAATGTAGGAAAATTATCCTTGAACACATTCCTTATTGAAATACCGCGCAATGACATGCTAAAACCATCCCCAAATTCCCTCTACACAAGCTCACATAGAAATCCATGAGAAAATAATGATTTCACCATGATATAGTGAAATCATATAAAAACCGAAATTGGGGAACCATAACACTAGACAGAACGAAGTGAAAGAGAAATGGAATTTACTGGAGAACAAGAATGCACCTAAATGAGAAATAATTTCCAAGAAAACACTCCAGGTCAAGGGGTTGGAGTAGGAGGAAGGGTTTGGGAACACCTTTGGTTCATGAGAAATGAATGGAGGGGAAAGGGGCTAGAGTGGCCTAGTTAACAAAACTATCCTCCAATTATGTAACATCATCTTTCCAAGAACTCATGCCCATATGGATACCTCACATGATTAGACAAACCATGTTCTATCTGTTCAATCAGCACTGCCTCACTTTGATAAGAGGTACAAGGTTTGTCAAAAACTATGCATAGGTCATATGTCCCAAGATCTCCACCACCTTCCATTGTTCCCCCTATTCCCTCCCTTGGCTTAACTCAAACTATGATATAAATATGAAATTATTGATTTATTATTTTAAAATGAACTCAAAAACCTCTAGTCATTAATATTTCATGTGGTTTCCCTAAAACCATGCTCACTGAACCATACACACTGGCCTAAAAACTACAAAACCCATGTAACATAAACTGAAGCCCATGAAACACATCTTATAACCAAATCCACCACCCAATACTCATTCCTCATATCAAAACATCATTTTGAGGTACTGAAACTCATGTAATCCCATTCTAAGTCACAGTTAAAAATTTGACTCATTAATTAGATTAAAATTTAAATTCTTTCATGAATTTACAACCCATTTGAATGTGGGATCATACAAATTCTACACCATAACACTTTTCATCTGTCCGAAGCCTCAATGGTCATCAATCAGCACCACTTAAACTATATTTCCTAATAGTTATATCCAACTTCCTCATTCAATTTACGAATTCCACAAACAATACCAAATAAAAACCTCCAACACAAGGCACTCAACTAGAAAAAACACATGCCAATTCAAATTGTAAATGCAAAATTACCCGGATTGCACTTATCCAACACCGTCCAACTAAAACAGCAATAATTGATTCGCTCGATCACTCATTGGTTCTATGGGGATCTTAACTATAAGATTCATCTAACAACCATCATCTCCATATTATAAGGACCAATCCCGCAGGAAAATTGCAACAGAACCCCAAAATTGCCCTCCCATATTGAACCCTGATATTGGCCTATCATATTGTTCCAATATTCCCTAGACAAAACCACTGAACATCGTCACCCAACCTCATCCTCAAAAACTAATAGCAGTGGATGCATGTCTGTTAACCATGTAAAAATATTGAATAAAATTGATTTTCCTTGAAACCATAAATCAATTTCCAAAATACATTTGTTGTTTTCAAAACAACAAATTTGGTGTTTTTTGAAACTCACCCAATCAAATCCAAAAAATAAATTATGTTATAATTTCCCTATTTATACAATCTCCAACTTTCTGGACGCCACAAAACACCTCATCATGATGCCATCATGCCAAGTTCCATTCCACGATCACCCAAATACACCCACTAGAGTCCACATTTGACTTCCATGTAGATCCCATAATCAATTCCTTCACTAACCCAAAATAATAATAATTTCTAGCCACCCCACCAACAATCCTCTGACAATATAATCACATATTTCCAAACAGAACCACAATGAGATCGAATCCCATGCTTGGCTCGGTTACCCAACAGAATTAATTTCTCATTAGCATTATCTATGGAATTTAATCACACAACCCATTGGTTACTGACTATAATCATAGTGTGAATGTAATACCCCAAGATTTCATAGTATGATATCTCTTTAATGTAATTCAATATCTTGCACCACATGAAAACACCGAGTTCGAGCACACCACAACTTACCAAACAAGCAGTTCAAAAAGAATTTATGAATTGTATTAATTTCAATTTTCTTTTTATATACTCCATATAATTTTAAAATTCATATTATGTTTTTCTAGATATAATATAATAAAAATTCAATTTTTCAGATAAAATTAGTATTTTTCAAAAAAAAATATAATTTTCCACCTTTTAATGGTAAAACCTTTATAAATATAATATTTTACACTATTATATATTCAATTTGGTGAAATTAAATTCCTATTTAGAATTGGGACATAAAAATTTGGTTTGGATAAATTTTTGGTACTTTTCTGATAACTTTCATATATTGACGAATAGTGAAAAAAATACAAAATTTTAATTGAAAATATATTTTTTAATCAAAATAATGTATAGTGTAAAATTATAAATTTGATTTGTTTAAAATTATAATCATATTATATTTTTACCATTTAATCCAATTTTTTTTATTAGAAGAAATTTTAATTTTTTATTAGACATAAACACATGTCAATCTTTTGATAGTTTTTACTTCTTAAAACAACTCTTTCTAGTTTTGGAAATGGGAATTAATTTTAAATAAATTAATGTATCTTCAATATTTTGAATTTGGTAAAATTGATATCATTTTTGAATTTTTAATATCAAAATTATCTTTGGGTGAATTGTTTGTATTTTTCAAAAAACATTCAATTTTTAATGAATAGTGAAAAACATTGTGTTATAGATAAAAACCAACTTTTTCATTTAAATAATTATTTTAATTAAAAATTTATCATAAAGTCAAAATAGATCAAAAATACTTTTATTAGTCAAATTTAATACATTTGAGTCATTTTATAATAATATTAGACATATAAAATTTTATTGAACTTTTTAAACATCTTTTACCCACCTTTTAGGAACATTTAAAAATTTTCATAAAAAGTAATTTTACAGCTCCTATGAATTGAATTTTAAAATATGAAAGACACCATTGATATCAGTAAGTAAAATATGGTTCAATAAGATAAAAATAATTTTTTATGAATAGTAACTTTTGAATTTTATTTACCACGGTTAAAAGTAAATAGGGAAACTAAACGTAAAAATGATGTTATAATTACACTAACACATGTCTTAATTCTATTGGAAATTTGTATTTCAACAATAATAAAACTTAGGAAAAAACTATGATCCTTTTTGACCTGCATGGATTAGATTAAGAAATTTATAATATTTTATTTAAAGAAGGGTTAAAAGTGTTAAATTCATATTTTAATAAATAAAACATTTTTAATATAGGGTTATAACTAAGATAAATTTGACTATAAATATTCATTTTAAAGATAAAATATTTAATACATCATCATATTTTATTTATAATTTTTAGTCATTAAAAAACTAAATTTATTTATGACATATTGATGATGCAGTAATTACCTTATTAATGAATGATTATTATAATTGATATTATAAATATTAAAATTAATTTAAATTGAGACTTTTGATGCATTCCAAGAATTTTAGAGGTTAATATGACATTTTAGGGTTGATTTAATGAATTATTTTCTATGTAATCATGTTGTTATACTTTCACAAAAATCAAATACTAAAAAGTGATAAAATTGACAAAAATGAGTTTTTAAAACAAATACTATATTATTAAATGATATAATATTCCTTAGAATATAGGATTCCGCCAAAAAAATAATATAAAGTTATTTATTTCGCTAATGAACCAATTTTGGTTCCCATGGCATTTTATATTAACTATATTAACCATGTAATACAAAAATACAAGAAGACATGGGCAATGTTAAACTATTTAACTAAGGGTTAAACTTAAATATATGGTTAATATGGTGACCTAAATTTGTCTAAAACCTATTTGTTTAGAGTATTTAGACCCATATTATCCTTATCATCTAAATAATACAATTTGGATCAATTATAAATAGAAACTTCTAATATAATAAATTAATATTTTAATCTTTTCCTAAAGTTCCCCTCACCTCACTTATTAAAGGGTACTTCCTCTTATCTTAACTTCACACCTCCAAAGCTATTTGGCTCGGCCTAACCGTACTCAAATATCTGACCAACTACCCTCAATTCATCCTAGAGGAATTAATTTGATCATAAATCCATCCTCAGGATCCCTTTTGCTCATATCAAAAGGAATCACTTGAAGAAGAGGTAATAATTTCATCACCCCTTTTAAAGTTATTTTCCTCTTCCACATCCTCTTTCTTTGTTATTTACATACTAATATAATAAATCCAGTTCACTATACATAATGTGATGTTATTATAAATATTGTACAGCCATATTCATTATTATATCCATCCTATGAATAACAAAGTCGCCATACGTGCGTACGTATGGCTTACGTCCCCACGTCGTGATGTAGTTTCTTATTCTACACTTTATTATTTGGATTGGTATAATAATGAGTATAATTGATTTAATAATAAATTAAATATGTTAATGATTCTTTATATATAATATATCATCCAATGACATTATATTTCACCATCAATATAATCATATCATCACTCGTGCGTATGTTTGGCTTACCGTCTTCACGACACGATTAGATTCATTTCCATGATCACTATTCAATGATGATTATAAAAATATATATTATTTATAATTATGTAATATATGATATAATAATTATACTTGAAATAGATAGATATGTATATATTTCTATTTACATATACCACATTCACTTAATTTTGTTCAATAAAATATTAAAATGGGAACTACGTTTATGCGTACATACAACCTACCGTCCCCATAAACGATGTTTTCCATTTCATATGTCAATCTATTGTACATATTTATATTCTTAATATATATTATACATAAATAATTTTTTTATATTCTAGAAGCAGGTAAATAATTTTAGAAGTGATACTATCAAGAATAACAAGTTAAAACCGGTACGATAAAAAAATCGATTCTAAACTAAAAGGTTATTTTAACATAGAAATTATTATTAAATAGGAATTCTAAATCCATATATGAATCAATTATGATATTATAAATATTAATATGGTTCTGTAATAATTTAATAAAATACTATGCTCATTATACATGTAATTAACCATACCCTCAACCAAAGAAAAGTACAAGGTAAGGTTTAATACCTCAATCACATTATTATTAAAGATTATTTATGTGTATGTTTTTACTGGGACATATTTATCATTAATGTCAATATTTCATAAAAAAGTTATAAAAAGAATCTTTTAAGGTTTTATGGAAGGTTCTATTAACCTATATAATCATTTTAAATGTTTTAGAGAATTATTTTTTCTAAATATTTTTCATTAATTTCCATGTTTACAAAATGATTTTAAGGATTTATTTATATGGACATCATTGTTTTAAAATTTAAAATCACATTCTAATGTTTCAAAGTCGTATGGGATACATTTATTCAAGAATTTAATTTTAAATTACAACCTTTATAAATGTGTTTCTTTTAAATGATTTCACAAAAAAGGATATTTCTCAATGATATTTACTGACCATTTTAAACTATGTCAACATCATTTACTAGATATTATCCTTTATTGAGGTTTATTTATTAAAATATAATCTTCCATATTCAATTGAATGAGTTATTATATGTTTGACTATGGAAGTGTTATTCTTATACCATTCATGTTTTATGGTTAGAGTATTGACATTTCGTTTTCAAGTTTTAATATTAATATTTATGTTATACTTAAAAAATTTCATATGAGGAATGAATTGGACGTAGTATGTGACTGGAGGGGCCCACTATAACCCCTCGATGCATCGGTAGGTCACATGAGACAATACAGGGTCTTGGTCTATAGCCTGGAAATCATTGTTAAGATGTCTGGTATTATGAATTCCATCATTATGAGATTAGTTTTTAATGTTACATGTGATTATTTGACTGGTAGAATATCCATGTGAATAAGTAAATGGAATTATTTGAATAATATTTTCCATATTATCTGAATTTTTTGTTTAAAGGGATTTTGTTTCAATTTTATACATTTCCATAAAATTTTATGATTATTTATGATAGCTTCCTCTATATTGTTTATCCTTACTGAGCATCTGAGCCACCCCATTATTATGTTTAATTTTCCAATGATTCCGAGAAGTATATTATTATTTATATGAATTTTTAAGATAATAGAATAATAGTTATCTCAAGAGATTATTTATATTGTGATTTATGTTGGAAATTTTAATGTAATGTTCCAGTATTTAATCTATTTTCCAAGACTTCTAAAATGATCGGTACTTCGGGACATGATTCCTTGTAATCATGCCAATGTATTAAAATAATACACTAGCTTTGTGTAACTATGGTTGAGGAATTATAGTTTGTATTAGAGGAAGTTTATAAATAAACATGGAAATAGATTTAGATAAATTATCTCAATCATTTGGTTTTGAAGGGAATCCAGAGAAGAAGAGGATGGTAAAGATAAATATAGATAAAGTGAAGAAGGGAAAGAAGTATTTTTTCCATAACTGTTAACTGTGGAAAGAATCACCGCGGGAAGTGCTTGAAAGGAATGAGAGTTTGTTATAAGTGTGAAGAAAAAGGACACCATGTTCGAGATTTCAAGTGTAAGAAAAGGGTCATAAATGTGAAATCCTTCATCTTCAAAGAGTTGGGACACTACATGAAACTATGTCGGAATCATTAGAGTATACCCAAAAAAATTATATAAGATAATAATCATATTATGATACTACCGTAGATAAAGAGGAATGATCAGTGTTCATATGTTTTTGTTAAATAATTGTGTCATTTGAGTATTGTATTAATGATATACAAGTCATAATAATTATAAAGTATATAATTATTGTACTACAGTGTAGTTTCATAAAGGATTTTATATTTTATGGTACCAAGCAAAGTGACATAGTTTTATGTTAAACATTTTGGAAAATATTTGTTTGGGAGAAATATAACACTTAATATTTTTCTGAAACCAAGATAATGAATTCAGAATATGATATGAATGATTTTGAAAATTTTATTGGATATTCGTGACTACCTTGAAATTAATTAATTGTTTGTATATTCCATCATTGTTAAAGTTTACAACATTTATGGGTTTATGGAGTATATCCAGTATTCTTTGTTTTACCGAAGTAATAAAGAAGAACATACATATTCAAATAAGGTTTTATGGTAATTCACGTTGTTTCCATGTTTCAATAAAATAAATGATGAAGGTATATACATGATGATATGAATTATGTTATTTTGACCATCCTTATAAATTTTTGGACTCTGATTTTGGGAACAAGTATTTTGGATAAGTCTAAATGTTGGAATTGAGTAAGTTTAACACTTGTTTTTTTGTTTGAGGTTAAATAATGATTTGTTGGATACTTTGACCAAACAGTTTGGTTTTTAATAAACATTTAGCGAATTAAGGGAATACTTGTGGACCTAATGATTTATCAAATGTGATTTAGTCATAAAAATATCTTTTTTTAACATTTATCTCCTAGCATACGGGTTGAAGTGAAAATATATCGATGCATAAAAAAATGATGAGAATATGATTATGAAAGGAAATGAAATCAAGTTTATTTTCTTGAGTTCTTATATTGATAGTAAATTAATCCCTCCTCTTCAAAAAAATAATGTGTATAAAAATTATGTCTTATCCTAATACCATATATTTTTTTGAACTGATGATACATTAAATCATCATAGATTGATGGCTGTGTGGCCCTCAATTTTACATTTATTATTCACTTGTTTGTAATGGAAGACCTCAGTAACTCCCAATAAATATTTAAGTTTTTTCTCCAATTAGGTGTCTCTAATTACCACCAATGTTCTCCTATTCGAAATTCTAATTTGGTGGATACTTTTTCATTTAACTTTCCCTCTTATAAAACTAAATATTATTAACACTATCTCTGCTGTGGGTTGTAAAGACCTGTAAAATTCAAGGGAATTTTTTTTCTTAATTTTCTTTTGGGTTTTAAAAGAATTCAGTTTCTGACGGCACCTAATTCCAAGGCCAGGTGTGCCCAAAATCAATTTGTGAGGATTAGCTGGGTACGTTTAGTAAACGAACAAGCGGGTTTTCCTAACTTTTTAACTGATGCTCGGAATCGAAATATGGGGACACCGATAGAATCGCAGCACCGGTAATTTCTTAGGAACACCTTTTCTGGAGTTGCGTTTTCACGGGTGTGGTTATTAAAATTGTGGGTTAAGTAAAAGAATAAAATAAAATGGTGCACCCAATTTTATTTTATTTAAAGTAGTTTAACCTAAGCTAAGTGGTTGGAGTGGGACCCACGATATCCTACTCCACTAGGTAGGATATTTGTGGGGTGGGGCCCACACAATCCCCACCTATTCAACTTCATCAAACCCCCTCCTTTAATTAGGTAATGCACCCACACCCCTTTAAATGAAAGTCAACTCTTGCGTTTAACTAAATATTAAATGCCTCTTTAATAATGCAGTTTAAACTTCTCAATTAATTCAATAAATTGAATGATTCAATTTTGAATTTCAAAACCTTTGGCTTGAGTAATAAAATATGGCAATGCTTATTTTATTTGGGTGGTTTTGTTGTGCGAGAGTATTTTGGAGAGGAAAGCTCTAAGTTCCGAAGAACATTATTCTTCCTCCTTGAAGAACACGAAGAACGCACCGTCACCGACGAAGAATGCAGACCTCCGACGACAGACGACGGTGGGAGATGCCTTCCTTGGAGATCGACGATGCGATGCCATGTACCATGACGCCAACGACCCTCTCCTTCCGCGACGCCTTATTCCGCGATGTTCAATTCCGCAACGAACCTCCGTTCAACGTTTTCATCGAGGTAGGGGATTATTTGTTCTTGTTCGTGATTACTTTCATCGCTGATTATCGTCTTTATTTGAGCTGCCTGATATCGCCATAACAAGAGGAGGTCGGACCACACGAACACGGCCGACCCTCCTCCCTCCTTGATTGTTTGATTTGTTTACAGCACGAACAAGGCAGCGCGGTGCAGAAGCACCGCGTGGAATATAATAAAGAATGGGCGGAGACCCGCGGCGCCGTCGTGCCACGCCGGAAAACCTCGAAGAGGCCGCGGATGGAGCGGGGCCGTGGCGGAGGGTCTCGGCGCCGTCGCGCGGTGCTGTTCGGACCAAGGTCGCGGCGGAGCAGGAAACGGCAGCTGGCTTCCAGCCACCGGCGCCGGACCAAGAGGGTGGGACCCCTATGGTCCCGCGGCTGTAGCAACCGGTCGGGCCGACCAGTCCGGCCGGCTTCCGAGAAGGCCGGGGGTCGTAACCCCCTGCTGGCCGAAGGAGCGGCCCCCCACATGGGGTCCGAGGTTTTCCAAACAGGGGGGCAGTGCCCCCCCCCCCTTCCGCTCGGTCGTTTCGGCCGAGCCACCTGGCTATGCGGGCCAGGCCGAGCGCGCCCGGCCGAGCCGGGGAGGGTCACGCCAGCTGGGCCGGGCCATGCCCAAGCGGGCCGGACCTGGACCCGGTTCGGTTCGACCCAATTCGATCCGACATAGGGGGTATCGGGCTGGGTCGGACCGGGCTCGAACGCCCTATTTCCGAACCTCTTTCGGTCTTTTTCCAATAACATAGGATTAGGACCTTCGATTGATGCACCGTCAGCTGCAATGCGATACTTGGATCGAGACCGTCGTTTCAGTATATTACACTCAAGGTTTCGGAGCACTGTGGGTTCAGCTGGGTTGGTTCGTACACAAAACCAATCGGGCCCTCGGAGCGGAAATGCTTAAAACTTGAGCTCCAGACATCTGATTGACGTGCTTTCGACTTTGATAGATTCCTCTTAGTGAGATGGACCTTTTGGATTACTCCGCTCGAGGTTTGGACATTGTGGGAGTGCGGTCGGGTTGGTTTTGACTTAAGAACCAACCGGGCCCCTAGAACGAAAAAGTCAATAACTCTCAGACCGGGCATCTGATTGACGTATCGTCTGTCACGTTGAGTTCCTCTTGTCAAGACGGAACTTTGAGATACATAAACTCCATATTTTGTGTCAGTTGATGTATCATCCCCTCGGCTCGTGGAGCGGACCCTCCCGAAAACAGCTTGATGTGTGCGGGAACCCTAGAGCTGGCTGCGACTCCGACGACGATGAAGACTGTACAGAAATCCTCCGTGGATTCGACGGCGACGACTACAACACTCAGCGATCCTGCGTGGATCCGTGCTACCGATCCTGTGTGGGTCAGATCCTGTGTCGGTCAGCGCTCAGCGGTTCTGTGTGGTCCAGCGCATACCGATCCTATGTGGGTCAGATCCTGTGTGGGTCATTGCAGGGGTTAGTACCTATCGATGCTTTGTGGGTCAACACGGGGGTTAGTACCTATTGATCCTTTGTGGGTCATCCCTGGCGTTCATACCAATCGATCCTTTGTGGGTCATCACGGGGGTTAGTACCTATCGATCCTATGTGGGCATGACGGCTTATATGTATCAGTGGCTATATATGATCATCTCTATCGTCTTACGAAGAAGTGTACCTTTGTGAGCTGAGTGTTGACTTTCAATCATTATCTTCGATATGATTGACTTTCTTTCCTATGTGGATTGTATTGTGATATCCTGTGTGGACATGATCGATCTTCGGATCGGATACTGGATCCAAACTGGAATTGATAACTTAGGTATATGTATGGGCATATACCTAAGTAGTGTTGGTTGTTACATCGTGATTGTATCTTTCTTTTTTGTATTATCATTTGTGGATTATGGGAGACCTTCGGGGGTCTCAGGGTCCCTACTGATTAGCTTATACTCACCCATGCATGGGCTATGCCCACAATATGTTGTGTTGGATACAGACGATGGACAACACTAATCGTGGTAGAGGCTAGTGGAGCAGTCAGTACTTGGAGGTGGACCACTGGGCGGGAAGTACAAGGAGCGGACGGCTCGACCCGTGGAGCTGAGGTGGCTATCCGTACCCACCCTTCATGTGGGAGTACTAGTGGACGGCTCGACGTTGCAGTTTTACTTTCAGTGGCTGTATATTCTTTCCAGTTGTACTTTACTTTCAGTTTGGGTTTGTATTCTGGCCCATTTACTTTACGCTCTTACTTGTACTCAGTTTACTTAGTGTTTACTTATGCTGTCTTACTATATGGTGTTTGTTTGCTTTTAAAGGCAATACCTTCCCTTTTTGTTGGGGTATACGCCATGATGCTAGTCTCCAGCCCCTGGCCTATGGAAGGCGGGCTTGGGGTAGTCATGGCACGGGCCCCGAGGACGAGTTGTGACGAATTGGTATCAGAGGAGTTCGGTTCTACCACAGAACTCTGGACTCTGATCTTTCTTCCATGTGAAGCAATAGTGATAAGGGTATTGAGTGTGGTTAATCAGTCCAGGGAGTCCAGTGTTGGTGCGACGGCTGACGTATCCATACCCCATGACCCTGACTTCTGATTTCCGACTCAATGCACGAAAACATTGACTGCATTTGTGTTTTAAAAGTTTTCTTTGTGATTACTTTGTGTCATCTCACTAGGTATACTGTTTGACCGTGGCGCACCTGTTTCTTTTCTGGACGGCCCCACAAAGGCAGCCAGGTAGGGTTCCGAACGTTGTGCGAGACAACAGCCCACTGAGTGACGAGGCCTTGGTGTAGGGCCCTTTGACAGTAGAGGCAACGGTGATACCTCTACCCGTCGAGACACTGAAGCTACCAGCCCCAGCCGCTGATAGTGCACGTCGCCTTAGCACACTGCACGAGTTTCAGCGTCAGAGACCGCCCAGGTTCCACGGGGAGACAGACCCTCAGGCAGCTGAGGATTGGCTGGAGGCGGTTGTACGAGTTTTCTGGTTAGTGGGGACACCTGCCGACCTCATGGTGATCCTCACAGCGAGTCTCCTTCTCACGGAAACAGGCAGATGGTGGAGCTTGATTCTCCAGGTGCACGACGAGGAATCTCTCCTTTGGACGGACTTTGAGATCCTCTTCCGCTCGGAGTTCATCCCATCCACCCTCCATATGGTGCGCATCCAGGAGCTTCTACAGCTGTGGCAGGGTAGCATGACGGTCGCCCAGTACTCGGCGAGATTTACCGATTTCTCGCGCTATTCGAAGGACATGGTACGAGACCCATTATTCCGGTCCAAGACCTTTGAGCATGGACTGAGGCATGAGATCAGGGCATCGCTGATCTCCTTCAGCATTCCGACACAGTCAGGGGTATTGGAGCGAGCCCTTCTCATCGAGATCTTCCTTGCTGAGCCTACATCAGCAGCGAGACCTACCGCGGGGTGGCACGTAGCAGAGTCTTCTGCAGCTGGCAGTCGACGGATGACACATGGGACCAGGCGGACCAGACCCTTAGGCGGACGACCTCAGGACACTGGGTCAGAGGTGCGGGGCACAGAGTGCAGAGCCAGTCTTACGAGAGGCAGACAGTGCTACGCATGCGGCGGGCAGGGCCACATGGCTCGTGATTTCCCGACCCGCCGTGCAGAGGAGCAGCAGACGGTTGAGGGACCACCTAGGAAGAGGCAGAGGGTCGACTGTGGAGGACCGCAGGGAGCAGGCGGACGAGGCAGAGGAGTTGACCGAGCAGCAGGTGTTGGGCGATGCTTTGAGGCGCTACCACCACCACCACCAGAAGGTCCACCCCGATCATAGGGAGCTGGCGGGCATAGACATGCTCAGCTTCATGTAGCAGAGGCCTATGACCCCGGCGTGCCAGAGATGATTAGAGGTATGATCTGTGTCTACTCCACCCTTTCTACAGTTCTTATAGACACAGGAGCGAGTCATTATTTTATTTACGCTTCCTTTGTTCGGATCTTGGATTGGTTATCTACAGTCCATGCTCAGATCGACTGTATTAGGCACAAGGTGCGGTGTGTACGCACCGATGGGAGTAGGTTCACCTTCACCGGCGAGAAGGGACCCTTTGCAGCATAGGATGGACTCACTCAGATGAGAGGATAGACCATCACTCATCAATTGGATAGCCTCATCCTAGAGGCATTTGATGTGTGAATACTTCATTTTCCTACAGTGGTGGATCACTATGCGGACGTTTTCCCCGATGACGTCCCAAGGCTACCTCCTCGCAGAGAGGTAGACTTCTATATTGACCTGTACCCCGGGGCAGCCCTGATATCCACTCCATCATATCGTATGGCCCCTACTGAGCTTCGTGAGCTATGGGTAAATTTGGAGTACATGCAGGGAAAGGGATTCATCAGACCCAATGTTTCACCCTGGGCTTCCCCGATGTTTTTTGCCAAGAAGGCGGGCGGGAGCTTGCAACTTTGTGTCGACTATCGTCGCCTAAACCAGGTGACCGTGAGGAACAAGTATCCGCTATCGAGGATTGATGACCTCTTCGATCAGCTCAAGGGAGCACGGTGGTTCTCAAATATAGACCATAGATCAGGCTATCATCAGCTCAGAGTTCGAGACGATGATATGCAGAAGACGACCTTCAGATGTCGGTATGGCCACTATGAGTTCTTGGTTATGCCTTTCGGCGTAACCAATGCTCCAGTAGTGTTCATGGGTCTCATGAATAGGTTCTTTTAGCCATACCTCCTGTTGATTTGTCGTGGTCTTCATCGATGACATTTTGATATACTTGACCACTGAGAAGGAGAACGCCTATCACTTGCGAGTTGTACTAGACACCCTCCAAGAGCACCATCTTTATGGAAAGCTCTCGAAGTTTCAGTTCTGCTTATGTGAGGTCCACTTCTTGGGACACATCATCTCTGAGGCGGGAGTTGCGGTGGATCCTGCGAAGATCGATGCAGTGCTAGCTTGGGAGCCACCCAGGAGCGTGACGGAGGTGAGAAGTTTCTTGGGGCTAGCTGGGTACTACCGGAGGTTTGTTCCAGAATTCTCCAGAGTTTTGGCACCACTCTCAGCATTGACGAAGAAGGGGAAACCCTTTGTGTGGTCAGACAGATGTCACTAGAGCTTCCAAGAGCTGAGACAGAGATTGACCAATGCACCTATCTTGAGGCTACCGGAAGAGGGAGTAGGGTACGTAGTTTACTGCGATACATCAGGGACCGGACTTGGATGTGTCCTGATGCAGGACCGGGCAGTGATCGCCTATGGATCACATCAGTTGAGGCATCATGAGTATAATTACGCTACCCATGACCTGGACTTAGCAGAAAAGGTCTTCGCTCTGAAGATTTGGCGACACTATCTGATGGGGGAGCGCTTTACAGTCTGTTCTGACCACCAAAGTCTCAGGTACATCTTCTCGTAGAAGGACATGAACCTGAGACAGCGGTGATGACTCGAGTTCCTCCAGGACTATGAATTTGAGATATTCTATACTCCTGGAAAGGGGAGGGTAGTATTTGCAGCCCTCAGTAGGAGGACGGGCATCCAGCCACTCGGTGAGGCGACAGATCAGCTAGCCACTTTGCAGATATCTTTTGTGGATAGTGATGGAGAAGCCTTTCTGCAGTCACTCAGAGTCACTCCTCCACTACTACAGTGGGTCGGAGAGGCACAACGTGGGGATGTTGACTGTGAGACACGGCGTGCACAGATATCCTCAGGATATGCACCTGATGAATTCTCTGTGGGAGGAGAGCACGTCGTCCTTTTTAGAGGACGTACCGTGGTACTAGCTGCTTTACAGGAGGAGGTGCTGAGGGAGTTTCACACTACCCCTTTAGAGGTACATCCAGGAGTGGCAAAGATGTACCATGATCTCAGATGATAACACCGGTGGTCGGGTATGAAGAAGGTTGTGGTAGAATTCGTTTCTCGATGCCTCACCTACCAGCAGGTGAAGGCAGAGCACCAGGTACCAGCAGGCCTGGTACAACCCTTAGAGGTCCCAGAGTTGAAGTGGGACGGGATATCTATGGACTTCATGACTCGACTTCCACGCTCTTCCAGAGGTCACGACTCCATTTGGGTGATTATCG
Organism: Viscum album; assembly: GCA_963277665.1. Classification (NCBI taxonomy): domain Eukaryota; kingdom Viridiplantae; phylum Streptophyta; class Magnoliopsida; order Santalales; family Viscaceae; genus Viscum; species Viscum album. Next base: position 74,869,028 of record OY728127.1, on the reverse strand, counting down.
ACCGACTCACCAAGTTGGCCCACTTCTTACCCATTAGAGAGAAGGGATCAGTGGAGAGATTGGGACGCCTCTACGTTCAAGAGATTGTACGGCTACATGGTGTGCCATCATATATCATCTCCGATCGAGATGCTTGATTTACTTCTCGGCTTTAGAAGGGGTTGCAGGAGGCGTTCGGGACGGAGCTACGTCTGAGAACCGCCTTTCATCCTCAGACGAATGGTCAGACGGAGTGGACCATTCAGACTCTCGAGGACATGATCTATGCATGTGTCCTTGACTTTGGTCACAGCTAGGAGGATCACCTACCCTTGGTGGAGTTCGCGTACAACAACAGCTACCACTCCACCATCGGGATGGCACCATACAAGGCATTGTACGACCGACCTTGCAGATCGCCGTTGTGCTAGAAAGACCCTGGGAAGTCAGCACTTGTGGGACCAGAGATGGTCCAGGACACAACAGAGAAGGTCCAGGTCATCCAAGAGCGGATGAGGACAGCTCAGAGACGGAAGAAGTATTGTGCTGATTGGAGTCGGAGGCCACTGGAGTTCGAGGATGGCGACCACGTCTTCTTGCAGGTCTCACCTCGACGTGGATTCTGGGGCGACAAGTTATCTCTGCGCTTCATCAGACCATTCCAGGTCCTCAGCATGATTGGCGAGGTGGCTTATCGCCTGGCTCTACCACCTCATTTGCACCGGGTGCACGACGTCTTCCACGTATCTCAGCTGAGAAGATACGTGCACGACCAGATGCATATCATTGACAATGGGGAGCTGGACATTGATGATGGGGTGACTTTTGCGGAGGTCCCAGTGGAGATCGAGGATCTAAAGGAGCGGGTCCTACGTGGATGGTCGATTCCTCTAGTTCGCATTAGGTGGCAGCATGGTATCCTCCAGGAGAGCACTTGTGAGCGGGAGGCTCAGATGCGTGCACAGTACCCGCATTTGATTCCCTAGTTTTTGATGTATCTTTACGGGGACATAAATCCCTGAGGTGGGAGTAATGTAAAGACCAGTAAAATTCAAAGAAATTTTTTTTCTTAATTTTCTTTTGGGTTTTACAAGAATGCAGTTTCTGACGGCACCTGATTCAGAGGCCCGGTGTGCCTGGAATCAATTTCCGAAGTTTAGCGCAGGTACGTTCAGTAAACGAACGAGCGGGTTTTCCTAGCATTTGAACCAGTGCTCGGAATCGAAATCCGAGGACACCGATGGAATCACAGTAATGATAATTTCTTAGGAACACCTTTTCCGGAGTTACGTTTGCTCGGGTGTGGTTATTAAAATTTTGGTTTAGGTAAAAGAATAAAATAAAATGGTGAAACCAATTTTATTTTATTTTAAGTAGTTTAACCTAAGATAAGTGGTTGGAGTGGGACCCACTATATCCTACTCCACTAGGTAGGATATTTGTGGGGTGGGGCCCACACGAGCCCCACCTATTCAAATTCCTTAAACCCCCTCCTTTAATTAGGTAACTCACCCGCACCCCCTTTAAATGATAGTCAACTCTTGCGTTTAACTAAATATTAAACGCCTTTTTAATTGGGCAGTTTAAAATTCTCAATTAATTCAATAAATTGAATGATTCAATTTTGAATTTCAAAACCTTTGGCTTGAGTAATAAAATAAGGCAACGCTTATTTTACTAGGGTGGTTTTGTTGTGCGAGAGTATTTTGGAGAGGAAAGCTCTAAGTTCCAAAGAACGTTCTTCTTCCTCCTTGAAGAACGTGAAGAACGCACCGTCGCCGATGAAGAACGCCGACCTCCAACTACGGACGACGGTGAGAGATGCCATCCTTAGAGATCGACGACGCGACGCCATGTACCGCGATTCCAACAACCCTCTCCTTCCACGATGCCTTCTTCTGTGATGTTCAATTCCGCGAAAAACCTTCGTTCAACGTTTTCATCGAGTTAGGGGATTATTTGTTTTTGTTCGTGATTACTTTCATCGTCGATTATCGTCTTTATTTGAGCAGCCTGATATCGCAACAACGAGAGGTGGTCGGACCGCATGAACACGGCCGACCCTCCTCCCCCTTGATTGTTTTATTTGTTTGTGGCACGAACAAGGCAGTGTGGTGCCGAGGCACCGCGCGTAATATAATAAAGAATGGGTGGAGACCCGCGGTGCCGTCGCACCACGGCGTTGAAGACGAACAAAGTCGTGGCGCCGTCGCGCCACACCGGAGAACCTCGAAGAGGCCGCGGCTGGAGCGTGGCTGCAGCTAAGGGGTGCGGTGCCAGTCAGACCAAGGCCACGCCCTTTGGTCGTGGTGGAGCAGGAAGCGGTCGTCGGCTTCTGGCCACTGGCATCGGAGCAGGAGGACGGGACCCTGGCGGTCCCGCGGCAGCAGCAACCGGCCGGCCGGACCGGGCCTGCCGGCTTCCGAGAAGGCCGGGGGTCGTAACCCCCGGCTGGCCGAAGGAGCAGCCCCCCACATGGGGGCCGTGGTTTTCCAAACAGGGGGGCAGTGCCCCCCCCCCCCCTCCGCTCGGCCGTTTCGGCTGTGCCACCTGGCCACGCCGGCCAGGCCGAGCGCTCCAGGCCGGGCTGCCAAGCCGGGTCGGGCCTCACCTAGGCCGGTGCGGGCCGCGCAGACCATGATGGGCCGCGCCCAAGCGGGCCGGACCCTGGTCGGGTCGAACCGGTTCGGGCCGACCCAGGGGTATCGGGTCGGGTCGGATCGGGCCCGAACCCCCTATTTCCGGACCTCTTTCGGTCTTTTTCCCGTAACATGGGCTGCGGACCTCCGATCGACGCACTGTCAGCTATGATGTGATCCTTGGATCTAGGCAGTCATTTAGGTATATTACACTCAAGGTTTCGGAGAACTTTGGGTTCCGCCGGGTTGGTTCGTACACAAAACCAACCGGGCCCTCAGAGCGGAAATTCTTATAACTTAAGCTCGGGACGTCTGATTGATGTGCCGTCAACTTTGATGGATTCCTCTTAGTGAGATAGACCTTTTGGATTACTCCTCTCGAGGTTTGGATGCATTTGGAGTGCGTTCGGGTTGGTTTTGACTTAAAAACCAACCGGGCCCCTCGAACGAAAACACCAATAACTCTCAGACCGGGCGTCCGATTGACGCGCCGTCTGTCACGTTGAGTTCCTCTTGTCAAGACGGAACTTTGAGATACATAAACTCCGGAATTTGTGTCAGTTGATGTATCATCCCCTCGGCTCGTGGAGCGGACCCTCCCGAAAAGAGCTTGCTTTGTGAGGGAACCCTAGAGCTGGTTGCATCTACGACGACGATGAAGACTGTAGAGAAATCCTTCGTGGATTCGACGGTGACGACTACAACACTCTGTGATCCAGCGTGGATCCATCCTACTGATCCTGTGTGGGTCAAATCCTGTGTGAGTCAGTGCTCAGCGGTCCTGTGTGGGCCAGCGCATACCGATCCTGTGTGGGTCAGATCCTGTGTGGGTCATTGTGGGGTTAGTACCTATCGATCCTTTGTGGGTCATCGCGGGGGTTAGTACCTATAGATCCTTTGTGGGTCATCGCAGGGGTTAGTACCTATCGATCCATTGTGGGTCATCGTGGGGGTTAGTACCTATCGATTCGGTGTGGGTCTGACGTCTTAGATGAATCAGTGGCTATATCTGATCATCTCTATCATCTTACGAAGAAGTCTACCTGTGTGGGTTGAGTCTTGACTTTCAATCATTATCTTTGATATGATTGACTTGCTTTCATATATGGATTGTGTTGTGATATCTTGTGTGGACGTGATCGATCTTGGGCTCGAATGCTGGAGCCAAACTGGAATTGATGACTTAGGTATATGTATTGGCATATACCTAAGTAGTATTGGTTGTTACTTCGTGATTGTATCTTTCTTTTGTGGATTATCCTTTGTGGATTCTGGGAGACCTTCGAGGGTCTCGCAGTCCCTACTGAGTAGCTTATACTCACCCCTTCACGGGCTATTCCCGCACTACGTTGTGTTGGATGGAGATGACGGACAGCGCTGATCGTGTTAGAGGCTAGTGGAGCAGTCAGTACTTGGAGGTTGACCACTGGGCGGGATGTACACAGAGCGGACGGTTGGACCCAAGGAGCTGAGGTGGCTATTTGTACCCACCATTCAGGTGGGAGTACCAGTGGATGTCTCAACGTTGGAGCTTTACTTTCAGTTGCTGTACTTTCTTTCCAATTGTACTTTACTTTCAGTTTGGGTTTTTTTCTGGCCCATTTACTTTATGCACTTACTTATACTCAGTTTAATTAGTGTTTACTTCTGCTGGCTTACTCTGTGTTGTTTGTTTGCTTTTAAAGGAAATTCCTTCCCTTTTTTGGGATATATTCCTTGGTTCTAGTTTCCAGCCCCTGGCCTATGGAAGGCGGGCTTGGTGTAGTCACGGCACGGGCCCTGAGGACGGGATGTGACATGGATTTTCCACAAAGGTATTTTTATTTTCATCACTTTACTTTTGACGAACAATTTCAAATTGTGAGGATGTGATTTATAGAATGAGGGGAGAATTTAACTCCCCAATATTTCGTAGTATGTTATCTCTTTAATGTAATTCAATATATTTCACTACTCCCAACACTGAGTTCGAGTGCACCACGACTTACCAAACTATCCATTCAAAAAATGGTTATGAATAATATTAAATTCATTTTTATTTTTATATACTCCATATAATTTTAACATTCATATTATGATTTTTCATACATAATCTAAGAACAAATTCAATTTTTGAGATAAAAGAAGTATTTTTCATAAAAATGCAGTTTTCCACATTTTAAGGGATAACCCTTTTTAAATCCAATATCTGACACTTTTATATATTCAATTTGGTGAAATTAAATTACTCTTCAGAATCAAGACATAAATATTTAGTTTGGATGAATCTTTGGTACATTTCGGATAACTTTCATATTTTGATGAATAGTGAAAAATACTAAATATTAATTGAAAACAAATTTTTTAATCAAACTAAATTATATTGTTAAATTATACATTTGAGTGGTTTTAAAATATTATTATATTATATTTTTTATATAATCCAATTTTGGTCGTTGGAAGTAATTTCACTTTTTAATTAGACACAAACACATATCAATCCTTTGATAGTTTTTACTTATTAAGAACCTTCTTTTTGGTTTTGGAAATGGGAATTAATTTAAAATTAATTAATAAATATTTAATATATTTATTTTGGTAAAATTGATATCATTTTTGAATTTTAAATATCAAAATTATCATTGGGTTAATTTTTGGTATTTTTCTGAAAACATTCATTTTTTATGAATAGCGAAAAACATTGTGTTGTTGATAAATACTGACATTTTTATTTAAATAATAATTTTAATTAAAATTTGATCTTAAAGTAAAAATAGATAAATAATACATATATTATTCAAATTTTATTCATTGGAGTCAATTTATAATAATATTAAACATATAAAATCTTATTTAACTTTTTAACGGCTTTTACCCACGTTCTAGGAACATTTGAAAATTTTCATAAAATTTAATTTTACCACTCTTGTTAATTGAATTTAAAAAATCCAAGGGAAATTATTGACATTAGTAAGTATAATTTATTTCAATAAGATGAAAATAATTTTGGTGAATCGTAACTTTTGAATTTTTTTTACCCCAATTTGAAGTAAATAGGGAAATTAAATGTAAACATGATATTATTATTTCCCTAACACATTTCTTAATTTTATTGGATAAGAGTAACTTAACTAAAATCAACCTTAGGAAAAAATGATCCTTTTTATCCACTTGGATTAAATTAGGACATTTATTGTATTTTATTTAAAGAAGAGATAAAAGTGATAAATTTAGATGTTAACAAAAAAAATTAATATACAATAATACATAAGGTAAATTTGACTATAAATATTCATTAAAAATATAAAAATATTTAAAACATCATGGTATTTTATATATAATTTTTAGACATTAAATAATTAAATTTTTTATGACACAATGATGATGCGGTGATTATCTTATTAATTAATGATTAAAATAATTGATATTATAAATAATAAAATAAATGTAAATTGGGACTTTTTATGAATTACACAAATTTTATAAGTTAATATGACAGGTTAGGGATTATTTCATTAATTTTTTTTTAAGTAATCATGTTTTTATGACTTTCAAAAAAACAAAATACTAAATAGTGTTAAAATTGACATAATGACATTTTAAAACAAATACTATAAAATTAAATGATATAATATTCCTAAAAATCTAGGATTCATCCAAAGGACTTATATAATGTTAGATATGTCATTAATTAACCAATTTGGGTTCCCTTTTCATTTTATAGTAACTATATTAACCATGTAATATAAAAATACAAGAAGACATAGTAAAAGTAACACGATTTAACTAAGGGTTAAACCTAAAAGATATGGTTAATATGATATCCTAGACTTGTATAAAACCTATTATTTTAGAGTATTTAGACCCATACCCACCATATCCTCGAAATAAATCAATTTTATTCTATTATAACCTGTAACTTATTTTCCAATAAATTAATATTTCAAACTTCTCTTAAAGTGCCCATCACCTCTCTTATAAAAGGGTGTTTCCCTTTCTCTTAACTTCAACCCTCAAAATCCATTTTTCTTGGCCAACCCCTGCTCAAATCTCCTAAAAACTACCATAACTTCATCAAATATCCATTAATTTGATCCAAAATCCAACCAAATGATACATTTTTTTCAAATCAAAAGGAAGCACATGAAGAAAAGGTAATTATTTCATCACCTCTTTTAAAGTTATTTTCTTCTCCCACTTCCTCTTTATTTGTTATTTCCATACCAAAATAATAATTTCAGTACCCTATATATATTTTTATATTATAATAAATATGTTTCAACCATATTCATTATTCTATCCATCTTATGAATGAAAAATTCACCATACGTGCATACGTATGGCTTACAGCCTCCACGTTGTGGGGTAGTTTATTATTCAGTAATTCCTTATTTTGATGGCTATAATAATGAGTATAATATATTTAAATAATAAATATTACATTTAATGATTATTTATATATAATATACCATCCAATTAAAAATTATTTCACCATCAATAGAATGATATCGTTGCTCGTGCGTATGAATGGCTTACCATCTCGCTGACGCAATGAGATTTATTTCCACGTTCACCAATCAATAATGATTATAAAAATATATATTATTAATAAATATTTAATATATAAAATAATAACTCTACTATAAATATATTTATTTATTTATTTACATATATCCCGTTCACTTACTTCCATTCAATACGATATGAAAACAGAAACAGAGTTTGTGTGTACGTACAACCTACCACCTCCAAAAACAGCGTTTTACAATTAATATATCTATCTATTATACATATTTATATTATGAATATATATGATACATAACTAATGTTTTATGTTATTGAAGCAATTAAATCAAGATATAAGTGATATGATCAAGAATAACTAGTTAAAATGCGTACGATAAAGAAGCGATTATTACCAGAAATGTTATTCTAACATTGAAATTATTATTAAATGGGTAGTATAAAGCCATAAATGAATCAAGGATGATATTATAAATATGAATATAGTTATGGAATAATTTAATAACATACTATGGTCATTATAAATTAAGTTAAACGTACCCTCAACCAAAGTAAAGTTCAAGGTAAGGGTTACTTCCTCAATCTCATTATTATCCGAGATTGTTTATGTGTAAGTATTTACTGGGAAATAGTTATCATCCATGTCCATATTTAATAAAAAAAAATATTCTAAGGTATTATGGAAGGTTATATTTAAATATATCATCATTTTAAATTTTTTAATGATTTATATTTTCTAAATATTTTTAATTAATGTCAATGTTTTCAAAATTATTTTAATGAATTTTTTACATAGATATTGTTGTTTTAAAATGATAAATAATTTAAAAAGATTCAAAGTAGTATAAAATAGTTTTATTTAAAAAAATATTTTAAATGAATTAATTTATAAATATGGTACTTTTAAATGATTTCACAAAAAAACAGGTATTTCTCTCAAAGAATTTTACTGATCAATTCCATCTATGTCAACATCCTTTACTGGATATTATTTTTTATTGAGGATGATTTATTATAATACAATCTTCCATATTGTGTTGAATGAGTTATGATATGTTTGACTATAGATGTGATATTTTTTTTACCATTCATGGTTATGGTTAAATAATTGGATTTTCATATGATAGTATTAATACAAATGTATATGTTATGTTTCAACATTTTTATATGAGGAATGCATTAGACATAGTAAGTGACGGGCGGGGCCGCTATAGCCCCTCGATGCATCGGTAGGTCTCATGATACAAAATAGTTTCTTAGAACAAGGACTTGATGAAATCTATATTTAGGGTCTTGGGTTGAGGTCTTGACTTTTTGGTTAAGATTTCCGACATTATGCATACATCATTATGTGATTAGTTATTAATATTACAAGTGATTATTTGACTAGTAGAATATCTATGTGAATAAGTAAATGGAATTATTTGATTTATCTTTTCCATATTATGTTTTTTTATGTTTAAAGGGTTTTTGTTTAAACTTTATAACATTCCATAAACTTTTATGATTCTATATGATAGATTACTCTATATTTTTATCCTAACTGAGCATCTAAGCTAACACATTTCTTATCTTTTATTTTCCCAGCATGTCAAGAAGTATATTATGATTTATATGTACGATTATACTATGGGAATAATTGTTTTATCAATGGATTAATTATGTTTTTTAATGTTATAAATTTAATTGTAAAGTTCATGTATGTAATCTATTTTCCATGACTTTTAAACTGATCGGTACTTCGGGGCTTGATTCCTTGTAATCATGCCAATGTGTTACAATAATGCACAGGCTATGGGTAACTGGAGTCAGGGAGTTACAGTAACATCTTATTTAATGATAGAATAAATCATTTTCATGTTTATTAATATATATTAGATATTTATAATCATTATAAAAATATTACATAATTTATAAATAAAAAGGAAATAGGTTTTAATTAAACCCTTTTAATGTGTTTTTAATAAAATTATAAAATTATAATTATGGAATATTGATATGAAAAAATTTAATTTAATTTATAATTGATAATATCAAAATAACTTTGCGTGAAATTTTGGGATTTCTCAAAAAATAATGATTCTACTGTGAATAGTGAAAATAACATGTTTTCTAAAAAAAATTATTTATTTTCAAAATATTTATGTTATTAAATTTTCCCTTTATGTTTTTTGTGTAATTTAAAGTAAAATAATAGTTATAAAATATGTATTTCATCCTATTATTTTATTTTTTATCTACATTATATTTTATTTTAGTATAAGTTCGTTTTAGGTTTTAAAAATGCAATTTTCTGGAAAATTGTTAAAAGGTGCATACTATTTCTCCATTTTAATTAATTTAAATAATACCTAATGAGTAATGTTTTAAATGAAAATTAAATATCATATATCGATAAATGTTAATTATGATTCATAAAATTATTATTATTGGTCATATAGTTAATAAAAAATCATCTTTCACTCGAAAAATGCACTTCTGGAAAAACAGTTTTTTCATCATTTCGATGGGTTTTTATCTATATAAAATGTGGGTATTTATAGGGAAATAATATTTAAAATTGTATTAAATATTTATGATAATAATAAATTGTAATTTCTAATAATTTTAACTTAATTTCTGATCAGAATGAATATTGAAAATAGAAAAAATGGATTATCATGGGTTAAACTAAAGAGATAAGGGTTATAGTGGCATAAAAACATGTATAAAATATTTTTTATAGTAATATTTTGATCTTATAATGTATATGAATCATGAATTGTCAATTTTTGAGCCATTTCACTAGCTAAACATATGGGTACAAATTTATAGTTTCAAAAATATTATATGTGTCACTCGCCTCACTTATAAAAGTACACCACATATCCTATTCAATTAACAAATTAAAATCCAATTGAATCCTAAAAACCCAATACCAATACCCTTATAACATTCCTACCTGCTATATAGATGTATTTGTTTCATTAATACATCCTAATAAGGCTTTTAGTGTTTACCTAATGTGGTTTCTAGAAGAATAGTCATTATGCTTAATATGGAATCTGTATATTATTTATTCTTCCACCTCCACATAAATTACTAAATTGTTACTATATATTAAAACCACAATCCCCCATATTAATAGATTTTATAATTTTAATTAATAAAATAAATCTATCTAATCATCCATTTAATGGGATTCAAAATCATTATTCGTGTGTACGGTAAACTACCGCCTCGTGAATTGATGTCATTTTTTCGGTCATTGCCTCTCAAAACATGTTCTCAAAAGATATATATATATATATATATATATATATATATATGATATATGTTCTATATTAATACTTTTGGAGTTATTATATAAATATAACTTATTACTTTCTATTCTGTTGGAGATACAATAATGTCATCATGTGTATGGTGAACAAATAACTTGAAAAGTTATATGATTCATTTTTCCATAATGCATTGTATGGATGTTAATAAGGATATATAAAATAAATATAAATTATATTCATGAAACAAAAATTATATTCCAGAATTTTTTATCATCATCAAATTATAATATATCATTTTCTTTCTTACATTGAAAAATGATAACTTTTTTCTTGTACATGTACACTACAACCTCCCATGCCTAATGAGATTTTTTTTCATAATCACATCCCAAGAATGAGTACTAAAAATATATTTAATTTAATTATATTATATTTATGATATTATTTTATTTCTTTAAAGATAAAATATTTTATATCTTTCTTCAATAATAATTATTAAAAATATAAAACTTTACTCTGGCGTACGTACAACCTACTTTCTTTCATGATCATGACATAGTTAATTTTTCATAACCTTAAATCATGATTGGTTTTCAAAGTATAGTTCTTATGGATAAATTATGACTATTTTATTATCATTATTCCAGATATTTTTAAATAATGACCTCTTATACCAATAGTCATCCTACTGATGTAATTTTGACTCATAATCCAAATATAATAAAATTATCTTATGTAAACTTAATTGAATATGTAATATTATATTTCATTAAAATAAGGGAAATAAAATGAATAATAAAACTGAAAATTTTTCTTAATATGGTAAATAATTAACATAATTTTTTTATTTAGGAAGATAAAGAACGAACATGACAAATCAAACTCAAGGTAACAGACTCCATCTAAATTTAAGTTCATTGAGGCATATTTTAATGTTATGCATATATATTATTTTATGATGTTAATATACATACCCTTTGATGTGTTTTATCATGGATATTTCTATTATAATAGTATTTAAGTTTTTTTAATGTTATTCTTTTCAAGTGGAATATGATTTAAATAATTACAAAGTAATATAAGAATATTTTTTTAAAAAATCTCTTTTAGTATTTTCTATAAAAATATATTTTTATTCCATGTCCATGTTTTTAAACATATTTTATTATATAAAAGTGTGTCAAATAATGGAAATTAATTTATTTATTTTCTGTTTATTTAAAAAATTATTCTTTGTACCTAATTTTTTATTTTCATTACAAACAAGAAAAGTAATGTCTGATTTTAATCTATACTACAATGATGAAATTTCCCATCAAAATAACCATAATTTGAATATTTTATTTAATTATAAAATTTTATTTTTTATTGAATGAAAATACTTCCAAACCTTTTTATTTATATTTTTGTACTGAATTTTTTTTTATAGAAATGGATATTTTAGTATTAAAATTGGTTTTTAAAAGAAATGGGTATTTTGATATCCAGAAGTGATTTTAATATGAGTTTAAAATAGTTATTAAAAAAATTTATATTAACTAATTAAAAGAATAAACTTTTTATTAACGATATAGTCCATAGAAGTTTGTTATGAATAATTGAGACATATTATATGCCAAGGGAGAGGCCATTATATCTAATACTATGTGTGACCCCTGATAGAGCTCCAATGCAATGAGTAAAGATTATTTTTTCTTGAGTATTACATTCGTAGTTGTTCATCTTGTCATTCAAAGTTATAAGGGTTCAGTAATGGCTCTATAAGTCTTCTATGAGATTATTCCACAAGTAAACTACATTGATTTTCTATGTTTTCATATGGGTTTTCATGAAACAATTTTCATATCAAAAGGAAAAAAATAATGTTTTTTAAAAGGGAAAATAATTTTATTTCGAGGGAAAATTTCTATTTTGAGGAATAATATTATTATATGATTTCATGTTTTTCGTTGAAGTAATTGAATTTTAATTTTTTCTATCCCTTACTGTGATTTTTCTGTGCATCCTAAATTTTTAAAATATTTTTTTGAATATTTTAAGAATGGGTAACGAAATGATATAAGTGAATTTGATGGTTATAAAAAACATTTATGAAAAAAATCATGATTTATTTTGAAATTTTATATTAATGGAATAATGTAAATGAATTGTATGTGAATGATATGTAATTTATTGTTTTCATATGTATGATTTCTGACCTAATTCTATAAAATTCAAAACCCAAAAAAGATTTGCATATATAAGGGAATAAATTATTGACTTAAAACTCAATATTATATAATAATTATTACTAGATCCATGTAGATAGTATTAGATAGAGGATTAGATATGTTTTGTGGTCAGGTTTATATTAATATATATTTTTTAAAATATTTTACATTATGGTTAAGTTGAAAGATGTATATTTTAATATTACCCTATTTATTCATCTAAAATATGCCTTTTCAGAATGGTTTTATAAAGAGGAAATAGGGAAGCCACAATGGAAAGGCACCAATAAAAAAATATCCTCAAAATCATAATCCATAGATGGTATTAATTGGAATAGAATAGTTTTTAGTAGTGATGGACTTGTTCACATAACCTAAAAATAGTGGTGATCTTCATGGCAGAGAGGAACCTGATATACCCTGAAGTAACATGTCTGAAGTAAATCATTTCAAGAGAAAACATCTAACGACATTATGTGGATCATTTTAACTTATGGTAGCTGAAAGATGGATTAATTGTCTAGATAATATATTTTAAGTCATTTAATATTCAGAACATCACATGGTAACTCTCGATATTTATCATTTTGATGGTGAAGTTGATTGATGCTGGTCTGAGTTAATAATACCAAATGGAAAGGTGATCTAGATGCCATGGAATAGAATAAACATTATGTTTCTGTTACATTAGAAATGTTTCCCTGTGTTTTTTTACATTGGATGGAAAAACAATATATGAATTGAGGAAAAAAAGATAATTATTTAGGGGCCATTAATGATGCTAATTTTACAAGACTGGATAGGAACATACCAGATTTTGTTTTTAAATTTAATATTTTATTAGTATACTTTACTTAGGATTGAAACCAATTGTATTTATATATTTGGGCTCTTGATAATTTAAAATCCATGATAATGTTTTTCATTATTCAGAACATGTTTAGAATGGTTTTTTTGAGAATTATCTTCCTCGTGATGAAGAAAATAAGAGGCGCTCAAGATTGAAGGTGACATAAAAACACACAAGAAATAAATATGAATATAACAAAACAATTTTCCATTTCTATAGCAAGTGTTACTAATAATTAATGATTTTTTATGTTTCACGTGACTATAGGGAATTGCACACTACATAATCCAAGAATAGGGTAACATATTGAAATCAAATGGTGAAATTTTTCAATTTTAATTAGTTTGTTAATTATTATAATGTATACTATATGTTCAAAACGCAATATAGAAATCATGAAGATAAAGAGAAAAAGAGTGTGAAAAAAATTATACTACTACAGTTGATGTTTGGACATTAAATGCAGTTGTCACAGGTATGTTACTTTTGTATCCGAACTATTCCAATAAACTATTTGACTCTGGATCATTAAATTATTTAATTTCTTATAACATTTTAAAATAAATTGGGATTAAACCCTTAGGAAATTAGGAAATTAATTTTTGAAAAAAAACTGGGTGAAATTATTAATGTAGCCAACTTTTCTAGGAATCTTCCTATAATCATTATTGGCTTGGTCTTTCTTGACAATCTTATCGAAATTCCCATAGTGGAGTTTGATATCAGTTGGGTATGTAATTGATAGATTTTATATCCAAGAAAGTTTCCTTATATTGTTACATTCCTTTGATATCTTATCAAGATGGGGAGAAATTGATAATATATTATAGTAAAAGTTACATGGGTAATATTGCTGAAAAGAAAGAAAATGTTGAAATTAGTGATGTTCTAATAGTGAATGAATACAATGGTGTATTTCATGAGGATTTTACAGGTTTTATTACTATTCAGGGTGATAATTTTTTTATTGTCCTAGTTCATGATTCTAAGCCTATTTAAAACCCCCTAATAATATAGCTAAAGTAGAACTTCCAGAATTGAAACAAAATAGGATTAGTTAAATAATGGTTCTATTTAATATATAACTTCTCCTTGGGGTGATCCTAATTTTATTTTAACAAATAAAAATGGTTCAAAGTGAATTTTTATTGATTATTGATACTTTAATAACAACATTGTTGAAAATAAGTAACACATTCCTTATATCGATGAATTGTTTGATCATATCCATGGAGCTGAGTATTTTTCGAAGATGGATCTTGGGCATGGGTATAATCAAATGAAGGTGGAGTTGGATTAAATTCTAAATGAATAATTTTAGAATAGATATGGGCATTATGAGTCTTTAGTTATACCATTTGTTATTTCTAATTCCCCTATTATAGGTACGGACCCCAATAATAGAGTTCTCAGTGAGTTCATGGATAATGTTGTTGTTGTGTTTACTTTTGAAGGTTTGGTATGTTTTAAAATTCAATAGTAACATGAAAAACACCTAAGTATTTTTTTACAAATCAAAAAAATATATAAATTATATTTTAAATTATGTGAATTTTAATTTTTCTAAATAAAAAACACAATCCATGGATACATTATTTCTAAATATGGAATAACAGTTTACCGTACTGAAAAAAAGTTATTGAATAATTTCCTAGACCCAAAAATATGATAAATATTTGTAGTTTTCTTATATTAGTAGGTAAATATTATAGGTTTGTTGAAAATAATTTGTCAATTTTCTAGACCGCTTATTAAGTTAGCTCAAAAAGGAGTAAAATTTATATTGGAAAAATATTGTGATAACTGTTTTCAAGAAAAAAAAATAGTATTTGGGAATACTCCATCTTGGGATCTTACATCTATAAATATTGAATTATTCATCTATAGTGATTTTTCTATGAAAGGACATCATTTTTCCTCTTAAATACTGATCAGGTATTTGATTATGATTCACATGATTTGAAATCTTCTGTTTTAAATAATCCTACGTAGGATCTAGAAATGTATATTTTTTCAATAAAAATTTGGGGGAATCGTTTTTATTGTGTTAAGTGTAAAAGTTACACTAATAAATATAGTTTTAAGTATATATTCATATAGAAATAATTGAAAATTAGATAGAAAAGCTCTATGGAACTGATTAAGGGTTAGATTTTCACGATTAATTGAAGTCCTAAAAAATAAATCAAAGTGGTCGATACTCTAAGTTGGAAAAATAATTCCATGCTAAATTTTTTACATGAAAATTATATTAATTATTTGAAGAATTTTGGAAAATAAGTTTTTTATTTTGAGTTACCACCTATTTTGTTTCAATTTTCAGAGTCATATTCCTTTTTAGAAAGAATTAAGAATACTTGTAAATAGGATCATGTTTTGAAGGAAAACAAATAATCTTTTAAGAGGCGTAATTTTCAGATTTTTAATATACAGGAATAGGGTATTATTTTATTTGGAAAAATATTATACATGTTTTTTGATGCCTAGATGAAGAGTGATCCTTTTACGGAATCTCATATTTTTATATTTTTTTGTTCAACCAAGAATCACTATGATATATAGATATTTTTAGGAGTATTACATGTGGGATGGAATGAAAAATTATATTGATAACTATACCATGAATTTAATAATATATAAAATGGTAAACAAATAATAATAATTACTGATGGGAATGCTTCATCCATTTCTGGGACTAATTTGAAAATAAGAAAATATATTAATGGATTTTATGGTATGATTACCAAATACATCTCTAGGTAATAATTTTATTTAGGTTATTATTGATCACTTATCTAGATCAATTCATTTAATTCCAATTTGAGATATTATTTCATGTTGTAATCTTTCTAGAAATTTTCTAAAGGAGATAATCTGGTTAAATGGAGTTCAACTCTCCATTATCAATTTCTATGATCCCATAATAACTTGTAGTTTATTAGATAGACTTTAAAAAACATTGGTTATTGAATTAACTTTCCATATTGATATTCATCCTCAAACTGCTGGTGATTGTGAGAAAAGAAAATAAAACCTTGGAAGATATGCTTCATTAATCTTTAGTAGATTATAATGAAGTTTGATATCAGCAACTGTCTTCAGTTTAGTTTTCTTATAATAATAGTTTTCATTCAAGTATAAATATATAACCATTTTAGGCATTATATAGAGAGCAATTTCAAACACAAGATTTAGGGGAAGAAGTATGAGAAAGGTAGTTGATGAGGACAATGTTAGTTGAATAAATAACTGATATGTTGTAGTTGATTCAAAAATATATGAGGATAGCTTGGAAAAGGTAGACATGTTATATAGATAACCGAGGGAATAATCCTTCTTTCGAGGTAGGTGATCAGGTAATTCTCCAAGTATGCTAATGGAAAAGTATAGTGTGTGTTTTGAAATAAGGTAATTCTATGTTAATGGTTTATTGGACATTATGAAATATTGTGTATAGATGGATCGTTTTCATACATAGTGGCTTTGACATCGAGTTTAACCTAGGAAAACATTGTTTTTCATGTCTTGATGTTAAGAAAACATGTAAAGAATTAATATCTGGTTTCAAGACAAAAAGTAATTCAGTTAAAAGAGGACCCTTATTATAAGAAAAAACCTGTATTGACTTATGACAATAAATAGATAGTGTTTCTATATAATTTTATTCACCATGTTCAAGTTTTATGGAAAAAACATGTGTTTGAAGAGGAACATTGAAATCAGAAAATACTATGAGGGAACGATATCACTACTTATTTTAAATTTGAATACAATTACACCAAAGTAATTTCCAAAATCGGGTGGCAGGTAATGAATAATTAATGTTATAATAATTCAATTCCTTGTTTATTAATATTAATTATATAGTTATATTCACCATAAATATATTTTGAAAATTATATGTTAAAGAAGATAAGTTTTAATTGAAATATTTTATTAAATGGTTTTATTTAATATTTTAAATAATAAATTATATAATTTGAAATTGAAAATTTTTATTTCCTTTTTGAAATAATCATAGAAAATTTAACTAAGGATAAATTTTAAATATTCTTAAGAATATATTTGTTTTTATTTGAATAGTGAAAATAGTGATTTTTGTAAAACAAATCATTTTTTCAATACATTAATTTAATTTTAAACTCCTATTGTGTTTTTAATATTTTTTAAAATAATTTAATTATTATTTATATATATTTTATCCGCTTATGTTCTTTATAGTCAAATTTATCTTTATTTTATTATTCATTTGTTTGTTTAAAAATATTTTTTTAAATAATTTTAAGTTACATAATGTTTCTCTATTTTTGTTAATTAAATTAATAACTAATGAATAATTTTTTAAGATAATTTTATATATTATATATCTAAATATATTAATTAGTATTCAAAAAATTATTATTATTATTATTTATAGTTTCCATTAAATATAATATTTATCTCCATAAAAACAGTTCTTGAAAATCTATTATTTTTTAACATTTGCTGGTTTTATTTTATATTTAATATTTACAATTAAGATGTTTGAATATTTTATAATATATTCCTTATGTTGAGTCTAAATTATTTATATTTTCTAATAATTTTAACTTAAATTTTTATCATAATGAATATTTAAAATAATAAAAATCATTTATATTGGTTATGTTTAGAAATGGATTTACCGAGATTTAATCGAAAACAATAAGGGTTAAAGTGGTCTCAAACATTTTCTAGATTATTTATCATTTACATATATAATAATCAACATGTATGTGTGTCTATAATGGCCCATTTTATTGCCTTTTGTCCTGTAAAAAAATTGGGAATGCATTTTTCTTTTCAAATGTTACAATTGTGCCACTCACCTCACCTATAAGAGGTCACCCTCTATCCTCTCCTATTCACCCGATAAAAATATTTGAATCAAAGAATAACTATATGAATAACATACTACATTCCCTTACAAAAACTAATTACCTTATTTTTTTCATAAATACATCCAAAAAGGCTAATGGTGTTAACCTAAAGTGGTTTCTAAAAAAAGAGATATTGTGCTAAATCATCTACTGTTAATTTATTTTACCGTCTTGCTGTTAAAATATTTTAAAATTATGATTATATAGAAAAAAAACTATCATACATATACCTATATGAGTTATTTTAATAATTTAATAAACTAAATCCATCTCCACTTCCATAAAATGGGTTAGAAAATCATTATTCATGTTTATGGAAGACTTTGGCATCGTGAACCGAAGTCGTTCATTTTTTATCAACACCTCTCATGGATTATTTTAATGATGTCAATAAAATATAAATATGATATTTGGAACATATATATACTTATTTAGTCATTATATCATATATATCTTTTACTTTCTACTCTTTGGGGGGATACGTTGACATTGCTCTTGTGCACGGTGGACTATAGCCTCAGGATGTGATGTGATTAATTTTTCACTAATATTTTAAATGAATGTAAATAAAGATAAATATAATAAATAATGTGATATAAATGACATCATAATTATATTAGTGATAGATATAATATTATTAAATTATAATATCTAATTTCATTTCTTACACTCAAAATTGACAACATAATTCGTGTACATATGGAATAACACATTCAAAAAGTGATGTGATAACTTTATTTATCACCACATCACAAGAATGATATAAAAACGTATATTTAATGAAATAATATTCTATTGATTATATGATGATGATTATATATTGAAAAAATATTACTTACCCTCTTTCCATAATGATTGTTGAATAACTAAAATTTTATATACGACCTTCCATCTCTATGATCGTAATATAGTTTGTTTTTTAAAACTATATTCCATGATTGCTTTAAAATGTATTGTGTATATATATAAATTATAATTATATATTGATAATTATTCAATATATGTTCAAAATTTACCTCTGACCAATAGAGGACCTACCAAATTAATTTTTTCACAAAATACAAATATCATCAAAGCATCTGACATAAAATTAACTGATAATATAATTTTATATGACATGGTAATGAGTGAAATAAAAGGAAAAATAAATTTTCAAAAGTTTCTTCATAGATTAAATAATTATCATAAATTAATTCTTCGGGAAGATAAATAATGAACATGATGAATTAGACATATGGTATTAGACATTTTATCAATTTCATTTTTTGGATACATATTTTTATGTTACACACCTATATTATTTTACAAGGTTTATATTCATCCACTTATATATTTTATATCATGAATTTCTCTATTATAAAGTTATTTTAAATTCTGTGTGATGTTATTCTTTCATAGGGTTTATGATTAAAATATTTCTAAATTAATATGGGAATTTGAGGAATTTATTTTAAGTTTTTCCTTCCAACTCTTATTTTCTTCCATGTCCATTTTTTTAAAATTATTATTTTTATTGACATGAGAGTTCAATAAAATATGATTTTATCTTCCTTTCAATGTTTTTTAAACAAAATAATCTTTTTTTGAATTTCTTACATTCATTACAAGAAAAAAAATTAATGATCTATATTAACGCATATGACGATAATGAATTTTCTCACCATAGTAAACAATATTTGTATATTTCATTCCTTTAAAAGAATTCATGTTTAATTCGAAGAAAAAACATACTTTCCTTTTTGATGTATTTTAGTATTAAAAATAGGTTTTAAATGGAAATTATTATTTTTGTATTGAAAGTGGTTTTTCAATAGGAATAAGTATCTTAAGATTTGAAAGTGACGTTCATATGAGTTTAAAATTATTTTTAAAAAAATGATGATGCAAAAGTGAATGAATAATTTTTTTATTAACGACTTGTTCATTGTAAATTTTCTATAATGGTTTTACCCCCGATATAGCTCATTGGTGGGCTTATTATGTCTTATATGATGGCTATGAAAATATTGTGATACAATGCATGGGGTAATGATTTGGTTCTCCAGATAATTATATTATATTTCAGTTTTATTTTTAGAGTAATTTTTAAGGGTTCTGAGAGGATTTCATGAGATAATGTCCCAATAGAACTACATGATTTTTCTATGTTTTCTAATTATTTTTCATGGGTTCATCCCCTCAAAAAATACATCACTCCCCTCTAAGGTATTGGTATTATCACCTCCTCACTCAATAAACTCCAACCCCAATATTTCATGTTCCCTTTATAACCATCCTATGAATATGAAATAATCATCATGTTCTTTTATAAGATACAAAATTAAATGCCAACTACCACTTGATCCTAACATCTGACAATGGTACCCATGGAAATATTTGACGACAATCCCCCATAATGACCTTATTCATAGATAGTTGATGGTTCACATTCCACCATAAAACTTTTCATATATATCTCCCTGACAATGAACTCCATTGAGTCCCCTCCTCAAACCAAAATACATTTTTTATAACCTAGAAAAACGTCAATTCTCTCTCAATGTAATTTTTATTATCTAAAAATAATTGGAATTGTCATATATAGAATAATATTATTCCATGATTTCATAAATTTATACCACCAAAACTCAGATTTTCCCAACACGATCTCTAACTATAACGATATGCCAACCCATTAAAAATTTATGGTCCTCCCTAACCATGAGAGTCTAATCTCACCCACACTATTCTTCAGCCTCATCATGGCTTCCTACTTCTCCAAATCAACTAACTAGAATACTCCAAAAAAATCCAATCCATAATAAAAATGATATAGTGTGGCTTTGTGAACTCATTCCCCCAAGACCCCATTAATAGTTATCTTCTACACCCTCTTTTGTAACCCAACCATATAACATGTTTACCACACTAGAGAGTCATATCAAATGAAAACTAATCTCAATATATGTATCCGCTAGACTTGCCTCAACAAAATTATAATCTCATTTAACATAGTGCACCATTGGTGCCTCCAAAAACTAAATGAAACTCAACAATACAAAACAAATCGGACCACCACTCAAATCTTAAGTATTGTTCATAGGTTCCAATAAGATCATTTAGTCTCTCAATGTGTTCTTAAATAAGCTACTAAATATAACCGGGCAATAAACCAAACTAGTCATTCATTGAGAACCCACATGTTATATTAAAGAATCATCTCTCCATCTTAATTTCATCCCAAGGAAACTAAATGCCGTCATTTGCATCATGATGTAAACATAACAATTTTACCACACATGTAGAATCGTCCCCAAAGAAAACCTGCACACCTAGAACCACATACCCTCTAGAACCTCCTATTTCTTAGGTATTTCTTATAACCCTCCAAAACATCCCACCTACACAACCATCACTCGAGAAAAGAACCCAAATTAGACAACACCTCTATAAACCAACCATAATTCTAAAATAGTAGTACACAAATGTGCTCTATCAAAATAAAAGTCATACAATCTTCCAAAACCAAAACTAAGACCAAAACTAGGATACTACCACCATGAACCATTATCAAATGGTCTCAAAACATCCACCCATGGCTCATGTTCCAAAAATCCAACAAAACCCAACTGACCCATCTCAATGGACCCCCTCCAGAGCCACAAGGGGAAAACTCCCAAAATTGGAGTCCGGTCAAGGAAGGTTTCAATGTTATCCCACCCATACCACTTAGTAAACTCTCAAAAAAAAATTAATTTCATCCTCTTAGGTCTACAAAATCTCATAGAAGGACACAACTCATTGGGTTTCAAACACACCCTCATCCCACTATCATGTGACATCATCTTGTTGAAACAAACATCTATATAATATCATAAATGGAATAAATTATATGCCAAACCAAATTACTATAACCAGGGAACCAATCCCCTAATATAATATTTACATTTCATCTCCCCATAGAGGACCAGGCCACACAACCAACCTCAAATAAAAACCCACACACAAGGGTCCTATAGTTATACACATGTGCCCAGCTGAACCACCAAGGTCACTACACCTGTTATGAACAAGGACCACATCATTTTCCTCATTATTTAGTGTCTCGCAACAAATCAATTTATCTTACCATAAAAAGTAGATCCATATATTAGTTTTCCCACCTGAGTAGAATTACACCAATTACTAATACAAGAAAAAATTTTATGAGCAATTATTGACATATTATATAACTGGACTTCCATATTCATAAGAATCATAGTAGCATATGTTTAACATCTGAAATGACTGCCATGATTCAAGATAAATATCATTCCTCTATAGTCTAATTGCAAATACTATTTCCAAATCTTCCTTCCAATGTACAAAGAGCTATAAATCTCTCAAAATTCAACAAATCTAACCCACAAATGTTTCACTATAAGAACCTTAGATTTTATGAAATGATTTTTTCAAAATAGATTTGATCTTTTCTATATTTTATGTGACACGAAACACTGATTTTTTTATTTTTTTTAAGAAAAAATGTGTTAATATTATGTTATATACAACACAAATAACTAAACGAGTTTAAAATAAATGTCTTGAAAAGTTAAAATTTTATTATATAATATAATAGTAAACCCCTACCAGCTGGAATGGTGGGTATGAATAGGATTTACAAAATTACAAAATTATTAATTAAATATGTATATATAATTAATTATTTGGTGAAAAATTAATTATAAATGAAATTAAAAACTATTTCAAAATAAAGGAAATATTTTCTAAAGACACGGTTTTTTTGGACAGAAATTTGTTCTACATAAATAAAATAACCAAAATAATCTCTATCAATTATTTTAATGAAATTTATATAGTATATATATTCAATCAACTATTTACATTCATTTTATGTTTTTTCAAGATAACAGATAAGAATAAATTCTATTTAATTCTTAAAAACTATATTTTTGAAAAAAGCATTTTTGTACATTTTTTCTAGTGCACGTATTTTAAAAAATTGTTAAATTAACAAAGATAATTTTGTAAAATATAAATAAATTTTAAATTTCTAAGTTTATAATTACATTAGAGATATTGTTTTGGTTTTTTCTGATAAGTTTCATTTTTTGATGAATATTAAAAAATAATGAATTTTAATTGAAAACTATCTTTTCTCATAAATTATTTAAAATTATAAATTATATTTATATTTTTTTAAACGTTTAATTAGTTATATTATATATTAATTAATAAAATTTGGCTCATTGGAATAAATTTATTAGTTTTATTGGATATAAAATTTTGTAAACATTTAAACATTTTTGTTTTAAAAACATACATTCTCGTCAGTACTACAGGATTAATATTAAATTAATTTTTTCCAATTATATTAATAGAACTTGAAAACATAGATTACCTATTAATTATAAGTATAATTTATATGATCTTGTATGGTCAAATTAAATTTTCACCAGCATTAATATAAAATGTAGTAAAAGTTTTTTGTCGTAATTAAGGTAAAAATGAGCATTACTTAGTATAAACAAAACATATTAGGGTAAAAATAACATATTCACTTGTATATAAGATATTTTATGTCCATATTTTTACCATTAACTCTCTATTTATCTATAATAATAAATTTTGAACCCCAATTATGTATGAAATAGGTGGGAGTAGTCAATTATTTTCAAATATAACTATTGTGTCCTCCCCCGCCTTATAACCCCCCTCCTGTATTAACACATTAAAAACAATTTGGTATGTTAAATACCAAATTAAATCACTTCCAAACTTCTCTAAACTCATCCTATTAGCCTTATTTTGGTTATAATTCTATCCTAGAAAGGCATTAGTTCAAACCTTAAACGAATACCAAAAGAAAGGTAATGTCCTTCCAGGTGCATATTTATTTTATTTCATTGTCCACATTATTCAATTATTTTTATATCATGATTATATAACATACTAATTATATTAAATATACATTTTAGTTTGTTTTGTTAATGATCTAAAACAATATCCACTTTCATCAAATGGGTTGTGAAATGATCATTCATGTATATGGTAGACTACTACCTCACAAACAAATGTCATTAATTTTTCCATTTCCCCCTATATAGGAAAGTCAAAATGATGTTTCTAAAGTTTATATATTAATATATATGATATTTATGATGTTATTATGATTAATTAAGTGTCATATCACACATACCAACATGATTTCATTTTTTTGGAATATGATAATGTTGTTCATGTGTATGGAGGGAAACCACCTTACGAAGGAATGTGATTCATTCATGATATACATGGAATGTAAAAAAGATAATTGTAATTTATATATTTTTTATTTTTTATATAAAAATTATTCTGTAATGATAATATTTTATTTACTTTTCCTTCTTTCAATCCAACAACAAAATGGATGCATCATTTATGTGTATGTATGGTCTGTGAACCCCATGAATGGTGTATTTCATTTCCTATCACTAAATTTTATGGTTTAATATAAATACAAATATAATAAATATATATTTTATTAATATCCTTTTTTGCATTATTTAGATGATGGAACCATGATCAATGTAAATAGACCTAAAAAATAACAAATCAAAACATATTTGAAACACAAAGCGTTTATTACCTATATCATATCATTTACATGGAATTGTAAATAAATAGGCAATAAATGGTCCAATTAAATCATATAAGGTATTATATATATTTATATGGTTCTATAATATATTTATAATAAACTTATATTTTGTATACATGAGGTTTTGATGACTATGATAGAAGCTATTCTTTAAGGTAAGGGATTTTCGCCTCACATTTTACTTCGGTGAGACACAAGCCATATCCACCACCAATTTATTTCGTATAGTGTATATACATCCCATAAATTTATTTTATTATTATTATAATTAAATATATGGGAATTTACATGTAAATCTAGGTATCTCCCTTTCACGGGGTCTATATCTCAAAATTTACAATAAGATTAATGGATTTCTCTCTCGAATTTCCTTCTTCGAGACATATAGTCATGTTTTTCAGCTATATTTTTATATGAGGGGTAAATAAATCTTACTTTACATGTTATATAATTAATTTATTTATCCTCGTGATATTCTATTTTTAATTTAATGATACCACTTCATTGGTATTTTGTTTTAGATTTACCAAAGTGGTGAATATGATTTGTTAAAATCACATCTTTTATTAGGATTGATTATGAATATGTTTTTATGATATATTCTGATAATACATATATCAATAAACTCAAGAATTTTATTCTCCTATGGTTTTATTTTGGGAGTAATTTTTTTCCCTTCATTCCTCTCTCTTTAGGTACTCAAGTGGTGAAAATTAATGTTTTTATGGAAAAATATCTTTTCGGTCGAAATCCCTTTTTCTTTTAAAACCATGTTTTCTATAAATATCAGAAATGTTATTAACATTTATTAAAATTTGATTTATTAAATTGATATTTACCAATTGATTTAATTTATTAAAAAAAGTATGCTGAATATTCATATCATTATAAAAAACAATGCCCGATTAGATTTTATGAAAAATGTTAAAGGAATCCTTATCTACGAAATGAACAAAATTTATTTGTGTAATAAAAGTTACTTTATTCAAATATTCATTAATAAATTTTAAAAGTTGTTTTCAAATAAAATTATTTTATAATTGTTTTATGCTTTTGAAAAAACATTTTTAAAAAATAATCATTTTTTCCTCAAGAACTACTTTGAATGACTTTTAAATATTATTTTATAAGTTTTCATGTTCATTTCCAAATAAATGGATTTCCAAAATATTTTATGTTTTAGAATGTGAATTTTCAAAAAACATTATCTTCATCCTGAAATGTTCCAAGTGATTTATCTTTGAATACCAATCTATATCTAATATAATATCCTTTGATGTAATTTATTCTCTATTGGGATTAGGAACACAAGATATCATTCTTATTCTTTCTCCAACTTTTTTGTGTTTATAATGGCTTGTTGTTTACAAAACCCATTCCTCAGGTTCAACCATGATAAAAGATTTATGAAACATGTTTTTTTATACATGGTTCATGAAATGAATAAATGATGAAATGATTGTGAAACCTGTCTCTTTACCAAAGGTTATGATGTGCTGAAATGTTTATGAATCCCATTTCAGATAATTGGTTATGATATAATGAATATTTTATTATCTTGTGGCCCACATATATTCTATTTTCATTATGGAAAGTGTGGGGCCTACATCTCCCTCTAATTAATTGTTTATAGATTTATATCTTGTGAGATAAATAAAACCAGAATGCAGAGTGCACTCATTTCAGTAAGGGTCTTTGTTTATTATGATGGTCCTGGGAGGGAACCATGACTACTATTTTGTAATGTGTGAATGTGATTACATGTTCAAAATGTTATGCGTGAGCCTAATTACATGTCCACAATGATATGCATGAACCTATATCTCTTGTCCATAATGTTAGGTGTGGGTGTGGTTTCATGTCCAAAAGTCTATCTGAGGGAATGATTACATGTCCTCAATGAGTGAACCTGTTTCTATTTATAAATCTTAAGAATGTTATAAGTTAATGTGTATGCCACAAATCAAAATTTTATTCCAATTTTATCATCTTATTTTCCATGTCATTTATTACCTTCAAATTCATGTCTTATATACATCACATATTTATGTCAGGACTCATTTTTATGATCTATGAATGGTTGGGTATGGTGACATATGTTATGTTTATTATCATATACCCTTATACTTATCTTAATCTTTCATATCATCATGGATGTATATCTCTTATTCTAACCCCTACTGAGCATATGAGTGCTCCCTTTTTTAGTTTTTCCTTCCCGAGGTTATGAATAATGGTTTTATGTATTCTAGATCTATAAATATTACTAAATTTCAAGATATTTATGGGAGACATTGAAGATACTTCCCAATATTAGAAGATTGTGTTTTAAGTTTCCAATTTCACAAAACAATTATGATCCACATGCGTTTGTTTTTGAAATGTAATAAATATTCATCTTAAAAGACTTAATATCCATGTATGAGATTCATGGGTCACTACAATCACTCAAATAAAAAATTAAATACAACTGTAATATAAAAAATCAAAACAAAAATCATAGCCCGTGTAACCAATACAACCTACTAGAACAACTTTTTTTGACACACTATTCTGATATCCACCACATTATATGATAAATTCTTATATATATAGTCTACCAAGTAAAAATAGAATAAATAAAAATTTAATAAATCTAGGATACTACTTTTTAACATACTGGTAGAGAAACCACTTCATCAGTTCCCCGAGATGGTTTGTTACACGACCTCAAGCAGGCCTATCTAACTCGATCAATAAAAAACATGTAAATAAATACATTAGGAACTACTAACAACTTTCAGCCAATATATATTATTGATCTCCAAAATAGTGATACTATATGATCCATCTGACTCGATCATGAAAAATTCCACACATCCCTCATCCCAAACCAATTATAATAATTACATATGAAAGATACTCGACTACCCATATACAGTGGATGATTGATTTGAGTATGAGTAAAACATAGTATCCCACCACAAATGGTTCCTTAATAAAATAAAAATAAATTTATTATTTTATGTAGATAACTTTGGGGGTAAATAAGATTAATTTAAAAGATGAAAATTGTAAACTAAAACAATTGTTAATCAATCAACTTATTCACCCTCAGGTTCTAAGGTGGAAGTGAGCCAGACAAACCTAAATTATATCAAACATTTCATATTAATCATAATAAATATGGATGAGTACCATAAATAACATGAAGGTATTTTCATTTATCATATACTCTATGAGGAATAAAACATTATTAGCAATAACGCCAGAAACCTCAGTCTAGCACATAAACATTGTAAACAATCATTAGAATCGGTACCGAGTTCATGTCTAACATCTAACCCATGGGAATGGGACATGTAGTCTAACTTTATCCACCATATATGTATAAGATCCTTTAAAATATCAATATCCATATATATAGAACAATCATTTATACTTTTATAACCTCAAATATAGAGTGACAAATCATATATCTAGATCTATATATATGGAACCATCATACCCACTATCTCAACATTAGAACTTTATTTTATTCACTTTTTTCTAATTAAAACCATTAAAATAATCATCATGAAATTTTCACTAGTGGTAAATATGTACACCCATTTCAAATAAACATTTCAAATTCATTGAAACCCCCATTTTTGAATTAATTTTATTTAGACAACTCACATTTAAATAAAATCTACTTCAACTCATAGTTTTCAATAATAAAAACTCGAAATCGAGTAAAACCCCAATATAAAAAATTAAATCCATTAAAACCTCCTAATATGTTATCAAAATGACTTAACACATAACAAAATTTCAAATAATCCTTCTAATATATTATAAAACATTTATCCCCATGTCTCACTAAGTATCCCTGATACCTTTCATAGATTCAACCAATGATCACAATGGGTTTAATATCATAACTCACTCTCTCTATCCTTAAAAACCCACTTTAACATTTTCCAAAAATGGATCGCACATTGGGAGGATGTAGGTAGACTATTATAAACACCAAGATATCTGAGGAGATCTGCAGAGGCCTATGGTGTCAATTTAAATCCAAAAGACCAATTACTTAAACCAAGGAAACAAACACACCACACATGGTATTTAAGGTACACTTCACATAAACATGTAAATAAAATTAATAATAATATATTTATTTATCATATAAAACCAACCACATCAACAATTCAATCCATAACACTTCAAAAGTATGACTTCCATGTCAAGGATCATCTAAGTCTCATCAAAACTACCC
Organism: Viscum album; assembly: GCA_963277665.1. NCBI lineage: Eukaryota > Viridiplantae > Streptophyta > Magnoliopsida > Santalales > Viscaceae > Viscum > Viscum album. The sequence goes on along the minus strand of OY728127.1, from coordinate 74,839,827 downwards.
AAAATATAAAATATATCATCTAAACCACCAAGTATCTATTATTAAAACTCCAATGAAATTGTATGATTGGTCCAAAGAAAAATCTTGAAACCCTCCCCCAAAAATACTAAAGTTTAAATACCAATAAAACATTTAATTATAATATATCATTAGGGAAACATAAAAATATTCACCATGAACTCATATAATTACGAACCACCATGAAAAGAAATCCAGAAATTATATTGAGATTCCCTCTACACAAGTTAACCAAAATCCCCCTGAGAAATAGATGATTCCACCATTTTGAAAAGGAATCATAATCAAAACCAAAATTGGACAATGAAAAAATTAGAGATAATGAAGTGGGAGGGGAATGAAATTCACCTTGGAAGAAGAACTCACCTAAAATGTAATGGCCTGGACCTCTCCGGCCCATTCCTTTGTCAAAAAGAAAGTCACGAAGTGTTCTGGAGGGTAAAATGGACTTTTCCCACACTTTCAAGAATTTTGAAACTACACACTGTGTAGTGCGAGTACAAGCCATGTACCCCCTTGTCGGGTATACCCCATGTTGAAGGTTGTGTCCTTGCTGTATGAAATAAATGGGTACACGCCGTGTGTCCAGTACTACATGTCATGTAGTCCTTCCCCGCATAAGCGTTACCAGTCAACGGATGTGTGTCATGTTAGATTTGTGTCCTTTCCATGTGCAATAAATGGGTACACGCCGTGTGTCCAGTACTACACGTCGTGTAGTCCCTCCCCGCGTAAGCGTTACCCTCAAACCGTGTGTTGACCAGTCAACAGCCGGGGAGCCGTGTTGGAAGCCGCATGGAGACCGTGTGAACTAACCAAGTACACGATGTATACCATAAATTTCACGCCGTGTACTTTTTCTTTTATCACCTATAAAAGGAGGGGTCCCCTCCTCCTTTTCAACTCACCCCTCTCCTCCCCTTTCCTCTGAGTAGAGTTCTCCCAAGAGACTCGAAGGCTCTTTCTTCCATAACTTCTTCGTCCGAGCTCTGATTTACGATCCGTCAGCGGCCACAGGATCCTAACAACGAGACGAAACTTACGAGATTGGATCTGTTGTCTTTCCTTCAGGCTTTACTTTCTGACTTCCACCCGATGAGGTTTTTCCGGTACCTGACAGAAGTGACAGACGCCGACATACATCTTCTAAAGTTGATTCAGAGGAGCATTGTGATCAGAACCTGTTGAGGTAGGAATCTTACCTTCGTCTCTCTATTTTTTGCATCATATGGGGTGGGTATCCTCTTGTTTTCCTGAGCAACGGTTGAACCAGTAAACGAAGATAATAACTGGTTAAATAATGGGGATGGGGAAGTTGTTATGTTTATCTTTATATCCTATGATATTATATTGTGAATTGAATAGTCTTATGCCTACTAAAAATCAAGGTCTTTGGGGGCCTTTTCTTGTACAATTAAATGTTGCCCTATCTTGTAGACCGTTTTTTTATGGAACTTTGTTGAATGTGGAATTTGTTTCATCACGTAAAGTTGGTTGTTTTAAAATCTGGAACCCCTGTGTGATCACCCCGGTTAAACAAAATGGAATAATGAACATGTGGGTTTTGGCTTGGTTACTGGTGTGTGAAAGGGAGGGGTGAATCCTAGGTTGTTACGAATAGAACAGGCAGCAGGGTTGTGGTAAATGATGTCAAAGGGGCGATGATGTGGCACGAATCACATTTTGTGGGTTTTTGTGGATCGGGCGGGCAGCGGGGCTGCGATAAATTGTATTCAAGGGATAATGATGTACGGTGCAGTTGTGATTATTGCAGTTTGAAGCGGGGCTATAGGGATGGGTTTGAATGTGAACGGACTATGGGTTGTGAATAATAAATAAAAAAATGGAAGAGTTAATGAATGGTGGGTCATGGTAATGGAACGGGATTAATAATCAATGGGTTGGTTGGTTGATAAGAAGGGATTTGTTGTGGTGCTTTTGTTTTCCTAAATTTATTTTTGGATGGCAGAGATATGTTTTACGAATGATCGATGTGGTTGGTTTTGGATAGTTTCCTAGTAGTTAAAGAACTAATAAACTAATTCTACTGAAACATGAAAACCTAAATGGGGTTGGGGTTATTTGTTGTATGCATGCTTCGTAGTAGCAGTGCCGAGGAACGTGCTCAGTTTCTCTACTTAGAAGCCATATGTTGGGTTGTGTGTTTGGTATACATATATATATATCTGTATCTTTTGTGTTTTATCGCTCCCCACCCATGTTGAGCACTTAGATTCGAACACTCCCATTTCATGGGAGAGAGTGTTTTTCTTATAGTTACTAGATCCTTCCTGCTCCTTCTCCCATAGGCTGTGATGGTTTGAGGCGACATTACACCTAATACTCTTCAAGTAGGTTTCGATTGGGGTGGTTTTAGCCCAAGACTCTTTGGGAAGGTTCTATTATTTCCCAAGAATCTTCGGGATGAGGCCTATGTGTGTGCGGGCAGGATACGTGGTTGTGAGGCCCATGTGTGTGCGGGCGGGATATGTAGTTGTGAGGCTTAGGTGTGTCCGGGCGGGATACGTGGTTGTGAGGCCCAGGTGAGTGCGGGCGGGGAGAGTGTGGCAGTGTCAGGACGTTCATCGTTAGGAAGAGCTGCTAACTAGAGGGAAATAATGCATGTTACCCAATACTCCTGTTATTATATACTACTACCTGTTGTGATTTTGTTTCTGGTGAGTGTGGCTGGTGAGGTTGGGTGGATAAAATTCCTTTCTAGGTTTCTTCTATTTTTTTCATGGGACATTAGTATGTCTCCCCACTTGTGCACAAGAGCTTTAGGTTTCCCTGCTAAGTATACTTGTATGCTCACCATACGTTTACTTTCAGGTTTCCAGGAGGACTACCAGGGCCTTGCGGGACCCTATAAGTCAGACAGTTGGAGTTGTTGCTGTTGTTGTACACTTGTTTCTTTTGGTATTTTACTTTGATCTTTCTTGTACTTGCACCTTGTAATAAAATCGTTTAAACATGCATGTGGGCTTGGTTTGGGTTTATTTCTATACACTTGATCATTTCCTTTTTGGTGGTTGACTTGTCCTATTTCCCGATCATAAAAAAAATAAAAAGGCTAATGCCTCCCATATTTGTGAAAACTCATACCCTTGGTGCTAGTCGCCAACCCGGGGCCTACTGGAGGCGGGACTCGGTGGTCATTATCTCCCTTTCACCATTTCCAGCTTAGGAGGGGCATCTTTGGTCAGAGGGAGTCGTGATAGAATGGTATCAGAGGTGATGATTGAGAGATATGATGGATTCTGGAGTTAGGCACAATGAGGATTTCATGGGATGGTAGGGAAACAACGTTAGTTAATCTTGGTGTGTGACATAGGCCAGGGAAGACCAGCTAGGACACGGGATTTTTGGGCCCCCCATGATCTGATGTAAGGACTCTGAGCCTACCGAACGACCAAGTGAGACTACATTGATTGCAGGTCAGAGACCCTAGGGAAGGTACATGCATCATCATGATTGTGTTTTACTTGATTTGGGTGTTCTGGGAAAGAAATTGAAATAAAATGATAAAATGAAACCCTGAGAAACTTCTTTACTGCTTGGGCTTAGGCGATCTCTGTTTACCGTACAACTATGGCACCTGGACGTCGTCCCCGGGTGGCTCAGACGGCCGAGGCCCAGTAGATTCAGGCAGTCGATCAGTTGAGGATTGACCGAGAGGAGAAAGATATCCAGTGGTAGAAGACTCTCCGTTATTTTTAGCGGCATACCCTCAAGAATTACGAGGGTAGTACTTCGGATACAGAGATAGAGGGGTGGCTTGAGGAGCTAGGGATCGCTTTTACCATGATCTGTGCTCCGAGGGAGTACTGGGTTCCCTACCAGTCAGTCAGTTGAGAGGCGCAGTGTGATAGTGGTGGATTCTCTACCTTGGAGAGAGGATAGAGGCATAGGTTTCATGGGCTGACTTTGAGAAGGAATTCCGAGAGGAATTCCTTTCTTCCATGATCAAGGTGGAGAAGTGGCATGAGTTACTCTCCCTTCAGCAGGGGAGTATGTCAGTACGAGAGTTGGGGATCAAGTTCAAGGATCTCCTGCGCTTTGCTCCGGATCACTTTCTGGATGAGGAGTCTCGATCGAGACGTTTGGAGGAGGCGCTTCATCCTTCGCTCTAGTATGTTGTCACCCCCTTCACCCTTCCGACGTACTTGGTGGTACAGAAGAAGGCAGAGTTTGTAGAGAGGATTCACTCGCTAGGAGGTGCACCTCGAGCGGGGATCTAGCCGGGCTCGTTGAAGGGGAAGGTAGTTAGCAGCAGGTCTCCTGCGATGGGACCTTCTAGGTTCAGGTCAGTGGGGATCAGGCCCCAGCAGTTCCAGTTTAGATCTTCGGGTCCTCGTCCCTTTTTCATGATCCCAGGACCGAAGTGTTTTTCTTGTGGAGGTTTTGGGCACGATCAGAGTTGGTGCCTGACCCGAGCTTAGTACGGTGGAGGTGGGCAGGTTCAGCGACCACCTCAGCAACACCAGTTGCTGTCGAGGCCCTTCCAGCAGCAACAGGACCATGCTCCTCCGAGGGCAGAATTTGTGGGAGGAGGCCGACCTCAGTGTGCTCCTCAGGGACCTCGACCAGGGCGTGGTCGGGGAGGTGGACGACATCATATTGGCAAAGGAGTTGGGCGTGGATAGTTGCACGCAGCAGAGTTGACTGCTCCAGCAGGACCATAGGTGGTGCAAGGTACGATTTGTTTGTTAAGCACTCTTGTTTCTTCTTTGTTCGATTAGGGAGCTTCGCACTCCTTTGTTGCACCTAGTCTAGCCCATGCTTTGCGAATAGATGTAGAGAGACTTTCCGTACCACTGATGCTGAGTACACCAGTTGGAGGCCAGACCAGCGTATCATGTGTTTTCCGGAGATGTGGGCTGACGTTGGGACCACATCAATCTAGTGGGGACCTTCTTCTGTTACAGGTGCATCCATACGATGTCATCCTAGGAATCGACTGGTTGTTTTCTGTTACTGCCGTTATCAACTGCTTCTGGAGAAGAGATGTGTTCTCTGATGTGGATGGGTAGTGCGTATCTTTTTTTGGCGAGAGGAGCTATTAGGTAGGAAGAAGGCATGTGAAGCATCTCCTTTCCTTGTTAGGCGGGTTATCAGTGGTTCAAGCTGATACAAAGATGATGGATGTCCCAGAGGTTGTTGGGGTGTCCCTCCATGTTTTTCTTGAGGAGGTTGTGACTCTACCACCCTGAAGTGACGTTGATTTCGAGATAGACTTACAGCCTAGTGCCTGTCCAATTTCGATGGCCCCTTATCGGATGGCACCTTCAGAGTTGCGGGAGTTGCGGATTCAGATTGATGATCTGATGGAGAAAGGTTTTGTTCGACCCATTGTATCTCCATGGGGTACTCCAATTTTGTTCGTGAACAAGGCAGATGGTGGTCTCAGGCTATTCATAGACTACCAAAGTTTGAACTAGGTAATGGTCAAGAACCGTTACCCCCTTCCAAGGATAGATGATCTCTTCAACCAACATAGGGGAGCAGGTTGGATTTCTAAGATTGATCTACGATCTGGATATCATCAGATGAGGGTAAAGGACAGTGACATCTCCAAGACGGCTTTCAGGTGTAGGTATGGGGACTTTGAGTTTGTAGTGATTCCGTTTGGAGTTACGAATGCACCAGGTGTGTTCATGGGACTTATAAACTTTCTATTCCGAGAGTTTCTAGACTGGTTTGTCGTTGTGTTTATCGATGACATTCTGATCTACTCAAGATCAGAGGAAGAGCACGTTGAGCATCTCAGGGCAGTCATATAAGTCCTTCAACACCACCAGCTTTATGGGAAATTGATGAAGTGTATGTTCTTGACACAAGAAGTACACTTCCTTGGGTATGTAGTGTCTCAGCCTGGAGTGTCAGTGGACCCGTCGAAGGTGGAGGCAGTTTTTTCTTGGGCAGCACCCAAGAACGTGGCATAAGTTCGTAGTTTCATGGGGTTAGGAGGCTACTATCGGAGGTTCGTTTCAAACTTCTCTTGATTTGCTGCTCTATTGACAGCTTTGACTAGGAAAAACCAGGTATTCCTATGGAGCGAGCAATGCCAAAAGGCTTTTGACTACCTGAAGGAGAAGTTTGTCAGTGCTCCCGTACTCAGGTTGCCAGAGGAAGGGTTGTTGTATGAGGTGTTTTGTGAGTCTTCTTGCCTAGGTCGGGGGTGAGTGCTGATGTAGAAGAAGGGAGTGATTTGTTATGGGTCTAGGTAGTTACGCCCTCATGAGCATAACTATGCCACCCATGAGCTAGAGCTTTCCACAGTAGTGTTCTAACTGAAGTTGTGGTGACATTACCTCTTTGGGGAGTGCTTTGTGGTCTTCTCAGATCACGAGAGTCTGCGTTATATCTTCTCCTAGCGTGACCTGAACATGCGGCAGCATAGATGGGTCGAGTTTCTCGAAGACTATGACATTGATATCTCTTACACTGAAGGTAAGGGCAACGTTGTGTCTAATTCCCTGAGAAGGAAGTCGCATAAGGAAATGGTTCGAGAATCCACTGATGCTTGGAAGGCGTTGGGAGAGTTGGCTGCCATGCACTTGGATGCCAGGGTAGAAGGTGTTAGAGGTTGTTTGTTTCAGATGACGGTGCAGTCCTCCTTGTTGCAGCAGGTGGAAGAGTCTCAGTGGGGGGACTCTGAGGAAGAAGGGATGCGGGATAGTGTCGATTAGGGGAACGCTCCAGAAAGATTTTCAGAGGACAGCCGACATCGGATGCTTTTCCATGGAAGTTGTTTTGTCCGGGAGACAATATGTGAGGGAGTTCTCCGTGAGTTCTATAGCTCATCCTTGTCGGTACATCCAGGAGTTTCAAAAATGTACCAAGGCCTGACGGAACAGTTTTGGTGGCCCGGGGTGAAACGGGCAGTGGCAGAGTTTGTGTCTAAATGCCTAGTGTGTCAGCAAGTGAAGGTTGAACAACGTGTTCCTAGTGGTTTGTTGCATCCTTTAGATGTCCCCGAGTGGAAGTGGGATGAAATATCAATGGACTTCATCATAAGACTACCCAGAGATCAGGGTGGTTATGATTCTATCTGGGTAGTGTTGGATCGACTGACGAAATCATCTCACTTCTTAGCAATTAAGGAGTCGGGCCCGGTGAGTACCTTATAAAAAAGGTACATAGACGAGGTGGTGTGTTTTCAAGGAGTTCCGAAGACTATCATATCAGATCGGGATACTCGGTTTACCTCACAATCCTGGAAGGGGTTACAGCATGCTTTTGGCACCCAGCTACGCCTTTACACTGATTTCCACCCCTAGACCGATGGGCAGACAGAGCGGACAATCTAGACGTTGAAGTAAATGTTGCGAGCATGCATTATGGATTTCGAAGGATCATTGGTACGACACCTTCCATTAGTAGAGTTCTCCTAAAACAACAGCTTCCACTCTACTATTGGCATGGAACCGTTTGATTCTTTTTATAGAAGACCATGTCGTTCACCCATTTTATGGGCAGAGGTTAGTGAGACAGGTTCTCTTGGGCCAGAGGTTTTGGAGAGCACCACAGAGAAAGTCCATCTTGTACGTGAGAGGATGAAATAAGATCAGGACTTACAGAAGTCTTATGTTGATCTTCGAAGGAGGACCTTGGAGTTCAATGTTTTATATCATGTGTTCTTGAGGGTTTCCCCTCAACGGGGGCAGTGGAGGTTTGGGAAAGGGAGAAAGATCTCACCTAGGTTCTTCGGAACTTTTGAGGTGTCGAGGTGAGTCGGCGAGATGGAATATCAGATGGCCATGCCACCTCAGTTGGAGAAGGTTCAGGACGTCTTCCACGTCTCCCAACTTCATCGGTACTTACAAGATGAGTCTCATGTTATGGACTGGGGAGAGTTAGATATGGGAGATGACAAGACCATCGAGGAACAAATAGTCATAATCGAGGATCGTAAAGAGATGGTGCTCCGTGGAAGAACCATTCCATTGGTTCGTGTGTTGTGGAGGCATGGCAGCCTCGAGGAGAGCACTTGGGAGCGGGAGACCCAGATGCACGCTCAGCACCCGGAGTTGTTTTGACTTGTGTTTTCCCTTGTCCTCCTGAGCTATGTGTTGATGTTGTACTTTTTATCTTTGATATATGGAATGCTTGGCTTGTCGGTTGTAAGACCTCTTGTTTCCTTATTCTCTAGAAGTGTGTAGGATGTCCGTATGTGTGGGGAAAGTGAAAAACCTGACTCTTAATCGAGACGCATTAATGAGGATAAGATTGAACTCGTGCGGGCGAGTCTATACCGCCTAAAGCGGATAATATCTCGACATAGAAGAAGGAATTTTCCCCAAACCACGTGTTCGGGTAACGTGTGGATTGTACGGTGTTAAGGGCAGTGTAAGTTGGAAAATCCTAATGTATGAAAGTGGGAAGACCCAAATCTTAATCGAGACGCATTAATGAGGATGCGATTAAACCCGTGAAGGAAAGTCAGTGCGCCTAAAGAGGATAATATCTCGACATAGGAGAAGGAATTCCTAACACATATGATTAGGGTTGTTGGTTGGGTTCCTGTTATAACGAGAACCCTAAGAGGTATCTTGTTGAGTTCCTCTAGGTTGGTTTTTTAATTCTTGGGGATGAGAATGTTTTAAGTGGTATCTGATGTAATGGCCCGGACCTCTCCGGCCCATTCCTTTTTCAAAAAGAAGGCCACGAAGTGTTTTGGATGGTAAAATGGACTTTTCCCACACTTTCGAGAATTTGGAAACTACATGCCATGTAGTGAGAGTACACGCCGTGTACCCCCTTTCCGGGTATACCCCATGTTGAAGCCCATGTCCTTGCTATGTTGAAATAAATGGGTACACACCGTGTGTCCAGTACTACACACCGTGTAGTCCTTCCCCATGTACACGTTACTAGTCAACGGCTGTGTGTTGTGTTGGAGCTGTGTCCTTGTCGTGTGCAATAAATGGGTACACGTCGTGTGTCTAGTACTACACGCCTTGTAGTCCCTCCCCGCGTATGTGTTACCCTCAAACCATGTGTTGACCAGTCAACGATCGCGGAGCCGTGTTGGAAGTCGTGTGGAGAACGTGTTAAATAACCGAGTACACACTGTGTACCATAAAGTACACACAGTGTACTTTTGATTTTCTTGCCAATAAAAGGAGGGTTCTCCTCCTCCTTTTCTACTCACCCATCTCTTCCCCTTTCCTCTGAGCAGAGTTATCCCAAGAGACTGGAAGGCTCTTTCTTCCATAACTTCTTCATCCGAGCTCCGATTTACGATCCGTCAGTGGCCACGGGATTGTAACGACGAGTCGGAACTTCCGAGCTTGGATACATTGTCTTTCCTTCAGCCTTTCCTTTCCGACTTCCACCCGAGGAGGATTTTCCAGGACCTAATAGAAGTGACAGACGCTGATGGACGAATTATAAAGTTGATCAGGTAGAGCGTTGTGATTAGGACCTGTTGAGGTAGGGATCTTACCTTCGTCTCTCTAATTTTTTCATCATATGGGATGGGTATCCTCTTGTTTTCATGAGAAACGATTGAACCAATAAGCGAGGATAATAACTAGTTAAAGAAAGGGGATGGGGAAGTTTTTATGTTTATCTTTATATCCTGTGATATTATATTGTGAATTGAATAGGATTATACCTACTATAAATCATGGTTGTTGGGGGCCTTTTCTTGCGAAATTAAATGTTTATCTATCTTCTAGACCATTTTTGTGAATGGAACTTTGTTTAATGTAAAATTTGGTTAATCACATAAAGTAGGATGTTTTAAAATCCGGAACCCATGTGTGATCACCCCAATTAAACAAATGGAATAATGAACATGTGGGTTTTGTCTTGGTTACTGGTGTGTAAAAGGGAGGGGTGAATCCTGGGTTTCTACGAATAGAACAGGCAGTAGGGCTGCGGTAAATGATGTTAAAGGGGCGATTATGTGGCACGAACATTGTTTTGTGGGTTTTGTGGATCGAGTGGGCAGCGGGGCTGCGATAAATGGTATTCAAGGGATAATGATGTACGGTGAAGTTGTGGTTATGGTAGTTGGCAGTGGGGCTGCAGCAATGGGTTTGAATGTGAACGGACTATGGGTTGTGAATAATAAATAAAAAGTGTAAGAGTTAATGAATGGTGGGTCATGGTAATGGAATGGGATTAATAATAAATGGGTTGGTTGGTTGATAAGAAGGGATTTGTTGTGCTGCTTGTGTTTTCCTAACTTTATTTTTGGATGGTACGGATATGTTTTATGAACTATCGATGTGTTTGGTTGTGGATAGTTTCCCAGTAGTTAAGGAAATAATAAACTAATTCTGCTGAAACATGAAAACCTAAATGGGGTTGGGTTTGTTTTTTGTATGCATTCTTTGTAGTAGGAGTGCCAAGGCACATGCTCAGTTTCTATATTTAGAAGCCAAAGATTGGGTTGTGTGTTTGGTATACATATATATACATATATATCTTTTGTGTTTTATCACACCCCACCCATGTAGAGCACTTTGTACCGAACACTCCCATTTCATGGGAGTGTGTGTTTTTCCCTTAGTTACTAGCTCATTATTGCTCCTTCTCCCCTAGGCTGTGATGGCTTGAGGCGACCTTACACCAAATACTCTTCGGGTAAGTTTCGATTGGGGTGGTTTTAGCCCAAGAATCTTCGCGCAGGTTCTACTGTTTCCCAAGAATCTTCGGGATGAGGCCCAGGTGTGTGTGGGCGGGATACATGGTTGTGAGGCCCAGGTGTGTGCGGGCGGGATACGTGGTTGTGAGGCCCAGGTGTGTGTGGGCGGGGAGAGAGTGGCAGCATAAGGACGTTCGTTGTTAGGAAGAGTAGCTAACTAAATGGAAATGGTGTGGGGTACCCAATACTCTTGTTCTTATATACTACTACCTATTGTGATTGTGTTTTTGGTGAGTTTGGTTGGTGAGGTTGGGTGGATAGAATTCCTTGCTAGGTTTCTTCTGTTGTTCTCATGGGACATTAGGATGTCTCCCCACTTGTGCATGAGAGATTTAGGATTCCCTACTGAGTATACTTGTATGCTCACCCAACGTTTACTTTCAGGTTTCCAGGAGGACTACCAGGGTCGTACGTGACCCTACTAGTTGGACAGTTAGAGTTTTTGCTATTGTTGTACACTTGTTTCTTTTGGTATTGTACATTGAGATTTCTTATACTTGCAAATTATTATAAAATTGTTTAAACATTCATGTGGTCTTGGTTTGGGATTATTTCTATACACTTGTTCTTTTCCTTTTTGGTGGTTGACTTGTCCTATTTCCCGATCTTAAAAAAATAAAAAGGGTAATGTCTCCCATATTTGTGAAAACACATACCCTTGGTGCTACTCGCCAACCTGGGGCCTACTGGAGGCGGGACTCGGGGGGTCATTATCTCTCTATCACCATTGCCATCTCAGGAGGGGAATCTTTGGTGGGAGGGGGTCGTGACAAAAAATTACTGAGAATCGTCATAAACACACCAAAGGTCAATGGGATGGAGGAGGATCTAGTTGGTGGTTGGGGAGGATGGTGATGGGAACATAGATGGTTTATACACCCCAAATAGGGGATAAAAGGGATGGATTGGCCAGAAATCCTGAATTGGAATTATTGTAAAATCACCATTTTAATAAAGTTTGGGTTAGACCAGTGGTTTGTCCACATAGTCACCCAAAATATTAACCAATCGTACAACCCAAACTATATGACACCCCATGATCAAATGCTTATAAAAATTGAGTTCTAATAATGCTATTTACATTTCCTCCTTTTTGTTGCAAGGTGTGCGGTTTATTTTAAACCATATATTGTTCATGATATATATACCATGATCTCTAATACCACAAATGGTTTCCCCTATTAACTCAGATAATTTACACTTAAATACTCTGTAACTATTAAGCTCAATCATTATTACTTCAAAATGAACTCAAAATAATCTGAGAATTAATGTGTTTCATCGTTTCTCTGAACCATGCACACTAATCCATGGACACTACTAGAAAAATCCAAAACACAAAAATCATAATTTAAAGCCTCTAAAGCCCATATTAGAACCTAATATTCCTTTGGAGGCTCATCTATCATCTCAATAACATCCTCTTGAGCTGTTCTAACACTCACAATCCTATTTTAAGTCCCATTTCAAAATTTAACCCATTGTGTAAATGAAAATTTAAATTCCTTATAGATTTTAAAACTCTTATGCGAATGAAATCTTATATAGTGCATTCCATTTCATCCCATTGTATTCCACCACAACCACCACTAGGGAATAGTGAGAATACCCATACCAGTTTTTTCTTCCCTGGAGAAGACAGTTCTATTTAGGACTCCATCCAATTTTATGGGCAATCACATTATGATCTAAACACATATTGTCTAATTTTACTTTAATATTATGATAACATTCAATTAAATGGTGTTTCTGATGATGTTTTTATGATTTTTTCATTAAAAATCCATAGAAATGATTAAAATATTATAATCACATTCCATTACAATATCTTTGGAGAAAGACATTATTCTAAAAAATATGTATTCTTCCATCAAAATCAATTAATAATCATGTTTTTTGTTTTAAAAATTAATTAATTTCAGGATAAATAACATTAAATTGTACAGAAGTGTCTTAATGATACTCTAAATAAATTTATTTATATAGGTTAAAATATATGGGTTCTAATTTTATTTTTTAATGTCATTATCTAATTAAATTAGATCATTAATTTATACTTCCACTAGAGGGAATTTGGAGAAAAATCATTCAAGGGAGAGTTAAGATTCATTGTGTAAAATTTCTCATAATATATTTTAAAGGATAATGGAAGTAATTAAATACAAAGGATTGTTAAATATTATAGATAAAAATTTAATGAGGAAAACACATCATAGTTATTTGAATAAAAAATCGGGAATAATGATGGCCATGAACCAAAAAAACAAACACAAAAATGATGTAATTTTTTTTATTTGTTTATAATAAAAAATTATTATATAGTACAAAAAATTATTATTTCAAACCCTGAATTATATTTATAGGGTTCCCCTATCCACAAAATAAATAAATTCAATTTTAAATAAGTTTGTGAAAGAATGCCTCTGTTAAATTCATGGTGAGAATCGGGGGTACTATCAAAAAATTAAAATAATATATTAGAAATCATTATATTGTAACAAGAAATTTAGATTTTCATTTTTTAAAAATTCCAAATTAGATCATATAAAGGCCAAGAGGATTTTTAACATGTCATATAAAGATAATATCCAAGTGGAAAAAGTAGGTAAGTCATGGGAATATATAGTTAGAAATAAATGTACATTGGAAAAGATGTTAGTGAAGATGATACACCACCATAAAAACCCACTAATATTCTTTGACATGATGAATCAAGTTATAATTAATTAATATGGGCTTAAATTTATATAATTTTTAATATATCTTGTTATTATTATTCCCTTTGTATGAGTTCTAAAACCCATTTCCAAGCATAAAATGTTCTTTAATAAATTAGTTTTAAACAAGAGTAAGCTGATTGATATAGGTATAATACTAATCACTAGAGAATGATCAATTTAATTATTTATGATTCTATCAAAGAATAACTCATGTCAATGTAGAATTTTTATTCCCATGAATATTAGATCTTATAAGTGAATAATATTTTTATTTAATTTGGGAAATATTTGGAACAGAATTTTTTACCCAATAATTATTATCATAAAAGTAGAAAATTTTAATCCTATTAATTTTTCTTTAATTTTATTATATAATAGTTTGATATATATGAGGTTTGATTGATAATGTTTGGGATAAATGTTCATTTTTGAGGTATTATTTTATGTGTGAAATAAATGAATAGAATAAACCCCCTTATAAATGGAGTTATATTATTAGTAACGATATGATCTTTACACGATGTCCAAGGATTATATTTATCGATTATATTTATTCTGGAAAATTAATGTTCAATATTCAATGAGTTATGGAAAATTTTAAAAGAGATGAAGATTTTTTATTAAGGGAAATATAGTAAAAATTGAGGACATTACTACTATTGATGAAATAGAAGAAGAAATAACATTTAGGAAAGAAGAAATATATACTTGAGAAAAAGAAAAAAAATAGGGATTATTAAGGGTGCATTTTATTTTGTAATAGTTTCAATGAAAAAATGAATCAAAAAAGGCTAAACAAGTTTATAAATTTTATAAATTAACCTTTAATTATTTTTAGTGTTAACTAAATCTTTCATGATTAGTACCATGGTAGTGGAAATGTTTCTACCACAAATAAGTGTAAATTTGATTTTAGATAAAGGAATAAGACACATCTATTTAAGAAAGATTTAACTTAGATTGTTCCTTCATCTAGATGTAGAAAATTATTTATGTTAATGGTAGATATCAGGATTTTTTATTACTTTGGAAGTATTTTTTGGGGTTCTATTTTAGGATTGTTTTAGAATGTATAATTCAATACCTCATAAATTTTTTAAATTAAATGTAATATCTCAAGTAAATTTACAAGTTCACCATTATTTTATCCCATGTTGATGATGGAAGAATGAAAAAAATAAAGAAATAGAGATATTATAATAACATTAAAGGGTTGGGGATTAGTTTTAAAAAACTATCTATAAATTAGTTTTATTCTTCAAATGGAATTTTAATTTTATATAATAGGAAATTACATGTTAAATTTAGGATTATTATTATAATTTTTTATATGATACATGAATTTGTAAATAATAAAATCATACCATTTTTATAAATTTATATTTTAATGTGTAGAATAATAAAGATGAATTATGGATGAGTAAAGATAAGAATGTTCTTTAAGTTTATGAATGATGATTTGGGTGGATTCATCAATTTATGTAAATATAAATTTTTAACATTAGACATCAAAAACATTTTTCAGGATCCCATTTAATGGAGTTATTTGTGAGGGATTACACATTTATTATTTGGTTTAGTAATTTTAATAAAATATAAAATGGAAATCATATGGGGTTGAAAATTAAATTACCTTAGACTATAAAATATCTAAAAACCATCCCCTTGTTATTATAACTATAAAAAATAATATTGTAGGGATATTATTAGTAATGAAGGAGGTGATCTTTTTGTTTGACTTATAATGATTCTTTTTAGATATATTGATGATTATTCATACTCAACCTCATATCTTTTTCTAAATAATGTAAATATTACAAGGAGAAGATCAAAAAAATTAGTTTGGTCGATTTAATACTTTTTTCCTTCAAAAATAAAATTGAAAATTGAAAAATAATTGAGGGGAGGCTGAAAAAAGATGAAAATAAATAAAATATTGTAAGTACCCATTAATGTTTTTTAATTAAATTAAATATAAATTAATTATCAAATTAATAAATGAAATCACACTAAAAATATTTTTCTTTGAAAATTTTGATTGAAATTAAAATACATTGTATATTAGATACTTTGAAAAGAGATCAGCTAAAATACATTATCATGGGATGCTTTAAGTTCATTCCTCATTGGTAATTAGTCAACGTTATTTTTTGTTTAATGTTTTAATATAGTTAATTATTTTTATAATGTTTACGTGGTCTATGATTGAATAAAATGCATATTTTATACGTTCTGTACACTAAAAACTAATTTTTTTATAAATATGATAGATAACTTAAATGATTTTATGAGTTTCTCACATCAAATTATTTATTTATTTTATGTTTTGAAAGTAAATTGAAGTATTTTAATCTATTTTAGGGAATTGAAATAATTAAAATAAAATATTATACTACCACGTCATAGAAAATACAAAAACACATTATGGTTATTCCATATAATTGAAAAGATGGTAATATTAAAGGAACAATCATCGTGGACAAATTGTTCAAGGAAAAGAAGGAATTTTTTATGATATCTATTGGGGCCACAACGTCGAGGTTTATGAGATATTTTTTCCTGATTGATGCAAATGAGAAAAAAAGGAACAATCCATTATTGTAATGAATCAATCAAGGTTAATGATATATGTAACTAATTATACTACATCTTGTTATAGAGACATTTCATTAAGGTTTTGTAGATTTTTTCATAAATTAGTTAAAGACTATAACTAAAAAGATATATTCATGACATTTTTTATGTTTATTTTTAATATTTATGTGAATATTTTAAAAAACCATGTCGTAATTACACTTGTTACACTACAGTCTTATTATTATATAACGAAAGTTTTTAAAATTAAAATAAAATTGAAATGATTTAAAAATATAATTAAAATATTAAAAGTGTAACTTTTAGTTAAATTGTGTCCAAGTTAATGTTATATGATCCTTATATATGTTTCTGAGTGATTTTAGACAATTTTTTTTTTTAAATATAGAAAGGTTCTCATTAAAAACCATGTGGGGGTGGAGAATTTTTTTTATTCAATGAGAATATTTTTTTATTATTCACTTGGTTACTACAATGGAGAAGCCAATAGGATGTTGTTAGAATATCCTTCCATTATAGAAATTTATTTGGGTGGTTTTATATCATCTAAGAAGATGAAAATATTTTTCTAATTTTTAGAAGATATTTGCTGCAAATCACATGAGTTTTAAGAACTATTTAGAATGTATTTTGATAGAAATAAAACTAACAATGATATAGAGGATATTAAAATATATAAGGATTATTAATTTCTATAAATGGAGGTCTCCTTTTTTAAGAAATCATCAAGAATTCTATATCAATATGGGACTTTGGAAGGTGGTTCCCATATCTTAATAGTTTTGGTTATAATTTTGTCTGTGTTTTTCCTCTCTTTATTATCAAACTTGAATTAATAAAATGGTAAAAAAAATAATAGGGGTAATAAAGTGTGATTAAGGTATTCAACTCTTTTTAAAATATATTTTATCTTCTTTGGTTTATATATCCATATATTTTTCAATATTCTTTCCTCTTTTATTTTTCATTATCAATATTTATACACTTGTTAATTTCCAATAAATCTATAAATGAGTTACTTAAATTATGTCTTCATCATAAAATTAGTTTGATTATCTATACTTAAATAGGGTTTTTCTTACCTGTTTTTATAATATATTGACATACATGATCATACAAAAAGAGAAATTTAGAAATTATACAACAACACTCATACTAAGGATTTGTTTAGATCTAATTCCAACACTATCATGATGAACCATTAATTAATTCATTGTTCATATTATCTTATAACCATGAAATAATAAAAACTCCATACACATTCACCATTCATATTTTATCCAATTTTCTTTAAATTCAACGGAATCATTCATATAGTAAATATTTACTTTCTAGTTGACTATAAATATTATGGATAAGATTCCTATATGGGTTCAACATTGAGTTGTAGATTTGTTTTCCTATAGTATTTTGTGATTCTAAAGAGCTAAAATATAAAATTAAAATAGTATTCTATTTAATATTAAATGATTTCTTATGGGAGGTCATGTTCCTTGCATGAAAGCATATAATCACTAAATTTTCATTACACAATAATCAAACATTAGGGGAGAGTGAGCTAGACATTAAAATAATATCCAATAGGATAATGAGTTTTTTATATTATATATTGATTGGAACATAACTATATGGATACACCTTGGATGTAGCCTTATCTGGGTGGATAAGTTAAATTGTTGTGTCCAGTATTTCTTTACTTTTCTAATAACTCATAGGGCTATATATGGGTAGGCAATTTGAGGGATTGATTCATTGTTCCTAATAACACCTATACAAGATCACATAAAATTTAAATAATAAAAGAAATCATTATAAATTTTTTATCACCACGATTCACTAGTTCCACTCTTAGTGTATCATTGTCCTTATATAGTAATATGTTGGTAATAAAAAAATTAATAACAAAACAAGGTTATTATGGATCAATGTGGAGTATTTCAAAAGAATTAAAATATCACAAAATCATTTAGTTGTATAAATATTTAAATTTGTTAAGTATAAATATTTTAAAAACGAATTGTTATGGAGATTTTATATTAAAAAAGATTTATATAGAGTTGTTAAAATTGAACTGACATAGATTTCATAAGAACATTATTTCAATTTTTTGGTAATTTATTGTCATGGGAGGTGTTTATTTATAAAGTAAAATCATAATCTAATGGTTATGATATAATCACACAAATGGTACTTGGTTGGGTAACCACAACACCTCAGTTGAACGTCTAAGTCCCAAAATTCTATTTTAACAGACTAGGGTTGAATAAAGTTTCAATGGGATCTGTTTTCCCCAATGGAATCTAAACAAAATAAAAGTTACATAATAAAAAATATATACATTCTCTTTAGGTTCGATAGACTTATATGCCAAAAATATGATAATTTTAGTAATGGGTACCTATTTTTCAACCCACAGTGGTAATAAAAGATGAAATCATTACATGATCATTCACACATACTATGAAAGGTGTGTCCTGCTGGGATTCATAGTAATTATAAAAATGGCCATGTTGGAAAAAACATATTTGTCAAGGAAGTTGAATTGTCACCCTCTATAGTAAGAGACGTTTTTTAATTCTTAGTATTTAGAATTGTACTATTTAACTACCCCAATACTTATAAAATAATTTCTTCTCATTCTGAAATTAAATAGTCAAATTCTTTTTAAATGTATAATGAAATAAGTGGTACTAATAGAAATTAAGGAATTTTTACTACCAGAATAGTTACTTGACCTTAGGAATAGTAAGTTGGCCATTAGGAATAGAAATATTTCTAATAGAACAGTAACCTCAATTAGTAAATTATAAATAAAATTTATTAATCCTATTAGTGAATTATGATATATTTATATCATTGATCTTGTAAATATATTTTTTTAAATTATAAATTAATTGTTAAATTTTTTTAAGTAATTAATATTTAATTACAATTTTTTAAAAAAATTTATTATTTAAAATAAAATATATTTTTATAAAATATATTCATAAATTATTATTTGTGTTGTCTTATCATTATATGTTAATTGTATGAGAATGTAAATAATTTTTTGAAGTGTTATAACATAAGTTATAGTTTTAAATTTGTTATTTTTCAAATATATTATTATTTTATTTAAAAACTATATCTGTCATATATAGAAAACTATTTTAATAGAATGGAGTTCATTTTTTAATTATAAACATCAAAAATGGTTGGGGTGAATTTTTGGTATTTTTCTAGAAATACATTAATTTTTGGTGAATAGTGAAATACATTAATTTATTCTGTATACACATTCTAATTTAAGTACTCTATTCCAAACATCATGAATGATTTAAGAATAATAATATATAAAAAAAATTTATATTTTAATATATTTAACTATATTCCTTGTATTATTCATATCCTTGACACAATTAATAAACTAATGAATAAAATGTTCAAAAAAACTATCCTCTCCTCCACTATAAAAACAACCCATAAACCCCACTTATCCACACACCCCCCAAGCTTGAAGAATTGTCCAAATTTTTCCCAATCCTCTTCCCAGTCCTCTTCTACCCATCCAAGACCTTCTGGTCTCAATAAATGGCCAAAACCAAAGGCCTTAAATAGGATCTCATGGAGGATAATTCAAGACATAAAAGTCTTATTTCATTTTCATTTATTTTATTTTTAATTATTTTTATTTTCTTATGCTCTCTTCACGTCCTATTATCCAATAGGAATCAAAAATCCATTATCTTATATATAGAATAATTTTATCATATTTATGGATAAATTCATCATCATACTTCTTTTCCACTACATTTTATTCTAAAGAAAATAAAAAACATCGTCTGTAATGTGTTGAAATGCAGGCATCATAGAAGATGTGTTTTCAATTTCCATTACCTCCTTCATGGATGGTAATAAAAACATTCTAATGGTTGAAACATGATGTAAAGTT
This sequence comes from Viscum album, assembly GCA_963277665.1. NCBI lineage: Eukaryota > Viridiplantae > Streptophyta > Magnoliopsida > Santalales > Viscaceae > Viscum > Viscum album. Next base: position 74,819,903 of record OY728127.1, on the reverse strand, counting down.
AATTTGATAAGCTCTTTTATTTTTTTAGTTATCATATATAAATTATATTAAATTATATTACAAAACTACTTTTAGATTATCGAAGAATGGACAAAATGATCTAAATGGATACCATTAATGTTTATCTAATGAGTCATCACCATATCTAAAAGAATAATTTAGGGTATCATTTAATATTTTGGATACATATTAATACTATTTCATTCCACATCTTGAGTTTCTCTTCCATTCTACAAGAAAATCCATTACGAATAGACCATAGAAACCAGGTAAAGAAAACACCTGAAATAATGTAAATAATAAAATATTATTAATAAATATGTGGAATGATGTTATAAAATGAACATATAAGGTGTCATAGAAATGAATATTTTTCTTTAAAATATTAATAAAACTATTTTAACCATTATATAGGAGGTTTAGTCACATTTTAGGTAAGACGAACCCAAAGTAAGGGAATTCCTTACCCAATTACCATTTTTGGGTTAACCATCTACTTCAATTATTTTTTCATGATATGATATCTATGAAATTACAATTTATTATATTATGATTCATTATGGGTATTTAAAATGAATATAAATTTTTATTTTCATGTGATCAATTATTGCTTCAATGATATGGTATTTCTAAGTCAACTGTGAGGGTAAAAAATCATATGGTTTCTCTGAGGGTTATGATATTATGTATGTAATACCCCATGTAACCTATACAATTTATTTATGTTTTATATGTTCTATGGAAATATCTTGTTTCACAAAGTAAGTACATGATACTTTATGGGTGAGATGTATGTCTTTATGAAAATGATTTCAAATATTTATAAGTATTCATGGAGTTATGGTTTCTCTCCTTTTTTTCAGATACCTTATTGAGTTATTCTGTGCTCATACCAAGATTTAAAATGTTTTTACTGGGTTTATTTATGGTTAAGGGAAAAGGATAATCCAATATGAATGTTTTCATGTCATTTTAGGAAAATATTTCATTTTTTTATTATAAACTTTTGTATTATGAAAAAATAGATGTTGTTTCTTATATATTCACTCCAAATGATTGTGGGTTGATATGTGTGAAGTAGTACCTATCATTCTAAAAATATAAACAAAAACTATCATTGAGAATGTTAAAAGTGAATTCTAATGGAATTTACTAGGTTACGTAATGTTTAATGACGATTACTTATAGTTGGTATCATATCATAGTTTACATAATAATTGGGGTTTCGTGATGTTAATAGAATAACATAGAAGATTTTTACCTTACTTTTTTATTTAAAAAATATAATATTTGAATATAACCATGTTGTTTCATCTAAGATATTTCTGTTTATAATGTTTTTATAACTGAAGATATAGGGAAGGCAAAGTTAGAATGAATCAATACTCTGACATCATTATGAATCCCCAACAAAGAATGGTATGAATTAGAACCAAGCAGTTTGTGATAGTAATGGATCTACTAAAATAATTAATAAATGGTGGTATAATCCATGGAAGATATTAACCAGAACTACAAAAATGTAACATGATGATAGTGGATCATTTTATGAGGAAACACCCTCATACTTTCAGTGGATCTTCTAACCCAATAGTGGATGAAATGTGTATTAAAACCCTCTAAAATATATTTGATGTCATGGGGTGTTCGGATAATAAAAAGGATTTTCCTTCCATTTATAGTTTTGAAGGTGAAACTGACCAGTGGTGGATAGTGTTCAAGAATATCAGGGATACTGTTGATATTTATGCCTTATAATGGGATGAATTTAAAAAAAATCCCTTGAAATTTTTTTCCTCATGTTAACCAAATTAGGGTGGAAATAATTTTTTTGAATTGAAACAAAATAAGGAGGATTTAATGGAAGTGTATAATGAAAAATTCACCAGATTGGAATGGTATGTTCCAAATGTTATTCGGGATCTTGATAAGAAAATAAAGCATTTCTTACTTAGGATTAAAGCCAATATATCGAAGGGAATTATATTCCTGTTAATTCAAAAGTAATGAGAAAATTGTATGATGTTCTTGAGAGGGTAGAAATTGAGTTTACAGATAACCATGTTTACATTTACAACAAGTATAAGAATAGGTCTATAAGGGAATCTATGGGTAAGAATCAGTTAATGAAATTTTAAGGTAAGAAAGTCTAGTTTCCAGTTTTTTAAAAGAGTGGTAAAAATAACCCTTAGGAATGCATTAACAAAAATTAAAAGTTCTTTTATTGTGGTATGTTTGTACATATGGCCAGAAATTATAATGAAAATGATATTAATATTAATTCTAATAAGCATACGATAAATTGTTTTAAATGTGGTGAGATGGGTCATTATACAAATAATTTCCCAAATAAAATTCAGAATGATTGAAAAAAGTCAGAATATAAGAAAAAAGGTAAAGTGAGATCATTTGCGACAATATCAGCATATGTCTAGAAATCCAACGAAGTTTTATTGATTACTCTGTTTGATTACTCATATTTTTCTATTGTCTTATTAGATATGAGGTCTACACATTCTTTTATTTTTGAGAGATTTTCTAGTAAATTTTAAATTTCCCCTCATGAAATGAAATCAGAACATATGGTCAAAACACAAGGTGGAAATATTATAGAAAAAAATTAATTATAAATATCTTTCTATTATAATCTATTGAAACACATTGCCTTAAAACCTTTCTTACCCATAGTAGAATTTTATTTCATTATGGTTATTCATTGGATTTCTATTTATCATTTAAGAATGATTTTAGAGAAAAACAAATTGTGGTTTTCTTGAAATATTTTTAGTTTTTATATAATAATGGACTCATACAATTGATTATATATTTTAATAGTGAGAAACTGATAAAAGATAGAAATGAAAGTTATCTTTCACATATTTTTGAAAACAGGGGAATTATTCATATTAATTATGTTCTAATAGTAAATGAATACCTTTATTTTTTTCCTAATGAGTTTCTTGGTGTTATACCTTATAGGAAAGCATAATTTCTTATTGCCTTGGTTCACAAAGTTCATAAAATTTCAAAACTCTATAATAAAATTACTCAATTGGAACATCTTGTACAAAAAAATCTTGTTTAATGAGTTTTTTTTAAAAAGGCTGCATTCGTCCTAGCACATCCCCATGGGGTGCTCCAATTTTGTTTGTTAAATAAAGTATGTTCAGTGATATTTTATATTAATGATATATCATTGAATAAAATTACTTTAAAAAATGGTATTATTAGCCTCATATTGGTGACTTTTTTGGTTAGCTCTAGAGAGCGTAGTATATTTCCAAGATTGAATTGAGATATGAGTACCATCAGATGAATGTGAAGATGGATGGCATCCGGAAAAATAGAATTTAATACTAGATATGGGAATTATGGGTTTGTTGTTATACCTTTTGGGTTTGAAAAACTCATATATAGAATTAATTGATCTTATGAATATAATGTTCTATGAATATTTGGATAATTTATATTTTTTATTTATTATTGATATTTGGGTATTTTAAAAAATTTATTTGGATCATGAAAAAAATTAATCATTGTCTTGAAAACTCTGGAAGAAAAAAGTTATAAGGAAAATTTAGAAAATTGGATTTTTGTTGCAACAGATTTTTTTTGTTGGGAAAATTGTAAAACAATATGGAATAACAGTTGATCTTAGAAATATAGTAGAGGTTTATGAATGGAAATGACCCAAAAATGTTACAGAGATTCATATTTTTCTTGTATTTTTAGGTTATTAATGATTATTCGATAAAATATTTTCATGGTTATCTAGATGAGATACTAATTTAAAAAGAAAACTGTTAAATTTATATGGATAGAAGAATGTGATATTTATTTTCAGGAGCATAAGAAGAGATTGGATAATGCTCAAGCTTGAGCCCCACCTTCCAAAAATGATGACTTTTTCATCTACATTTATAATTAATTAAAGGGTCTTGGTTTTTTCTAATGAATATTGATTTGGTAATTGATTATTCTTCAAGAAAATTTAATCCTCATGAGTTAAAATATCACAAACATGATCTTGAATTAGTATTTTTTGTTTTTTTCTTTAAAAATTATGAGGAATCATTTAAACAGATCCAAATGAGGAATATATACTGACCATAAAGGTCTGAAATATATATTCACTCAGAAGTAATTAAACATGAGGTAGAGAAGATGGCTTGAGCAGATAAAGTATTACAATTTCACAATCAATTACCATCATGGAAAAGAAAACAAAGTAGTGTATTCCTTTTGTCGAAAACATCTTGTATCATTAACCATGTTATGTTTGAAACAAGAAGCCATAATTAATTATTTGATGAATTTTGTCTTGGATATGATTGGTGTAAGGAATTACTCTGTTTTGTTTATGGTTTCTTCATAGTTGACTCTGTCCAAAAGAATTATGCAACCACAAAAGGAAGACGATGAGATACAAAAAAAAGGTACAATTGGTGGAAAATGGTATGTTTCCAGAATTTAATGTTGATAAAGATTGAGTTATAAGATATATAATAAGATTATGTGTTCTTTGTATTTCCTTGGTGAATAAAGAATTTCCTTTTGAATCTCATATTTCTACATTTTTAATTCATCCAGGAAATAAAGAGATGTATAGAGACTTTCAAGAGAATTTCTAGTCTGATTGAATGAGAAGAGATATTGCATATTTTAGCAAGAAATTTTTGACTTGTCAACAGGTTAAATAAGAACGATGATTACAAAAGGGATCTTTAGCCATTTCCCTATAGTAGAAATTGGAAAATGTAACCGTTCACTACAGTGTGGGACGACCAAATACATCTGGAGCTAGCAATGCGATTTTGGATATTGTTGATCGACAGAGTAAATCTTCACCTTTCCTCTCAATTTGAGATTCTTTGTACGTGGATCATATTTCTTAATAATACCTAAAATATATTTTCATGTTACATGGATTCCCCCTTTCCATTATATATAAGGATGATATCAGATTCAATTTAAACTTTTAGAACAAAATGCAGAATTCATTGGGCATAGAATTAAATTTCACCACTAGTTTTCATCCTCAATCTAATGGTCAGATTGAGGAAACAATTCAGTACTTGGAGGAAATTATTCAATCTTGTTCAATGGAATTCTATGGATGTTGGGATTGGCATCATTCCTTACTAGAGTTTTCTTATAATAACTATTTTCATTTTAGTATACAGATGGCACCATTTGAAGAAATGTATGAAAATGCCATTTGAACTTTATATTTTTGGGATAAATTTACAGAAAGGATGTTTTTGGGACCAAAATTAGTATATAAAGTAGTTGAAAACGTGATGATTATCTATGAACACATGAGAACAGCTCATAGGAGGCATAAAAGTTATGGAAATAATAGGAGGAAAGAATTTTCATTCAAGGTAAGTGATCATGTTTTCCTTAAAATCACTCCTTATAAAAGTGTTATGTTTTCTGGTAAGAAACAATAGTAAAGTCCACAGTTCATTAGACTTTATGAAATCCTATAGAATGGTGGACCATTCACCAATTGAGTATATTTCCCTCCAATTTTATCTCTGGTACACAATATTTTTCATGTTTTTATGTTGAGAAACTATGTGCCAAATCCATCTCATGTTTTGAGAACAAAAGTAGTTCAGTTGGAAGAGAAAATTTCATATAAAAAGAAACAAGTTTAGATTCTTGATCATAAAGAGAAAGAATTTTGGAATAAGTTAATTCATGAGGTTACGGTTTTGTGGGGAAATCACATAGTTGAAGAAGCAAAACGGGAATCTAAAAATTCAATGAGGGAAAGGTACCCTCATTTGTTTAATACATAAATAAAAATTTAGAGGATGAAATTTCAAGAATGTGGGGATAATCTAACAACCATGGAATTTTAAAATAAATTATTTTCATTTAGGAATTAAATAGTCAATTTATTTTTAAATTTATAATGAAATAAGTTGTATTTATATAAATTATAGAACTTTGCTAATGGCATAGAAACTTGAACATAGAAATAGTAACGTGACCACCTGGTTTAGTAATTTGGAAAATATAATAGTAACCTCACCTAATAATTTATAAATAAAATTTATCCTTCCTATATGTGAAAATATGATATATTAATATCATTGAATGAGTAAATAATTTTTAACTTGAAAATTTCAAATTATGTGTTGGAATTTTTTTAAGTAATAGATATTTAATTAAAATTTAATGATAATATATTGATTTTAAATAAAACATATTTTCTAAAATAGATTCATAAATTTTTTTCTATCTTATTATTTCAAGATAATTTTAGGATAATTTAATTAATTTTTTAATGTGTTATAAAATCAGTTATAGTTTTAAAATTGTTATTTTTGGAATGAGATATAATTTTATTAAAAAATTAAATTTCTTTTTCTTATAAAATTATTTTGATAAAATGGTGTCCATTTTTAAATTCTAAAAATTTGAAAATAGTTGGGGTGAATTCTTTGTATTTTTATGAAATAATTGAATTTTTGGTGAATTGTGAAATATGGTAATTTAAGGTATATATACATTATAACGTAAATGTACTATTTAGAACATAATGAATGATATAAGAACCATATTATAGAAATTAAATATATTATTTTAATATATTTTATTATAATTATAAAACTATTCAAACTCACTAGCCAAATTAATAAACTAATGAATAAAATAATCAAAAAAGCCTCTTCTCCTCCACTATAAATACCTCCCCTCACCTCCTCTTCTCCTCACACCTCTCAAGATTTGATAATTTTCTAAATATTTCCCAATATACATACCAAACATCTCCTCCACATGTTTTATTTTCTAGTATCATAAAAATTCTAAAACTAAAGGATTTAATGAGGTTCCCAAGGAGGATATTTCTAGAGGTAAAAAACCTTTTTCACTTTCTTTTATTTTATTTTCCTACTATTAAACTCTCTCACATACTCTCATAAAAGAGGCCTGAAAACTCAAATATATTATATATAATATTAGTTTATCATGTTTATGGAAAAAAATCATCATCATATTTCTTATACTATCCATTTTATTCTAAAAACTAATAACGTCATCTGGGATGTATTGAATTATTGATATCGTGGAGGATATGTTTTCAATTTCCAGTACTGCCTTCATGGTTGGTAATAAAACCATTTTAATGGTTGAAAAATATTTTAAGGTGTATGATATAACCTCTTTTATGTTCTTTAATTTACATATATACATAATATTAAATTATATAATGATATTATAATGTGATTATTGAAGAACCACCAAAATGATCTAAATGAATATCATTATTGTTTTGTCTATTGAATCATCATCATATCTGAAAAAATGATAAATTTTGGAATTTAAAAATCTATAAACATTTAAATACTATTTAATTCCACTTATAGAGTCTCTCTTCCATTCGAAAATAAAATCTATCACAATCTCACTATGGAAACCCTGTAAAAAATGGACCCAGAATAATGAAAATAACAAAATATTTTTTATAAATGGGTGGAATGTTTTCATGAAATGACCACATAATGTGTAATAAAAATTATCATGTTTCTATAAAACATTAATATCACTATTTTAACCATTATAAATGTGATTTAAAAACATTTAAATTAATATAAACCCGAGATAAGGGAATTCTTAACCCAATTACCATTCTTTGCATTAACCATATAATTTAATGATTTTGTCATGATATGATTTTCTTGTCACATTAAATTTTATAATATTATGTTGTATTATGTTTATTTACATATAATAAAGATTTTAAATTCATTTGATCAATTCTACCTTCAATGATATTGTATTTATATGGGACTTTTCATTAAAAATCATCTTTTAAATATCTATTTTTAAAAAATTAAAAAGGAATATTTTAATGTAAGTGTTCATATTTTATTATTATTTTATGGTTCTTGGGAGTGGTTTATGATTAATGGTTGGACCTATATCTCCCTCCATTCATTGGTTATGTTTAATTTGGAGTTTTGTGGTATGGTTTCTCCAAGTGTAACTGTGATGGTTATAACATAAGGTAGTTGTGTGGGTAGCATTGTAATGTACTGTGTGGGATAAAAATCATAATATTTTCATAAGGGTTATAATTTTTAGTAAGTAATGACCCATTTAACCTATATGTTCTATTTATTTTTTATAGGCTTTATAGAAATATCTTATTTCAAAAATTAAGTACATTATACCATATGGGTGAGAAGTATGTATTCGAGAAAATGATTTTATATGTTTATAAGTATTCATGGAATAATTGTTTATTTCCTTTTTTTATATCCCTTACTCCTATATTGTATTCTTATAAAAAAATATAAAATTTTTTACACAAGCTTAAAGGATGGGTAAGATGAAGGGAGAATCCAACATGAATGTTGTGAAGAATATTTATGCAAATATTTCATGTTAATTATAAACATTTATATTATGGAAAATGGATATTTTATTAGTTTTACCCAAATTTTATGCTTCTGGGAATACATGTATGAATTATTTCATAACATTCTAAAAAACAAAGCCAAAAAATCTTTAGTAATGTAAAAATTGAATTCTAATGGAATTTAACAGATTATGTAATGTTTAAGTATGGGTCCTTATATACTAGACATGGTGTTTTTGGGAACCATATATAGTAAACATGGAGCTATATATTCCTATGTTGTGGCCCTGGACATGATAAGGGGAAACTGGATAACCTTTTTGTGTAAGTCTAGAGTGGTTTTTCATGGCGGGCATCGGAGGATTCAACATTCCTTAGACCATGAAGTGGTTAACAACATGGTTGTAGTCAATTCAAATTTATAAAAAACATAAAAATAGGGATACTATCATTATAGATTTGGATCCCCTTTGACTAACTGATACTATGGTGTAATGGGTTGTAGTCCCACCCTGACAAGACCATTTGGGATTCCCTTCTAAATAGAGTGTCCAACCTCATTATTTTTGATACCCATAATTATAATCTGATATTTGGACCAACCTATACCCCTTAATACACATTAATCATCAATTTTGAGGTTTCTAACCTCTTGGATTGTAGAGGATTGAGTTTTATTCATTCCAAGAATATGTGTATCATATTTCCCCCCTTTTATTCCCCATTTTTTGACCAGATGATCGATGTGGTAAACCATACCACACCAAATATTTTGGTCTATGTTCTGAGTATGGTTTATTGAAGTATTTATATGGATATAATCTTGTGTTTTCTCTATTAAACAAAATAAAATTTGATACCTCGATTATTCCATAGTGAGTATAGTTCTAATTGAAATGATGATCAATGTGGGGAATCTGATTTCTCCCAGTATATTTGTGAATGTGTTATAATATCATTCATTTTATCCTTTTCCATGGATGGTACGACTTTAATTAATAAAGATAATTAATAAAAACCTAATTAAATTTAATGTTAAGGTGGATATATGGGATTTTTTTCTTATTTTAATAATATTATTTTCCCACATATGTGTGTTCATTTTTATTTGTTATGAAATGAGATTAAAGCTATGAATTTTTGGTTATTTTATAAAATATAATATTTTATATCTCTTCAATTGAAAATGTTAAAGCTCTTATAGATGCAAATTGAACTACTTGTGTGAAAATGAGAATTTTTTCCCATTTTCTTATGAAGTATATTATTATGAAGGTATATCCAATGGTTGAATTTGTGGGTGTGGATTTTTGGTGAGTTTGACTTTTGGGTCTATGATGGTGGTATGTTATACAAAAAATATTTAATTGAAGTGTGGGTAGTTTATGGTGTTTTTCATTCTCTTGGTAGTTCCCAAATAGTAATTGAATAATTGAGAAGGTAAATTCATGTAAATAAACTTGGTACTGATTGAATAGTTAAAGGCCAGAAGTATATGAATTATGTAAATAACTATAATTTGATCAGGGGAACTTGTCTTATGAATATATAATTGTGTCATATTTTGTAATATAATGTCATCAAATTCACATCCACTGCATGAAAAAACAAACTAAAATATAATATATTAGTTTCAAAATTATGTTTAGATAATAAATATTTTAATAAGAATTTAATTTACTATAATGGTAAAAATAGAAAATAAGATAATGATAACAGGAAAATATAGATCTATTTGATCCCCCGAAATAATCACATTCCTGAATAACACTAGATAAATGAATAAAAATTTTAGTAGTGAAATAAGAATTTTAAAAATTAAAATATATATATATAATTTAGTGAAAATAGAAGTGAATTAGGAGTTAATGAAATGTGAGGTGTTTATATAATGGTGGGAACCCATATGATTGTTACAAATCTTACCTTTAGAATTGTAATACGGTTATAGGAATAGGAATATAGTTGTTAAGAATAGTAACCTAACTATTGGATTAAAAACACCACTTATGGAAATGTTATATAATATTTACCTTTCTCATAAAATGAGAATATCACATATTCCTATCGTTATAGAGTATAAGAATATATAAAATAAAAAATTATTCTTTATATTTTTATAAAATATAAATGTTTTATTTTCATTTTTATAAAATTTATAAATATTTCATTGAAATTTTATTTTCATGGAATGGGTATATAAATTTATATTAATTTTAGTATTAATAATAATATAATTTTTTTATACTATAAGAACGTTTTCAAAGGGTCTAAAAATTGATCATAACATTGAAAATAATATTTTTCAAATAAAACATCATTTTAATTTAAATTTAAAATTATCATATTTTGAAGTTTAATTACATTAAATGAGCTTCAATTTTTAACTATACACATACAATAAAAATTAGTGTTAATGGTTTTGTATTTTTCTAAAATAGTAAATTTTCAGTGATTTCTAAAATACAAAAAAAAATGGAATGTAACATTGTAAGATAAATACATGAATTTTTAAGTCATGGTTGATCTGTACTCCAACTATTTCACGCTCACATGAAATATTTTCCCAACATATCTATATAAATCAATACTATTTGAAGTATTGGTCCATAATAATTAACAAATAAATATAATATTCAAAAACACTGCACTCCACCAATTATAAATATCCCCCTTCACCACCACATATCCACACCACATACAATCCATGAAGATTTCCAAATTTCGACCCAATTACCTTCCCAATTTTAACCCAAATTTATTTGTGTTTTTTGTCTAATCCAATGTCCTTTATATGTATCCTTAATGGGTATCCTAAAAGGAGACCACAAAAGGGAAAAGTAAGCTATAAAATAATTTATTTTAATTTAATTCTTCTTATACCACACAAATATGATCTTCATCCACAAAAAAAATTTAACATAGGCATCCCAAATAAAATAATGTTTTATAATTATATTTTAACTCTATCTTATACCCTCCCTTCTTTCTTTTCTAAAACCAAAATGATGTTCATAATATGGTTAGTCCACCACCTCAATGAACAATGTACATTGTTTTTATTCACCAGAATCAAGGATGGTTGTAGAGACAATTTTACGGAAAAATAATATTACAACCAGTATATTGTTACATATTTCATTTTTATAATTTTTGAATAATCATCAAATTTTATAAAATGAATCCATTTTTTGATGGTTAGTGAAATGGTGTAAATGAACTAACCACATATTGTGAAAAAATTTAATAAGTAAATAACAAAAGCATTGGAACACAAAAGGATATTTCAGACCATTTAATTTTCTATAAGGACAATAATTCCATATCATTTCAATTCTGGAGTTCTGCATAAATTTAAAAAGAACGCCAATAATTTTTTACAAGTGATCTGAATATGGAACAGTGAAACGAACGCCTACAAAAAAATTAAATTAAAAATTATATCTCAATGAATTGTTTATAAATGAACATGATAAAACTATTTTAAATTAAATATAGATCATTATTTTATTGAATTAATTAATAATTGAGTCTGATTTTATTATTGATCACATTAATTGTATGTACAGAATGATTCTGAAAACTAAGGTATGGGTTCTCTTCGAACCACCATGATTTTTTTTAATACCTCTCCCCCCCAACACAATGTCTCTCTATATAAAGAAATATAATTATTACAAATTATATTTATATTTATATTATATAATTACACATCTTATTCTTCCTTATTTTGATGGCATAATACATGTTTTAATTATATTTCTGAAATTGTTTCTTGAAAATAAAACCTAATTAATCTTTAATTTTATACCACATAACCCATTTATGAAAAACACATTAAACATATTTATTATCATTCATGATTTCCATAATTAATGTAACATTTTAGGGATATCCATTCTAGTTTACCTCTAGTTTTAATAGAATACACCATATTTATTCTTTCTTCAAATCCTTTAATTGATTCTTTAAACTGATGTTTTGAGAGTTTATACTATAAAAAAATTAATATTTTCTTGACATTTTTAATATTAATATCATGTTATGATACCTCTGATTATGAATTATGACATGAACTAAAAAAGATTTATATTTCTTCCCCTATTTTGAATAATTATGAAATAACCATCGAGGATAATATGAGACAATATTGTGTAACCCATTTCATTCCATGGGTTATTCTTATGTTTATTTTTTATTTTCGATTTCCATTTAAAAAACACATAATCTTGTAAATTGTATTTCCATATCACCCCTATTGAACTCCAATTCATTTTTTCTCATGAGATGTTTTTTACGGGATTAGGGAGCAAACAAAATATATGTTGGGATATTTTCCACCATGTGGTGCTTTCTTCTCAATTATCCCTGACTTATAGATATATCATATTATATATTATTAAAAAAATTATTATTTCTACATGTTCTTATTATAAGAAGGTTATTTTAGTCTCACATATTATTATTAACAAGTATTTTATTTTAAGATATCATGTCATTCCATTTGACTCATATATTATTCATTCATATCATATTTTTCCCCTGCTGGTCTTCCTAGATCTCACCTTTTTCTATGTATTCCTATGGATATCATTTTTGGTTTTATAAGATAAAATTTATTTTGGAGCTAGGCATGGATTATAAAATAAATATGTTTTTTGCTAGTTTCATTACTATGAATTAAGAATATAGTCTTACAAAGAAACTATACCTCTCAATCCATGGCCTACTATATTAGATATTTCTGTTAAAAATAATATAATAATATGTGTACAAATATAATTTTACTATAAATTAATAGATTATGAATGGCATAATGATTCATAATTTGATTGGATTGGATGGGTGGTTAGTATTATTTAATTAATTATTACATACATTAATGGTTATGTTGAGGTTGTAGTAGTTTGGTTGTTTTGGGTGTATATACATATAGGTTGGGCTTGAGTGTAAATATTATACATTTTATTTCCCTTGTGATTTCTATAAACACCCCTCCTAAGTCGTGTGTTTACACAGACAGCCAAATTGTTTTGGTTATGATTGTTTTACCTAAGAATATAGGTTTTAAATGACAATTGGTTGGCTTCCACCTCTTTCCCACTCTCTCTTTTATAAGTGATAATTACATATGGGATATGATGGACTATATATATATTACACTATAGGTGATGATTGATGAGAGCATGAAGTTTCTCATAGTAAGGGTCATGCATGTAATCATAAGAGAATAATTTTGGTGTCTTTAATGTATATGATACCTTACAGTTCTGGTATATGGTAGTGGTTATGGGATAATGATGGTTTGAAGGTTATTTCAGGGGTTGAGAGATAGGTATTACCTGTTATTATGAGGTATGTGATGATATTATTCCAATGTATATTGAATGGATTGGTGTTCTATGACATATGACTATAGGTAATAAGACCAAAAAATCAAAAAATAAGTGGTACGTGGTTCCCTTGTCTTGTCTATTTCTTCTTATATTATTATACTTGAATTCATTATTTTGTGAGTGATGATTGTTGAGGCTAATAATTAGTGACAAAAGGTAGATTTTAAAAAAATTATTTTTTCACTGGGGAATTAGTATTCTCTTCTCTCATTTGAATGATTTTTCTTCTGTATAATCCTCCTTTGTATACATGTTATGATCACACTAATATATTTGTATATGTGTGTGTGTTTGTGTTTGTATAAAAATTTCAAGGTTATCATGAGGGTGTTTCATACTAAACCAGAAAATTATATCTCAGTGCTTGGAGATATTTATTTATAGTCATATTATTATCTCTTCATAATTAATTTTGAGCCTTTTATTTTTATTCATATTATTTTAAATACATTGTTGTCAAATTGTGATTTTTTTCATATATATATTCTGTATTTTCTGGGTGTTGATATACAATATCCCAATAATACATTTATATTTAAATTAATGACTCTTGTATGCGTGATATTATTCATATCCTCAGTGCCAGTCACTTACTTAGGGACCACTGGAGGTAGGAATAAGGGGAATTATCTCCCTTCCTTCATTTTATACTCAAGACAGATTACTTTAGAGGGAGTGGGATGTTACATAGTGGTATCAAAGGTGTAGGTTGAGATATTGGGTTGACTTTGGAGGTAGGTACAAGTAAGGGATGCATGATTTAGAAATGCAACAAATTTTTCCAAACTTATTGCATAATGATAACAAGGTAGAACATCTAGGACACCAGATTTTAGGGCCCCATATATTCTGATGAAAAAATCGTAATCTTAAGACATTATTTTTGTATGGATGATGCTTGCAGTGTAGGGACATTGGAATGGTGGATCCAGTATACTATTTATGGTTTTGGGTGAATGGGATGACTATGAGACATTAAAATGAATCTAATTAAATAAAATTAATATTCACACTATAAATCTTAGTAAATGATTATTTTCTTTTAATTTATTTTTTTTGGTCACCATCCATGTGTTATTTAGGCTAGTGAGATTGATCATTATGATCTGTCTGACTGTAAGAGGTTCGACTTAGCATAAGAGGATAAAAAATTGTATAGGTTGTTGAGTACCTTTGTATAGAAATACCAAGTTATGTATGAGTTAAATGCCTCAAATCTTAAGAAATTTATTATTTAGAGGAGACCAATATTTCCTTTTGTTAGATTTAGGCCAAGGATGAGTATTGAGATTCACTAGGATTCAGTTAGATGATAGGTTCATTAATTATATAATGGATGTTGTTTTTTAGGAGTAGAAATATGCAAATGTGTTGCCACAATATTTCAAAAGGGTTTTTGAGAGGAATTATTATCATTGTTGAGGAAGGAAGAAAAGAGAAATGAGTTGTATTCTCTTCAAAATGGGAGTATAATCATGTTTGAACTGAGATTCAAGTTCGAGGAATTTTTATGATTCTCTCAAGAAATTTTTCTTGATGATGAGTCCCATATGGGGAAACATCGTTAGACTTTTCATCCATATATACAATATAAGGTAGTTCTATTTAAAATTCTGATTTATTTGGAGGTGTATAAAGAAAATTTAGTGATCAAGAATATTCACTCACAAGGAGTGATATCCAGATAGGGGGACAGAAGTATTCCTCGAGGATTAGAGATTTTGGGGGATTTTCTCTTAAATTAGGGCCTTCAAGATTTCGACCAGTGAGGAGTCGACCGATAAAGTTTCATTTAATATTTTATTGGTCCATTAGAACATGTTATATTCCTATTGGACCTGGACTAATGTGTAATGTTTTTAGGTTCCATGAAATTTTTCAGTATCAGTGGTCATTGTTCCTTGAAGACCATAATAGTGGTGTCGTTATGGTTCCATATCATCCACAATAATCATTTCTATCAAGGTCATACCAGTACCCTGAGAAGCAAGTACATTATTTATCTTGATAAGGTTGGTTATGTAGTGTCCAATCTCAAAATTTTAATCATATTTGGGGACCCCAAATTGATTTTGTTCATGGAGGTCGGTGAAACTATGGGATAGAGGAACTAGAAATGGATATTTTAATGCAATTGAGATTTCCTCACCAGAGGCGCTAGAGTTCATGATTGGTACGATGACTTTGTTATCTACCCTAGTTTAAGATTTTTTTAATTTAGGACCATCACACTCCTTTTTCTCACCCTCCCTAGTCTATATATTGGGAATGGATATAGAAAGGATTTCCATAGCCCTATCATAAACTACTCCTTCTTGAGTCCATATTTATTTATTTTAATTCCATGGGTCTAGAATGATGATGGGAGAAAGGTAGTCATATGGGGATTTATTCATTATATATTTATGGTCATATGATGTCTTGTTATATTATGAATGTGAGGTAGTAAATTTCATTTATAGAGGAATTGTGTTATCAAACATGGATAGTTAGAATACAGTTTTCATTAGTAAAAGGGTTTATCAGTTGGGTAGTAGTCATGTAAGGAATCTTCATTTGTTGAATGTGAAATTACAAGTGATGTTACTAGGAACAAAGAAGGTGTAGAATCCATTATTTCATGATAAGTTTCAACATCTTTCTACAAAGAAGATAGTAACACAGCCCCCTCATAATATTTTTTTGTTTACGATAGAATTAAAAATGATGCATCCCTAATTTCAATGATTTGTTATTTGGAAGAACCTTATGAGTTGTGGGAGTTTATAGTTGAGATAGACTATCAGATACATAAGGTTATAATCTATCCCAATATATCATCATGGGGTCCTTTACTATTAGATACATAAGGGTATCATCTATCCCAATATATCATCATGGGTCCTATAGTTTTAATCCCCGAGAAAGAAGATAGTAGTCTAAGGCGGTTTATTGACTACCATAAGATGAATTAGGCAATGATCGAGAATTTTTACCCTCTTCCTAGTATTAATGTATTTTGAATATTTATAGGATATTTATGGATATTTAATATAAATTTATGATATAGACAACATTAAAGGAGGCTAAAGTTTGAATATATTTAAAATACTTCCTTTTGGAAAAGATATTGAATCTTCAGGTCTGTAGATATATGTTTCAGTGTCATGAGCACACCAGAAGTCTTCATGTGACCCAAGAACTCCAAATTCCATGAGTTTCATGATCATTATGTAGGAATGTTCAATAAAAAATTCAAATATACTTGAGGCATGAAGAATAAAATGTTGGGAATATCAGGTAAATTTAATAGAATCTATAATCCCATCACCTACATGGGATATTTCCTAAGTGTATGATTTATTTCCCTAGACACATCATGTGTCAAAAAATGAGTATTAAAGGATCATTATAAGCATTAAATTAATTTTTCTTGTGATATATCCAAGAATATAGTGGAGGTTAGTATAATTATGGGTCTCACTAGCTATTATCATAGGTTTTTTCTGAATTCCCTCATATCATGGACAATTTAGGACTCTTAACAAGATGTAAGAGGCTATCAATTGTAATGATAAATCCTAGGAATATTTGGAATACCTAAAATGACAGTTGTAAATTTCCCTAGTTCTCTAATTTTTTAAGGAGGGGGTGATGTTCCAAATATTCAATAACACGTCATGTTTGTGTATGGGTTTATTCTTTATGTAGTAATGGTATGTGATCTATTATAGGTCCAAAATTTTATTTCCCCTTTCATGAAACATAGGTACCCATAACCCAAAATTAGAAGCATTGGAATTTTCCTTGATTTTGTAGTGATATTACCCCTATCGTGAATCATTTGTGGTCTTCCCTGAACACAATATTTTGAGGAACATGTTTTCATTGTGAAAAAAATATATGAAAATATAGGTGGATAGAGTTCCTCTAAGTCTATGATGTCAAGGTGTTTTACACCTCAAGAGAAGTGATTTTTTTGGCTGACATACTATGTCAAATTTCAATAAAAATATGTTTTCAAGATTATGGGGATCTCTTTTGGGTAATGGGGGTGTTTGAATCCATGATCAATGATATCGGGGTGGTTAATTAGGCTTGTTTCTTATTTTAAATGATAGTGCAGTCTTCAATGATATATTTGGTAGATGATTTTTATAGGGTAGACTTAGAGGTGGATGTTCGGTGGGATCTTGTAGTTCAGTGTGATTCCAATGAGCGATAGGTAGTGTAAGACCAAAATCAATTAGGCTTTCAGACGAGGATGTTTCCAATAATGATATGTGACTGAGACCATAACGATATTCATAGTTCCTCATTAGTGGTTCACCTATGAGTATCCAAAATATAAATTAGTTTTAGAATGTTTTTTTGGTGGCCTAAGATGAAATTGGTTGTCGTAGAGTTTGTGGAACAGTCTCTAGTTTTGTAGTAGGTAAAGATAAAACAAAATATTCCACAGAGATTGATGAAACCATTAGTTTTCACGTAGTGGAAGTGGGAAGACATATTGACGAATTTCAATACAATAATAACTTATATTCAAGATGTTTAAGATGTTATCTTTTTAATCAGGGATAGGTTGATAAAGTCACCTCAAATATTATCAATCAAGTAGTTGAGCATCACAGATATTTTGTTAAGGAGGTATATTGATTAGGTATTGTAGCGATATGAAATCTCAGGGTTCTTTTACTTATACGGAGATGCATGTTTAACCTCATGTGCATAGAGATTACTTCCACATGCTTTTGGGACTCTTTTATGCCTTATCACTATTTTCACCCTCATCTAGATGGACTCGATCATCCCGACACTACAATATATATTATCAGTGTATGCATTAGATTTTGAAGAACCCTTGGTGAATCACTTACATTTTATTGAGTTATCTTATAACAACATCTACCACTCGTACATAAACATGGTTCCAATTGGGTCATTGGGTGGTTTTTTTGATCATCACTATAATTTAACAATTATGTATAGTCATCTATTCTCAATCCCAATGTGGAATACATTTTGAATAAGAGGATACATATATCTTATGGGGGGTTTAATGGAAGCTCAAGACCATTAGAATTTTTATTACGATCATAGGATGAGGTCCTTATAGTTTCTGGTAGGAGACCATGTGTTCTTAAAGGTTTCCACCCATCATGGGAAGTGGAGGCTTGGTCGGGGATGTATGTTGTCGCCCAATTTTGTCACAACTTTTAAGGCAGTCGACTGTATTGGTGAGGTTTCTAACTTTTTGGTTATTCCTTTTCTCATGGACCAGGTCCATGAGAACTCCAATGTATCTGAACTATGTCATTATCCACATGATGAATCCCATATTATTAACTCAAGAGATTTATATAAAGGGGATAAAGAAAAATTCATAAAATGATACGGTTTGTTACAAGACAATTAAGAGAAGGTATTGTGTGGGGGAGTTATGCATTTTTCCTATGTAATATAGAGGCGTAATATATTTGAAGGGAACACCTAGGAACTTTAGAAATAGATTCATGCTCACTATATCAAGTTGTTTTCAATTATTTTTTGTATTCATTAAGTGGAGTAATAATTGCCTTGTTGGGGGTGTTTTAGAGGCTAGGTAATTGTATTATCAACTCAAAGGTGCACAATTCTATTTTTTGTCATTCACGTTGACTATTTTTATATTGGGTTATTCGAGTTTGTCATGAAGCTGTTTTTATAGTGTTGTTATTCACCACAGTAAGAAAAATGTCCTAGTCAGTAGGGTTTTTGGGCCAGGAAATTAAATTGTCAATCAGTGTAACATTAGAAATTTTAAAATGAACCATGATAGATGTGGTGATGTTCTTAGTACTAAGTGTGGTGTTTTTGAGAACCACCTATGTAACATGGGGATCTAGAGCTCATCAAACTATGGTCCTAGTCCTAATTAGATTAAAATAATCAATATTTTTTCGTTATTATATAGTGGCTAGTCATGAAGGGTGTCTGAAGAGACTATATGCCATAGACGATCCCATTGATTAGGCCATGTTGAATGTGAAATAATTTCAAAAAATTAAAAAGAATGGAGAAACGATTTTGGGAGATTATGATCTCCCTTAAGAAAGTTATCTACTTTATAGTATACTATCACCATACCACGATAATTACATTTAGGATTCACCTATAAATAGATGGAATAACCAGCATTATTTTGACCATTATTCTTCTTCTAAGAGCTATATATAACTCCAACCTTCATTTTCACCCTTTGGAAATCTATTTTTATGATTATAACCTCTTAGATTATAGAGCATCATGTGCCCAAGATTCAAGAAACCCTCTTATCCCCTATCCTCTCTTTCATTCCAATTTTTTTTATAAATGGTCATTGGGTTTAACATCGACCACCCTATTTTTTAGCATGTTTTTAGGGTCATTTTTAGATGGATTTTCATGGATATATTCTAGTGAGTTTCCCTTTGAACATGGTGAAATTTGATCTATCGATTATTTCATTTTAATAGTTGTTCTATTTGAATAAAATATTTATGTAGTTGATCTGATTTATATCTTTATTTTTTTTAATATGTGATATTAGAATTATGTTTTTACTATTTGGGTTGACTATAAAAGTTGACTTAATGATTATAATTATTTGCATGCCATGAAATTGAAGTGTCAGGGGGATATATCACTTGTGATTAAAATCTTTTTCTGATATTTCTTTCCCACATATGTGTTTCTATAATTTTTGGTTAAGAAACGTACTTATTGTGTTGGATTTATTATTTTTTATAAATTATAATTGGGGAGATTACTTCACAAGAAAATTGTATTGCCCTAAGAGATGGAAATTATACAGGTTATATATAAATAAAAATTTAATATTTCTCTTTTTTCTGGAATTTTATTGATTTGATGGTCTATTTGATGGATAGAATTATTTTATGGTTTCTTGTTGTGTTTAACATGTTTGATTTTGGTGATAGTGTGTGATTTGGTTACTGTGGAATCAATTTTTGTGTATTTGATTGTGTTTTTTTTATCTTTATAGTTTCCTGATTGTTATGGAATGCTTCAAATGACTAATTTTGGTAAATGAACTTGTGTTGGATTGAATATTTAAGTAATGGAAATAAACAAATGCGGGAATAGTAAATTGTATAATGATGATTAATTTTACGGGAATGGACAGTTGGTTAGTGTTATGCTAGAAATGTTGATATGACATAATGGTGATATGAAGGTTTAGGTATTTGGGTTTCTTTGGTTATATGAACACATAGATTAATCTTGTCTATAACAATTATACACTATATTTTACATATTTTTTCTACATTCACCACACCTAATATATGTGTTCACATAGAAATATAATGGTTTTGGGTTGTGGGTGTTTTACCCCAAAATCCAGTTTGGTGGGGATGGATGGATTTCTACACTCATTTCCCACCTCTTTATACCTTCCAACATAAATGTTAAGCACAATGTATGATGGATTGTAGATATATTTCACTAGTGGGGATCATTGATGAGAGTATTAGGTGTTTCATAGTGAGTTTAATGTATGGTAGGATCTAGGAAAGAGGCTGATTCCATGCATGTTTATCTTACCTTGTTATTATTGTTATATGGAAGTGGTTTTAGTGTAATGATAATTTGATGGTTGTGGGATGTGTTGAGATATGGGTCATTCTTTTTATTATGAGGTTTTTTATTATTTTAGGTTTATGGTTATAGAAGAAAAAGGAGAACTATAACATAAGATGTTGAGGCATGATAGAGGAAAATAATTGGGGATTTTCTCTATGCTACCCTCTTTCAGTATGATTCTTCAAAAATTACTCTATATGGAAGAATTGTTTAGTTAGTGTTCCTTGATGAACCCATGAACTTGAGGGTTGATTAGTTCTTGTTTAATCTCATATTTGTGCACGTCGCCTTTAATATTATTTTCTCAATTTTTCCTTAGATTCATTTGGTATTATATTTTTATGTATATAGGTTATTCCCACCCTGATATATATATATATACATACATAAATGTGTGTGTGCGTGTTTGTTGGTAAAATATTTTTCAAATTATCAAAACGGAGTTAGTGACATAGATAGATATTTCTAGATTGGATCTTTACGAAATTGATTTTCTTCCATAGGATTATAATTTTTTTCTTTACATAGAATTTTTTATTATTATTATTATGACATTACATGAACTGTGGGATATTTTAGGGTTTTTAAATTTTTTATGTTATGGAATTGTTGGATGGATAATATTATATCTCTTGATACTACATTTCTATTTTCGATAATTCCACCCATGTTTTGTTACTTTCCTCATACACTCAATTCAAGCCACCAACCAAGAGCCTACAAGAGGTGGGACTATATTATCTTTATCTATCTTTCAATATTGTTGAACTTGTAGGGTAACATTTGTTGGGAGGGTTCTAGAATACATGTAATATCTAAACCAAATGAAAGAAAAATTTCAAAAGAGGAAGAATCAATTATGGAAAATCACATGATGAACATGCTATATATTCTTTATATAACAACCCACATCATTTCGTGTCAGTGGAATCAAATAAAATCAGGTTCCTAGGGGCATGGATTCGAGGTCCCTTTAAAATTTTAAATCCCAATCAATCATTTATGTTTTTAAATTTATTTTAAAATTTTTAAATGTAATTATTTAAAATGATGTCTTTGGTGGATGAGGTTCAATATAAATTTTGATTATTTTGGAGGAATATTGGTATAGATTAATAGCTATATAGGGCCACTATGTACCCATTTTAATGTTATTGTATTCTTGATGTGGTTTCTATGAGTGTAGGTGCAATATTAGGATTCACCATGTGGCTAGAATAGGTTCCTTGGGTAATTGATGGTGTCTAAGAAGGTTTTATAAAAACCAAGGAATGATAGACTATTTTTTCATAATTTTAAACCCCATTTAATTCAACTAACACACAAGGGGACCAACCAACATTAATTATTCTCCACATCCTTTCTCTTCCCTATATCATAGTCCTTAGGGATGGTGTTTTTTAATGATTCATGGGAGTTTTCCTCACAACTTTTATCCGCTTAATTTTCCCGTATATAATATTTTAATTTTCATTAGTTGGAGGTAGGTTTTTAATTCCAATTATAATAGAGCTTGGTGGAATCTAGTCCAAATGGTGGGATGACTGTTTTTATTGGAAAAAAGATATCTCAGATGGAGATACGCTCTAGGTTTCAAGTGGTTTGGATTATGGAAGGCCACTACCCTATTTTATTATTAGTTTATCATTAAATTTGAACTAAATTAATGGTTTTAATTATTCTACATGTTAGTTCCTTTAATTGATATGATCTTAACAGTTTGATATGAGTTATTTGAATCTCATTTCTTGAGGTTTTGGAATTTGTACACTAATAATACTTCTATTTTGATTATTCCTTGTAGGATTTTATATGTATTAATTATTTAAATTAATTACAATTGGATACAATTAATCAACATAAATTTTGATAGAGATAAGGTCACATGTGGTTAGATGATGGTAGATAGAGATTGATCGGTCTTGAATGAGATTAGGGTAGGGAGGTCAAGTATTGTAAAATGCTTTAACTCCATTTTGATGTAGGTGGTTTATATATTTCCTAATGTTTTATCCATTGTTTCATGAAACATCTGATATGTGGTTTCCATTCCCATTTTTTATTAACCTTCAATTAAAATTATTTTTTTATAGCCCTAATAAGTTCGGTAAAGACATTTAGGATCTTGATTGAACCTCTTATTTCGATGCTTATTTTCATTGATTTTTTATGATCATGATCTTGAACCGAATTTTGGGGACTTTATACTCAGGAGACATATTGATTTACTTTGAGTTATGATATGATGCCTAAGTCCTAAATAATTTTATTTTTTCACCTCAGGAATATAATGCATGTATAATTGAGGGAGTTCACTCTGAGCATTTAACAGGTTTGTTTCCTTTATTTATTAAAAAGTAGATAACTAATATTGGAGTTATTATTTTTCCAAATACGTGGTATTGATTGATACCATAGTCACTGAGGGTCATGGGAAATAATTTTAGTGTTTGGAATTATGATGCCAAGAATTAAAATAGATGTCTCCATTGTCCTAAATGACATAGAGAACCTAAAATAGGTTCTCTTATCATCTCTAGAGTGGGATATATGTGTATTACATGGGATTAACTAATTCTCGACCCAATTTGAACATTAGTGTTTCCTTATTGTAATTTATGGTGTATATGAAATGAAAATGTAGTTGGTGTTCCTCTGCCAACTTATATGTACAAATCATGTGGTTTATTCACATATTTTTTATATTGGTGTATCAAGGGTGTGTAAGGTCCAACCTAGTTAATACATAAAGTGTGAGTTGGACGTTTTTCCAATTTAATTTATCCTTTATTATATATCCTTTGTTAAGTTATTTATTTATGAAATTATGTGTTTTTGATTATGTAATTGAAAGATATTCCCAGTTTTATTGCCTCTAATTTCTGGAGAATGGAATTAACCTTTTTAATTATAGTTTTTTAGCGGTAGAATAACCTACTGAGTTACTCTGTTATTACTTATGTAAAATAATGTCATTCCCAATTATAATGATGATTCCTATGAAAGAGAATGATATTCCTAATATGATACAGTGACAAGTTTTGTGGGATGAATTTACACATTCCATTTGACTAAGTAGTAAAGGATAATATTCCATTTATGTGAGAAACCCCTCTCTGGGGACATACTTCTCTACTACTATACATCCACCACTAAGGGGTTTTGTGACCACTATGTATTGTACTCCTGATCAGGTACATTATTCATGTTATAGTGTGTTCTAATTTCCATTATACTATGTAATGTAATTCTCCCATTTCCATTCTGATAATGAAAATGGGATGAAATTTCCAATTAGAAAAATTATTCTAATATACAGGGATTATTTTCCCGTTTACCGGTTAATACCCTTGGGAGTGTGATCTACTACCCATTTTGTGATAATTCTATGGAATGGGATGAGAAACATAGGATTAAATGTCTTGTTATTTTTTACTTCCCTTGGGAAATAGATAAATTTCCTAAGATAAATTATTCCAATAAAGGGGATGTGATGCACTTATGTGTATGGTAACAGATAGGATATGATAACCATTTTCAAATTACAACATTAGAAGGGAGATGTTATACCCAGACAATATGCATCCAAAGAATGGTACATGATACGTGGATGTGAATCTTTTCCCTAAGGATGTGATCGCAACTTGTGTGATCTGGCCCAAAACTAGGGTCACTCTTCTCTCTTATGGTTTTACTAATGAATAGTGATTTTATTCCCTCCCTTTCTAAAAATTTTTGGTCATGATACCAACTTGTAAATTTTAAGAAAGGGATGGTATTACCTTGTTTTTTATTATGTTTTTTGAATATTCTACCTATGAGTTAATTATTATGTTTTTGTAAGAGTGATATGACCTCATATGTGCATATTTCGTTAGGATACACAACCCAAGTATTGGTTAATTGTATATTAATGAGGAGGGATATAAGGAACTGACATTATTACATTACATAATCTTGATTTTAGATAATAAATAATTTCCTTTTACATTGAGGATCTTTTCAAGTATATATCTTTAGATATTCGGGACATAATACATTCACAACCTTACACATTGTTACAGAGTGGTTACCATAAAAACAATTTCCATTTTTTTCAAAATATAAAACATTAATGCTTTAAACATTATTTCTTTGAAAATTCTTAAAAATTTTAACGTTTGTTCCTTATTTTTCTTACACATCCTTATGACCTATTAAAATAATTTAAAAAAACATGGGATGAGCACAAAAAGCTCAGTAATGGATGTAAAAGAAGGAAAGAGCACAATAGTCCATGAATACTTCTAACTTATGAAAAGATTTTCAAAAGACATGCTTGTCACCCATATATAATTACTTTGTGAAACATGATATTTACACAATATCTGAACATAACATGAGAAAATAAACATAATCAAAAAGATGTCTTGGGCATTACATACATAATCTTCTAGCCCTCCCGGCTACCTTATAATTTGTAACCCTCACGGCTACCTTGCAATTTGTGTAAGCATCATAGTTACACTTAGAGTAACCATACGGCCAACCTCCAACAAAAACATACCTAATGAATTGGAGGTAAATATAGGTCCCACCCTTCATCATAAAAAATTTACAATAACAAGAACATAATCATACAATATGAATAATTACATAAAAACATTGCTTTTGAATTTTATAAAATAGAATTTTAAAATAGAATCCCCTTAGAAATATTGTATTATTAAAGTGAGACTTAATAGGGTGGATGTAATATGTTTATAATACCTTATATGATCATTTCATTACATCATTTCACCCTTTAATTGTTAGTATTTTGTTCCTTGCGTTGTTTTTGGGTGAGTTCTTTACCTGATTTCCATGATTGGTTAATGATGGTTGTTCTTGTAGATTGGAAGTGAAACTCTAGAATTGGAATGGAATGGTATTTACATATTTATTTTACCATAATTTATAACATTTATAATTTTGATGTTTGATATGAGGATGATTCATAAGTTAAAACATTAATGATGTTTGTTTAGATCATTTTTGTGGTTCGTTGATAATAACGACCTCATTTTGTATTATAAATTAAATCCATGAGTACAAAAGAATTAAAGAACCATAAATGAGACTTAAAATATATATTATAACCTAGTTCATCCAAAAAAATGGTTTCACGACCATATTTGAATTAATTAATTCAAATTCAAATCACATCATCCATGATGTTGGTAATTAGACACATCATGGAAAATGTTTTTATTCCTTGAATAAGTGGGAGCGGAGGAGAATATTTATGGGTAATTTTACATCAACAAGAAAAAATACATAAAATAAAAGATTCGGGAGATTTCATGATTCTTGTATAAGAGGAGGTGAGGAAAGAAGAAGAAAAGAAAGGAACCCAAAATAAAAGAAATTTTGGGAAACCCCTTACTAAAAATCAGCACCCTAACGGCGTTGCAAAAAATTTCATAAAATAATTTAATGAGAGAAAATGGGTCTTTAATATTTATTAAATAATATGGGAATCAAGAGAGATATGGAATTAAATATCCCAATATTATCCAAAGGGAATGAAAAAAGAGTAATATAAAATGAAATAAAATAAAAGATGATGTTTACCTCCTGATCTCTTCTCCTTGAGATCCATCTTAAGGCTTTGGTTTTTGGAATTTTGGTTAGAACAGAAGCTCTAGGATGTGGGGAAGTTCCTTGGAAGGAGTGATGGGAAAAACTTAGGTAATTCTCAAGGCTTGAGAGTTGTGGGGGAGGAGGGGAATGAGGGTGGTATTTATAGTTGAGGAGAGGAGGTATTTAACATTATTTTAATCATTATTATAAAAACTTTTCTTAAGATTATAAGTAATCAAAATTCATGTGACCCAAAATAGAAGTAATGGAATGTGAGTTCGAACCATGTTGGCATACATCATCCTTGCATCACCTATGATGCAGTAAATCCGGTATTTAGAATTTATCGTATTTCATCATATTTAACTATTAATCAAAACTTCTAGAATTTCATAAAAATTAAAAAAATTCACCAATACCATTTCTCAAAGTGTATAATTCAAAAATGAAGTCTATTTTTAGAAAAAAAGTTCCTAAATATTATTAATTTATTTTTTAAATAAAATCATACTTAATTCAAAAATTAAAAATTGTAAAACTATAACAGCTTTTATATCACACTGAAAACATTACAAAGATGTCATTATCTTAAAGCCATAAGAAAATAAAATAATAACACAATTTATAATAAATTACAGTCATACTCATATTCATATTACTATTCATAAGGGTATGTTACTAATCACCAAAAATAACTAGTCGGTTCCATTAAACTCTAAATGACATACAAAACACAATTTTAGATGACCATTTTTCAAAATTCAAAACATAAAAGTGGAAAAATTATTTTTAGAGGCTAGTTATAAATATCTACATAAAACAAAGTTTCATTCATTTCCATTTATTTATTTATTTTTAACCTTGGGGTATTACAAGGTATGCCTAAGGAATAAGATTTTAGATGGGATTCCCTGCTGATGGTAATGTGATATTCTCAAAGGAATCATGGTACTGGAATAATCTTGTATTTATCACATAGGGTGACTAAGGATAAATCATAGGTTTGATTTAAATTATTATTATTTCCTTTAATAATTATATTGTTGATGAATATATCACACTGTGAATGTACTCAATTGTGCGTGTTATGTTTTGGGAAACTATTGTTGGTCACCTCCAGAGATGTACTCACACACTAATCGGGTGGACTTAGAAAATTACTACTTCAATCGACTTTGCGGTTGTAAGAATAAGTATAGAAACAGAACCATATTTAGATTGTTGAGTTTTGAATCACTATGGGGGGTTTTATATGAGATCAGTAAGGGACTCAGGAACTAGGTTACTAAGGAGTCCTTATTTTTTATTTCCCAATGGTATCTTGTTCATGATTGGAATATGAGTGGTCATTTTATAACGTATGAATTTATTACTTTATGATCAATCATTTGGTTATAGCATGGGATTTTTAATTTATTTTCTAATGGAAGGTAGTTGTGATTTCTTATTTCATTTGATTTATTTTGAGATGACTTTTTACTATTTTTAATCTATTATTTTTTATATATATCAATACCAAAGATCATTTAATATCTCTACATAATACCTAGACCCACATAACTTATCAGTTATATATTTCATGTAGGGAGGAACACTTGATGTATTTAAAACCTTGTTCAGTGGGATTAGTGGGAAAACATATCATGGATTCTAAAAGAGTAGTTTGAGATCCAATTTTGATCCAGTCTTGAAATTTTTTATATGATATATGATAAAAATAATGGTATGAGGGTGGGACTCCCTTATCCTTACGATATGTAAAGTCATCTTCCCTTCATTAAATTCTCTACCATATATTCTCTCTTCCCCTTCCCCAACATTTCACTTAACCCTAAACATACAGGTCTATTCAATGAGTTTGATCAGCTTATTGTTGGAACTTCAGAGTTCACGGTGGCCTCTGATCTACTCAGCATGATGTTGGTGGATAATTTTAGTCATCATCTAATGTCAGTTGATTCCTTTGACAGATTCATGTTCATATATTGGTGTTCACATAACATTGAAACTAGTGGTCTTGTTGACAATATACACATCATAATCTAGTTCTACTTGGTGGACAATTAGATTACAACATGGTCTAGAGCACCCCTATATTATAACTAATCCCACATCTTTCCCTTTTTTTGGTCATCTGATTTTCTGATGAATTCTATTGCTCCATCTACAAAAATGTTCATAAGAATTCCTATAAATCCTATTCCTTTTAAAAATTCATCAATAATACTTCTATTGGTGGATATAGTATGCCGTTTTTTATGTTCGAACTAATGAAAAAACACAGTTTTCCATATTATTTATCCTTGTATATGTGTAGAAGTTTACTTTACCATACTGTCGGTTGAATGGATATAGATTATAAACGAATAATAATTCCTTTTTAAGAAGAATGTGTTATTTTAGTCCTGGACAAATTATTGATCTTCATGAAGGCTATTGGGACACTCATCTTCATCATGCCAGTGTGGTCATAAGGATCTACAATATAAGGGTTCCTTGAGTTAGTAAATCAAAGTAGTTATTACCAAAAACATCTCTACTGGTATTTTACATAATGAGGAAAGACTCAATTATGATACTCCTTAGGTAAATATAAGAAATGTGAATTTTGATCCAAGAGTTGTGTATATTTTTTCCTAGTTGAGGAGTGATTTGGATGATGTTAAGAAAACTGAATAGGCCTCCAATGAATCTTGGCCATCCTTTTTGGATACAATTATATATAGAGGTAAAAAAAATGGAAAGATGTTTGAGAACTTCACTACTATATTTACGGATTTCACCTAGGTAGACCTAAGAGTTCATTCGAAGATGTCTGATTTTATAGGATTCAATGAATCTCTATCTCTGATACCAAGGATTCTTGACCAATGAGAATAATCATGTAATATTAAGATACAAAACTATTTCTCTTCCTTGAATGAAAATATAAAGGATAATGATGATCATGGATGATGTAAAATGTATATTCCATCCAAAAAAAATAAATCAAGTCATGTCAAGTTATTCTGAAGATATTGAACAATGTGACAAAGAAGAAAATGCCTAGCCAATGATAATATCCAATTTTGTGGTGTCTCTTGTGATTCTAAGTGTGTGTGTGTGTGTTGTAATGCTTCAAGTGTGGGGACCATGATTCGTCTTTTCTTTTATAGTGAATGGGCGTGAGAAGTGTGGAGGCTTCTTGAGTAATTCACTGCGGTCTCTAACTTAGTTGCAGCCAATCTTCCTTTTCTTGACAAATGGTATCTCAGATCAGGGGTGAGAGGCATTGAATATCTAGCTCACTCCATGATTCTTCATGCAGGGTGGTGGGATCTCTAGCAGGTGCAAAAAAGAGTGAGGTTTGAATGTGTGTCTGTTTCAGATT
The DNA here is from genome assembly GCA_963277665.1 of Viscum album. Taxonomy (NCBI): domain Eukaryota; kingdom Viridiplantae; phylum Streptophyta; class Magnoliopsida; order Santalales; family Viscaceae; genus Viscum; species Viscum album. The sequence continues at coordinate 74,789,557 of OY728127.1, read as the reverse complement.
GAGTTATTATTTTGTGGTCTCAGAATCTTCTTATTGACTTGGCTATGGTTGTGAGGAACTGAAAGGAGGCCCCTACTCTGCTCCATTTCAAGGATAGATCCTATGACTCTTCTCCATCGTTTTATAAAGTAGGGAATTGGGTTTTCTGGCGACCTCCCATGTAGGGTTTGAAATTCAATAGGGATGGGTCCAATGTGCTAGGGGATATGCGGGGAGGAGGGGTTGTGCATGATGGAAAGGAATCAGTTTTTTGGGTTTCTCAGTCCAGCTAGGTCAGGGATCCTCCCTACAAGAAGTGTATTTGGAAAAGCTAACTGGGAATAGATTGTGTGAGAAAAGGGGGCTGGAGATTTCAGAAGTGGAAATGGACTCACTGATTTTCCACAACTCCTTGAAAGGGGATAGTGGTTCTCCTTGGCCTAGCATCTATGTTATCAGAAAATGCAATAGTATTATTAAAAATAGAATGTAGATCCAACATTCCTGGAGGGAGGGGAACACAGTGGTGGACCACTTGGCTTCATTAGATTTCGATGACTCGTTAGATGTTTGTCTACATACAGTAGGTACTATGAAAGCGGAGGGGGTAATTCTCATTAAGGAGATTCCCTCAGGCTCCATCATTTCATACCTCCTTGTATGTTTGTCCTTGGAGTGCAGGGAAGGGTGGGGCTCATTTTTATTTTTTTCCTTTTAATAAAAAATTGATGATGATGATGAGCAGGACTCTTACGGGGGGCATGATGGTTGACTCCGGCTTGAGGATGGGAAAGCAAGGAAATATTTTCTCTTGGAATTTCATAGTTCACAAGAGGGGAAAAAGAAATAACTCACAAATATTACTCCAATATTCCAAAATATTTGTAACCAGGTCTTCAAGAGAGGTATATAAAAATGGGAAAGATATATCTTTGGTGTAAACAACAATTGTAGAAGGTGACAATCAGTTTTATGGTAATTAAGAGATCAATATCTAATTAAAAAATCAAGGCTCCTAAAGAAAAATTCATTGTGAATAAAATTTAATCTATGATCATTAATTCCTTAAATAGAATGGAAGGAAATATGTATGTGGATAATGGGGATTGTTTTGAGCTCTTTCTACACTCAAAGTATGAAATTATTGAAAAATCCTTCCATATCAGTTCTTTGAATGAGGTTTTCAACAAAATATATGAGATAACAATTATAATTTCCATTAATAGAGAAAAAATGGAGTGTAAAACAAATTAGAACTCATTTTTTCTCAAGTATTAAAAAAATGAAGATCATTGTGGTAGAATACACTGTGACCTGGGACAAGATGGCTAATCATTTTTAAGATCTTCTATTGAATGACTTGAACATTCAAGTACCCATTGTTCATTATTGGATATATATATGTTTCTTGGCTCTAATCTATTTAGTCTTGTCTTTAATGGATTTCCAATCTCATTTTGTGGTTATCACTTTTTTTTGGACTTGTTTTGGATTCCCACTTTTTCTTAAAAAGTTTATTCTGAAGATAAATTTAATTTTCAGGAAAAGTGTGATGTTTTATATATTATTAATTTATGATACCTCTATTGAGATTGGGTATAAAGATTTTTAAATTTAAGATTAGCTGATCAAATAATATTTAAAAATCATTCACGTTATTTCCTATTATTTATCACCTTGATTATGATATATGGTCTGGTAATTTAATATGTTGACAAAAACACATTTATTGTTTTTAAATACAAAAAGGACATAAAATTATATTTAACTAAAAATTTATTCTATTTATATTATTTTATTCTATTAATTGACAAGGTGATATCTTTTTGTATTTGATAAAAATTCTCAGAGTTGTTATTTCATTATAAATTTATGGCCTAGTAATATGTGACCCTCTGGTAGTAGGATGAGTATTGAGTAGCAAGATGTAATTCTTAAAACATCCCATCTTCTTTTCTGTAAGGGTGTGATGGAATGTGTTTATTTGAGGTTTAATTGTATATCTGACTAGAGATATAATAGAAATCCTTGATGGGGGAAGTTTGGTTTGTGGGTTCCTAATGATGATTTTCACACTATAGTTGGTTCATTAGTGTAGACATAGAGATTTAATTTGTTGGTAAATCCCCTAAATGGGATTATAGAATTTGATATTCTTTATAAATTTTTGGATAAATAATTAATGATGATCTGTTGATTTTTTTTATTAATGGGATTGATGTTATAGACTATATCGGATAGTCTAGTGAGGATGTTATTAGCATAAGATTATAGTGAGATAAGTTTCAACCCTATTTCAAGGAAAATTTCCTTCTTTGGTTGAAGGTGGGTTTTGATTATATCACAGTAACTTGAGTGTGAGGTGAGACCAAGGCCTAATTATTCCATTTAAGAAATAATAATATCAATATTATTAGATTAAATGACTGATGTTAATGACACATTAGTGACAATTGATTATATTTTAGATCATCATAGGCTATTCCATGATAAATATATATATTTGGATGTATAGATGATTGTTTATATAGTGACATAACGAAAAATAATGTGAGGCATGAATGGTTTCTAGTTAATTTGGTGAGTGTGATGCCATTGGGATGCGACTCTTGAAGAGACAAATTGGGTTATCAGTATTATAACACTGTGGTGTGTACCTATTTGGGTTTTTTATGGATTAACCATCCTGGATGTGCATAATATCATGGATATTTCTTTATTAATTCCCATTAAATTTATTTTATAAGGATATAACTTCACATTATATATATATAGATTTTTAGGGGATGTTCCCTAGTCTCAACCATTAAATGGTGGGGTAAATTTTTCGATAGTCATGTTTCCCTTTATGGGCATGATTGATATTCCAATGGGTAGATTTTAGAAAATATTTGTGTTCAGAAGTGGGTTTCTATAGGACCCATGACACATAATTTTATGTCATGATAAATATATCTACAAATCAATGAACCCATACACCCAGATATGGTGTTAAAAAAATACACAATATATGCTATCTTGGTAACAAATATGAAAAACCATAATAATAAAAAACCCATAATTACAAGTTTTATAATAATAGTTTCACTTTATAATATTTCTAGGACAAATTACACGTATAGTACAGTAAGGCATTCTAAAAAATATTGATAATGAAAAAAAATTAGTATGGTGGAATAATATTTTCCAGTATAAAATCTTAAAAAACCTTCTTTTTCACTTTGGTAAAAAAGAATAAAAAATAACCATATGGAATAATTTAAAAAGAGTGATTTTAGAAATTTTCTAAAAAAATCAAGGATAGTTGTCAAATAATTTTTCAAAAATATGAATTTATAAAATGACATTATTGAAACACATTTAAAAAAAGGATATAGATGGAAAGTATTTCATAAACATTTCGTTCCCTTTTAATGAAGGTATTAAATAAAAATACCTTCGCTTCAGTTCTAACTAATTTAATATTATCTTTAAATATTGAATGTAAAATTTTATTAATAAATTACTTCAATAAAATAAATATTTTTAATTTAATTATCATTATTCCATTCATTTAATTTATTAATATGTTTTATTTAGTAACTGAATCAATTAAGTTCAGGTTAGACATTTTGGGGTCATTTTGTGTTTATCCTCTAATGTAACTTTATGGCATTTACCATTGTTAATGGGTGAATGGTTCCATCATCTACATAATTTTAAATTTTTAAAAATTATTATATTTATAAAATCAATATAACTTTATAATAATCAATTTAAGGAGGTTATAAAAAATGAAATATATCATTTATTAAATACTGTAGTTTGTATGTACACATGAGTGACATTATAATTTTTATAATGGATAAAATGAATATAAGGTATAAAATAAATCAAAAATAATATTTTAGAGATTTTATTTTTTTTATTTAAATACATAGTTATAACCAAACATGTGTGGTTGTAATGAAAATCTAATCAAAATATTTCATGGAGGTGGTATACCACTTGTACGCACGATAAACATTATCATTTTATAATCAATTGGAAATTAAAATGGTAGATAATATTTTATTTTAAAAAAAATATGTTATAAAAATATAATATATTTATTAAAAACATCATTTTAACTATTTGTGTGAGGTTGTGATTAAAAATGAAACATATATTTTTGTGGAGGTGGTATTCCTTGCCTATGAAGGAACAAAGTTTTCATTTCCCAATGGATCGAAAAGGAGTTGAAAATAGATATTTAATCATCAAAATTTAATTTCCATATATTAAATATATTTATTTCATTACATTACTATGGTTGGTTTATATTTTATGTATTGATAATAATAAATGAACTTGAATTTATTTTCTTAAAACTTATAACTCCCCCTTGGATATCTTTCATTGGTTTCCACCTTAAGCCTTCTAGAATTGTTCATTTAGTGAGACCGAAACTATTGTAAAGATTATAGGATTTTTTTGGTGTTTTATTAGATATATATTTATTCAACAAGATCATATTGTTTTAGTAAGTGAATCGATGAGGTTTTTTTATAAGTGAGAGGAGTGGAGCCATTGTAAATATGAAGAACATTAAAATATTATTAATTTATTTCATAAGGAATGTGGCTTCTAGGAAACCAAAATTAAATTATAAGATATAGTAAGGTGTAAATACACTCAAATAATCAAATATAGGAAAATGTTTAATGATATTTTATTATATATGCCTTAGTTTAACCTCCCATTTTTGTCAATTTAGCCCTTACTGTGGTGACAAACTTTTACCCAGGAAACTATTAATTTTGGCCAAAATTGTAATTGGATTCATTAACATAATTGTACATTAACACTAAAAATAGTTAGAACATTTTATATGTTTTAATTCTATAATGGGTATAAATTACCTTTAATCTTAGTTTACAATACATAAAGAAAAAACCATTAATAGAAAAATGTCTTTTTAAATTATAAAATTCATTTTTACCCAAAATAAACTGTAATGGTGATTGCTATGGAATTAATCATGTTAGGATGAAACAAAAAACATATTAGAGTTTCTAACCAACCCTAAATTTAATGGATCCTTGTCAAAACTTGTTTAAAGGAAAATAAATAAAAATTGTTCTTATTATAATAAAAACATTATTTAGATTTCCAAAATATTGATCATAGACTTATAAGTTCAAAAATATATTTTTAAAATAATTACATTAATTCATAAATATATATATTTTTTAAAATAATGTCTAATAAACTTTTTATTTAATAATGTATCATTATAATGTCAAAAAAGTGAAATTATTTCTAAAATTGTTATATTCCATAATACACATAAAATCTCCATTTCAAAAAAAACCTAGAAATTCACCTTCAGTGTATTTAGAAATGTATATTTATAAAAAAATAAGTCCATTTTATCAATATTATTTTTTCAAATTAAAAATTTTAGCTTTTATATAAAAATATAAAATATAAATAAATACTTATTTTATATAAAAAACTCCTTTAAACATTAAGTGTTATTAAATTTATATCACAAAAATTAACATATTGTTAATTTATTTGAATTCAAATTTTATAGTCATAATTTACTGATTTTTTACCATTTATTGTAATAAGGTATTATATGATTAAATTGTTTTTGTTTATATCTCATGCTCTTCAACTATATATTTACCTAAAGTAATATATAATTAAATCTTAGGGAATTATAGTATACATCTATTAAGTAAATTGGGCCTTGAAAATTTTATCTCATTTATTATATTAAAGAGCATGAAAATATCCAAAATAAATTGCATGGGGTGGAAGATAACATTGAAAAATAATAAGTTTAAAGGATCCATAATTATATATCCTTAAAATAGAAGAAATAAGAAGGTACATGGAGTGGGAAACATATATACAAAAGCGTAGCAAAATAACTTTTATTATTTTTTGATTAAATTTTATTTTGAAGATAACTTTAATTTCTATTTCAAGAAATGGAAATTGAAGATTTCCTAAATATTTTTTATACCGTGAATTTACCATTATAATAATTATAATTTTGAATGACTTTCAAAAATAATACCTTGATAACTAAGTGATATTATTCATACCAGGCTGGCTAGATTCATCTTTCTTTTATGTGTGTTAATGCATCGTCTTACAATTAAATAAGTGAATAAGATAGATTAAACATACATGATATATTTCCTTACCATGAGATAAATTTCCTACTTTTATTCTTATTTGACAAGTTTTTCATCTCTTATTTACCACATATTAAAAATAATGAATAGTTAAGGGTAATTTTTAGTATTTTAAGAACCAAAAATAACTTTAAATAGAATGTAATTCCAAGAAAATGATGATAATTCTTTTTTATAATTTTTACCCATTAACCAAATCCAAAATGGTTACCAGAAGATAATAAAATATCAAATATGAAAAATCCTTCATATGAAAAAATTATAAATTTATCTCCAAAACCTCAAAAATTACTCATCGTGTTATACTTAAATCATCCCAAAACTTATTATCCCTAAAAATTATAAAAATATTATAGACTAAATTTAAAATCCAAATATAAGAATGATGGGATTACATTTTATTGAAAGATCAAATTCACATTTATCTCTAAATATATATATCACTCAAAAATTTAAATACCTGAAATCTTTATTCACTTGTCATATTTTATCTAAAATATAATATTTGATTTCCGAAATAATAGGAATCCTCACGACAAAAATATATAAAAACTATCTATGCTTTTAAAAGATTACACAGTAATTTTGGGAAAAATATATTCAAATAGTAGACTTTATTTTTAATTGAATTTTATTATATATTTATATAAAACTATTGATATCCCTTTATCCCAATTAACCATAATTACATCAACTTTAAATTGTTTATTAACAATAATAGTTATCTATAATATCACTCTTATTTTCCAAAAAATGGAATTAGATTATTCAAAAAATAAATTTAACACTAAATCATATGTTAAACATATAAACACACAAACCACAATAATATATTGAAAGAAAAATAGTTATCTTCTTCAAAAATATCTAAAATCACCTAATCACTCATTCACCTTTCAATCCCGAAAGTTATCTTAACTTACATTCCCAAAAATAATTAACTCAATGTCCTAATTACAGAAACATCAAATCATATATTGAATAATATGGTTATATACACTTTAATAAAGTATTATTAATAAAACCCAACAGAAATATCCCAAAATATCATTAATCTCTTTAAATACAATCACATAAGACCTCAAAAAGTATTCCTACATTTAAATTTATGATCATATTTTATGATTATCAATATTTAAATAAAATTCTGCTACCATATAACTCTATAAACCCTATATATAGATACTTTAATCATTCAACTCCATTCATAAACTATTAAACATGATTTGTCATATTATAATTTAATACTTATATCCTATAATAAAAAATTAGAATCATTTCATCAGATTAGTCAATCTGAATCTAATCACGTTTCATAATTTAAAGATAAGAAAATTTAATTAAATCATGCATACCTTTTACAAGATATATATAGTTCTTCTTCTTCAGCTAAGATAGTTAATGAATTTGAAAACCCATTATTTATATGATCTTGACGATCACTTTTAAAATAATTACTCCTTGGAATTTTATTTTCATAATGACTATTCTCCCCATATTTATAACATATAAATGATACCTAAAGATGAACTTTATTCCCCTTCATTGTGTTAACTATGACCTTAACTTTTTACCATAGAGATTTTTTGTCATATTACATCCTTTACCTTGTATATGAATCCTCTTGTTCCTTTACGACATTTCCTTGAAGATTCTTTACACATTCACGATGCATCGTATGTTGAATCTTTTAACCTTGAAGGTATTTATCTCTGAAACTTCCATGAAACTATATTTTCTTTTATTTTTTGAGTTAAGAGACTCACTTATATTCAAGTTCTCAATCATAATATGAGATATTTGGTTAGTCATAGTCACAATATTTTTTTCTTTAGCTTTTATCTGATTTGGTAATTCATTTGGACAACCATCGTAGTGTCCTTCGCAACCACTATTAACATGGCTTCCACTAGTTCTATCCAAAAACTAAAAAAAAATGGTGATTGTGAAAATAGTTAATCATAATAAACCATATTATGAATAAAACAAATAATAATAATTCCCTAACTATGTTACCATTGATTGAAATATTTCAATTCAGCCTCTATTCCCCAATGATAACCATAATTATAAATTACATACTAACTATAGGTTATAGGAGACTTATAACTAATGATAACTCACACACTTAATAAACAATTTTGGTATAAAAACACATAAATTATGAAAATATTATAAATTTCTATCCACTAAATTTATCTTTACCCTTGCACAAAACTAACTATAAATTCATGAACCAATACACTTAGATCAGGTGATAAAAACATGCCCTTTATATACAACATTTATACCTACTATAAAATCTTATAACATAAAAACCCATAATTTCATGATTTATAATAACAAAATTAATTTTCATTAATTTCCTATATATTTTGTGTTTACAGTTTTAGAGAATTAGGAATTCCAAAAGATACAAAACTGTTCACTTCTATTTAGTGTAGTTTTTTCCCACAAAATTAGGTTCTTTTGTTTATAATCATGTTTTGGTCATGACACTTTTTCTTAATTAACTTTGTGTCACAGTTGAACATTATATAGTATCAATAAACTCTTAGGTCCATTGAAAAACATTTAAAAAATTTCAGGAGAAAAATAAATATCTGTAAGGTAAATGGAAAGAAATGAAAGTCTTTAATCCATTTTTGAAAAACATAAAAATCCATAGCCTATTTTTCTTTTTTACGAGATAAACATTGAACTCAAATGTAAATTTACTCACCCATGAAACCAAATTTATTTTCCAATGTTTTTCATAAGAACAATTAGTAATAATAATAATAGAAAATTAATTACACCGAATATATTATTGAAAAAAATAAATACTTTTAGTTGAAAAAATCCTTTAACATTTATATGATCAAAAACCTTATATTAAATAATAATCACATTTTCATATATTATAAAATAAAAATATATACATAAAAATCCATTTCAATGAATAGAAAAACATCAAGATACCTTATTTTATAACCTTCATATCACTCTAACAGTAACATTTGTGATCACCCATATAATGGAATAGCCTTCCTCATAAATTCCATTATGTCACAACTTGGAGAACATATTGTTACCCAATTCATTGGTGCTCTATATAAACCCTAACCATCATGATAAACAATATCAAAGAACCATAACATGAATGAAACAATTAAAAAATTTATTTCAAACATATCACTCAAATGGATTTTCATTTGATCCTATAAATAAAAGTACTTTTTATAATACTGCTTTGATGGGGGTGTAGGGGTGAAGGTCATGGGATTTAGGAACAGTGTTCAGTGAGGTATGGGGTTTGATTCCTTGGATACATATTGTGTTGTAATTTCCACCTCCCATTATCCACTCACCTTTTTTGGTAACCGGCGTCTCACTGTGTGGACAGAAGGGTGCATACCACCTAGTTGATGGATTGTTGTGTCAAACCATCGCTGATCGGACTATTACCTCATGGGGTTCTCTCCCATATCGGCTACCAGAAGCTCCTTCCCACTCGAGGGATCTATAGATAATCTCTTCATGGGGAGGGGGTTCCTGGGTGTGGAGGGTCCAAAAACGCCACTCTGAGGGATTCCATTTTAAGAATGAAAATTTATATTCTTTTATCTACTAAAAATTTTAAGAAATATACTTTTTCCAAGAATACATTTAAAAACATAAAAAAAAGGAATATAATTTTTCTAAAAAACTATAAAAAAACTAAAATGTAATATTTATAATTAAAAAATTTCAATTTGGGTTGAAATATATATTTTCATTAAATAACAAAAATTACCCATTTACACTTTAGTGGGAAAAGTTAGAAGTGACCCATGCGGAAAACATTTAAAACAATCCATTTACACACATTTTTAAATATTAAAGGATAATTGAAAGTGAAATTAGAAATAAATTTTATATAAATCAAAAAATTAATGAAAAATTTTTAAGAACATGGATATATATATATAATAGTTTAAGGAAAAATAAAATATTTTTAAAATATTTTTTAAAAGAAAAATCGCAAATCTCAAGTCTTGAATCATTTTGTGCTCTCTCTAAAATCTAAATAAAAAATTAATATTAATTGTTTACTTAATTTAGAATAATTTCCATATCCATTTCCATTATAATTATTATATTTATTTTATTTAATAACCATTTTTATTTTGTTACCAAATTTGTTAAGTTCATGTCAGATGTTTAGAGTTTGTCTGGTTCTTTACATTTAAAATAACTGTGGTCAGTGGAATGAGGTAAAAGTGTCAAATATCCCATATTCTCTATAATCATAATAATTCAAAAATTATTATTTTTAAAAATTATATATAATTATTGAACATACCATTTATGTAATTCATAAAAAATGAAATACTTCATTTCATTAATATGGCAATCTGAGCGTACATATGAGAAAAAATTTCATTTTTTATAATGGGTAAAATGAAAAAACATTGAGATAAATGTATAGATTTAACTAATATTTTAAATATCATATTTTTTCATTAAATCTATCCTTATAACCATCTGTGTGATATTTTAATGAAAAATGAATCACATCACTTTATGGATGTGTTAGTCAACACGTTAGTACAAGCGGCCTTCTCATTTATCAAAGGATGGGAGGGTAAGAAGGTAGGTATTGTTTTATCATTAAATAATAATAATTATGTTATAAAAATATTATATATATAATAAATTAATCATCATAATCATCCATATTACGTGAAGAAGAAAACAAAACCCATAACATTGTGGATATAGTATTTTGAATGTACAGAGGAGCGCAGTTTTCAGTTCCCTATGGATAGAAAGGGAGGAAGGAATTAGGTTTTTAATCCTCATAATAAAATTTTAGTATATAAAATATAATTATCATATTATCATATTATTTTTATAACATATTTTAAATAGATATAAAAATAAATAAACATGAATATATTCAGTAAATATGTATAACTCCTCTTGGTTGTATTTCCTCAGCTTCACCAATAATCCTTATAGAATTAAAATTATGGTAATTCCATGACCAATAAGATGTGATTAGGAGGTTTTGAATGTTATTTGGGAATGTATTTGTCGATATAAAAAAATCACGTTGTGTGGATAAGTAAAGGCATAAGGATCCCATTTATATGTTAGGGGAATAGAACCCCGGTAAATACCAAGAACATTAAAATATAAAAAAATAATTCTCAATTAAATAGGATCCGAGAAAAATTTTCAAAAATAATATTGTTTAAGATTTAAATAATTTTAAATAATAAAATATTGATAATTTTAAAATATATCTTTAATCTATATCTCTTACTTTGATCCCCCTAACTCTTTTAATGCTTACTAAGGTGAAAACTATTTCCATGATAACAGTTCATCATGACTAAAAATGAAATTAATTAATTAAAAATATTTAAAATTATAATTAAATATATTTTTTAAGATTCAATTTCTAAATTATTTAAAAATTTCATTTAATATAATATAAAAAAATGCAATAAAGAACACATTTTAGAAAAATGACTTTTTTACCATAAAAAAGGTTTTACACAAAAATAAAGTTTAAAATTGATTAACTAGTAATTAATAGGATTAATATAATAAAATAATTCTTATTTTAAATTATAACCATCCCAAAATAATAATTCTCTTGGGGTAATCGTGATTAAAATTAGAGAATGGAAAATAGTTTTTATTTTTAAATAAAAAACATTACTTCAATTTCCAAATGGTAAAAACCTAATTTCTATATGGAACAAAATATTTTAAAATTCATTATATTATCTACTAAATATATATTTAATCTTGTAAAATGTTTTCAAAAACATTAAAGGTAGTATTTGATCATGATGATGTCTTAAAGGAAGGATATTTGAAGAACTTGTATTTTAAACTATTCAACCAAAAAACTATTATTTTAGAAAAAACTAAAAGTTCACCCTAATATTATTTTTACCTAAAGATATCAAAAATGAATTAAATTTATTCAATATAAATTTCTATAATTTTAAATTTAAATATTAAATAAATAAACACAATATAAAATAAAACCTTTGTTTATAGAAAAAATAACACATTTAAACGACAAGTTTGGTTAACATTATATCATATAAATTACCAATGAGTGTTACTTTACTTTATTTCATGTTATATAATCGTAATTTATTTATTTTTAACGTTAATTTTAAAAAATTATTATTCACTATAGTTTTGTGCTGCAAATATCAAGCGTTATTCAAAAATATATTTATGTAATACAAACTAAACTCTTAGGTGGTTACAATATTAGTGTGTAGTTATTCCTTTTAACCCATTATGGTGTGTGGATATGCCCTATATGGATTTTTTTGTCCCATGATACTATTATGGGGTTTGGACCTTATGGGGTGCCTGCATTTTGCAGTTTTCACTAGGACCTATTACCCTTACTGATCTCTTGGATCAAGGTCATGTATGGTCGATGCCTCATAGATGCTCACCAATGGGGTGTGATTTTGTACCAAATAAGGATAGAAATCTGTGAGACACCATTTCCATTTTATGGTGATAAACCTTTATATTATTTTATTATTCAACAATGTAGGGGTATTAGATGTGACTTCTTATGTGATATGAAAACTAAATTGGTGTTTGGTAGTTTTGGTGTGTTACCAATTTTTTAGTGGCTCTACAATGTTAGTGTAACTTTGGGTAGTTTTAAAACTATATTTTGAGAATTGGATGGCCATGAAAAGTATAATGTATTATAATATCCATAGGGATATTATATAGGTATGAATTGTAGGTTCACATATTAGTGAAAGGGATCACTATTTTGTGGTTATGGGAACCAGGATGGTGTTTTGGGTACTGGTTATTCCATTTCATTTTATGTGTTAACAAAAAAACTGTGAATATATATCCCAGTATTATGGATTGTGGGGATATTTTTCATGACATTGTTAGTAAAATATCATAGAGATCATTGCTAGGATGAATATGTCATATGGTAACACAAACCTATAGAACCGAAGATGTGGTAGAATATACGGTGGGGTACTACTATTGATATATTTTGTTAGTACCTTGTTTGGGACATGTATAGTGATTTTACTTTATGACATACATGGAGTGTAACAACCCCAAGATATTATGAAAAAAAATCAATTAAATTCAACTTTTTTGAGAGCTAATGTCTTTGGAAACACCGATTTTAATGAACAGTGATATAATATTTATGTTATTATTTAAACATGGCCATTATAAGTAAATCATTAAAAATGGTAATATGAATAGTAAAAACCACATTTTTAAATCATGTTATAATGGTTTTAAATAAATAATATATATTGGTAAAATATTTCATTATCTTTAGTGAAATCTTTATACATATCAAAAATATATATCTTCTAAAAAATATTTTTTATTTTATATAAGAATAAAAAAATAAAACTATTATTTTCAATTTTTTAAAAAAAATTATTCCAAAATATATAATTAATTTTTTAAATCTATATATCAAAATTATCTTCTGGTGAATTTTTTATGAGTTTTATGATAAGATTAATTTTTTTATAAATACCAAAAAAATACTGATGTTTATGAAAAAATTATATTTCGTTTAAAGGATTTAGAACATCATTTTTTAATATGATTTTAAAATAAAAAATATTTAAATATATTTATATTTATTAATCCAAATTAAGTTATTTTAATCAATTAAATATTTAATTTCCATAATAAAACATTATATAATTATGAAAAAAATCAATGGAAAGACAATTTTTCATCGTGTGTGCGGGTTTAATTTTTAAATTAAATTATACAAATTTTTTTAAATAACTATAAAAAATGAATTCCATATATTTAATCAAAAAAATTACTTTCTTATAAAAAGTTCAACATAATTTTTGGGAAAAATTAATACTAAAAAATTAAAACATTTATAATTATGGTTAATGTGAAAACGGGTTTACAGAGCGTTAAACTAAAATGATAAGGTGTAAAATAACCAAAATAATTGTGGAAAACATATTTTTTGAAACTATTTAGAAATTATATAATCTTTGGATTGATAATGATCCATTTTGGATCCTTTTTTCATTTTTAAAATGTGGCTTCTCATTTTCTATTTCAAGAATCCCCAGTGGGCCCTCTCCCCCACTAATAAAAGGCAACCACCTTTCATCCCCTCTTAACACATCCAAAACACATTGATTAATCCAATAACTAACCTAATAAAATCATTAGTTTCATCCCCAGATCATAGAGTCCTTATTTTTATTTTTAAACCCCCTAATAATCCTTTAGAAGTAAACCTACAGGGTTCTTTAAAGAACTAGTTTAGTCTTAAACCGTGCATTTTGATTTTATTATTTCCTATAAATCCTTAAAATATTTTTAAAACACTATTATATAATAACATAAGTATGTAAAATATAATTACATATTATTATTTTAATGGAATGACCCATATATATCTCCACCTCCACAAAGTGGGAATTAAAACCATCAATCGTTTGGTAGTGGACAATAGTCTTACTAACCAATGTAATTTATTTTCTATCACCACCTATCATCCATATAATTAATTTTATATTTAACATATGTACATTATGATTATTAAATAGTTATATTTATGTAATTATTACACTATATATACCAATTTAGTTTTCATTCCATGGGAATACAGTAAAGTCACTCATGTGTATGATGGACTACCGCCACGTGAATAAATGTGATATGTTCTTCACATTCATATTACATGGAAGGTAATAATTCTAGTTTTAATTAAAAAATGTAATATATGTTACCAAAAAATGGTTATTTAAAGGTAATATTTTATTTTCCATTCTTTTTTTCCTCCATCGAGAAAATAGAAATAGTGTTCGTATGTACATACGACCTACTATCTCCCTAAACTGTGTAATTTATTTTCAATATCAAACTTCAATGAATTAATATAAATATATATATATAACAAATATATATGATATTTATATCATGGTTGACATTCTATATTTTATTTAACCATGGTCAATGTAAAAGCATGACAAATAAGAAACCAAGACAAACATGAAAAAAAAATATTATTTCCTGAAACATAATTTTAACAATTAATCATTAATAAATGGAAAATAAAAGGTCGTAAATAATATATGGTATAATACATATTATAATAGTTTGATAATATTTTTTTAATAAAATTATATTTCTCAAACAAGGTGGTTGAATGTGTATGATGGAAATAGAGACTTAAGGTTAGAGAAATTTATCTAAAATTGTATTCTTTGGGATATAGGATAAGTTCTGCACCTATCTTCTTTCATGTAGTGTATAAAAACCCCTTTTACATGTTATAGAATTTATTTATTTACTCTCATGATATAAAAAGTTTCATTAAAATTTATTTTTTATGTGGATTATAATTCAAGAGATACCAAAGTGATAAATGTATTATGTTACAATCTCATTGTTTAATGGGATTTTTTATGATTATGCTGATAATTGTGATATCTTATAATAGGAATCTAAAAACACCTGAGTTTTATTTTTGTCACTTTCTTTCATGAAAATATATGATTTATTTCATTTTCTAATCTTTATGTACACAATATTCTAAAAATTTTATTTAAACAAAAACTAACTTTATTTCAATAATTGGATGGAAATAATTCTTCTTCTATGTCCATGTCTTCAAAAAAACGACATATAGAATAATTTTACTTATCTTTATTGATTTCTTAAATAATGTTTTACCCGTGTTTGAATGTATCAAAAATTTTTAATATTAATATTTCTGTTGATTTTGGAATGATGTGTTATTAAACATTTTATAGAAAATGTGAAAGGAATTTTTGTTTTAAAATGTATGATATGAATTTTGTTTTTCAAAATCAAGAACACTAGTTGTTTTCAAGATTAATTTTTAAAATTAAAATATTATTTTCAAAGAGTTGGATATTCACAATTTTTTTGTGAAATTTTATTTTTTAAAAATGTAATTTTCAATGTGAATAAGTTATTTTATTTCATAAATGTTCCTAGTGATCATTAAAAATAATTTTCAATGAAATATGAAGTATTTTTATGTTACTTATTCTTTACTGGGTATATAATCTATGGATACCATTTTTATTTTTTTCGGGATTTTTTGTTTATGATAACAAGATGTTCATAAAACTCATTATTTTTCCATGGAATATGATATAATGAATTAATTATATGATTATTAATCCCATTTCCTTTCCATAGGTTATTCTATAATGAATTTGTAATGAAAAAAAATTATTTTCATTAGTTTTGAGATGCTGAACATTTTATTATATTATAGCATATATTTTTTTGGTATTTGTTATGTGGTGGGTGAGATGTATATATTAATCAATGCATTCAGAATCTATTCATGTATAATGAGATAAATAAGAATGGAATAAGGAACAAATAAATTTATATAAGGGTCTCTTTTCACTATTATAGTCTTGGAAGTGAACCTCGACTACAAAAATGGTTTTAGGAGTTTCCCACTCAACTATGATAGCCTTGGTTTTGAGCCTTGACTACTAAGGAAACGATAATATAAGTTTATGTGTGTTCCAAAAATATATTTATTATTACAATTTTATGATCCCACTGATTATATTATTTGATTTATTAAGAATTCTTGTCTTATGAACTTCTATGATTTTATCCATGACTAAATATTATGATCAATTATATATAGGTTATTATTTTCAAATGTTATTTTCAAGTTCTCATACCCTTATCCTCATGTTATCACAATGTGATCATTTATAACTAACTTTTTTACCCTTATTGAGCATTTGAGATCACCATTTATTATGTTTCCATTGGAAATAGTGATGAAAAAATCATAGTGAGAACCATGAAGATAAATTTAAGTATAATATAATAAGACAAAATTTTGGAAGAGGATAGTGTGAGTAGATTAAATTAAATTACATCCATTACTGGATAATACAAGTGGGTGTGGATATGGTAAATTTTTACCGAGTTTCAATAACTAAGAAATGGGTTCATTAAGAAAAGAATTATTGTTAAGAGATGAATGGTAACGATTCTTACTACACACCTTGTTTGACCCTCATAGGGGATTAGTTTTGGAAATTCGAAAACTATTTACGAACCATCATGAATGATTTAAATAATAACCATGAATGGGTAAGGTTAAAACAAATGTTTCATATATTTAAATGAAGGTGTCTTTATTTATACATCTTATAAGTTATTATTCATGATTATGTGGTTCCCCATTATGATTAATTTTTCTTAAATAATTATTTATTCTCTCTTTTAATTTATAGATCATAAAGGACCCATGTTAATGATGTGTGTGAAGGAAAATGATAAGATTTTCCACCTTAGAAACTATATATTATAGTAGATTAATTTAAAAATATCATTGTTATACTCACATGACATTCTCATTATATAAATCATGATGGAATTTCAAATGAGAAATTGAGGGAGAAATGTTAAATTGATTCCTCCATGAGGAAACATCCACCTTATTTTATATATTACTATAATTCAAAAAATTATATACAATGGTTTGGTAATAATTAAAATATATCCTTCATTCTCCAATGTTCAAAACATGAAAATATCATTTTGGTCGTCTATGATTGGGAAGGAAAAGCAGATCAATTGTGGAATATTATCTATTATATGAGTAAATAAAATAAAATTAAATCCACGGAATGGAAAGATTTTAAGAAATTATATTTTAACAAGTACATTACTAATTTTCTTTATATGAAAATGTAGAATTAATTCTTCGAGTTAAAGTATAATTATGATGAATTAATTTGTACTTATGAGTTTAATTTTACAAGACATGCAAGTATGATTATGGTTTTATTATCCAACCTAAAATTAAGGTTGATCAATTATTTAGTGGATTAAAATAAAGTATCTCTATGGAAATGGTCATAAGGGACTTCAATAGCTATAATTATATCATTTTATGTGATATCATGAAGAAAATGGATATTATATTTACCCATTAATCCCATGGTTTTCATAGGAAAAGAAATATGGAATTTAAATAAAATCATAAAAAACACGGAGATAGGAGGAGGAGATTTCCATCCTGATTGTAGTGTGTAAGGAAACATGAGGGGAATTATATTAAGGGTACTAGTAAATGTTTTAAGTGTGTAAATGAATGTCATTAGGTAATCGACTTCCAAATTTTTGGGAATAGGTTTGCAAATGTTGTGCATAGAGAGAAAGATCTGCGAAATACCACACACACCCTCCAATTATTCAAATGAGTTGAGTATAAGAATTATGTGAACCAATTCCCAAATCCAATGTTTATTGATGATTATTGTTGATAAAATCCTATCAATCCATAAGGAAAAAATTAAATCTAATGTGATCACTATTTCAGATGAGGGGTGTGATATTGAAATGGTGAAAAGTAGACTTACAATCCACTCTAGAACTGCTAATGCCTTATTTGACTATGGATATACCCAGAATATTATATCTGAATAATTTTATAAGGGTATAAAAATTTTACCACAATAATTTGATGTCTAATTAGAAGTTAGACCCTCTAATTTTATGATGATCACATATAATGTGTACTATTATTCTCCCATTGACATTTGTGGTAATGTTCTTCCACCAAATATTGTTATTCTCACTCTGGTTGAATTTGATGTTATCTAACAAATGGGTTAGATTTAACTTCAAAAGGACAGTATTAATTTCCAGTGAAGGTGAGTCACAATTTATATTCCAAACCAACCAATGATTTTATATCAGTTTGATAATAAATATGATCATCTGATAGAATAAAAATCCATTGTATAAGACTAGATTAACTTTAAAAAGTGTTTTTGTATTATAAGGAGGATGTCAAACCCAACATCAATGATTTCTTTATTTTATAGTAGTTTTTTATGTATTTTTATAATAGTTACTTATTCATCTAATGAATTGTTATGTTGAGTTCCCAATATAACTCATATCAGGTGTTACAAATCTATCAAAGACTTCCTATAGAATAACCCAAATTTATTTTTAGTAATTAAAGAAGCAACTCCAAGAGAATATTTAAAATGGATTTATTCAGCCTAGTACTCCACATTGGGGTGCACAAGTTTTTTTGTTAAAAACAAATATGGATCGATGCGACTCTTCATTGATTATCAAGAGAAGAACAAGATAATAATCAAGAACAAGAAATGTCTTCCCCTTGTTGATGATAGGTTTTATCAACAATATAGAGATAAATACTTTTCCAATATTGACCTTCATTATGGATATCAATTATTTAGGTTCAATACGGATCATATACCTCGGATAGAATTCCATACAAGTTATGGACGCAATGAGTATATATTGATTCCCATTGATCTTAATAATTCCCACACTATCTTCATGAACTTATGGAATATAGTCTGATGAGATTAACTTGATGTGTTTGTGCTGGTCTTTATAGAATGTATTCTCATTTATCCAAAGGGAAAGGATGAGAATGAATATCACATGAAAATTTTACTAATGTGCCTAAGGAATGGGATACTGTGCACAAAATTTATAAAGTGTGAATTTCTGTTAAATTTTTTTTCTTTTTTCAGGTCATATAATCTCAAGATACGGTATAATTGTGGATTCATCAAAGATTAAAGTTATTCATTGTTAGCCCAGACCAACCAATATGACTAAAATTCGAAGTTTCCTTGGTTTTGTGGGATATTATCAAAGGTTTGTGGATAATTTCTAATGACTTTAAAATCTTCTCACCCAGTTAACCCAGCAGAGATCCAAGATACACTTGATAGATGGATGTAAGTAAAATTTCAAGGAACTGAATAGAAGATTATTTATCCAACCTATGATCACATTTCACTATAACGTAAAATATTTTTTAATCTTTCTGGATTCATAAAATAATCAATTATCATTTGTTATCATGCTGAAGAACATGGTTATAACTTATACATCATTAAAATTTATGATTCAAGGCAAGAATTAACCATCTCGTGATTTGGAGTTAGTCGTGGTAATTTTTTCATTAAATATATTGGGTTATTACATTTATGGTTAAAAGTGTGATATATATACTGGTAAAAAAATTAATGTTCATATTTATATAAATGAATTGGAATATGCACCAAAGAATATGGTTGGAGTTGATTAATTTTTATAAAATCAAAATACATCACCACACTTAGAGAGATAACAAGGTGTATGGTTCTTTTATTAGAAGTGTCAAACTAGATTTTATATGATGAGGATCAAAAAATATACAATATTTATATATTTTCAAATTATGGGTCCTAAAATACTAATAGAAGTGGATAAGTCTTATCTTCTCAAATAATTTTTCAAACATCAATCCTTTTGAGGATAAAAGAGGCATTGAAGGGTGATATGGAGTTGTAGAACAAGGAGAGAAATGTGAAAGAGTTACGACATGATAATGATGGAATGATAAGGCTCAATAACTATGCCCCCCCCCCCATCTTAATTTTAATGGAACAGATGTTAGAGGAGGCTCGTAGTTCATCATTCTCTATTCATATAGTATGTATGAAGTTGTACCGAGATATAAATAAGTATTTATAGTGGGGTGACATAAAGAAAGATATCATAGATATTGTATCACACTACATGTTATGTAAACAAGTTAAGGTTGAGATAAAAAATCATAATGGTATGTCAAAATTATTACCCATAAAAATTGAAATTGGAAAACATCACCATGGATTTTCTCATCGTACACCCCAAAATGTCTAAATGGAATAATTCCCTATGTGTTGTACTCAATATCCTTAAAAATTTATCGCACTTTATCACTATAAAAGAATATTTCCCCCAATATCATATTTCTATAATATACATTCGTAAAGTGCTAAGGTTTTATGGAGTACCAAATTCAACTATATCTTCTCGATATCTGACGATTACATCTGTGTTCTAGAAATTCCTTCTTCAAATTCATGATAATAATTTGAATTTCAACACAATATTTCATCTCTAAATAAATATTTAGTTTGGAAAACCCATTAAACTTCTATATTATATGATGATATATTTTTATATATATTTCGAAGGTGTTAAGGGTTATCACCTTCCACTTGTTGGTTTTTCCTAAAAAAATATCTTACATTGAAGTATTATAATGGATCCTTACAAATCCCACTATGGAAATATGTCTAGAAGTCCAATGAACAAGGTTAAAGTTTAAAAAATAACTCTATTGGTACCTAGGCCAGCTAAACAAGTGTGGCCATGATCTTCAATTTGAAATTGGGGAAAGGTAGTTCTTCATAATTTCTCCACAGAAGAAAGTAATAGGAATTTTAAATAATGGTAAATTAATCCTTAAGAATATATATAACTTTCAAATTCTTTATCACATTGAGATAATATCTTATTGATTTTCATTTCTATTAAACCTCTCTCAAGTCGATGATGTGTTCTATGAATCCATTTTTAGTAAGTACAAACCCAATCCTTCAAAATTTTAAATTTATGGGTTATACTAATATAATATATTATTTATTATGTGGAAAATCATTGTATATTTTGGTTCGTAGAGAGAAAATATTATTAAACAACACCACTCAACAAGTCAAATGTTTATGGTGAGACAACCAATTTGAAGAAGCTATGTTGAAACCTAATGATGTAATGAGTAGAAGTAACCTCTATTTTTTGTACTATAGTGTTATAATTATGAGGGATATATTCATTATAAGTGGGGTAGAATTTAATTCATCATGATTTTATGAAATAATTTTTAAAAATAAATTTAAACTCTTAGATATCCATGGTAACATGAAACACTCAGTTTTAATTAAGGGTGTTCTCCAAAGAATAGGTATAGCCCTTACCCGTGTTTTTTTATTTTATTTCATACTCTGACTAATTAAAATTTTATTCATCCATGAAGATATAATAACCTAATATATCTATTATAATGAGATTTTATTATGATAATGTAATTATGAACATATTCCTCCTCCTTCGTCAATTGGGAAACAAAACCTCCGATCATGTGTATGGTGGACAACCGCTTCACAAACAGTCATAAATTATTTTACATAACCACCTCCCACAACTAGATAAAATTATATATTTAACATATTTAAATGAAATTTATGACATAATTATATATCAAAAATTATAATATAATATGTAACTTCTTACATTCTCTTCTGTGAGCATATGATAATGTCGCTCATGTGTAGAATATACTACCGCCTAAGAAAGTAATGTGATTCATTCTTCACTTATGATTTGTGTGGAAGGAAATAACGATAGTTTAAATGAAAAAATGGGATATATATGAATTAAAAATTATTCTATAATGTTATTATATTATTTTTCATTCTTTCATTTCATACCTTGATAAAATGTAAATGAGGTTCATGCATATATATGGCATACCATCTCCATGAATGGTGTAATTCATTTTCTATTACTAACTTTAAGGGATTATAAAAAATACATTTATAAGTAATATATATTGTATTTATATCATTTTTAAATATATTTAGACTATATAACCAAGATACAATTAATATAAACAAAAATATCAAACCAAAAAATATTTGAAAATCAGTGCAGTTATTAACCAAAACATGATTTTAATAAGGAATCCTTAAAAATGGGTACTAAATGTCATAATTAAATAATATATGTAATTATAAATATGATTATGGTTCTATAATATATTTATAATAAACTTATATTAATTATGAAATAGGATATAACATATAGGAAGGATGTTGAGACTCAATGTAAGGGAAATTCGTCTCAAATTGTCTTCTATGAAACTTATGGTTTTCCATGCACTTATCTTCATTTATGAAGAGAATTTATGACCAATTTGACATGTTATATCTAGAATTTAACTATTATAATAATAACTAATGTTTAATTTAAATTTATTCTTTCATGGGGGTTATTATTCAAAATAATCCAAGGTGGTAATGGTTTTCAGATAAAATCACTTGGTTCATCATGATTGTTTATGATTTTGGTTCTAATGATTCGATCCTATAA
This sequence comes from Viscum album, assembly GCA_963277665.1. Lineage (NCBI taxonomy): Eukaryota > Viridiplantae > Streptophyta > Magnoliopsida > Santalales > Viscaceae > Viscum > Viscum album. Next base: position 74,766,404 of record OY728127.1, on the reverse strand, counting down.
TCCACCTCTCATTATACTCCTGATATTTCTTATCATTCTAATATTTAGGGATAATATATTTTTTCCTTTCGTTTTTCTCCCATTATGTTATCAAGAGTTAGAAAATAGGTTTTTAAGGAAAAACCGACATTATTTCTCTCTTCAGTCAAAAAACAATCTTCTTCAATGTCCATTATTTATAAATAAAATTAAGGAAAATTTTTACAAATACAATATGATTTATTAAATTAATTTTTACCCATGTTTTAGATTTAATTTTTTTTAATGTAATCTTCTTTTTCATTTTCCAAATGAGGGAATTTTTTAATTTTTATAGAAAATGATAATGAAAATATTTTAAATGTGTAGAACATGATTGATATATTTTTCTATAATGAACACTCAATTTTTTAAAGAATAATTTATATGTTTTAAATATTATTTATAAAAATATAATTTTTAAAATTTTTTGTAAACTTTTATTTTAAAAAAAATTCCAAAGTCAAAAGTTTATTTTCCTTACAAAGTATTCCAAGTAGAACATCAAAATCATTTTCAATACAATATGAAATCATTTGATATTACATAAGACTAATTAGATATGTGTTAAAAGGATACCATTTTTACTCATTCTATGGGTTGGTTTTGTTTATGATAAAAATATGTTTATGAAATTAATTCTTTCAAATGGGATATATTGTAATGAATTGATGAAAGGATTATGAAACCCATTTCCTTTATAAGGTTTATTCTGTGATGAAATGTTCATAAAACCCATTTCTTTTCATGGCTTCTAAGACGATTAATGTCTTATAATCATACGGTGCAGATTTTTCTATTTTTATTTTATGATGCATGTGACTATATCTCCCTCCAATTCATTTGATAAATATTGATATCTCATAATAGAAACAACACTAGAATGGGGACTGAATCAAGTTCTATAAGGGATTATTTCTATAATGAAATCCGTGGGAGTGAACCTGGACAACTATGATGGTTTGAAGAGTGAACCCATTCCATGATGATAGCCTTGAAATTATTCCTTTATCAATACATAAATGGTATTATATGTTTATTTTATTCCAAAAATATATTTCTTATGTAAATGTTATACTCTCATGGATTATGTTCTTTGATTCCATAATGGTTCATGTATTTTGAACTACCATGATTTATTCCATGACTCAAGGTTGTGATCTATTATATGCATAATCTAGTTCTCAAGTGTAATGTTCCTGATGTCATACCTTTATTCTCAAATTATTTTTATTCGATAAATGATATCTATGTTTTTTAGGATAAATGGTCAATATATCTTTCCCTTTCTTATGTTTCATTTCAATAGGGTTGGAGTAAATTTATATTTTATTATATGTGAAATTAGGTTTCTAGTTGTGAGGAACAAAGTGGGAGATGTTACTGAACTATTATGAACTAGTTGTTTCTATTTCAATTTTTACAAAGTCACTATACCTACATGATAATGGAGTGGATATTTATGTTATGTAATGAATATTCATCTATTAATATGTATTACCTTGGTATGAAAAGTGTGGATCCAATTATAGTAAACCAAGACTGTTATTGCAAAAGGTTAAATGTTGGATTTTGGAAGAAAACTTCTTTTTGGTGTGTGTTTTGGTGTGTCTGATTGATTATAAAACACTATATTATGGTAATAAATCATAGTGATGGAGCTTTTCATTGCATTCAGGGACTAGTTGATGATTATTACGAAATTTTACCAGTAAGAGGACTTGGTACATGGAATGTTTATAATCATGGGGTGTACGATTCCAAATATAATGGACTGAGGATTTGTGATTTGGATCACTTTTTAGGAGTGAGGTTGTGGCATTGAATCTTAAGGTTCTTGGAGCTTCTAAGTGGAGTCACAAAGTGAGAGATGATCTGGTTTAGTCCAAATAAGTCCATAAGAATTATATAACATTAAAAAATTATAAAATATATGAATTTATTTAGAAAGGATGATTCATTTTTGAGTTTTGAAAATTATATAACTTTATGAATCATAGGTCTTATGTCCATTTTGGGGTAGGTTAGTGTATTGACATAACAAGTAGATTCGTGATGCTTGATCAAGATAAAAGGCTTGGATATAGTTCTATAAAGTCCATTAATATTATCACTGACATTTTTGATTGTCAAGATCTTTAGTCAGCCATATTTTTTTGTAGTTCCACCAGTTTTTTTGTGATTTGAAAAAAACTAATAGAAGGATGTATGATTTCTTTCTATGCATCTGGTTTCAATCACTAATATTATTATTAAGAGATTAATATGGAATCTTCTTACAGATATGAAATTTTATGGTGGTCCAATTCAATAACTATTAATGACCATTGGGTATATAGTTGAGTGGCACTATACACCAAGGGTGTTAGGAGTACAGGGGAATTGTTCCTTGATAAAGCACAAGTATGATCATAAAAACATTATATAAGAGTCATATTATATGCGAACTAATACTTTATATGTCACATTCATAGATAACACATGTTGGGTCCAGAAACACCGTGACTAGAAGAAACCCACCAGAAAATCATGTTTGTAATAATTTATATTTTATAATGAAATGGTCAAAACCCATAAAATAATATATTGGTACTAAGAATATAAATACACCCCATCCACCATGGATATTCTCCACACTCTAACACTAAAAAATCATAGAATAAGAGCATAAATTTTACAATATGACTAAAGGAAATTCAATAAGAAATTTAATGGTTCAAAATTTGTAACTACACTATGTGAGAATGGTAATGATTTATTTATACAAATGGAATAAGAATATATTATAATTTTATCAAATCCTTTAAAATTTTCACTAAAAAAATGACCCCACCCCATCAATTTATAGTGGGGACTATATAGTTATTCTGATTCTACCACTAATAATGTTTATAGGGATCCCATTATTGGTCATTTAAACTTATTTTTACATATATATATTGAACCCCCTCAAGAACTCTCTTTCAATTAATAGTTAAAATTAAAATAAAATTTTCATTTTATAATATTTGTGTATCCTCTTCAAACCACCAAGAAAATTATTATAAAATTCCATCAGAATGATTCTGGAAATATCTATAGCTTCCACACTATAATCATCCAAACAGGGTCATTTTACACACAGTTCATGAACATTACCTTCTAGATAATGACCGCCTTTTATTTTATAATTCTACGATAATACTCCCCATGTCAGAGTTCTAAATTTATTAATTTTTTACTACAGAATTAATAAATTAAAGAATGAAACAAGTATTCAAAAAACATAATTCACGAATCATAATGACATATCACAATGTTCATAGATATTGGTAGGGGAAAACTATGAATCCCTTTGACCTAGATTAATAGTCCTCAATTAGTTCATTATTATTATTATATGCATGCCTTATTCTTTTACCCTAGTTAAAAACATTAGGAACCGAAAATAACCACGTCTTGGTTAAAATCAAAACAAAAAATGATTTTCCATAAAGGTTAAAACCCCTTTTTTGTTTATAAAATCATCTAATAAAAGCAATACCAGCATTTAAAATGCCTGAAAAAATTATCTAAAGGACATTAAAATTTTGGAATCAATATTTTGATGGATAAATTGTATAGTATGGTCTATAAAATTATTTCATTATAAATTTAAAAATAAAAATTATTCCACTTATCATTTTGAAAATGAAAATTTCATATTAATTTTTTTCACTAATTAAATTCTTATACAATGTAATTTTGGAAAGGGGGTTTAAATTTAAATTTTTACTCATTTTATGTTAAAAACTTTTGACTTTCTAACATTAATTTGGATTATTTATATACATTTAATATTATGTTTTTCCTAAAATATACTATTATTAAAAGATGAATGTATTTCTCATTATTTTTAAATAATCAAATTGGTATTTATTAGGAATATCATTTCATAAAATATTTAGAACTATCCTACAGGAATCCATACTCACAGGTTATATGTACACAAATGGTGCACATGTAGATGTTATAATGATTTATTTTTTGTGTATGCAAGAAACATTTCTCAAGATAGAGATATGGTCGTAGGTTTTTCATGGAAACTAATGGAGATCCTTTTGAGATTGAATTATTGTGGATTATAAGCTATATATATTATTGTTGAATTGTTTTCATGATAAAAATATATATTAACATAACTCAAAAAAAAATGGAGGCCTAGTTTCGGGGGGAAAATAATTAAATACAACACAAACAAATTTAAATATTCAACCTTCATTTAAATCCATAATTATTTTTCTCATATTATAATTCATGATACTATTTATAAAAGTAATAACATGAGGAAATAAATTAATGAATGGGTGATATAAAATCCCAATAATGGGAGGAATAATAGGGTAGATCATGAAACATGGATCGACCTAAGTACACTGTTGAGAATAGCCTTAACTATCATATAATTTCCTTTCGACCATATTAATAAGATTCATATTAATAAGTCATATAATTATCGAAACCATAATAATAAAACTTTATACACATTAGTCAAGTTATAATTCCTAGACATCATAAATTGATGGAAAATCTAATATAATCATATTTATACATAACTTTATAGATAATGGTAATTGCACCATATTTATTCATAATGATCTAATGAAATATATTAATTCATCCAAATTATTATTGGGGTATGTAATTATATTCCAATCATCCCATCATAATATACTTTTATCCATTCATTCAAAATAGAAAGAAAATATTCATGAAGCATAGACAAGTAATAAAACTATGATAATGTAATGGGTTTAAAAATAATTTCATAGATCATATAAGGAGGAATAAACATGAATGTTACTACAATATAAAGGGAAACCATTATTTTTGAAATTTGATTTTAGAAAAGAATATCACAATATATAAATGGTGGAATGAAAAAACATAATTATGAATAATGAGGGTTTTTGACTAAGTGGTAGTGTAATATAGCGGCCAATTTTCATACACCCAAAGGTAACTAAGTGGAGGGTATGGATTTATTTTCAATAATTAGATCTATTACATTGGATTGTAATATTAATTTCTATGTTTATTCCTTCATAATATATCACTACCATCCCCAAAGACTTTATTTCACTTATTGTTTCCAACATTCAATTAAATTTCAATTATTATCAGTAAGGGGACTGGAAATTACTCCTTATAAAAAATATTTTCAAGGTAGTAAAGAAGTGATACCATGGAAATAGGGTTATGAATATACCCAAAATAAGTAAATATAAAGATATATAAATTAAATTTATAAAATATTTTAGAATAATCATAGGGAAACTTTTAAAAAATATAGGATAATCATTAAAAAGATAAAATAGTTTCAGAGGCCAATTATATTAGACATAATTTGGATTGGTTACATTTACACCACCTATATAATTAAATTTTATTTTATAAAACAATAATTCAAAAGTAGTTCATAATAATGTGTCTTAATATTGATCAATTTTGATCACTATAGTTTATTTATTAATATTTCATTAAAGTTAAAAGATTCAATGGCATGTTTTTTTGAATTATTCAATTTGAATATTGATTTTTTTATTCTAATACATTTTTTAAATATTTAACATAAATTAAATTGTGAAGAATAAATTTTCATAAAATAGTAAATAGGTATATATATATATATATATTATTTGACATAAAATTCATCCATGATTGTGGTCATAATTAAATAATTTGAAACTCCAATATAGGAGGGTAAACTGATCAATAATGGGGACTATAGAAAAGGGGAATTTATTTCATATACTTAGTATAAATAATATATAAAAACTCTTTAGTGGTATAATATCGTTTATTATATGGTAAAATACACATTAATTATTGTATAAAATATTTTTTTATATATTTGAACTGCAATAAAAGAATAGAAGAGGGGATATTTATAAAAAACTAATAATGGTTACCTTATCCTTAGAGATATTCCTTTATTAAGACACTTAATACCCTAAAGGATTTAGGTGGGGTAAGACCAAAAAATATATATGTATCATTGGATGCTTATGAGATATATTCTAGTAAATAATTGGCAATAAAAATGATTTTTCAAGTGATTTTCTATATAGGTGATAGGGGTATTTATACATAAAGGGGGTATTTTGGGTTAAAATAATGAATAAAATAGCATCTCATGACTAATACATTAAATAGTGGAATTCTCAAAGACTATGAAGATTATTTAATAAAAAATATATTTTTTTATCGACTTTAAAATCTCAATCCTCAAAAATTATTAATTATATAAAAAATTAAAGAAAAATAATGAATATTTTTGAAAGGAATAAATTGTATTTTTAAATTACGTAAATTAATTTTTATGTTTTGAAATTTAATTTATTATTTTTAATTATATTATTTATTTATTAAAATCATTTTTGGTCAAATAAACCATTTTAGAATTTATTAGGTCATTTTTATATCAATATTAGGTCGTAAAACTTATCATGCATTAAGGATTATAATTTTACTTCTCACATGAAAATTATAGTTTATCATAAAATTACCTAAAAACATTGTAAGATAATTTTATTATTGATTCCAAAAATAAAATTTATTTTATAAAAATAATATTCTATCTTAATAAATATTATTTATAAATTTTTAACATAAAAATAGCTTTTTTCTCAAAAATAAGTTAAAATATAGTTTATTGAAAAACTATTATAATTCCCCAGAGTTCGGAAATTTGGATATTTATATAATAGTAATATAAGATATATATTATCATAACTTTTTTATGGTAAATAATAGTTTTATTTAATTATATTATTATTATAGTAGATTTTATTTTATAAAACTAATTTTACTATGCTAATAGTCATGTTCATATTCAAATGATCATTTTAATATTCCCATAGTCACGTTTGGTTTATATTTCCTATAATTATTTTATTTAAAATTAATAAATTATTCACATACCTTATCCCAAAGTCATCTATATCATTAATAAAATCTCTATGATATTTGAATTGTTTTTATGTCAATCCATTTTGTTTTTGGTGAGTGTGATATTTTTAGGTGACCACTTCCCTAATGATTCTAAAATTCAACTTATGTTACTAATTCGTTTTTATTATACCATTTCATTATTTTTAATTTTAGGGAGTGTGCTTACCCTTTGTATTTAATTATATTTTTCTATGAAATTATTTATCTTACTTCATTATTATGTGGTTCAATCATTTTATATTTCACATTATATATATAGGAAACACATATATGTTAAGATGCAGACTTACAAATAATAAATTTCATGTAATTAAATTCTTCTCCATTTAAAATTTTCATCCAATAAATTTCAATTAATTTACTTGAAATAGAATAAATAGGTGTACTTATATTTCATTTTTACCACATGAGCCTTGGGTTCATCTTCAAACATATGGATTCTAAAAAGTAAATAATACATTTTGAATTTTCCTGTCTGTAAAAAATTTTCTCTATGATCCAGAATCATTAATAGATAATCCAAAAAATTGAGGTCATGATCTAGTTACACCACCTTCAAATTAAGTAAAATGATCAAATTTTTTGTGTACCTAAATATTATAGATATATAAAAAAATTTAATCACTTGATCCAGGTCTAGTGTAATCTCTATTAAATAAATTAAAGCTACATAACAATCTAGGATCTCAAAATGGTTAATATACCTTTGGTTGAGCATTCCTTTAATTCAAAAAATCATAAATCTCTTATAAGAAAATATTCAATAGAACAATTTTCCATAATCATCAATCTATGACTATATTTAATGATTTTTATCATATATATTGTATAATATTTTTGGCACATAAATGTGTTTTTTTATTGCATGAAAATTCCCAATAAATTCTTAAATAAATTAATGTTATCTAAAAATTAATTAATAATCATTACACAATCCCATTTGAGTTATATATCTCTTTTTAAAAAAGGATTCATGTGGATTCGTCTTAATACTTGGGTGGAAAATATTTTTTTCTGATAATTTTACAAATGGAAGATATTAATCCCAACCTCCTTTGAAATAAACTAATCAATCCCTTGGAAATTCATGGAGTGTCTTAAAATATTTCTAAAGTTTTATCATCTATCTAGTGCTTATAATATATATAATTTTTTTACTTTGTATTCAAGGAATATTTAGGACACCTCCAAAACATAGATTTGAACCTTGGATCTCCATATGATGAGATCAAATTTGATAATCACGTAACCTCGTGAATTCCTTTTGAAATATATTGGAAATTTAATCATGTTAGGAATAGTCCCATATGTTGATGAGGTTATAAGTATTTCTAGAATGATCCTCAAAAAACAATATGGAATTATTTTATTTAACATGTATTTAGAAGACATGTGATAAAGTTTATAGTGATGTTTATATATTTCTATGTTAGAATGGGAAATGGTTACATAATCCCCTTAGATTTTTCAAATTAATGATTAAATTTTTGGAATACCAAGCACATTGAAGAGTATTTTTCTCCTTGTAGTGTGACATTTATCCAGGGGAGATGATACATTTCTTTTTTTTTTGGAACTTTCTAATATCATAGCCATTAATTAAAAGCCACATTGATCCATTAATATTCTTAATACAAAGCATTGGTGCACCCCAAGGTGATGCAGCAAAGCATATGATCCCTTTCTCTAACTAACCTTTCTATTTATTCATTAACTCTTATAGTTTCATCAGGTTCAACCTATAGGTAATATGGATGTTGATGTCACACTAGGTATAAGTTTTATTGGTAACTACAAAACATTTTCCTAGGGAATACTAAGAAGTTATTTACGAAATACGTTGGCATATTCCCTGACATTTGGAATGTCTATAAAGTTTATGTTTTACTTTTTCATGAATATTTTACAAATATAAAATTCCATAACAATTTTCAAAACCCATACCATTGAGGGGTTCCCTAAAATAGATTTTTAGTCTTCCTTGTATTTTTATTGGTGAAAGAGAGAGTTTGAGATAAAGAAAGGGATTTTATTTCTAGTTGTTGATATGTTATCTATATAAATAGATCCAATAGATTGAAATAATAATGTAAAATTAAAAAAAAGGATAGATTATGGTACATTATAGAAGATTATACCCTTAAAATCTTGTCATCGATGAGTCCAACACTCAGGTTTAAAAGACGTAACAAGTAGATTATTTTATAGATATCACTACTTCATGGTATTGGTTATGTTATTCAACATTTCTAACTATATAGAAAGATATAAAGGAATGTTTTGAGCCATAATCCAAAAATATTTGGCCATGACGGGGATAATTGTAAGTGTACCATTATTATGAACCCCTTTAATTGATGAGGTTGTATTGTATTCATTGTAAACAATTATGTAGGATAATTTGAAGTAAATGAAAAACAATTAGATGTTAAGAATCAATTATATGTTATTTGAGATGAATTTGAGTATATGAGGATGTTTTTAGTTCAATTAGAAAGACTAGATATGAATTATGTAAATGACTAATTTTGAGAAATTGGAATAGAACTAATGTATCTTTTGATATATAGAATTCTGTAGATTTTATTTAAGATATTATGAACATATGGATTGTAACACCTCGAGATTTTATGAAAAATATTCTTTTTAATTTCATTAATGTCTTGTGTTGTACGCTACACCAAAAGGATCTTGCGCAACACGCATCCATGACTTTCCTTGCATTACATGCAATCACGACCTTCCTCCATAGCGTGTGTAGTACGCAATATCGAGTTTCACTAAACAACGATATGCTATTAAAATATTATTAAAACTAGCCGTTATGAATAGTAATAACCACTTTTTGAAATTTTGTAAATTTTATTTTTCAAATGGACTTAATTTTTAGATTCGGAATATCGAAATTAGCTTACGGTGAAATTTTGGTACTTTTCGGATAACTTTCATTTTCTGATGAATAGTGAAAATTACTAAATTTTAATTAAAAACAACCTTTTTAATCTAAATAATTAATAGTGATAAATTATTAATTTGAGTGGTTTTAAAGTATATTTATAATATATATTTACAATTTAATACAATGTTGGTCATTGGATGTAATTTCACATTTAAACCAGACATAAACAAGTGTCAATCTTTTGATAGTTATTATCTCTCAAGAACACGCTATATGTTTTGACGACGGGAATTAATTTTTAAATTAAGTATTGCAACTGATATGTTTTGAATTTGGTAAAATAGACATCATTTTTGAGTTCATAATATCAAATATAGCTTAGGCCTAATTTTTGGTATTTTTCTGGAAAACTTTCATTTTTTGATGAATAGTGAAACCACTAAGTGGTAGTTAAAAAAATGAATTTTTCATAAAACTTAATTTTAACGCTTCTGTGAGTGGAATTTCAAAAATCCGAGAGACACGGTTGATGTCAGTAATTAAAATGTGGTTCAATGAGATGAAAACAATTTTTGGTGAATAGTAACTTTTTACTTTTTTTACCACGGTTAAAAGTAAATAGGGTAATTAAGGGTAAAATGATATTATTATTACCCTAAAACATGTCTTAATTATATTGGATAAGTGTAATTCTACCAAAAACAACCTTAGTAATAATATATGACCATTTAGGCCCACTTGGATTAGATTAGGACATTTATTATTAATTTATTTAAAGAAGGATTAAAATAGTTAAAATCAAAGTTTAATAAGTAAATAATTTTTAATATAAGGTTATACATAAGATAAATTCGACTATAAATATTAATTAGAACTCTAAAAAGATTTCCTACATAGTGATATTTAATTTGTAATTTTAATTCCTTAAATAATTTAATTTATTTTTGACACAAAGATGATACAGTAATTGTCTTATTAATGAAATATTTACATAATTGATGTTATAAATACCCAATTAAAAGAAATTTGAGACTTTTTATGAATTCCACTAATTTTATAGGTTAATATGAAATGTTAGTATGGATTTAATTAACTTTTTTCGAAATAATAATTCTTTTATAATTTTCACAAAAATCAATTACTAAATAGTTTCAAAATTGACATAAAATAGTTTTTTAAAAACATATTATATTATTAATTGTTATATTATTCCTAAAAATCTACGGTTTGGCAAAATGACTTAGATAAGGTTATATATATTAATAATAAACAACTTGGGGTTCGTTTGGCTTGTTATAGTATGTTTATTAACCTTGTACTGTAAAAACACAAAAAGTAATGGTAAAAGTAAAATTATCTAACTTAAAGTTATAACTAAATGATAAGGTTACAATAGTAAACTAAACTTTTCCAAATTCTATTTTATGAGAGTATTTCGACCCATACCCACATTATCTTCGAAATAAATCAATTTTGAGCTATTTAAAACCGAATTTGTCTTTATAATAAAATAATATTTTTAGTTTTTCCAAAAGAGCCCCTCTCCTCCCTTATAAAAGGGAACCTCCCCCCTCTCTTCCTCACACCACATTGAGCCTTCAAGCTCGGCCAATCCCTGTCAAAATCTCTTATCCACTTCCCTAGAAACATCCTAGAGTTCATTTTCTTCTTAAAAGACCAATTTTAGTGCCCTAAGAGGAGGACTCAAAGAGGCGCTTCAAAGAGGAGGTAATGTCCGTTACCGATTCTTTCAACTTTATTTCTTCTTCCACTTATTATTATTAGGTTGTTTCATTATGAATTAAAAACATCAGTATCACTCATATACTGATATGTTATTATAAGTATGAAAAAACCCTATTTCACTATCTATCCATCCTACGGAAAACGAAATCACTGCACGTGTGTACGTACGGAATACCGTCTCCACGACATGGTGTAATATATTTTCCACCACCACCTTACTTGGATGGTTATAATGGTGTACATAATAACTATATATGATTATTGTAAAGTTATATTTATTCTTAAATAGTATACATACACTCCAACACAATTCCACGATCATGGGAACGATATCATCGCTCGTGCGTACGTACGGACTACCGCCTCCACAACGCGATGAGATTCATTCTCCACGTTAACCATTCATGAATGATTATAAAGTATATATAATAAGTAATCATGAAATATATGAAATAATAATTATACTAGAGTTATTTGTATATATATGTATGCCATCTACTTAATTCCATTCAACTCAATAAGGAAACGAAAACAGCGTTCATGCGTACGTACGGCCTACCGTCTCCATGAACAGTGTATTTCTTTCCATTTACTGATCTATTATATATATGTATATTCTGAATATACATTATATATAAATCAGGTTTTATATTCTGAAATTAAGTAATCATGATCTAAGTAATCATATGAATAATTACAAGTCAAAACACAGATGAAAAATGAAACGATTTTACCCAAAACGCTCTTTAACATGGAATTTACAAAAGAATGGGTAATATAAAGTCATAAGTGAACAATATATGATATCATAACAGTGAGTATGATTCTGGAATAAGTCAATGACATTATTTAAATCATTATAGAGGAGTTTCGGACACTTATGAAGCAAATCGGACCTAAGGTAAGGGAAATATCACAATCTCATTTTTATCCGAGATTGTTTATACTTTGGTATTTACTGGGGTGTATTTTATCATCCACATCCATGTTTCCTCAATATGTAATATTTATATCCTTCTAAAATAGTTTATATCAAATTTTACCCTTCGGTGAGTTTTTAGTAAAAGATATGAAAGGAATCTTTTGTCGTTTTTCGTACGAGGTACTTTTTGAATTGCCCGACAAACGTACGAGAAGAATGTTTTATTTTAACTTATACAACATGAATGGATTTTTAAAACATTATTTCTAAGAAGATTCCCTTACAAGTTTTCAAGTTTATTTTTAATCAACTTCTTTTAGTTTAAAATTGTATGACATGTTTAGAAAGAAAAATGTTTTTGAAGTAGAAAGGATATTTTCCTCAAGAATGGAGTTGCAGTGTTTTATCAAAATTATTTTCCATCTAAGATAATATAGGATTATGTTTCTATCCCTATTACTACATTGATTTGATTATGTTGTGACGGAAATATTTTTATGAAATCCTTTATCTTATATGAATTGTTTTATGATGTCATGATGTTTAAGATTCCCATTTTTATTACATGGGTTATGTTATGATGTATGGTTTCTGATTTTGTGGCACACATAAGAATGGTATCATTATGAGATGGGTGGGACCTATATCTCCCACCAATGCATTGGGTAAAGATTTTATATCTCATGAGATAGACATGGCTAGAAAGCCAGGTTAAATCGGTTCAGTGAAACAGGACTGAAACAAGGAGTGAACTCGATTCATAAATGGACTTTGTCCACTAAGATAGTCTTGGAAATGAGTCTTGACTAATAAGAAATGATTCTTTATGATTATTTGTGTACGAAACAAAGTTTCATGTTTTAAGTTATGATTATTGGGATTACATTTCACTACGTTGATTTATCCCATGTTAGGAAATTATGATTTCTTTTGCAGGTTAAGATTTCAAAATGTTATGTTCTTATGTATATGATGTGATTGATATTTCTTTTGTTTACCCTTACTGAGAATTTGAGCTCACCCTTTTATGTTTTCTTTTCCCCAGGATATAATGAAAGGTTTTAGGTAAAAAAAAGGGAAGATCTTTATGGGAGATGTTGAAAATCTTTCACCACGATTAGAATATTATATTTAGATTTTCCAAAGACACTAAACTATTACGTTCCTTGTGTGTATGTTTTTGTTATGTACTAAGTATTCCACAAAAGTAATGTAATGTCCATGTACGTTAAGCTTTGGGTCTCTACAGTTGGTATCAGAGGAAAGGTTTAGTCAACCTTTGGAAACTAGGATGCGAGAACTTTACTAAGATCCCTAGAGATATTTCTAAGGTATGTCTAGGGATGTCCCTAAGGTTAAGTATAAGTATAGGTTATAGTACTTGAATTACGGTAACCCAAGATGTTAGATATTGAAGTTACTCCCCCTTTATTATATTGTTTTCCCTAGCGTGATTTTTGCCTCTCACACTATTCTTTTTGGGTTTTAGATGATGGCTGGAACCCGAAGGAACCGTGTTGATCAATGTAATGGAAAATGCAATGATTGTCTTCCTGAACAAACAAATGTTATGGGAGATGGAGTGAAAAATCTTATTGCTATTATTACACAAGCTATGAATCATTCTGGACTTCCAAATGAGCAGAGAAGGGAACAATATTCTATTGATTCCTTCATGAGTCAACGTCCACCTTCTTTCAGTGGGTATTCAGATCCACCTGTTGCTGAACAATGGACTAGTACTACTGAAAAGATATTTTCAGTTCTTCAATGTTCTGAACATGATAAAGTCATCTTAGTAGTGTATCGTTTAGAAGGTGACGCTGATCAATGGTGGAATCTTATCAAGAATACGATTCCAAGAGATGAAATTGAGTCCATGGAATGGGACGAGTTCAAGAACTTATTTTTCAATAAGTACTTCCCTCGTATTCTTCGAACAAAGATGGAGAAGGAGTTTCTTGAACTAAACCAAAAGGATGATGAATCTGTTGGTATATACGAAGCAAATTTTACAAGGCTTGCAAGGTATGCATCTGGATTTATCATCCAACCTGAAAGTAAAGTTGATCGATTCTTCAGTGGATTAAAACCAAATCTTCGAAGGGAATTAGCTATAAGAAACTTCAGTACATATGAAGAAATTGTGCGTTGTGCTGTCAAGGTAGAAATGGAAGTTGGTGTTACTTATCCATCTCATAGTTTTGATAAGAAACGAAAGATGGAGTTCAAGGAGAAATCTCATAATAATGGTTAAAAGAAGATGAATGTTTCCTTATGATCAAAGTGTGGAAAGAAGCATGGTGGAGATTGTCTTAAAGGGACTAGAAAATGTTTTATGTGTGGAAAAGAAGGTCATCGAGCAGCTGAGTGTCGAAGTAATGGAAAAAGGGTTTCTAATGATGTGAATAAAGAAAAGGCTGCAGAGAACACACCACCAACACTTCAATGATTCAAGTGAAAGGAAATGGGGATTATGCTAATAAATTCCCTAATCCAAGGGTTAGTGATGATCGAAATGAGCAACCACTTAAGGCAAAGGACAAAGTCAAGTCACATGCGATCACTATTGGCGATGTTGAATATGGAAATAATGTGGTGGAATGATTAAGTGTTTATGTATTGGGATTCCAAAATAATGTTGTATATAATATCATGGAATATTTTGGAATATTTATGTATTGGTCTATTGTGGTTTTCTATGGTACCGGTAACCATGGAATGTCATTGAGATATTTTTGGAAAAAAAGATGATATGCACATAATGAAAGGAAAACGAGAAAATGAAATGTTTGACCGTATTCATGAGCTCATGACTGATATAAGGAGAAGGTTATATCATGGTTTGAGTATATAGAATTTTTGGATTTTGGTATGTGGAAAGAGTTAACTTTTTACTGCATTCATGTTTTCACTAAGGTTCAATGGGTATTCATTCTTCAAGAGAATACATGATAAAGGTATTCACATGTTTTTAATTTGACCAACAAGATATATCTTATGATATATGGGGGATAAATGATGGCATTCACGTGATTGTTATGTGACATTTCAAGTAATCATTTTCTTTATACTATGAGCTAGGACCGAAGTATTTTAGATAAGCATAAATATTGGAATGGATTATGTTGGAAATAAGTTAGGATAGAACTTTTTTTGATATTATTGATGGGATGTTATAGTAATATAGTTTAGAAAAAGGACAACCTGCAGGATGGGCGACAACCCATCGCGTCGGAAAAGGTTGTGGGAATCAAACCCACAACTGAAGTGCGACTGGCCTTTATCGCCTACCACTGGCCAACAGGAAGTCCCTGTTTAGTAGAAACTAGTTTTATTATTTTAAGCAGTATGATATATGAAGTATAAGTCCATTTTAGGAACCATATATTATTAATCTCACTATAGATGGACTTATGTATTTTTTGATAACTTTTCTAACCTTTTGTTTGAGAAAGATGGAATGACCAATCATTCTATCACATGATCTTCTAACACATCATGAATGACAAATTCAACTTCATTTCATTAAGAGATGAAGTGGAAATTGTCCAAATAATGACCAATGGTCAGACTATACCATAATCATGAAAGTATTTCTTCTAATTCCAATTTCATCAACTTTAGGGAAAAGATCTTGAAAACCAAAAATGTTGTCCTATTGCTCTTATATCTGATGAATCAGATGGTACCTTAGATCGTCACAAATTTATGGATTTGTGATTGCTGGCTTTTCCATAGCCATGTTCTTTACCACTCTCCATCAGAACATGATGGTTAGATTTCTCTTCCATATCCATATTTTCACCTATGTGGAAACCCAGTGATTAGTTTATTTGGGTAACCATTACGTTTCATACTTTTGTTTTTAAAGATTGGTTTTGGTATTCCTTTTTACGAAGTGGGTTTCTACTAAAGAAACTTTCGAGTAGTAAACCATTTATAACCCTGACAAATTTCGAGGGCGAAATTCATTTTAAGGGGTTTAGAATGTAACACCCCGAGATTTTATGAAAAATATTCTTTTAAATTTCATTAATGTCTTATGTTGTACGCTACACCAAAAGGATCTTGCACAACACACATCCTTGACTTTCCTTGCATTACACGCAATCACGACCTTCCTCGATAGCGTGTGTAGTACGCAATACCGAGTTTCACTAAACAACGATATGCTATTAAAATATTATTAAAACTAGCCGTTATGAATAGTAATAACCACTTTTTGAAATTTTGTAAATTTTATTTTTCAAAATGGTCTTCATTTTTAGATTCGGAATATCGAAATTAGCTTTGGGTGAAATTTTGGTACTTTTCAGATAACTTTCATTTTCTGAAGAATAGTGAAAATTACTAAATTTTAATTAAAAACAACCTTTTTAATCGAAATAATTAATAGTGATAGACTATTAATTTGAGTGGTTTTAAAGTATATTTAGAATATATTTTTACAATTTAATACAATGTTGGTCATTATATTTAATTTCACATTTAAACCAGACATAAACAAGTGTCAATCTTTTGATAGTTCTTATCTCTTAAGAACACGCTTTATGTTTTGACGACGGGAATTAATTTTTAAATTAGGTAATGCAACTGATATGTTTTGAATTTGGTAAAATAGACATAATTTTTGAGTTCATAATATCAAATATATCTTAGACCGAATTTTTGGTATTTTTCTGGAAACTTTCATTTTTTGATGAATAGTGAAACCACTAAGTGGTAGTTAAAAAAATGAATTTTTCATAAAACTTAATTTTACCGCTTCAGTGAGTGGAATTTCAAAAATCCGAGAGACGCGGTTGATTTCAGTAAGTATAATGTGGTTCAATGAGATGAAAATAATTTTTGGTGAATAGTAACTTTTTACTTCTTTTTACCAAGGTTAAAATTAAATAGGGTAATTAAGGGTAAAAATGATATTATTATTACCATAAAACATGTCCTAATTCTATTTTATAAGTGTAATTCGGCCAAAAACAACCTTAGGAATAAAATATGAGCACTTAGGCCAACTTGGATTAGATTAGGACATTTATTATTAATTTATTTAAAGAAAGGTAAAAATAGTTAAAATCAAAGTTTAATAAGTAAATAATTTTTAATATAAGGTTATAAATAAGATAAATTCGACTATAAATATTAATTATAAATCTAAAAATATTTCATACATAATTGTATTTTATTTATAATTTTTAGACATTAAATAATTTAATTTATTTATGACACAAAGATGATGCAGTAATTATCTTATTAATGAAATATTGACATAATTGATGTTATAAATAACATTATAAATGTAATTTGAGACTTTTTATAAATTCCAATAATTTTCTAGGTTAATATGACATGTTAGTATTCATTTAATTAACTTTTTTCGAACTAATCATTTTTTTATAATTTTCACAAAAATATATTACTAAATATTGTCAAAATTGACATAAAATAGTTTTTAAAGAAATATTATATTATTAATTGTTATTTTATTCCTAAAAATCTAAGTTTCGGCCAAATTACTTAGGTAAGGTTATATATATTAATAATAAACAACATGGGGTTTTTTTGGCTTGTTATAGTAAGTTTATTAACCTTATAGTGTAAGAACACAAAAAGACACGGTAAAAGTAAAATTATCTAACTAAAAGTTAAAACTAAATGATAAGGTTAAAATAGTAAACTAAACTTGTTAAAATTATATTATATGAGAGGATTTAGACCCATACCAACGTTAGCTTCTAAATAAATCAATTTGGATCTATTTAAAACCGAATTTGGCTTTATAATAAAATAATATTTTTTGTTTTTCCAAAAGAGCCCCTCTCCTCCCTTATAAAAGGGAACCTCCGCCCTCTCTTCCTGACACCACATTGATCCTTCAAGATCATCAAATCCCTGCCAAATTATCTTCTCCACTTCCCTAGAAACATCCTAGAGCTCTTGGAATTCTTAAAAGACCAATTTTAGTGCCCTAAGAGGAGGACTCAAAGAGGCGCTTCAAAGAAGAGGTAATGTCCGTTACCGATTCTTTCAACTTTATTTCTTCTTCCACTTCTTCTTCTTAGGTTGTTTCATTATGAAGTAATAACATCAGTATCACTCATATACTGATATGTTATTATAATTATGAAACAACCCTATTTCACCATCTATCCATCCTACGGAATATGAAATCACCGCGTGTGCATACGTACGGAATACGGTCTCCACGCCGTGGTGTAATCTATTTTCCACCACACCTTACTTGGATGGGTATAATGGTGTAAATAATAACTATATATGATTATTGTAAAGTGATATTGATTCTTAAATAGTATACATACACTCCAATACAATTCCACGATCAAGAAAATGATATCATCGCTCATGCGTACGTAAGGACTACCGTCTCCACGACGCGATGAGATTCACTCTCCACGTTAACCATTCAGGAATGATTATAAAGTATATATAATAAGTAATCATGAAATATATGACATAATAATTATATTGGATTTATTTTTATATATATTTATGTCATCTACTTAATTCCATTCAACTCAATAAGGAAACTAAAACAGCGTTCATGCGTATGTACGGCCTACCGTCTCCATGAACGGTGTATTTCTTTCCATTTACTGATCTATTATATATATGTATATTCTGAATATATATTATATATAAATCAGGTTTTATATTCTGTAATTAAGTAATCATGATATAAGTAATCATATGAAGGATTACAAGTCAAAACCCGGATGACAAATGAAATGATTTTACCCAAAACGCTCTTTAACATGGAATTTACAAAAGAACGGGTAATATAAAGTCATAAGTGAACCATATATGATATCATAACAATGAGTATGATTCTGGAATAAGTCAATGACATTATTTAAATAATTATACAGGAGGTTCGGACACTTACGAAGAAAATCGGACCTAAGGTAAGGGAAATATCACAATCTCATTTTTATCTGAGATTGTTTATACTTTGGTATTTACTGGGGTGTATTTTCTCAACCACATCCATGTTTCCTCAATATGTAATATTTATATCCTTCTACAATATTTTATATCAAATATTACCCTTCAGTGATTTTTTAGTAAAAGATATGAACGGAATCTTTTGTCATTTTTCGTACGAGGTACTTTTTGACTTTTCCGAAAAAAGTACGAGAAGAATGTTTTCTTTTAACTTATACGGCATGAATGGATTTTTAAAACATTATTTCCAAGAAGCCTACCTTACAAGTTTTCATGTTTATTTTTAATCAACTTCTTTTATTTGAAAATTGTGTGACATGTTAAGAAAGGAAAAATGTTTTTGAAGTAGAAAGGATATTTTCCTCAAGAATGGAGTTTAAGTGTTTTATCAAAATTATTTTCCATCTAAGATAATATAGGATTCTGTTTCTATCCCTATTATTACATTGATTTGATTATGTTGTAATGGAAATATTTTTATGAAATCCTTTATCTTATATGAATTGTTTTATGATGTCATGATGTTTAAGATTCCCATTATTATTACATGGGTTATACTATGATGTATGGTTTCTGATTTTGTCACACACATAAGAATGGTATCATTATGAGATGGGTGGGACCTATATCTCCCACCAATGCATTGAGTAATGATTTTATATCTCATGAGATAGACATGGATGGAATGGCAGGTTAAACTAGTTCAGTGAAACAGGAATGAAATGAGGAGTGAACACGGTTCAGAAATGGACTTTGTCAACTAAGATAGTCTTGGCAATGAGTCTTGACTAATAAGAAATGATTCTCTATGATTATGTGTGTATGCCACAAAGTTTCATGTTTTAAGTTATGATTATTGGGATTACATTTCACTACTATAATTTATCCATTTTTATGAAATTATGATTTCTTTTGCATGTTAAGATTTTCAAAAGTTATGTTCTTATGTATATGATGTGATTGATATTTCTTTTGTTTACCCTTACTGAGAATTTGAGCTCACCCTTTTATGTTTTCTTATCCCCAGGATATAAACAAAGGTTTTAGGTATAAAAAAAGTTAAGATCCTTATGGGAGATATTGAAGATCCTTCACTACGATTAGAAGATTATATTTCAAGTTTCCAAATACACTAAACTATTACGGTCCTTGTGTGTGTGTGTTTGTTATGTACTAAGTATTCCGAAAAATTAATTTAATGTCCATGTATGTTAATCTTCGGGTCTCTACATGGATAGTCTAAAAAATAGTACATAATATTTCATTGGTTGTATGAAATATCTTTCAGATGGAATGGAATATATTTTAGTATAATATTTGCAAATGTATTACATTTTTTGTGACAAATAATATATTCTTGATTATATGAAATATATGAAAAAGAAACTCCTGATATTTTTTTTTATAACATGGATGATGTTCCGGATAATTTATAATGAAATTTAAATATAGAAAATTTGTTTTCTAAGAATTTCATTTATATATGTAATGTTCATTATAATGAAAAAATAATCATTTTTAGATATTAAAAACAAATGTTGTTCAGTTTCTTTTATACATTAAATATTAAGATATTGGTGGTTGAGTTTTGATTTAAGAAAATTCAAAAGAGGTATTAAAATAATATTCATTGAGAACATAACTTCCTGATTATTTTAGGATTTCCAAATAGAGATATTTTTAAATAAATAATTAAGTTCAAAGTCAAGACAATTAATAGAAGATTCTCTACACATGTTATAATGAGAAAACATAGGATTTATAGATATTGAGTTAAGGATTTTGGGGAAAAACCTCTAGATATCTTATAAAGGGAAAAGATCATGAGGCATAATATTATGAAAATACAATTGGGAGAATATTGTGGAATTCTTTGAGAAAATTGATTTTATCTAATTATAAAAAATTTTATTTTTGTATTAATTCATGTACACCTCTACAAAAAAAATATAGAGTATTTTCTTTAAAATTTATATCTAAATTTCTGGATTTCTACAAAATATTTTAGAACATGATAACATGATAAAAATGAATTTCAGATATCTTGATCATTATTTAGAAATCCTGAAGGAGGTAAATCTTTTATGTTGAAGTATCTAGGATCTCAATGATGATCCTATTATTAGTTTTTTGGATAACATCATGTAATACTGCGAGAAAAATGGTAATGATCAATCTAGTGGTCGTCTTTTTCAAGAAATATATAATGTTAGAAGGTATCTTTACAATGATACATAAAAATATATTCCCCTCTCTTGTAAAAACATTTGATATCAGTGATAAAATATATGTATTGATATATACTTTTTCATAGTAAATATGTATTTAACAACATTAAGGGATGACACGTAAAAATTATTATGTTACATATATTTATTTATATCAGTTTCATATAAGTGGGTGTGAAATTTAAAAGTGATTATTTCGAGACATTAACCTGAAATAGAGTTTAATATACAAGAATAATATCTAAAATTAGTATCATCGATTCATCTCACCACTCAAATTTTGGAAACATGTTCATGTACATGGGCCCGTAATCTAGTGTGATAGGTAACTAATTTCCCAATGACTGGTCTTATATTGTTTTAATTTGAGAATTTGGAATCTGAATATTCTAAAAAATAAATGTAAACTTACATTTTTTGTAAATAATTATCATGGAAGTAATAATAGGTTGATTTATTATCTTTTTTCTATTTACCATAATGTTTTTGTTACTCTTAGAATGGGTATTTTCCATGATTTAATCTTTTTTTAGGTTGTCGAAAAAGAAAAATATATTTTTAATGTTGCAAAGAGGCTGATCAGGGTCATCTCACTTAGGGAGCTTTCTCAATTGTTCATATACTTAAATTAATTCACCTAAGATAATTTTTTATTGTATTTTTATTAATTATGTTAAGGAAATAAAAATGAAAACATTAATACAATAAATAAAATTAAACTGACATGAAATGATAGAATGAAATTTGAAATAAATAACTTTTCATTTTTGTTTCAAATTATGAGTTCCATCATTATCCTCAATGGTTTTTGAATTTAGCTTTAAAATTCAGTTATGAGGTGTCCGGCATGAATCACTATTATTTTATTTAGTGATTTCAAATATTGAATGCCTTTAGAAACCATAATTCCACCTCCTTCAATAATCAAGTTTTTTGGAACACCTTAACCGAGAGTGTGATATCTTCCAAGTCCCAGATCCATTATGTTTCGTTTCATCTGTTGAATGGAGCAACTCCATCGTATGAAGAGCATGTAAATAATATAATTGAGGGCAAATATTTAAAGAAATAAAATAAATGAGTTTGAGGGCAGTTCAATACTTTAGAATCTATACACCCACAAAAACCATCCTTGATCCCAAAAAAATAAATAAATCATATGAATTTTGATCTATAATGAAATGGAAACACCACTTACCACCCCCAAGAAAGACCTGTGTTGGACACTAATTTTTTTGGGTAAGGGGTCACTATGGAAGGAAGAAACGAATAAAAACCATATAGAATAAAAGAGGTAATGAAGAAAAAAAGAAAAGAAAAGAAATATATAGATATATAATATTGAGAGAGAATGTTAAAAGAAGAAACGAGGAAGAAATAAAAAAAATTAGGCTAATCAGAATGGATGGATGGGAGATGAACGCTTTGATTGAAGAAATAAAATGAATGTTTTAAATAATTTGGAATTTAATTTATTAAAATTAGATTAGAATGAAAAATAAAATAAAAATAAAATAAAAATAGAAGAAGAAAATGAGGCAACATCAGCCTTCAACCCGGACTACTTCATGGGTGTTGATCTCTCTTAGAAATGATGATCCCCACTCTAATTATATATGTAGCAAGAGTATATGTATCCAATATTCTTGGGGATATCTCATCAAAGATACACCTATGATTCTATGGTTGTAACACACACAAAAAGTTGAAACACCTGAAATCTTTTGGTGTTTAAAATCTCCCATGATGGATTAGAATGTTTGCATAGAAATATCCAGTGATCCATCCTTTAATTTTCCGCATTTCTCCTCATTGTGGATTCTATGTGATATGGGGCTTGTTGAAGTGGTTATTTGAGTGTAGAAGTGGATTTCATGGTTTGTGGGGGTAACATGATTGTTGTGACATCACTTTCATCAATCCTCTAAGTGGTTGGATGAAGCTTCGAATAAGGCTTCATGGGGATCATGTGGGGTGATAGAGGTTATTTATGGTGGTGTAGAGATCATGGAATGGTAAAAATACTCCAGAAATATCCCATTCACTATCATCAGTTGTGGTTACCATTGTTTTGAGGTAACTGCCTCAACATTTTGAAGTTGCGGCATGCGGTGAAGCACAGTGGAGCTAAGGCATGGTATCTATCCGAGTGCAGGCAAGGTAGGAAGCCAAGAATGAGTTTTTTTGGATAAATGGTGAAACGTAACTTATGTTAGGAATCCCACATCAAAACAAGATTTTGGGAGTCACTCTTTTATACTCTAGAGTGTGTGGTGACCCTCTAAAACCACTTGTAGTGGGATGAAGCTCCCACAATGAACTTCACACATGACAAATACTAGATACACCACATACGTAACATGCAGGCTATGTACAACCCCTAATCCACATGGGCTAGACACCTTGTAGGCCACCAATAAATGATATTTATCCCCCATGATTTTCTAACTCTTTAGTTCCATCCTTGTTGGTGGTAAGGATTGTAAGTCCTTATTGGATGGCTATATGGAATATTTACACTTGTTTAATGGATAATTAGATCATCGACACTATATTTGTAACATAAACTCCTGAAACCCATTCAAATAAAAAAGTATAAATATGGTAATATTATAATGAATATCACAACTAAATTTCATAACAAAATTCACATTTTTCATTTATTTTAAATCCACTATTAAAATTTCGCACGTTTGAATGAAATAGTGAAATATGTGAGAAAATACATTGAAATTAATTAAAAATAATTGGAAGAAACATAAAATTATCCACAAAAAATATGTGTGTTGGACATATTAAGGGAGATAAACCCATGAAATTTTTTAATAAATTAAATTTTTAGGTTCATTTAAAATTAATGGATGAAATTTATATATATTTAACCAAAAAATATTATATAAAGGTTTAGGGAATTTAAATGTCCAAAGATATATGAGATAAGCTGGAAATTTATTTCAAGGGAATTTCCATGTGAATAAATAACATGGTATTATTTTTAGAGAGAAATTTTTAAACATATTATAATGTATAATGAAGAAATTATTAATAATTATTTTATAAGGTTTAATGAAATTGTGAGAAATATAATGTTTCTTAATAATCATTGGAAGACCCAATAATTTTTAAGAAGCTAATGAAAAATTTCCCTAATAAATTTGATCTAAATATATTCTTTCCAGTAAATAGAGATTATTTTTAATTAATGAGGTAAATAATTTTATATTTTATTTTAAAAGATAAATGATTATATTTTTTGAAATATATCAAATAGGAGTACGAAATTACTTTAAAATCTATAAAAAATATCAAGAATTATAAAAAGAGGATAGATTCATCATTTTAATTTGAATTGGACCAATAATAAGATAAAATAGAGTCTCTTGTTTTAGATAAGTTCAAAAAATAAATAGTAAATAATAAATGAATTTTTCCACTAAAAATATTTAATTGTTTTGTAATTTGGAATATTCCAATTTAATTCCTAAACAAAAGAAGTTGTGATTATTATGTTGAATAGAATGGAGAAAAAACTGAGAATAAAAATGGTAATAGTGTACTAAAGAAGCCAAGAATCCTATTGAGTGGGAAAATATTTCATGAAGAATGAATAGAATAAGTATATTAAAAAATTAATAGGGTCATTACACCAATAAAAATTTTCAACCAAAATAAAACATCACTAAAAATCTTATAAACTTCATTGATCAAGTTGAAAAACAAAAATAAACCTCAAGAAATGATGAAAAAATAAAAGTTACATACATTAAATATATATATAATGTTGTTCTCAAAGAATTAATTTAAGAAACCCCAAAATTCAAAAGAGAGAATATATTTTTAAAGATGGAAAGTGAGAACATAAACGAAGTACAAGATTAATTTTGTTGTGGCACTTTTTTTAAGTAAAAAATAATCTAATGTTTTATTTTTTATTAATTATTTTCAGTATCAACCTAAAACCTTGTCATATAGTTACCATATTTGAGTTGGGACATTGAGGTTTAGGGGGGTGTTTTGGGAAGTAAAATATTTGGTTTGTCGTATTTTTCAACTTTAAGTGGGAAATTAGGGTGTGAATACATATTAAAAGAGTGAATATATGTGGATCCATTTGAGGATATTCTTACTTCAAAGGGTTCATGACATGAATATTTTCTATATAGAATGAAATATTTATGGCTATTTTTGATCTAGAAATGGGTTATATTTGATATAAATTTCATTTGGTACATGGTATAAGTCGTGGATTCTTAGAGTTAATTGGTTTATACCAAGCATGTCTATAAATTTTTAAAGCCCTCTAATTTTATATGTATGACCACTATACCTCTCAAACTCTATTTGACCCAAGGGTGATTCTAAGTTCCCTTCTAGCCCATGATTCTGGGAATTCATCCCTGACATCAAGAGAAGAATGAGTGGAAACATGAGTTTTTTGGGATACATCATCAATGGATATATTCTTGAAAATCACCAATGGCACGATGAGAGTTTTTTACTCTATCTATTATTGATCCAATAATGGGGTAAAACTATTTTATTTGTGATTTATGGACAAATTGTTATGGATTTTGGGGTATTTTGGTTAATCTATATAGATTTCTCTGATTACTTTTCACATATTTTTTTATCCCATACATTTTTGGTCAGATTATTATCTTAATTTATTAGTTGATGCAATGATAATAATTAGATAAACCCACATTAGTCAATGATTAAACTCACTTTAGTGTTTGATGTATTTCTCCCCCATTCCACGTGTTCTTCATGATTAACCCATGGGGTCAGAAATTCCATTAAAAATAAATGGGTTCTAGTGTGATCGGCCCTCAGAATTCATGATATAGTAATGATAACGATATGTAGAACCCTATCATCCTTAATGAGTTCAAGTATTTTATCAGTGGAGGACGGAACTATATGTATTAAATTGATAGTTTTTTATATTGGAAACATTCTTCAGTTGATGTTTGGGTTATGTAGATGACTGGAGAATGTTGTTACCAACAATCGGTCACCATAAATGGGTGTCGGATGAGGACGTATAATCATTTGGTGTGTCTCTAAAATATCTCATTAGAGATCATAGCTGATAGATTGGATGCATCCTAGATTAGTGAAACATGCATTTCTAGAGATGGCATTTATAAACACCTAGATTTTCCATATAGTTTTTTCTAAATATATGGAATTATTACAAGTCTCCAGAAATTGATGGCGCGTGATTATGAGGCTCGGTGTGCCCTGAATGAATTTTTCTGAACTTTTTTTAATATACGTTCAGTAAAAGCGTAGGTGGTGTTTTCTTCATTTTGAACCAGTGCTCGGATTAAAAATATGAAGGCACTGTTGAATCCGCAGCACTGGGATTCTCTTAAGGGAGGCTTCACTTCGACAATAGTAGGTCGGGTGAAAAAGATAATTTATTGGAAATTTGAATGATTAATTATATAACATGTTTTGTTATTTTCTTTATTTTCTTTTTCTCTAGAAGATAAGTGGAAATGGTGGGACTGGTGACATGTCAAGCCATTAATTGTTTTTATTCCACTTTTTTTGTAACCGTACCATTGGAATTTAGGAAGTTCACTAATTTGATAAACCTCATAAATTCCTTGAAACCTAAACCACATCTCCCACATCCAATTTATATGGATCTCAGGGAGGGGTGTTGGCACAGCTTCACCAAGTGATGAAGATCTACAAATGTTTCGTGACCCCAAACACTTGGAGGAAAAGACTTGTTTTGGCTAGCAGTTATGAGCACCACTGAATCATGTACTGATGACAATGATGAAGGAGGTTCAATCGATCATTGTTAGCAGATGTCTAATGTAGGTAGGGGGATTGTTGTAAAGTTCATCTTTATGAGATAAATTATTGACCACTTAATGAAAACCTAACGTATAGGGCATCAGCCAAATCAAGAAGGCTCGAACCCTCCACTTCTATGGTATCTTTCTTGTTATTCTAGAACGGTTTTCCAAACGGAGCGGCAGGATGAAACTGGAGAACACACAGCAGCAGCGTTGACCTAAAATCTTCAAAGGCATTGACAACATAAAAAACAGACCACTCGAGTGCATCCAGTGGCCCGTGGAAAAAACTAATGGCGCTCAATGCCGGTGGTAGCGGGAGGTGGCCGGAGGAGACCAATGGTGACCAGCCATGGGTGATGGATAGCGGAGCGCCATCGCACACCACTGCGGCCAAGGGCGGCCTGCCTAAGCCGGCTTTACGGGACAAGGCGGCACCTGTAGGTTCTACTGGTGGCATCAGCCATGGCTAGCAGGCTATAGTAGGAGGAGGGTATTACGTCCCTATGCCAGGCTGCGTTGGCAGCTGTCGGTCAGCCAAATAGTTGATCGTTGAACCCAGTGGGGAAGTGCCCCACCGGTTGGAAAAAACGGCCCCGCAATTGAGGGGAAAGTGGGAGAAAACGTTTTCACTTCTGGAAGACCGGGCTGGACGTGGGCCGGCTGCGTAAGCTGGACCCACCCAATGAGTCGGGTCGGACCCGCGGCTCAGCGAGTCGAACCCGCCTAGTGGGTCAGACCGAACCCGTGGCCCAGCGGCCCAACGGCCCAGCAAGGGGGGGACATGTCCCACATGGTGGGCCTGGCCAACGTGGCCTAGGCCTGTGAACCAATGGGCCGACCCCGACGGGCTGGACCCAGTGAACCGGGCTAACCCATAATGGGGTCGAACCCGGGTGGGGTCTGGTAGACCCCGGGACCCGTTGCGTCTGGCCGGTCAGACTATGTCCGACTGGGCCCAGACCCAACCATCCCCCAAATAAATAAATTCTCGTAACAAAAAAACCATGTGTCCTTTTAACATACTGCCAGTGGCGTTGAGACCTCTTTTTGGAATCCAACACTTTGGAATATTCTGGTGGGCCCGAATGAGCTGGTCCCAACCAAGGTGTGATCACCCACGATTCACGAAAAGGGATATAACTAACTGACTGGGCTTCTAATCAATACTTTATCTATGGCATAAGGACCCTTGTGACTAGACGATTATTTGGAGATACTATAAGAGGGTTTTGATAGAGATTAATGTCTACTTGTGTAGGATCATACTTGAATCCAATGAGGGTTTTTTTTCAAATGTGCCCATATCTCATAGACCGGGTGTCTGATCGACGTTTCATCTATCACATTGGTACCCATATGAAGGGGTGGTCCCTTGGGTATAATTTTTGTGGCAGTTTGTACCAATTGATACATGACTTATGGCTTGAGTAGCGGTTCTCCAAGAATCAAGTGTGCTATGAGCGGGATTCTTATGACTGATTGTCCTGCAAGTAGCGACCCTGTGTGGACCTGCATCATAGTAACCCGATGTGCATCAGCAACATAGTGACCATGTGTAGATCAACATCATAGCTTCTGATAAGGACCAGCTTTAGTGTGGCCCGTCGAGGATCAGTAACTAGAGACCCTGTGTGGATCCATATCGAGCGACCCTATGTGGATCAGCCTTCCAGGGAACCTGCGTGGATCAACATTCTAGTGACCCTGTGTGGATCAGCAGTGCATAACCTGACGAGGACTGGCCTTAGAGTGGCACATCATTTACCAATGACATATGTACCTATGTGGATCCACAATGAAACAACTCCTTCATGCTTCATTTTTGGAAACTTCCTAACTGAATAAAAGGATATATCTTGAGACTAATCATCTTTATTCATGAACTCTGAGTAGAATATCTGGTGTGAGATGACTATTGTTTTGTGCTCTATGATTGAGGACTTTCTTTTTGGTTTTTCATTTGTGGAACTCTGGGAGACCTTCGAGGGTCTTAGGGTCCCTACTGAGTGTTATTATACTCACCCCTACATGGGATTTTCCCACACCTTATTGGGTCTTGTGGAGATGACAGATAACTTTGACTGTGGGTTGGGAGCCAGAACTGTACGGTGCTCAGAGTTGGATGTTTAGACGTGACATTCCGTAGTGACAAATGACCATGATTTATACCTAACCTTCCGATATAAACCTTGGAGGATTATTACGGGAGTAGTTTTTCTATTTTTTATACATTTCAATTGGGCCTATATTTTGGACCTTTACTAACAGTACTTGTCCCGTTTACATTCCGTACACATCTTTTTACTACTGCAGTTTTACTAAGTGGGTTGTTCTCGTTGTATTCTTGGACTATGTGTTTGTAGGTTTAAAGACAATCCCTTATTGTTTTTAGGGATATTCATTTCAGTGCTAGTCTAAAACCCCTGGCCTATGGAAGGCGGGCTTGGGGTAGTCATGTCATGGGTCCCAGGGGACCAGTCATGACAAAGTGGTATTAGTGGAGTCAATTCTACTAAAGAACTGGGACTCTAATATTTTAATAGAGAAATAATGTTAAGTTTTTTTATTGTGTTTTTCAATTTGGGGAGTCCAGTGTTGGTGCGGTGGTTGAACTATCCAAACACAAGGACCCCTAATTGATATTTCTGACTTAGTACACGAAAACACTGATTGTGTGTGTTTTCAAAATGTTTTTACTTGACCTATTTTGAGTCAACACACCAGGTATAACTTAATGAATGTGGCACACCTGTTTCTTTTTATGATGCCACCACGTAGAAAGCCCGCCAGGATTCCTCTGAGATTGAAAAATGACGGTCCACTGAGGGATGAGGGTTCTTTACAGGGCCCTCTTACGGCGTTAGCACCTTCAGGTGGTGTACCAGCAGGACCACTACCTGTTGTGCAGCTGTTGCCACCAGCCCCACTAGCAGATTGTGCACGCCGATTGAGAACATTTCATGAGTTTTATAGGAAAAGGACTATGAATTTAAGAGGTCAGATAGATCTGTAGGTGGATAATGACTGGATGGAGAATGTGAAAAGTGTTTTTCTTCGGGTTGGGACACCATCCGACCAGATGGTGATCCTAGCTTCCAATCTTTTCAAGAGAGAAGCAGGGAGATGGTAGAGCATGACGATCCAGACACATGACGAGGAAACCCTCACCTGGGTAGATTTAGAGGGCCTTTCGGTGCAGAGTTTGTTCTAGTGAATCTAAGCTCTATGAGTATATAGAAGCTACTACACTTAGAGAAGGGCAGCCTAACCATATCCGAGTACTCAGCAAGGTTCACATACCTCTCACACTACTCTACCGACATGGTGAGACACCCATTCATCAGGGCCCAGATCATCGATCAGGGACTCTAATGGGAGATCATAGATTTGATGTTATCTATCAACATCCGGACACATGTTAGAGTGCTGGATAGAGAAATCTTGGTGGAGAGTTTCCTTACTGATAAGACACTGACAGCAAGACCCACCAACTGGAAACATGTAGTAGAGTCATATGTGGATTTTAGTAGGCAGATCACACAATGGTCCAAGAAGAACAGACCTTCTATTGGATGACCTCGGGACATAGTGTTGGAGGTGCGAGGCTCACGATGTAGAGCAGGCCAGCAGAGGAGCAGAATGAGCTTCACGTATGGTGGACAGGGTCACATGGCTCGCGACTACCTGACCATCCACACTGATGACCAGAAAACGATCTAGGGCCCTCTGAGGCAGAGGCAGATATTTGAAAGAGGAGGTCCATAGGGCAGTAGACGTGGCAGGGGAGTAGGTCATGCAGCAGGTGGTGGATGAAGGTTCGAGGTTCAATGGCCACCACCTCCTAGTGGTCCAACCCGACCACATGGTGCAGGTTGATAGGGATGAGCTCAGCTCTAGGAAGTTAAGGCCTACGACCACGGTGCTCCTAGAATGATTCAAGGTATTATTTGTGTCTACTCCACCTTAGCTACAGTACTTATAGACATAGGTTTCAGTCACTATTTCATTTCCACAGCTCTCGTTTGGAGCTCAGAGATTCCGATGGAGCCGTTGGCTCGATCCTTACAATTAGAGACTCCTATGAGAGAATATTCGAGGATTACACACTGGTGATGACAGTGTGAGCTTACTCCAGGAGGAGAGATCTTCGATTGGGATCTTCTAGCAGTGGCATAAAAAACTTACGATGTCATCTTGTACATTGATTGGTTATCCACAATCCATGCTCAGATTGACTGCATTAGGTGCAAAGTGTGGTGTGTTCCTGAGTATGGGACCCGCTTTTCCTTCACCGGTGAGAATGGAACCATTGAAGCACGTGATGGAAATACATAGAGGAGGGTGTAGCTGATCACACATCAGTTGGCTAGCCTTAACCTCAGAGTAGCTGATGTTGAGAGTCTAAGATATCCTATAGTGGTGGACTAGTATGACGATGTCTTCCTTGATGATGTTCTAAGACTACCTCCTCACAGAGAGGTGAACTTCAACATTGACATGTACCCAGGGATGGCATTGAAATCTACACAAGAATATTGGATGGATCCCATAGAGATTCGTGAGTTACAGGTACAACTAGAGGTATTATAGAGGAAGGGGTTCATAAGACCCTGTGTTTCTCCATGGACAACCCTGATTTTGTTCTCCAAGAAGGAAAATGGGAGTTTGAGGCACTTTTTGGATTATCATTTCCTGAACTAGGTGTTCGTGAAAAAAAAAGTATCCCCTTATGAGGATTGATCATCACTTAGATCAGTTGAAGGGAGCTTGTTGGTTTTTGAAGATAGATCTCATATCAGTCTATCATCAGCTCAAGGTACCAGATGAGGATGTGCAGTAGACAGCTTTCAAATGTTGGTATGGCCACTATTAGTTCTTGGTTAGCCCATTTTTCATGACCAACGCCCCTGCGGTGTTCATGGGACTCATGAACAGGATATTTTAGTCATACCTCAATCACATTGTGGTGGTATTCATTAAAGAAATCTGGATATAGTCGGCGTTAGAGAATTAGTATGCTTATAATTTGCAGATCGTTCTAGATACACTTCAAGATAACTAGCTTTATGATAGTCTCTCGGAGTTCCAGTTCTGTTTATGGGAGGTCCACTTTCTGGGACAAGTTTTCTCAAAGGATGGAGTTGCAGTAGATTCAGCAAAGATAGAGGTTGTGCTCTCTTGGGAGACACCAAGGAGTGTGACCGAGGTGTAGAGTTTATTGGGGTTGGCTGGGTACTACCGGGGATTCATGCCTGACTATTACATATTTGGGACACCCTTTCCAGCGTTGATGAAGAAGTGACAACCCTTTGGGTGGATGAAGAAGTTTCAACATAGTTTTCAAGAGCTGAGGCAGAGACAGATGAGTGCCCCCATCATGAGGCTACCAGAAGAGGGAATTGAGTATGTAGTCTACTGTGACACGTTACAGACCAAACTTGAATATTTCCTAATGCAGGAGTGAGTAGTGATCGCTTATGGTTTACGATAGTTGAGAAATCATGAGCAGAACAATTCTCCCCATGACTGGGAGATAATAGCAGTGGTCTTTCCATGAATATGTGGCGACGCTACTTGATGGGTGAATAGTTTAATGTTTACTCTGATCACAACAGTCTCGGGTATATCTTATCACAGATGGAACAGAACCTGTGACAATGACATTGGCTAGAGTTACTCCAGGACTATGACTTTGAGATATCATACACTCCTGGGAAGGGGAATGTAGTAGAATATGCACTCAACAAGACGTCTCATCTGCAGTTGTTGAGTGTGGCGATAGAGCAGCTAGCTGCATTGCAGATATCCTTTATAGATAGATATGGAGTAGCTTACCAATAGTCTATGACTATCACTCCCCCACTTCATCAGTGAGTTCATGAGGCATAGCTTGGGGACATTGACTGTGAGGCTCAATGTGCTCATATATCCTTAGGACAGGCACCTGATGGATTTTCTAAAGGTGGGGAGCATGTCATACACTTCAGAGGACACACCATAGTACTCGTGGCGCTATGGGAGGTGGTTTTTAGGGAGTTCCATATGTCCCCTCTGGCGATACATCCTAACGTGGTGAAGATATACCAGAACCTCTAGCATTAGCACTAGTGGCCAGGGGTGAAGAAAGCAATGGGAGGGTCTGTTTCATGATGCCTCACTTATCAGCAAGTGAAGGTCAAACATAAGGTTCTAGCAGGCTTAGCGCTGTAATTAGAGGTACTCGAGTGAAAGTGGGATGCTATTTCCATTGATTTTGTGATAAGGCTACCACTTATGTCTAGGGTCCATGATTCCATATGGGATATTGTTGACTGACTCTCCAAGTCGACCCCCTACCTACCCATTCGAGAGAAGAGATTAGTAGAGGTCCTGGGATGCCTTTATGTACAAGATATTTTATGGATTCATGGGGCGCCATCGACGATCGTATCTAACCATGATGCACATTTTACATCTCGGTAGTGGAAGGGAATATAGGAGGAATTTGGGACTTAGCTACGATTGCGCAATGCCTTTCATCCACAGATGGATGGTCAAACGAAGTGGACCATACAGACACTGGAGGACATGCTTCATTATTGAGTCCAAGATTTTGGTCGCAATTGGTAGTATCACTTTCCCTTGGTAGAGTTTGCATACAACAACAGTTATCACTCCACCATCGATATGGCATTGTTTGTGGACTTGTATGGTCAACCATCAAGATCACCTCTATACTGCATAGACCTGAGGGAGTCATCACTTATCGGACTAGATTTAGTATGGTCAACCACTAAGAAGGTGAAGGTCATCCATCATTGGATGAAGACTGCACAGAAAAGATAGATGTCTTATGCTGACAGGAGATGGAGGCCTATGGAGTTTGAGGAGGGAGACCTTGTCTTCCGATGGGTCTCACCTCGATGAGGTTTTCAGAGATTCTTCCATGGTGACAAGCTATCTCTGAGGTTTATCAGACCATTACAGGTTCTCAACAGAGATGGCGAGGTGGTGTATCTCCTAGACCATCTCCCACAGATGCATCAAGTTCATGAAGATTTCCACATGTCCCATCTAAGGAAGTATGTGCATGATCCATAGGATGTTATTTACTGGGGAGAGTTGGACATTGATGATAAATAAACATTTATGGAGCTTCTAGTACAGATTGAGGATCGACAACAGCATGTCCTTCGTGGACGATCGATCCCTCTGGTGTACATTTGAGGGAAGCACGGGAACATCAAGGAGAGAACATGGGAGCAGGAGGCTCATATTTGTGTTCTGTACGCCCATTTGTTTCCTTAATCTATGTTTTCTCTTTCGGGGACGAAAATACCTATGGTGGGGAGAATGTAAGGACCTACATTTCCTAGGTAAATTTTTTTTCCTTATATGGAATTATTATGAGTCTGTGAAAATTGAAAACACGTGATTACAAGGCCTGGTGTTCCCAGAATGAATTTCTAAACTTGTATTAAGGTACATCCAGTAAATGTGAGTGTGGCGTTTTCTATCTTTTGAACCAGTGCTCGGATTAAAAATTTGAGGGCACCGTTGAATCCGCAACACCGGGATTTTCTTAAGGGGGGATTAACTTCGACCGCAGTAGGTCGGGTGAAAAAGTTAATTTTGCCGAATTTTGAAAGATTAATAATATAACATGTTATTTTATTTTATTTATTTTCCTTTTCTCCAGCGGATAAGTGGCGGTGGTAGGACAGACTACATGTCAATCAATTTATTGGCTTGACTCCTAATTGTTTGTAACTGTACCACTGGAATTTGGGAGGTTCATTAATTAAATGAACCTCATAAATTCCTCGGAACGTTAACCACCTCACCCCCTCCTATTTATATAGATCTCGAGGAGGGGTGTTGTCCTGGCTTCAACAAGAAACGATGCTCTGGAAAAGTACCATTATGTCAACCACTAGGAGGACGAGACCGGTTTCAGCGAACGGTGACTAGCACAACTGAATCACGAACCGACGACGACAACGAAAGAGGTTCCATCGATTGCCATCAGTGAACGCCTAATCTAGGTAGGGGGATTATTGTAAAGTTCATATTTATGAGATAAATTTTTGATCACTTGATGAAATCCTAATGTGGAGGGTATGGGCCAAATGACCAAGGTCCAGATCCTCCACTCTACGGTATATGTCTCATAATTCTGGAATGATTTTCCAAACAGGGTGGCCGGATGAAATCAGAAAACACATAGCTATGACAGTGACCTAAAAGCCTCGGAGGCCACGAAGACATCAAAAATAGACCATCGGAGCACGTCCGGTGGCCCATGGAAGAAACTGTCAGCGCACCATGTCGATGGCGGTCAGGGGGGGCCAGAGGAGACATGCGGCGATTAGTCGCGGGCGGTGGAAAGCGACGCGTCGTTGCTCGCTGCGGCAGCTAAGGGAGGCTTCCCCGAGCTGGCCCTGTGGGACAAGGGTGGCACCTATAGGCACTTCTAGTGATAGCAGCTGTCGCCAGTAGGCCACGGCAGGAGGAGGCCGGCGCGGCCCAACGCCTCGCCGCGTTGGCGGAAGCTGGTCGGCCAAACGATCGACCATTGAACCAGGTGGGGCAGAAACCTACCAGCTGGACAAAACGGCCCTGCAACCGTGGGTCAACTAGAGAAAATGTTCTATCGTCTGGCAGACTAAGCTAGACGTGGGCCGGCCAAGCGGGCTGAACCCGCATAGTGGGTCAGGTCGGCACAGATCCACGGCCCTGCGAGACAGCG
The DNA here is from genome assembly GCA_963277665.1 of Viscum album. Taxonomy (NCBI): domain Eukaryota; kingdom Viridiplantae; phylum Streptophyta; class Magnoliopsida; order Santalales; family Viscaceae; genus Viscum; species Viscum album. The sequence continues at coordinate 74,730,106 of OY728127.1, read as the reverse complement.
CGGGTGGGCCGAGCCCCACCCGGCAGGCCCAACCAACTGCATCTCGGGCCCGTGAACCAATTTTCCAAGCCCAAATGACCGGACCTAGTGAACTTGGCCAACCCTTGATGGGTCAAACACAGGCAGGGTCTGGTAGACCCCGTGACCTGTTGCGTCGGGCCAGTCAGACCGAGTTAGACCAGGCCAAGACCCAAATGGACCCCGAATAAATAAATGAACGTGGCTGACAAACCAGATGTCTATTTGACATGCCATCAGTGGAATTGGGACCACTTTTGGGAAGTCATCACTTTGACATATTCCAGTGGGCCCAACCGAGCCGGGTCGGACCGAGGTGTGCTCACCCCCGATTCACGGAAAGGGATGTAACTAATAGACCGGGCATCTGATCGATGCGTCGTCTATGGCCTAAGCAGACTTGTGACAATGAGGTTTCTTTGAGATACAATAATTTTGTTTTGAAGGAATTTGACATGTGACTTGGGTTGGATCAGACTTAAATCCAACTAGGTCTTTTTTTACAAAAGTGCTTATATCTCACAGACCGGGCGTCCGATCAACAGGTTGTCTGTCACGTTGGAACCCCTATTATGGGGTGGTACCTTGGGTATAATTTTTGTGGGACTTTATACTAGTTGAAATATGATTGATGGCTTGGGAAACGGTTCTCCTAGAATCAATCATGCTATGAGTAGGAATCCTGTGACTGGCTGTCTTGGAAGTAGCGACCCTGTGTGTATCATCATCACAGAGACCCTATGTGGATCGGCATCATGACAACCCTTTATTGATTAGCATCTTAGCTACTCAATGAGGACAATTTTTAAAGTAGCCCGTCAAGGAATAAAAACTAGTGACCCTGTGTGGATCAGTATTCGAGCAACCCTGTGTGGATCAGCCTTCCAACGATCTTGTGTGGATCAGCATTTGAGCGACCCTGTGTGGATTAGAAGTGTGCGACCCAATGAGGACCAACCTTAGAGTGGGTCGTCATGGACCAACAACATACGACCATGTTTGGATCGAAAATGGAACAACTCATTCATGGTTTAGTTGTGGAAACTTCATAACAAAATAAAATGATATAGCTTAAGACTAATCATATTTATTCCTTAATGCTGAGTTGAATACCTGGTTTGAGATGAATATTGTTTCTTGTTATATGATTGAGGTCTTACTTTGTGGTCTTTCCTTTTTGGAACTCTGGGAGACCTTCATAGGTCTCGGCGTCCCTAATGAGTATTGTTATACTCATCCCAGCATGGGCTTCCCCGGCATTGTGTTGTGTCTTGTGCAGAAGATAGACAGCTTAGACCTAGGGCTGGGAGCCTGGACTAGATGGGTTGTGTTCATTCTATTTTAGGACAGAGTTTTTGTAGGATTAAAGGAAATGCCTTCCCATTTTTCAGGGATATGCCTTTCGGTGCTAGTCACCATCCCCTAGCCTTTGGAAGGAGATCTTGGGGTAGTCATGGCACCAGCCCCGAGGGATGGGTCATGACAAAGTTCATGGTTTAGGCCTTTATTTCCCATCATGAATATTATGGACTAATTCACAATGTGGATTACACCCATGCCATGAACCACAACTAAAAGTGTTATTTTGGATGCAATGACTCGTGAAATTATCCATTGGGATTACTTCATAAATCTTTTATTTTATTTTGAGAAAATTTTCATTTCCAATACCCCATATAGGTTGACTATAGGGATTGTGTGTCATCATCGATGTTATTCTTGGACCGGTAATCTCATGAAAATTAGGATATCTTGAGTATAGTTCCCCCATATAATATACAATGGTAGAGTTGGTACACCCCCATATTTTTGGTTCTTGGTTCCTCTATCTGTATAGTTAGTATACCATAGTCATTAAGCTCCAGTGGGGAGAGAGGCCTCGATTAGTGTTATAAATCTCTTCTTTATGGAAACAACCAGTGATGCATGGGTTCAGATCTATATTTTGGTGATTTTTATATTCAACGTATGGAATTATGACATCACTAACTATAGAATCTTTTATGGAAAAATATTTTATATCTCTCTATGAAAATCGTTATTCCTCTCTCTTTTTTAGTGTATTCTTTATTGTCTTTTCTATTATTTGATTTCTTTTCCACTCTAGACTTGTGGGTTAAGCTAACTATATTCTTTTATTTCTCTTTTATTTCACCCAAGGTAGGAGTATTTAAGTTTTACCATGGGACTATGACCATGTAAGATGTTTATTTCTTAAGAACAAGAGCAAGGATCTTTCTGTCATCCTCTAAAGTTTATTTGGGTTGGGTTGATTTCCTTTTTTCATCAAATATTTTTCTCCTACTTTTTACTTAACATCATTTACTATACTATAATTTTTACAATAATTTTTTTCATGCATTTGATTACACACTTGTGGTTCAAGAATCTATTATCATCTGTGAACTTTTTCAAGGATTTATTTGTCTGTGTGCATGAACTTTAGGGAAATTCATCCCATAATGTGAGATAATTCTCTAAAAAACAATTCAATACACACTTGATTATTAGAGGTGATATATGGGTGTCACTCTTGACTTACTACCAGTATGGTGGACCGCAGTGGTTTGGGTCATTATAGAGTGGTATCAAAGAAGGTTAGTCCTATGTATGGTGTTTGGTGTCACATGTATCATTAGGATTCGTTTTGGAACTTAGTGAAATAGTGATAAAGTGTCTTGAGTTTGGATCTTAGGTCATTGATCTGAGTAATTGTGTAGCAAGTGAATTATTCAAATATGAATACTCGAAAAAATATTATTTAGTCAACATACTGAGGCACCGATTTAAGTGAACCAATAGAACATGAATTATATTGGAACGGGTCTTTTATTTTTGTGGAAATCAGCAATTAACTCACTAGATATGTACATATAATTGTGTTATTTATCTCTAATGTTCAAGACTCCTTAATGATGAAAGAAATATTGGATAAAAATATAGGGCCATCATGATGACAAGGTGAGTGTAAGACCTCAATTCAAGGAGCATTGTACTAGGTTTTCCCCCCATGTGAGTACAAAATTGTGATCCCACCCAATGAGAGGTGTGTTGAACTTCCAATAGTAGTTGAGGATGATATTAATCTAGATATAGAGTTACTAAATGTTTCATTGGGGTGGGATGGTGATACATTTAGGCTTAGAGTTATTTTATATTTTAGTAATAGATACTTCTCAGGTTTCAAAATGACCAAAACCCTTTAGAAGAAAAGGATTTTGTTGAGTCAAGGGTTTATTTTTTATAGATTTTGTTAACCCATATCAATTAGATGGTTGTTCTTGAAACCAGAATTTTACATACAGTTGTAGGTAAATGGTAGGGAATAATCATTCAAACTCAAGATGAGGTGGGACTCTCATGTATATAATTTAAGCAATTGTTCTTCAAAAAGTATTATCCTTTGATATTGTGTGTTGTGTAGATACCTGAATTTATTTAGTTGTGATAGTATGATATATCAATTTTATTTAATGTAATGAGGTTTACTGATCTCGCATGATACTCTATTGATAATGATAGAGATGGATACTTTGAGACATTAAAGTTTGAGTAGGGACTCTATAGGTATATCTAAACTAGCATTGTCTCAATATGGATTCCCTCTTATGTTATATTTCTAGAGAGAGCCTAGGTGACAAATATCTTCCTAGAAAAAGCATTTCTGGAAGATAGAGTATGTAGTGGTCATCATAAAGTTTTGTTTTATATTATTTCAAGTGGACATCAGACATCGGGAACTCAACTCATGATACATAATCTTGTCCAAAATCAAGCATGGAAATCCATAATATATGTATTGTCTAGAGAACTCAGTCGGACAATATGTATATGATGTAATACTTGTAATGTATGGGGTTACATGTATTTGGATTTAACAAAACAATGCACTCAAGATGTTGGTCAGACCTAAGACAGGCCACCATAGTAGAGGAAGCATCTAAATTAGGGTTCTCTCATGGGAATCTGGGATAGTCCATAGGGAGGCGGTGATGATAGAGAGTTTGGTGGGGGTCCTACAAGGATCTACATGTGGAGGATGATGTGTCTAACAACCACCACCACCCGATGGTAGTCTATGGAAGTCCCAAAAAGATAGTGGTAGATGGTGTGGTTAGTTACCAAATATGGAGGGATTTGATTAGGCTATGAATGAGATGATTCTTTGTATGATATATGCCATATACAATTTATGTATGATGATTTAGATATAAGAACAAGTCAATACTTCATTTCTATATCCCTTGTTCGATATATGGAGGTCATGTAGAGTCTTTATCCCACCAGTTATTGATAGAGTTCTCTTTGGGTATTGATTCCACTATTTTCACATCTATCTTATATTTTATTTTTCCCTCAATGAGGAGTGTTTCATGTGTGATATATTGTTTTTTTAATAAAATTATTCCACTTCATGCTTGGTACATACTAGATATATGTTGTTAACTCCAAATTGAAATGTTACCATAAGAATTTAAGATGTATATGGGCTTGATAGGATAGGATTCTGCTTAAATGGGGACATGGGCTTTTTGGTTAAGATAGTAGGTCTCATGGGTAAGGATTTTCAACCAATTTTTATTTATTTGGAAATTTTGATACATGGTGTAGTGGTATCTTTAAATATATGGATCTAGACAAAGATTATGCTTATATTAATTCCATTACTAAAGATTCTTTGGGACTAAATATATGGTTAGAGAAAAAATTTTGCATAGGTTTACACTCTTGGACCTCAATTACAACTTATACTTAATATCATATTGACCCAAATGAACTCCAAGAGATGAGTGGGAAGTTGTAAGACCATCATGAGAAGGTATTTATCAAACCAAATGTGTCCCCATAGGTAGATCCCAATTTTTTCATCATGATGCAGGATTAGATATTGATAATATATGTTGATTTACATTTCGTGAATGAGCTATTGATCAACATAAAATACCCATTTCATTGGATCTATGACATCTTTTACCATTTTAAAGGTGAATTATAGTTATTCAAAATAATTCTCAATTTTAGCTACCACCAGCTGAGGGTTCATAAGGAGGATATGACAAAGATGAAATTTTCAAATTTTTAGGGGCATTAGGATTTCCTAGTGAGGTCCTTTTTTGTGATGAATTCCCCATAAAATTTCCATATAAAATTTGAAATATTTCATTCATTTTTTCTTAGAATGGATTTTGGCTATATTTATCAAGTATATTCTCATTTACTCAAAATTTTAGTAGGAGAAGACAATGAATTTTTGGTAGGTAATGAATGTACACCTATTTCCCCATATGTATAGTAAGCTGTCATAGTGTCTATTTTTGATTTAAAAAATTCAATTTACGGGAATGGTCATCTATGATCATAGTGTTTAAGTGGAACCATTAATGATTGAGGCGTTACTCTCTTGGGATCCACACATGAGAGTTTTAGAGGTATGGAATTTCCTCATATTAGTATGTTATAATCATAGGATTGTGGTTTAAATTTCTATGATTTTATCCCAATTGACTATATTAAAAAATATAGGGATATTTTTACTAGGAATAATAAATTATAGAGTGCCTTTGATGATATGACATAGCGGTTGATGAATGCTCTTATGTTGAGACTACCATTGGATGGTATCAAGTATTTTGCGTTTTTTTGATGTCTCTTGATATGGGAATAGATTTGTGTTGATGTATAGGTGGAAATTGTTTTCTTATGGTGGAATTTAGTTGATATAACATGGCATAAACTATATGTTCTATGATTTTTAGTTGGAATTATTTGTCTTCTCCCTATGAATGTTGAGCAATTATCTTCTTGGAGATGCATTTTTTGTATATTCAGACCACCAGAGTCTTAGTAATGTCTTTTCACAGTGATATATTCAACTGAGAAAGAGTTGATTATTGGAGTTCCTCAATAAATAAAACATTGAGATAGTATATACTCTAGGGAAGGGAAACATGGTAGCAGATTCCCACAGTATGTATCCATATCCTAATTTAGTAGAGGAGGGATCTGAGTAGTTTCCCACATTATAAAGAACCTTGGTAGATGAGAAAGGAACATCATATTTGTAGTCAATGTTGATGACCCCACTACTTATATAGATTGTGGGTGAGGATTAGTTGATATAAATCAATTATCATGTTCTTTATAAACAAATATCCATAGGAGAAATAGACACTACAAAATATTTCACTTCTTCCAACAGGGTCATATCTGTTGGTAAAAGTACATTTTCTGTTGGTAAAATGTTTTACCAACATATAAGTCTTTGTCACTAAACTATTGGTAAAAACTATGTCGCTAAATGTTTTTGCGACAGATAAAATCATTATGTTACAATTATAATAATCCCAACAGATAATATATATGTTGGTTTAAATGTTTAGAAACAGTTTTTAATGAAATTTTTTTTGTTGGTAATAATATTACAAACATATAATATTTGTTTATAAATCAAATTTGAATAAAAATTATAAATTTTTATTTCCAATAAAATTTCATATTATATTTGTTAATTTATCATATATGACACATATTTTTAAATTATTAAAGAGGAACATTTTAACACATGTTCAAAATTATGAAAAATGTAATTATATTAATAATTAAATTTAATACAAAATGAATCAATACAGAATCAAACCCTAACATGATCTATCCCACACCCCACACCCCCCCTCTACCCCCATTCTAGAAGCACATCCATTCCACACCAAGGATTAATGAGCTCATCCATGCCAGAACCCATTCATGTTACACCAGGGACTAGTAAGAACCAACAACCAGTGAGCTCATCCATGCCAGAAGCCTATCCATGTCACACTAGGGACCAGCAAGAACCAACAACCAGCAGCATCCCATCCATGTCAGGGATCAACAAAAACCAACATCATCAATAACACACCAAATACTAGTGAACAACAACAACTCATCCATGCCTTAGGACCAGCGATCGACCTCCAGATTAAATCAGACCAAAATATCTGCATTAATTGAAATTAAAATATAAATAAATGGAGGTGTAAAAAAATTATTTGCATAGTGATCATTTTTCATCATTCTTGTTGACATCACATTAATCTGGTAAGGGTCGATATTCCCATTAACCATGGACTACTCCCGCCACGACATTCGGTCCATCTCCAAATCAGGTCCACCGGGAAAAATCTGCAAAAAAAAATATGAATCACTCCATCTCTCTAGATGATTTGAAATAAGGTTGTGTTTGGTTCAGGAAATTTTTAACAAATATACACTTTGAAGAAGCCATGGAAAAATAAATGGGCATACCTACTCGATCTTTAATGAGTGAAAAATGGCAGCATGAACACACTGCCCTAATAGCTGTAAACATGTTCCCAGAAATAAACAAGTTGAAAAAATAAGATGGCTTTACATGAGACATTAATCTTACACAAACCAATTATAGTCTACAAAATATGACCTATTATCCTCTAATGTTAGAACCAGTACACCGAAAAAAAAATCTCAAAATACTCACTAAGTAGAAGTAGTAATGAATAAGCTTGTAGTGGACCGGACATGGAGCTTTCTGCTCCACCCTATGTGAACCAACCACAAAAGAAACTAGATTTGGAATCCTCTGCACTTCAAACAAGATATCATATGCTGCTTTGGATCTAAAAATGCACAACATTACCATCCCTTTGTGGTAGGACACCCATCTATGTTTGAAGCTACACATGACATGAGCTCCCTCCACTTTAAAGAGGCACCATCACAATCAGCATGTTGAGCACCCAAACATTAGCCTTAACAAACAGTTTTCATCTAAATACATGATATAAAAATAATAATTCATGATACAAACAACTAAAATAAAATCAAACCAGTAACCACAATAAGAATACATAACCAGTTAATGCAAAAAACATCCATAACACATGATAGAAAAATAACCAGTGACAACAAAAATACAAAAAAAACAGAAGAACCAGTGACCACAACAATAGAAAACAACCCATGACAACATAATAGAAAGTTACTACACATGATAAAATTTAACATGAATATTATCTTAACAAGAAGATTATCTAAACATAAAATGACAACACATGATAGAATTTACGTTTCATTTATGTTTCAATTTTCCATGTGGCAGCATCATTCCTCTTTAGTTAGATCATAATAAATTCATTACCTCTTTTAGTTCAGCGCTCCACTTGTCTAGTTTGATTCCCCTTTAATGAATTATGTTGAAGTGATCAACTTTATAATTTTAACCTTATCAAACCACCTATAATGAACTTTAACCACTAGGAACTAAACATGTGAGAAAGAAACTCTTAATCCTATTGAGATTCAACATAAACCAGCCACAAACTCTGGTCAGTAGTATCTCAAACCCATGTTCCAAAAATCAATAGTATTGTTATTGAACTAAGAGTTCCAGATAGTTCCATTGACACAAACCGGTGGTCTCCAGTCGATGCGACATCAATATATCAAACCCCCTTCAATATTTTATCAATCATATTATAGTATGCTAACCTATTATGCTTCCATGTGAACCCCTTCATCTTGTGGCTTGGACAACATGAACTAGAAATCCTGTATAAGAAAAAACAGTAATGCACCAAGATCAGGTCTTTAGATAAAAGATATGGTGCCAGCATTATTTCAAGGGTTCATTGAAAATAAAATGTGATACTTGGGTTTCCTACAAAAATATTTAACCAACATTACAGGATGAATAAAGGTCCTAAAATGATAACAAAAAAGAAATGAAAAGGTAATGCTGAAATATTAGTTGAAAATTATAATGATGCTAGTAAATAGATGAAAGAAAATTAATTTAGAGTGGATAGTTATTGGGCCATGAGACTTGGGTTTCCTACACATAGTTTTCACAAAGAGAGAAAGATTGCACACAAATATTACACAATGAGATTACACATTGAGTTTACTAGAATCCCCTTGATGAATTCAAACTCCAAACATTCTGAAATTAATAATCAATTTTAGTTAGCAGCATATAAATGGAATAAATAACAAAAAAAATATAAAAAGAAATAAGGAAGAAGAAGGAAATCCACTCAATGTGTAGCTCTAGATCCATCGAGTTTTCCTCTTAACTCCATCTTGGAAGTTCTCCATATTGCTCTCAGTTTGCACCAGTATGGAATAGTTGGTCAGGAATGCAGAATGCCCCATCACCTACTGCATTCATTCCCTCTTAAATTCTTTCTGAACTCTGAATCCCCCCATCCAATAATCCTTTAACAGTTAGTAAACATGTAGCCAAACACTCTCTAACTAAACCTAAAAAAATGTCCATGTAACACTTTATTACTGCCAACTCACAACAACCCCAAATTATATATTCTTTATTAGTTAGGGAACACAAATTTTCATTTGATTTGTACTATTTAATATCCATTCTCACAGGTCGCATCCCCCTGTAAAATCACTAAAGAAATTAATCAGACACCTGTAAGAGTGATCCACATACCATCTCGTCCAGTGCTTCTTGTTCCCCCATCCTTAAGTGTTCCCATCAGATGATATGTACACTTCAATTCAATATAGAAGATAACTCCAACAAAAAGGAAAAAATCCAAACAACCATATCCCAATATGCCTTCAGTGCTGGTGGAACCCATAATTAGCTCAATCTTCACAGCCCAAAAAACTCATTGTCTGCACTAACTAGCTCCTTGGCTTGAGTTAATGTCCTTAGGCCAGACTCGAACCACCCAAACAAGTCAATAGCTTGACAAAAATCAATAAACGTAAGCTGAAAACCACTGTAATCCAATACCAGAAAAAATATCCAGTAACTTTATTCTAGTTCTACTAAAAATCACTATCAATGTAGCATACTTTAACTGACTACACCAAATAAAACCTCTTCTTGATTGAATGGACAGTTCCAATTGAATCAGTGCAATATTCATCCTTGAATGAACAAAAAAACTCCATGCCTAATATTAGAATGATGGATCTATACAAAATATTCTACCATGAGACAAACCCATATTCATCAATCGAGTGGATTTTAGATCTCAACGGTCTCAACATCAAACTGGAAGTGCCCAGCAGTGAGCATCACCAATTTCAAATCCCCAATTTGGGACCCAACTTGTTGTCCCAACCAGTCATCTTGAATAGCCGAAGTAGGGAACTAAGCATTTTACAAACTTCACAACCCCAAAATAAAGATTATATTCACTAATCACACACTGAGTTTACAGATACATATTACACACTGATTTTACATACACATATTGTACACAGAGACACTAATTGCATACACAGATTGCAAACACATATTACACATTGAGTTTACACACTGATTTTACACATTGAGTTTAGACACTGAGTTTACACACAGAGATAAATATTGAACACAAGGATTGAACAATTAAGTTAGACACTGAACATATAGAATGAGTTTACACTAATGTTTATACACAATTATAATGATGATAATAAATATATGCAAGAACATTAATTTAGAGTGGATAGTGATTGGGTTGTGAGAATCGGGTTTCCTACACACAGTTTGCACACAGAGAGAAATATTTCACACAAATATTACACAATGATATTATGCACTGAGTTTACACGCAGAGTTTACAGAAAATAATGATTTTTTCATCAGAATCACCCTGAAACCTAACTGAAATTCATTTCAAACACTAGATACCCAGGATTTTAGGTGCTTAAAACATAAAGAGAATAATTTCATTCCTAATAAATGGAAACATGGAAATCGAAACCGGTTGAAGTGTAAAAAGAAATACCCCAATTCCAAATAAATAAAGGGAATATAAAACCTATTCGAGGTTCGATCCAAAATTATAGGGAAGAAAACCAAACGATAGAACACCACAATAAACCGAAACAGCGCTAAACTCACTCTACGGGACTGACCCCTCATAGCATCACGAGCAAGAAGAACGTGTTACTGAATGTTATTAAAGAGATAAACAAATATGGATTAGTATGCAAGGTGAGATAGGGGTGATGTAATGCGAGATGGGATGATGGGTGGTAGGTCGGAGCTAGACGGAGCTGGCTGGTGGGATGTGAGGTGTGGCAGCAGGATGCGAGGATGAACACGGAACAGGGGAAGACGATGCCTTGAGGAAGATTAGGGTTTTAGTGGTGTTGATTTTTTTAAAAAAATATTATTTAAATTTTTATTGAATAAATAATATTGAAACATATAAAAATAGTTTATATTTCAAGAAAAATGAATAAAAATTATTGAAAATTATAAAAACATTTAATAGTTCAAGAATATTGAAAATTAAAATCAATTATGAGATGTTTTTAAACACCATGAAATAAAATTTTACATTGATAATAAAAATAATATATATATACAAACTTTGTTTCTCTTGATTAGTTATTGATAAAATATATATTTCTTGTTATTTAATTGTTTCTTGTAACATATTTTTTTACGGAAAATGATTTTTTGGTAATAGAATTATTAATAACAAATTCACGTGTTAATAAAAAAATGGTGGTATTAGTATGATAAAACAATAGATTAAACTATTGGTAAATGATATGGGGGTATTGAATTTTCAATATCAACATATATATATGATGGTAAATGGAAGTGATGGTATTAAAAATTAATACTAATAGAACATAATATCAGTTGGAATTGCTCATTTTTACCAACAGATATATTATCTGTCAATAAATTTCTATTGGAATAAGACATTTTTTGTAGTGAGAAGATAGATAACATGAAAGTGGGGGGGTTCATCCTATTTTGTGGATGGAGAGTGGTTTCAGTTGTGTGGCATGGGTAGGGAGCGAGGAATATTCACACCACCCCCATTATGGTACAAACATGAGTGTAAAAGATTTACCAAGATCTTTTGTGATTGTTTTGGTGGTGTTTAATAAATTAAATTTTCCTCGATTATAACTCCAGATGCCTCACATATCGATAGGTGAAAGTAGAAAACCAGATTCCTTTAGGTTTGGATCAAGGTTTTAATATTGTAGAGTAGAAGTTAGATTGAATATATATTGATTATTAGATGGGATCTCCATACACAACAATATCGTATGATTTTATATTAGTGATTTTCAATTGGATTTCAAAATTATCTCACCTTCTCATAAGAAAGGAGAATTGTTTAGTTTGGAGTTTTAGGTTCTTGCATGTAAGGGAGATAATTATTCTACAGAGATGTTAATTTCACATAATGGTTGTAAAAAAGTTTACAAGAGGATTTTAGGACCTAGTTATATATTATCACAACATTCCATCCCTGATTATATGTCTATAATGAATGAACAATCAATGTTTTAGGGGATATGTTGAGGTCCTATGTTCCTGACTTTGAATATGTTTTGGGAGTATCACTTTCCATTAGTGTATTTTTCATATAATAATAGCTATAAAATCCAATATTTTCAATGAGAATGGATTCCAATTTTTCTTTAACATCTCTCCATAATGTGGTTTTTGGAGGTTTTCTTAGGGAAGAAAGTTATCCACAAGGTTCATCAATAAATTAAAAATCCTATCCACGTTTATAGGGGTTTCTAGTAACCTATCCATACCACAAAGTTAGATTGTATGTTTTATGGTTTCCACCTATCGTAGATCAGGATATTTGTACATGTTATGTAAAACATTTTCAATTGGACTAGCCTAAACTTCAATGAAGGAGATAAATTTTCAAATTAACTACTGTAAATCAAGGACTGGAAGGAGGGGATTAGTGGTGGCTAGTCTATTCCCACGGTGAACTTCCTTTTCCAACACAAGAATATTCTGAAGTGAACATCAGAGCACGTAATTAATATGAATGCATATTACCCTATCTACATTGAGGAAGTTTTTATTTTTGGGGTGAAAAACTTTAAAGGAGGGGAAATGTAACTATTGTTGTTTTGATGTAATATTCCTTTGAAATTTTATTGGTGATCCCTTCCTTTATTCTTATCTTGTAACCTTAATGATCTATTACTAGATGTGTGTTAGTAATTAGAGTTTCTCAGAGTGACTAAGTGGAGAAAAATGGTCTAGTTTAGTAAATGTTTGAGATTCGGGTGGTAAATCATAGTGTGTATACATATTTACAATGGTAGTATCTAAGGATAAATTTCAGGTATTTATGGATTTAAAGAATTCATGATATGGATATTTAATTCATGTTGTGAAAGAATTCTTGCTATTGTAGATCTAGTGATGGGTTTTTAACTAAACTACCTAAGGATCATGGTGTGAATGAGGGACTAACTCCATGAATGGTTATCTCCCCATACTTTCTATAAATTTTATGATTCCATTTATTTTCTTTATATGACCACAATTCCTGTAAAATTCTATTCGACCCCAAGGTGATTTTCAGATCTCTTCCAGCCATCGATTGTTACCATGGATCTCTGTATCCAAATATAAAATAGTGAAAACATGAGTCTCTAGGGATTCTTAACCCAAAGGGAAACATCTATAAATCATAAACAAAATAATTTAGGATTATTTATTTAATAGTGGTTTATCCAATAATGTGGTACGAATATGTTATTCCTGATTTGTAACCATATTGTTACAGATTCTAGAATATATTGGTTTATAAATTTACCATCCATGTATTAATTTCTAATTCCATTTTCATAGCCAGGTTTTTATTTGAAGATGATGTCCTTAATGAATTATTGAATTTCTAAAATGTTAATCATTTACTAAACACATATTGGCCAGTGATTATACTAACATTGGTTTTTTATGGCCTTATTCCATATTCTGCATGTTCTTCTTCATCATCCCATGTGTTTAGATATTTGAAAATTAAAATCTTGGTTCGAGCACGATTGGCCCTCTAGATTCACACTACAGTTACGAAAATGATGTATATCACCCAATCAGGATGGGTTTTTGTGATCTGTCAAGATTTAATGGATCCCAAAAATGATTCATTAATCTATATGGATAAGATATATGGATTAATATATGGTATTTAAATTTTGTATAAAGTTAGAGTTGTGTATATGGTTGGATTCCTATATAGTTACCCATACAATTTAGACACAAATATTGCATCATTTTATAATAATGTTAAATACATAGAATTTTGATCCACACTAGAACCATAATTTTTAACTATATTTAGTAACTTTTATACACAGAAAACTTGTTCATAAAAGTTCTATATCATCTTCCATAGAGTTATTCATAAATTGAACCCTTATTAGACACATTATACTTATAACTATAATTCATATCCATGAGAAAATAAAACATAATATTTGGAGAGTTAAAATGCCCAGTAAGGGTAAAAAGGGAGATATAAAAGATCAATTGAACATATATTGAGAATAAGGGTATGGGAGCACAGTATTAACATTTTGAAATAATACCCAACATATCATAGATAATAATCCGAGGTAATGGAAAATAGATTAGTAGTTCATGTGACATGAATCAAAAAATAATCAAAGAGCATGATCCATGAGATCATAACATTAAAATAATAAACAATTTTACGGCATACACATAATCATGAAAAATCAATTTCTTATTCAAGGATCAATTCCAAGGAAATCATAGTGTATTGGGTTCACTCCCCATTCTATGATATCATTATATGAGGTTAATTACCAACACTATGGTAGTGGAAAAATTCAACTACAGAACAAGGTTCACTCCCTATTCAAATCCTTATTATCTCATGAGATATAAATCTTTATCAAATTATTTAGAAGGTGATACTATTACAGGAAAACCCATCACACAATGAAAATAATAAATATGTGTTCCACAAGATGATAAATCATTCATCATAGAATAAACTATAAAAATTAAATGGGTTTCATAGAAATATAATCCTAGAATCATAGAATAACACTCGAAACTGAAATTGGTTTCATAAAGATTTCATTATAGCATAACAAACCAATGAGAAATAAAAAAATTCATAGAATTACCTTTAAATCATCATTATCATCATAATTTAACCAAATAGTGAATTTTTATGGTATCATTAGATCACATTCCTTGTATATAAAAAGGGAAACCAAAATGTGTCACCTTATATTAAAATATCCATAATTTGTATCTTGAATAATTCTTTAGTAAAATACACTTTTCATTTATAAATCACTTCTTAAAAATATAAAAAAATATAAATTATTAAGGAATATGTTTTCATTGAAAATAAACTTGTAAAAAATAACCAAATCCTTAAATCATTGATTTTTCATGATTATGTGAAATTTCATTCTTACATTGCATGATAAACGAAGGATCCATTTTATATTTTTGATAAATATCCCAAAGGAACTCATTTGGAAAATGAAAATAACATTCATATGATAAATTTCATAAAAATTAAACCGTAGATAAAAAATAAATTAATAAATCCAAATAATGTAAAAATAAAATCTTGAGAACATTTTTTAAAAAACATAGAAATTCAATAGAAATTATTTTCAATTGAAAATATAAATGGAGTTGATTTATCCTTCAAAAATATTCTTTTGGTCTCATGAGTATATAAAGAGTGCAAATTTAATGGAAAACAACAATGTTATTGAAATAAAAAAGTATAAGAAAAATCATTAGATTCATGAGATTTGGATAATGAAATTAAATTATTGGAAACTTAATCAAAAAAAATTTGGTAAAAATGATATTATAACATAAAACACTTACTGTCAAGGTAATCTCTGAATACAAACCAAATGAAAGGGAGAACCTTATACAGATTAGTAAATCCATGTAATTTTCATGATAATTATCATAAAATATACATGTACGTATTATATAAAACTCACAATGGAAAAAATTTATGAATATGACACATGTCTCCTGAAAATAAAAGTTAGATGAGAAACCCTAGCCTCGAGTTATAATTTCATGAAAATACCTTTTAACAAATAAATAATATATTTTAATTTATTATAAACCTATAATATATTAATTTAAATACCTATAATATCATATATTATGCAATTAATATATTTCAACACATATTTATTAAAAATTCCATATTAAAATGGTTTTTTTTTTGTGTTAACTGTTTCATTTTTCATGATAATTTCAGTCCAGTCATTCTGGTACTAGTACTTGGATCAGGGTTCCATAATAAATATAATTTTAATATTTATATAAATATATTATTAATTCATTATATATATATTCATCAATCAATGAAAGTGATATAATAATTAATTACATTGTTCATGGACACGGTCGGTCGTACGTACACATAAGAGATGTTTTCACTTTTAAACAGATGGAAAGAAAGAGAAGTATACAATATACACAATTAAAAAATCATAATAATATCTTAAAATACATATATATTTTTAAAATTCATCATTATAAACAATATATTAATTTGGTGAATAAAAATTAATTACACAGCTGGGTGGTGACAGTAGCCCATACGTACACATGAGTAATGATTTCACTTTCTATATGATGGAAAAAGGGTTGATAATTGAGGTTAAATATTAATAACAACAATTAAATATAATTAGTTAATTATCAAATAATTTATATCATGGTTTTTTAATAAATATATGAAGAAATAAAATTGAAAACACTTAGTTAATATTTAAACCTCTTCATTGAGAAACCACTTTTGCCTAACACCTTAAGCCTTGAGAGTGCGGTATTTGTGAAACAATGAAGCTCTGAGTTATGGTGAAATAAGATAGGAATATATAATTTCAAGTATTTCAAGATATATAGGGCTCCAAATTTGTGATTAAGAGAAGATAAGAGGCTCCCTTTTGTAATGGATGCAAAGGGCACTATTGTAATTACAAAAATTTTTTAATTAATATAAATTACTTTTTTCAATCAAAGGAAAAAAAATTGATATATTTAGAATATATGTTGATAATAATTATCAATCCTCTCATACAATGATATTTATACAACATAAATTTTTATTTTAATCCTTATGTGTATGTTATAAACCTCATTAATCCTTTTGACAATTACTTTGATATTAATGTTTTTACTCATTAGGGGTATATAAATATACTATAAAATGAAAAGTGTTGAAAAATGAACAATGGTTGATATATCTAACCATATGCCATCAACATGGATGATTATATTATTTTTATCAAGATTAAATAATTTAGTAAAATATTACTTATTGTAAAATATCATTAATTTTATTGTTGGAAACACATCAAATATTATAATATAATATGATTCTAACTCATGTTAAATGTTTCCAAAATTATATTAATTCAAATATAAGAAATATATTATATTAACATAATCAAAAAATAATATTTTTATAGTTATATATATAATTTATACCTTATTTAGTGCTTTTACACCTTGGTTATTAAATTTTAACCTTAACTATGGTAATGACTTTTTCAATTTAAAAGGGTTATAACTATACTTTTTCCTGAAAATTGGATAATTACTGGATAATTTATGAAATTTTATGCCATTTATAATTCCAATTTTCTTCTTGAAATATTTGAATTATTTTTAAACAATTTGATAAAATATATTTAAAAAATACTATTAACAGAATTTTAAGAACTATTCAAATAACTTGACTTTGAAAACAACATGATATCAATTAAATTTAAATATAGAAAATTAAAGAACCCATAAAAGGTTGTATTTATGTAAAAATTTCATTAATCATAACACTTAATCCAAATTCTTTTAATTTTGGTAGTTTTAAAATCATTTATTTAACTTTAAAATTAATATAAAATATACAGTGTAGGTGTTGTGTAAGAATTTAATGTAATTATTGAGTAACTATAGAATTAAAATAAATAAACATGAAAAAAAATTAATTTATCTATAAAATAAAAAATTATTACAGAAGATTTCTTATTTTTTTCATTATGTAAAAATTATAGAGATATCAAATTCAAGAGAGTCACATTTTGTATATACTCTTTTTATAAAATAATATAAAATTTATTGTTAGGGGAAAATGGAAAAAAAATCCAAATATTAATATCTTTGATGTTCATGGTCTATTTTAGTCCATAAAATGAAATAAATTTATGTTTTGGGTTTATTTTGATGCCTTATCTCGTTGTTTCAAACCTGTATTACCCATTTTACCCTTACCAAGGTAACAAGTATTTACCACGATTAGTATTCATATGACACAAAATAAGAGGGAAATATTTACCAAATTTAAAAATCATAATTTTAAATGAGATATCATTTTTTAAATATTCATTGTCAAGATGTGGTACCAATAAAATTTAAACAAATGAGTAAAAGAGAATGACAAATTTTTCTGAAAAATGCTTTTTTAAGCATAGAAATTAACTTAAATCAAAATCATGAATATTTTTGACTGAAATAAAATTAATTATATTATTATAATCCAAATAGACTTTATTTCACTTTAAAATAAAATAAAAATATATATTGGGACATTTAAAATACTATATTTTTTTAAAAGAAATGATAGTATTTGAAAATTTTATTTTTTCAATATACATGAAAAATCCATTATTTAATAAAAAACAAAAAAAAACTCCATAAGTTAATATTAATATTTTAATTTTGAATATAATCGTAATTCTTTAAAATAAATTTTCTCAAATAGAAAAAATTTATTTTTATTATTTTCTCATAAAAATCAATAAAAACCATTTTTTAGGAGAAATATATTTTTTAGGAATATAATAACTTTACTAAAAATTGAGAACTTATTTATCAATATATTTTAATTATATAAAATCATTTATGAATATATATTTAAAAATTAATTTATTCTTACTCAGTCCTCTAAATTAACAGCTTGGTTATAACAATATAATATAATGTGTTTAATTAAGAATCAAAGTTGTGTGTATCATAAGATATCGATGAGATTGAAATTATTTTATGGGAAAAGTATTATAAAATCTCAAGGTGTTACATTCTAAAACCTTTAAAAAAATTCCAATTAAATTGGATCATTCAAATAAAAAATAATTTGGATGTCATTGTTTCATTACATCATCTGGTACCCATTTAGTTTCATAAAATTTTGGATTCCTCCAGTTAACTTTAACTATGTGAGTAGTCTTACTATGTATTTCATTATATATAAATCAAATATATATACTTTTTATTCTTAATGGTAAAGATCATGCTCTATTGGTATGACCTATAACTTTAGGGAATCTGCTGGACCGGGTATATACTGCCTTATGATAGATATATTGAACACATCATGAAATTGAGAGAGGATTGGGGGAAGCATCAAAAGATAAGTTATCATCTCGACTTTACTAAGAATCTAAAAGGGTCGATTATACCTTGGGATTAAAATTCATTTATTTTTTAATATCATAACCCTATTCCTTGAATAAATTCAAATGAAATTCCTTTTCACCAACTTTCACCCCCATATTTTACTAATTATATTCAGTATAAAATTTTTATTGACTATGAGCCGCATTGATATGTTGTTGAATGCCTATGAATTTCTCCTATATTTTCTAAACTATCATCTGTCAAAAAAACCTACTATTACCAAAAATCATCCTAGGACTTTTGAGTTATACACTTCATTAAATACACACATTTATAAGGAGAGTTATCTAAATTCATGAGTTAAAATTATTATTCTATGAAAACATGAATAGAGGATGGTGTTAATCCCAACATACATTGAAATCCACAAAAATTATCAATGAATATACTATTTTGTTTGTATGGTTCTCTTAGAATAATCGTATGTATGAGGATGATAAGAAGTACTAAAATTCAACCCATTGTAGAATTCACCAGAACATTGAGGTAAACCAGAGATCCTAATCAGATACAATAGAATTTGTTAATCCATGTATCTTTACCACTTACTTAATTTATATTATAGAAATATGGACAAGAGAAAAATCTTCTCATATAGTAATAAAGCATTCAAACTTTATAAGGTGCTTGGAAAAAACCCAAATAGCCATATGGTCTTTAGAAAATTTGGGAAGTCTAAAGTCAAAATCCAAGGTGTTATTTTCTCATTTACATTATGGTGTATGTAATAGTTCTAAAATCTATTTAGAAATTAGTCTCTTATCCTTAACATTCTTAAATACCATGAATCAAGATACATACACTATAATATCTCTCTTCATGTTGTCCAATTAGAAATACTTTCTTAGATATCTATACATTATCATAATTCTTGGATGAATAGAGAATGTGGATATATGAACTTCATCTAATAGCTTATAATTTAGTTCTAGTATTTATTAGACACTAACACAGTTACTCACACTTATAATTCCATGATAATTAATATTGAAATCAAAAAAAATTCATTCCATCTTTTGAAACTCTGTATAATCCTTTCACACCTCTTCAATATTCCCTTTGATAGATTATTGAATAGTAATTTGAGATAGATATCATTTCTCCCCTATATTTCATCTTTCCATATCCATCCGTTTTAAATGAGGAAATATTTTATCTTTTCTAATCCCCATCAAATTTTACAAAGCATCATCTGTCTGACTCAAAATATAAAACCCATTGTTTTCATTCCTAGGGTGGTAATGTATTGAGCGTTCACAATGTTTAATCAGCTCCATAAATATTCTCTAAGAAAAATTTTCTTCTTTATGAGGGAATAATTACTTTAAATTTTTATGATCAATACATATGTCAGACATTTCATCGTCAAGAAAATGCTTTCATTTCATTAAAAAAAGTTTATAAGTTAACTCCAAATCATGATTAGTGTAATTCCTCATGAACATTCAATTGTCATTTGGAATAGGTTATCACTATATCATTTTTCAAGAGGAATAATCACTATACCTTCATTAGTTCACCACTATATGTCACAAATGATTCTCCACGATAGGGTAAATTAATCACAACTTCACTAAAAAACATTTCATCTGTTTGTTGAAATTTTCCTCATATTCATTTGTCTGACTGATCTTGGTCCCTATACAAGTTTACTTGTAAAGTGGATTATAAAACAATGAGAAATTATACAAAAATCAATGTTAATATCAATCAAAACCATGAAAACCATTGATCTAAGTCAAATTGGTGGTTATGGTCCAACATTTAAAAAATTTCATCTATGATGGATCCACTGATATACCCTCTATGGAGATTATATGGCTGATAAATGAAAACTTTTGTGTCCAAAAAACATACTTTATAAATTTTTCATATATAATCCCCTTCTTTCTGGACTTCAATACAGTCCTAAGTGATCTCTATTGTAACACCCCCGGATGATAAAGTGTTAAATGGATAAATGATATGACTCATGTCAATAAGGTGTACCTTCCTTTTCGGGAGCCTGTCTGATTAGAACTCCACAGTTAAGCATGTTTTTCCTCGAGTAGTGATCAGGATGGGTGACCTCCGGAGAAGTTCCTCAGGGTGTGTGTGAGTGAGGACAAAACACATAGTAAAGGACATGTGTTGGCATGTGGGGACAATCATTAGTCATATGACCCGATCAGGCATGTGGGAGGGTCCCAAGGTGGGGACCACATGTCTATAGGGCAACTGGTGGTACCTGGCGGGCCAGGACCTGACGGCCATGTTAAGGCGGGGTGGATGTGCTTTCACGGGGACCCGGTTGTCACATTTGGTATCAGAGTTCCTCCTAGGAAGTTTCTCAGGGTATGTGTGAGTGAGAACAAAACACACTGGAAATGACATGTGTTGGCCTATGGGGACTGTCATTAGTCAGATAAACCGTTCAGGCATATGGGTGGGACCTAGGCTGGGGCCCACGTGTCTGCGGGGCAACTGGTGGGTGGGGCCCAGTTGCCGCATCTATGTTATTCCTTATTCTTGAAATATATAATAATATCATCTACAAAGACTAACACAAATTGATCAAGAGAATTCCCAAAGACATTAGTCCTTAAATCTATGAATATTTAGGGGGAATTAATAAGGATAAATATAATCACTTAAAATACCTTGTGTTCATACCTTGTATGGATGATTTTTTGGGGTGTGCCATTACATTTTACAATCAATTGATAGTATCCATATTGAAGATCAATCATGGAAAAAAAATTCAGACACATATTTGATCAAAAAATATCAATTCTTGGTAGAGGATACTTATTATTGATTTTCATATTGTTATGTTCCTAATAGTAAGTTCATTTTCACATTGATCATTATTTATTAATTTTAAAAAAAATTACACTCCAAGGTGATGCACTTGGTTGAATTAATCTCTTTTTAAGATTCTCCTAATATTACTTCTTTAATTCATGAAACTCAATTGGGGTCTTTTTATATGGAGTCATTGAAATATGTGTATATCTGTATATTAGTTTTACTGAAAATATAACTTCTTGATTTGGAGTTATACTAGACAACTGTTCTAGAAACTAATCAACAAACTATCATATAATAGGGACATCTTTTTTGTTGAGTTTCTTCCCAACCATATCAGATTAATACCCCATTTCAAAGTAAATCAAGACTCATAAATTGGATAAAATTTCCATTGGGTGTTCAAATTTAACATCACACTAGTATATGATAAAATTTTTGTTTTGAATATCAAATGTGACTTCCCTTCCTTGTAAATATATATGGTATTTGCATAATCAAAGGTAATCCATTCTCAAAATGAAATCAAATTCCACATTAATAGGATTTAAATAAGGCGCATTCTTACAAACCTAAACTTGAAACAGGAACGCCTCTATATTTTAGTTGTCATTTAAAAGAGTCCAATGACTTAGATAATTCCTAATTACCCCACATTAAATACAACAAACTATAAATGGATCCTAAGGATGAATTTTATTCCCCTCTATCTAACTCTTCATTTTTCCTCAAAAAATCATTACTATATTGTATTATTTTACACATATAAAACATTTTCATATTCCTTTAAGGATTTATCTAGGGTTTATATTTCCATATTTCAAACAAGATGGAAATTGAACTTTTTTTCATCAATGGTCTCCACCACTCTAGCTCACAACAAAATCAATTATTCTCCTCATTATTGAGTCTAGGAATTTGTTGATCTATATGATTTTAATCATATATAATTATAACTTATTATGCATAAACATAATATCTTACATTGTATTCATTATCCCAATGGGTTTCTCATAATCACCACATTTTCCATTTCATTCATCATTAACATGATTCTAATTTGTTCAAACCATTACCTAAAACAAAAAAAACATAGTGTGAGAAATTGTAATCATAATCGTGGAAAAAATTATATGATGTCTAAATCATGAAACCATATTTTCTATATATGGAAATTTTGGTTTTCAATAGGTTGTCCATGATCATCGTCAATTAAAATAGTAAATGTTTTTTTAAAAATAAAATATGAATTAACCCATTTTTATCCCCTCAGGAGTGTTAAACCATGTGCACAGTAAGGGAAACCTCATAGGGAACCAGAATGCTGGTCAAGACATACTCATCCAACTATTTTCAAGGTTATTAGCACTAAATTATTATAATAGAAAAAATCAAATTTATGTATCCAAATTGGGAGATTTTACTAGGAAAACCACACTCATTTATTTTCCATAACATAGGATTTTCTCCTCTACATAGGATTATACTAACGGTTCTCACAAAAATTTTATCATCTTAGTTTACAAAGGTATCTAAACATTTTTGGATACCTACTAAAGAAACAGATACTCTTAATAAATTAATATACCCAATTATTCAATTAATATTCATTAAATAAACTTATGATCCAAGCCAGAACCATAAAGTTTCAGTTTGTTTTGTAATATGGATAAATAACAGAATGATTCAAAAAAAATACGTATCATATTACACTAACTCTATTAAAAATTATCACCCTTATTAGATAGATTATAATTACAACTTTTCTTCCTATCATGGAGAAAATAAAACATAATAAAATGTCCTCTCATATTCTGAGTAAGGGTAAATAAGGGGGATATTGATGATTACATAAACATATGGTGAGAATAAGGGTATGAGAACATTAGTTAATCATTTTAAAACCATTCCATGCATATCATAGGTTATAATATTATTTCATGGTATAAATCTCCGCAGTTTGTATGATTGGAATCAGAATGGAATCAAAGAACTTCAACCATGAGATCATAATATTTACAAAAGACTAAAATGTGTGGAATTCATATAATCACGAAAAATAAATTCCCAATCCAAGGATCACATAAAATAGAATCATATTGGATGTGTTTTACTCCACATTACATCATATATTTATTCATGGTTCACTCACTACACTACCTTAGTATAAAATTTCCCTTACTAAATGAGATTCACTTCCCTTTAAAACCCTTATTATCTCATGAGATAACCATCATTACTCAACATATTGGATGGATATATAATTCTGGGCCCACCCATCACACAACTAAAATCATATATATTTGTTACAAAAGATTATAAATCCATTTGAATAGAATAAACCATTTAAATTATGTAGGTTTTATAAACCTTTTATCAAATTATCTTACCATAATCTATAGAAAAGTAACAACTTTCATTAATTATTTATCATAAAATAATTAAAAAGTTGGAGAAAAATGTGTTTCATATAATCTTTCATTAATCATTA
Organism: Viscum album; assembly: GCA_963277665.1. Classification (NCBI taxonomy): domain Eukaryota; kingdom Viridiplantae; phylum Streptophyta; class Magnoliopsida; order Santalales; family Viscaceae; genus Viscum; species Viscum album. Next base: position 74,705,567 of record OY728127.1, on the reverse strand, counting down.
TAATAATAAGCCATAAAAATAATTAAAATGATAGGTATCATTTGATCATATCCCCAGTAAAGTATATGTAATTTCAAATGATGTCATCTTATATAAAAATACCATTAAAAGATATCTAGAATATTTATTAAGGAAAATACCCTTTTAATTTTGAAATCGTATCTTTAAAATATAAAAATTTACAAAAAATAAATGGAAATAATTTTTATTGAAAAGATTCTTAGAAAACATGGTAATAGAAGAAAGTTTTTTCTAACTAAAAATACAAAAATTGTTTATTTCTCCTTAAAATCATTATTTCGATATCTAGAGTAATTGAAGAGAGAGAAATGAATGAAAAAAATCATGTAATCTATAGAAATTAAAAAATTATAATAATATTCATATCATTATTGACAGGTAGGTGGTTAAATTTCATCATTATAAACTTAATCATAAACAATCATAGTAAACAATGAGATTGTAACATAAAACCCTTACTACCTTGGTAATATCTGAATCAAAACCTCAAGAAAGTGGGAAATTCATATGGTTTAAATACACATAATTTTCACAAAAAAATAATAAAATACATAAATTATTATTGTATACACCACATAAAGAAAATATGTGGTGAATATGATATATGTCTCACGTAAATAAAAGCGAGATGAGAAACTCTTACTTTGTGTTTGAATTTTTTGAAAGTAATTTAAAATAATATATAATAATTATAAATATATTATAAATATAAATTGTAACAATTACATAATTATAATATTATATATGATCAAATTATGACATTTCCTTATCCATTTATTAACAATTCCTTAACAAAATGGTCATTTTTCAGTTGCAACTCTTTCATTTTTTATGAGAATTTCAGCCTATTAATTCTGATCCTTATACTTTGATCATTTTTATATTATCTATATAGTTTTAATCAAGATATAAATATAATATATATTAATTATATATAAATTTGGACTCAACAACATACCCTATAGATAGAAAAATGAATTTCATCATTCAAGGATATGGTAGGTCATACATACGAATGAACACTCTTTTCACCTTTCAATGGATGGAACAAAAGATAGATAAATAATAATTTTCCATTATATAATCACAGTTATATAAAAAAACATATATATATATATATATATATATATTAAATCCACCATTATTACCTTCTAAATAAACTGCTGATGAAAAATGAATTATGCCGCCACATGGGGATGGTAAGTCATACAAACACACAATGGATGTTTTCTGTTTTCGTGTAATGGAATGAAGGTTGGTAATGGTTGTTACATAATAATAATAAAAACTAGTTTTATTTTAAATAATTGATTCTATTTATTTTAATTTAATTTGATGATTTATAGTGTTTTGAAGAGGAGATACAATTGAAAACACTGGGTTAAGAGTTATTCCTCTTCATTGAGAAACCCCTTTTGACATACACCTTAACACTTAAAAAGTATTGTATTTTGGAAGCTCAATAAGTTATATAATTTGGTTAAAAAAACTAGGGAAATATTATTGTGGATATTGAACAATATATATTACTCAAAAGGAGGGGTAATAAAGGATAATAGGTTCCATAGGGAGGACAGGGGAACTCTAGGATTTACTAAAAGTATTAAACTAATATAAATTTATTTTAAGGTTTAATAGGATAAAAATTTATAATTTTAAAATATATATTGATGATAAATTTAAATCATCTCATGAAAAGATATTTAGACAATTTTACATGATTTTGTAACCCTTATCAATTAGTCTTAACAACCTCATTAACCTTTTTGACAATTACCATGTTATCAACGTCTTTTACTCCTAAGGGGTCTTGAAATTTTCTATAAAATGAAAACTGACCCATAAATGAACCATGGATGATATTTTTAACCATATCCCATTAACATGGTTTATATAGTATTTTTATTAATTTTAATTAATTTAATATAATAATATTTACTATAAAATTTCATTAATGCCATTTTTTAAAATTCAAGAAATATTAAAATATAATATGTTCTTAAATCATGTAAAATGGTAAAAATTTTATATTAATTCGAATAATATTAAAACATTATCGTGATATAATCATCCAATAAAATTTTATAGGTTTAGATATAATTTTCAACCATATCTTTTAGTTTGACCCCTTGGTTAATGAAGTATAACCTTAAATGTGTTAATGACTTTTTCAATATTAATATGGTTATAATTTTAATTATCCGATGAAAATTGGAAAACTAATAGACAAAAGAATAAATTTAACTCTAGTTATAATCCTTATATTCCTCTTGAAAATAGTTTTTTATTTTTATATTAATTATTAATATATATTTAACACAAAATTCAATTAATGTCATTTTAAAAACAATTCACTTAATTTTGCTTTGAAAATAACTAGATAGTAATGGAATTTGAACATAAGACCTTAAAACATACATAATAGGTTATATTTACCTGAAAGTATTATTAATCAAAATTATAAAATCAAATATTATTAATTATAATATTTGTTTAAAATCATTTATATTTTTTTATGTTAATTAAATGAATATTTTTTCAGAATTGTGAATGCACTAAACTAATTATTAAATCAATAAAAAATAAAAATAAAGTATCATGATAAAAAAAAATTAATTATATATAACATTAATATTTATAAATAAATGTATCATCTTTTTATCCCTCTATAAAAAATATATATATATAAAAGTCAAGAGAGTGACATTTTGTATTTATTTTTTTCTTAAAATAATATAAACTACATTATCAAAGGAAAATGGAACAAAAATATGAAATATTATAATTTTTGTGGTATATGGTTTAATGTATTCTATAAATTTATATAAAATAATGTTTTAGGTCGACTTTGTGGCCTTATCTCATTATTTTAGCCCTATTTAACTCATTTTACCCTTATTGAGGTTACAAAGATTTACCATGATTACTATTCATATTGACCAAAAATAAAAGTAGCCTATTTACCAAATTTTATCCTTATTATTCAAAATATGGTTTAAATTTTTCAATATTTACGCTCTACATGTGATATAAATCAATTTTTATATAAATGTATAAAATGTAAAGAAAAAACATTTTTAGAAAAATGAGTTTTTTGTATAAAAAATAACTTATATAAGAATCAGAAATATTTATTATTAAAATTCAATTAATTAGAATATTATAAATAAAATTTTATATATTTCACTTTAATAATAAATCTAAAATATTATTATACCTACAAATTACTTTATTTAATAAAAATAAAATATGGTATTTCAAACAACCCAATTTTTTCATTATTCACTAAAACATCAATAATTTTTGGAAAATACCCAAATTTCTCCCTGATTTCATTTTTGTATACTAATTTCAAAAATAAATTTAATTTTTTTCAAATAAAATTCAATAAAAGTAGAGGAGTTAATTTTATCATTTTCTCATAAAAACCAATAGAAATTGTTCTTTGGAAAATAATATTTTTAAAATATATAATGGCATTACAAAAAATCAAAATCTTATCTATTAAGATATTTTATTTATAAAAAACCTACATATATTTTTTTAATATGTATTTATTAAAATTCAATATTCTAATTTAACAACTATGTTATAGTGCTACACCGTATTATGGTTTATTTAGCCATGTGTCTCAGTTTATGAGAATCTATCAAAGAAATCATATTTATTTGAAGATAAATATATCCTAAAATCATGGGGTTATATAATAGGATCATGGGTACTCTATATGTTTTATTGGAAAAAAATTCTCTGTATATAGAAGATATTTATTTGGTGGGGTGATATTAAAATTTCTTTTAATTTATATTCTCCAAAAACCTAGACAGAGGATCATTCACATTAATTTTATAATTAATACTTTTATAATTGGGATAAATGATAAACTAGTATTTGGATCCTTTTAAATATTATATTATGATGTTTTTAAAATCCTTTTGGATTAAATTTTCTTTGGTAATGATTCATGTTTATTATCCCTCTAGCTATGATCAATTCTTTCTCCTTTGATCTCCATGAAATGTGAATTGATTTCAGGGTGCTAACGTGGAGTGTCAACTAATTTGTGTTTTTTATCTTGATCTCTCTAAGATTCTTTGGTCTTGAAAGAGTTATTCTCAATTTTTAAAAGAAATAGAGGTGGAATTCAAGATAGAGAGATAGAGAAAGATAAAAGCCTTTTGTGCACAATGATTCACTATTCTCAATTTTTGAGTAACCCTATACAATTAACATAACAACCCTTTAATAGAGGTAGGGTTTATGTAAAAATATTATTTAATTTTGTGTTGGAAAATAAACAATATTATAACCTTCACTAAACCCCATTCCACATAAAAATATTTTTATTATTTTAATTTTTCGGTGTGCCTGAAAACTTGCACAATAAAAATTACTATTTTACCAGCATGTAAAATAATATTTATAAGAGGAATTGGTATTGGTCCATTAAAACTACCGGACATTTATTGAATACCTGAATAGATATTTTATTCATAAATAAATATTTTTATCCACAAACCATCAAATGAATATTTATTATATATTAAATAAATTAAATAAATATATTTCATTCACCGTCTGATGAATAATTATTCATTTAATTTATCTGATCAATAATACACAAATAAAAATATTCCCTGACCCTAAGAACAATAAGTATTCCATTAATTAAATTGAAATATAATTTGATCAATATCAATGTAAACAATAGGTGTGATACCCTCTAGTATTCTTTCTTATTGGCATTAGGTGGTTTTGTTTAAAGCCTAAGATTACTATCTACCAAAGGCTCACAGGACCTAAGCTAAATAACACAGCGTCATAGCATCGAAAACCACATAAAAGAACACATTTTGTAATATAATACATGTATCTCATTATATCATCAAGTAGGTTTTGCATCATTATCAGAAACCTATATGCATGATATTTATTTCTTTGACTATATAAAATAAACATCATTACACATTGGCCATGGAATTTATGTGGTAGTCATATTTCATTCAAAGTAAAGAGATAAAAACTTATATAAATTGGGAAGGGGAAATCATTCCATGACTTATCAGTAAATAAAATTTCATTTATGACTTACCCAACATACCCAACTTTCTTCCAACATATGGCATGATCACCCATCGTGAAAATTACAAAGTAAAAACTTCATGGGAAGAATCTCTATCCACTAATGAGTACTCACACATAATAGTATGTGTTCAATGTTCCATTTCATAGTAAGTTATCTTATATTAGTACTTGTTCTAATAATACCAACATACAATTTCAATGTTCTCATAATAGTAGGGAACTACTATGCCATTTTTCAATGTGACATATAATCTATGATATTATAAAATCAATGTTATGAAGAAGAATAGATAATATGTGATAATATATTTATATTTATATTTATATATTCTAATATACATTAAATTTTAAGTAAACAAGTTAATTTGTTCTTGGAAACCAACACAAAAAAACTCCCAAATTCATAAGCTCATATAACTAAAAACTAGTTATTTCTCACATGTAGAGACATGATTCTACTAAGTATGGCTATAACTATTAGTCCTTTCACATTTCTATAGATGTTTTTGGAAAATGTAACTTGTAATTGTGGTAAATCTATTTAATGCAACATTACTATCTAGAGAAAATCCTTCAAGTGAGGAAATAACCGAGTATCCACCTACTTTTTCTGTGTCAATTTATTAAAATCCTAAATAAATAAAAAATAAAATATTATCTTGATAATTATAATACTCTATTCTAGAATAAATCAAAATAAAAATAAGGCACTAGTAAACCACTCTTTAAACTATATCCATAGTCATAATGTACTCAGATATTGCTGACATGGATATCAATGGACTTAATGAGTTTTTCTCTCATATTACCTTATGATTTTCTGTGATACTATATAAAATTTAAGTAAATAAAGTCAAGTGTTCAATACCCCTGATCACTACTATCCCCACTTCTCCAGAAACAAAATAACTCATCCATTTCTACTTTGTAAATCTATTTAGGATAGTTTTATTTGTAATCAAATACATTTTTTTCTGATCCTCATGAAATTCACATAATATAAATCTTGAATTAGTATTATCAAATTTGAGTACATATCATGGACCATGAGATAAATTCATCACACTTAAACTGGTGAAATTATGTTAATCTAAATAATCTTTCAATGCCTATGCATGTCCTAATAGAAGGATTGTATGATAAAGAATCATTCTTGATTTTTTTATAACTTTTATTTTTCAATATTTAATTAATATATGTATAGTGAATAAATTGGTAAAACTCGTGGATCTATCTTATAGATATTTTTTCCAAGATCATTGTTACAAATTCAATCCATACATGTATAAATTTTATTCCTTATCCATAAAAAAATTTTGGACACAACATTTTTTTCATATGTTATCAATGTACTTGTCTTTAAAAATTATAGTTCTCCCACTAACCAAATTGAGACAAATTTTTCAAACTCATTTAAATATATATATATATATTATCACTATACATTATTTATTCATAAATTAATATGTTTAATATACTTATCTTATTTGAATTTATTGAAATCATGGACTCTTTTAATTTATGCAAAGTAGGCATACGTCATTGGGTATCCTTTTGGTCACATAATATATATATCTACCTTAAGGTTTCCTATAAGTGAGGTATCCTTGAAAATAAATATCCCAATATGGTGATCATAGAAATATTATTTGAAAGAGTACAATTTAATAAGTATTTTATTCATGATAATTAGATTATCAGTTTTTTTATATACTTGACATTTCAAAAATCAATCATGATTTTTTTGTACCATCTTTTTTCATATCTTTCTAGTTTCTCTTAAATAATTACTACTAGTATCATGTCAAAGAAACATTCCAAATAGGCAGTTCAACAATCTTGATATATAGAGACTATTTTTGGAATATATACATAATTTTAAACTTTACCATATTACCATTTACTAATGAATTGTAGGAATCATTATTATAAAAAAAATAATACAAGTATCATCCACCAAGGTGAATATAAACCACCTCTGTGATTAAAAATACTATGTTGTATGTGTTATTGGAACAACTAATCCCAATAAGCTCAGTGGTGTCTCATATTCCTATGACAACCCTTATGAAAGTAGAGATTTATCCCAAATAATTTAGGTCTTATCCCACTATCATTAAAGTGATGATCTTCCATTAAGTAAATATTTTCTGTCTTGTCTGTATGTTAACAGCCTTAGTGGATATGGGATCATTAACTCATATGCACCTTAGTGTTTTTATGATTTTTGTAGCTAAGGATGGATTTTAAAAAACCAATTTCTAAAAATACGTATATTGGTGTTATAAATTATTCCCATCATAAAACATTTTATATGATATCCATTAGATATTATAGTTTGAATACGGTTAGTTGTTGAACTTTTATTTACAAAATTTGTCTCAAAATGAATAATTGAAGGTTTATAATATATATAAGCTTCATAATTTATCATTCTTTTTCTACCATCATTACATTAATATATGGAAGGAAATATTTGTTATAGATAACCTTTAATCATCATACATGATCAATGATTAATTGTATAATATATTCTCTCATAAGTGAGATTTTAGTTTCCACAATCTTTACCAATATCACTCATTTACTTTAATGATCATTTCTATAATTTATTAATGGAATCTCATGAATCATAATAAGTAACATTTATTTTAGAATGGTTCATGTGTCAATTTTGATCCAACTCTAAAAATAATTGTGACACACCATTATTTATAAAGTTTCCATTATCTAAAACATTATAAATATTTTAATTTTATATTCATTATCTTATCTAAATTGAGACTAAAACACTTATATGGGTATAAAAATATTAATTGATTTCTCTTTTATTGGATAAATAATTACATTTCTACAATCAGGTAAGAGTCTTATATTTATATTAATCATTAATTACAATAGATATACATACATCAAAATTAATTTTACTATTTATTTAGTATCGTAATAACATAACAACATTTATCCAAAACAAAAAATAATTTTTTTTCTAGATAGAAACTAATATAAATATTTTTCTAAAAAATATTACAAACATGAATCAATCAAATACAAAAATGAGAAATAGTGACCACCCCTTGGATGGTGGAGTAATTACCCTTATAAGAACATTTTGAGTTCAATCTATAACAATTCAATTCATTATAATTTCATTTATTTAAATACCTATATTTTGTTTTAATATTTTTTTAATACACCATCATTGAATAGAAACTTTATGAATATACTTCATGTGGTTTATATTATTTTCCTCTTCAATCCATTGTAATTTCTTTTTGAGTGTCAATTATATCAATTTAAGAAGAAAATAGCCACATATTTATTCATTTAACTTTGAATATTTTTTCTCACTGAAGGATTTCATGAAGTATACTTTAACTTTAGATTATCCCAGATATCTTCATCCTTGTATTTCTAAATTTTCACAGAAGGTAGTGGAGAAAATTGTTTCAACATATCCTTATCTATTTGGTGGAGTATCTAGAGAAGAATCAGGATTGACTTATACATTTATTTTATCTCGTCTTGGAAAAATAAATATTATATTAATGGTAAGGATAATAACATAATATTAATAGAAAATTCTATAACCAATTGGAACCCTAATTTACCAACTGATCAATATGCCCTAGTATTTTGAATGTTTGAGCATTATATAGATTACCTTCTTCAAGTTTACACTAATATAGTTCTTTGGAAATCATTTTTATTTCTAGTCGTTACTAGTATTTTTCAATATAATAGATATTTCATATTATTATATAATCATCAATGACTTATGTTTTGTCATCAAATATCTTTAAATAGTTGATAATATAATACAATTTACATTTTAAGAATCCTCAATATCTATATGGTAGGCATCGTTTTTATCTTTTATCACCTCCTAGGGTGGTTCAATATGAGTAGGGGATTCTGACACAAAATACAAAATTTTTTGAAATAATGAATCTTATAAATGATTATACCATATCTGATAATTTTTATTTATAATTACATACCCCAAATTAAGTAATGATTTATCATTTTGGGATTTTCTTTCAAATTTATAAACTAATTATAATAATTGATTAGTAATTTACCTGATTAAAAATTATGTGATAAATAATAATAATTAAATTTTTTTAAATCTCCCAATATTTTATCATACCTCAACATCCCTCACAATTTAACATTTAATGTATTTCTTCTTGGAAATTATAGAGGAAAAGATCAATATACCACGTCAAATAATTGTAAAGAGGGTTATTCAAGATACTTGATGGTATTTAGGTTATTAATTAATTTCTTACTGTGGGATTCCATCTCGTTCATCTTATGTGTGAATACCTAATTAAGAAATTCTAACATGGATTTCATCAACACATTCCTCCAAATTACACCAATTATAGAAAGGGATACTCATCATGATATAAATTCTTTAAGTTAACACAAAACATTTATATTTACTCCCCTTATAAAATTAAGTGACCCAATAATGGTTGGTCAAACACTTCGTTGTATAGGTTTCATTTCTAATAATGTAACGTAAGCATAATTTTGACATAATATTTAGATGAGGGATTTAATTTCATTTGAAAAAAATTATATCTTTTCTCATCCTTTATATAAATTTTAAACATTAAATGGATATTTCTTAATTAAAGAAGCATGTCGGACAAAATATTTATGCACAATCCATTTATATTAATTTTGTCATTTCACGTTAATTAATTTATTTATGTGATCAAAGTTTGCATCCATAAAATAAATAATGCATAGATATAAATTAATAAATTATCAATGGTTTATATAATGCTTCATTTATTGAGTGGATAATAAATGAAACTTTGACCCAGTGAAATTAACTCATTGTATCGGTTTTAGTGTGAGTTGCATCATTCCACATTTCCACCTAAGTATCATCTATGTTTTCATCATCTAGGATCCTTTGTGAACTGCATACATGCACCTAGGGATACTCCAACTATTATATATATTTATAACCTACACACCGGTGAAGGAAACCAAAGTATTGGTTAAGGGAAATTACAAAAATAACCTTGAACACATAAGTCTTATATAAAAATGGAGGGATAAATGACTAGAAGACCCTTATATTTAATTTTGTAATTAATATTCACAATCTCATTCAACAAACTAAATTAAATAATTCCATCACATATGGAGGTCATGGTCAAGCTCATGAACGGTCGTGCACATGAAATGAATAATAAAATGTATAACTGATTAACATTAATTTCTATTCATTATTTATTATTATGATAATCACACTAACAATAATTAATTTAATTAATTGTTTATTAATTATACTTCTTCTTAATGATAATTTGAATTATCTTGTAGATACCCATCATTCAAAGCATTTAGGGAAAATAATCATCAGATCCAATATTGATAGATTGTTATAGAAAATTAATTGAGAATTGAAATATTATTTAAAACATTTATTAAATTGTCAAAAGAAAGATATAGGTCCATCAATAAAATAATTTTTTCATGTTACAAATATCAATTTAATGTAATTTAACAATTTAATGTAATTTAATTCTATAATTTATTAGGATACTACATGGAGTGTACTTACAAGCTCCATGATATGTACCTTGATTAATGTGTACCTGATATACATGCTTTAGGATTCAGTGTGTGACTCAGAAGGACAACATAGTGTGTACAAGCTAGCTACACATATTGTATCTCCTAATCCATGTGTATATACAACCCTCCAAAATAGTTGTTGTGTTCCTTATACACATGGCCACACGATGTGTACGAAATCTACACGTCATTTTTCCTTCTTTTTATGTGCCCTATTTAATCACTCAATGTATGAGAATATAATTTAGAAACCAGAATTAATATAATACACATCTTATATGCCAACTACAAGTCTTTTACTCCTTTAATTTTCAAGTCTGTTAGTCTCATGCAATTTTGACCTTGAATTTGACCACATGGTTACCGAAATTTTTTCACTAAATCAAATAGAGTAAAAAATTTGTATGCTAGCTACATGCCTTGTAATATGAAAATAAATGTATGAAGATGTCCTGGTCAGCACATTGTGTAATAAATAAATCATATGAATCTTATTGTTTTGGACATCGTGTATCTCATAACATGTCCACATATAGTACACTTGGGTACACAGCTTGTACTCCAACTACACATCCTACAATATCTTGATATCCGAACACAATCCTTGGAAGTTCCCAATAGAATGTATGGTCTTTATTCGTCTTTTCTTAATCATTTAATAAAACATAATTTTGAATGATGGTAACTAACATTTTAAAATCATGTTAGTTAAAATGGATTTAAAAAGAAGAAAATGAAATGAAATATTTATCTATAAGTGTGCATATAGATCAAACATCAAATGAAAAATTTTAAATTTGAAACATGACACATTTAATACCACTTGAAGGATCCATGAGCAGTTGAAGTGTATTTCGGAGAATAAAGTTAAAATTTATTTTAATTTTTACATTCCGGAATACCCAATTGACAATATTCTATATGAAATTTTTAATTTATTTATTTATTATTATATTAAATGGTTAAATCATCTTAGGAGCCATTATTAGTTGATTTTTTTTATCCTTTGAACACCTTTTTAGGTTAATTTCATTACAAAGTAAAGTTTCACGTGTATAATATCTCTATAAATGATCCACATGTGCTCTTTTGATCTTCATGAAATGCCAACTGATTTCTGAGTGCTATCACAGCGAATCAATTCTCTTGTGTTTTTATTATTGATTTCTCCAAGATCTTTCATCCATTATGAGTTGTTATCATTATTTATTATAAAAGATAAGGAATTAGAGAGTGGGGAGAGACATCCATTGTGTGTAATGATTCTCCATTCTCAATTTTTGATTAACCCTGCAAAATATAAATAATCATCTATATATACAAATATGGTTTAAATTAATGTCATATTTAATTTAACCAACCATTAAATAGTATTATAATCTTTATTAGACTGCATTCCATATATTATTATTATTGTTATTGTTATTATTTTTTTAAGTGTGTTCAAACCTTCAGAATAACATATATTATTTTACTAGTTATAAATTAATATTTTTCATCAAATGTAATATTGGTTTGTTTGAACTCCTCTACATTTATTGAATACGAGAATAAATATCTTATTCAAAATAAAATATTTTAATCATTAAACGAAAAAATAAATATTTATTAAATATTCAATAAAATAAATAAATAAATTTTATTTATAATAAGGTATATAAATAATTATTAAATTTATGTGATCAATAAAATATGAATAAAATTATTCACTATCCTTGAGAATAACATTTTTTCCATTAATTAAATTCAAATGGAAATTTTTCAAGATCAATGGAAAAACCTAGTCTGTGACGCCCTAGGAACATTTTTTGGTAGCATTAGGTGGCTATGCCTAAAGTACAAGATTACTATATAAAAATGTGTCAAGTCACAAAATATAGAGAACTTAATATCACAATTTTTAAAACCACATCTGAATGCTCACAGTGTAATATAATCTCGTTGTCTCAATATATCATCCAGAATGTTGCACATCTGTATTATTAACTTATATTCATGATACATCTTTCTTTAAATATCTAAAATAACAGTATTAAGCCATGGAAATAGAATTTATTTGATAGAAATATTTCAAAAAAAGGGATGATATATCAACTTCTATAAAGAGAAAATTGAAAAATACTTCCTCGAAATATTCATTAATAATATGTCATTCATGATGCTCCTAAAGACCCCTATGTCCCAACAACATATGGCATGATGGTTTTTGTCATTAATTCTATGTTCATTGATCATGTAACTCATTAATGATCATATTAAAGTCTAAGGACCATTAAACACACTGATATATCGTAATATATGATGAAGAAAAACAAAATGAATTATAACCAGCGGGTATGTTCTCATAATCTCCAATCATACAGATTTCTAAGTAAAAAAATCTTGAAATGAATCCTCATTAAATATGAATATCAAAACCTTATAATCTAAGAAATATATTCCTTTTTATAGTAAGTTATTCGACCATAGAATAATTTTTAAGAATATTGTCATAGAATTTCTAGGTTTTCATCATAGCAGGGAACTGTTATGACCCATTTCAATACAGTAGATAAGTCAGAACAGTTTCACATTAATGATATGAAGAAGAAAAATAAATATGTGAAAGTTTATTTAAATTAATATTTAATTATTTTAATATACTTTTAATATTAGGTACAAAATAAGATGGATCTAGGGAACTAACTCCTACAGTTTCTCTCCCATCACCGAATATGGTAGAGAGTGAGTCATACATTGAAGTTTGAACATCCTCATCCAAGGAATCTACTAGCAATTCCTAGGATATGATATATATTCTACTGAGGTTTAAATTGGACTTATGGCATCATGACATTATAGACTCAATAAGATATGGAATAATCCTATTTATTTTATGGATATGAAAATTGTTATTACCTCATCTTTGATTGGGGTTTCTTTTGGATCATGTCTCCCATTGGGTTTCTTTTTTCTGCTTCACTTATGTGTGGAGATTAATACCTTCTTGTTTTTATCCATTTATGATGTTTTTCCTCCCTTCTTGGGAATTTATCCAACATGTCATATCTTATGTAGATGATAGTTATATTGGTGGATATTTGGGAGGACTTGTGGAAGGTGGTGTGTTGTTTTACCCGGAGAATATGACAATATATGATGGTCAATTCATGAGATCGTGTGTAGAGATCACTCCTTCATCATTAGAAGCTTATTTAGGTAGGGGAACACTATTTTGTTGGGATTTTATTTTTTCCCAACTTTATACTAGGATTATTTTGTTGTAATTTTATTCTTACCTACATATTCTTGTATTCGTTCAATTACAATATAGTTGTTCTAGTTTCAATTTTTATCCTTATACTATTGTGGGATGAAGTATTTGTGTGGGTACATTAGGATAAGGCCTCCCATCATGTAAGATATATCTAATCAATGCTTGTCTCCAGCCACTAGCCTATTAGAAATGGTCTTGTGGTGTCACACTCAGCATAACTTAATGTCAAGTGAGGCCTTAGTTGTTTAGATCATGAAAATTTTCACAACTAAGAAAATTACTATATAGAGGAAATTAAAATTCTCAATGTCAATATTTTTTAACAAGACAAAATGATTAATTGTTTTGAAGAGAAATAAGATACAGTGGAAGAAGAATTAAATAAAACACAATCATGGTTTCTAGAAGGTAAAAATTCCATAAAAAATATGAGAGATTAATATACCAAAGAAGTATAAGTAAATTCCAACTCATCAAAATGTTTTGAGAATTCCTTCTCAAAAACTTATATGAAATAGACACCAGTGAACCATAAGAATATTAAATCTATTTTCTCTAATAGTGTAGGTTCTAAAGGTAAATTTGGGTATATTTGGATTAAGTTATATCTATAAAAATTAAATTTTTCTTCATGGGAATCTTCATACACCCAAATAAGGTAAAGTTCCTAATGGAAAATAAATAAGCATGCCTTGAATTCACATGGGTAGGTTGAATAATTTGAAAGATAAATTCATATTTTTTTGTGAAGATAGAGTTTTAGATGTTTTCCATTTTGATGTATTCAATGTTTCTGTAATTTTATGTGTTCTTGTATAATATTTAATTTTATTAAAGTTAAAGGATTCATGAAGTGATCAGAATCATCTTCGAGACAATGAGAAACAATTATAAGAAGAGTCAAGGTTTAAATAAAAATATATCAATATTACCAAATCAAAATAAATTTTATTAAATTGAAAATATCTATAGAATAATATTTCAACAATATAATTATGTTAGGCACTTTTAGATAACACTTCTAGATCTATAGTGTCCCATGTTTTTTGACAGGAAGAAATTTTTGTAAAGGAACACAATTTTTCAATTTGGGTTGTTAGACTAAATTGTAATATATGATTAATAATGTAGTTATGAGATTTGGTATACTATAAAGTGTTTATTTTATACTTTTTAAGGTTCTATAGGTATATTTGGTGTTCCATCATGTTTCAGGAGAGTCAAACCCTAAAACCTCAAATTTGGAGAAGGTTGATAGGGGCATAAGTTATGTCTAAAACCATGATGTGCACTAGAAGAAATCATGTGGTTAATCAAGTGGATGTGGATTACTTGCACAGTTTTTTCTAAC
Source organism: Viscum album (assembly GCA_963277665.1). Classification (NCBI taxonomy): domain Eukaryota; kingdom Viridiplantae; phylum Streptophyta; class Magnoliopsida; order Santalales; family Viscaceae; genus Viscum; species Viscum album. The sequence continues at coordinate 74,690,253 of OY728127.1, read as the reverse complement.
CATAAAAAAATATCCTCATATAATTAAAACTACTATAGGTTTCCTGAGGGATGGTAAATTCATATTTTGTACATACTTTCCAAAACAATTTGCATGAACCATATGAGTCACCTTTCTGGGTATTGGCTAAAGCACGGCTGGCACATGGTTTGGAAAACTTTGTGGCCAAACCATACACCTCGTTAAAGGGATTTTAAATTACCATTTTCCCCTTCCTCCTTATTTTTATTTTCTTCCTCTTCCTATCCTCTAACATGAACATAACAATCCTCCCATGGAGGTCCTCCTATTCTCTATTAGGTATAAAGACATATCCTCCATTCAGAGTTTTTTTAACCATATTTCATCATGTTTGAAGTGTATTGGTGAGTCTTATACTCATAATTCATCCTTTATAGATTTTGTTCCACCTATTTATTTTTGATAGAACTATACCTTTCTTCAAGGTGTCGGTTTATTTCATCAATTTCTATCAAACTGGACCAAATAAAACTTTCATATTTGATGACTGGACCAGCCTAGGTATAAGGAAGTTGAACTATAGCTTTTCCCTCAATTTTTAGTTGATTTGTTAATTAATTATTTTTTCCATGCACCATTATTTTCATGTGATTTCTCTTAGATGTGATGTCTAATTTCAAACACCTCATTCATCAATTCATATAGACCTTGTGTGGTAAATGAAAATTTTTGATGATCTTGGCCCATAATTTTAAAAAAAACCATAAGGGTTATTTCAATTAATGATTTTAATTAATTAATTGTTTTCAAATAAAATCCTTCATTGAGCTGAAATATATTTAAAAATGTGATGTGTTGGTTAATTGGAATGTGGAAGGGTGTATCCATCCACTATACTATCACCTAGTGACCAAACAATATCCTTTATTGTTAAGTCCTAATTCAAATGGAACACACTAGATGATTTTGTATGGAATGGATGTTGGAATGTCATATATTGTATCATTTAATTTATGGTGTTATCTTCCAAGTTAAGTACACCATGAATTAACATATTTATCAAATGCATAGTATTTCTAAAAATGGAAATTAAGACAAAATGAACCAAATGAAATGTTATGCGAATGGATCACTTTTAATATCCTTGTAATGGGTTGTGGCATGATTATAGATATGGAAATTATTATTCATTACATGAAAAGGAATATAGGAGTGGGGATATTGGAGTAAACGTTTTAGGCGATGTGGCCTGATTAACTAAATGGCCCAAATTATTTTATAATACATGAATTATAATGATGCATCGTAATGAAAATGGTCTTCCACCATATTTAAATTTAATTGCATAAGTTAATTAATAATTCCTTGAGTGATACTCAGGTTCCTTCTTATGTAATTCCTCGGATGGGATCATAGGATATTAATACTATATTATTCCTTTAGTGATGCTCAGATTTCTTTTTTCGTAATGTTAAGGGAAGTCTCATGGGATACGTTTTTTATATTCCACTGTGAGAGATACTTGGTATTCCTTAGATGGGAAAATTTTGTGGATTCTCTACCCCCTTATAAGAAATATCGGTTACCTTGGGGAGACACCTTGGGTGATGTTAGTGGCTAGATGGTTATACTTTGTCATGAATGATACTAATCCCCCTTTTGAGATACCAGGGATAATCTCGGAGGGATTCATCTTCACTCTATACCGGCAGTGGTAACTGGGATTCCATTTTTGTATTTACTTGAATGGGCTTTTATGGTGTTTGTTATTTATAATTCCAATGAAGTAATACATGGTACTCATATTCATAACACCTTGGATGTGATCAAGTTTCTTCTTATCAAAATAATATGATGACTTTTATAGAAAAGACTAATGATGCATGGTTGTTTTCTAGGGATGTGTCCTCCAAGACAAATCACATGCTTGGGTTCATCACATCTCTTGATACTCATTTTTTGATGACCCATTAATATACCTATAGAGTATATGTACATATTTAATTTAGTTAAAATACATTCTAGATGAGGAAAAATAATTTATGGTCATCCAGGTTTTCTATAAAATCTTTAGCCATCCAATTTACTTTTATTTATTTACTAATTTATCGATATACCTTCACACTTCGGTACATCATATTCACACTCAGGATTATTATTTAGACCATATTGGTGGTTTCTTATTTAGTATATCTCACACCCTTCTTGGGACACCATTTCACTAAGGTACTCAAGAATACCTCATGTTCGCAGGTCCTTTGGATTGTGGTTGTGTTTTCATGCTTTTACCTGGGAGTTAGGAGACCAAGCATGGGCCATATCTTATGATGATCATGGAGATAACCTAGTGGTTTCTTATTATTTTACTTATTTATATATTTTATTATACTACAATATGTATCCTTCCAACTTGTACCTTTTATTTTCATCTGGGTATGCATTCATAGATGTGTATTCAGATTTGGAAACTTCTATTTAGTTATCATATTTTTTCTTTTATTGATTTGTCATTTATTAGTATTTCTTTCACTTTTACTTTTTTATTTATATCTGATATATTGATGTGATACTCTGATCGTGAGGGTATTGTCTCCCCACAGTACCACTATTAGACCCTGTTTTCTAGTCTCCAGCCTCTGGTGTATGGGGAGGCGCACTTGAGGCCATGTGGAGGCTCGTCCAGCTACTGGTTTCATTGTCATTTATGTCGGGATGTTACAAAATGGTATGAAATAATTATTCTCATTTTTCTTACTATTTTGGGATGGTTGATAAGTTATTTGGATAGTTTCAGTTCTTTATAAATAGTCAATACTAGGAATGATCAACAAACACATGGGGAAATCCCAAGTAGCCAACTATGGTACTGTTGTTCATGATGATCATTGTTACAATTATTTAGGGTTTCACCAGGACGTATTCTTGTATATTATCTACATACTGATTTATGTTATTTATGGTATTTTTCACTAGGCCGAGTGTGGAAAGGATATAACATTACATCCATCATTATAGACATTTTGGAATTCACATGCCATGAATATTTCATTCCATGTACATTGCATTTCTTGGTTGTTTGAGCTTTATTGATGTGCCTTGTGTGTTAATTAGAATGTCCATTATATAACATATTAGGTATTTTAGAAACATAAATAGTTTCAATAATTTTTTATGTATTTTATTAGAATTATTCCTCATATAACAAGATTGGATGAATTTTTTACCATGCCTAACTATTTCCCTTGTTAATCACATGTATCTTTCTACCATGCTTGGGTTATTCTTGCTTACATATTAGTATTCCATGTTTATTTGTATTGATTTTCTGCAAAATTAGCAAGTTTACCTATATTTAATTCTTGGAAAAAAAATTCCTAGTTATAATTATAATATAAAATTGGTTATTACTATTCCATAATCAACCTAAATGTTGTTTCCTACATAGATTCATGGAGAATCCTTAACCAAAAAAAAATATTGAATTTTTTTATCCCTGAACAACTAGTTTCATGGGACGAATCATACTGGTTTTGATTAAATGGGAGACAATTTAAAATCAATGATGTGTATAGTAACTTTATAAATTGGTAAATAGTAACCCATATAATTTATCCATCATATATAAGCTTAATATACCAGTAAATAATTGTATAAATGTAAAATCTAATCAACCATAAATGTTTCTTAAATTAGTTTCGTGTGGACTTTTTGTATGACTTGACAAAAGTATGTTGGTATTGATATGTTATAGCTATGAGATATACTTGAATCGATTTGAGTAGTTCATTCATGGTGCTTGTGATGAGATAATCCCATTAAGGGTTTTTAAACCAGGTTAATGTTTTAAATAAGAATGAGGTACCATTTAGTTAAACCCAGAATGGATTAACAAGACCCTTGTAGGTCACCATTATTTGGATATAACTTAGTACTAAATCCTATAGAGACATGTATGTTAAATAGGTATCGTTATTTAATGTTCTTGTGGCAATTTATATAGTTTTACGTATAAGAGTATAGTGGAACCTTATTGGATCAACCGCTCCTTATTGAATAAATGACCAATTATCTTATTTTGATATTTATTATTTATGAGGCTTTAGTTAATTAAAATATCAATTTCAACCAAAAGGGTGTTTTCCTTTATATATTTTGATTGAAATTTACTTTAGCTAAGATATTTTTGAAAACTTTGGAATCAAAAAATGATGTTTAAAATTGTTTTATGTGATAAAATTCCCAATAATGTGAGGATTTTAGTTAAATAAATGATTCTTAAAAGAAGGTTTGATATAAATTTCTTGTGGGCCTTGTGTTATTAGTTAAATAAAGTACCATCCCAATTACAATTATGAATTATAATCGGAACTCATTAAAAATATTATCCTCAAAATATTCAAATATAAAATTAAAATAAATGAATCATCTCAAAAAAATCACAAGTGGTGTTCTTTGATTAAACCCTCATAAAATGGTACATTAAATATTTCATGACTTTTTCCTCAGAATGGGAATGAGATAATTACTCATGAGATTCTTCTAACTTTAAGTGATATGAAGTAGAGTGATGTGACTTTTTTAGTGTGGCCAAGTTATAATGATAACACCTTCTTCTATTTTAAGGATCTATCCCAAGGTAGATAGATCCCACTGAATCCTAAAACCTGGAAAAATGTCGTTGAACCATTTCTAACTTGTGGTGTTTTTTGGGTGTCACAGTCATGTGTAAGACTCTTAGTTTCTAAAGTGACACACATGATATACAGGTGTTCATGCGGTACTTTGAACCTTGTTACTAGGGTTTTCATAAAGTAATACTTGGTTGTAATAGGTTATACATGTATAAGGCATGGTTATATTCTTAGTAGTTTATGTGACCCTTCTACTTATTCCTTCTCAGTGTTGGATGACTAGAGATTTTATCAACTAGGTCTAAAGTCATATGGGATGGTGTGACCCAGATCATGTTTTTTCATTGGAAATCAAATACTTGAATTAATAGGAATGATAATATCATGTATAGTATAAAGGATGTTTTTTTCACGTAGTCTCAGGGTAATACGTGTCAGTACACACGGTACACATCAAGTTTCCAAAATGGGAAAATGAACCATTTGAGTTATGTAGTGATTGTTCAAGCCTAAAACTATTATTATTTGATTGTTGGTCACATATAAGGTATAGTGACCAATTTGATAAATTAAATATGACTCATCTCAATACTCGGGATGATGTTCTAAATAGTATCTGGTGTTTTGAAACATTGTACACTTTTTTTCTTTTAGGATGGATGCTTTATCATGAATGTATATAACATGGGAGGAGTTTCATATTCATTTTGAGAGAAAATATGGTATATGTAGGGACCCGAAGCCTAACGTACATGGAAATTACATTACTTTTTTGGAATACTTAGTACATAACAAAAACACACACACAAGGACCGTAATAGTTTAGTGTCTTTGGAAACTCGGAACGTAATCTTCTAATCATGGTGAAAGATCTTCAACATCTCCCAGAAAGATCTTCCCTTTTTTTTCTTACCTAAAACCTTTCTTTATATCCTGGGGAAAAGAAAACATAAAAGGGTGAGCTCAAATGCTCAGTAAGGGTAAAAAAAAGAAATATCAATCACACCATATTCTTAAGAACATAACTTTTGGAAATCTTAACCTGTAAAAGAGATCATAAATTCATAACATGGGGTAAATCATAGTAGTGAAATGTAATCCCAATAATCATAACTTAAATCATGAAACTGTGTGGCATACACACATAATCATAGATAATCATTTCTTATTAGTCAAGACTCATTTCCAAGACTATCTTAGTGGACAAAGTCCATTTCTGAACCGAGTTACCCTCGTTTCAGTCCTGCTTCACTGAACCGGTATAACCTACCGTTCCAGCCATGTCTATCTCATGAGAAATAAAATCTTTACCCAATGCATTGGAGGGAGATATAGGTCCCACCCATCTCTTAATGATACCATTCTTATGTGTTCCACAAAATCATAAACCATACATCATGGCATAACCCATGTAATAAAAATGGCAATCTTAAACATCGTGACATCATAAAAAAATTCATATAAGACAAAAGAATTCATAAAAATAATTTCATCACAACATGATAAAATAAATTTAATGATAGGGGTAGAAAAAGAACCCTATTTTATCTTAGATGGAAAATAATTTTGATAAAACACTTGAACTCCATTCTTGAGGAAAATATCCTTTCAACTTCAAAAACATTTTTCCTTTCTTAACATGTCATAAAATTCTAACTAAAAGAAGTTGATTAAAAATAAACTTGAAAACTTGTAAATTAATCTTCTTGGAAATAATTTTTTAAAAAATCCATTCATGTCATATAAGTTAAAAAAACATTCTTCTCGTACTTTTGTCGGAAAAGTCAAAAAGTACCTCGTATGAAAAAACGACAAAAGATTCCTTTCATATCTTTTACTAAAAACTCAACGAAGGTTAAAATTGGATTTAAAAAATTTTATCTGTATGGAAATAATATTACATATTGAGGAAACATGGATGTGGATGATAAAATACACCCCAGTAAATACCAAAGTATAAACAATCTCGGATAAAAATGAGATTGTGAGATTTTCCCTTACCTTAGGTCTGATTTGCTTCGTAAGTGTCCGAACCTCCTGTCTAATGATTTAAACAATGTCATTGACTTATTACAGAATCATAATAATTGTTATGATATCATATATGCTTCACTTATGACTTTATATTACACGTTCTTTTGTAAATCCCATGTTAAAGCAACGTTTTGGGTAAAATTATCTTATTTATCGTACATGTTTGGACTTGTTGTTCTTGATGTTATTATTACTTATATCATGATTTAATTACTTCAAAAATGTAAATAATGATTTATATATCATATATATTCATTATATATCCAGAATATACGAGCATTTATAATAGTACATAACATATGGAGGTAAGAAATGAAGCGCACCGTTCATGGAGACGGTAAGTCGTACGTATGCATGAACGCTACTTTCATTTATATTTATTATTTTAATGGAATTAAAACATAATGATAAATAGTTATATTATAATTACAGTATAATATCATATATAATATTTTTAACCACATCCTTTATACATCCCACATAAGGTATTAACGAATCACATCACTTTGAGGGGGCGGTAGTCCGCACTTCCTCAAATGAGATTATCGTAATTACCGACTATGGAAACCATAAAGGCTTGATATAATTGGGAAGTAAAGAAGAATAAGGAAATCATAAACATAATATATATTATATATAAATAAAGTTCCATCATAATGGCCACCATGAGAGGTGGTAGGAGAAAATCAAACAATCATCGTTTCGTGAGGCGTTAGTTTTCCATCACAGAAACATTATGTTCTTCATCCATTAGATAGAGGTGTGTGTAAGTTTAGTTCTAATACTTCTCATAAAAACATCCTAGTATATTTAGGATATTGTTTTTGTTACAAAATAAAGTATTGAAAAGAGTTTAGGGGTTGGATAAGTAGAATAAAATAAAACAACTTAAGAGAAACTGTTACCTTTAATTTTGGTAACTTCCTTTGGTTTGAACCAAAAGCACTTCTTGGAGAGTCTTCTGCCTAATGTAAGGCTTCAAGGGGGAGGCGAGAGATGTAGGGAGCTTAGTTGGTCAGAGTTTGGGCGAGCCAAAAGGCATGAGGGTGTGAGTAATTGCATAGAAGTGGTCTCATTTTATAAGGGAGAGGAGGGGCTCTTTAGGAAAGTGTGAAATCATTATTTTATTATAAACTTATCTTCAGTTTAAAGAGGTCCAAAACACATTAATGTTGAAGATAAGATGACTCATATTCGAAATAAAATCATAAAATATGAATTGGACAGGTTTTGGATGATATTTTAATCATTTTAATCTTATTTATTTAAATCATTTATTAATGAGGAAAATACTGCATCATTATTGTGTCATAAATAATTTAATTTATATGATGTATAAAAATTATAAAAAAAATACAAATATGTAGGAAATATTTTTATCCTTCCAAAGAATACTTATAGTCCAAAATATAATTTATATATCCCCTTATAAAAATTAATTACTAAACAATATTTGTTAATTCCAATTTTGTCTTTACATTAAATTAATTAATCTAATGTGTCATTGTCTTTCATAAGTGGCTCCATGGGGTCCCAAAATCGACCCAAGGATGCCCATGTTCGGAAAATAATCATCCAATAAGGTTAAGACAAGTGTCAAGGTAATTTTGAATTATTATAATATTCTTTTAACCTCGAATTACCCTATTTACCTTTAACCGTAGTAAATAAAAAATTACTGTAGTTACTATTCATAATATCAAAAAAATAAAAGTAACCTATTAACATAATTTAGACCCACTGATTCCAAATATGGAATCCATTTTTCAAAATTCAAAACACAGAAGTTGCAGTAATTAATTTAAAATTAATCCCGTTGTTAAGCAAACAGGTTTTAAAAGTTAAAACATTGCCAAAGATTGAATTTATTTAACCTACGAATTCAATGTAAAATCAAGGATAATGACATACATTATATTAAATGGTAAAAATATATTCTATTTATACTTTTAAATCATTCAATATTATTATTTAACCACATAATTTATTACGATGAAAAAAGTTATTTTTAATTAAAATATAGCGTGTTTTTACTATTCATTAAAATATGAAAGTTATCAGAATAATATGAAAATTTTATCCAAAGTAAATTTTTATATTTTGATTCTAAAAAAGAATTTTATTCTCTCTAATTTAACTTATAAACATGTCAAAAACTATATTTAATGTGGGTGCACCATCAAAAGGTGGTAAAACTACATTTTTTGAAAAATACTTATTTTACCCAAAAAATTTATTTTGTTCTCTTAACATGTTATAGAAAATGTATAATATGAATAATAATGTTATAAAATTCAGAATTTAGTTAATACTATTCATAACGGCTAGTTTTAATAATATTTTAATAGCATATCATTGTTTAGTGAAAGTCGGTATTGCGTACGACGCAAGCTATCAAGGAAGGCCGCGGTTGCGTGTAAAGAAAGCCAAGCCAGTGTTGGTGAAAGATTCCTTTGATGATTTATATAACATAAAAACAAAATATTTCACATAAAATTCTCGGGTGTTACAGTATATCATACATTTAAGAAACTAATTTATCTCTCTTTTTGTTTAAACACATTTTAAATGTGTGTTTTCCACCTCTGGGGCCCATGGTTAATAGTCGATGGCACGATTTCTATGGTACAAGTTCTATTTTCAGTAAATAATGGCTATGAAACTCTTAAGGTGGGGACAATCATGTAGAATATTTTTTGGTGTGTCCTACAATTAGAAGACACACAACCAAGGATGATCATTTAGAAATTGTTGGTGGTTCTTTTGAATTTTCATGAGGCTGGTAAGCTTTCTAGTATGTTGGTTCCTATGAGATTACTTGACTATGATATGGTTAGTTGTTTATGAAAATTTGAAATGTCGATTATCATGTTAGACTTTGGTTTTCATGAATGATTGGTCAAGGGATTCCTTGTGTGGTAAAGGCTACATGGTCATGAAATTATTATGTGATTTCTATTGCAGTCTAGTTCTTCCAAAAGAAGTCTATTGGAGAGGTTTGACAGACCTTTCTAAGTGCAGTTTGACATGGTTTGTTTGAAACCACACCGAGCGCATCATCTTGGATATGATATTAGTGTCTCGGGACTGCTTGTATATTCTTAAAATCAACTTGGTGTACTCTTTTATAAGTATAGATCATGTACCCTATCTTTAAATCATCTAGGATAAACTGAAGAAGTGTCTGATATAAGCCAAGATAAATTAAAATGCTCTACAGTTTGATAAATATAATTTGTGAGAGTTTCATGATGAAATCATGGTTATAATCAAATCATGGTTGGTCCTAAATGATACAATGGTTCTTGAGTAGGAACACCTTGAATGAAATCATGGACACCACCATTCCCCTATGATATATCTACCATGTAGATTCCATTATGGACTCGGTTAGTGTTCATCATTAGTGGATGTTTCAGCTATGTTATGACATCTCACTAGAAAATTACAATGTATGGAGCAGCTTGAATAGAATAATTATACTCCATTCCATAATTGTAATTTTACCATGTACTTCTATGTTTCTTGGATGATATTTTTTGGGGGTGACGATCCAAGGATATTGGATTGGGCAATACACCTATGTTCAGGTTATGGAACAACAAAATAAAGGGATGCTCCAGATTGACACATCATTGAAAGTTGATTAAAGGATTATTTGAACATGATCAAGGTAAATGTTAGGTGCCTTAGGATAAGGTTTCATGTTTCAGGTAATTTTTCACTATCCTTATATGTCGATAATTTTTAGGAATAGTCTCCAAAAAGAGTCTCACATATTTTTTGTCTTATTCTTTAAGTGTGGTTGATAAAAACAACTTATGGAATTCCATAATCATGGGGTGATTCCAACTCATTCTTTTAAGTATATTCATGAAAATTTTTCTTTACCATTCATTAATGGTGAGGCTCATGCCAAGAATGTCATTAGTGAACTAAGGGATTTTTTATTTCAGAAATTATGATGTTAGAGGTATCGTGAATCAGAATTGGCCATTAATTGGAAGCACCTATGGTGGGGAGCACCATAGGGTGGGTGATAAAGAATAGGTTATTTTGATTGGGACTCTAGTTTTATGGGATCAGGTAGTTTTTTAATCAATGATTTGTTTTGAATTCAATTTTTGACATGATTTTTTTTGTCTTATGAATCTTATGCTTAAAGTAGTGTTGGAAGTGTTTTAGGCTTTTGGAAATGCAATAAATCCTTTTGTATGGAACTTTACAACCTGGGTAGCTTTGGTGTTGTTTTTTTGTTTCTCAAAGGATTCTCTAGTATGATAATTTCTAATGTGTATGGATTATAGCATCCTAGGTTGTTTAACATGATGAAATAATTCCTAAGTAACTCTAATTTTATGTTTCAAATTTGGACTGAATTCTAATGTATGCTTCAGAATGTTTCCCTGAGAGGTGGTAAACTCTAAATTGTTTTTTTTCTGATGGGTGAATCATGTTTTTCCTTGTGTTTTGAGAGAATCTAACCCTGATACCTCAAATTTGGAGGAGTTAGATAGGGGTGGACAGTTTTTATAAAAAGGTGTTGACCACTGAGAGAAATTTTGTGGCTAATATAGTTGATCTAGATATCTCACATGGTTTATTCTAATTATATGATAAGAGTTTCATTGTCATGCAATTTCTGAAGGATTATTGATAGAGATAAACTTCATTGTTAATTTATAGTTTTCCAAACCATGTACATGAACTGTGTGAGTCCCATTTTTGGGTAGTGGCTAAACCATGGTTGGTTCAACCATGCAGCCAAACAATAAACCTCATTAAAAGGAATGGAAATCAAAAAAAATCACATACCTCCTTATTTTTCATGTCCTCCTCCTCCTCTCCTATTACCCATGCCCAACAACCCTCCCATGGATCTCATCATCTTCTCCCCATGATATGGATATACATCCTATAACCGGTGTCTATATTGACCATTTTTCATCACACAGGAAGTGTATCATTGATTCTGGAACTCAATATTTCTCTTTAATCTACTTTCTTATCCATCTTTGGTGTTATCTTCGTGTGACCTAATTCACCTTATTTTCAAGTTTTTAGTTAGTCTCAATGATTTCTATCAAATATGAACAAATAAACCCAAGATATTTGATGAGTAAACCATCCTATGAATTAGGTGGGTCGCCTATTGCTTTTCTCGCAATGTTTCATGGATTTATAAGGTATATTTTTCAGAAAAATGATGGTATTTATATTTGATTCCTCTTAGATGTGATTTTTAATTTGTATAACCTCATTCCCAATTTATAGTGGCCCTTTAATACTAAATGGGTATTGTTGATGGGCTTGGACCAAAATTTTAAACCACCTTTAAGGGTAATTTCCTTGAATTCTATTAATTAATTAATTAGTTTCTAATAAAACCACTAATTGAGGTGAATTGTCATGAAAAATGTTATGAGTTGATTAATTGGAATGTGGAAGGGTGTACCCTCCACTATATTATCACCTAGTGATCAAAACATATATTAAGTTTATAAGGGATAATTCTTATTGAAAAAACATGACGATTCTATATGTAATTCATCTTATCATTGAAATCCTTATACCATTGCATGTATGTTGTTATCATCTGGGGGTATCCCACTTGTCCTTAATACATTTATTCCATGATTAGTATATCTCAATAATGGAATGGACCTCATAATGAATCAAATGAAATGTTAGGGTAATGACCCTGTTTTAGTGTCCTTGTAATGGGTTATCGCATTCTTATGGACATGGTCTTCTTTGCTCGTTACGTGTAATGGGAAATGGGAATGGACATTTTATAGTATACATGTATGGTGATGTGGAATTCTTAAGCACATCAACTAATTTATTAATTTACAAAAAAATATGATGAGTTATTCTTAAGGACATGGAATTCCTCCTTATTTAAATTTAATTTCATAAGTGAATAACAAATTCCTTAAGCGATACTTAGGTTTCTTCTTATAGAATCCCTTAGATGGTACCATTGGTTGTTAAAACTATATTATTCTTTGAAAAATACATAGATTTACCTTCTTAAAATTCCAATTATAGGCTCATAGGATACATTATTTATAATACAATGGTAGCGATCTATGGTATACCTTGGATAGGTTCACCATAAGTATTCTCCATATCCTTAAGAGTGATAAAGATTACCTATGGGATAAACCTTGGATTCTCTCAGTGTCTATATGATTATACCAATCCAGCAGTGATACTCGGTCAAATATGAGAGATACTAGGGATGGTATTTGAGTGATTTATCTTCATTCCATTCTTAGAGTGATACTTTGGATTCCAATTATGGATTTAGTTATAAGGGATCTTATGGTACTGGGTATTTATATTTCCCCAAAATTGATAATTAGGACTCCTATTTGAATCCCCTAGGATAGTCTAAGAGTGACTCTTATTAATATCAGATAAAAAATTTTGTAGTTTTGACTAATAATGCATCATTGAAATCTAGGGACGGGTCTACCAAGCCAAATCACATTCTTGGGTTCAACCCATCTCTAGATACACATTTTATGAGGATCCATTGTTATACCAATAGTATATCTGTATTGGTTGGTCCAAGCTCAAATACATTATGGATGGGGACAAAGTAGGAATGGATGGCCAGGTATATTGTAGGAACTTAATCCAACTTATTTACCTTTATTTATTTACTACTTTATCTATATACATAGACACTATTCTAATTTATATTAACAGACTAGATTGTGCATTATAAATCATTAAGGGTATCCTACTAAACATTTCTCACACCCTACTTAGGATTCCATTGCATTAGGGTCATCGAGAAGACCCCGTGATCACATGTATTTTGGATTATGATTCTGATGTGATGTTTGTACAAAGGAGTTTGGAGTGTAGGACAAGGCCCGAGTTTAGGATGCTCATGCAGTTTCCCAGAGGAATTTTTATTCTTTTTATAATTTATTTATTGTATTATACCACCATATTTATCCTTCTTACTCATACCTTTTAGTTTTATCTCAACATTCATGCATGTATGTGTATTCAACATTGGCCACTTTTATTCACTTATCACATTTTATCTTCCACTGATTTTTAAGTTATTATTAATTATTCCTATAAATATCATTTATTAATATCTTATATATCATCATCTTACACTAGTCACGAGGTTATAGTCTCCACAACATACCCCAACTAGACCCTCGCTACTTGTCGGTAGCCTTTGGCATGTGAAGAGGCTCACTTGAGGCTATGTGGTGACTAGTCTGGAAAAAGATTTCATAGTCAGTCATGCTGGGGTGTTACAAGAAATACATATTCAATTTAATAGATTTTATATGGTTTAGAGAAAAGAAAATTTTGACAATTCACTTCAAGAAAAAGTACAAAATAATCCAAGAAAATCATTGATAATTGATGGTGTATGTTCATATCATATAATAGAAGAATGAAAAAAAATTAATGAACGATGAAGAATATGATGAAGGTGTTGTTACTATTTGAAATAATGTCACCTTATATATCAGAGGAATTTAGATTTCAGAGATTCAAGCTCATAATCTAATTTATAAAGACATTGTGTTTTCTGGTAGGCTCAAACATAATTTGTTTAGTGTCAGTAACCAATATTATTATGGGAATGAATTCATATTTAGGAGTAATGATTGAATCATAATGTTCTCAAAGTTTGTAATAGTTACCATAATGGAAGAAATAACCATTGCTAAATTATTCCAAATTCAAAATTTAAGTGATACTTGTTATTTGGGATCAAAAGATTTAAATAAACTCTGGTATAAAAAATATAGATGTATTTAACAATGGAGTCATTGAATAATTTTGAAGGGTGGCATTGTAAAAAAACTATTCCCAATAGAAATAATAAAGAGAATATATTTGTAAAACATTAAAAGGGAAAAATGGTATCATGAACTCATAATATTGTGTATATTTAATCAATGAGGCCACCTTAATTAATTCATTAAAATTTGCAATGGATTACGTATCATTAATCTTCTAATATTGGTATTTATTTTATCACATTAATTGATGTTTTAAAAAAATAACAAAGTTTTTATTTAAAAATAACAAGTTTGATGTTGTGAAGATGTTAAATATGTTCAACAGTGAATTTCACATTGATTTTGGGGTTTATATCAAGAATGTGAAAACAGAAAAAGGAAGGGGTATGCTATAAAGTCATTTTAATTTTATATTATAAAACATGGGATCAAACATTAGTATATTCCCCTAATAATACCTTAGAAAATGAGGTTTTATAGAAAACAATTGAATATTAGTTGAGATGGATGATAATGAAAATTCATATACATATTTTGGATATATTTATTTATAGTTTAATATTCCTTTATTCGATAATACTCTATGTTTTGGTTGGTTTCTTTAATGAATTTTAACTCTATACCCAATGGACGTTATTATGGAAAACAACAAAATTAAATATTAAACATCATGAATCTAAATTACAAAACATGTATTTCTTGAGTAGGCCACCTACCAGCAGATTTGTAAGAAATGAATCCCATTTACATGGTGTGAATAAAGTAAAAAATGTGAATCCCATTTACCAATATTGAAATAATCATTGAATAGACCATAAAAATAGACTTGAATTGGGCTCAATTCATAATATAAAAAGATAGAATTATGAATCCCATTGAAGATACAAGCTATGAAATCCATGAGGTCTAAATTATTCAAAGAAATTTGTGGATAATAAGTATATGATGTGAATAGAATTTACACATCATGAATTTCTCAATGTAAAATTCACTTAAAAGAGTTATATTGTGTGAAAAATATATAAGTCTTGTAACATTCATCTCTCTAAATACATGTGACCACCAATGTAGAGAGAGAATTATATTCTACCAAACTTTTCCTACCCTCTTTGTTATTTCGTTCATGTTTTCCTCCAAAATTATTTTTATTTATTTATTTTTCCATTTTAATCTTTCATTTATCAAAGCTCTCTATTTCAAGAAACATTTATTGGTTCTTGTTATTCCAACGTTCCAATTTCAATACCAATTTTTATCCAACTTCAACTATTGTTGCATTCTTCATTATTTCATTACTCAAGTTAGTATTTAATATATTTTACATTTTTCCATGTTTTGAATGGTTTATTTTGAAAAAAATATTTATTATGTTTAACATATTTAATGTTTTCTGTCTTTCATTTAATATTGTCATCGGTGGCTAATCCTCTTAGGGTTAGGAGTCAAGAGTAAGGGTAAATTTTAAAATAATGAAGGACTGACTCAAAGATTTGTAAACATATATCTAGTAAATAGGATAAAAACAACTCTTAATCCCATTATTTTAAAATACCCTACCCATGGGATATGCAATCAAAGGACGCTAACCAAATTGGTGTCAAGGGAGATATAACAAATTTATTTTGATATATTCAGCCTAGAAGTTATGCTTACTAAACCAAGGTTGAATACTATTTATGGACCAAATAATAAATAAACTTTATGTAGATCTGAATGGGTGGACCTAGATAAATTTATAAAATTTTCACCACTTCACATTTGAATTAAAATATCTATCCCAAGTTATATCTAGGATTACGCTTTTTCCAAAACCAATAAATTGATCCTTATCCCTTCTTGTTATTCCATTTAAAAATAAATATAGTGAATTTTAGTAAAACCAAAAAAAACTATAGGTCTTGAGTAATCCAACATCAATTCTTCTTACCACTAGGTTTCCTGCCTACTAGCTATCACAACGGATTCGATGTCACCCTACCACAATTATGAACCTTTTTAGCTGAGTGAGGTTTGGGAAATATAAATTTTAATATAATCAATGACCATGCATAGTTAGTTTTTTTTAAAGAAGGTGTTGCCTCGGTCAAAAACCGAGACACAATTTATTATCAAAACAAAAGAGAACTACATGAGTCTGAAATAAGCTATCTTATTACAATATTTATCATAAAAAGGAATAAACTCAACTGGAAATATGTCCTTCCATGTAATGTCATGGATTATTCCTTTATTAGAAAGACCATCAGCAACCATGTTCACTTCCCGAAAGGCATGCATGGCAATGTAATTGTTCCCTATAAGTGAATGTAACTGGACAAATTTTGGAACCATATCTATAGACTAGATTTCCCTTAGAATAGAAACCTTTAGTGCATACCTATGATTACCTCACCCCCCTAATTTTCTCCAACTTATGTTTACATTCTTTTCTCACATACTATTACCAACATCTTCTTTCCTTCACCCTACTACAAGTGTTAAGTTCCATTAACTCATTCAAGGATCATTGATGATCTTGAATCTATTTTTTTCAATCCCAAGATTAATAAATAAAAAAATCACATTGAATCGTAACTATGTATAAATTCTATAATGTTACACCATAACACCCCCCAACCTTCAATATATGGACCCTGATCATCAGGGAGAGAGACCAGCTCTACAAGAGTGCACCATTCTGGACTATGGACTTCTATCCATCAATGGTGTTACACCCAGCACTGTGTTCTCTCATATTTTGGACCATTATTTAGAAACTAAACTTGGACTCATAAATATGATACCAAACAAGTTTCAGTGTAGTGGATTGTAGAGAAAAGATCCAGATGAACACATTTCACATTTCTTAGAACTCCATGCCACCTTTTGGAACCAAGGTGTATCATCTTATGCAATTATAATTCATGTATTTTCCTTCCCCTTTCATGAAAATTCCATGTATTGGATTAAATTTCAAGATTTCAGGTCTATAATGACTTGTGATAACTTAACAACAAAGTTATTATAAGAACATTTTCCACAGATCCAAACCAACAAGCTTAAAAATAGAATCCAAAATTTCATCTAGCAGGATGGAGAATCTGCTTTGGAAAATTGGTAATGTTTTAATGATCAAAATTGTAAGTTACCACATCGTAAACTTGATGTGTTGCTGCAGATTAAAATGTTATATCAAGGAATATATCCAGCAGCATGAACTATTGTAGATTCCTCTTCTAATGAAAGACTCATGCTTAAGATGCCCAAAGATAGTAGTGCATTGTTAGATGAGATATCCCATAATTCCAATATATGGTAGTGTGATATAGGACCACATCAGCATGGAATATATCAGGTGGATGTGAATAACAATCTAGAGGCCCAATTTGAAGCTCCAAACAAATATATTGAATCATTTCCACAACATAATTTACCTACTCACCCTCCTACCACTATTATTGATATCCAAGCTTATGAGATGTGTTGAGGGCCACACTCATATCAAGACAAAAATATAGGAATTAAGGAACCTCAAAGTCTAGACTGTAAAAATGTGAATTAAAGAAGCAATATTTCTTGCAACCTCAGCAATTTCAACTAAGAAACAATCAACAGAGACTGACTCGGCAGCCAAAACAATCCAACAACGGTTATTACCAACAGAAGAGTGGGAAAGATACTCCATAGAATCAATTACCACATGGGTAACCATAAAAAAATATATCTCCTATACCATATACAAAATATAAGCAACAACCTTTTTCACCAAGATCTATGTAGTCTCAACAACATAAAAAATAGAAGTTTCAGCAAGCGTCACCATGGAAGCAACAATAATAACCACCTCTATAGTCCAATATTAGGAACCTACTAATAGAAATCATGAATAAATTATATCATTTGATGACTACCCATGAAATTGAAATGAAAAATTAAGGGGATTCCCTATGCATCCCTGTGCATCAAGTGGAGAAATCAACACTATTTATTAGACTCATTACAGGGTAAATAGACTAGTAATGTCGAGACTCAACAAAGAGATGAGGCTATGTCTATAGTTCTTATAAGTGTAAAAAATATATATTTTTAGCAACCATTCATATGAGAATAAATTAATTTACAAGAATCTGAAAATGTTTGAAAATCATCAATAAAGCTGGTGATAATAGCCCAAACAAATTTAGTAATGAGAAAAATCAAGAATCAAAACCAACTAAAAAATATAATGTTTAAAAGAAGCCTAGAGAGAAAGATGACTTTGTGAAACTACCACCTTAAAAACCCCCCAATATAATTTCTAGAGAGTATGAAACAAGGGAAACTATAGGGATAGTAAAAAAAATTCTAGATATGTTTAAACAACTTCACATCAGCATTCCCATTATAGAATAAGTTTCTCATATTCCTAACATTGGAAAATTTATAAAATGTTTTATTTCTAGTAAAAGGAAAATAGAATACCTTGAAGATATATATTTAATTGAAGAATTATCTATAATATTTCTATGGATTATTCCACTAAAAAAATAACCTGATTGATTCTCTATTCACTACAATATAGGGACATGTAATTTTGAAAGAGCCTTGTTTGATCATGGAGAAAGTATCAACTTAATTTCTATGAGTGTATTCAAAACTATAAGGGTCTGATAATTTAAACCAACAAGAAATTCACTCCAACTGGATGATTTCATATTCAAGTACCCTTAAGGATTTATCTAGTAAGCCTTATTCAAGGTTTGTATGTTTATAATTCTATTTTTTTACATGTCCCTTATATGAAGGAACAAGGAAATATTTCCATAATTATACGATAACCATTTCCCACACTGGGATATAATTGATTTAAGAAAAACAAGGATGTTTGATATTCAGAGTCGAAGAATAAAAAGTTTTGATCAACATATTAAAATACACTATGAAAAACAATTAGTCATTTGACTGTCCGGACCATACTTTTACTGATGATAAATATGATATTATGTCTAGTAAGAATAATAGAAACATATTACCTCCTGATTAAAATAGATAATGGAATAACATGAATGTGAATTACACTACACCGATCACAAGAGATGTCATCCCACCATTTTCACTCTCTGTTATAAATAACCATTTCATGAGTGGTGTGGCCATACTGTTAAATTCATCTAACTATAAGCATGTTACGATCTCAAAAACAAATGAAGTGGTGACTATGATGTAACCCTAAATAGGTTAAATAGGTAATATTATGTATTAGTAAGCTTTAATAATTAGGGATATGGTTTATATATTTTTTCTAACAAAAGTATTCAAATTTAAAATTTAAAAAATTAAAATGTATATTTATGAAAGAAAAAAACAAAATCACATAATGTAAAAAAAATACAATATGTGGAAATATCTGGGCTTGAAAAATAAAACACATGATTTTAACATGTCATGTGTTAAATAAAAGACATGTAATAGATGGTATGGATTTTAAATCCACGAACTAAGGGTTCATAGGCATAACTTGTTCATCCCCCCCCCCATGCGCTTGACCTTCGGCATCCCCCTCCAAAACTATTTCTCCCTCCTCCCCTCTCCCTCACTGATGAACCCTTTTTCCCCATTCCTCCTCTACTTTCATACAGTCTTAACCCCCCCCCCCCCTTCTTATACCATTTATATCCCTCTACTAATCAGGGGCCAAACCAAAATTATAAAGTGTTCATCCCCTAAGAAACAATATCCCCTATCTTACATGCATCTAGTGATTTTACCATCTCCAACTAGTAGATACCACTCCCTCATTGTCAACGTCTAGTTCAACCACTACATATGAATCCATCTAGTCTGATGCCACATCCATCCCAACCTAGGTGCCACCCCATACTTGCACCTATACCCTTTCCTTTATTAATATTTTTCTAAGCATCAGGTTTTGTTGGTCCACCAATAGTCTAATACTATGTAGTCCAAAATGACCGTTGATCCATTCTCAAGTATATTCACATACATGAGGAGTCCCTTTAACTTCATTCCAAAATTTACCTCTCTAACATCATCGAGGTACTTGAGGAGATATACTGGGAGCTATTCCTGGTGTCCTTATCCACATTGGAGATCAACATGGTGCATTTCAACTCCTGACTTAGTGGTAGACCTTAAGAGATCACACTAAGATATTTAGTCATTTGGCTTACTATATACACCATGGATTTAATTTCTTACCTTTCCTAACCTTAAATACAACTGGAGATTATGTAGGTGGATGTAGCAAGGAGTTAGAAATTGATCGCCTATGATCCAAAAAGATTTTATCACCCGAGTATGGAGAATAGCACCCATTTGTGAGGTGTCTCTCTATAAATTATTCATCTACCTATGGACTATGTATGGTTGACTAAAATGGATTACCATTGAAGCATTTGTCATGTTTGGGTTCTCATTATCTCTTAATCCATGGGCATCCCTATTTTCAACATGGACCACCAGTTTACATTGTACTACCAGACATATGTGTGGGGTCAGGGTGTGATTATGGGAGGAAGCTTTATCACCCACCTCACTCATCATCTTAGTTTCTTTGATGTCACTCATCTTATTTCCACACTTGGTAATGTGGAGTAGATTGACCTCCTCATGCTACACAAAATGGGGATATTGAGGATGATTAATGGGAGATATCAATGGGCCCCATAATACATGGAGGTCCCACATGAGGTCCTTGGTCACCCTACATTATACTCTATAACCACATCTTCACAAAAACCCCATCTTCACTTTCCCTACATATACCATCCAACCTCTATCATGTTCTATAGTGACTTCTTAAGAACCATCAATATATTTTCCATTACCTACACATTCCCTTCATATTTCCATCCCAATTCACAAATCCCTCCCCCCACCACCAGCCCCAAAATCTACCCACCCACCACCAATTGTAGAACCATTTTCTACCTCCATTCCCATTCCCACTTCACATTCTATCCTATATGTCCTCATAGATGACAGACCCTACCATTCATAAAGAGTTCATATAAGTGATGTCCTAATGAGGTAAGGGCTTCGCACATCCATATATGTAACATCCCAAGTAATTAATGAAAAATAGATATTTTTATCTATGTCTATTAAGGAATTAAATAATGTTTTAGAGGCTTAAAATGAGAATAAATCCAATCTTAAGCATGGAATACACTAATATTTTTAAGAGATTGGTTTACTACCTTTTCATGGAAAACCATTTTTAAATCAAACTATTGACAATTTTATAAGCTCTATTTGTCAAAATTAACATATTATTTATGATTGGGACATTGAAATTTACATTGGATAAATTTTTGGTATTTTTCTGACAATGTTCATTTTTTAATGAATAGTGAAAAAATAATGCATTTTACATCAAAACTTCTTTTTCATCTAATTTAATTATATGGTTAGATTATCTTTTTAATTAGTATTAAAGTGTAATTTGAATATATTTTTACTATTTAATCCAATGGTGGTCATTAGGACTAATTTCACTTTGTAATTTAGCATAAACTAATGCCAAACCTTTCATAGATATTGTTTCAAAAAAACCTGCTATTTGTTTTGACAATGATAATTATTTTTTAAATTAATTATTGCAATTTCTATGTTTGGAATTTGGTAAAATGGATTAAATATTTGGGAGCATAAGTCCCAAATTATGTAATCAATACTCTTTTGTTTTTCGACATTATGAATAGTAACGATGGTAATTATCTTTAATTATCTTGATTAATGAGTAATCGGGTGGTTAAGGATAATAAAATAATATCATAATAATACAAAATGACACCAACATATGTCATAATGATATTGGTTGTCTCATGGAAGACCATGTTATGCCTTGTGCCAAACTTGGGGACCCCATGGAATCACTTTTGTGTGAAAGTGACTTGTTATCTTTTTATTTTGTAAGGAAAGTAAATATAACAAAGAATGTATCACCTGAGTAAAACATTTTTAATTCTGTCTAAATAGATGATATTATGGACTATAAATATTCATTGGAAATATAAAAATATTTCCTACATCATATTATTTTTTTCATAATTTTTAGACATTATATAAATTAAATAATTTATGACATCATGATGATGCAATGATTACCTCATTAATAAAGGATTTAAATAAAATGAAAAGATAACGTTAAAACTATAACTTAAACTTGTCAAAGTCCTATTTGATTAGTATATTTAAAACCCTTATCATATTATCCTTGAAATACATCAATTTGGGACCTCTAAAATCGAAAAATCATTTGAAAATAATGTAACCTTTTATAAATTTCCAAGAGTGCCCCTCCTCTCCACTTATAAAAGGCCCACATCTCTACCTCCTTACCCACACCTCTCAAGCCTTTGGCTCGGCCAACCCCTGCCCATTTTGTCTCTCCAAATCCCTCTCTTAGTCCTAGAAGACTCACTTTGGTCAAAAGTCTTCCCAAGGAAGCCTTTGCGCTCAAATCAAAAAGAGTTACCCGTTTTAAAGGTAGTGTTTTCTCTTGTGTTCTTATGTTTTATTTTTCTTCTCCAACCCCCTAAAATCTTTTTATTCATTTCTATTGTGAAAACACCAGTATCTTCCATATACTATCATGTTTTTATAAGAAGGATTCGAGCTACACTTACACACACCTACATCTAATGGTTAAAGAACATACTGTTTCCGTGGATGGCGAATTTCTGCCTCACGAAACGATGATTGTTCAATATTCTTTTAAAACCTTCAAAGGTAGCCATTAATATGACACTATATTTATATATGATATATAATATGTTTATGTTTTACTTAAGCTTATTTATTTTTCATTTATTTCATACCCTTATGGTTACCATTATGGGTAAACGCGATATCCTCCTTTTACGAAGTGTGGACTACCGCCCCCTCAAAATGATTTGATTCTTTAATACCATATGTGGTACGTATAAAGGATAGATTTAATTATATTATATATGATACCATACTTTAATTATAATACTATTATGTGTCATTATGTTTTAATTCCATTAAATATGAAATAGAAATGGAAGTAGCGTTCATGCGTACATACGGCTTACCGTCTCCATGAACGGTGCATTTCATTTCTTATCCCCAAATGTAATGTACTATTATAAGTACATATATATAATTGATATATATGATTTATGTTACATCTAAATGATGAATATAATTCTTTAATTAAAATATACATATCTCTCATTTATTTTTAATTCCATTAATATGACATAGAAATGAAAGTAGCGTTCATGTGTACGTACGGCTTACCGTCTCCATGAACGGTGCATTTCATTTCTTAACTCTAAATTATTATGTAATATTATAAATGCATGTATATACTGGATATATATGATATAAATTTCATCTACATCATGAATTTCATTCTTGAGATAATGGATATTTGACTACGTGAACAACTTGTAAATATAAGAAGTTCACTTTTGACTCAAGTACCAAATATATCTAAAATGACCGTTATAAACCTAAATAATAACATAGTGTTCATGAAATTGTAATAAATAATGAACTTGAAAAAGTTTTTTAAGAAATTAGAAATTAAGTCAAGTTTATTATTCAAGAAATTAAAGAACGATCGAGTCAAGTCAGACCCGAGGTATGGGACTTCGTCTCAATCTCCTTTCATTAAGGAATATTTTATTTTATACACAACCTTATTTTATACGGTGTATAAACCCCTTTGACTTTTACATTTATCCAAAAGGAATCTTTTTTATACGAAGCGTTTTAGAAAATGACAAAACGAAATGTTTTTGTCGTACGTATGCGGCGACAACGACTTCTCCACCACCGTGACCATTATTTGAGTTTTGGCTTCCTATACAAGCCATACCTTTTTTTGAAAGAAAAATAAATACCATGTTTTAATTTTCTTTTATTTTGGTATTTAAAATGTTTTTGATAATGTTTTTATTATATCACTGTGTTATTGATATCTTGTGATTGAAATGTGGAAATGATATGTTTCCTTTATGCATGTTTTATGTGATACGATTATGTTATGGTTCCTGGGCATTGTTATAAAAACGGGTGGTTCCGTGATAAACTAAGGGTGAGTGAGCCCGATATAGCTCTCCAATTCATTTGGTAACTTGAAGGAGTGAAACGTTAAGGTTTCTCCGAAGAGAGTTATGGAATATACTGTGATGGGTATTCCAAACATAACCAAGAGGGTTACTCCCTACGTAAGAATGTTATGAATGACTCAAGTTACCTTTATGTCTTATGATTTCTATGATTTATTCATGATTTGATGAGGTATTTTAAAGTGCCTATGTTTATATGGGTAATGTATTATTTCATTCTTATGTATATATGAACTCATATTTCCTTTCCGTATTTTTATAACCCTTACTGAGCTTTTTATGCTCATCCCAAGTTTTTGAAATGTTTTTCATAGGTCAAGGGAAAGGTACATGATAAGATGATAGGGTCAAGGAAGTGTCAAGAAAGAATCCATGTTTTATTTTCAATATGTTTCTGTTGATGGTGAAAATGAATACTATCTTTTATTGTAACCACTTTGTTTAAATGTGGGATGTAATGCATGTTTTATGGTCTAATTATCTAAAACTCTAAACCTGAAAAGATCCTCAATGTGTAATATTGTAATAACTCAAGATTAAGTAAGGTTTAAGGCTGGGGCCTTATAGTTGGTATCAGAGGTCGGTTTAGATAACTTTAGGAGTTAGAATTCTATTAAATGATTATCCAAAAATATTTTTTATGGTCAAATTGAAATGATATAGCATTTAACGATTACCATGTTTCTTCGCCTAAGATATTTCTATGTTAAGAATGGTTTTTAATAGAGGAAACAGAATAGTTTTTCTGGGAAGGCATACAGAGGGAAATGACCTTTCAAATCAGTATCCAGAGATAGTCAGAATCAAAACTAAACAGTTTCGTGCAGTGATGGCTCAGTTGACTTAGGTGAAAAATGTTGGTTGTTTTTATTGATGATATTTTGGTGTTTTCTAAAAGTAAAGAGGAGCATGAAAGACATTTAAGGGTTATTTTTCAAACCTTGAAAGAAAAGAAATTGTATGGGAAGTTCAGAAAGTGTGAGTTTTGGTTGCAACAAATTTCTTTCCTTGGTCACATTGTTTCTAAATATGGGATAACTATTGATCCTAAAAAAATAAAGGTTGTTGAAGAATGGCCAAGACCTACAAATGTAACTGAGATCCGTAGTTTTCTTGGTTTGGCAGGTTACTACCAAAGGTTTTTTAGAAATTTTTCATGGTTATCTAGTCCAATGACTATGGTAACTCGGAAGGGTGTTGAGTTTATCTGGACAAAATAATGTGATGATTGTTTTCAGGAACTGAAAAGAATAATGGTGAATGCTCCAGTTTTGGCACTACCTTCTAGGAATTGTGAGTTTGTTATCTACATTGATGCTTCATTGAAAGGACTTGGTTGTGTCCTAATGCAGAATGATCAGGTAATTGATTATTCTTCACGATAGTTGAAAACTCATGAGGTAAATTACCCTACACATGATTTGGAATTAGCTAGTGTTGTTTTCACTTAAAAAATTTAGAGGCATCATTTGTATGGGGTAAAGTGTGAAATATATACCGATCACAAGAGTTTAAATTATATATTCACTCAAGAAAGAATTGAACATGATACAGAGGAGATGGCTTGAATTAATCAAGGATTATTATTATACAACTCATTACCACCCGGGAAAAGCAAATAAAGTGGTTGATGCTTTGAGTCGAAAAAGTAATGCTTCATTAACAATGTTGAATTTAGAACGTTATCCTTTGGTTAAGGATTTGATGAAATTTGGCATAAAATGTTTTGGTGCAAGATTTTCTTCAGTTTTGTTTCAGGTATTAGTGAAATCTTCTCTATTAGACAAAATCAAGCAAGCACAGAAGCAAGACAGTGAGTTTCAGAAAAAGGTAGAGCTGGTTCAGAAGGTTAAGTTGCCTGAATTCAACATTGATAATGATTTTGTTTTGAGATTTGGGAAGAGATTGTGTGTGCCTTGTGATTCACAGTTGAAGAGAGAGTTGTTATGTGAAGCTCATAGTTCTACGTTTTCAGTTCATCCTGGCAGTACTAAGATGTACAGAGATCTGTGGGAGTATTACTGGTGGGATGAAATGAAAAGAGATATTGTTGATTTTACTGTGAAGTGTTTGACTTGTCAATAGGTTAAAGCAGAGAGGCAGTTACCGAAAGGGATGCTTCAGCCTTTACAAGTCCCAGAGTTGAAATGGGAGAATATATCCATGGACTCTGTTGTGGGATTACCGAAGACAACCCGAGGTAATAATGCAATCTGGGTTATTATTGATCGCTTGACTAAATCTGCTCATTTCCTTGCTATACGAGATACTTTTTCCCTAGATCATCTTTCTCGTTTGTATCTTAAATTGATATTCAGGTTACATGGAGTTCCTCTCTCCATTGTATCTGACTGTGATCCCAGGTTCACTTCTAACTTTTGGAAAGGCCTTCAGAAGTTGCTGGGTACTGAATTAAATGTTAGTACATCTTTTCATCCTCAGTCACATGGATAGTCAGAATGAACAATTCTGACTTTGGAAGATATGCTACGTGCTAGTTCGATGGATTATCAGGGAAGTTGGGACTAACATCTTTTTTTTTTGTTGAGTTTTCTTATAATAACAGTTTTCATTCCATTATACAGATGGAACTATTTGAGGCGTTATATGGGAAGCGGTGTCGAACTCCAGCTTTCTAGGATGAAGTGGGTGAAAGGAAGTTGATGGGACCGGAATTGGTAGAAGAGTTGGTAGAAAAAGTTCAGCTGATACAGAAACACATGAGAACAGCTCAGAGCAGGCAGAAGAGTTATGCGGACAGCAGGAGTAAGGATCTCTCTTTTGAGGTAGGTGATTATGTTTTTCTCAAAGTTTCACCATGGAAAAGTGTGATTCGATTTTGTAAGAAAGGAAAGCTGATTCCAAGGTTCATTGGACCATATGAAATTCTGGAGAGAGTTGGATCAGTTGCATACCGAGTGGCTTTACCTCCGAGCTTATCTAAGTTACACAATGTTTTTCATGTTTCTGTGTTAAGAAAATACACGCCAGATCGATCTCATGTTTTGATTCCAGAGGTAGTTCAGTTGGAAGAGAACCTATCGTATGAGGAAAAACCGGTCCATATTCTTGACCACAGGGAGAAAGTGTCACAGAATAAGGTGATTCATCAGGTAAACTTTTTGTGAAAAACCACATGATTGAAGAGGCAACATGGGAATCTGAAAATGCAATGAGGGCTAAATACCCCCAATTATTTGATAAGTAAATAAATTTTGGGGACGCAATTTTCTAAAGGGGGGAATGATGTAAAATCCCAAGTAAGTAATGAATAATATATATGTTTATCTATGTCTATTAATTAATTAGATAATGTTTTAGAGGCTTAAAATGAGAATAAATTCAATCTTATGCATGGAATACACTAATATTTTTAAAAGATTGTTTTACTGCCTTTTGATGGAAAACCATTTTTAAATCAAACTTTGGACAATTTTATAAGCTCTATTTGTAAAAATAAACATATTCTTTATGATTGGGACATTGAAATTTACATTGGATAAATTTTTGGTATTTTTCTGACAATGTTCATTTTTTAATGAATAGTGGAAAAATACTGCATTTTACATCAAAACTGCTTTTTCATCTAATTTAATTATATGGTTTGATTATCTTTTTAATATGTCTTAAATTTTAATTTGAATATCTTTTTACCATTTAATACAATTTTGTTCATTAGGATTAATTTCACTTTAGAATTGGGCATAAACTAATGCCAAACCTTTCATAGATATTGTTTCAAAAAAACCCGCTATTTGTTTTGACAACGGGAATTATTTTTTAAATTAATTATTGAAATTTCTATGTTTGGAATTTGGTAAAATGGGTTACATATTTGGAAGCAGAATTTCCAAATTATTTAATCAATACTCTTTTGTTTTTGGACATTATGAATAGTAACGACGGTAATTATCTTTAATTATCTTGATTAATGTGTAATCGGGTGGTTAAGGATAATAAAATAATATCATAATAATAAAAAATGACACCAACATGTGTCTTAATGCTATTGGATGTTTCATGGCCGACCATGGGATGCCTTGTGCCAAACTTGGGGACCCCATGGAATCACTTTTGTGTGAAAGTGACTTGTTATCTTTTTATTTTTTAAAGAAAGTAAATATAACAAAGAATGTATTACCTGAGTAAAACATTTTTAATTTTTTCTACATAGATGATATTATGGACTATAAATATTAATTGTAAAGATAAAAATATTTCCTATATCATGGTATTTTTTTCATAATTTTTAGACATTATATAAATTAAATTATTTATGACATCATGATGATGCAACGATTACCTCATTATTAAAGGATTTAAATAAAATGAAAATATAATGTAAAAACTATAAATTACACTTGTAAAAGACCAATTGGATGAGTATATTTAGAAACCTTATCACCTTATCCTTGAAATACATCAATTTGGGATCTCTAAAATCCGAAACTCATTTAAAAATAAAGTAACCTTTTATAAATTTCCAAGAGTGCCCCTCCTCTCCTCTTATAAAAGGCCTCCACCTCTACCTCCTTACCCACACCTCTCAAGCCTTTGGCTCGGCCAACCCCTAGCCATTTTGTCTCTAAAAATCCCTCTATTACTCCTAGAAGACTCACTTTGGGCAAAAGTCTTCCCAAGGAAGCCTTTCAGATCAAATCAAAAAGAGTTACCTGTTTAAAAGGTAGTGTTTTCTCTTGTGTTCTTATGTTTTATTTTGTTTCTCTAACCCCATAAAATCTTTTTATTGATTTCTTTTGTAACAACACCAGTATCTTCCATATACTAGGATGTTGTTATTAGAAGGATTCGATCTACACCTACACACACATACATCTAATGGTTAAAGAACATACTGTTTCCGTGGATGGTGAATTTCTGCCTCACAAAACGATGATTGTTCAATATTCTTTTAACACATTCAAATGTGTCCATTAATATGACACTATATTTATATATGATATATAATATTTTTGTGTTTTACTTAAGCTTCTGTATTTTTCATTTATGGCATAGCTTTATGGTTACCATTATGGTTAAATGTGATATCTTCATTTTAGGAAGTGCGGACTACCGCCCCCTCAAAGTGATTTGATTCGTTAATACCATATGTGGTACGTATAAAGTATATATTTAATGATATTATATATGATTCCATACTGTAATTATAATACTATTATGTATCATTATGATTTAATTCCATTAAATATGAAATAGAAATGGAAGTCGCGTTCATGCGTACGTACGGCTTACCGTCTCCATGAACGGTGCATTTCATTTCTTATCCCCAAATGTAATGTACTATTATAAGTACATAGATATAATGGATATATATGATATATGTTACATCTAAATGATGAATATAATTCTATATTTTAAAATATACATATCTCTCATTTAGTTTTAATTCCATTAATATGACATAGAAATGTAAGTAGCATTAATGCGTACGTACGGCTTACCATCTCCATGAACGGTGGATTTCATTTCTTACCTCTAAATGATTATGTAATATTATAAATGAATGTATATACTAGATATATATGATATACATGGCATCTACATCATGAATATCATTCTTGAGATAATGGATATTTGACTACGTGAACAACTTGTAAATATAAGAAGTTCACTTTTGACTCAACTACCAAATATCGTTAAAACGACCGTTATAAACATAAATAATAACATAGTGTTCATCACATGGTAATAAATAATAAACTTGAAAAAGGTTTTTAAGAAAGTAGAAATTAACTCAAGTTTATTATTCAGGAAATTAAAGAACGATCGAGTCAAGTCGGACCCGAGGTATGGGACTTCGTCTCAATCTCCTTTCATTGAGGCATATTTTATTTTATACAAAACCTTCTTTTATAGGGTGTATAAAACCCTTTGAATTTTACGTTTATCCAAAAGGAATCTTTTTTATGCGAAGCATTTTACAAAACGACAAAAGGTAATGTTTTTGTCGTACGTATTCGGCAACAACGACTTCTCCGCCAACGGGACCATTATTTGAGCTTCAGATTCCTCTAAAAGCCATACCTTTTTTAAAAATAAAAATAAATATCATGTTTTAATTTTCTTTTATTTTGGTATTTAAAATGTTTTTGATAATGTTTTTATTATATCACTGTGTTTTTGATATCTTGTGATTGAAATGTGGAAATGTTATGTTTCCTTTATGCATGTTTTATAAGATATGATTATGTTATGGTTCTTGGGAATTGTCATGAAGATGGGTGGTTCCGTGATAAACTAATGGCAGGTGAGCCCTATATAGCTCTCCAATGCATTGGGTAACGTGAAGGAGTGAAACGTTAAGGTTTCTCTGAAAAGATTTTGGGAATATACTGTGATGGGTATTCCAAATGTAACCAAGAGGGTTACTCCCTACGTAAGAATGTTATGAATGCATCAAGTTACCTTTATGTCTTATTATTTCTATGATTTATTCATTATTTGATGAGGTATGTTAAAGTGCCTATGTTTATATGGGTAAATTATGATTTCATTCTTATGTATATATGAACTCATGTTTCCTTTCCATATTTTTATAACCCTTACTGAGCTTTTTATGCTCATCCCATGTTTTTGAAATGTTTTTCACAGGTCAAGGGAAAGGTATATGATAAGATGATAGTCTTCAGGAAGTGTCAAGAAAGAATCCATGTTTTATTTTCAATATGTTTCTATTGATGGAAAAAATGAATACTATCTTTTATTGAAACCACTTTGTTTAAATGTGGTATGTAATGCATGTTTTATGCTCTAATTCTCTAAAACTCTAAACCTGAAAAGGTCCTCAATGTGTAATCTTGTAATAACTCAAGATTAAGTAAGGTTTAAGGTTGGGGCCCAATAGTTGGTATCAGAGGTCGGTTTAGATAACTTTAGAAGTTAGAATTCTATTAAATGATTATCCAAAAATATTTTTTTATGGTCAAATTGAAATGATATAGCATTTAACGATTACCATGTTGCTTCGCCTAAGATATTTCTGTGTTAAGAATGGTTTTTCATAGAGGAAATAGAATAGCATTTCTGGGAAGGCATACAGAGGGAAATGACCTTTCAAATCAGTATCCTGAGATAGTCAGAATCAAAACTAAAGAGTTTGTTGTAGTGATGGCTCAGTTAACTCAGGTGAAAAATGTTGGTTGTTTTTATTGATGATATTTTGGTGTTTTCTAAATGTAAATAGGAGCATGAAATACATTTAAGGGTTCTTTTTCAAACCTTGAAAGAAAATAAATTGTATGGGAAATTCAGCAAGTTTGATTTTTGGTTGCAACAAATTTCTTTCCTTGGTCACATTGTTTCTAAAGATGGGATAACTGTTGATCCTGCAAAAACAAATGTTGTTGAAGAATGGCCAAGATCCAGAAATGTAACTGAGATCCATAGTTTTCTTGGTTTGGGAGGTTACTACCAAAGGTTTGTTAGAAATTTTTCATGGTTATCTAGTCCAATGACTAAGCTAACTCGGAAGGGTGTTGAGTTTATCTGGAAAAAATAATGTGATGATTGTTTTTTGGAACTGAAAAGAATAATGGTGAATGCCACAGTTTTGGCACTACCTTCCAGGGATGGTGAGTTTGTTATTTACAGTGATGCTTCATTGAAAGGGCTTGGTTTTGTCTTAATGCAGAATGATCAGGTAATTGGTTATGCTTCACGACAGTTGAAAACTCAAGAGGTAAATTACCCTACACATGATTTGGAATTAGCTGTTGTTGTTTTCGCTTTAAAAATTTAGAGGCATCATTTGTATGGAGTAAAGTGTGAAATATATAACGATCACAAGAGTTTAAAGTATATATTCACTCAAGAAATAATTGAACATGATAGAAAGGATATGGCTAGAATTAATCAAGGATTATGATTGTACAATTCATTACCACCCG
Organism: Viscum album; assembly: GCA_963277665.1. Classification (NCBI taxonomy): domain Eukaryota; kingdom Viridiplantae; phylum Streptophyta; class Magnoliopsida; order Santalales; family Viscaceae; genus Viscum; species Viscum album. The sequence continues at coordinate 74,657,851 of OY728127.1, read as the reverse complement.
GGAAAAGCAAATAAAGTGGTCGATGCTTTGAGTCAAAAAAGTAATGCTTCATTAACAATTTTTTGTTTAGAACGTGATCCTTTGGTTAAGGATTTGACGAAATTTGTCATAGAAGTTTTTGGTATAGGATGTTCTTCTGTTTTGTTTCATGTATCAGGGAAATCTTCTCTATCAGACAAAATCAGGCAAGCACAGAAGTAAGACAGCGAGTTTCAGAAAAAGTTAGAGTAGGTTCAAAAGGGTAAGTTGCCTGAATTCAACATTGATAATGATTTTATTTTGAGATTTGGGAAGAGATTGTGTGTGCCTTATGATTCACAGTTGAACATATAGTTGTTATGTGAAGCTCATAATTATCAGTTTTCAGTTCATCCTGGTAGTACTAAGATGTACAGAGATCTGTGGGAGTATTACTGGTAGGATTGAATGAAAAGAGATATTGCTGATTTTACTGTGAAGTGTTTGACTTGTCAACAGGTTAAAGCAGAGAGGCAGTTACCGAAACGGATGCTTCAACCTTTACCAGTGCCAGAGTGGAAATGGGAAAATATATCCATGTACTTTGTTGTGGGATTACTGAAGACACACCGAGGTAATAATGCACTCTGGGTTATTGTAGACTACTTGACTAAATCTGCTCATTTCCTTGCTATAAGAGATACTTTTTCCCTAGATCAACTTTCTCGTTTGTATCTTAAAGAGTTAGTAAGGTTACATGGAGTTCCTCTCTCCATTGTATCTGAACGTGATCCCAGGTTCACTTCTAGCTTTTGGAAAGGCCTTCAGAAGTCACAGGGTACTGAATTAAATTTTAGTACAACTTTTCATCCTCAGTCAGATGGATAGTCAGAACGAACAATTCAGACTTTGGAAGATATGATACATGCTTGTTCGATTGATTATCAGGGATGTTGGGACTAACATCTTTCTTTGGTTGAGTTTTCTTATAAAAATAGTTTTCATTCCAGTATACAGATGGCACCATTTGAGGCCTTATATGGGAAGCGGTGTCGAACTCCAGCTTTCTGGGATAAAGTGGATGAAAGGAAGTTTATGGGACTGGAATGGGTAGCATAGTTGGCAGAAAAAGTTCAGCTGATACAGAAACACATGAGAACAACTCAGAGCAGGTAGAAGAGTTATGCGGACAACAGGAGGAAGGATCTCACTTTTGAGGTAGGTGATCATGTTTTTCTCGAAGTTTCACCATGGAAAAGTGTAATGGAATTTTGTAAGAAAGGAAAGCTGAGTCCAAGGTTCATTGGACCATATAAAATTCTGGAGAGAGTTGGATCAATTTAATACTGAGTGGCTTTACCTCCGATCTTATCTCAGGTAAACAATTTTTTTCATGTTTCCATGTTAAGGAAGTACATGCCAGATCCATCTCATGTTTTGAGTCCAGAGGTAGTTCAGCAGGAAGAGAACCTATCTTATGAGGAAACACTGGTCCATATTCTTGGCCACAGGGAGAAAGTGTTACGGAATAAGGTTATTCATCAGGTAAAGGTTTTGTGTAAAAACTACATGATTGAAGAGGCAACATGAGAATCTTAAAATGCAATGTGGGCTAAATACCCTCACTTATTCGATAAGTAAATAAATTGCGAGGACGCAATTTTCTAAAGGGGGTAAGGTTGTAACATCCCAAGTAAGTAATGAATAATATATATCTTTATCTATGTCTATTAATTAATTAGATAATGTTTTAGAGGCTTAAAATGAGAATAAATCCAATCTTAAGCATGGAATACACTAATATTTTTAAGACATTGTTTTACTGCCTTTTCATGGAAAACCATTTTTAAATAAAACTTTTGACAATTTTATATGCTCTATTTTTCAAAATAAAAATATTCTTTATGATTGGGACATTGAAATTTACATTGGATAAATTTTTGGTATTTTTCTGACAATGTTCATTTTTTAATGAATAGTGAAAAAATACGGCATTATACATCAAAACTACTTTTTCATCTAATTTAATTATATGGTTAGATGATCTTTTTAATTGTTATTAAATTTTAATTTGAATATATTTTTACCATTTAATTCAATGGTGGTCATTAGGATTAATTTCACTTTGGAATTGGGCATAAACTAATGCCAAACCTTTCATAGATATTGTTTCAAAAAAACCCGCTATTTGTTTTAACTACAAGCATTATTTTTTATATTAATTATTGAAATTTATGTGATTGGAATTTGTTAAAATGGATTACATATTTGGAAGTAGAAGGTCCAAATTATGTAATCAAGACTCTTTTGTTTTTTAGACATTGTGAATAGTAACGACGATAATTATCTTTAATTGTCTTGATTAATGAGTAATCTGGTGGTTTAGGATAATAAAATAATATCATAATAATAAAAAATGACACCAACATGTGTCCTAATTCTATTGTTTGTCTCATTTCTGACCATGGGATTCCTTGTACCAAACTTTGGGACCCCATGGAATCAATTTTGTGTGAAAGTGACTTGTGATCTTTTTATTTTTTAAAGAAAGTAAATATAACAAAGAATGTATGACCTGAGTAAAACATTTTTAATTTTGACTACATAGATGATATTATGGACATAAATATTCATTGGAAATCTAAAAATAATTCCTACATCATAGTATTTTTTCATAATTTTTAGATAGTATATAAATTAAATTATTTATAACATCATGATGATGTAACGATTACCATATTAATAAAGGGTTTAAATAAAATGAAAAGATAATGTTAAAACTATAACTTTCACTTGTCAAAGACCAATTTTATGAGTATATTTCGAACCCTTATCACCTTATCCTTGAAATAAATCAATGTGGGACCTCTAAAATCAGAAACGCATTTGAAAATAAAGTAACCTTTTATAACTTTCCAGGAGTGCCCCTCCTCTCCTCTTATAAAAGGCCCCCACCTCTATCTCCATACCCACACCTCTCAAGCCTTTGTCTCAGCCAAACCCTGCCCATTTTGTCTCTCCAAATCCCTATATTACTCCTAGAAGACTCACTTTGGGCAAAAGTCTTCCTAAGGAAACCTTTGAGCTCAAATCAAATGGAGTTACCTGTTTTAAAGGTAGTGTTTTCTCTTGTGTTCTTATGTTTTATTTTGCTTCTCCAACCCCCTAAGCTCTTTTTATTTATTTATTTTGTAAAAAAAACAGTATCTTCCATATACTAGGAAGTTTTTATAATAATTATTCAAGCTACACTTACACACACCTACATCTAATGGTTAAAGAACATACTGTTTCAGTGGATGGCGAATTTCTGCCTCACAAAACAATGATTGTTCAATATTATTTTAAGACCTTAAAAGGTGGCCATTAAGATGACACTATATTTATATATGATATATTATATGTTTATTCTTTTCTTAATCTTATGTATTTTTCATTTATGCATACCTTTATTATTACCATTATGAGTAAACGTGATATCTTCATTTTAGGAAGTGCGGACTACCGCCCCCTCAAAGTGATTTGATTCATTAATACCATATGTGCTACGTATAAAGGATAGATTTAATGATATTATATATGATACCATAATGTAATTATAATACTATTATGTATCATTATGTTTTAATTCCATTAAATATGAAATAGAAATGGAAGTAGCGTTCATGCGTACGTACGGATTACCGTCACCATGAACGGTGCATTTCATTTCTTATCCCCAAATGTAATGTACTATTATAAGTACATAGATATAATGGATATATATGATGTATGTTACATATAAATGATGAATATAATTCTGGAATTAAAATATACATATCTCTCATTTAGTTTTAATTCCATTAATATAACATAGAAATGAAAGTATCGTTCATGCGTACGTACGGCTTACCGCCTCCATGAACAGTGTATTTCATTTCTTACCACTAAATGATTATGTAATATTATAAATGCATGTATATACTGGATATATATGATAAACATGGCATCTAAATCATGAATATCATTCTTGAGATAATGGATATTTGACTACGTGAACAACTTGTAAATATAAGTTCACTTTTGACTCAAGTACCAAATTTCGTTAAAACGGCCGTTATAAACATAAATAATAACATAGTGTTCATGACATGGTAATAAATATTGAACATGAAAAAGGTTTTTAAGAAAGTAGAAATTAAGTCAAGTTTATTATTCAGGACATTAAAGAATGATCGAGTCAAGTCGGACCCGAGGTATGGGACTTCGTCTCAATCTCCTTTCATTGAGGAATATTTTATTTTATACACAACCTTATTTTATACGGTTTATAAACCCCTTTGAAATTTACTTTTACCCAAAAAAAATATTTTTTATATGAAGCTTTTTACAAAACGACAAAAGGGAATGTTTTTGTCATACCTATGCGGCGACAATGACTTCTCTGCCGCTGTGACCATTATTTGAGTTTCGGCTTCCCCTACAAGCCATACCTTTTTTAAAAAAAAATACCATGTTTTACTTTTATTTTATTTTGTTATTTAAAATAGTTTTGATAATGTTTTTATTATATCACTGTGTTATTTATATCTTGTGATTGAAATGTGGAAATGTTATGTTTCCTTTATGCATGTTTTATGTGATACGATTATGTTATGGTTCGTGGGTATTGTTATAAAGATGGGTGGTTCGGTGATAAACTAATGTCGGGTGAGCCCGATATAGCTCTCCAATGCATTGGTAAACGCGAAGGAGTGAAACGTTAAGGTTTCTACGAAGCGATTTAGGGAATATACTGTGATGGGTATTCCAAACGTAACCAAGAGGGTTAATCCCTACAAAAGAATGTTAAGAATGCCTCAAGTTACCTTTATGTCTTATGATTTCTATGATTTATTCATGATTTGATGAGGTATGTTAAAGTGCCTATGTTTATATGGGTAAAGTATGATTTCATTCTTATGTATATATGAACTCATGTTTCCTTTCTATATTTTTGTAACCCTTACTGATCTTTTTATGCTCATCCCAAGTTTTTGAAATGTTTTTCACAGGTCAAGGGAAAGGTACATGATAAGATGATATTGTCCAGGAAGTGTCAAGAAAGAATCCATGTTTTATTTTCAATATGTTTCCGTTGATGGGAAAAATGAATACTATATTTTATTGTAACCACTTTGTTTAAATGTGGGATGTAATGCATGTTTTATGGTCTAATTCTCTAAAACTCTAAACCTAAAAATATCCTTAATGTGTAATCTTGTAATAACGCAAGATTAAGTAAAGTTTAAGGCTAGGGCCTTATAGTTGGTCTCAGAGGTCGGTTTAGATAACTTTAAGAGTTGGAATTCTATTAAATGATTATCAAAAAATATTTTTTTATGGTCAAATTGAAATGATATAGCATTTAACAATTACCATGTTGCTTTGCCTAAGATATTTCTGTGTTAAGAATAGTTTTTCATAGAGGAAACAGAACAGCTTTTCTGGGAAGGCATACAGAGGGAAATGACCTTTCAAATCAGTATCCTGAGATGGTCAGAATCAAAACTAAACAGTTTGTTGCAGTGATGGCTCAGTTGACTCAGGTGAAAAATGTTGGTTGTTTTTATTGATGATATTTTGGTGTTCTCTAAAAGTAAATAGGAGCATGAAAGACAATTAAGGGTTATTTTTCAAACCTTTAAAGAAAAGAAATTGTAAGGGAAATTCAGCAAGTGTGAGTTTTGGTTGCAACAAATTTCTTTCCTTGGTCACATTGTTTCTAAAGATGGGATAACTGTTGATCCTACAAAAACAAAGGTTGTTTAAGAATGGCCAAGACCCACAAATGTAACGGAGATCAGTAGTTTTCTTGGTTTGGTAGGTTACTACCAAAGGTTTGTTGGAAATTTTTCATGGTTATCTAGTCCAATGACTAAGCTAACTCGGAAGGGTGTTGAGTTTATCTGGACAAAATAATGTGATAATTGTTTTCAGGAACTGAAAAGAAGAATGGTGAATGCTCCAGTTTTGGCACTACCTTCTAGGAATGGTGAGTTTGTTATCTACAGTGATGCTTCATTGAAAGGAATTGGTTGTGTCCTAATGCAGAATGATCAGGTAATTGATTATGCTTCATGACAGTTGAATACTCAAGAGGTAATTACCCTACACATGATTTGGAATTAGCTGTTGTTGTTTTCACTTTAAAAATTTAGAGGCATCATTTGTATGGAGTAAAGTGTGAAATATATACCGATCATATGAGTTTAAAGTATATATTCACTCAAGAAAGAATTGAACATGATACAGAGGAGATAGCTAGAATTAATCAAGGATTATGATTGTACAATTCAATACCACCCGGGAAAAGAAAATAAAGTGGCTGATGCTTTGAGTCGAAAAAGTAATGCTTCATTAACAATGTTGCGTTTAGAACGTGATCCTTTGGTTAAGGGTTTAATGAAATTTGGAATAGAAGTTTTTGGTGCGGGATTTTCTTCTCTTTTGTTTCAGGTATCAGTGAGATCTTCTCTATTAGACAAAATCAAGCAAGCACAGAAGCAAGACAGCGAGTTTCAGAAACAGGTAGAGCTGGTTCAGAAGGGTAAGTTGCCTGAATTCAACATTGATAATGATTTTTTTTTGAGATTTGGGAATAGATTGTGTGTGACTTGCGATTCACAGCTGAAGAGATAGTTGTTATGTGAATCTCATAGTTCTCCGTTTTCAGTTCGTCCTGGAAGTACTAAGATGTATAGAGATCTGTGGGAGTATTACTGGAGATATGGAATGAAAAGAGATATTGCTGATTTTACTATGAAGTGTTTGACTTGTCAATAGGTTAAAGAAGAGAGGCAGTTACCAAAAGGGATGCTTCATCCTTTACCAGTGCCAGAGTGGAAATGGGAGAATATATCCATGGACTTTGTTGTGGTATTACCAAAGACACCCCGAGGTAATAATGCAATCTGGTTTATTGTTGATCGCTTGACTAAATCTGCTCATTTCCTTGCTATACGAGAAACTTTTTCCCTAGATCAACTTTCCCGTTTGTATCTTAAATAGATAGTAGGGTTACATGGAGTTCCTCTTTTCATTGTATCTGACCGTGATCCCAGGTTCACTTCTAACTTTTGGAATGGACTTCAGAAGTCCCTGGGTACTGAATTAAATTTTAGTACAGCTTTTCATCCTCAGTCAGATGGACAGTCAGAATGAACAATTCAGACTTTAGAAGATATGCTACGTGCTTGTTAAATGTATTATCAGGGAAGTTGGGACCAACATCTTTCTTTGGTTTAGTTTTATTATAATAACAGTTTTCATTCCAGTATACATATGGCATCATTTGAGGCGTTATATGGGAAGCGGTGTCGAACTCTATCTTTATGGGATGAAGTTGGTGAAAGGAAGTTTATGGGACCGGAATTGGTAGAAGGGTCGGCAGAAAAAGTTCAGCTGATACAGAAACACATGAGAACAGCTCAGAGCAGAACAAAGAGTTATGCAGACAACAGGAGGAAGGATCTCTCTTTTGAGGTAGGTGATCATGTTTTTCTCAAAGTTTCACCATGGAAAAGTGTGATGGGATTTTTTAAGAAAGGAAAGTTGAGTCCAAGGTTCATTTGACCATATGAAATTCTGGAGAGAGTTGGATCAGTTGCATACCGAGTGGCTTTACCTCCGAGCTTATCTCAGGAACACAATGTTTTTCATGTTTCCATGTTAAGGAAGTACATCCCAGATCCATCTCTTGTTTTGAGTCCAAAGGTAGTTCAGCTAGAAGAGAACCTATCTTATGAGGAAAAACCGGTCCATATTCTTGACCATAGGGAGCAAGTGTTACGGAATAAGGTGATTCATCAGGTAAAGTTTTTGTGGAAAAACCACATGATTGAAGAGGCAACATGGGAATCTGAAAATGAAATGAGGGCTAAATACCCCCCACTTATTTGATAAGTAAATAAATTCTGGGGACACAATTTTCTAAATGGGGGAAGGATGTAACATCCCAAGTAATTAATGAATAATAGATATTTCTATCTATGTCTATTAATGAATTAGATAATGTTTTAGAGGCTTAAAATGAGAATAAATCCAATCTTAAGCATGGAATACACTAATATTTTTAAAAGATTGTTTTACGGCCTTTTGATGGAAACCCATTTTTAAATCAAAATTTTGACAATTTTATATGCACTATTTTTCAAAATAAACATATTATTTATTATTGGGACATTAAAAATTACATTGGATAAATTTTTGGTATTTTTCTGACAATGTTCATTTTTTTATGAATAGTGAAAAAATACTGCATTTTATATCAAAACTGCTTTTTCATCTAATTTAATTATATGGTTATATTATATTTTTAATTGGTATTAAAGTTTAATTTGAATATATTTTTACCATTTAATCCAATGGTGGTCATTAGGATTAATTTCACTTTGGAATTGGGCATAAACTAATGCCAAACCTTTCATAGATATTGTTTCAAAAAAACCCGCTATTTGTTTTGAAAACGAGAATTATTTTTTAAATTAATTATTGAAATTTCTATGTTTTTAATTTAGTAAAATGGATTACATATTTGGAAGCATAAGTTCCAAATTATGTAATCAAGACACTTTTGTTTTTGGACATTATGAATAGTAACGACAGTAATTATCTTTAATTATCTTGATTAATGAGTAATCGGGTGCTTAAGGATAATAAAATAATATCATAATAATAAAAAATGACACCAACATGTGTTCTAATGCTATTTTTTGTCTCATGGCAGACCATGGTATGGCTTGTGACAAACTTGGGGACCCCATGGAATCACTTTTTTGTGAAAGTGACTTGTTATCTTTTTATTTTTTAAAGAAAGTAAATATAACAAAGAATGTATCACGTGAGTAAAATATTTTTAATTTTGTCTACATAGATGATATTATATACTATAAATATTAATTGGAAATCTAAAACGATTTCCTACATCATTTTATTTTTTTCATAATTTTTAGAAACTATATAAATTAAATTATTTATGACATCATGATGATGCAACAATTACCTCATTAATAAAGGATTTAAATAAAATGAAAAGATAATGTTAAAACTATAACTTACACTTTTAAAAGACCTATTTAATGAGTATATTTCTAACCCTTATCACCTTATCCTTGAAATACATCAATTTGGGACCTCTAAAATCCGAAACTCATTTTAAAATAAAGTAACCTTTTATAACTTTCCAAGAGTGCCCCTCCTCTCCTCTTATAAAAGGCCCCCACCTCTACCTCCTTAAACACACCTCTCAAGCCTTTGGCTCGGCCAACCTCTGTCCCTTTTGTCTCTCCACATACCTCTCTTACTCCTAGAAGACTCACTTTGGGCAAAATTCTTCCCAAGGAAGCCTTTGAGCTCAAATCAAAAAGAGTTACCAGTTTTAAAGGTTGTGTTTTCTTGTGTGTTCTTATGTTTTATTTTGCTTTTCCAACCCCCTAAACTCTTTTCATTCATTTCTTTTGTAACAACACCAGTATCTTACATATACTAGGATTTTGTTATAAGAATTATTTGAGCTAAACTTACACACGCCTACATCTAATGGTTAAATAACATACTGTTTCCCATGGATGGCGAATTTCTGCCTCACGAAATGATGATTGTTCAATATTATTTTAACACCTTCAAAGGTGTACATTAAGATGAAACTATATATATATATGATATATAATATGTTTATTTTTTTCTTAATCTTATGTATTTTTCATTTATGGCATACCTTTATGGTTACCATTATGGGTAAACGCGATATCTTCATTTTAGGAAGTGCGGACTACTGCCCACTCAAAGTGATTTGATTCGTTAATACCATATGTGGTACGTATAAAGGATATATTTAATGATATTATATATGATACCATACTGGAATTATAATACTATTATGTGTCATTATGTTTTAATTCCATTAAATATGAGATATAAATGGAAGTAGCATTCATGCGTACGTACGACTTACCGTCTCCATAAATGGTGCATTTCATGTCTTATCCCCAAATGTAATGTAATATTATAAGTACATAGATATAATGGATATATATGATGTATGTTACATCCAAATGATGAATATAATTATGGAATTAAAATATACATATCTATCATTTAGTTTTAATTCCATTAATATGACATAGAAATGAAAGTAGCGTTCATGCGTACGTACGGCTTACCGTCTCCATGAACGGTGCATTTCATTTCTTACCTCTAAATGATTTTTTAATATTATGAATGCATGTATATACTGAATATATATTATATACATGGGATATACATCATGAATATCATTCTTGAGATAATGGATATTTGACTACGTGAACAACTTGTAAATATAAGAAGTTCACTTTTGACTCAATTACCAAATATCGTTAAAACGACAGTTATAAACTTAAATAATAACATAGTGTTAATGACATGGTAATAAATAATTAACTTGAAAAAGGTTTTTAAGAAAGTAGAAATTAAGTCATGTTTATTATTCAGGACATTAAAGAACGATCGAGTCAAGTCGGACCCGAGGTATGGGACTTCGTCTCAATCTCCTTTCATTGAGGCATATTTTATTTTATACACAACCTTCTTTTATACGGTGTATAAACCCCTTTGACATTTACCTTTATCCAAAAGGAATATTTTTTATACGAAGCATTTTACAAAATGACAAAAGGGAATGTTTTTGTTGTACGTATGCAGCGACAACGACTTCTCCACCGTCGTGACCATTATTTGAGTTTCGGCTTCCTCTACAAGCCATACGTTTTTTTAAAAAAAAATTAATACCATGTTTTACTTTTCTTTTATTTTTGTATTTAAAATGGTTTTGATAATGTTTTTATTATATCACTGTGTTATTGATATCTTGTGATTGAAATGTGGAAATTTTATGTTTCCTTTATGCATGTTTTATGTGATATGATTATGTTATGGTTATTGGGCATTACTATGAAGACGGGTGGTTCCATGATAAACTATGGGCGGGTGAGCCCGATATAGCTCTCCAATGCATTGGGTTACGCGAAGGAGTGAAACGTTAAGGTTTCTCTGAAGATATTTATGGAATATACTATGATGGGTATTCCAAACGTAACCAAGAGGGTTACTCCCTACGTAAGAATGTTATGAATGACTCAAGTTACCTTTATGTCTTATGATTTCTATGATTTATTCATGATTTTGTGAGTTATGTTAAAGTGCCTATGTTTATATGGGTAAAGTATGATTTCATTCTTAAGTATATATGAACTCATGTTTCCTTTCCATATTTTTATAACCCTTACTGAGATTTTTATGCTCATCCTATGTTTTTGAAATGTTTTTCACGGGTCAAGGGAAAGGTACATGATAAGATGATAGTGTCAAGGAAGTGTCAAGAAATAATCTATGTTTTATTTTCAATATGTTTCCGTTGATTAGAAAAATGAATACTATCTTTTATTGTAACCACTTTGTTTAAATATGGGATGTAATGCATGTTTTATGTTCTAATTCTCTAAAACTCTAAACCTGAAAAGATCCTCAATGTGTAATCTTGTAATAACTCAAGATTAAGTAAATATTAAGTCTGGGGTCTTATAATATACCTCTAAGGTCCAATTGATTGATCCATCTAAAATACATTCAACCCCCATACGGAACAGAACCACCCTACCACTTATTCCAACTGAGCATGCTAAAAACACCATAGCACCTAATACGGTGTTTGATCTACCATCCCCCACCTCCAAATATGAGATAGATAGGGCAGTGCTAATCCATATCCCCCCCCATTGTTTGGGAGGGGACAAATGATGCAGATAGTAGCGACACTTCTTACACCATTTAGTTTTTTCCATGTCCCCTCCTCTCTTGTATATAATTTTTGAATGTCTATTTTTTTCTCATTATATTCCATGTTACCTAATGTATCATTTAAATATCTATCTATGGGACAAATTTTTATTATTACATTAATTTTTTATTTCATGTTTTTTACTTCCATGCTACTTTATCAATTTCTAAACCTATTGCATCGTTTATGGTCATTGATTAGTCTCTTTGGCCATAATTTGGACTCTTATATGTGATCTATTTGTGTCTCACTAACATACAGACACATATTGAGAAGATCCAACAATAGTGTTGTTTTTATCAAGGGTCTACTCCATGATTTTTGGGGAATTTACTACTTCTACATGAGTATTTTCACTGAAACATTCCAGATGTGGTTAATCCGACTATGTTGGGTTCTAAGAAACTTTTTTCTTTTTTATCACTTATTTATACTCTATAAATATAAAATATCATTATAGAATATTCTTTAATATATATATATATATGTTGTTTCTCATGCAACTTATTATATCCCCTACTCATTTTTATTCTTAGAAAAGGATTAACCCTTTTATCCCAATGGTTTATCTAGTACAGGTATTTTTTCAGAAACATTTCGTCGGTAGAACATTTTCTCATCAATATTCAACAATTTTTCCCATGGCATGAATTTCATTGCAAAGAGAACCCGATTCCCTAAACTAAATATCTTAAATTACATTTTATTTATAAAAATTATTCAATTGATATCTCTACCACTTCTCTTCCTAGAATAGTGTGGAAACTATATTATCTTAAGTGTGGGGGTCTTTCCTGAGATTTCTTATTAACACACTTGGATTTTTTCTTATTTTCATTGGTATGTGAGACATTTTTCTTTGAAAGCATTCTTTAACATGAAAAATAATCTCACCAATTTAAATAAAATGTAGTAATTGGTTGGAGATTGTAAAAATCCATTTCTCTTCCCATTTATAATTTTATCATGATTACAGAATTTAGTAATTTAATTATAATTATAGATTCTTTAAATTTCTTTTGACTAGATTATTAATGGATAATATAACCTAAGTGATTTATAATTATTTTATATACTCACATTCCTAATAGTATTCTTGACCTACATTATCAAATACATTTCTAATAATATTTATTTCTAGATACATGATTCAATAAATCCTATTAGAACATTCATTGGAATCTTATCTAAGCTTTAATTGAACAAACACACTGTTGAAATGATTAAGGAAATCTTTGATAATCTATTTATCTTAAGTCCCACTTGTACATAAATATTTATTAATTCAGTAGTATCCAAGATTAACCATATTAGGATATGTTTGTTTCAATAATAATATCTCTTCCTATAATAATCTTGGTACTATGAATGAATCTCTTTTGAACAAGTGTGGAGGATTTTTTATCACTTCCATACATGGTATGTTTCTTACTGAGGATACACATGGTGGTATTTTCACCAGATTGATATGATAGGGTTCTTTATTACCATTAGTATTTCCTACACATACCTTGTCCCTTTTAAAAATGATATATATATATATATATATATAATTTTAAAAAATAGAAAATATTAAATTAAATGTTTGGTTTTTGTATTAGTAAGGTCAAAAAACACCATTATTAGACCAATGAATCTTATGATGGATCATATGTGGTTTTTTAGTGAATGTTAGATCTATCCTGAACATGAATATTGAAAAATAAATAAAGCGAAAAAAATGAAAGGAATTGGGAATATTTAATATTCTTTCATAACATATTAATGGATCTTCTTTTATCTACTTGGAGCACGGAGAAATAATTTCTGTCAAAGAGTAGTAACATCATTCCACTATTCATGACTATCAAGCATTATAATTTTGATATTACCCTCTTTTTTAGATTTATTTTTAATCTCTACCTATTTACCCATATCCTTAGAGTCATTTGATCATTTTTTATTAATCACACGTGATTAATTTTGAATTGGTCTTTATAGAGTAGATACATTAGAACCAATTCAATACTATGGTTAGGAAAATGAATTTGAGATATGAGTGTATATCCAATTTTATTTTACCATGAGAGATTAATTAAAACACACTATGAGTAAAATTGAAACCCGGGTATAGTTTCTGAGGAATATTTATGGAATTTTAATTAAAGGAAGAAAGAAACTTAATAAATAACATAATAATGAAGCACTGAATATTTTCACTATGGTGTTTACTTTTGAGGAATTTTTTAACTAGAATGTTGTTTTATTTTCCTTATTATAATTCATGTTTACTATTTAAAAAAATATTTCATTTAGAATCCTTGTCGACATGCTTTTTGCATGAGGAAATTAAATTATTCAATTATAGGGGAATTTGAATATCGTATTTCATATAAATCTTTTGGATATTTTAATATAAGTTTTAATCATTCTTTATTTGATAATACACTAGGTTTTGGTTAGATTTTTAATGGAATATGAACTCAAGACTCAAAGTCAAACATGATCAGAAACAAAAAAACAAATATTACATTTCACGAATCTCAATTACACGACATGTATTCCTCAAGAAAACCACATGTGAGATGATTTGAAAGTTATGAAACCCATTTACATGATGTGAATATTGTATTCAGTTTGAATCCCATTTACACGTCATGAATGCTTCAAACTATATATAGGATAAAGATACATGATTTGAGATCATTTCATGACATAAAAAGATCAAATTAGAAATCATACTGATGATACTAACGATGAAATCCAAAATATCAAAAATATTTGGGGAAATTTTCTTATCTAAACTTCATAATGTGAATCCTAGTAATAGATTTTCATTTTCAAAAATAAAAGGTCACCTAAAAGAGTTACACAATATGAAACATATACAAGTTGTGTAATGTTTGACTCTATAAATATTTAATGACCCCTAACATGTAGAGAGAGTTAGAAACTATCAGAATTTCCATCTTTTATTTTTTGTTTCTTTCCTATTTTCTTATTAACATACTTATATTTCTTTATTTCTCCATTTTAATCACTACTGTATATTCGTTTTCTATTTCAAGACACTTTTATTGTTTTCCAATTTTAAAACGTTCTGATTTCAATACCCAATATTGATAAACATTGATTGTATTTGTGTTAATCAATGTTCTTCATTCAAGTTATTATTTAATTTATTTTTCAATGGTTCAATTTTATATTTATTTATTTTGAATCGTTTATTTATTATGTCCAAAATATATATTGTTTTCCTGTATTTTTTAATATTTTTATGCATGTCTAATCTACTTAGGATTAGGGGTCGATAGTAAGGGTTGATTTGAACCAAATGAATATGGAAATCAAAAAATAGAAAACATGTGGCTACTAATTAGGTTAGAAAAATTTCTATTCCCACTCTTTTCCGCTACCTAAACCATGAAAAATTCAATCTAAGGAACCCATACTAACTATAGTTAAGTTATATATGACTAATAACATGTGATACATTATTAACAAAAGATAAGAATACTAGACCAAGGTTTTTTACTATCTCTAGACCAAGGAATATTTGTAGCTTAGATAGATCCAATTGGTTTGACAAAAATAAATTTGTGACCTTTACACCACTTCATAGACTAATCTATAAAACTATCCCAAGTAATATTTTAGATTATCCTTTTTCTTAAACCCTTAAATTGAACCATATCCCATCTACATCATCTATTTCAATCCCAAGCTATTTAGTTTTAGTAAAACCAAACTGAAGAAAGAAAATGATGAGTCCAACTTCAAAGGTTATTTCTATTAGGTTGTTTGCCTATCAGTTTTCCCTATGTTTTTAACCCTGTACTTCCACTCTTTTTGGGAAATAAAAGTTTTAATTTGATCAATTCCCACACATAATTATTGACGTTCTGTAGTCCAATAAATGGGAATAACTGTTTTAGTAGAATTTAAGATCTCAAGGTTTTTCTAAATAGAATTTTTGAGTGCACCTATTCACATTAATAATGGCTACTTATTGAGGCCAAATTTCAACATGAAAATACAAGTAATGTGTTACATAAATAATTCAAAAATTATGTAATTCGAAGTGTTTTTCAATCTATGATTTTTGAAAATCAAATGTTCATATCTGGTATAATTTGATGGAGGTTTTGAGGAATATATTTCATGGATTATTTACCCAAAGGAATTGGTCATAAGTTCTATAAAAGTATTCTTTAAAAGTTAGTTGATTTTTTTTATTTGAGGATTTTTTAATATGAACATGATTTTTGGAAGCCAAATGAAGAAATTTATGAAATTTATAATGAATATATTGATAATATTTCTTGTAAAATAGGTGAAGAAGAAGTTATAATGGAAAAAGGAAATTATAATATTGAATAAAATCCAACTAAAGATGATTTGGAACGAAATTATATTAATTGATTAAAACATCATGGGATAAATAATTGTGTGTAACCTAAAAATAAATTTGGATTAAAAATACACCATTTCAAACATGAATATGCTTGAAATAGTAAAATCAAATGGACATTGTTTCCCAAATTAAATAAAAATCATTTACTGGAGTTTTCAGAACAATGAGTGGATAAATTCAATGGAATAATATCTATATTATATTGAATGTAATTCCACTTAGGATCTTGTTCTCAGACTGAATGTTAAAATTATCAGAGGAAATAATTGTATTTTTAGGTATAAACTAATTGATAAAGGTGAATTTTAATGAAACAAGGCTATATTAGGATAGAAATAATAATATCATGTTGAATTTTTTAATTTTTATGGGGAATTTTATTCTATCATAGGACTTGAATCCACAAGAATGTTCCTAGTTGTTTTAAATTATAATAAATATAGGATTGATAAAATAGATATGAGGTTTATCCTATATTCTTGAATATAGAATTGGAAGAAGAAGTTTACATTGAAACACCTGATGGTATTTTTCTTAATATTGATAGAAATATGGTTTTCCTTATAAAGATATATTTATTTTGTTTAACACGTGCCTCTAGACACTATTACTATAAAGAGGAAAACTAATTTAAGTAAAATATCATCCCTAAAGGGACAGTTAATAGAAATCATTAAGTTAAATGGAGGAGTATGGGTACTCATATAACCATTATTTATATTGATGATATTATATTTATGGGTGAAAAGAAGTTTTCTTTAGATAATGTTTCTAAAAAATGAAGAATAATTTTTTGATTTCTTTTCTTCATGAAAAGAGATTCTTCTTGGAATTATAATTTGTGAAAAATGAATATTTTATTTTTCTATCCCAATAAAAATAATCCCAGAAATTTTTAAGGAAATTATGGAATAAATAAATATGTAGTGTCATATATATCGATGAATGGTGGTTTAATGTTTAGTATGTATGATTTAGAGAAAAATGTGAATCAACAAGAATTAATAATGTTGAAAGAAATTATACTTTATATCACTAAAATAGGTCTACAATTTTCTATGATGTAACTTTATTTACTAGGTGCTAAAGTGGTACAAAATAATCACCCTTTATGACTACTAATAGATTTCATAAATACATTAAATGGATATTGAATTATGGGATAACAGGAAAAATATTTGAGAATCTTAACCTATTTTGGTACATTGATACTGATTATGTAAGATTTTTTTATGATAGGAAATTAATAACCAGTTGTGAATTGGTTTTGGTAGAAACCTTTACAAACTATATTCAAAAGAATAAAAAAATCATAACTTTTAAAAATATTGAGGTTGATTATATTCCATCAACACATTCTTGTGAAAAAATTGACTTAATAATAAATAATTGGTATACTTGAAAGAGAGGATCGAGAATCCATTGATAACTACATGTGATAATGAAATTGTAATTGGTCTAACCGAGAATTATTTCTAACACTCTATATCTAAACACATTGGAAACAAATTTATTTTTATAAAATATAATATTTTAAATGGATATATGTAAATCAAATATATTCTTATATAGATAAAATTTATGATATCTTGAAAACACCCATGCCAAAAGATATATTTGATATGTTAAGGTCATATATAAATTTTCATCTTTTCGTCTCACTTAATGATTTTTTTTAATCAACACATTAATTTTGAATAAGTTTCTAGAGAGAGGATAATGTAAACAACTATTTTATTTCCATTATATAACCAAAGATAGTTATTTTCAAAAATGGGGAGAAATTAGAGAATTGATTTTTGTGGAGGGAATCAAAATCACTAGCCATAAATTTATTCCCAATAAGGGATAGAATTATCTCAAAAACATTGAATTATCCACTAGTGTGGTTTTAGGGCATTTATATTTTAGAAATTATATTATTTTTTGATTTTTAGGTGGAGTTGTTGTAGTTGAAAACAAATCCAAATATGTATATTGAATAACAAATATAATTCTGGAAGTTGTGTTATATTTTTTTCCAAACATGAGTAAAGATCATTGGAAGTAATTCATAATTATTTTGAGATATTAAAAATTCATTTGAAATGATTTGAGAAAAAATTTGGTGCATTATGAGAATTTTATATAAAGTTTAATAAATGTTGGGAGTATTTTTTTAGTAGTGGGGGGAAGTAGATAAATATAATATTTAAAATGAATACTAAATAATAATAAAGGTTACCACATCCTTGAATTCTCCTCTGATAGACCCATTATCACTTAAGGTATTTTGACGGGGTGATTCTAAATTTACTCGAAGAACACTAGTTGTTTTAAGAGGAGGGATTTGAGTATTCTTTTTTATTTGAGAATGATTTGGTAAGTTACATTCCATGGTGTGAGTGGGGGTATTTATACATGAATGGGAATAGTATATTGGGTTGAAATAAAAAATAAAATATATATCAAGACTAAAACTTGAAATTGTGGTATTACTTGAGACTATGAATTTTTTTTAATTAAAAATATAAATTTAATGGCTTTTAAACCCATAAAACCCATCATTTATTAGTTTTTACAAAGAAATGGATTCAAAAATAAAAAATAGTGATAGTATTCTATCATATGTCCTTACCATTCATCACATAACAAAGAATAGTTTAAATATACCCAAATTTGGTACATAATTTTTTTTCAAGTCAATAATAATATTGTAGTTGATGAAATAGTACTTGTCATGTGTTACTCAAATTGATCTTTGATAAGAAATTAAACTGGGTTATGGGTTCAAAAATAAAAACCTTGATATATGGATAGGTTCATGATATTCATGATGGGAAAAATAAGGTCAAGGTGTCTAGATTAAAATTACAATGTGACAAATTTTGTAATATATTTTTTTATAAAGATTGTTTTGTTAGAAATATCTCTATTAGATTCATTTTCTTGGTACAAAGTTATGGATAAGTTCTCACATATTTGATGATTTTAAATAAATTTAAAATAATACTATCAGATAAATTTTATACAAAAATATATGAACTATTAGACTAAAACACTTATTCATTTACTATTAGAAATCTTAATAATATCTTGATAGCCTATGTGATAATAAGTGTACATACTTTAATATGATTGGAAAAAATAATAATAGTCAAATTTAAAGCCTTAAATGACTCGATGATCTATGAATCAAGTAAGTGTAACGGAGATTAGTCAAAAGTCAAATATTATGTCTTGAACATAAATTAGTTTATATCAATTTTTCACTAAAGTAATGAAATGAGGAAAAGGTACATACAAAGTAAAACTTACATTTGTGTTTTTAAATTATAAAAATTATTGAGACTTTTTATCTAATTATCCTAAGATGAATCATTAAAATGAAGGGTATGATCAATCAAAATATCCCATAAGCAAAAAAGGTGAATAGTAATAGGAGTGGAATAAAATAATTGAAAGGAAAAGGAATAGAAATCCAATTATAGAATAAATTCCAAATCAAAACATGATATGATATATTGGGATAAGGAGAGTGAAATAGAAAAGGGAGGCTTTGTAGTTGATGTTTTTTATGTTTAAATTACAAAATAAAATCATACAAATGAACCCTACACAGAATAAGATTATAGAAGTATAAAATATGACAGAAAAAAACCATAGTAATTATAAATTAAAAATAATTGTGAAAGTACCTCACGGTTTGATTTATAGAAAATAGGAAGCGTGAAAATTTAAAAAAATATTCTCTAAAAACAATGACAAATATTTGAAAAAGACACTTCATACTTCAATTTTCAAAGAGTATACATAGAATGAAGTGGTGTTTTTAAGAATAATGGTTGATATAAATGTTACACATAAGGAAAGATGTATGATTTTTTAAATAAAAAAAGGAATTAGGATTAAAATAGTGAGGAGTTTAAATATACTTGAGGAAAAGTTTATTGATTTTGGTAATTTATTAAATATATAATTGTGTGTGTTGAAAAATTTATCTATTCAGTTTGATGGATCTTCTAAATAAATGGAAAATGTTATTGAATCTTCCAAGAAACTAAGTTATTATTAAAAGAAAAATAAAAAATTCAACATAGACACCAAATATTGAAATTAAATTAGTGGTGGAAATAAAAATAAGTGGAATAATGTGGTAGCTTCACTAAAACAATATTTGTAACACCCTATGTTTTTAATAAAGTATTTCTCTTTAAATAATGTAATTTATTTGATAGCTTGCACTGCATACAACAATGAGTTTAAACAAACCACATGAAATTATTATAATATTATATGTTTTTTACTTCTTAACCATTTGATTTTTAGATATTAATCCAAATAAATAAATTACAAAAAATATGAGTTCTATACATTTATAAAATAAATTTATTAGTGTTCAAATTATTATCATTAAAAATAAAAAACAATTAAAATGAAATGATGCTTTTCTGAAAACATTGTTTTATTTTTACTATAACTTTAATGTCAATATATCCCTATTATTTAATTATTTTAAAGAAATTTATTTATTATTTATAAATAAAAAATTTAAAAAATTTGTCACAAATTTCCCTATTTAGAGGATAATAATAAATCATTTTTTATACATTAAAATGTTTTTTTAAAAGAGGTTTTGGTCACATTTTGATAACTTAATTTAAAATTATTTTATACAATTTATAGGAATATAATTAAATAAATTAAATTAAATTATTATAATCAAGAGATTCAATTTTTTAAATTATACCCCCTTTATTGTTTCTCAATATGAATAGTAACCCTGGAAAAATTTACCACTTTAATAATGGATAAATCAGGTGAATATAGACTAAAACTAAGTGATAAGGCCATAATTATTCTTCCTAAATCTTTTTTTTTAATTATATTTTACCCTTAACACCTAAGGTTCAAAATTTTTATATTTAATGGATATTTCCATAAAAAGGACTTATATATTATCCAAACAAAAGGAAGTGACAAAATACCACCCTCTTAGTTTTAAATATAATTTATGTGTTCACGTAGAGACAAAAATTATTAATTAAATAATATTAATTGTAATTTTTATGCATAATGAAATTATATTCATTTTGGAAGTTTATTTATAATTAAATAATTATCTTAAATACTTACACAACATTGATATAGTAATTATTTGACTAATAGAAAATTCAAATTAATGATATTAAAAATATTAAAAGTATTAAAATTTGTTGTAATTAAGGTTATAAATGAATTTAATAGATAAAAATTACATGTTGTAGGAGTTTTAAAATAATTCCCCCAAATTATAAGTGTTTTATTGATGTTATTAATGTCAAAGAAATTAATAGTGTCCAAATTGACAGTAATGGTATTTTATGAAAATAATATTTTATTATATTAATTACGAATCGTAAACATATTAAATAAGGACAAATGAGACAACCTAAGGTCTAAAGTATCATAAATATTCAATTAACTCTCCAAATAACACCTTATATGTACAAAATTTCAACCTTTTATTGTTCAAAAAGTTATTACCATAATTAAAATTTAAATAGGTTAACTAAGGCTTAATCAAAATAATAAGGTTTAAAATTACACCAAGACATTTATAAAATTAATTTTTCATGGTATTACAACCCTATCACACTATATATTTTAATTACTTTCCATTTGTAGGTATTTTTATTAATATTTAATTTATTGAAATTTAAGTTTTCATGAAATTCCAAAAGCTCCCCTCACCTCAATTATAAAATTATACCTCCTCCCTCACATTATTTCACAACTTTTAGCCCTATATCTCGACCATCTTCTACCATATTCTCTTATAAACTTCTCTATCCACATTCTACAGGTTATTTTTTTCAAAAATACCAACTCTATAGGCCATTAGAGGAAATCTAAAGAAGCCATTTCAAATAAGAGGTAATCAATATAACAGGTTATATTCTTTTTCTACTCTTCCTTAAATCATTTAAATCTTTTATAATTTTCATTATATATTAAATTATGTTTCATAAAAATATTATATCGAAGGGTATTGTAACAATTTTAATGTCTATATATGATATTTATCACAAAATTATACTTCCATATAGATTATATCATTTCTACATTCTTAATATCTACTCTTTTGGAAAATGGTAATGTCTCTCTTGTGTACGTAAGTACATCCATCTCCACAATGTGATGTAATTAATTTTTCATTTATATTTCAATTGGTTCATGAAAATAATGAATTTCATAAAAATAAATTATCTATATAGAATAATAATCAATTAGTACAGGTTTATTATTATTTTTCATTACTTCATTCCATCAGTCAAAAATTGAAAACTCATTTCAAGCGTACATCTGTCCAACCATCTCTATGAATGGTTTAATTGATTTACGGATCTATAATTTTTATGAAAGACAATAAATATAAATAAAATTATTATATGTTATTTTTATACCAATAATTAAATGATTTAAATAACGGTACCATAATCAAGGTATAAGGACCATGATTGCCAAACTCAAAAATGCATGGAAAATGAAACAGTTTTCATCTATAATAGTGATTTTAATAATAATTTATTAATAAAAAGTTGATAAAATGTTATAAATAAATAATAAATGGATTTATGGAGATAAATATATGTAATAAATTTATAATAAATCAATCATTATTATATAATAGGTTTGAATATGAACAAGGAAAGGCGATACTTGGGATATGGCTTTATTTCACAATCTCAACAAAATTAAAATTTGTTTATATTAATGTCTCTATTGGGAAGTATTTCTTTTACATGTCCATGTTTTCTATTAATTTTTTCAAATATTTTTTTACTATTCTTATAAAAAAATTAAAATCATCTTTACCAATGTTTTAATTTTTACATAAATGATTTGAAAGTAATCTTTTTTCATTTTCTAAAAAAGGTTCTCTGTGACCTTTCCAAAAAAATAAAAAGGAATTTTTTTGAAAATTATATGAAATAAGAAGATTTTCTTACCATAATGATTCATTAATTATTTGATTCTTATTTTCTAATCTTACATGTTTATTTAAAAATAAAATCTTTTTCTTTATAATTGTGTGACTTTTAAAAAAAGAAATCAATTTTAAAGTTAATGGATTTTATTTAAAATAATTATTTAAATTAATATTTAAAAATAATTTTCTATAAATATTATATTATTTGATGTTAAATATTCTTTATAGGATATATTATCCAAGGATACTATCCTTAATCTTTTTCTGGTTTGTTTATATTTATGATGGAGTGATATTTATGAAACTTGTTCTTTTTTTATGGGCTATACTAAATTTTTATGAAACCCATTTCTTTTTAGTGGTTCTGATCTGCTGAATGATATATGTTCTTATGACACGCATATATATGGATTTAATTATATTATTTTTGAGACCAATATATCCCTCTAATGCAGTGGGTAATTATTTATAACTCTTGAGATAGGAAATACTAGAACGAGGAGTGAACCTAGTTCAGTAAGGTACTTTTTCTGTTATGGGGGTTTGGGGAGTGAGAATTGACTACTATGATGGTTGGGGAGTGATCTCGTACAACTATTATAATCTTTTAAGTGATGCTTGACTACTAAGGAAATAATTTTTTAAGCTTATATTGGTTCCACAATTCCATGTCTTATGTTATTCTCTGATGTCTTATGTTCTTCTCTTTTATTATGATTCATGTATTATGAACATAAAATATTTATTCCATTACTCAATATTATTATTTTTCATATAAATTGTATAATTTTAAACTGTTATGTTCATGTTCTAATACACTTAAGCTCATGTTATGCCTATGTAATCTTTGATATCTCAATTTTTTACCCTTATGGAGCATCTGAGCTCAGCCTTTTATTTTTTTTCTATTCTCCTAGATGTGAAAAATTGTATAATTTATGATTTACCTAAATGGGTGATATTTATGAAAAACTAAGTCAGATATGATTTACAAATTTTATGAACTAGTTATTTACATTCAAATATTTTAAAGTTCATATTTTGTTACAATCCTTTGGTGTTTGTCTGTGTAACTTAATGAATATACATCTAAAAATATTTAATAATTGTGTTTAAAATCTTGGATTTTTATATTTGGTATTATAGGATAGGTTTAGTTAATATTTGTAAATAATGATAAGAAAAATTTAGGGATAATTCTAAGTATAGGATAAAATCCAAAATTTTTCATAACAACCATGAATTACCAAGGTTAAACCTAAGGGGTCATAAAAAAAGTTTCTTGATTTAGAAATATTAGAAATGATTTTTCATTTGACTATTATTTATCACAACATGATTTTTAGTTTTTGTCAATGGAAATTACCCGAAGGAATCTTTTTAATTGTGAATGTGATTGACAATGCAATTGTTTTCCACCAGAGAAACCAAATGTTCTAGGAGATGGAATACAGAATGTTGTTGTTATGATCACACAAATATTTTAGGCTATGAATCATGCCATGTTTCCAAATAATTAGTTAGGTAATGAAATACTATTGAATCATTCATGAGATAACATTAACCTTCTTTTAGTGGATCTTCTGATCCATTAATGGTTGAGAGCTAGATTGACACCATAGAGAAAATATTTTTGTTTCATCAATGATTGGGACCTAAAAATGGAGTCCTAAATGTTTATCCACTGGAAGGAGAACAACATCCACAGTGAAATTTTATCAAGAAAGCAAAGTAAGACAAATAAATTTAATTAATGGAATGGGGTGAGTTTAAGGGGATATTATTAAACAAGTACATCCCTCGTATTTCATAAAACAATATGGAGAATGAATTTATTAAGATAAAGAAAAATGATAAATAATCTATTGGTATATATGAGGAAATTTATTTAGGCTGGCATTGTATTTATATGGTTTAATTATTTTCCCTAAAAGTAAAATTGGTCGATTATTTAGTGGCTTGAAACCAAGTATCTGAAAAGAATTTTTTGTAAAAGACTACATTACCTACGAAGAAATTGTTCAATTTTCTCTCATGGTAGATATGGATATTATAGTTACCCATTAATCTCATGGTTTTCATAAGAAAATAAATTTTTAACTCAAAATAAAATTACAAAAACCATGGAGAGAGGAATATAAACATTCCTTTATGGCCGAATTGTGCAAGGAAACATGTAGGAAATATTCTTAAGGAGACTGGTAAAAGTTTCATGTTTAGAATGGAATTTCATCAGGAAAATAAATATCAAAGTGACATTAATATTTTATCTAATAATGTGAATGAATAAAAAGATAAAAAATGAATCACCCATGTTCCGTTGCAATTAATGAAAGAATCATAGGGATTATTCCAATTAGGGTATGAATATAATGGTTTGTTATGGTCATCATCAATGAAAAATTTATCCAAAATAAAAAGTGAAATATCATGTGGTCATGACTAACAAAGTGGATTGTGGAAATGATGTGGTGAAATGTACACATATTATCGACTCCAGAATGGATATTATCTTATTGGATTCTAGATCCATCCACTCTTTGTTTAAGAAAGTTGACAAGGTCTCACTGTATCACCCCAAAAATTAGATATTGAGTAAGTTGTAAAAACTCTTAATGGAATAATGGTCTCATATCATGTTGATTATTCTTCTCCAATTGACGTTATTGGGAATTTTTTTCTGAAAATATTGTGATTCTCCATTTATTTAAATAATAAGTGATTCTTAGAAATGATTGGATTACTCTACATGTATCCCATATAAATTTCTAAGTAAGGGAAGTCACATTTCATATTTTTAATAAACCTATATTATTTTATAAATGCAAGTATAAGTATAAAAATATAATTGAAATTTCTTCTATAATCATGGTAATAATTCCTATATATGAAGTTTATGTATCCCATATAGTTGGGTATAAACTCAACATTAATGATAAACCTATTATATGGGATTTTTTTATATCTTTCCAAAATTATATGGAGGTCTTCCACTAAATCATTAAGTTAATTTTTCCATAAAATTCATATATTTTTTTATACCTATTTCCAATACTACTTAGATAATGGACCCAATTTATTTATAAGAATTAAATAAGAAAATATAGGATAATATTTACAAAGGGATTCATACACCCTAGTGTGTCACCTTGTGGTGCACCTGTTCTATTTGTTAATAAGAAAGATGTTACATTGCATCTTTTCCTTTATTATCAAAAATATTAACAAAATTAAAATCAAGAACAAGTATAATCTACCCCATATTTATGACTTATTTTATCAACTATGTGGAGCTCAATACATTTCCAAGATTGATATTCATTTCATATATAATCAATTGAGGTTCAAGAATGACGATATACCCAAGATGGAAATCCATACCTGGTATGGACACTATGAATTTATAGTTATTTCTTTTGTTCTTAGTAATTCGCCCTATATCATCATGGAATTAACAAATTGATTCTTTAGAGACTAACTAGATCAATTTTTGGTAGTCTTTACAGACCATATTCTTGTATATTAAAAGAGGAAGTATGATCTTGAAGATCTCTTGAGGATTATGTCGAAGTCCCTGGGGAAGGAGAATCTTTTTTCAAAACATACCAAGTGTAAAACATGGATTTATAAGGTTTCATTTTTTTGGTTATATTATCTCAAGTGAGGATATATCAATAGATCCTTAAAATACATATTCTATTTATAAATGTCCTAGTAATGCCATGGAAACTAAAATCATTAAATTTTTTGGTTATTCTCGATATTATTTATATTTTTTGAAATATTTCATACAATTTTCTAATCCACTCACTAAGTTTCCTTGTAAAGGATTTAAGTTTGTATGGATGGAGGACTGTGAAGAGAAATTCAAGGAGGTGAAAACAAGTTTGTTTAGTGCACCTATTTTTACACTACTCTATAGTGGAGAATGGTTCATATTCTATAGTTATGAATTAAAGAAAGGACTTTGATGTGTTTTAATGAAAAATTATATGGTGATAGATTATGTCTCATTTCAATTGTAGGTTTATGAGTAAAATTATTCTACTCAAAATTTGGAGTTAGCTGTTATAGTATTTTCATTAATGATATTGAAGAATTATATCTATACAGAAAGGTGTGATAAATATATATATATAAACATTTCATATTTTTTTACTAAAAAATAGTTGAACATGCACCAAATAAAATGCTAGATTATCAATTATGAGAATCAAAAAATATACAATATTTATGGATTTATAAAGGATAGACCAGGAAATATTAATAGAATGAAAGAAATATTATCTTTCTTAATTGAATGTTCAACCGTATATCCAAGTGAATGTTAAAGTGGAAAATAAGGATGATGATGAGATTTAAAATAATGTGAGAAATTTTCTTTTGTTCTACCATGATTGTGATGGAATGGTATGGTTTAGGACCCATGTATGTGTGCCGCCCAAACAAAATTTGAAGGAACTATAGGATGAGGATCATAGTTCATCATTATTTGCTCATCCTAGAAGAACAATGATGTATATATATTTTAATGATTATTTTTTGTGGAAATTCAAGAAGAAACATGTTTTAGAGTATTTTTTTAGGTGTTTAGATTTTTAGAAAGTTATGTTTGACACAGATAAGTTGAATGGGATGTTACAACCATTGAAAATACCCTAATGGGAATTGGAAAATATCACTATGGATTTTGTCATCGTACTCCCAAAGATATCTAAATCCCACAATGTTATAAGAGTTATAGTTCATTAACTTTTGAATTATTCACACTTCATTATTGTCAAATAATATTTCTCTCTTAATCATATTTCTATAATATATATTAAGGATGTTGTAATATTTAATGGATTACCACTTTCCATTGTATCTTATTGGGATCACTGGTTTACCTCAATGTTTTGTCATAGTATTCAGTAGGCTCTAGTTACATTGATATGTTTATTCATATCTTATAGTCCTTAGAAAGATGTTAAGTTTGATTGGATCATTCAATCTCTAGAAGATATGTTTAGAACTTTCTTTGTAGTTTTCAAATGTCGTTTAGATCAACACCTTCCTTTCATATATTCATTATGTGATAATATCTTTCACACCAGTATTCAGAAGGCTCCATATGAATCCCTCTATGTAAATAAGTGTCAAAATACAACAATATAGTATGTGGTTAGATAAATAAATCAATTAGGACCATATCTATATGAAGAGATTTCATTGAGGTTCGGATCTATTCAGTTGTACAAAAGTGTATCTCAGAGTCACAAAAATTTATGATGGTAATCATAAAAAGGATTCAGAGTTTGAAGTGAGTGATAATGTATTACTATGAATATCTCCATGGAAGATAGTGATTATATTTGGAAGAATTATATTTCTAATACCTAGATATATAAGTCATTTTCAAATTTTTTATCATATTGGGATGAAGCTTCTCGATTGGCACTTCTACCAAATCTCTCAAAAGTTCATGTTGTGTTCCATGTATCTATCTTAAGGAATTATATAAATGATCATTAAAATATACTAAAATAATAGTTCTTATCACTCGAACAATATATTTTTTATGAATAAAAACTGATAGAGATAAAGTTTTACAAAACAAGACAAATCTCCTGGTTAAATTTTTATGGCGAAACCACCACTATAATGAAGGTATATGGGAACATGAGGATGTGATGAGGAAGATTTATCCTCTTATATCTATATCCTAGTGATTAATTTTGAAGGAAAAATTCATTTTTATATAGGTATAATGTAACACCATGAGATTTTTATGAGATATTTCTCTTTATATAATTTGATTTCTTTAATAGCTTATGTTTCATGCGACAGCAAGTTTAAAAAAAAATGTGCAACATTATTAAAATATTATGTGTACATTATAAACTAGTCTTCATAATATAATATATGAAAATTATTAACTAATTTAATAAAAATATATTTATAATAAATTAATAAAATAAAGACATTATTTTTAAAATGACTGGAATTAAAAAATAATAATTTTAAAATAAGTCACATTTTTCTGAAAACATTACTTTATATGTATAATAAATTTCATATCAATTAATCTTTATTGGTAAATTATTTTAATGAAATTTATATATAATATATTTGACAATTTTTTTAAAAAAAGTTAATTTTATTTTTTTAATATATGATAACAAGAAAACATGTTTTATGCTTAAAAACGTTTTTCAAAGCAGGTTTTGTCACATTTTGCACAATAACATTAAAATTAATTTCAAAACTTTATATTAATGAAATTAGATAAAATTAAATAAATATTTATAATAATAATATTCGAATTGGTTAATTAGGCCCCTTTTATTTTTTGTCAATATGAATAGTAACTATGGAAAATTTTATCACCTCTTTGAAGGGTAAATTGGGTTGTTCTAGGTTTGAACAAAGTGATAAGGACATAATTTTTCATCTTAATTTTTATTTCATGAATTATATTCTAATATTAACATCTAAGGTTCTATATTGAGATATTTAATGGACACTTGTCCATTGAAAGGTCGTAAAAATTATTCAAACCAAAGGAAGTGACAATATGTCACTCTCTTAGTTTTAAATATATTTTATGTGTTCACATGGGGACAAAAACTAATTGTGATTTAATATTAATAGTAATTTTCTGCAAAATTAAATTATACTAATGTGTTTAATTTATTTATAATTAAATAATTACCTTAAATACTATCACAACGCTACTACAAAAATTATTTAATTAATGGAAAAAAATTAAAATGGCATTAAAAATATTAAAAGTGTTATAATTAGAAAAAACATTATGGTGATCAATGAATTTTCAAGATTAAAATGAAATTTTTGGGATGAGTTAAAATAATTTTTCCAAGTTATAAGTGTTTTATTGATGTCATTAATGTAAAATTAATGAGTAGTTATAAAATTGACAAAAATGATATTTTATAAAATTAACAATTTATTAAATTGTTTGAAAATAATTAAAAAATTAAATAACTAAAAAGAGATTAATATATTTTCTAAACTATCGTGAATTGTCCAATTAGGGTCCAATTTTCACCTTATAATCAAAAATTAAAAACTTTTAATATTTAAATTGTTGTTACTATAGATAATGTTAAAATAGGTTAACTAAGGGTTATACAAAATGGAAATGTTTAAAATTACACCAAAACATGTCTAAAATCAATTGGTTAATGGGATGAAAACCCTAAACCAACTTATCTTCTCATCACATTCAATTTGGATGTATTATTAATAATATTGAATTTATCGAAAACTAAACTTTTAAGAAATTCTCAGAGTTCCCCTCACCTCAATTATAAAAGGTGATATAATCCCTAACTTCATTGAACCACTTTGGGCCTTATATAATCACTATAAACTAAAAAATTATCTTTTAAAATTTCTTATCCAAATTATAGAGTTAATTGTTTCCCAAAATACAAACTCTATATCTATTTAGAGGAGATTTATTAGAGTAGTTTTGAAGACGAGGTAATTGCTCTAACAGGTCACTTTATTTTTCAACTCTACCTTACCTCATATAAATTTATTATATTTATCATAAAATAATAAATTCATAATCCTAAATATTATTAATATTTTTTATTATTATGAAAACATAATAATACACCCACTTTCTCATTAAATGATAAGTGAAAGTATGAATCATGTGTATGTATGGGTTACTATCTATATATAGCAAAACAATTATATTTTCATCACCATATCTTATGAATGGGTTTTATAAGGGCTTAAATTTTTATATATTTATTCCATATTTATACTTATTTAATGATAATACAATGTGTATCTTCTTCAAATCTAATCTTTTGGTAAATGATAATGTCACGTATGCATACGTATGTACTACCATCTCCACGATGCGATGTAATTATTTGTTCACTTATATTTCATATGAATGATAATACAGATGAATTTTATGAATATAAATGATATATATAACATATTAATTATTTTGGAAATTTTTAATATAATTTAATATTCATTCATTTCTTCTGTGGAAAAATGAAAACGGTCACCATTCCTACGTATGGCCTACTATCTCTATAAACGATGTAATTAATTTTTCTATCCCTATTTTTATAGATAATTTAAAAAATGTATATAAATAATACATATTATTTTTTAAATAATATTAACATAATTTAAATTAAGGGACTGTGATCAAATTGTAAATATCGGGACTGGTGAACTAAAATATCATGGAAAACAAAACAGGTATCTCCTAGAATAGTGATTTAAACAAAAGAGTGATAATGTGTCATATATAAATCATACATGATATAATAGTGATATGGTTATGTAATAAATTTATAATTAATCCATATTTCTTATACATGTTCTTTAAATGTGAACAAAGAAAAGTAATACCTGAGGTAAGGGTTTATTTCACAATCTCATAAATATTCAGGTTTCTTATGTTTAAGACTCCAATAGGGAATATTT
The DNA here is from genome assembly GCA_963277665.1 of Viscum album. Lineage (NCBI taxonomy): Eukaryota > Viridiplantae > Streptophyta > Magnoliopsida > Santalales > Viscaceae > Viscum > Viscum album. The sequence continues at coordinate 74,626,249 of OY728127.1, read as the reverse complement.
CTCTTCCATGTACATGTTTTATAAAAAAATAGAAATATTTTTACTATTAATATAAAAAAATTATAATCCTTTGTAGCATTGTTTTACTTTTTACCAAATGGATTTAAATAAATAGTTTAGTTATTTTCTAAATGAAGTTCTTTGGGACCTTTTCGAAAAAAATATGGAAGGAATGTTTTTTTAACTTATACAGCATGAGATAATTTTCCCACCATCATGGTTCTTTAATTCTTTCAACAATCCTTGACAACCTTACAGGGTTATTTTGAAATAAAATATTTTCATTTATAATTTCCTTTATTTTAAAAAAAGTAAATGATTCTAAAATTGAAAGGATTATTTCATCAAGCATTATTTTATATATTATATCAAAATCATTTTCCATCTAGTATTTATTTATTTGATGTTACTTATTATTTAATGATCACATTATCCTAGGATAACACTCTTAATCATTCTCTTGTTTTTTATGATTATGAAATCATCGTATTTATAAAACCTATTCATTCTCCACAGGTTATGCTATGATGAAATGTTTATGAAACTTGTTTCTATTTATGAGTTTTGATATGATGAATGATTTATATTATTGTAGCACAAATATATATATGGTTTTAATTATTAAAATTGTTTTAATTATATATCTCTCTAATATATTGGGTAATGGTTTATATCTCATGAGATAGTAAGGAATAGAATAGAGAGTGAACCCAGCTCGCTAAGGGGCATTGTCCGCTATGATGGTCATGGGAGGGAACCATGACTACTATGATGGTTAGAGTGAGAACCAATACAACTATAATAGTCTTGGAAAAGATTTTAAACTACTAGGGAAATGGTTTTGTACGCTAACGTGTATGCCAAAATTTCATGTCTTCTATTATGATCTTATGGATTATGTAAATTGATTATTTTATGATCCATGTCATATTAACGCACAAAATTTATTATAGGACTCAATATTATGATCTTTTATGTAAAGGGTATAATTGTAAACTGTTATGTTAATTTTCTTGCACCCTTATACTCATTTTATGCATATTTAATATTTTGTGTCTCTATATTTTACCATTAATAAGAATTTAAGATCACTATTTTCAAAAGACTCTTTTCCCCATGATATAAAGAAAGGTATTAAGTATGATATGTCAGAAATGATGATAGTTATAAGGAAATAACTAGGGGTGATGTAGATATTTTATGAACTAGTTGTTTGTGTTTTAAAATTCCTAAATGCAATATACCTTTAAAATCCTCATGTGTGTGTATGTTTAATTTAATGGATATTCATCTAAAAATATCAAATTAATACATATGAAAATATTGGGACATTATAATTTAACACAATCATTGTATCTTAAAAATATTATATTGAGAATTGAATAAATACTTTTGTATAAAAAAAATAAAGAATGTGATCTTTTTCCTAAAATAAAATACAAGGTGAAGAAAATATTTATAAATCATTATAAAGTTGAATGAAGGAATTAGAATAATAAAATAAAGAAGTATCGAAATGTATATTTTGAGAAGAAAAATTTTCATGGGAATGGAATATTTCTATCTAAAGGAATATATTAGTGTTATGGAGTGTGTGAGATCATAAAATATATGTGATCGTACAGTATTTATTTCTCTCAATCAAAGACAAAATTTTATTTAATGGAGGATAAACTAAGTATATAAGTAGAAAATAATGAAAACATACAAAAGGTGAGGTAAAATTGAAAAACAAGATAATAATCATAATAAAACTTATGGTTAGTATGATCAAATAGTACATATATCAAAAAAAATCTCACATTACAACAAAATCAATTGAAGGATAATTAAATCCACTATTATAGATAAGAGTGAACAAGGGAAAGAAATAGTAGATAATATTCCAAAAAAACATCAAAGAGAGAAAACCATGGATCTTTAAAGTTTTCTACTCATCACACATTACAAGAAACAAACATCCATTTAAATTCATTCATATATATGGTGTATGAGTAATGATATTTTGAAATTATGGATCATTAAGTATGAATAGTTTTATAAAAACAAAATAATTAGTAATAAATGTTTGAATAAATTGGTATTATATTTGGTGAATGGTGGACACACAACATTTTGAGTGTTTCTCAACTTTTTGACACTGGGAATAAGGTTATTTACAAAAAAAATTAAAATAATTTTAGAATCATGGATGTTATAATCATTATAAAATCACAACAAACAAATATTTCTCTGTTCCATATTTTAAAGGACAGAAGTATTTTTTTCAAAAGTATGGTACTAGAAAATTTATAATAGAATACTGGGTCATTTTGGTAAATATAAAAAGTTAAAAAAAATTATTCTAGAGATAAAATAAATTTACCAAATATAAACCATGATAGAATACAATCTTGAGATGTGTGTCATAATGAAAAGATATTGAATATTACTAACATGACATCGCCCCTTAGATCCTCACCTAGTCTAGAAAAATGTAACTATATAACCCTAATCCCACCCCTAATAGTCTATGGTTTGGAGATTATCGCTAATAACACAAAACATACATAGGATTCCTTGGCCAATAATCACATACAATTGGTATAAAAATACAATATAATTAATATATTGAATAACAATCAAAAATAAATAAATCACTAAATAGTAAAAAAATAGGATAAAATTGGTATCTAGTATAACCCAATATAACAAAAAAACTGAAAAAATAGTAATACTAAACATGATATCACCAAGTACAATGTATATATAATAAGGTATAAAACCTTGTCACTTATATAAATCCAAGGACTATAACACTAACGACAATATCTATATTCAAGAATCACTAAACACCACTATTAAATAACTCCAAAAAACCATAGAATCACCAATTAAACCGTGGTCATCTATAGAAAATGTGATAAATACATAGACACGACATTTATAGACATAATTCCATGTTCAAGGGTGAGTATAAACGTATCCATTAGGATTGATAATCCCATATATATGGGAAAATTTGATGATTTTTCGGTATTATATAAGTCCTATATAAAGTTAATTGAAAAAGGGAGATCTCTGAACTGTTCTAAATTATGATATGGTAAATATATCTTCAGTTTTACACCAAAATTTGGAATACTATTAAAAATACCATTATATCTTATAGTGTGATATTTATATAGCCTTCATATTAGAGGCCTCATAAATCTTATTTGTTGAGATGATTTATTCATAGGTATTAAAAGATCCTTTTTGTTTTACTTATTGAAAATAAGATCGTAGATGAGCTAAAGGCTCATTAGATTTGACTAGATATGAAAAGGAATTATATTATGATGAGATAATATAAATTACGACATGAAACATATTAATTATCCATGATGGAGATGATAAAATAAATATTTTAACTCTTACACATGTACCTCACATTGAAAAGAGTATATTGTTCAAATTAATCTCCACTTTATGTGTTTTCATGATTCATAAAATATTTACTTTCATTCTAATTATTTTGAATAAGTGTTTCAGATTATAATTATCTTATACTATGTGCTTAAATTCTTATCTCTCTATATGAAAGTATTTTATCTTGAAAAATATTAAAAAAAACATTAGTTGTTCATAATTAGAAAGTATCTTGTAAAACTTAATATTATTATATTAGACAGAGTGACATAAGGAATTTCTTTTTTTCTGAATGAAAGTGTAATAGGACATTATTCCTCTGAGAAGAAAATTGGAAATCTGATGAATTTTAGGAAAAGTAAATTCTATTCCATAGTAACACTTTATATAATGATTTACAATTATCTTACACTACAATGAAGACTAATCATCTTACGAAGACCAGCTACTTTATCTTACAAAATATATCCTATGATTAACAGTAAGTTCAGCTAATATCATATGAAGATATAATATTACAGATTGTTATGCTTAATTTTATAATATCTTTTCATTTCATTTAATACCTTTTAGCACATCAAATGATGATTTTCCATTTACGAAATGATCATACTACATAAGACTTACCATGAATAGGAAAAATTAGAGATTGAGAAAATATAAAACATTGTAATCATAAAACAAATTCTATATTTGGAAATTTTGGGAGAATTCTATTATTGTCATATATTATCAATATCATTACATGGATCTTTCTATCATTAGAGTTATCATGTTCTCATATTCAAACATAAGATAAAAGGAATAGTTTGAAACAATTCCAGAAGAAGATATGAAAAATAAGAAGTAAATTTGTCAGTTTTTATCCATTTCTAACTTCAGAGATCAAAACATATAGAGAATAAATTCATCTAGTGAAGAGGATATCAATTATATAGATTGAAGTGAATATTATCCCAAGCTACAAGTTCAATTCTATCATTCTCTTTGGATGAATCTTTATATATTATTAGTTGCGGCTTGCAATTTTTTAATGCATACATTTCTTAAATCATGTATCTTAGGATATATTTATTTCACTTAGTATAAGAGTGGATAAAACTATTGATTGTTATTGTAAATGGAGAACCTAGTTGAAATATATTGGATCTTTATACTAAGTGACAGCTCCATGTACTCAACTAGTATCCCCTGGTAAAAGGGTTCTTTATTAAAAATCGCCAATATTATGGAGTAGAGCATTGGTGTAGTGGACTAGACAATTAATGTTCCCCTAACATCTATAAATCTCTAGGTTCAATTTTTTTCTACATGTTTAACATTTATACATCATATAATAAAAAGAAATAATATTTAACATACATATTTAAAAGTGGGTGGTCTAATTTTAAAGAATATTTTAAGATCCAAATTCACCTCCACACCTCCTGATTTATTCAATCATTCATTATCTAGGAATCCAATGTGTATTAAATAAAGTAAATCATGATTTCATGACTATAAACGGTTGAATACCAATGATCTATATTCAAATGTATACTATGGATGATAACCGAGAAGGCATATCAATGGTTAGAGATCTGTACTTAAATGGTGAAAACAATTATTTATGGAAATCTTGAAATAATATTTAACTAAAGAATCTTAGTCTGAAAGTCTATCTCAAATAAATTCAGCCCTATGAAATTCATAATTCAAAACCTGAAACATGGGATGCTTTAAATGAAGAAAAATATGATCTCAACTCCAAGGTAATGAACACTATCATCTGTGGGTTAGGACCATATGAGTTTAATTGAATATTTCAATGTCATACAGCAAATGAAATGTGGACCACTATTGTAGTTTCATATTAAGTCACTGAAAATGTGAAAGATCTTAGATATTATACATTTAAACTCAAGTTCTTGACATTAAAAATTATTTAAGGAGAAATCATTACTCAACTGAATGGAATACTTACTAATATTTTCAATAACATTACATCTCTAGGAACACCTATCACTAATCTTGAACAATAACTGAATGTTCTTAGAGTATTACTACCAAAGTGGAGTGGAGTCTCTAAGGCCATCAGGAAATGTAAATAGGATAAAAATTTCAAGATAAAATATATTATTAGAAATATCATCGTGTATGAAGATGAAATGGAAACTGAAAATGAATATCCCAAAATTATCAAAATGGAAAATGATCCCATGAAAACCTCTACTTCAAAATATGACATAATAAAGAAGAAGTGTACAAACCTCTAAAGTAGTTGAGGAATTTTTTCTCGTAGGAAAATTTAAATCAAAAAATTATCTACGTTAATTTGATCAAAAGTCAAAAAAATTATAAAACAAGATATTAGAATATAGAAGACCCTTTAACAAGAACATAAAGCATAGTAACAACTCAAAAGAGTTGAGATGATATGAATTCAAATATTTGGGACACATTAAGCATGACTATCAGAGAATAAAAGATTAAAAGATGATAGAAAAGAAATATTTCATGAAAATGGGATATAATCACTCTAAGAAAGATATGAAGGCCACATGAAGTGCTTCTAAATATTCTAGAAAATAAAGGTCATCTGAATCATAAGATGAATCTTGAAATAAAAATTCCAACAAATGATTTATGGAACAATTAGATGAGGTACATTCTTATTATTTTGAGCATGAACAACAATCAAAAAATAAAAATTTCTCCTATAAAGAATTAAAGTAATACTACACCATGCTGGAAATAAAGAATTAATCTTTGAAAAAGAAAATTTAATCCCTTAGAAATTATTATAATAAAATTATTAGTGAGGAATAAAATATGAAAAATTGGAATTTAGAAATGAAAATCAGCTGGAAAAATCTATTATCTTGAATGTTGAATAAGTCAAAAAAAATTGAAAAACCAAATAATGCGGTTCAAATTTTAAAAATGTGGTAATTTTTTTTACAAAATTATTAGACTATTTAAAAAAATTCTTTCCCAAAATCAAGTATGAAAAGAAAAATTTGGAACTAAAATCCTAGGTGGTTAATATAAGCTTTACAGATAATAGCTTGTTCCATGTTTAAAAAATAAATATCATCCTAATGTTATTTTTTTATGTTGAAAACGTATTTCTTTCAAATTTTTATAATTTAAAAAATATTCATTTTTTGGAAATAAAAAAAATCCTTTTAAATTATTTTTCAAAAAATCAAAAATGTTTTCTGGAAATCAAAAGTTAGTCTGGATGACAAGATCTCTTATAGATAACATATCTAAACCCAAAATAAATTTGGTATAATTTTTTTTTGTATTTTTATCTTTAAATGTAGAAATCTATCCTTATGAAAAAAATACCAAATCGTTAATATAAATTTGTTTTTCAAGGGATATGAGTTTAAATTACTCAAATTTTCATTCTCTATCGAAATTAGATACAGGATATGCCACATTTAGAGATATTAAAGAAAGGAAAGATACTTGGAATTAGGACAGTTAGAAATCCTCATTATATTTTCAAAAACAAAGTCATTTATGTTGAAGGATTTAAGGAAAACCTGATATGTATTGGTACACTTTGTTATGATGGTAATTCTATTGATTTTTCTGACATTTTCAGTATTCTTATTAAAGATAAATGACTCAAATTTAAAATCAACAAGATCAGAAAATGTTCAAACACCTGATCTTATCTTTTTATGTACATAAAATGAAAGTTTTTTAAATGATGAAATTAATGTATCATGGATTTTTTGTAGAAGTATTGGACATTAAATTGTTCATTCCTTCATAAAATTTTCTAAAAATGATTTTATTTCTATCTTTCCAATTCTTAAATTTTATAGAAATAAATTATGTGATGTATACCAATTGGGCAGGCAATATAATCCATCTTTCTAAACAATTAAAGATGTCACTACTTTTAGACCTCATTATATTATCTATATATATTTTTTTAGGCCAACTTTAACTATAAGTATTTATATTATATCATTTTTATTTTATTTTTATTATGATTGTTAATGATTTACATGTGTTTACTTTTTAAGACATAAATGTGAAGTCTGGTCTATTTTTATTTATTTTATAAATTTGTAAAAATGAAAAATATTTCAAAGTCATTTTTTTGAGAAGTGATCACGGAAAATAATTTTAGAATCATGATTTAAATTTTTATTTATTTAATAAAAGGATCAAAGATACATTCTATTCCCCCTAGAAACCTAAACATAATGGTGTCTTAGAAAGGATAAATTGGACTTTATAAGAAATTTATAGGACTATGTTATGTGAATATAACATTCCCACTCATTTCTAGTTTTAAGATATTAACACATCATGTTATATCGTTAATATAGTTCTGATAAGATTTATCTTATAGAAAATACCCCATGAGTAGTGGAATAATAGAAAACCTAAGGTAGGATACGTCAATGTATTTGGATGTAAGGATTACATCTTGAACACCATGGATAATCTGGGAAGGTTTGATACAAAGGATAATGAAGGTATCTTTATAGGTTATTATACTACTTATAAATCATATATAGTTCTAAAAAAAGGTAAGTGATTTTCTAAGAACCAATTCATGTGAAATTTAATGAAATTGAACCCTTTAACCACAAAATGACTCAAATTAATTATCAAAATGATTCAAAAAAAATATGACAACGGAACCTCACTTTTAGGGAAAAAAATTGATGATCTGGAACTTGATTATCTTAAACCAAATGAGATAAGTGTAGACACCAGTGAATCAAAAAGTGTGATTCCTACATTACTTTGAAATCTTAGAAACCATCCATTACAAAAAAATTAGGAAACCTAGGTGAATGAGTAAGAACTAGGAGAAACCAAAAAAATCTAGTATAATTATCTACTATTTATCCCAATTAGGAAAAAAAATTTAGAATATTCCCTATCTAATGAAAGTTGGTTCCTACTAATGAAAGAAGAGATAAATCTTTTTAAAAGATACAAAGTATGGAAATAAGATGAAATAATCCCAAATTATCCTATAATTATAACCCAATGGGTTTTTAGAAATAAGAAACATGATCATGGTATATTGAGTATAAATAAATCTATACTAGATGAAAATGATATAATCAAGAAGAAGGAATATATTATGAAGAAAATTTATCTCCCATAGCAATATTAGAAGCTATTAGAATCCTTCTAACATATGTATCAAATATTAGTTTCAAATTATGTTAGATGGATGTAAAGTATTCAATTTCAATCAGTTGTTTAATAGAATAAGTTTACATAGAACAAAATACTAGTATTGAATATCCTTATTTTCAAAATTCTATATGCAAAAATACTAAGTCTCTATATGAAATTAAACAAGCTCCAAGGGTCTGGTATGAAAAAATAATTTATTTTCTTTTATCAAATGGTTTTATAGTAGGAATATAAGATCCTATATTATTTATGAAAACATATTTTTTGGATATTTTTCTAGTAAAAAAATATATGTATTTAATGTAGTTTTTGGGTAAACAGATTAAAAAAATTAATGAATTTTCAAAATTATGAAAATTGAAATTGAAATGAGTATGATTGGTGAACTAAATTATTTTATGGGATTTTATGTTTAGCAAAAATATTTCAGAAACATTTTTGATAAAACAAAATAAATACTTGACTAACTTAAGAAGTTTGGAACTAAAAATAGTAATACATATGAAAACATTATGAGTTCCAATATAAAACATGACTCAGATAAAACTAGAAAACTAGTTAATAACAACATTCCTAGAATAATCATTGGGAGTTTTTGTACCTTACTACAAGAAGAATAGAAATTTTGATATTTTTATATCTTTGTGAAGAATTTCAATATAATCCCAAACAATCACATTTAATTTCTTCCAAAATAATTTTATGGTAGTTAAAAAGAACCATAACTCTTTATGTTCTTTTTCCAAATAAAAAACTGATTTTAACTTAATATCATACTCGAATGCTAATTTTTTCAAATTTAGATTATATAGGAAAATCACCTTAGGAACCAATCATTTTCTTAGTAAATATATTGTTACCATATCAAGTAAGATACAAAAACATGTATCATTATTTAATACTGAAGCTTAAAATGTGGTCACATAAAGTGGTTGTGCATAGGTGTTGTGTCTGATGCACACCTTAATGGATTTTGAATTTAATTTTAATCATGTTCCCTTCAGATTTGATTATACTAGTTCTATCATTATCTCTAGGAATCTAATAAACCATTCAAGAATAAATCACATTTATTTAAGGCATCATTTTGTGATAGAACATTCAAAAAAAGATGATATCTCTTTCGATTTTTTTGTATAGAAAAACAATTTTCATACATATTTACCAACCCTATTTCTAATGACAAATTATATTTTATAAAATTATAGTTAGGTATGTCTTATTGTATGAAATCATATTTTAAATATTATTTCTCAAATTTAAAGTAAATATATTATTTACCTTATTTAAATTTACCTATTTTCTGTAATTTTTAATTATTTTTCATATCAAATAACTTGTGTCACCTACAATTAGTATGAATTACCATGTATATTACTTTGGGACCTCTTCATTATTAAGAAAAAGAGATTTATTATCGACTCCATGCATGAAATAACTCACAAAAACTTTTAACCCTTTTTCCCTTTGGTCGAACCCCTGATACCCTATAATTTCAACCTTCTAAAACCTCAACCACTCTATAAATGGAAAAAAAATTAATGTTTATTCATATATAATGATAAGAAAAAAAATAAAATTATGAAAATTTTTAAGTTAAAGCGGAATTGATTTCAATTTATGGATAGAATATAAATGTTGTGGAAGAAATTTTTCATCCATCAAGGATGGGAATGTGTTTTTGATCTTCACAGACCTCGTTATTTTTTATGAAAAAGGTTTATTATTTCTATGAGTTGGGGATTTCCACTTCAGGGATGATGAAGTTCTAGTCACTATAACTCTCAACTATAAATATCTATAATTGAATTAATTCAAACTAGATGAAGTGTTGAAAGTTCCTCAAAAAGGATACCCATTCTATAATACTTATATATCTTCCATGGATGTTCTTACACCTCCAGATATCATGAAATACCTTTTCATAATAGTCATAGTAGAGAAAAATACATTGAATAACATGGATATAAAATGAAAACCTTAGTTCAAGTTCATCCAGTCAAGTATTTCCCTAATAGATGGTGAGTTTGAGAAAATTGTATTCCAATATGTTTCATTACATTATTTTTTATGATATGAAGTCATGTGAAACTGTCACGATATATCTTGTGATATATGTTCCATGTCCAAATTAAGTCTCTAAAATTATACCCATATATAATAATCGTAACTCTATTATTTCATAGTGTCAAGGTTTTTTTGGTTTACAACTATGCAATGTTGTTTCCTAGTTTGACAAACATAAATGAAATTGTTTTAAAAAAAGTGTCATGTATTGAGAATCCTCATTAAAGAGGATGATTCCCTTTCACTAAATGCTAGAAGAAGGCTCTACTTTGACTCAGGGGGAGCCTTTTAGTTTACCTGTGACACCAATAGTAATGGAAAAATTATCTCACTATTCTATGACTCAAAAAAATGATGCATATGAACAAAATCTTTATCTAATGTGATCATTTTGGTTGGGTATCCCATAAATACCATAAGTATTTTTCAGGAGAGAAACACTCCTACTCTTAACTCTATACCATTCCAAATTCTAAATGAAATGATAACCATAGATATCACTCATTTATTCTCAATTGTTCAAGATAACAAAATATCTATAAGATCAATAATGTCTCCTCTTCTAGTTTAGTATCAATCCCAAGAGATAGGGATAATTGTTGAAGAAAGAATTAGAAGAAAATATTCTCAAGAATTGAGTAATGAGGATTTAGTACCCAATGTCACTCAGATTCAATTTGTTCAAGAAAAGATTTTTGAAGTTCAACTAGAAATGATTTCCCATATTCCTCAAGAAACTCAGAATGAAGATATTCTAGAAATATAAAATACTCTCTCTAAAATACCTTAGCAGATACTTTCAAAATTAGTCTTTAAAATTGAAACCCTCAAAGATCAATTATCAAAATCAAATTGAGAAATGAAACATCTATGTGAATAGATGACTTCAACATATTATTTTCAAGAAGTACGGCCTTTGGTATAGTTTATTTTAGAAAATTGTTCATAAAGACCTATTAATGAAACTAAGAGTAGTTCAGATATTCAGATAAAGATAATGGAGTTATCTCAAGATATTTATTAAGTAACTCTAGCTATCGATTATCTCAAATTATAAGTTGTGTCTATAGAGATATCTCAACATCTCAAAATTACCATTATAGATTAATTCAAGAGATTATTAGTTATGGTGAAGGAAGTTGTTGATAGTTTCACAAAATAATTAAGTTCTACTCTTAACCTAAAGCTGGACAATACTAAATAAAACTCTTTTCATGTAAAGAAAGATTCAATTTATATCATCACTCTTCAAAAAAATTTATTTGGAACTTTTTTAAATAACTCTATTGAAATAGAAAATAAAGTACAACATCTTCACGAAGCATTAGTAAACACTATCTAGCCTAATTCTTTGAAAGATGATGAAATAGATGTGGATGAATTTATAAAATTATCAGAAGGAGTTTAACCCACTAATGAAAAAGAAAATTTCTCTATCATATGAAATCCAAATAATCAATTTTATGTTTTAAAGAACATTTATTCATTTTTTAAAAGAAATGAGACCTCTGGAACATAACTGGTACTCTTATCAAATTGTGTGGAATAGTTTTAAAAAACATGTAGACTGTTGAAATATTTAAATGGTGAGAAGAAAATATGTGTGTTCCATTTTTAATTTTCAAATGTATGGGATAAGGTTCCATGTACCTCAGGTTTCTGATTGTTACCTATACCACTCTCAACATCTTAATGAAATCTTGAATCCACTAGAGTATCGTCAAAGGAAAAAAAAGTTTGATAAAGATACATATCTATTCCTACCTAAACCATCCTTTAAACTTCCCTTTACTCATACAGATAACTATGATTTGGTGAGGGCACAACATGTGGCCTGTAACATTCAATTGACATGAATTAGGTTTTCTCATGAATATTATTCTGGTCTTGGGGTATCCTCACCAACATTTGGAAATGTTGTGGGTGCAACCACTGAAAATAATCTTCCTTTATCATTATTACCAAAAAACCAACCCCTCTCTTTCAAGAAACCACCTGCCAAAATTAATTTTCAATAAAACATTTGATAATAATCAATTTCAAGTTCATGAATCTAGTTTTTTGGTGGTTGGGAACCCAAAATCATTTTAAAATTCCACCTTTACGACATCTGAATATATGCATCAAGTTATTTTAATATCCCTTTTGAATTATCATGATATATTATCATATATTTTTCTTGAATTTTATTATTGTCTTAATACTCTTACTTTTTGTGTGATGTTTATCATTTTTAAATATTTATTTTTTATATTTATTATCATTATCTTTATTATCCTGATATTTTAATGTTTCATTATAAACATTATTTACTACCAAAACTCTATTTCATGAACTAATATTTTTATAAAACATAAATTTTTTTATTTATTATACTTATTTATGATATCATAGAAAAGTGTAGAAAAAATGATAATAAAAAAAATTACATGTATTTCAAAATTGTCCCTTATTTCAAATAGGGGGAAGTAAAAAAATAAAAAGGAAAAAAAATTTGTTTGGAAAATTTTAAATCTAACATAGGTAAAAATCATTACATTGTTTTTTATCATCAAAATGGGGGGATATTTTTGTAAAGAGCATATACTTCCAATATATCTCACCTTTATTTCTTTTTATGATACACAAAATATCTACTCTTATTCTAACAATTTTTTTATATGTTTCATATTATAATTATCTTACACTATGTGTTTAAATCCTTATCTCTCTATATGAGAGAAATTTACCTTAAAAAATATGAAAAAACATATTTAGTTGTTCGTAATTAGAAATTATCTTGTAAGACTTTATATTACGGTTTTACACTGAGTAACTCAAAATAGATATTTTAGTCAGAATGAAAGTGTGAAAGGAATTTATTATTTATAAAAAAAATATTCACAATCATAAAAAGTTTAATAAAATAAAATTATATGTATCAATAACACTTTATCATACACTTAAGAATTACCTTATGCTATGTTAAGGACCGATCATCTTACAAAGATAGACTGCTTTATCTTACAAAAGATATCCTATGATGAATTGTATGTTCAACTGATATCCTATGATGATATGATATTAAAGCACATCATCATTACATTTATAATCTCTTTTAAATTCATTTCATACCATTTTAACACATCAAAAAAATATTATCCATTTTAGGAAATATCATACTACATAAGTCTTTCCATGAATATAAAAATTCACAGAACAAGAAAATCGATGACATCACAATGGAAAAAGAAATTGTAAATATGGAAATTTTTTGTCCATTCTCTTATTATCCTATCTTATCAGGATTTTTGTATGGCTCTTTAAACCATTGGAGTTATCATGGGATCAAGTTTAAATATCATATAAAAGGAACAGTTAGAAACAACAAAAGAATAAGAGATGAAAAAAGTAGAAAGTGATGTTTTTTCCTTTTTCCTTCTCTAACTTTGGAAAACTATACATATTGAGAATAAATTCATTTAGTGGTGATCCTATAATTTTTATCAATTTCACTAAATATTATTTTAATATACACCTTTACTTTTTTCATTCTAATAGGATTAATCTTTATCTATTATTAGTTGATTCTTTCTAGTATTTGCTACAAACATTTTTAAATAATGTATCTAATTATATCTCACTTGCACTCAATATAAGTGTTTTTAAGACCATGGATTGGCCTTATAAAGGTATATCTTGATTCAAAGCTATGGGACCTTTGTACTAAGTGACATATCCTTGTACTCAGTTGGTATCCCCCAGTAAAAGGGTTTTCTTAGGGAAAATCACCAAGCTTGTGAATTAAAGCATTTGTGGAGTGTACTAAGGTATTTATGATTCACCAACTGCTAGAAATATATGTGTTCAATTTACCTTCTATGTGTTTTAAATTTCTCTTGTATATACTATCAAGAAATAAAATTGAATGTACATATTTTGAAAATGGTGGCCTAGTTTTATGGAATTGTTTAATAACTGAATATACCCTATCCCCTTTGGAGTTATTCATTCAATCATTATTGGGGAAAACACCTAATAATATAGCTATTTATGTTTTTTCTTTAATTAGTTGACAGATATGAGTAGTTTCCTATTATATATAAGAGTCACGTTACAACATAAAAAGTTTTAGTATGATGATTTTTTGGGGAATTTTGGGCATATGGTAATTTCATTAAGTGGACCCATGAATGTTTTTACCATGGTTGTTAAAATTATAGGATAATAGTATCCAATAAAGCATGTTACCACACTATAAAGGTAAATTTCACTCCATTACCATTATTTTTGGAAAATATTTCACTCCATTGGATCAAAAATGATCAAGAGACCACATACCAAGATATATTGACATGTCTCAACTACAAATCCCATATATCTCTTTATTTTTTTAAATGTCTAGAGATGTTGGATTTCCAAATATATAATTCGATGACTAGTACATAATTATCTTAACTATATACATTCACTTTTTTAACTAGATAATTTAGAATCATCATGTCATATTTCACTTTTCCATACTGCAATGTTTTCCAAAAGGGGATGTGAAATTTTTTGATTTTATTTCAATGTTTTATAAATCTATACTTCATTCTATAGTAATAGATGTTATTATACAATGAATTAGATTTCTATAAATATTATTTGATATAGTTTCCTAATTTAGTGATGAAATTGAGGAAAAACTAAATGATAATTGATTAAATATTTTAGGGAATTTTTTTGTAGGAAAAAGAGAAGAAATGGGATGAATAAGTGATCTAAATTCAAGACGCAATTAAGTTAAATGGATATTGAGATTTATTGACATATTAGTTCTAATATTTATTTCTTGTAATAATAGTTTCATTCAATCTAACATAATAATTCATTGTTATTGTTGATAATAAAATAGGAATGTGGGCAGTGGGAACACAACTTATGTACACTGAGGATTATCCATCTAACAATAAGTCTGAATATTATGGGTAAAAACCATTATCTCATATATGTTCTTTCTAACTCTACCTGTCATCATTATATAATTACAAATAAGATCCAATATCACTAACAAGTGACTATATAACATTGATCTATAATTTATGTTTTGGCCACCGCCTGTTAATCCACCTCATTGAGTGGTGGAATTCGGTATATTGAGTCAATATTTTAGTATTTAGTCTCTATTGAATTAGTTCTAGGTATTTATAAGGACATGTGTTTTATTTTATAACGAAAATATTTTATCAATGAGATATAAGAAGTCTATGAATAACGTTAACATCAAAAAAAATTATCATTTGAAGTAAAGGTATTCTATACATCGAAAGATAGAATGGTTTCATTTCTTTTATACTATTGATTCAATAATATTGATGTCTCTGATAATTGAGTGTGTCTTATTTACTTTTGGATATTATTTAAATTTATTTATATAAATAATTTTTAAGTACATGGGATAGTTTATAGTGAGTAACTTGCATCCCTCTTAGATTTGAATTTCAAAAAAGTATTTTAGAATAAAAATATTGAATGTAATTTCAAATAAGATCCATGATGTTCATAAATGAGATAGAAAGGTTAACAGGTATTGGTTTTAAACATTTTATGATCAATTTTAATATTTATATATTTTATAAAATGAAATAATGGTGGTTTTATTCATTTGGGCGAACAAAATATTAATCTTGATTCAATGTTATGCTAAAATTATTATATATTTTATTATTATATAAAATTGTTTGAGAAAAATATTATTTAGATTTTATATAAATATTTCTTTCCCCAATGACCATGAAATAGATGTGTGGACCACTAGTAAACTCAAAAATTTATTAATTTTTGATGTGATAAAGACAAGTCCATCCCAAACTGGAAATAAAAAATCAGAGGAGATAATATTCAAATCATAAAAAGGTTTGAAAAATATTGATCAAAAAATATATCATAATAAAGAAACAAATTTTGAAGATGATTCCATAAATCTTATTGATTTCATCTCATTATTTTAAACAGGCATAAAAATGGTGAAAAGATAATATAAGGATAAACTACCAATCATAAGCTTGAATAAAGGAAACATAGGAAACTTCTCAATCAAATTAACTAGTAAAGAAAAATAATTTTGGGAAGGATGATCTAAATAAAAGGTCATTAAGTAAGAACAATATAGGTAGTGGTTGTGATGAAATAATTTCTTTCAAAAGTAAAATAAATTTCAACATAATTTAAAATATTAACTTTCTCTTGAAATGTGACTCCACATCTTTTGGTGGGAAAAACATGTTAAAGGCCAAAAATCATTCATTAATAAACCAAATTCTCCCAAATATTAAAAAAGTAAAGAATATTAATGGAGAAGTGAAGAATAAGAGAAAAAGAGGTAGTTGTGAGGAGATATAAAATTAGTTTTAATTATGAATAGATATTACGATGTTCTTGGAGTAAAAAAGAATTTTGAGAGAAAAAATAAAATAAACAAATATAAGGATAATTCTTTAAATAAATCTCTTGATGAATCCAAATAAAGAATATTACAAATATGGAAATTTATTTCACAAAAAATATTTTATTTAACAATATATTCCCTGAAGAGAGAACTATGATTCTCAAAATCTCGACTAAAAATTTTATTCTAAAAAATATGACAAAAATATTCGTGATGAAAAGTTAGTTTATTTTTAAAACATCTTTAGTAAGTCTCATATTATTTTATGAATTATATTAATAAATCCCTAAATATAGAGGGTGAGGTTCTAATGTGATTGTAAAAAAAATTATTATCCCGTCGTTTAATGAAGTAATGTCTTAGTCATTGAGGATTATAATTTAAATGGTTTCTAAAGCAAAAAAATAAAAATATTAAATTGTTCACTTCACCCATTAAAACAATACTCCTTACCAATATATGTAATAGTTCTAAAAAATAACCATCCTAGGGGAAAGGGAAAGTTAATGTAGGATTCTCCTACGCATGATAAGTTTGAAAAGAATAATATGGTTTTGAATTGGAATTAAATTTAATAAATAGATTTTGAAGAATCTATTTACAACACAAGGAGATTATACTTTTAAGGAAGATGTTGTTATTTTAGAGTGTATAAGAACTAATATTATGAGTTATGGAATTGTTTATCAGTTTCCCAATCAATGAGAGACTACAAATAAGGGGGTTCAAAAAAAAATTCTTAAGTTCTAGTAATGAAATATTCCAAAATAGAAGGTAAAATTGTTTAACTATTTTAATTGACTTAAGAAAACATGTATTAAGTTTGATCAACCTAGATAAAATGAAATTATGTGTCTCACAATACAACCATAAAAATTTATCTAAAAAATTGAATTATAAATCTATTAATAAGAGTAATAATCAAGAGTAATAGTTGGTAGTGGAGGTCATGTATAATATAGGAAAAGAATAAAATACTTGAAAATATGATATTGGTTTCTCATAAAAAATGATAAAAAACAATAATTTAATTAAATATATCAAAAGTTATAACTAAAGATGTACTAATTTTATTAGCTATAGAACACTCAATTTCAAAAGATTCAAATTCAACAAAATTAGTGATATAAAACATGAATGAAATAACTCTTTATATGTTAATTGGATGAAATGAAATCTCTTGAGTGGTTCTAATCTATATAAAAATTTGAATGATGTAATATTTAAAAAGTATTGACGTGTCATAATGATGTTTAAGAATGAAATGATCTTTATGACTGGACTATGAATAAGTGTCAATATATTTCATATTTCGAATCATTAGGATACATTCTAAATGAGTCTAAAAGTATATAACCAGATATGGCATGGGATATGTTATAAGGCCTTCATATTTTGAAAGAATAACAACATATTCAGTAAAATATATGACAAGAAACACCAATATTGAAAGATAATAAAACACACTGAGACATTATGATATATTTCTCTTTAAATAAATTCAATATATTTGATACCTTGTGATTCAATAAACACGGTGTTTAAATAAAACATGACACCATATTATGAACATTATATCCCAACCATTAAGTTGATAGGTATGAATAGAACTAAACAAATCATAAAAAAAATTTGGTTCACACATGTATTAAATAAATTCAATTGTTATGTATTTATTAGAAATAAAATAATAATCAATTGAAAGAAAAATAATTGTTTTCTAAAAAGATATATTTTTCTAAAAGGTGGTTTAGTTTAATTTCTAAATGTAATAATTATATTTGGGTGAATGTTTTATAATTTTCTAGAAAAGAAATAATTTTTTTGTTAAATAGGGGAAAATACTAATTTTTATTTAAAAATGTAATTTTTTTTAAATTAATTACAAAGTTAAATTATATTTAAAAAAAATTATAGTAAGGTTAGTTAAATTATATTAAAATTTAACTAATTTAAGTCATTTTAATCAATTTATTTTTAATTATTATGTAAAATAATTTTAAAATTTTGAATGTTTTTCTTTGGAAACCCCGATTTTTCAGCGCATCTACGGGTTTTATTTTAAATTAAATTCTTCCACTTATGTTAGTTTAATTTGATAAGATAGATCCCATATTTTTAATCATAATAATTTATAACATATAATATTTTTAAACTAATTTTTTATGACTCTAAATATTAAAAGTAGAAAAATTAATTACCATAATTAAGGTAAAAATGAGTTTATTCAGGGGTTAAAATAACAATATGAGGGTTAAAATGACACAAAACATGTATAATTACTATTTTATGGCTATATATAAACCTTATATTATATATTTTAAGAAAATTACACATTTTTTTGGTATATTTCATAATAAAAATGAGGGTGTAATTAATTCATTTCTGAACATCCATTTGTGTCCTCTCTCCCATTTATAAAAGATCACCATCTCTCCTCAAATTTTCACACTACCAGAACCATTTGGATCTAAAATAATTATGAAACTATATTTTCTAATTCCACAAAAACATCCTATAACCCTTATTTTTTTATTAATCCCTCTAATTAATGTTTTAGGTGTTAACTTAAAGATGCTCTCTAAAGAAGAGGTAAAATTCTTAAATGTGCATATTTGTTTTACTTATTCTTCCACATCCATAAAATAATATTAAAATATGATAATATAATAACACTAGTATCCAATATAAACATAAATTTTATTATTTTAATGTAATAACCCAGATCCATCTCCACTTACATCAAATAGGAAATGAGACCATCAATCTTGTGTATAGTGGATTACCGTCTTGCGAATCGATGTATTTCATTTTCCTTAACCACTTTTAACGGATGTATATAATTAAGGTTTTAAAATATTTATATTATTTTTTGTACATTATTATAATTTTTTAATTATTATACCACATATGCCTTCTTACTTTCTATTCTGTGGAGTGTACATAACGTTACTCATGTGTACAGCGGACTACCGCCTCGCAGAGCGATGTGGCTCTATTTTCACTTATGAACTACATGGAAGGTGGAAAGGTTAAAATTAAATAATACCTATGATTTTTTTACCTAAAAATATTTATAAAAATATAATATAGCTTTTAAATTTTTACCTTAAAAATTCATTGAAAACATTATCGCTCGTGCTTACGTGTGGACTATTGTCTCCACATAGCAATGTGAAATGTTTTTCATTTTATTTATAAATGGATTGTAATGAGGATGAATTAAATAAATATAAATTATATATATAACATAATAATTATTTTTAAAATTTTAATTAGCATTTATTTTTCTTTCGATCCCACTGTTGAGAAAAAATAGAAACTGCATTCTTGCAAATGTATGGACTATTATCTCTATAAATGGTGTAATCAATTTTCAATATCAAACATTAATATATTTATGTAAATACATGTATAATAAATATATAAAATATTTATAAAATGGATAAAATTATGGACATAATGAAACCATGATAAAATTAAAAATATTAAAATTGTCGAACAAAATTATACATTAAAAATAAAGTAATTTTCACATGAAACTGTTATTTTATCAAATGGTTATGAATGAATTATTCATAAAATACTATTATTAAATAATATATGGTATGAAATATTTTATTATGGTTTTATAATATATTAATAATCAACCTATATTTTTTATATGGGATTTACAAACACTTAGGAAGGAAGCTGAACCTGAGGTAAGGGATGTTTGTCTCGATTAACCTACTTTGAGTAATATGTCGTGTTTGGAACATATTTTATATTATGAGGTTTATATGAAGACACTTAGATATGTAATATCATGAATTTATTAATTATCATCTAATTTTAAGTTTCATTTAATTTTATTCCTTCATGGGGCTTACAATTCAATGTTACGGAAGTGGTAATGGTTTTATTGTACAATTTCATCATTTATCATGATTATTTATGTTTATGCCTATGATCATGAAATATTATGATACATATCTCATGAAACATATAACTATAATTCCAATATATTTATGTCCAAATTATAAATTTCTTTACTTCAAATCCCTCTCTTAATAAACTCAATAGTTCAAAATAATGTTATTAACAAAAAAATTGTATTTATTTCTCTCTTTAGAGAAAAAAAAAGTTTTTCTTCAAAATACATGAATTCTAAAAATGTTTTCGGATTTTTTTTTAAAATTTTTAAAATGATTTATTTAAGTGATTTTTACCCATTTTTGTAACAATTTTTTTGAAAGTAATCTTCCTGTCTTTTTTCAAACAATTGTCATTTGGATTTTACCGAAAATGTGAAAGGAATATTTATTTTAACATGTATGGAATTTAATGAATTTTAAATCATCCTGAACATTTTTTTTTAATATAATTTTAAAATGTTAAAAAAATTAAAAGAAAATGATTTCATGGATATTGTAAAAAAATTATTTTTAAATTGTGATTTTCAAAGTGAAATGTACATTTTCCTTATGAATATTTTAAGGTAATTTTTATGGTATCTCGAATCATTAATATAAACATTCCTCATTTTAAAAATTTTACCTTGGAAATATGTTGTAATAAAAACAAAATTATTATTATTATAAGTTTTTTTATAAGTTTGGCTAGAGATGTACTAGTTTGATACCATTAATATTATGCTGGATATTTCAAAATTATGTTTATCGATTAGGGTAACTATTAACATTCTATATAATAGTTTTTCAATATGAATGTATATGTAGATTATTTATCACCCCATTAATATGAATAATTACTTGTACTTAATAATTTATTGTTGGGGCCCATTATGGACCCCATGCATCAGAAGGCCTTATATATTTATATAAAATTTCTTTCCAAGAGTCCTTGAAGATATGGTTATGATGTTGGTCATTATGTTTCCCCCAATTAAGATATTTTTCATTTATGTCCCCGTGATTGTTAAATTGGTTATTATATCTATATAAATGTTTAAAACACATGTAATTTCATATTTATCATTGTTTTATCGTTATTTCTTCCTATTATATTGTGCTCAAGTTAATGATTAAGGGGTATGTGTTTCTGTTTTTTGAATTTCTATATTTATTATGATTTATTTATTCATATATTTCACCATACTCATACCCAAAATGAGAATTTGAGCTCGCCCCTTTCTGGTGATTATTTCCCAAGGATGTTAAGATGATTATTGTGATTGATATTTGGGTTTATTATAGAGGATATAATGATTCACCTATAGAAAAAACTTTGTTATAAATTATGTTTTCATTTCAAAATGATATTTAATTATGTATCTAATTACCAAGATAAATAAAATATTTGGTCCCTTGTTATATGAATCCTTGTATATAGTGCCAATGTAATAATGTAACCACTGAATTTAGGGAACTCAGGTCGGGTTCTTTATAGCTGATATTAGAGGATGTTTAGAAGTAACCTTAGAAACTAGGTTTAGAAAAACATTGATTAGAGAATATAACCCTGAGGATTCTTTTCAGGAAAATTATATGTATAGGATAATATCCCAATTTTTGGTAAGGTATAGACTATGTGGTTTTCTTAGAAATTCATCCTTGTCTAGATATTGAATGTGGATGTGGTTCCGGTATAGATGTTCCAAGAGGTAATAACTCCAAAAAGGAATCTCGGTCTTGGCTAGAGCTTAACCAGGTACATGATAGTTGGCCTTACCGTGTACCTGGTTTAATGATCCTTGGGGATATTCATAGATTAATTCAAATTTCCCCCCTATAAACAATTACTAAAGGGATTGAAAATATTTTTATTATTCTAAATTATTATAAGACAAACCATGTTTATGACTAAATTATCGATGCATAAATTTTTATATTTAAGTCAAATGTTTTACTAGTTTTATGAATATTAATTCTATTTCGTAATGTTATGATCTATTCTTGTGTATGAAATTGTTTAAAATTGATTCCTAGAACAAATAACGGGAACCATATTAATGCACGTACCCCATGTAGGGATTTTCCTCATAGGAAACATGATAAAGCTGGAGCTATAATTGTAGTTTGAAATTATCAAATTATAACCATATTAGGGTAGTTAACTCATATTTTGAGTAATAATAGTTCCTATATGGAATTTTCGGCTAACCCACCTAGTGGTGTAACAATGTGAGATGGCTTCATGCGTTAGCAATCTCAATCATTCAATGGCTCTAAAATACAATTGTAGATGATCAATTGATATATTCCTTAGATAATATATTTCTAACTTTAGGAAGTAATGAAAGAGAGAAACTTTTTGGGGAATTTTTTCATTTCTATGGGGATACAAATCCTGGTTGGTTATTGATTAAAAAACATATGATGAAAAAGAAATAGAAACCATTTAATGTAACTGTATTGCAATTATTACGAGGTCACTAAGATAAGAAATGGACTGTATACCTAATTCAAAGATCAATATTAATCATTTATTTGATGGTATTAAAGACCATCCTTCAAAGGGAACTAGTCTCTCAAACATAGACACCATATGAGGGCATAGTGTCATATTATATCAAGAAAGAGAAATAATCCTCCATGTCTTATGGATTCAAATGGAAGCAAGATAATAAGATGATAGTAGAGTAAAAGATGGATAAGGGGAATATGGGAAATTATTATTTTCCTATATGTGATAATTGTATAATAAAACACATTCGTACATTCCTGGAGGGAATGTGAATTTTATACAAGTGTTGATAGAATGGACACCATGCACTTTATCTCAAGGGAATGAATCAATCCACTAATGTATAATGCTTTAAAATTAAAGACATGGGGCACTATGAATATATATGTCTCAATACTTAAGGGAATATAGCTTGAAATATTTTAATAGATCAAGGTAAATCTTATTATCTTGCTATGTCAAAATTGGAATGATTATTGTGAATGAATTTAGACTCAAGTATTACATTATAAGATAATTTTACATATGATATACTCAATATAAGAATTATAAAATTTTTAAGGACTATATGATTGTACTTTTTGTTAATGTATTTGAGAAAATATTTGAATGATATCAATGGCCAGGAAATGTGATTCAATGGAATGTTGAACTTCTTGGACAACACATGATTGAGGGAGGATAAACCTTAACATGTTCCACATGTTGAGATAATAATGACAAAGTTACTTTATGAAACTATTAGTAACCATTAATGTATATCTTACTTTTTATTTTGATGTAATTATGGGTTATTTCAATTTGGGAACATTATAGGAATTAACTTAATAGTGTTTTCAAAAAAGGATAACCCATAAATTGGGTAACAGCTCATCAAATCTATTAAGGTTATGGGGATTGTACCCACAACAAAAGTTTGACAAGGGTGAAGTTCCTACCACTACCCTACATGATTTTCTGGTCAATATTTCATTGTTTTTACTTAAACAATTTGATGATTAAATATTCTCTATTACAAATAAGTCCTTTAATGGTTCTAGTAAACAGGATTTATCAATTCTATAGAAGTGATAATATTGGATCGATTTTAAAGGTTTAGATTAAATAGTGTTCATAAAATGTGTTGATAAAGACTCCCTATAACAATGCTAAAAAGTTCTGATAAAGGAGGACTTTATCAACAATTCGTTTTAGAACAAATAAAGGGGTATTTATTTTAACTTTTTTAGTGCTATTAAAGGTGACCTTTATCAATGATTTCTTAGTACTATTATAGGGATCCTTTATGAGTTATTTTTTTAAGAACTAATAAATGGGGATAATACTTTTTTGATTGAACCTCTTCTCTCCCCATATTTTATCAGTTCTTCCCACCCCACTTTATCAGAAATTTTACCCACTCACCCGAGCACTCCCCCCCCCCTTATCAATGATTTAAATAATTTTATACCCATGTGTTCCCACCCATACCTCTAAAGAGTTTAAAACTTGAGACCTCCACCCCATATTCCCACAACATTTCCACAACCTTATTTTTTTGTATTTTAGGATATCTCTATATATTTATAAATATAACATTCATTTTTTATACCAAACCTTCTCTCTATTTAAAATTAATACAAGATTTATTACATATGATTGAACTTATTACAACAGATAAGATAAATATTTCTTGTTTTTTTTGGAATTAGATACATTATAAAACAATTTAAACATGAAAAACATCATCTTTATTGAAAGCTACTTTAACATGATCGGACATAAAACTCCATGGTATAACCTATGGACATAAATAAAAAAGGGGTGATCTATAAAGACCCGTAAGGGAATAAAAATGGAATAACAAGAATTTAATAATACAAGTTAGACATGGCATATCAATGGGGCATAAAAGGGGTAAAAATCATAAGCATGAATAATGAGACATGATATAGAGAGATAATCATAAAGGAAACATGTGAAATGTGGCAACATCGTAAAACACTATATCATAAACATAGATTGGGGATAAATACCAAGATATCATAATGGTCAAAGTCTCACAAAGGAATTAGGTTCACTCTCTACCCCAATAAGATATCTCATTAGACTAAACCTTACCCAATGCATTAACTGCTACAAAATTAGCGTTAACAGCACTGGTATTTATCAGTGATAGAAAAAAGCATTGATAAATTGCATCTTTATCAGTGCTATATTTTTAGCACACATAAAGGAGTCCTTTATCAGCACTTTTTCAACATTGATAAAGGACCAAATAAATAAATTGAAATTATTAAATAAATAAAAAATTAAAATGTGTTTATTAAAAAAAATATTACAAATTATATTAATTAAATAATTATTAATAAAAATGAATAAATTGATTATAATATATATAAATTATAAATACTATTAAATAGTTTCTATTAAATAAATAAATATAAAAATTAAATTTAAAATAAGTAAATTAAAAAAATATTAAACATTGTATTAATTAGATGATTATTGATAATGTTAATAAATAGTATATATTAAATATATTAATATATATTAATGTATATAAATATGGTTTATATTTGGGATTTACATTAAATAGTCATATATTTTTTGAATAATTGTTTTTAATTAAAAATTTATATCAATTAAAAATTATGACGAATTTTATAGAGTAATTGATATATAATTAAATGTCGTTTGATTTTTCAATATAAAATAGATCAAATATGGGTTATATAGATATCACATATACATAATTAATGCAATTTTATATACAATGGACACATACAAAACTTATCCATTTTTCAAAATTATTAATGTGTACTTTTACTTTATTCAATTTCACTCATTTTTAGCATGCATGCACTTAAAATTAGATATTCATTAATAATGTTAAAGACATTCATAAAAAATATTTATAAATAAATATATTTAAAATTTTACATATTATATTTATAAAATTATATACTTATAATTATAAATAAATAAATATTTTTTGAAATATATTCATATAATTATATATATTTAAATTATTATTAAATTTATAATAAATTTACAGAAATAATGAATTTATTTACTATATTTATTTTTATATTTATTTATTTTATATATAATTATATAAATATAGATAATGATATAAATATTATTTTTTAAAAATATTTATATAATTATAAATAAATTATTATATATTTAAATAATTATAATATTATAATATATATATATATAAATAAGAAGTATATTTACTATATTTATATTTATATATATCGATTAAATATATATATTTAAATATTTTTTTTATATTTATAATTAGATTTCCGTTATCAGTGCTCAAGTAATAAGCGTTGATGGAAAAAATATTTATCAGTTCTTTTTTAGCCCTGATAAAGATGAGGCTTTATCAGCGCTAAAAAGGGGCTCATAAAAATTCCTTTTATCAACTGTTGAATAATAAGAACTGATTAAAGGATACTTTATAAGTGATTTTTTAAAAGTGATTATAAAATATTCCTGATCAAATTAAAAAACCTAACATGTTGCAAAACCCTCGCGAAATCATAAGAATTCCATAGAATCCACCCATTTCTGGCACTCCTCCTCAATGAATCAAAGCTCAAATAACACAAACCCATTACCTCCAGTTGCTCGTACATCATCTAACATCTGTTGCCTAGTTCAAAGAAATATTTCCAAAATAAACATCTAGATCTAGAACTGAGGGTCTCATATTTTCTTCAACCTTGTGAGGTAGGCCTCTATTTTCCATTGTAGGTTCGAATTTTTTTCTATATTTGTCATTTTGGGATCTGGATCTGAAGGTTTTTGATTTTGCTTTGTAGGTTTTTCTGATCTTTATGTATTTGTGCTTTGGTTGTTTTATACTATTTTGATTTCATTTATGATTCATTGTTTGATTGACTACTGTTTTGGATATCCTGTTTTGGTATTTTTTTTAATTATTTTTTTGAATCAATTTTCTTCATTTTATACATTTATACCCTAGGTTTCTCCACAATTTGAATTTTTTTCACTATTTTGAAATCTTAGTAAACACCTCTGGTCTTAAATTAAATAAATTTAATAAATATTTATTTAATAATATGAAAAATGGATGTTTTGGATATAAAGACCTTAAATGATTGAGAAAACTGATTTTGAAAACCAATTCTTAGTCTGATGGTGGTTTTAAATGAAAAAAGAATATGATTTTATGCAATTCATATAAGGGACTTTATTTAAATAAATTTAGTTTTCATATTCTAGTGTATGGTTTTTTCCTTAAAAATTTATTAGCTTAGAATATGTGTTGTTTTATTTTAATAGAAATCTTAGTAAGGGTGATACTGTATTTATTTATTTTCAATGGATCTCTATTTTCAAAAATATTATAGGGTTGTATTTATTTTTACTATGTTGTGATATTCTACTATAAAGATTACATATATTTCTCAGAATTATTTTTTTTATTGTGTTATGGAAACTTATTTATGGACATCCATAAAATCCCAGGAATGGGTCAATTTATATTAGATGGCCTCCATAGAATCCTTATTTTTCTACATCATTTGTTCCCAAAAATAAAATGGATGTTATAAAATTTTATATATTAGAAATTATTTTTAGTTATTCATCATTTTAGGTCTATATATAAATTTTAGGTCAACATATACATTTAATTAACAGTAATATAATTTATACATAAATAACTACTAAAATAATTTAAACACATGTTACTTTCAAAATAATAAAATTAGGAATCTCTATATACATTTTTTTAAAAAAATTAAACATTTCAAAATTTAAATAATTATATTATATAAAAAATTATCCATAATAATAATTATTTATAATTAATATAATTTAAAAATAATTATTAATAGTATTTTTTTAATTTCACTAGAAAAAATAGTATTCTATATATATATATATCAAATAATATATTATATATTTAAATATATTTAAATATGACAAATAATATATATATATATATATAATTATATTCAAAAAAAGTTACTAATATAATGCCTATATATATAACATATATATATATATAATATTTAGTTAGATTCACTTTATTTTTCTATGTATCAATTGAGGATTGACCTCCAATTTATAGTTTTTCATTTTGGAAGCCTGAACCCCATTCAGGTTTATTGCCTATTGCGATCAGTAAGATATTTGGAGTCTAATCGAACAAACTTAATTTTTGGTGAATAGAAACCTACCATTATGAATAGTTACCTACACTTATGAATATTAATATGAACCATATGAATAGTAAATCATTCAAAATAATAGTACCTCACCCATAAATGTATAAATAAAATCTAGGCATCTTATAATTGATAATATGACCATAGTAAAAGTATAGGTATTTTTATAAGTCATAAATAATTAATTGAAATTAATTAACTTAAAAGAAAAGGTATTTTATTAAAAGGTTTTCATAAATTATCAATTTTTTGGCCTTCATCAAATGATCACAAAATATTCATACTTCATCATTTCTATGATGGGATCTTACTAAACCTATCAAGAAATTAATATAAAATTCCCACCATTTCAACACAAGAATTAATAATTGATGTAAAACTATTATGGTCACTGATGTTCCTCCTTCACCTATTGAAAGGTGGAACAGTGACTGATAAATTTTGAAATCTCCAATTTTATAGAAGGCCACCAATACTCGAGATACAAGTCTCCATATATATTGGTGACATTGGGATGTACTATATAGGTAGTCCCTTGCTTTTATGATAGTATTTTCTTATCATGCATACATAATTTCAAATATTAAAAATGCTAATATTTGTATAAACTAAATCTAAATTAAATTAGTTTCCTTAAATAGCATTCATGTGAATGGGTCTTGGGATGGATGTGAGAGGTCTGTGGTTGAAATTTTTTGATATGGATAGTCTCATATGTCTATTATCTATATAAATTGAATTATTTACCTTGTATTTAGACTTGAGATTGGTTTTTGTTAATGAGAATTGATTATAGGATCCGTGTTTAAAGAACTAGAATATTAATGGAGAGGAATTTCTTAATAAAGTTCTAGAATAGTGGAGATATTTCCTAGTCATATGACCATGGGTTGGGTGTTTTGGATTGATTGAATTTCCGTTGAGTTTCTTGTTAATTTAATATACATTAAATTGGATGTAAATTATATATCGTTTGTTTTAATTGTTTTCTTGGTATATGGTGAAGCCTTGTCATCCAAAATCTATTTGATGGTGGCGTTATGTCCACCATTGGTGCATTAGTTGTGTATCAACCACATCAAATAGGATGGTGGTATCTCTTTTACCCTAAATAGGTTCAGTGATCTATCAATCACATAGCATTTAGTAGAATGGTGGTACCTCGTGCACTTGGATTATCATGTTAACGATATATCATCCATGAGTATATTAATTTTATTGGATATTCATCCACTTATGAAAGTAATTTTAATAGTTTCTCATCCATGTAGGGGCCTATTATAGTTGTAAATACAATGACCCTAGTTTTTTAGAGTTCATGGTGACATTATTACATTGGATCTATATACAAGTTATCACATCCCAAAGGACTGAATAGTTCAGTAGTCTTGGTAAACTAGATATATAATTGAATATGAAATTGCATTTGAAAACAAATAAAAAAAATATAGTATTTTATTTAAGAACATTATTATTCTCACTATAATATCCTTTTAAATAAGTCATAGTATAATTCCTAACATCTTGTCGGAAAGAAGCATAAGGAAAGGGTGAGCTTAAATTATTAGTAAGGGTTATTTACAGTAGAATATATCATTAGTAAATAAGGAAAAATCAATATTACTTGGTAAATAATATAAAACACATATTATTTAATTAATAATTTGAGAATGATGAATAATATTATAGGAATTATCAAATAATTCAATATGAATAATCACATGACCTTGAAACATATCCTTTGGTGATCATAACTTTTCAAATAATCACATGGACATGAATGATGGAATTCATAATGAGTAAATAAATAATATTGGTCATCTTAAACTTAACATTGAGGAAACATGCCAAGACATCTTACATAAATGGATAACGTCTTATCAAAATAACTAAATTTTTGTCTCATGATTCCTACTAATGCATCAAGAGGATAAGTAATTCTGGGCCCCACCCATAACATAACAACTCAAATGAATTCATCATATGAATAAAAATAAAATTTAATCTTCATGACTTAACAATCAATAACTGATTATATAAGAAGAACTAGAAAATGGAATATCAACGCTTTCCCTAGTTAAACTGGCCATAAACATTCCAGATAAATAACTTTTTTGAATAGTTATATTATATCCTTGGTAAATAATAAAATTCATCAAATAATATTGAAATAGTTGTAAATAATTTTAAAAAATATCTAGAATATTTCTTGAGGAAAATAACCTTTTGATTTTGAAATAACTTATTTAAAATATTAAAATTTAAAAGATATTAGGAATATCATTTTCTTTGTAAATAACAATAGAAACTTATAAAGGAATATATAAAACATTTATTTGTCATAACAATGGAAAATACCATTCATGCCAAGTATATTAAAATAATTATTCATATCACATTTTTGGAAAATAGTAAAAATTACCCCATTCATAAAAAGATAAGAATACTCCTTTGAATTGTTTTTATTGAATTCAAACATAGGAAAAAATTACATTAAACAATCATAAGAGAATATTAAAAACATTCTTGATATCATTTTAAAGAAAATATAGAAATAGAAGAAAACTATTATGGAATAAATTGAAAACAAATTCATTTTTCCTTAAAACATTCTTTCAATCTCTAGAGTACTTAAAGAGAGGAAAATGAAAGGAAAAATTTTAATTTCCAGTAATAAATAGAGTATAATAAAATGGATGGGGATTGACATGTAGAGATCATATAATTCATAAAGGACCCTTGAACACCCTAAGAGGGGAGAGGTGAATCATAGTGTCAACTTTTTCTTATAAAGTTAGGTATCTTGTTCCCACATTGGTAGGAACTATCTAAATATGTATGACGGAATCAATCAACAATCAAACATTCAAATGAAAAGGGACAACACAACAATTTTACATGGTTCACCACTAAGGTCTAGTCTAAAGAGCATACACCAACAGTGTGTTTCCCATACCAAAATATACTAATTTTTACTAGTTACGGAACACAGTATTTAAGACATAATAACTCTATTCTAAGCACACTTCCTTTAAAATATTTTTGGGATAGTTCACTATGTCCCCTGAAACACTTCCATCGACACCCCTTAGCTCACTGCCTTGGGTGAATTCCTACTCAGTTCATTAATATAAAGGTCTCTTCAACAGTTTTTCACTGAATTCTTTGCCTCTAACTATCATGATAATATACTTGAATTGATGTCCCAAATTTTTTCACTAGATATCATTGATCAAATAAATTGGATATTCAAACCTTACTAGAATCACACACTAGCGCTTGCACGCAACACCTACTCTTTTACCCAAGATTTGGGATTATCATGCAAGATGACTTCTGTACAGCCCTTATTTTTTCCACAACACTTATCTTTCACATATCTACACCACTTGTTTTACTTAGTCTTTTTAGACTAATGGAACACTTTGCATGCAGGATTTACTTTACGCAACTCTTCTGCATGCAACTCAATCACGCGGTAGAGGAACCTAATATTCATTGAAAAAGATCTAAGTCATGAGTGGAGGTATTCGCCTATTTATAGGCCTTAATGACCCAGTGTGTAAGTTTTATATGAATCTTCCTCTTTTCTCATAAGATTCTACCTGATCACACAAAACCCCTTTTGACGTCGCACTCAGCATGTAAGTCTCTTTCGTGCAACCTCATCTTTCGTGCACATTTAAATCTGTTGTGCACTTGTTTCCATTTTCCATGTTTTGATGAAATGGTCCAAAAAAATTCCTTGCACTAATTTTTTCCAAAAAACCTTGAATATTACAAACAACTCCATTTTAAAAAAACACTATTCTCCATTCTCCATTTTTTGGACCCAAAAATTTGGCAAACACTGGGA
Source organism: Viscum album (assembly GCA_963277665.1). Lineage (NCBI taxonomy): Eukaryota > Viridiplantae > Streptophyta > Magnoliopsida > Santalales > Viscaceae > Viscum > Viscum album. The sequence continues at coordinate 74,593,767 of OY728127.1, read as the reverse complement.
AATGATACCACATTCAATATTGTTATCATCTTGAAGTGTAAGATCCCTTTCTTTGAAAACTCCATGATCTTCCTTGTTAGGAATGAAAATAAAAACAAACCATAGTCCAATTCCAAAAATGAACAACCTTGGTACCAAAAATTCCCAAAATAAAAACATAAAATCTTATCAATATCAAATAAATAATTAATTGTCAAATAAACCCTTACCTCATTCATAAATTTCAAAAAAACACCTAATAAAAGATATAAATCCATATGGTTATGTAAATAACCATAGTTTTTATGATAATAATCATAAAATACATTCATGCATAGTATATACACCACATAAAATAAACAAGTGGTGAACAAGGAAATTGTCTCACAAAAGTAAAAGTGAGATGAAAATCCCTTACAAATATTATATCATTGAATTAATAATTAATCAATGAATTTATTATATATAACCAATTAAAATACACAAAAAACAATTTTAAATAAAAATTAATACAATCATTGAATAACATTGTCAATGAAGTGGACGATTAACATAATGAATATAAATTAAGATAAGAAACCCCTCACCCAACGCTTCTACTTTATTAAACATGCTTTAACTTCCTATATAATTATTTTAAACTTTTTATTAATTTATAATAGAACCATATTCATATTTATAATATCCAATATGATCCAATTATGATATCTCAGCACTGTTTCATCAATAATCTTTCATTAATACCCTTTCTTTGGGTATTAATTTATTAGTTTTCTCATATATATTTCAACATGTATGCTACGGTTATCATTCATAGGTAATATTATCATTATAAAAATAATAATGTTAATGTTATTGATTTCATAATTATTCATTTGGTACATTTTTAGAATAATTATTTAACAGCATAGATATAAAAATGAATTAAACTATTCATGGAGATGGTGGGTCGTACGTACGCATGGACGATGTTTTCACTTTTTTGATGAATAGAATGAAATAAAGGTAAATAATAGTTAATAATAATATAATAATTAAAATATCATATATATTCATTAAATTTGTATTTATTAGCATCCATGTAAATCAGAAATGAAAAATAAATAGCATCGTTTTGTGGAGATAGTAGTTCACATATACGCATGAGCGATGTTATAATTTTCTAATGGATGGAAGGGTAAGAAGGAATATATAAAATTATAATTAAAAAATAATATTTATATCATAAATATAGTATATAAATGTTAAACCCATCATAACAACCATCCATGAAATATGGTGATGTAAAATTAATTACATCACTACGTGGAGGTGATTGTTTACTCGTACACAAAAGTGATACTTTCATTTCCTATTTAATATCAAATTGGATAAATTTTAAGATAATAAACCTTTCATCCCATTATGTTGCATTAATTATGGGTAAGAAGGTGTTTTTGGGAGGTCTTTAGGTGTTTGGAGGTGTTCAAACGGAGAATGGAGGTGTCACGTCAATTTTTTGTAGTGTTACAGTGTGGACCCATGAGCTACACCATAATGGTATATTTTGTACCATTATAGGATTTTGATATGGTATAGGTATACTTGATAGTTTTTCTCATTCCAATTAAAATTTTGGGGGTATCTATGTTGTGTATATTTTTATTTGGTGTACGCTCTCTCGGTAGATAATGGTTGTAATGTGGTGGAGCAGTTTTGGTGTAGGAGTAGGCTCAGGTCGATTTTCATGCTAATTCCTTTCTAGGAATAGATAAGCTATGAATATTAGGATAAAGTACATCATTTTCCTATTTTTGGCCATGTGGAATAGTTTTATTTGGTTGTGACATGGTCTCCTCCTCCATTTATAGGATATATAGAATGTAAATAGCTATGAAACTCGTAGGGATCTTTGACCAGCTAGGCTACAACATAGTAGGGATGGTTGCATTGTGTTCCTCCTAATTTTTAGAAATGGCATATTCCTATGGGTTTTTTCGTGGTCTTATTTTTTGATTGCTCATTATAAATTATAAATATCATTTAAACCCCCTTACTGTTCTTGTTTTCCTCATTTCTTGACCAACCTAAGTGTGTCCTAAGGAGTACTATTGGCCCCTTTTTAGTGGATTTCAATATTTTTCTTGGAGATAGGGTCCTTGGTTGATAAGGTTAGTTTCTATCCATATTTTCTCCCATTTTTCTACTATTTATTCATTTGGGAAGGTTACTTCCAAGGGAAAACCAATGGTTTTGGTTTTGTTTTGATAAGATATTTTTTTGGGTTGATTTGTTCAAGGATGGTGAGGTTATATCCAACATATTGGTGTTTGATTATGGTTTTTTTCTTTCTTAAACATTTGAAAATGGTCAGAAATTGTCATTTAATATATAATATCTCTGATTTATCATTTTTTGTATCATTTGATAGGGTTTTCATTCTTTCAATCATTTTTGATGATAGTTGAATCTACTTAATTATATATAAAAAAACATTTAAATAAAATTAAATATGAAGGGAATGATTCAATTGTTTCTATATTTTTTGATATCATAACAATAATATTTTCCATGCTTTTTGTACCACTAAAATTCATGGCTATTGGTAGACCTTTTTATGATGAATTGATATGTTTTTTGAATCCTTTTATGTGTAATTGTTTTGAAACCACATTGAATAAATGGTTGATCATTGTACTTAGATAATTAATTTTTTCCACATGGATATCTGTATTTTTTATAAATTCCCTTAAAATAAATAAGTGGAAGTAATTCAGATACTATTGATAAATCTAGATGATGTTATGTGATGAAGTGAAAGGTGTTGTGGTATTTGAATGTGTGTTATGTGGTTGTGATTTTTGGTGTTTTTGGGGTCTTTTGTGTGGGGATGATATTTCAATTGTGTTCTGGTTTTGTGGGAAAGTGATCTGGATTTGTGACATTTAGTTATCAGGTGGCATGATTGTGCTTTGGGGATGTGATGTGTGGTTTTTCTAGGGGATAATTTGATGAGATATGTAGTTGTTCTATGGGGTGTTTGTGATGAAAATGTGGTTTTGACATGGGGTTTGTTAGCTTTAAATTTTGATGATAATGATGGGTTTTTTGTTTGAATCGTTTTATACTATATTATTTTTATGAGTATTAATATAATTGTTTAATAATTATTTTAAATGGAATGGTATGGTTTGGTTAATGAGTTGAATGGATAATAAATGAATAATGATGGTAGTGTGGTTTAATGGGGTTGATGTTTAAACTGAACTAACTAGGATGGGAAATGCTTGGGATTAATGAATGAAATGAGGTTTGTGGCCTATAGTTTTTTTTATGTTATTCATTTAGTGGTGGTAGTGGAAGTGGTGGTATTGTGATCTTTGAAAATGTTGTGAATTGTTTAGTGATTTTATGTAAACCCTAAGGTTGGGATTATATGTTTATATATCTATATTTATATTCATATATTTATTTATACCTTTTATATTCATTATGTTTTTTATATACACCATACCCACATCGAGAAACATGTTTTGAAAACACTATATGTTTATTGGTGGTGTTTCCTCCAACATCTTGGTGGTGGGGATCAATGGATAGCTACCCCCTCTTTCCTGATCTCACTTCTAGGTAAGGTTGATATGCACAAGTTATGATGAACAGAGGTCAAAGTGTAGTAGTAGTGATGTGATGTAAAGTCCCAAGTGTCTTCAGATGAGATGTAATTTGGTGAGACAGCTTATGGTGGAGGTCGTGTATAGTAAGAGGTGGGAAGGAGTTCTATGTCCTTCAACCTCACAACACCCTAATACAATAGATATTTGGTTGTGATGTGATGTGATAGCTCAGGTTTCTAAGGGTGTGGTGTGGTATAATTGGGTTGCGGGGTTTTGACCTGATGTGATGGACCAGGTGTCTATGGGTTTGATGTGATTTGATTGTGTTGTGAGTATGGTATGTGATTTGTTATACGAAAATATGGGAGTTCCAGTACATAAATTAATAGGTTCTCATAGTGGAAATTTAGACATAATGTAGCATATGGTTCCCTATCATTGATGTCCTTAATATTATGCTATTATACCTGGATGTGTTATTGGGTTTGTGATTATCAGTGATGTTGGGTTTGGTTTGTTGACTAATTTAGGTGGTTTCGGTTATGTAGTTTGATCATGGGTGCATTAGTATGATTATTTAACATTTTCAGAAGAGACTTTGGTTTTCATACTGAGTATACTTGTATGCTCACCCTACGTATATAAAACTAATTTTAGGTTTCCAGGAAGTCTATATAGACAATTCTGGACATTACTAGTTTTAATCAACAGATTTTTATTATGTTGATGCCATAGATTTAATTTTTGGGAATTTTATATAGACTTTATCTATATCTATTTTTTAAAACATGAATTTTAGGATGTTTTGATACCCTTTTTATATTATGTTATAGATTTGATTTATCATTGACATTTTATCTCTTGATACTACTTATATTATAGAGGTTAATGCCTCAAATATTTATATTTTTGTACCCTTAGTGCTCGTCCTCAACTCATGGTCTACTGTAGGAAAGACTTGGGGGTCATTATATCTCTATTTCCACTATCTTCCTAATAAGGGTACCTTTGGAGGGAGGAGGACATGAATGAGTGGTATCAAAGGTGATGGTTGCGATATAATATTGGGTTTGAATTTATCCAAGTAGATAATTTCATGGCTTGGTATGGAAAAATTACTAGTTGGCTTTAGCACATGACATAGGCTCAGGAGACTAGCTAAGAAATTGTAGTTTAGGGACCCCAGTTATGCAATGCATGGGTTATGGGATTATTCAATGACCAAGAAATTTGGACTTATTTATAGGTTATAGAAATAGGATAGGTACATTAAACATGTCTCACTTGACTTCTTGTTTAAATTTGGTGGGTTTCCAAATGTTAAAATGAATAAATAAACCTTAATAAAATTCCATACTATCGGACTTAGGAAATCTTTTTTCCCTTTAAATTATGGATCTTGGTTGTCAGCCACATGTGGTTCAAACAGTTGATATTTGGAAGACTAGCCTATTTTATCACTATAGGGTTAATCCGAGAGAGGTGGATGAGGATTTGGAAGAAGGAATTTTGTTATTTTCAATAGTAGAATTTGGGAAAGTAATATGGTAATGTTTTGGATGTGGAGATATAGATTTAGATGGAGGATCTTGAGATCACCTTCTTTTTTATCCAAGATTCGGTGGATTATTAGGTCTCATTGGTAGTTAGTAAGATTTGGGGAGTTTCATGACAATGGTGGTTGTTGTTTCTTATTGAAAAAAAGGAGTTAGAGGTTTCATGGATTGAATTTCATAAGTAGTTCCTTCAAAGTTTATTTCATCAACCACAAAGGTATAAAATTGGTAGCAGTTTTCTTATTTCAACATGGGAGTTTTATACGGGTGCGGGGAATTGAGTTCAAGGATATGTTCCGTTTTTTCTAGGATCTTTCTCTAGGTGATTAGTCTGATGAGATACACCTTGAGGAGGCATTCAATACTTCAATTCAATTTGTAGTTACTATCTTTTTTTATCTATGTATCTAGAGATTCATAAGAAGGTGTATGTGATCGAGCAGATGAACTTGTGATGAATTTTTCCATGAGAGGGGTACCAAAATGGTACCTTGAGAAGTATAGTTTTTAGGGGAAGGTCTCATGATCCAAGGGCTTTGTGGGTTGTACCAGTTGGGATTTTACATTAACATATTCTTTACCAGCCTTATGAGGTCATGGTGATCTTTTATTTTCCTTTGGACCTCCGGACAGTGTGATTTTTCAATTTGGTGCATGACCATAAACATAACTAGTTTCCAATGGTCCTTCAAATTAAGTTTTATGGAGGTAGTTAAGTTCAATTCCATCCTCGATATAAGTTTCCATCAAGTCCATTTTAGCATAAAGTGTGGTGGGCTTATACCCCACTGAGAGGTAATAAAGAAAGTAAGGATCAGCCTCAAGATATTCCTCATGTTCCGGGACATCAACCTGAGTGTGGACCTAGAGGTGGCTATCAGAATAGAGGAAAAATAAATGGTTGTAGTTTGTTGTATGTAATTGATGTGGTAGAATCAAGGTGTCCAAAGATTATTTTAGGCATGGTAATTTTGACTTCTACCCGTGTTCATACTTTTTTGATTTAATAGATTCACACTCCTTTATTTAAAATTTTCTAGTCCATGCTCTGGGACAGGATGTATAGAGGATTATCATGTCCCTAACATTGACTATGTTAGTCAGCGGCCAAAACAGCCTATTTCATGTAATCCAGGAATATATAATCATCATTGGACCACTTAATTTGTGTGGGTATATATTCACGATGAATATATTTCCATAAAAATTATTCTTCTCATCGACTGGTTTATATTATGTGTTTTGATATTTTCTACTTCCAAAGGAGTTTTATGTTATAGGATTTGGATTTATAGTGTGTTTGTTTTTTTCTATAGAGTAGAGTTTTATGTTGGTGTTATATGTGTAGAGTCCTTTCTCTATTTAGTGGATGAGTTATGTACATAATTAGTGGTCATTATGATAGTGAAGGTTCCAAGGGTTGTTATGTATTTTCAAGATATTTTTTACCAATGAGGTTGTGACAGCACCCCCTCGATGTGATGTTGGGTTTAGTATATACTTATCTCATGGTGATAATTTAATTTTTAAGGATTTATATCATATAACACTTTCTGAGTTGTTGTATTTGAGTATATAGATAGATGATTTTGTATAGATGAGTTTTATGTGGCTTAGTGTGTCACCCTGGGGTACTCTAGTATTGTTCGTAAAGAATAAAGATTTTAGTATGAGGTTGTGTACAGCCTACTGGTGTTTAAATCATGTAATAATAAAGAATCATTAACCTCTCCAAATGATATATGACCTTTCAACCAGCTAAAAGGAGAAAGTAGGTTTTCTAAGATCTATCTACCATCTAGATGTCACCATTTGAGGGTGGAGGATGAGGATATCCTAAATAATTCCTTCAGATGTAGGTATGGGAACTTTCACTTTGTGGTCATGTTGTTAGGAGTAATGAATGTACCAGTTGTGTTCATGGGGCTCATGAATTCCTTGTTTTGATAATTCCTAGACCATATCATATTCATGTTCATTAAAAACATATTGATCTACTCAAAGTTAGAGTAGGAGCATGTAGATCATCTCAGAGTTGTACTTTAATTTCTTCGATACCACAATATCTATGGTAAGTTATCCAAGTGTATGTTCTAAGCAAGATAGTTTCACTTCCTGGTACATTTGGTTCCCTGATATGGTTGCTTCATGGTCCCACTGAAAGTTTGGGTAGTTTTTTCTTACGCATCACCCATGAATATGGTGGAGATTCGTAGCATCCCTAGTCTTATGAGATATTCCATGAGGTTTCTATCTTACTTATAATGGATTGTGTACCCATTGGAATATTTGACCAGGAAGGATCGGGATTTTATCTATATTGATTAGTGATAGGTAATATCTGACTAACTGAAGGGAAAGTTGATCAGTGCATTAGTTTTGGGTGTAAGGGCAGACATTTGAGGTGTTATGATACACTTAAAATATAGGCTTGGGATGTGTATAGATGTAGCATAAGATAGTGATCCCATATGGGTATAGGTAGTTATGTCCCCATAACCATAACTTTTCCTCCCATTATTTAGATCTAGCAGTGATTGTGTTTTTTTGGATTTTTTCGTGTCATTACCTCATTGGGGATTGCTTTTTTATCATCATGGATCACAAGATAATGAGATATATATTTTCTTAGCGTGATAACAATCTATGGAAGTAGAGGTGGATTAATTTTTGTTAATATTATGAATTTTATATCTCTTATACCTTAGGAAAGGATAATTTTTTGGATGATTCATTGAGTAAGAAGTTGCATAAGTATGTTGTAAAGACCCCGACCCTAGTAACCTAGAGTTAGTGGTTACTTTTTAAATTGGAGTTAAATCTAATGAGTCACATCCCAAAGGACCTAACAGTTCTGTAATTTTTGAAAACTAAATACAAAATTGAATTTTATATTAAAATTTAAAATATAAAATGCAACATAGTAAATACTTTGAAAACATAATTATCCCCCTAGCTTAACCCAGCATATCAATCGTAATAAACTTCTTGGAATCCTGGGAAAATGAAACATAATAAAGGGGTGAGATCATATGCTTAGTAATGGTATTCATAGAGTGGAATATATCATGTATAAATAAGCATAAAAAATATGTCAAGGTAAATAACATAAACACATTCTTTTAAAAAAAATAACTTGAACATAATTTGGAAGGAATAAATGTAAATCAAATAATTCCATAATAACATGAGCTCAAACTTATCCATAAAAATAAAAAATAATAATATGATCACATGGAAATAAAAAAATAATCTCATAATGATATATTTATAATGAAAGATATCAAAAACATATCCTCAAGGCTTCTTCCATGACACAATACACGAACAAGTAAGACCTCGACCAATACCCAAATTTGTTTTTCCATGAGACCATCCAATGCATCGAGGGGATATAGAGGTCTAAACCAGTCACTCACTAAGAACAATGCATTTCTAATATGAAAGGGGAGAAATATATGCAATATAAAAATTCATATTGATAATATCATATGGAATTTTGATAATTTTTCTAATCAATTATCATAATCATAAACCATCAAGAGTAATATGTTGAATGGTATCAAAATAGTAAATCCCCAGTCAAATTGACCATAGACCATTCACTAAAATATGAAATGTATTATCATAAGAAACCAACCTTACTAAATCAAAACATTAATCAAAGTATTTTAACATATATGAATATGATTTAAATGATATCATTGAAATAATCTTGAGAAAAATCACATTTTCACCTTGAAAATCACATATTTTTAAAATGTTGTGCAATTATAAAATAAAATATTTTATTTTAAAAAAAACCTTTAAAATTATAAATAAATCTTGAAAACATTTATACATCATGATATAATTAAAATCTTCTCATTTTTTATAAGTTAATAAACACGTTCCTTCAATATTTTTTTGCTAGAAAAGTCAAAAAGTGCCTCATTTGGAAAACAAAAAAAATATACCATTAAAAACATTTTTTCAAAATTAAAACATGGGTAAAATGGATTTAAATATTCATAGGAATATAGTAAAAAATCAAAATAATTTTAGAAAACATGGATATTGAAGATAAATATTCCCCAGTGCAGACTTAAACATAAATAGTCCTAAATAATTTTAAAATAAACCCTTATCTCAGGTTCGACTTCCATTATAATGTTAGAAAATCATTTATAATAAATATATATTTATTATTAATATATTAAATAATCATACTCATATATATTATACCATATATTATTTACTTTTAATATTTATCACCCATTTTTATCAATCCATTGTTAAAATTGTTGTTTCAGATGGTAACTGCTTAGTTTTTTAAGTCTATCCTGCTTCAGTAGTTTTAGTACTGATAATTTTACCATGGTTACATCATTAATATAATATTTTTTATAGTTTAAATATAATATATATTAAATATATTTATATTTATAGTTGTCCATATAGACATAAATATAAAAATTAATTACAATGTTCATGGAGAAGGTTGGTTGTGCGTACTCATGAATGTTTTTTTCATTTTATTCAATGGATGGAATGAAATAATAGAAAAGAATAATTTAACATTTTATAGTCATTATTAATTTACATATATCATATATTTTCATTATTTCCATGTTTATATCCATCCTAGTAAATTGGGGGTGAAAAAAAATTACTCCACTATGTGGAGACGATAAGCCATACGTACGCATGAGTGATTGTTTCATATTTCATAGGATGGAAAAAAATAGAATATGGTTGTCCCATAATCATAATAAAATATCAATATATTGATTATAATTGAGTTCTAAATTTAGTATGTAAACAACACATGGAGAGGAAGTAGATGACGAAATGAAGTTGAATTAGTTGATAAAAATGATTACCTCTTCTTCAGTTGACTTCCTTTAGATCTCATCTTAAGGGATCTAAGGTTGGTCCATTTGGAATAACAGGACCACAAAAACATGGATAAAGATTTTTTAAAGAGAAATCGGAAGGGTTTTTTTGAGGTAGAAGGCCCAACGTGGTGTGACAAAGGGAGGGAGGATGTTCCCTTTTATAATTGTGGTGAGGGGTACTTTTGGTATTTCTCAAAAGATTAAATTATAATAAATTAATTTATCATGAAAAATGCCTCCAAATTGAGAGGGATTATAATAAAATATATTATATGGTTATAATCCCATAAACCAACAGAATTTATACAAATTTTATTTTCATTTTAAACCTTATCATTTTGATTAACACCTTGGTTAGTTATTTTTTACTTTAACCATGGTAATCACTATTTTAATAATAAAGGGTTAATAATATTACTATAAATAGAAATATGATTCATAAATAGAACATGTATGATGTGTTAAAAAATAAATAATTCACTGGGATGAAGATAATATTTTTATGAATCTTAAATAATTTAATAAAATATTATTTTGATAAATTATCATTAATGCCAAGTTTGACACTATTCATTTAATTTGACTTAAAATACATAATTTAAAACATGGAATTCAAATATAATTATTTTAAAACTCTCTAATATGTCATATATATCTAGAAAATACATTTATTAAATTAAATAATTCATATTATATCAAAATTAATATTTTTAAAATCATTTATTTTATGTTTATGTCAATTAAATAAATATAGTATCATTATTGCACCCGAATTTAAGGTAATTATATAATTTCAAAAAATTAAAAATAAATTTATATAATTTAATTAAGACTATAATAAATATTTTTATTATTATCTTGATTTCTTCCCTATGTTTATATATAAAAGATAATAAATACAAAGATAGTAACATTTTGTAACTGTCTTTGATTTAAATAATATATAAGTCTCTTTATTAGAAAATTTTCCTTTAAAAACTCAAATTAGAGGCTAATGTGGTAATTATATAATATTATTAATATAATAAGAGTTAACATGAATAATTATGGCATTATCTCTTAGATTTAACCTAAATTAAACCCAATTTACACTTTACTAAGGTGATAAATTTTACCACATTAACTATTAATTTTGACCAAAATTAAAAGGGGCCCATTTAAAAATTTAAAACACATAATTATAAATATTTAATTAATTTTATGAAATTAAATAACTCTAATTTCCATAAATTATATTAAAATAAGTTCAAAAAATGCGATAAAAAGCACATTTTAGAAAATGTTGTTTTTAAGAAAAAAAATTGATTTATTCTTAGCACTTGAAAATATTATAGAATAATAAAAAAATATTGAGTATATAATATTTAGATTTCATTAAAATAATTATTCAATATTTACTATTTAAATTATTATATAAATATATTACACACTCAATAAAAGTTTTTTATAAAAATGCTTCTTTTATTTTTATCATTATTTTTATTAATTTTTCAATCTATTAATAACCAATTAATTTATAATAAAAATGTATATTCTATATATGTTCTCCAAATTTATACATTTATATTTATTCCAAATAATTTAATCGATAGGTTAAAACATTCATATAATAACAGATCACGGTCCATTTGAACATGGTGTCGTGTGCAATGCAAGCTATTGAAGAGACTAAATTTATTTAAAAAGATAAATACCATAAAATATTAAGGTGTTACATTCTTCCATCCTTAAAAAAAATTCATCCACAAAATTTATAAAATTTCACCTCATAAAAATATTTTTGTAGTTCTTCACGATAATTTTCTAAAGTCCCCATGTCCCCTCTTCTATCTTACGATTTTTTCAAAGCACCATTACTAGTCATGTTATATGATTCCCCAAAACTTCTTCTGTAGTGACCAAAATCTATACAGCCACTTCATAGTAAAATAAATCATCTTCTCATTCTATTTATTCATAATTGATAACATGCGTTGGGTTTGGCATCTACTTCCTTAACAGAGATATATGGTACACGTCTTGTACTTTAAAAAGCCTAGGTGGAATTTCCAAATGATAAGATACAACTCCAAATATTTCTAGGATTTAAAAAAGATATGATATATGTAGGGCTCAATTTTCATTTCCTACCAAATATTATAACACCCATACCTTGAGATAACTTCAAGAAAATGCGATATCAGACTTTAAATTCCAAATAATTTCTCTGGTTATCATTATAACTCTTTTTCCTTCTTTGAGATGCTTTGATATAAGTTTGAGTAGTATTTTTCATTTTCTGTTTTACATATATTATTTATAGTCCAAAAATATTCCTTTAACCAACTTCATCACATAAATATAGTGTATGACATCTCTTTCCTTATAATGCTTCATATGACATCATTTTTAATACTTTAATGGAATCTATTATTATCATAGAATTCTAACAAAGGTAAATAATTATCCCAAATACCTTTAAAGTCAAGTTAGTGGGAACTCAACATGTCTTCTAAAGTTTAGATAGTCATTTCTAACTACCCGTTAATTTGAAGGTGATAAGTAGGGATCAAATGAATGTCGGTATCAAGATCCTTCCTCTGACTTTTCTATAATTTTGAGGTAAATCATGGATCAAAATCAGATATAATTAAAAGAGTTTCACCATAAAGTCTTAAAACATCATTAATATTGAGCCATGCAAGGTTCTTGAGTGAAAACATCTTCCCTTATAGTGAGGAAATGTGCATATTTAGTAACTCATTCAACAATAACACAAATTACATCACTATTTCTTGGGGTATTTGGTAATATAGGACCAAATTACATAGTAATATCATCCCATTTCCTTATAGGAATAGGTAGAGGTTGCATGACTCCTCTACGATATTATCTTTTAGTATTCACCTATTTACAAATAAAACATCTTGATATATAATCAGTAATTTCCCACTTCATATTTCCCCTAAAAAATGTTCCTAATATCCTTATACATCTTGGTTCTACCATGGTGCATAAATAAATTTTATCTATGAGAATCATCCAATAAATCCCTTTTAATATCAAGTATATAGGGAACACATAGACTCATTCAAAATTTTAGAACTTCATCTTCATATACGAAGTTTGACAATTTCTCATAATTCACATCTTTAATTTTATTTCTAAAATTATCATCACCAAAATTATAACTTTTTATATTTTATAATAAATATGGTTTGGAAACCATTTTGAAAAATGAGTGATGTTTCTCCTTCATTAATAATTCTCATATATATCTTTACTAGATACATGGAAAAATTATCCCTATCAATCCTAATTTTTTTCATAATCCCATAATCCTTCATTCTCAATGAATTTAATACATTATTTAACTTCTATAGGTGGTAGTTCATTGAAAAATCAAAATCCATGAGTATCTCGATTCATCTAGGTTTACTCATGTTGAGTTCTTTTTGTGAGAATATATAATTCAAAATCTGATGATCTATATATATCTTACATCTTTCACCATAAATATAGTCAATCCATATCTTTAGATAAAATATTGTTGCTGCTATTGAGGATCATGATTTGGATAGTTTTCTTCATGATTATTTAACTACCTTAATACATGGGAAATAACTCTATCATTCTGCATAAGGACGCAACCAATTCCCTTCCTCTATGCATCACTATAAATAAAAAAATCTACCATTTATCAATGTTAGGGTCAATATTGAAGCATTCACCAATATCCTATTCAATTATTCAAAACATTATTCAAATTCCTCTGTCTGAATATACTTAACCCCTTTACAAGTAAGCTTGGTTAATGAGTTAGCTAATCAAGAAAATGTTTGATCAAATCACCAATAGTAACCTATCAAACCAGTGAAACTACATACCTCAGTTATGGTTATTAGTATAGGTCATTCTTGGACTATATTTTTCCTTACAGGATTAATTGAGATTCCATCCTTGGAAATAATACGGCCAGAAAAAAAAGAATTTTTTAGGCCAAAATTACCATTTGAAAATTTTACCATATAGCTCCTTTATTCTAGGATTCTCAAGAAGGATCCTCAAGAGGTTCACATGCTACTTTTAGTTCTATGGGTATACAAAGATAATTTAATAAAAAAGTATCAATATATACCTCTAATACTATATTCGTTAGATTAATAAAAACAGAGGATGTGTTATTCAATATAAATGGAATCACTATAAACTCATATTGGTCATACCTCATTAAACATGCTATCTTCATAATATCTTCATTTTTAACTCACAATTGATGATATCCATAAAGAATTTCAATATTTGAAAAATATTCAGCTCCTTAAATTTGGTTAAATATATTATCAATTAGAGGTAGAGGATACTTGTTCTTTATCATAATAACATTGATTTCCTTATAATCAATTTTCAGCCTCATAGATCCATCTTTATTTTTGTAAAAAATAATTAGGGATCCACAAGGTAAAACCATAGTGAATATAAATACCATACCACTCAAATCCTATAGTTTTTTTTCAAGTCCACTTACTCTATAGATTTTTTTCTATATGGAATATTTAATATAATCCTTGCACTGAGGATTAAGTTGATGGAAAATCAACTTGAGGATTTGGAAGATATATAGGTAATTTATCGAGAAATAGATCAATGTATTCATGTAAAATAGTTACATCCACAAATTTGAATATTACATTTTTCATCGGTAGGTTTTGTATTCTATTCTTCTCCATGGATCTCATTTATAATAGCAACTCGAGGTAGATCTAGACATGACTCATATGATAAAGTATCCACTCTAAATAAAAGTAATTTCATATTGCCAAAACAAATAATAATTTCCTTCTATTTGAAATAAATTTTTAAATTATATTTTTAGAAATAATCTATACTAATGATTATATCAAATTCAAACAAAGGTATGATAATAAAATCAGAAAATAGATCATGTTTATGTTCCATAATAGGAACTTATTGACACATCATTGTGGCAATGAGATTTACACTAGGAATTTGACTAAAAAATCTATTATAAAGTTGAATGGTAAATGTATAATTTTGTTTTCAAACTGGGAAGATATTAAACAATTAAATGATCCAAAATCAAATAAAGAATTTTCTAAATTTTAGGATATGATTAATGTACCTACAAAAACTTCATTAGGATATTCAAACTCATTTATTCTGATAATATAATCTTGTCCTTACTCCCTAGTAATTTTCTCGCAAATTTTCCGTTGATTTCTAAGATAATAATATGCATAGTTTCCCATATCCTTACAGTTGAAGCATCTCACACTGTCAACATATTTCTCTCCCTTTAAATCACGGGCCCGGTGAACTTTTTCTCCACACTTATAACAAACTCTCATTCCAAATATGTTTTTTCCAAAATGTTTCTTTCCACATTTATTAAAATTTAAAAATACACCCTTCCCTTCTTCTCCTTTTCCTTATTTCATTTTCTAGGGTAATCTATGTCCCTCTTATTATCTTTCTTCCCTTTAGATCCATAAAGAATGGAAAATTAATTATCTTCCTTGATAGAATATGATATGATATTCCTACATGTTGATAATGTTTGGGAGACTAATTACCTAAGAATAATTTTCCTAAACACACCAAGAAAATTGTTACTTTTTTACTTGGCATTATGTACTTAATATATGGAATTCATTTCTAACATTGTAACATTGTATTTATACATAGATATATTTTTAGCATCATTCTAGCTTAGTCTCAATAATTGTATCCCCATATTTGTTTTCTGTCCATGAGAAATATATTTTTCCAAGAAAATATATATAAAATCCTTCTATTATATGATTTATATTTCCTCCTCCTCCTTAGAGTTTTGAATTAATAACTACCATTGGTCTGCATATCCTAAGAGATGATAAACTACCATGAAACCATTATCTATTTCCTTACTTTCCAAAGAAAGAAATATCTTTTCTAATGGAATTATCCATTTATCTACTATAAATCAATTTATAGTCTCAATAAATGGTGTAGTTTGTTTATGCAAGAAGGATTATAACATTTTTACACCACATTTTGGATTTGTAGGTTGTTCCATATGGGTGAGGTTTTCTCTCATAACTTCATTCAGTTATACTAGTATAGTTATAAGTTGTTCAGCTCCAGCTATAGTACCAGCACCATAATTATTACCATACCTTTGAGTTAAATCCCTATATGGATTACATTCATTGAAATAGTCCCCATTCCTTCCACTATGTTACATTTATAAATAATGGCATGAACTATATTAGATTATGAATCATTATGTATAATTTAAAACTAGTAAGACACTTAACATAATTTGAAAATTTATATTTTATTAGTCTCAAAATCAAAATCTTAGTTACTTTGGGAAAATTATCAAATTACTTTATGTGGTTACATTTACCTAATTTATGTTTTTCAAAATCTATTTTCAAATACTTAAATTAAACTTCCTCTAATACCAATTATAAAGAACCCAAACATAGTAGTCTAGAGTCAGTGGTTACTTTATTACATTAAAATTAAATGGAAGTAATCTCTACCTAATGGTAAAAATAGTTTATTAGTTTTGGAAAACTATATACAAACTTGAATATTACATTACAATTGAAAATATAAAATACAACACAATAAATCCATTGAAACAACCATTATTTTAATATAAATCCTAACAAACTTCATGGAATCCTGGGGGGAAATGAAACATAATAAAGGGGTGAAATCAAATTCTCAGAAAGGGTATGCATATAGTGGAATATATCATGAATAAATAAGCATAAATAGTATGGAAAAGTAAATAAATGAAACACATTCCATTAATAAAATTACTTGAATATAATATGTAAGGAATAAATATAAATAAAATAATTCCATAATAGCATAATCAAAAACTTATCCATGGATATAAGAAATAGTCATATAGTCACATGGAAATAAATAACTAATATCATAATGAGGTAATTCAGAAAATAATACATCATAAACATACTTTCAAGTATTCAGCTAAGTCGCCATACATAAATGGGTAAAACCTCAACCTATACCCTAACTAGTTTGTCCCATGAAACTTATTGATGCATCGAGGGGCTGCAGTAGGCCCCACCCATCAGTTAATAATTCTAATTCATTCCTCATATGAAATAGGTGAAATTTAGACAACATAAACATTCATATTGAAACTATAATATAAAATTTTTATAATTTTCCCAATCAATATACATAATCATAAACCATCCAGAGTAATATGATGAATGGAATCAAAATAATGCATCCCCTATCAAACTGCTCATAAATCATTCAATAAAATATAGAAGATGGTATCACATGATATCAACCTCAATTAATCATAAGGTCCAATAAATTATTTTTACAAAGATGAAAATACATTCAATTAGACTATTAAAAATTTATTGAGGAAAAATCCCCTTTCACCTTGAAAATCAGTTATTTTTAAAACATTGTCCAATTATAAAAGAAAAAAATCACTTTCAAAATAACCACTTAAACTTGTAAATGAAGCTTTAAAAAGTTTATGTATCATGAAAATAGTAAAATATTCCCTTTCAATATAAGTTAAAAAAATTGTTCTGTATTTTTTGTTGGAAAAGTCACAAAGAACCTTGTTTGGAAAATGACAAAAAATGTCCTTTAAAAACATTTTGTAAAAATTAAAACACGAAGAAAAATGGATTTAATTATTAAATGATAATAGTAATATCATTTTATAAATATTTTTAGAAAAAATGGACATATAAGAGAAACATTCCCAAGTAGAGACTTAAATATAAAAAATATTTAATAATTATGAAAAAAACCATGACCTCATGTTAGACTTCCATTGTATGTGTTCAAAAAACTTTTATAATAAATATATATTTATCAAAAATATAATCTAGAACCATACTCCCATATATCAAACCATTTATTATTTACTTATAATATTTTTCACCCCTTTTATCAATTCATTGTTAATATCCCTGTTTTGGGTTGTAACTGTTTTGTTTTTCATATATGTTTTCATTCAGTAGTTTAGATACTCATAATGTTATCATAGTTCCGTTATCTATAGAATATTATTTATTGTCTAGATATCATATATATATATATATAATATTTATATTTTTAGCAATCCATATATATAGATATAGTAAAATGAATTACATTGTTCTTGGAGATAGTAGGTCCTGCGTATGCATGAACGTTGTTTTCATTATATTCGATGGATGGAAAAAAAGAATGGTAAAGAAAAATTTAACTCTAAAGAATAATTATTATTTTGTATATATCATATATTTTTATTATTTATATGTTTATAACATTAAAAGTAAAGTGGGGATCAAAAATGAATTACTTCACTAGGTGGAGAGTGTAAGTTGTACATACGCACAAATGATGTTTTCATTTTTCATAGGATAGAAATAAAGTGGAATATGGTTGTCACATAATAATAAAAAAATATCAGTTTATTTATGATACTATATTTATTAATTTAAAATGGAAAAAAACTTGACAATATAGTAGAATAATAAATGAACTTGAATGAGTTGATAAAAATAATTACATATTCTTTGAAATACTTCTTTTAGATATCTTATTAAGGGATCCAGGGTTGGAATATTTGGAAGACCATGACCTCAAGAAATTGAATAAGTATTTTGGTAAGATAAATGGTATGTATTTGATCAATATATATGGCTAAAAGTGGTGTGAAAAAGTGAGATAGGAGGTTCCCTTTTATAATTGTGGTGAGGTGTACTTTTGGAATTTCACAAGATATTAAATTATAATAAATTAATTTATCATGAAAAATGCCTCCAAATGAAAAGGGATTAAAATATAAGATATTATATGGATTTAATTTCACCAAAAAATAGAATTTATACAGGCTTTGGTTTCATTTTAAACCATATCATTTTTATTAACCCCTTTGTTAGTTATTTTTGACCATAAACATGGTAATCATCATTTTAATAATAAAGGGATGATAATGTTACTATAAAAAAAATTATTCATAAATGGAACATTTATAATTTTTCAAAAAATAACCAATCCACATGTATGAATATAATATTATTTTGAGTCTTAAATAAATTAATAAAAAATCATTTTGATAAATTATCATTAATCTTAATATTGAAACTATTTAGTTAATTTGACTTCAAATATATCAAAAAAAGGGTTAATTATAATATAATGATTTTACACCTCTATAATATGTCATATAGATCTATAAAATTCATTTCACACATTAACTCATTTAAATTATATGAAAATTAATATTTTAAAATCAATTATTTTTTCTTTTAATTAAATAAATATTATATCATTATTTCATAAGAATTAAGTTAATTATGTAAATTTAAAAATTAAAAAAACTCTATAATGAAATTAATTTCATTAATATCAAAATATAAATTTAGATTTGTTCTTATCTTGATTTTTTTCCAATGGGGACACATAAAAGATGGTAAATACAAAGAGTGTGACATTTTGTAACAATATTTGATTTAAATAATATATAAGTAGTTTTCAAGGAAAATTTTCCATTAAAACACTAAAATTAGATCCAAAGTTGATAATGGTATAATGTTATTAATCAAATAATTATTAATATGGATAATTATGGCCTTTTCACTTAAATTTATCCTAAATTCAACAAGTTTACCATTTACTAAGGTGATAAATGTTACCGCAGCTACTATTCATTTTCACCAAATATAAAAAGGCCCAATTAACAAATATGAAACTCATGATTCTAAATAAGTAAATATTTTTATGAAATTCAATACCTATAATTATAATAAATTAATTTTAAAATAAGTGACCAAAACACGATAGAAATTTCACTTTAGAAAATGTTGTTTTTAAGAATAAAACTGGATTTATTCTTATCCCATGAAAATAATATATAAATACCAAAAAATATGATTGAATATATAATATAAAAATTCAACTAAAATCATTCACAAATAGTGACTAACATAATTATGATATAAATATAACGCACATATAATAATAGTATTCCAGAAGAAAAAATTCTTCTTTTATTATTATTTTTATTTTATTTTATTTTTTAATCAATTGATAGCTAATAAATTAATTATATAAATGTAAATTACCTTTCTATTTTCAAAATTTAGTTAGTGTAATTTATTCCCACCATTATAACCACTAGTTTATAATAGTCAGATAATAATAGATCACAGACTGTTTGAACACAATTTTGTGTGCAACACAATCAATTGAAGAGATTAAATTTATTTAAAAAGATACATAATAAAAAATATTGGGGTGTTATAGATGTTTTTTAGTAATCCATTGATTTTCATATACTAATAGAGTATTTTTCAACCCTTCGCTTTAATTTAGGGGTGGTTTATATGGTGGTTTATTATTTTAGATAAAGATGTATTCTTCTCTCATACAACAAGTTGATGAGCATCTATGGGGAGACTTGGAGTAAGAGGTGATTCTCAATCAGGTTGGCTATGGTAATGCATGAGAGGGATGGTTAGAGGATGGTCATAATTGAGGATTATTTTAGGGATGGTTTTTTTCTTTGATATATATTCATGAGGTAATACTTTTTTAGTTTCATAACTCACCATTGTTGGAACACCTAGAAGTATCCATGATGTAACGTGGCTTGAGATTGCATTTTTGGTGGCCTGAGATGATACAATAAGTGGAAACATTTGTGGCCCTGTGTTTATTTTCCCATCAGTTAAAGGTTGATCATCATGTTCCTAGAATTTTTTTGCAACCTTTGGTTGTCCCTTAGTATAAATTGAATGATATATAGATATATTTTATCATAGGGTTACCCCATTATTATAGAGGTTGTGATGTTATCTAGCTAATTGTGGTTTAGTTGATGAAATATGACCACTTCCAAGTAATCATAGAGTTGGGTGTCATAGATTGTTTGGATAGGAGGTATGTGGTTGGCATTATTATGCTTCATGGAGTTTTGAGTTTCATCTTCTCGGATAGGGATGTAAATTTTAATTCATGAGTCCATAGAGGATTACAACATTCTTTTAGCACTCATTTACTCTTCTGTAATTTTTTTCACCATCATATGGATATAAATATTGAGAAAACTATTTCAGAACTAGAGGATATTTTTTGTGCATGCTTCTTAGAATTCTATATATCTTGGGAATATCAATAACAATTGGTTAAGTTTTATTGTAATAAAATATATCACTCATCCATAAGAAAGGACCTATTTGAGGATTTTCATATGTGTTTGTTTCATTCTCTATTTTGTTGGACCAAGGTTTGGGAGTTTTCAGTTCTTAGAATCGATTTGGTAAAGAAAATTATAGAGAAGTTTTGGATTATTCATGAGATAATAAAAGTATAGAAAGACTGTAATAATACTTATTTCGATCAATATAGGATACCCTTATATTTTGAGTATGGATACCTTGTGTTCCTAAAGTTCTCCCCTTGAAATGGGCGGTGAAGTTTTGGAAGGGTAGTAAGATCATGCCCTTGTTTGTTAAGTCTTCAGAGGTGTAGGGATGCATTGATGAAGTGGATTGTCAGTTCTCACTTTAGTCATGGTTTGACCTGATCCATGAGGTCTTCCACATTTATCAACTCCATTAGTATCTTCACTATGCCTCCCTTGTCATTGATAGTGGAGTGTTGGATATCAAGGATGATGTGATATTCAGGGAAAATCCATTAGACGTCTTAAATAACCAATATAAGGTGTTTCATGGATGGACCATACATTTTCTTTATGTTTTTTTAATCATGGTGTCCTATATGAGAGTACTTGGGAGCGTGATATGCATATGTTTTCCTACTACCAGGGGTTTCTTTGATATTTTATTCATTTTCCTTTTGTTTGTCTTGGTAGTTTAAATATTGAAATATTTTTGGTTTGAGATATTTTTTCCCCTTATTGTGATGTGTGACTTAAGATTCAAGTATATGAAGTAGGGGATATTAATTCATAATCAAGATGTGTTATATCATGGCACAATTAAAACCATGTAAGGGAGTCAATGTCATCCAAATAAGGAAATATCTTGACATGGTAAGGTGAATTTCTTGATTTGTACATTGGCTCAGTGTTGTACAGTGGTTTTGGTGATCATTGGATTTAGCCTTATAAGGGATAAAATTGTGTAGTGATGTGGTTATGTTTGGGAATAAATATATCCTTGAGAGGTATCTCAAGGAATGATTGTTTGGACCAAAAACCTCTATCTTTTGGGGTTGGTTTTGATTTTCCAGGGTGAAAATAGTTTAAGAGGCATCTTATGTAATCGATCAGATCTTTCTGACCATTATATTGTATGAATTAGGATGATGAAGTTTCATGTGGGAAGTCTTAAGGTATTTGGTGGTCTTTCATGAGGATAAGGGAGGTACCATTGTGATTTTTCTAGAGTTACAAAATGGAGCCTAGTGCTATAATGTAATAGTGTTTGTTATAGTATAATAGAAGCTAGTTTTGGTGTAGAGAGCATGGGGACATGATTTTGATACTACTATCATCTTGGTGGGTATCTATGCCATATATATTTTTTGTGTCATATCCCCTCTTGGAAGGCGATGGTAGTGATGTGGAGGAGAATCTATGATATCTAAGGAGACTTGGGTGGAGTTTGAGTATACTACATTTCCCAATATAGCTGCATCATGAAGCAAAGGATATGGTGCAGCCTTTTCCAAGATTCTGGGATTTATGGTGTAGCATTATTATATTTTTCCATGATATCCTCCCCCATTTATAGTATATATAGTATGTAAAAAGATGTCAAAATTATAGTGATCTTTAACCAACCTGGTTGTGGCATAGTGGGGAGTGTTGAACTATGGTCCTCTTAGTTTCCAAAAGTTATGTGGTGTGGTCCTATGGGTTGTTCAGTGGTCTTATGTTTTTTATCCTAGGTATAAATTCTAAATCCCATTCAAACCACCTCACTTTTCCTTGATTCCCATGTTTCTTGAGTGACTCAAGTGCATCCTAATGAGCACTTTAATTCCCATTTTAGTGGATTTTGATTCCAATCTTATATATTTGGTTCTTAGTGGTTAAGGTGGGTTTCCCTCCATGTTTTCTTCTAGTTTTCTCATATTTCTATGTCTATGAAGGTTTATTCCATGGTAAAACGAGTGGTTTTGATTTTATTTAGATAATATTTGTTGTTATTTGATTTATTATAGGATGGTATAGGTGCTCTCCATCATTGTGGTTTTATGTGGTGGTTTTTTACTTGTTCCAGCCTTGTATATTCGTCAGAAATCTTCTTTTTAGGTAGGGAATACCTCGTTTCACATTTTATGTATCATGCATGAGGTTTTTTACTCTAGTTATATTTTTTTAAGATATTTTCATCAGTAAAATTAAAGATAATGAATTATTTTTAATAAAATTTAAGGGTAAGGTAATTTTTCACATTGAGATTATCCATTCTTATTATACCACTAATAATCATGGATTTTTTTATCCTTTTTTCTGAATTTATATGTGTTTTGAATCCCATGATTTGTGATTTATTTAACAAAACATTCAATAAATGTTCAATCACTTATAATCATCAATTTAATATTTTTCACATGGACATATAGCTTTTGTGATAATTCCCCTAACAGAAAAAAGTATAAGTAATGAACATCCCATTGATAAATCAACATGATGGTATGTGATGATGTGAATATGTGTTATGTGGTTTTAATGTTTGTGGATCATGTGTTTTTTTTGTGGGGATGATGCTTGAAGTGTTTTGTGAAAATGTGGGGTGGTGATGTGTAGTTGTTAAATTTGGTTATGTGATGGTGTGACTTTGTTGTGGGGTAGTGAAGTGTGGTTGTGCTATTGGGGGAGAATGTGATGAGATGTTTGGTTGTTCTATGTGGATATTATGATGGCAATGTGGTGGTGACATGCATTTTGTTAGACTAAAAAGGGGATGAGGATGATGGGTTGTTTGTTTGTATAGTGTTTTGTTATGTAATTTTTCTAGGTAGTAATGGAATTGGTTAATTATTATTTGAAATGGAATGGTCTAGTTTGGTTAATGAGTTGAATGTATAATGAATGAATAATTATGGGAATTTTGTTTAAATGGGGTTTATTTTTTATATGAAATAAATAGGCTAGAAAATGAATGGGATTAATGAATGAAATTTTATTTTTAGATCGTAGTTTTTGGTATGGTGTTATACATTTAGTGGTGGTAGCACGAGTGGTGGTATTGTGAGGTTTTGGAAATGTTGTGAGTTTTTTATTGCTTTGATGTTAACCTATAGGTTAGGATTATATGTTGTAATATATATATATATATATGATTTTTATATTCCCCATTTTTTTCTATATGAACCCTACTTGTATCGATCACCATGTGCCAACACAAAAATATATTTATGGGGGTGGTTTACCCAATATACTGGTAGTAAGGATGGATGGATGTGTACACCATATTTATCTCTCTATCTTCTGGGAAAGGTTAATATGCACAGGATGTGATGGACATAGTTCAAAATTATAGTAGTGGTGATGTGGTGTAAGGTACCTGGTGTCTGTAGGCAGGATGTGATGTGGTCAGATGTATTATTGTGGGTGTTGAATGGTATGAGGTGGGAAAAATTTTGATTTAATTCATTTCACGATACCATAATACCTTGGATATGTGATTTTTATGGGAGGTGGTGGACCAAGTGTCTTTGGGAATTGTTTTATGTAACGTATTATGGGGAAGTGATCTGATGTGATGGCCTAGGTGTCTATAAGAATTATGTAATGTGACTGTTTTTTGAGGTAGTGGTATGTGATATTTTATATGGAAGAGACGGAAGTTAAAGGACATTGGTGTTTTAGAGTTAAAAATTAATGAGAAAGTAGTATAGGTTACCCTATCATTGAAGTGAATTGTATTATATTTTTATACTTTGATATGGTATTTGGTGAGTGAGCCTTAGTGAGGTTGGTTTTGGTTAATCGACTTGTTTAAGAGATTTTGGTTCTGATGTTTTCTCATCGGTGCATTAGTATGATTCTTTCGCATCTGCATTAGATACGTTGGTTTTCCTATTAAGTATACTTGTATTCTCACCCTTTGTATATAAAAATTATTTTAGGTTTATAGGAGGACTACGTGGACCATACTGGACATTACTAGCTTAGACCTCTAGAATATTGATGCATCGCTTCCATAACTTCACTTCTTAGGGTTTTTTTGGAGACTTTATCTATATTTATTTTATTTATACATACATTGTGCGAAGGTTTTAATTTCCTTTTTATATTTTATAGAAGGGTTTCTTAATTAGAGATATCCTATATATTGATCCTAATTATTTTATTTAGGATAATTCATCCCATATTGTGATTTTTATATCCTTGGATCTAGTTGCCAACCAGGGGCATACTGAAGGTGGGACTTGGAGGTTATTATCTCTTTATCTCTACTATCATACCAAGAGTATTACCTTTAGAGGGAGGGGATTATGGAATGAATAATGGTAGATAAAAAATCTTAATAACATTTAGTTAATTTAGGATACTAAATTTATTATTTTTTGTCGAATACCATATATTTAGAAGAGGTAAAAGAATAAATAATTTTAGAGAGGTTAGATAGAATGATTTCCTTTACTTGGGTTAGTCTCCTTTAAATCATTTATTAATGCCCCTTTGAATGGTATTTTTAGAAGAAAAAAACTTCTAATTTGTAATTTGTGTCTAGGTAAGTTTAAAAGATTATTGGGTTGGTTTCGGTCAATATATATGGTTTAAACTAGTGTAAATAAGTGAAAGGTGAGGTGGCCTCTTATAAGTGTTGGGAGGGGTACTATTCGAAATTCTAGAAATATTATTATATAATATGTGTATAAAGTGTGTAAAATGGTTCCAAAATTAAATTTATTTAAATATAAGGTATATTTGGTCTTGATAAAATCTTCTAATCAAAATTATATAGGTTTAGATATCATTTTAAAATTTATCTTTCGGTTTTACCCCTTGGTTAACAAATTTTAACCTTATTCATGGAAATGAATTTTTCAATATTAAAGGATTATAGTTTTATTTATAAGGTGAAAATTGAATCATAAATGTAAAAGGTATAAAATTTTCAACAATTTATAATCCAATCTATCCTATTTAAATATTATTATGTTTTTTAAATAATTTAATAAAATATTATTTAATATAAATTATCATTAATGTCATTTTTGACACTGTTCAATTAATTTGACATTAAATAATTGAATATAGTAAAAAAATTATAATTTAATATATTTAATCATTAATTATACATTATTATTAATTATAAAATTATTTTGGTACCATAAATCACCCCAAATATATTACTTTATTTTTTTTAAAATCGTTTACTTTTTTTGTACATCTAACACATGCACTGTGTTAGTGTTGTATAAGCATTTAAGGTTATTATATAATCACTAAAAACTATAAATAAATTACCATATTTAAAATAATTATATTATTCTCAAAATTACCTTTAATATTTATTTATAACTTATTTTTAACCCTATTTGAACGTATAAGATATTTCAAAAATCAAGTGAGTGACCTTTTAGATTCTTCTTTACCTAAAATATTATATAGGCAATTTTCATGTAATGGTGTCCCATAAACAGTTAAATATAGATAATAAGGTGATAATGGTAAAAATACCTTCATCCAATAATAATTAATAAGAAAAATGGTGGCCTTATCACTTAGTTTTAGACCTGGTTAACCCAATTTACCCTTTTATCGTGGTGACAAATTTTAACTGTTTTTACTATTCACTATAAACAAAAAATTAGTTAACCTTATTAAGTAATATTAATTACGATGATTCTATATATTTAATCCATTTTAAAAAATTCAATATTTATAGGTGTAATAAAATCATTTTATAATAATCCTAGAAAGGGAAATGAAAAAATTATTTTCTAAAAAAATGCCTTTATAAGTACAAACATATTTTTATACCAAGATCAAGAATAATGTTAATACAAATGGTCTATATTGAATTATTTTTAAAAAAATAAATAATATTATTTTAAAACCAATACAAATAAAATTAATGTTTAAAATATTAGAAAATAAAATACATATTTCTTTAGAAAATGGTATTCTCACTATTCACCCATAAATTAAAATTTTTCAAAAAATACAAAAACAATTCCCCCTAAATTTATTTTGATATACATATTTCTAAAACTATATTAATTTTATAAAATAAACTCTAAAAAATTATATAAATTAATCATAATTTCCATGCATAAAAGGTAATAAAAACCATTTTTTAATAAAATTTATTTTTCAAGTTTAAAATGATTTTAGTGAAAAATTAGGTACTTATTTTTTAATAATAAACACATTATATAAAAATGTATAAATATTTTTAACAATGTGGTTAATCCTATTCATACCTTCTAATCTAATAGCTAGGTGATAAATTTCAAAATAAATAACAATATGTTAATAGTATATCATGGTTTTCTTAAAGCTCGGTATTGTGTGTTAAGCAGGCTATCATGTATAGTATTATAAATTTTTGAGAAGTTACATTCTACCCCCTTTAAATAAATTACACCCTTAAAATTTTCTGATGTTCATAAAATTTTAGATATTTTAAAATATCTTAATTGAAAACACACATGGTATAGAGGGATAATAAAACTTCTTTTAGAAAGGGGAACTAGGATGGATAATGGTTACAAAAAAATAAGACCTAATCGGGTTATCGAATAAATATAACATTAGTTTGAAGTTAAAATATAGATAACGAGGAGAAAAATAACATAAAAGGACCAATAAATAGTAATGGAGAACGTGTTAATAAGAAAGTTAATTATCACAAAACCATAAATCAATTAGGGTTGAAAGACCACAAATTCATTGGAAATAAAGGTAAAAGGATAAAATTTTTATTTCAACATCCTTTTATCTAAATTTGAGGGATTCCATTACTATCAACATAGAGAACAATAAAAAATTTAATTACTTGGTTTTTTTACATTTTATAAGAACAATTTCATAATTTGGTTTCCTTTGATGAATTTCTACTTCATCTCATATTCCTAGAAATGAAAATTCAAGATTAATTGTTCATTCATGAAGCACAAAAAATAACTTTTATTTGATAATAATATCCATACAAGAATGAAAATATGTTCCTTATTTCTTTAAATACTTAAAAAACCAAAATTCTTATCAAAACTTATCATATTTGGACAAATATAATAAATTGATCTCTAAAACCTCTACAATAAATCCCAAAGTTCAACTTAACACATTAAATTAATATTTGACCTTAATACACCTCCAAAATATGTCAAAAAAAATAAAAATCCCAAAAATATAATATATTTGATCAACCATTTATACCAATATAATATAAATTAGTTCATAGTATCAGATTATAAACATATGAATACATTGATCATATATTCTATTAAAGCATACTAATAAATATAATCATAATAAAACCTAAATAAAAACACATATTCTGAAAAATGTAACGCAATCCTTATTCTTCAATTAAAATCACATGCACCTAAATATATTCCATAAATAAAAAATGCAATAAAATACATCAAATAAGACCTAAATCATTTTTTCATAAAATCGCTAATCAATTTCAAGGTTACCAATACTATCCTATTTACTTCATCAATTTCAAGAATCTATTTATCTCGACTAGACATTATTATATCAAAATTGGTTGCATATTAAGGGTTATCCTTCTCTCAATCATGTGTTTTCAAAAAATACCACCATACCACTAAATCACATTTCATGGTTATTGGTACCATTTAATATATATTTTAAAATACTAAAAGAAAAACTATTGTGAAACAATCCGTATATGTTTCATGATATACTTATAATTATAATAGCATTAACTAAAAATCCCAATGCATAAACACTTTAATTATTCTACTTCAATGATAAGAATGGAATAGTCCCTTACTTATTTTATGAGTTAGATCTTGGATTTGGTAATTGGATTAAATAATTCACATGTTCTCCACATATCAGAAATTAAACTATAAATGGTAACCTAGGATCAAATTCAACTCCATCCATCAAGATCTTCATTTTTCCTTAGAAAGTTCTTGTTTGATTCCATTATTTTCCACATATAAAACAACTTCTCATTCCTTTGAGACATTTCCCTGAGTACTTATTCCCACATTCTTAACATGTTGGAAAATGAATATTCTTCGAACCATGGTCTTTATGAAACTTCCGTTTTCTTTTATTAGGAGTGTTAGGAAACACACCCAAGTTGATATTGGTAATCATATAATGAGATAACCAATTAGGAATATCCATAAGTTTTTGTGTTCAATATCCCATTTTATTTATTTTCTCATGATTATAATTATTCCATTGTCCATGACACCCAATATTAACACATATCCTTCTAGTTTTATCCATTGACTGAAACCAAAAGTTATAGTATGAGAAAAAATAATCATTGTGGTAAACCATGTAATCATGAGATTTGTTTATAAGATTTATAAATCATGACACCTTATTTTTAATATAAGACACCTTATATTTATCCTAGTCCATTCTTGGTCATTATCTATCCAAATACTTCAAAATATTTCATAAATAAAATATGAGTTAACCCAATCATATCCCTAGGGAGTTTCAAACCAGGTGTGTAGTAAGGTCTCACTCCCCATGTACCAAAACGATGTTCAAGACAAATTAGACCAACTATTTTTAGGGTTATTACCCCTAATTGTAACTATTCTAAAGCCATGACCACTTATAGTTTCCAAATAAGGATTTGTTTCTAGGAAAACCACATAATATCGATCTTACCAAAACTTTAGGACGTTATCCTATTTTTAGTATTATACACAAAATCTATCATAGAGTTATGTTCCTTGATGAATTTTTTCCAAAATCAAGTATCCAAGGTCTCTACTAAACTTTATCTTATACCAACTATAAATACCCCTACCCAAGTATCCTAGTGTCAGTTTTTATGTTGTGACATTGGAACTACTAACAAGTGATCACATCACAAATGACTAAATAGCTTAGTAGTCTTAATAAACTAGATAAATAATTCAATATCATATTATATTTTAAAACTAAAATACAACATAGTATTTTCATCTAGAACATCATTATTCTCCCAATAACATCCTTGCATATAAATCATAGATCACTTCTTAGTATCCTGGGGAAAATAAACACAATAAAGTGGTGAAATTCAATTCTTGATGAGGGTTATATTAAGTGGAATCTATCATTATTAAATAATGAATAATAAATATGGAGATATAAATAACTCAAAACACATGTCATTTAATCAATAACTTGAGAAAAAATAAAAATATGGCAGGAATAAATTATGATCAAATAATTCTATATGAATAATTACCCCAACTTAAAAATTATCCATAAATATTATAACAATAAAAATAATCACATGGATATCAAAAACTGTTTTAATAATGGAATAATTCATAATTTTTGGCATCTTAAACTTATCTTTGATGCATCATGCCACGATATATCACATAAATGGGTAAGGGATTTTCCAAATACTTAGCTTTTTTTCTTCATGAGACCTACCAATGCATAGAGGGGCTATGTAATTTAAGTATCCACCAATAACTTAATAATTATAATGCATTAATTATATTAATAAACAATAAACTTAATCTATATTCCTTAAAACTAATAAATGTATATATTGGAAGAACTAACATATGGAATTTTAATAATTTCCCTAATAAAATTGATCATAAATCATACATATAAAAAATTTGTATGGTATAATTATATTATATCATAAATAAAGTTTAATATTCATCAAAGGATGTTCAAGTAGATGAAAACAGATTTACAAAGATCACTGGAATATTTCTTTAGGAAAAAATGATTTTCATTCAAAAATCACCTAATTAAAATATAAAAAATTTAAAAATATGAGTAAAAACACTTTATTTGGAAATAACCATGGAAACATACAAATAAATGTTCAATACATTGATTGTTCAGGGAGGTATGAAATTTTTTTCATGCTTAGTATTTAAAAAAATATTTCTTTCACATTTTTAGTAAAGAGTCAAAAGTACCTCATTCAGAAAATAATAATATGATTCCATTGAAACATTTTTATAGAAATTAAAACAAGGTTAAAATTTAATTTAAAGAATGATATTATAATATTAAAACTATTCTTGAAAAAATTTTAAATAAAATATGGAAATATAGGAAAAATATTATAGATTGGAGAGAAAACAAAGCTGGTTTTCCTTAAAAACATTCCTTCAATCTCTTGAGTACTTAAAGAGTAAAATATTAAAGGAAAATTTTTAATTTGTATAAATATAAAAATTATAATAAAATATATTTGGTTCAAGATAGAAATATCATATAATTCCCAAAATGGAAACTTAATACATAAACAATCTCGAATAAGGAAAAGACTGTAAAATAAACTCTGACCGCTTTGGTAACTTTTGAATCAAAACATCATAAAAGAGAGAAAATTAAATTAATATGTAAATCCATAAAATTATCATTATAATAATCATAGAATATATTCATTGGTAGTATATATAGAATATAAAAGAAACAAGTTGTGAATATTGTATGTGTCTCACGGTAATAAAATTGAGACAATAAATCCCTTACAAATATCATATCATTGCATTGGGAATTAATCAATGAATTGATTTTGTGTAACAAATTTAAATCCATATAAATAAAGTTTAAATACAAAATAATAAAATCTTATGTCATTTCACACATAATTTTGGCATAACAAAATTAATGAAGTAGAAGTAAAAACCAATTAATGGAAATTGAGTTAATAAACTCATTACCCATGCTTCCAATTTGTTAAAAGTTATTTATCATAATTTATAATTGTTTTAATATTTTTATTAATTTATAAACAACCATATTCATATTTATAATATCATATATTATCAATGTATGACATATTATCACCCATTTTTCAATAATATTTCATTATTATCATTGTTTTGGGTGTTAATTTCTTAGATTTCTCATGTATATTTCATTGGGGGTGATTGTATTCTTGTCTATAGTTTATAGTTTCATAATAAACATAATTATATTAACAATATAAATATCATGTTTACACATGATACAAATTTTATTAATCATTCTTTAAAGGTGTAGATAGAAAAAGAATTTTCTTTGTTTATGGAGATGAAAGGTTGTATGTAAGCATGAACGTTGTTTTCACTTTTTTGATGAATGGAATGAAACAGAGGTAAACATTAATTAAACATCATAGTATAACTATTATATATTATATATCATTTATATTAATTAAATATATCATTATTACCAATAATGTAAATTAGAAAGGAAAATGAATCGCATCACTTCATAGAGTTGGTAGTCTACACGTACACATGATCAATGTTATCATTTTTCAATGGATGGAATGGTAAGAAAGAAAATATTATATTAAAATTATATAATAATAATTATATTATAAATATAATATATAACCATTAAACACATAATAATAACTATCCATGATATTTGGCGATGGAAAATGATTTGTATCGCTACGTGGAGGTGGTAGTCAACACATACGCATAAGCGATACTTTCACGTCCCATTTGATGGAAAATAAGGTGACTAATAGTGGTTACATAATCATAATAAAATTACAGTATATTTAGGAAACTTATTTTATTTTATTATAATTAATACCATATATTTAAATGAGTTCAGAGAATAAATAATTTAAATAGGTCGGGTAGGATGATTACCTTTCAATAAATTAGCCACCTTTAGATCCTTTATTAAGGATCATTGGAATGGTATATCATGAATAAAAAAACCAATAATCCATGTATATGGATTTTTAGGAGAGTATTTTACTATTTATGGTCAAGCAAGAAGGTAGAACGTGCTGTAAAGTAGAGAAAGGATAGGTGTCCTTTTGTAATTGATGGGAGGGGAACATTTTTAAATTCATGAAATACTATAATATAATATGTGTCTAACTCAAGTAAACTGGTTCCAAAAATACATGTTTTCAAATATAAGGATGATATATTAATTTTCAAAGAATAAAATTAAATCTATATTGGTTTATTAATCATTCTATACATTATATTTTGGTTTAATGCTTTCATTAACCAATTTTAACATTAACATTGGTAACAAATTTTTGGATATTAAAGGGTTATAATTTTATTTATATGGTAAAAATTGGTTCATAAATGGAAAAAAGATAAAATTTTAGAAACATTTATAATCCAAATTGTCTTATTTCAATATTTTTATGATTTTTCAATAATTTGATAAAATATTATTTAACTTAAATTATCATTAATGTCATTTTTGAAACTATTCCTTTAATTTGACCTTAAAGAAATGATGATAGTAATAGAATTAGAATATAATCCCTTTGATAATAAACCATAAATTATTATTAAATATAAAATTCTTTTAAAATCATAAATTATCCCAAATAAAATACTTTTTATGTTTTTAAAATCATTTTCTTTGATATTTCAACTACTTCCACAGGCATTGTGTCAGTATTGTATAAGCGTTTAAGGTAATTATTTTATAAATAAAATTTTAAAATAGATTACCATAATTAAAATAATTTTATTATTCTCAAAATAACCTTTAATATTCATGCAAAATTTATTTATATCCTTATGTGAACATATAAGATATTTTAAAAATAAAGAGAGTGACCTTTTGTATTTTTCTTTACTTAAAATATTATATTGGTCATTTTCATGAAAAAGTGTCCCACAAGTAATTAAATCTAAATAATAAGGTTATTATGTTATTAATAACTTCATCCAATAATAATTAATATGAAAAGTTGTGTCCTTACCACTAAATTTTGACATAGGTTAACCAGATTTACCCTTTTACAGTGGTGATAAATTTTTAATGTTTTTTCTATTAATTATGATAAAAAATAAGTAAACATTATTAAATATTGTTAATAGTGATAATTATAAATATATAATCCATTATACCCATTTAAATATCTATAAGTGGTAGAAAATCTATTTATAATAGTCCTTCAAAGTGTGATGAAAGAATAGTTTTCTGAAAAAATGACTTTTAAGAATAAAAGTATTTTTATATCAACATAAAGTATAATGTTGATATAAATGGTATAAATTGAAATAATTTTAACATAATGAAACTAATGGAATTTTAAAACTATTACAAATCAAAATTAATCTTATAAAATAGTAGAAAATAAAATACAGTTTTCGGTAAAAATTTGTATTTTCACTATTCACATGAAAATTAACTTTTTCATAAAATTCCCAAAAATCCACCCAAATATAATTTTGATATGGTTATATAAGAAATTATATTAATTTCCTAAAATATATTTTATAAAAATGATAAAAATTAATTCTAATTTCCATACACAAAAGGCAATATAAACCATTTTTTGAGGAAGATATATTTTTGACATATAAAATGACTTTACTAAAAATTTAGTAATTGTTTATTATTAATACATACATTATATAAAACCTTTATAAATATTTTTAATATTTATTTAATATTATTCATATCTTCTAATACAATGGCTGGGAGACAAGAATTACATTAAATAATAATATTTTAATATTATATCATGGTTCATTAAAAGCTTGGTGTTACGTGTTAAGAAATCTATCGAGTATAGTATTATAAATTTTGGGGTGTTACAATAGTGGTATAATATCCACCTGATATGTGATGATAATGTTATAAAGACCATAATAGATGAGTTACCAATGTTACATTGTCCACCTATATTGTAGTATTGGTGATGCATCTCCCACCCATAGAGGTGATATATGTGGTGCATCATCTTTCTATAGATGATGTATTAGTGATGTATCATCAACGTGGTGACTTGAGATAATGATATATCATTAACCTAGAGGCAAATATCTTTGGTATACTATCAACCAAAATGTGATATTTTTGTGGTATATTATCCACCTGAGCTTTAAAATGTTGTATTATCATTCATGCATTAATTTATAGAGGTGGTGTATCATTCATTGAAGATCAATGAAGCCTAAATCACTCATAAATGACCTATTCATCATTTGAATTAGTTTGGTGATGAATCATTCACCAATATTACATTTAATGGTGGTAGATATTTTGCCTAGATATTTATTATGGTGAGAGATCATTCAGTTGTGTTGTCATATGATATGTTATATATCATTCATCCTCGAGGTGTGTGCTCATACCATGGGTATATCATCCCATTATGGCACCAGATAAAGTAGGTAAGGTCACTCATGGTTTGGTGGGAGCATTGTACGAGGTAAAATATTATTTATTTATTGTTTTTTATTTTAATGTAATATCATTCAAATAATTCACTTCTTTTTATTGTATTTGTTCGAGACATCATTTATGGTTTCCAACTACATCGTACTCACATCCTACTCAAAATCCCAAATTCCAGAGTAGACTTCATGTCTCATTACTCGAGTAAGGGAAAGGGTTAGGCAGTGTTGGATGATTAAGCCAACGGATCTTAGTGGGTATTAAGAGATGGTCTACATTGGGACTCTAGACCAAATTTGGATGTATCCTTTATCTCTTTTCTATTTTGGACTCTTTTTTATATGATGTTTCCATCAGGGACACTTAATATTCTTGTATAAATTGTATTAAAAGTTCATTTTTTAACTATTTTATAATATTTGTTCAAAATTACTATAGGTTTTTTTTATGACTAGTTGATGTTATTACTTACTCTATGTTTATGGTTTTATGTAATTGAGGGTAGAGTATTTTAAAAACTAGGACCGATGGAAACCCAAGTTTCTCTATATACACATGATTTTCCCTACTTGGGGCCACCAAAATTCTCAAATAGGTCATCATACTAAAGAATGTCCCCAAAAAAATGTTCTTTCAGTTTGTTTTTTCCTCACCCACACACACTTTAGGAAATTTCTCAGGAGGTCACCCATCCTGATCACTACTCTCATCCAAACCTATTTAAATAAAGAGTTCTAATCAGGTAGGCCCCTGAAAATATTGGTGCACCTTATTGATATGGGTAGTAATAATTAGGATTTTAATCATTTAACATTTTGGGGTGTTACATTCACCTCTAACCCCACCCCCACCCCCACCCCCCTAAGAGCACAACATTTTCATTGTGGAACCTATATCTCAACCCAGTCGGTGCCATCACACTTATAGTCAGGTTCCACTAGTGACCCTAATGTATAAAACTATGCCCCATAGGCACCTCATTTTCCCCCACAAACACATATTTTTCGATCCATGCAGCCTACCCACAAGCCTAAATGGGTTATTAGACTAATGATTGTCACTAAAATCAAAAACATGTTATTTCAATGAGTTTTTTCCTCACTCACAAACAACCTAGGAAACTTCCCAGGAGGTCACCCATACTAATCATTACTCAATTAAAAAACTTTTAAACTATTGTGTTCTAATTGGGTAGGCTCTCAAAAATAAAGGTGCACCTTATTGACATGGGTAATAACATATATCATTTTAACTCTTTAACATTCTATGGTGTTACATTAAACTATAATATTATCAATTTTATTTTATCCATGAAACCATATTTTACATGTAATTTATAAGTATTATTATATAAAATTTTAAATTTTCAATAAATAAAATCTTTTACATAAAGTAAAGGCTTTATATAAGGGTAAAATGAGATTTAAAGGTCCTATATGAGGGTAAAATCCCATTTTCATAGCTTGGTTCAGGGTACTGGTCGCGTGAGGGTGCATGCATAAGGGTAAGAGGCACTAAATAAGCATAAGGTAAGTATTGTGTAAGGGTACCGGATGCATGTGGGTACCTATGTAAGGATAATCGACATTCTGTAAGGGTAAGTTAAGCATTTTTTAATGGTATCCAACCATATAAGATTGTTATGTATGGGTGACTCAAGACTTATGTAGGGGTACAGTATCATGAAAGGGTATATTCATAATGGTACTAGATCATGTGAGGGTACTTTTAAGGGTATAAATTTCTTTTTAAGGGTAATAATCACTTTACAAGTGTTTTTTATGGTAAGAGAGACCATTACATAGGGGTACATGTTGCTTCATGAGGGTAAACCAAGTTACCCTTACGCAGCACAGACCCCATCCATAAGGGTAACCATTTTACACTATTTCTCTTGGTTTTTCCTCTTATTTTTCCCATAACGAGTTCAAAATTTTTTATCAATGCATTAAAATGGTAACAATAATATATTTTAATTCTTTTGGTTTATTTCACTTTAAATCTATATTTATGGTTGAAATTAAAACTTGTTTCATTCATTAAATGAATAGAATGCAAATAAAATTATTAAATTAATTTATGGTTTTAATAAATGTGAACCGGTATGAAATTTTTTTTCCTAAAATGGTCAAACCATTCTAATATTAAATTTGTTTTTATCCTCTGAATCCAAACATCATGGTGTTTCCAAAGTTCTAGATCGGTGAATCCTACGAACAGTTTGACTCCTTCCAAATTTCTATCATGGTAGAACCCTCATATCACTCCCCTCTTTCCGACTGCAACTCTTAAAAGAGATAGTTCTAGGTGGAATTATATTCTATTATTTATCCATATTTCATGTCTAATTATGAAATAAAACTTCAAGATAAATTGAATAATTTTTCCTTAAAGGATGATAATCAAGAAATTATCAAAGATTATGAAAGAGTTATTTTCCTAGAATATTAAGGAATAATAATAAATGGATTATCACATGCATATCATTCTTAAGATATAAAATATTATCAAATGTGGTTTTATTATTATCCTTGAACAATAATTATAATTCATACATTGGAATGCTTTGGTAATTTATAAATTATCCAATAGAGATAAATTGTTTTCGCATGTGATATTTTATTTATATTTTAAATAAAATAGTTTCTTTTTATTCTAGGGATGATTGATAAACCTAGAATGTTGACATTTGAAAATTTTGATAATAAGTACCATGAGGAGGTGTTCTTAGCTATATAGGTTTCCACTCTAACTTTTAAACCACACTGGGTGGTTTATCCTTAAACAAATTTAGGTAAGATTTTAGTTTCTATTTTGAGTTCTTGTATACACTTAATACAATGATATAACACATGTTTTGGTATAATTGATAGTATGATTCGTTATGATCTCATTTGTGTGAGTGTGTATCCCATG
The DNA here is from genome assembly GCA_963277665.1 of Viscum album. Taxonomy (NCBI): domain Eukaryota; kingdom Viridiplantae; phylum Streptophyta; class Magnoliopsida; order Santalales; family Viscaceae; genus Viscum; species Viscum album. The sequence continues at coordinate 74,555,579 of OY728127.1, read as the reverse complement.
ATAACTTTATGTTATATTTGATACCATGACTACATGTATGGCTTGTTTCCATCTTTAATTTTCATCACAATTTCTTATGAATAGAGACTTTATTCTCATTAGGACATGATTTCCTTTTATGATCTACCTTTTTATGTATGTCACATTTCTTGTAGGTGCCCTTATTGGTGTTTGGAATAGGTGGGTCGTCATGACATGAGCATCCCTTGGTGGGGGAGTGCGCTTGACTTGTGATGATGATGATTAAGGGCTTGAGAACATTGTGGATATATTATTATACCATGGAATTACATGTTGGGTATACACTTTATGCCTAGGTATCAATTTGCTCATTTCCTATTTGATATGCAAGTAGAATGTTAAGGACATGCTCAATACCTAGTAGGTTTTTTATCAACATGCCATACTTGATGCCTATAAAAACTAACTTGCATGTATATATTATTCCATGAGGATGTCGAGCAACATATTCACTGGCCTAGTATCTATTCTAGTTACTTCTAACATTCCATGGTTATCCTTACGGTATATATCCCAATCAGGTACAACTAGGGTTTGTGGAATCTTAGTTAGTGTACGATCACTTGGTTATTTATTTTATGTTGTTATGCTTGTTACTCATTTATTATTATATTGTAATACACTTTTTATACTGAGAAAACTTGTTAAGGATGCATTGGTAGTGTTCTAATAATTCTTTTACACACCCAACTTAAGAATTCGGGTACTTTCATGTTTCATGACATGCAATCTGGTGAAGGGTAAGTGACCTATAGTAGATAGATGAGAGTAGGATCATGGAGTTGGTAGTATAATTAAATGGACTTTAGAGGTTCATGTTGTTTTATTTATTTGTTTACCTCTACTTATACTTTGGTATTTACTACCACATTGGAAGTTTTTTATTCTGACATGACATGTATTCCCTTTTATTATTTTTCCCCATGATACTTTGATAATTATATAGTTTATTATTATATTATTATATTTTTTTATGAAATTATATTGAGGGTATAGTACCACCATTTATGATATTAGACCCTCTCTGTTATTTAGAAACTTCTTGTATATGGGGAGGCACACATGAGGTCATGTGACCCTCTATCTCAGATCCAGTGGTTTGGCTCAGGGTGTTACAAAATTGTTTTAGATCATAGTTTATTTTTCTCTATTTGGACTAACCTAGGACAATTTTGAAAGGAGATGGCTATGCAGGACTCCAGTAGGGGAGTTTCCATGTACCAGGACAAACCATGTGTAACATACCTCAGATTTACTATAGATGGTCTTTTTATTATTGTTTTTATAATATTTGAGGAATTTTATGCATCATAAATAGGTATATAGGTCCACATTAAATATATAAAAAAAAATTATTACATAGTAGTTATTTAATTTAATGCATTGAATTGTGTTATATGGTTGAGGTAGATTCTTTTATTGTGTGATATATCTCAGTTTGGAATTAATTAGTTAAACAAATCACGTTATTGTGTTAGTATGTAAATGATAACTATGACTAATGTGCAGGGATGAAGAATCAGTTCAGTGAAAGGATGGTTATACCTTAGGTTATGGGTAGACTCTTAGGATAACCATATGTAATCCCTTACACTAGTTAGGATCTGTTATATTCCAAATGTTCCTTTAGTTACCAGATATTCTTCCTCATAGATGTTTAGTGGGACTGATGACTAATGAGGATAGTGATCTAGAGAACTCTCTTGCACCTACCCTAAGATTGAAAGTAGATTCAATGGTGTAGATAGTGGTCTCACTCTATCGACTATCCCTTCCAACAAGATCCTTGTTCGACTATTCCATGGATTTTTAACTCCAATATCCTACATATTTTTAGGGAACTGATGGACCTTATAATGATGAGGACCAATTGGATAGTAGTGAGGGTATATTTTACCTCATTGAGACATTGTGTGATAAGAAGGTGAAGCTAGAAGCTTTTATGTTATTGGGACCAGCCAGTCATTTGTGAGGAGTTATAGGATAGGCATGATGGTGTGAGGGTCTCACTTAGGAGGCCTTCAAGGACCAATTATTTATGGAGTTCTTTCCTAATATGTTAATACATAATTGAGTGTAGGATTACATGAATCTATAATATGGATCTATGAAAATTTCAACTAAATATTATCATTTTACTAAGATTATCCATTTTAAAACTCTTATATCTAGAAATAAGGGACATCAGTCAAGGAAGTACAACAATAGACTTCATCTTAATATCAGAAAACATTTCCAGAGCATTGACATAGCTTCATACCCATAGGCCTTACATAAGAACTTCGCCATTGAGAGGATATTAGGGTAGGTTTGAGTATTTGGTCTTTTTCTACCCTTCGATACTTGGACTGGTCGACCTACTATGGTTACCATGAGCACCTCTTCTGATGGAAGGAAGATTAAGGTCAAGGATATGTAGCATAGAAGTGGAATACATGTGTAGTATAGTTTAATTTGTTTATCACCTTTAAGATGTGATCCATAGTAATTCAACTGTTTAAAATCAAATAACTACATCAATCTCTCTACAATAGATCAAGGGATGTTAATTCCTAAAGACAAAACATATCTAGTGATTTTTTTCTAGAGCAACGAGTTCATGGTTCTATAGGGGTATAGGACGGACTCGATCTTCAAACTAGGGATCTATTTGGGGTCCTCAATAGAAGACCCAAATAATGAGGACTCATGTGATCCTAGGATAGATTCATGGATCTGAGGTATCCCTTGTCTATACCTTGGATCATACTCTAGTAGATGGTGGTGATGGTCTATCTATTGTTCAAGTTATGGCCATGATCATCTACTTTATATACTACCTTGTTCAATAATTGTACATTCCATTCTGTTATAAATACACAAATAGTTGTTGAATTTTACATACCTATCAATTTATTCTCTGATATATTCTCCCAATATACACCATTGGTCATGAAATTAGACCATCCCCTGTGATTCCCAAAGTGTCCTTTAGACCTCGCTAGATATGGAAATCTATGGGAATTCGTGATTTTGGATATGATGAGATTCCATGTGATTATTGGAATGGATTGGATGATCAGCTTCTGATCCCACTTTTACTATTATCATATATTTGTGTCACTCACTTTTATAACCCCCCAAGATTTCATGGTATGTTATCTCATTAAAGTAATTTAATAGCTTGCGCTACACACAACACCAAATTAGAGCGCAACACAACTTACCAAACTAGTGGTTCAAAAATCATTTATGAATAGTATTATCTAAATTTTAAATCTTATATACTCAATATAAGTTTAACATCCACATTATGTGTTTCCTAGACATAAGGTAATAACAAATTCATTTTTTTAGATAAAAGAATTATTTTTCAAAAAATGCAATTTTATTGTGTTTTAATGGAGAAACCTTTCTAAAATCAATATTTGACACTTTTATATATTAAATTTAATGAAATTAAATTCTTCTTTAGAAGCGAGACATAAAAATTTAGTTTCGATGACTTTTACATTTGGTACTTTTTTGATAACTTTCACATTTATATGAAGAGTGAAAAATACTAAATTTTAATTAAAAACAACTTTTTTAAGCGAAATAATTTATAGTGTTAAATTATACATTTGAGTAAGTATCATTATATTATATTTTTATCAATTAATATAATTTAAGTCATTGGATGCAATTTCACATTTAAACTGGACATAAACAAGTGTTAATCTTTTGATAGTTATTATTTCTTAAAAACATGCTTTTTGGTTTTGACAATGGGAATTAATTTTAAATTAATTAATGAAACATCTATGTTTTGAATTTGGTAAAATATAATTCATTTTGGAATTTTGAATATCAAAATTATCTTAGGGTGAATTTTTGGAATTTTTCTGAAAACATTCAATTTTTGATGAATAGTGAAAAACAATGCGTTATTGTTTAAAACTGACTTCTTTTTAAATAATTATTTATTTTATTTATTTTTATTATAAGTCAAAATAGATATATAATACCTATATAAGTTCAATTTAATTCATTTGAGTCATTTTATAATGAAAGTATATGTATAAATTTTTATTTAACTTTTTACCGTCTTTTACCCACCTTCTAAAAGTGTTTGAAAATTTGCAAAAAACATAATTTTACCACTTCTGTGAGTTGAATTTCAAAAATACAAGAGACAAAATTGATATCAGTAAGTAAAATTTGGTTCAATAAGATGAAAATAATTTTTGGTGAATTGTAACTTTTGACTTTTATTTACCACGGTTAAAAGTAAATAGGGTAATTAAAGGTAAAAATGATATTATAATTACCCTAAAACATGTCCTAATTCTATTGGATAAGTGTATTTCGACCAAAAAAAACCTTAGGAATAAAATATGATCATTAAGGACCACATGGATTAGATTAGGGCATTTATTATTATTTTATTTAAAGAAGAGTTAAAAGTGTTAAATTCAATGTTTAATAACTAAACCATTTTTAATATTGGGTTACATACAATATAAATTAGACTATGAATATTTATTAGAAAGCTAAAATGATATCCAATATAATTGTATTTTATTTATAATTTTTAGACATTAAATAATATAATTTTTTATGACACAATGGTGATGCATTAATTACCTTATTAATGAAAGAATAAAATAAATAGTATTATAAATATTAAAATAAATATAATTTCAAAGTTTTTATGATATAAACTAATTTTTTAGGTGAATATGACATGTTAGGGTATAATTAATGTATCTTTTTTGAAGTAATAAATTTGTGATGACTTTCACAAAAACCAGATACTAAATGGTGTCAAAATTGACATAAATGAGTTTTTAAAACAAATATTATATTATTAAATTATATAATATTTATAAAAATATAAGGTTTGTCCAAAGGGATTAAATAATATTATATATGACATTAATGAACCACTTTAGTTTCTCTTGGAAGTTTAGAGTAATTTTATTAACCATATAGTTTATGAATACAAGAAGACACGGTAAAAATTAAACTATTTAACTAAGAGTTAAATCTAAAAGATAAGGTTAATTTGGTGACCTAAACCTGTCTAAAAACTATTGGTAGAGTGGTTTTAGACCCATCCCCACCTTATACTAGAAAAAAATAATTTTGGATCCATTAGAAACCGAAAATTATTTTATTATAAAATAATATTTCAAGCTTTTCCTAAAGTGACCCTCACCTCTTTTATAAAAGGGTACTTTCCCATCTCTCAAAATCACACCTCCAAAGCCATTTGTCTTGGCCAAACCTTGCCCAAATATCCTCCCAACTTCCCCAACATCAACTTAGAGTCCCTAATTTGATCATAAAGCCAACCTGAGGAGCCTTTTTTATCAACTCAAAAGGAAACACCCAGAGAAGAGATAATGATTTTACCACCCTCTTTCAAGTTCTTTTCTTCTTCCACTTCCTCTTTATTTGTTGATTCCATAACAAAATAATAACTCCAGTAACTTCTATATACTATGTTGTTATTATAAATATGGTACAACCATATTCATTATTCTATCCATCCTTTGAATGAAAATTGACCATACATGCGTACTTACGGCTTACCGTCTCCACGTCGTGGTGTAGTTTGTTATTCAAACACTTCATTATTTGTATGGGTATAATAATGCATATAAATGATGTAAATAATAAATATAACATGTTAAATATTCTGTATATATGATATAACATATAATTAAATACGATTTCTCCATCAATATAATGATGTTGTCGCTCATGCGTACGTATGGATTTCCGTCTCCACAACGTGATGAGATTCATTTCCATATTCAGCATTCAACGATGATTATAAAAATAAATATTATTAATAAGTATGTAATATATGATATAATAATGATATTGGAAATATATATATATATTAGTGTGTGTATTTACATTTATCTCATTCACTTACTTCCATTCAATATGATCTGTAAATGGAAACAGCGTTTATGCGTACGAACGACCTACCGTCTCTTAAACGGTGTATTCCATTTCATATATATATCTATTATAAATTTTTAAATTATAAATATATATGATATATAAATCATTTTTTATATTCTGTAAGTATTTAAATCATCATCTAAGTGATACGATCAAGAATAACAAGTTAAAACACGTACGACAAAGAAAGAGATTATTACCCGAAATGTTCCTTTAACAAAGAAATAATTATTAAATGGGTAGTATAAAGTAATAAATTAGTTACATAAGATATAAAAAATATGAATATGGTTCTTTAATAATTTAATAACATACTATGGCCATTATACAGGAGTTTAAACATACCCTCGACCAAAGGAAAGTTCAAGATAAGGGTTAATTCTTCAATCTCATTATTATTCGAGATTATTTATGTGTAAGTTTTTACTGGGACATATTTATTTTCCATGTCCATGTTTCATAAAATAATTTTCAAATGTATTATTTTTAAGGGATTCTTTTACTAAAACGTCATTTTAAATGTTTTAAATATTTATTCTTCTAAACCTTTCTCATTAATGTCCATGTTTTCAAAATGGTTTTAAGGATTTATTTATATGGACATGAATGTTTTCAAATGTTAACTCATTTCAAAAGTTTTAAATTGGTATGAGACACTTTGATTAAAAACTATCTTTTAAGTGAATTACTTTATAAATTATGTGACTTTTAAATTATTTCATGAAAAAGGGATATTTCTCTCAAAGATTTTTACTGATCATTTTCAACTATGTCAACATCCTTTACGGTATATTATTCTTGATCAAAGTTGATTTATTATGATACAAATCTTATATATTGTATTGAATGTCTTGTGAAATGTTTGACTATGGATGTGTTATTTTTATACCATTCATTTTTTATGGTTAAATTATTGAAATTTCGTATGCTAGTTTTAATATGCATATTTATGTTATGTTTCAACGTTTTCATATGAGGAAGGTATTAGAAATAATAAGTGACAGATGGAGCCCGCTATAGGTCCTCGATGCATCAATAGGTCTCATGAGAAAATTAGACATAGAATTGGTTGAGGCCTATCCCAATTTTGATAAATGGTTTTGGTCGAGGCCTTAATATTTTTTAGACTTCTTGGAGGAGGCCTTGATAAGAAGTTTCAGAATGTCTGGCATTATACATTCCCTCATTATGAAAATATTATTTATGGTTCATGTGGTTATTATACTAGTAGAATACCAACGACTATGTTTTATTATTTCATTATTTACTCATCTCATATTCCTTCCATAAATTTTTCATGTTTATTATTTGTAAAGGAATGTGTTTTAAATTATTCACCATGCCTAATGTTTATGTTATCTTCCACTGTATTGCTTACCCTTGCTGAGCATTTGAGCACACCCCTTTCTTATGTTTTATTTTACAAGGATTCCAAGAAGTGTATTATGATTGATAATCAGGGTTAAGATAGAGGATTAATGGAATTCTCAAAGGATCATTTATTTTGTGTTTTATTTTCTAAGGTTTAATGTAACATTCAGGTATGTATCTTGTTTCAAAGAATACTAAATTGGCCGGTCCTTCAGGACTTGATTCCTTGTAATCATACAAATGTATTAAAATGATGCACCGAATCTGGGCTTCTGGGGTTGGGGCATTACAGTTGGTATCAGAGGAAGTTTAGTACAAACCTTGGAAACTATATTTAGATAAACTCTGATTAGAGCACATTACCCTAAGATAGAATTTGAGGATTAGTATAGAAGAACTTCCTAGAATTTTGTTAATGTTGAGATTTTGTGTATTTTCCAAAAAATACATCACTCTCTGGATATGATCAGGTAGAGGAGGCTCTAGCATAGATGTACCTAGGAGTGAAAACTCTAACAAGAAGTTTTGTGCTAGACTCGGGGTATCCTGGTACATGACAAACGGTCTGGCTGCACTCTTGGTTGCGACACTCCCAGGGGATATGATTAGGACAATTCACATTTTCATTACAAACCATTATGAAGGATTTAGGATTTAATACTTCCTCAAAGAAAACATTTTCTGATTATAGATTATATGCATAATCTTTTCAACCTACGTTAGGTATTTTACAAGTTTGGAATTATGCATTGTGATTCATAAACTAACCTAGTGTATGCCATTTTTTAAAAATGGTGCTTAGTAGAAGGAATAAGAACTCAAACAATATGCATGATCCAAAGATTAATAAGGATCATATCTTTCATGGTATTAAGATAGCATTTAGAATGGAAATTATCTCCCATGTATTCTAATAATATGAAGAAATAGTATCATGTGTTAATAAGTTAAGTAAATAATTCTCTAAGTCCTATGGATTTTAAGGGAAGCAAGAGAAGAGAAGGATGGAAGAGAGAAATATGGATAAAGGGAAGAGTGGAAAGAAGGATTTTCCCATATGTGATAATTGTGGAAATAATTACCTTGGTAAATTCTTGAAGGGAATGAAAGTTTGTTATAAGTGTGGAGAAAAATGACACTAAGTACGTGATTGCAAGGGTAAGAAAAAGGTTTCAAATGTACAATACTTAATCTGCATGGAGTTGGGACACTATATGAATCAATGTCCAAATCATCAGAGTATACCCCAAATTATGCAATTGGATAATAATAAAATTATGATACTACCGAATATGAAGAGGAATTATTAGATTTCTTATATCGTTACTAAATTATTGTGTCATTTGGGTATTATATTAATGATGTACATGTTATAATAATTATAGAGTATATAAGGATTGTATTGTTGTACTATTTCATTAAGGATTTGAGATTGTGTGGTACCAAAAAAAGTGACTTAATAGCAAGTTAAACTTTTTGTAAAATAGATGGTTGAAGGAAATATAAAACTTTAATATGGTTATAATACTAAATTATTGATTTTTTAATAAGAGATAATTAATTTATATAATTATATTGGATATTATTGACATCCTTGGAACTGATTAATGGTTTGTTTATTCCATCATTGTTGGAGTTTACAAAAAAATTTAATATAAGAATTATATCCAGTATTATATGAGGAATAAGGGATCATGAATGTAATAAATATGGGTTTATGGTAATTCAGGGAGTTACCATGTTTTAAAAGAATACATGTTGAAGGTATTCACATTTTATTACTTGGAAAAAAATATTTTCATTGTGTTTACATTCCTTATAAATTTTGAACTATGAGTTTGGATAGAAGTATTTTGGATAATACTAAAGGTTGGAGTGGATTAAGTTGGACATTGGATACAATTGTTATGGTTAAAACATTTCTTAATATTATTTTTGGATTGTTATAAAAAGGACAACCCAGAGGTCGGGTGATAACCCGTCGTGTCCGGTAAGGCCATAAGACTTGATCCCGTAACCAAAGGGCAACAAGGGTGAATCACCTACCACTGTCCTACGTGATGTCCTAGTTTGTGTGATGTAGTTTTTTTTAAAATATCCTTACAAATGAATTATAAATTCATTATTTTTGGAACCCCATACGAATATGATAAATATAATATTTGTGAATTCTGTTATCTTTTGAGGTGAAAGGTGAGTTTGTGTTGGGAATTAGTTGAAGGATGAAACTCTAGTTTTCAAGTATATATATATATATATATTATCTTATTATATGAATAAATTAATTCTTAAAATTTAGGGAAGGGATCTTAAAACCAAAAATGTGTTATCATAATACCTTATGTATTGTTGAACTGATGATATTTTAAATCATCATAGATCGATGGATTTGAGTCCCTCAACTGTACACTTGTTTGTGATTGATGACCTCAATAAGTCCCTATAAATATTTACATTTTTCCTCAAATTATGTGTCTCTAATTTCCACCAATGTTCTCATAATCGAGATCATAATTTGGTGCTGAGTTTTTCATTTCCCTTTCCCTCATATTAAGACTAAATTTTATTAACCCAATTTCTGATGTGGGTTTTCCACAAAGGTATTTTCTATTTTTAACCATTTATTTTTGAAAAACAATTTCAAATTGTGAGGATGAAATTTATTAAATCATGTGATAACGTAACACCCCATTATTTCATAGTACGTTATCTCATTAAAGTAATTAAATAGCTTGTGCTACACACAACACCGAGTTCGAGCGGACCACAACTTACCAAACTAGTCGTTCAAAAAGAGGTTATGAATAGTATTAACTGCATTTTAAATCTTATATACTCTATATAATTTTAACATCCATATTATGTGTTTCCTAGACATAATGTAAGAACAAATTCATTTTTTGCAGATAAAAGAAGTATTTTTTTAAATTCAATTTTACCACCTTTTAATGGAGAAGCATTTTTAAAATAAATATTTGACACTTTTATATATTCAATTTAATGAAATTGAATTATTATTTAGAATTTGGACATAAAATTTTAGTTTGGATATATTTTTGGTACTTTTCTGATAACTTTCACATTTTGATGAATAGTGAAAAATACTAAATTTTAATTAAAAACAAATTTTTTAATCAAAATAATTTATAGTGTTAAATTATACATTTTAGTGATTTAAAGTATAATTAAATTATATTTCTATCATTTAATATAATTTTGGTCATTGGTTTTAATTTCACATTTAAACTAGACACAAACAAGTGTTAATCTTTTTATAGTTATTATTTCTTAAAAACACGCTTTTTGGTTTTGACAACAGGAATTAATTTTAAATTAAATAATGAAACTTATTTGTTTTGAATTGGATAAAATAGAATTCATTTTTGAATTCATAATATCAAAATTATCTTAGGTTTATTTTTTTGGTATTTTTATGAAAACATTCAATTTTTGATGAATAGTGAAAAACACTACGTTATTGTTTAAACCCGGTTTTTTATTTAAATAATTAATTATTTAATTTAATTTATTTTTAGTCAAAAAATATATATAATACCTATATAAGTTCAATTTAATTAATTGGAGTCATTTTATAATAAAATTTGTTTTATAAATTTTTATTGGACTTTTTACCGTCTTTTACCCACCTTATAGGAGCGATTGCAAATTTGCATAAAACTTAATTTTATCTCTTCTTTGAGTTGAATTTAAAAAATAAAAGAGACACAGTTGATATAATTAAGTAAAATTTGGTTCAATAAGATTAAAATAATTTTTGGTGAATAGTAACTTTTGACTTTTATTTACCACGGTTAAAAGTTAATAAGGTAATTGAAGGTAAAAATGATATTATAATTACCCTAACACATGTCCTAATTCTATTGGATAAGTGTATTTTGACCAAAAACAACCTTATAAATAAAATATTATCCTTTATGTCCACTTTTATTAGATTAAGACATTTATTATTATTTTATTTAAAGAAGAGTTAAAATTGTTAAATTCAAAGTTTAATAACTAAACTATTTTTAATATATGGTTAAACACAGTATAAATTAGACTATAAATATTCATTATAAAGATAAAAATATTTCATACATAATTTTATTTTATTTATAATTTTTAAACATTAAATAATTTAATTTATTTATGAAACAAAGATGATATAGAAATTACCTTATTAATGAAAGAATCAAATAAATGGTATTATAAATATTAAAATAAATATAACTTCAAAGTTTTATGATATCCACGAATTTTATAGGTTAATATGACATTTTAGGGTTGATTCAATGTATCTTTTTCGAAGTAATCAAGTTTTTATGACTATCACAAAAACTAAATACTAAATAGTCTCAAAATTGACATAAATGAGTTTTTAAAACAAATATTATATTAATAAATTATATAATATTTCTAAAAATCTGAGGTTTGGAAAAAGGTCTTAAATAATATTATATAAGTCATTAATTAACCACTTTAGGTTCTCTTTGAAGTTTAAGGTAAGTTTATTAACTATATAGTGTAAGAATACAAGAAGACACGGTAAAAGTTAAACTATTTAACTAAGAGTTAAATCTAAAAGATAGGGTCAATATGGTGACATAAACCTGTATAAAACTTATTGGTTGAGAGGTTTTCGATCCATACCCACATTATCTTAGAAATAAATCATTTTTGAACAACTAGAAACGGAAAATTATTTTATTATAAAATAATATTTCAAGATTTTCCTAAAGTGACCCTCACCTCTCTAATAAAAGGGTACTTCCCCTTCTTTCAAAATCACACCTACAAAGCCTTTTGGATAGTCCAAACACTACCACAATATCCTCCCAAATTCCCTCAAATAAACCTATAGTCCTTACTTTGATCATAAATCTAACTTAAGTATCCCTTTTTATCAACTCAAAAGGAAACACCTGAAGAAGAGATAATAATTTTACCACCCTCTTTCAAGTTCTTTTCTTCTTCCACTTCCTCTTTCTTTGTTGTTTCCATACCAAAATAATAACTCCAGTACCTTATACATACTATTATGTTATTATAAATATGGTACAACCATATTCATTATTCTATCCATCCTATTAATGAAAAGTCTTCATACGTGCATGCGTACGGCTTACGGTCTCCACATCGTGGTGTAGTTCGTTATTCAAACATTTAATTATTTATATGGGTATAATAATGAGTATAAATGATTTAAATAATAAATATAACTTGTTAATTATTCTTTATATATGATATAAAATCCAATTACATACTATTTGTCCATCAATATAATGATATTTTTGCTCGTGCGTGCGTACGGATTACCGTCTCCACGACGTGATGAGATTCATTTACACGTTCACCATTCAACGATGATTATAAAAATACATAATACTAATAAGTATATAATATATGATATAATAATGCTACTATAAATATATATATATATATATATACATTTATCTCATTCACTTACTTTCATTCAATATGATGTGAAAATGGAAACAGCGTTTATGCGTACGTACGACCTACCGTCTCCATAAACAGTGTATTCCATTTCATATATCTATATATTATAGATATTTAAATTCTAAATATATATGATATATACATAATTTTCTATATTCTGGAAATATTTAAATCATCATCTAAGTGATATGATTAAGAATAACAAGTTAAAACACATACGATAAAGAAAGTGATTATTACCTGAAATGTTACTTTAACATGAAAATTATTATTTAATGGGTGGTATAAAGTAATAAATGAATTATATACGATATAATAAATATGAATATGGTTCTAGTATTATTTAATAACATACTATGGTCATTATACCAGATTTTAAACGTACCCCCGACCAAAGGAAAGCGTAAGGTAAGGGTTAATTCCTCAATCTCATTATTATTCGAGATTGGTTATGTGTGAGTTTTTACTGGGACATATTTATTGTCCATGTCCATGTTTCGTAAAATAATTTTCAAAGGGATTATTTTTAAGGCAATATTTTACTAAAACGTCATTTTAAATGTTTTAAATATCTATTCTTCTAAACCTTTCTCATTAATGTCTATGTTTTCAAAATGATTATACGGATTTATTTATATAGACATGAATGTTTTAAAATGTTAATTACTTTCAAAAGATTCAAAGTGTTATGGGACACTTTTATTCAAAACTATCTTTTAAATGACATCCTTTATAAATTAAGTGACTTTTAAATGATTTCATGAAAAAGGTATATTTCCCTAAAATATTTGTACTGATCATTTTCAACTATAGAAACATCCTTTATGGGATATTATTCTTGATCGAAGTTGATTTATTATGATTCAAATCTTCCATATTGTATTGAAGGTTTTGTGATATGTTATACTCTGGATGTGTTATTTTTATACCATTCATGGTTTATGGTTAAAGTATTGAAATTTTGTATGCTAGTTTTAATATGAATGTTTATGTTATGTTTCAACCTTTTTATATGAGGAATGTATAAGACTTAGTAAGTGACAGGTGGAGCCCACTATAGATCCTCGATGCATCGTTAGGTCTCATGAGACAATTAGATGTGGAATTGGCTGAGGCCTTTCCCAATTTTGATATATGGTTTTGGCCGAGGCCTTAATCTTTTTTAGACATCTTGGCTGAGGCCTTGAAAAGATGTTTCATAATGTCCAGCATTATACATTCCCTCATTATGAAAATATTATTGATGGTTCATATGGTTATTCGACTAGTATAATACCCATGACTATGTTTTATTATGGAATTATTTACTCATCTCATATTCTTGCCATAAAGTGTTCATGTTTATTATTTGTAAAGGCATGTGTTTTAAATTATTCACCATGCCTAATGTTTATGTTATCTTCCACTTTATTTCTTAACCTTAATGAACATTTGAGCTCACCCCTTTCTTATGTTTTATTTTCCTAGGATTCCAAGAAGTGTATTATGATTGTTAATAGGGGTTGACCTAGGGGATTAATGGAATTATCAATGGATAATTTATGTTTTGTTTTGTTTTCTAAGATGTATTGTAACATTCATGTATGTATATTTTTTCCAAGAATAGTAAACTGATCGGTCCTTAGGGACTTGATTCCTTGTAATAATTCCATTGTATTAAAATAAGGCACCATCTCTAGGCTTCTGGGGATGGGGCGTTATAACTTTACTGAAGGGAGAGAGGTTCATGACTACCGAAGAGTGGTAACTAGGAGTGGGAAAGGATGTTCCAAAATTTAGTCGTCTTTGGATGATCACAAAGTAGATAGAACAGTTCTTCATTTTAGGAGGATCTTTGATAGGCCCCTCAACTTTTCCTCCAAATTTGGATCACTATTAGGATGTCTTATTTGATAACTTCATAAGAAATCTTCCAAATAGAGAAGTTGACTTTGACATTTAGCTCATGTCAGTTTCATAATCCATTTTGATACAACCCTATAATATAGCACCAGCTTAGCTAAAGGCACTCAAGGTATAACTTGAATAATTTTAGTAAAATGTCATCATTAGGATGAGTTCTTCACCATGGGGTAGACCTATGTTATTCTCTAAGAAGGTTTATGGTAGTCATCAAATCTTTGTTGATTACTAGAAGTGAAACCATGTAATAGTGAAGAATTTGTATCCTTTTCCCAAGATTGATGAAATTTTTTATCAGTTATGAGGAGTTTGGTGGTTCTCCAAGATTAATTTTTGATTTGGATATAATATGATACTATTTATAGTGTATAACATTCCGAAGATTGTATTTCAGAGTAGGTATGGATTGTATGAGTATCTAGTGATGCATTTTAGTTTAATCAATGCACCGAAAATGTGCATGGAAATCATAGAAAATATCTTTCATCTGTATATAGACTCATTTTTTATGGATTTTATCAACAATATATTTATCCACTCATTGACATCATAGCGACATTAGAGAAATCTTGATATTTTCCTGATTCCACTTCAAGAACATCATATTTATGATAAGATATTGAAGAGTGACTTATGTATTCTAAAGGTAAAGTTTTTGGGGAAATGTAATGTTAGAGATAGGTATATCTATGGACCCCAAGAATGTGGAAGAAGTGATATATTAAACATGTAATAGGAATTTGTTCAAGATCATGAGATTCTTGGGTTTATTGGGATACTACCATCATTTTATTTCAGACTTCTTCTAATTATCATCACCCATGACCGCATTTATGGAGAGGACAGTGAAGTTATGGTAGTTATGTCATTGTGAGGATTTATTTATTGAGTTGAAGAGGATGGTTAATCTAGATCCATTACTAATACTTCTTCATCCTATTATCAAATATTCAGCATACTATGTTGCATCAGGCATTGTTTTGGGAGCGGTGATGATGTAGAGAGAATAGTTTTTTGCTTATAGGTCATGATATTTATAGCTCCACGAGAAGAAATACCCCACTCATGGTCTATAGATGGTAGTAATGGTTTATGTTTTGAAGTTTTGGTGACACTATCTCCCTGATAATAAGTTTTTCATCTATACTAACCACAAGAATCATCACAACATCTTCACCTAGAGGGATTTGAATCTGTGGTAGATGAATTAGGTGGAGTATATACAGATGTTTAAAATTAAGATGATGTATACAACAAGGATAGGTAATGTTTTTATTGATGATCTTATCTATAAGATGCAGGTTCAGAAGGATCATGGTGAGTGGACTTCAGATGTGCAGTGGTGCTTGGTGAGTTTTTTGGACGACTGGGGTTTGGATGGTTCTAAATTGAATGGACTCATAACTTTTTCTCCATAGGTTATCACATATTCTTTGTAGGATAGGTAAATGCCAAATAGAAGACTCTCCTATAGTGATTTTTGATGTAAGAATAGCTTATTATCGGTGATCTGATACCTAGGTGGGGGTTTTTCAATAATGATGTGATCCTTATACATGTGGGATTAGTAGTCCTTGATTCCATCAATGATGTGATGATGAGGGAATTATACACATATAGATGGGTAGTACATCCTAGTGAAACCAAGATATATCATTACTTTATATGACAGTTCCATTGACCAAGGATTTAGAGGGTTATTGTTGGTTTTGTTTTTAAATGCATTACCTTATAGAGGTCGAATATTGAGAACCAGTGTCTTCATGGTTTAATATATCCACGTAATGTCTGTATGTTGAAGTGGAAGGGCGTCGTAGTGGACTTCATGATGGGGTTACCTAGGACCTTGAGGATTTGTGAGACTATCTAGGTGATTTTCAATTAGTTGATGAAGATTTCTCACTTATTACAAATTAGAGATACTCACTCAGTGGATGAGTTGCGAAAGATTTATGTGAATGATATTTTATTCTTACATAGAGTTGCCTTGATAATTTGTTTTGTCATGGATTCATGTTTTAGATCATGGTTTTAGAAGATATTATTGAAATCCTAAGGGACTTAGCTGAGATTGAGCACAGTAATCCATCCTAAAATAGATAGATATTCCCTGTGAACTATATTTATTTTAGAGGATATAATCTGAGATTGCATTCAAGATTTCGTTGGATCATGGGAATATCATCTATCCTTGGATGTTTTTATATACAACAAAAATTACTAAGCTTCAATTCATATGGAAGCTTAAGAGGATCTCTATGGGAGGTCATGTTGTTCACCACTTTGTTTCCTTGAGGTAGGTGAGGTAGTAGTTATGGGGCCTAGTTTGGTTCAGAAGACCTCTAAGCGTGTGAATATGATCTAGATGAATTTAATCACTACTCATAGTAGGAAAAGATTATGTTCTAACCATAGGATGAGACCTTTAGAGTTTGTTGTGAGTGATCAAGTTTTCATGAGAGTTACTCCTCAATTATACCATTGATATATAAGGAAGAAAATCATGCTAGCACAATGTTTTGTTATAACATTCAAGGTCACTAAACAATTTTTGATAGTGGTATACAATTTGGATCTTCCTTCATGCTACCAAAGTATGAATGATATTTTTTATGTTTTACTACTTTAGAGGTACATGGTAAATCCTATGTATTTTTATTACTATCACATTTATTTTGATATAGAAACATCTTATGAAGATAATTAGATGAAAATTATGGAATATAGTGAGAAAGTACTCTAGGTAAAGATGGTTCTACTTGTTCAGATTTAGTGGAAATATGAATGGAACTAGAAGGAGATGTGGGAGTAGGAGTCTGATATTTGAGCTCAATGTCCTAAGTTATTTGAGAAATCCTACTTGAGATACTTCTTAAGGATGAGAATACATCAGAGGTGAAGAATTGTAAAGTTCAAAATATTATTTGATCCTTGAAACCCTCTTTTTTGTAATTTATGAGTTTTTTTTCTGAAAAATTAAATTTTTAATAAAAAACACATTTTCCATAAATTAAAGTATTAGAATAAGGGTAAAATGGGATTTAAAGGCCTTTAATGAAGTTAAATTTCAATTTATATAGCCTGTATAAGGGTACTAACTGCAAAAGTGTATCAACATCAGGATAAGAGGAACTGTTTAAGGGTAAGGTAAGTACTGCATAAGGGTACTGGTCATGTAAGGGTACCTATGCAAGGTTAAAAAGAGATATGTAATTGTAATTTAACCATGTTTTAAGGGTAGTTAGATATGTAAGGGTGTTTTTTAATGGTAACTCAAGTTTTGCGTAAGGGTAGTAGCTCACTTAAGGGTAGATTAGTAAGAGAAATGGCTTGTGTAAGGGTATTGTGTAAGGAAAAACAAGGGTTTTACAAGGGTTTCTATCACTTTACATGGGTTGAATAAGGTAATATGGACCACTATGTTATGGTACATGAAATTGTGTAAGGGTGAACTATGTTACCCTTACATAGCTCATAACCCATATATAAGGGTAAATGTTTTGCCCTATTTTTCTAAGTCTTTTCTCTTATTCTTCTCAGAACACACTGGTAAACCAAGTTACCCTTAATTT
Organism: Viscum album; assembly: GCA_963277665.1. Taxonomy (NCBI): domain Eukaryota; kingdom Viridiplantae; phylum Streptophyta; class Magnoliopsida; order Santalales; family Viscaceae; genus Viscum; species Viscum album. The sequence continues at coordinate 74,537,316 of OY728127.1, read as the reverse complement.
TTTATATTAATAAATACAAATCTATATGCTATTTTTTTCTAAAATGGTCAAACCTTTTTTCCCTTTATTTTTTGTCAATAAATGAATCTAAATAGCCTGGTTTTTTTAATGTTCCAGTCTCATGAAAATTTTGAAAATAGTTTGAATCCTTACTCCAAATTCCAAGTGTTGTAAAACCATAATGGCACTCAACTATTCCAAGTTCTGCTTCCTGTGAAAGGTAGCTCTGGGTAGGATTATATTCACTTATTAATCTATATTTCTTGTTTACTTGTGAAATAAACCTTATGGAGAAATTGAATAAGGTTTTCCTTAAATAATGATAATCTAGAAATTATAAAATATGATGACATAATAATTATACTTGAATATCGAGGAAGAATAATAAATTAAATGTCATATTTGTTTTATTCTAGTGTGATAGAATATTATTTCATGTTCTCTTATTATTATTCTTAAATAATAATTTTTAACACATGTGTTGGAATATTTTAATAATTTAGAAATTATAAAAGATAGAGTAACTATTAATGTATGTGATATTTTATTTATTTTTGGAAATAAAATAGTTGATTTGGATTCTAGGGATCCTTAGTGAACCAAGAACATTTAGGTGTCAAAAACTATGATAATAAGAAACAAAATATGGTGTTCTTGGATATAGAGGTTTACACTCTAGCTTTCAAAATAGATAGGGTGGTTTATCTCCAACATTAACATCTATGAATTTAGGTATAATGTTCTTTTCAATTTGGGGCTCTTATTAACACATGTTAGCATGATATAACACTTGTGTTGGAATACTTTAAAGTTTTTCTTCTTTATGATCTCATGTGGACATGTGTATATCCTAAGAGAACATTATGTCTTATTTTATTCCATGAGTATGAACATATTTTATTGCTATATTGGATTGTGATCACATTTTTTTATGTATTTATACTTTATTCTCATGATGAAATTATTTCCTTATATTATTTACCTTGTTGTGCATGTTATCTTGCTTTGAGGTACCATTATTTGTGCTTGGAACTAGTGTATTGTTGTGACATGAGTGTCCTTAATAGGGGTAGTGTGCTTGATTTATTATGATGGTGATTATGGACCTGGGAACAGGGTTGAGATATGATGAAACCATGGAAAGTTATATTGGGTATTCACTTGATTCCTAAGTATTGTGTTTCTCAATGCCTGGTCGATTTACGAGCAACTTACATGTTGAGGAAAAACTCAATACCAAGTTGATTTGAGAATATCATGTCATACTTGAGGCCTTTTAAAAACATATTTTCATGTCTGCATGATTTCATGAGGTTTTCGAGTGATAGATTCATTAGCTCGGTGGCTAGTCGGGTAACTTTCAACATTCCATGGTTATCCTTCCGGCAAGGAGCTGGAGCAGGTATAGTCAGGGGTTATGGTTGATTAGTTATAACATGACTGATTAGATATTGATATTATGTTTTTATTATTATCATGAATTTATTATTATCATTTAATACACTTATTATAATAATCACAAATGGTAATGAAACATTGGTGGTGTCTTATTATGTCTTATGCACACACCCTACACAAAAATTAATACACTTTTAGATTTCATGTATAGGGATCCAATGAAGGGGAAGGGCCTTATGGTAGGTTATTGAGAAGATAATCATGGTGTTAGTAGTAGATCAAGATGTATTCTTATGGACCCCACTATATTATTTATTTATTTTCCTTCACTGATAATCTTGTTCGGTTTACCACTTTTGAAGAAGTTTATTCCTATGTGACATGTATACCCTTTTACTAGTTTTAAACATGATATTTATATAATTATACCATTTATTTTTCAATTATTCTATTTGTTTTATGACATGATACTAAGTTTATAGTCACCCCATTTATGGTCCAAAACCCTTGCAGGTAATCAGCAACCTCTTGTATACATAATGGTACACATGAGGGCATGTGACCCTCCAACTTTAACCTGGTGGTTTGGTTCGGGGTTTTACAAGTCTACTTGCATGTTATATATTGACCCTATCCAATAGAATTAGACTCTTTTTTATAGGTAGGTATGCTAGATATTTGTGTCATTTTTCTTCATTCATGTTGTTGCTGAAAAAAAACAAGGATGTTAAAAAGGTTTAGGAAAGTGGGATGGAAAAATAGCGCATCGTACCCTAAGTGAGTGAATTTGGAATTTGAGGTGTCTAAGTTGAAATTAAAAGTTTGTAAAGGCCTATAATGAATTTGAAATTATGGATATTATATTTTATTAACATTAAAGGTTGTTAATATATCAAAATTTGTCGATATTTGGTGAAAGGGTCACCTTAGGGAACACTTGATAGTTGGAAATAGATCTAATTTGAGGAAGCATGGGTGCCACCATATTCTACAATTCTTCATTGAGGGATATTATCCATATTTTTCCTTATCCCATAAATTTTTGGAGTCTTGGTAATGTGTTATTTCCTGAGTTTTATAAGTGTGTAACTCTTATATGACACAAATATGCCTCTTCTCTATTATTTTTTCCAAGGTTTTGATCCAAAAAACACCTAAGGGAGTTTTCTGCAAAGCGTAGGCATGTAGACATATATTACAGGCACTGAGGTTTTTAAGGATCCTATTTATATTGAAGTGGTAGTATCAGGGGTTCTTTTATAGGAAACATAATCATAGGAACCTACCTTTGTGAGGTTGTCATTTCAGGTTCCTGGGATCCTTCCAATAACAACTCCAAACACCCAAGTTTTTACAGGGGTGTACATATTTGGTTGGATGAGGGTTCACATGAGGATTAAATGGGAAGTGTATAAAGGATATTATTATAGTTCATACATGATAATAACTTGGAGGACTATGAACAAAATTTATAAATACTCTTTTATAATTATTCTAACTTAAAGCTTCTATAAATTTAAATTTCGATGTCTTTTCCTGTACTAAAATCTATAGAATCAAATAAAATGGAATTATTCACACCTAGATATGTGTTATACCTATATAATATGTTATTAATGGATAAAATACATTCATAAGGACCTAATAATTTTATGATAAATTATATAAATTATTTGGTATATTTTTTGTAATAGGTTCTTTCCACCATGGAACCGGATTAGGAAACATTTTTGAAGAATCTTCATCCCTAAGTGTATGAGTAATTGAAAAATATGTGGGAATCCCATTTATATATTCTTCTTAAAATTATATATATTTTTGGAAAAACTTTAATTATATCTTTTGAATGATGTTCATGCTATGGGTTTCAAGAAAAAGTGCATGGAATATATTTGTTATTGTTTCACATTGATATTTATTCAATGTATATGTTATCTGCCAAAAAATTTAACACATGGAACATGATGTAACTGACATACCATATCCACATATTCTATAACATAAATTAAAAAATGTTTAATATGTAGTGTGTATGATCCATGTTAAATTTCAAGAGCTATGCTAAATGTAACCAATTCAAAAATGTTGAAAATAATGTGGCATATTACTTATGTGGTTCTCAACATGATGTGATGTATATCTATCAATCATTACATGTTTAGTGTTTCACTCTTTATCAAAAAAATCATGAAAATACTATATAATGTTGACCCATATGATAGATCAAATGTTAGACAATGTGTAGGCACCAGGATTATACGTGTAACATGTTATCTAATTATATATAGAATGTTGTGTTATTACACATCATGGTGTGGAATTTTTGACATTTCCAAGTGACCTTAATAGCTCATAAAGGGATGTTTATCCTTGTTCTTTTCATTATTAGAAACATAAAATCTAATTTTCACGTTTTTTTCACCATTACAATCAAAACAAGTCCTTGTATAAGCATTTTAGCATGTCAAATTGAAATAGTAATAATAAATTATGTATATTTTATTAGATTCCATATAAAGGATCCATGGACATTGGAAAAAACTGGTTGTTTACAACTTTAAAATTTTCTTGTGCTACTCTCAATATAAATCACAATAATGAAAATAAATAAAACATGAATCCTTTAATGAGTTGATCACAAAAAAATTATAATTAATTATTAAATAAAACAATTACTTTAATTGATTATTTATGATTTTAACTTTACATAGCATTAGATTTGTTATTTCTTCAAGAACCTAAACTAGATTTCCTTTAGTGATATCTACATTCCCTATAAAAGATCAAGACATCAATCTTGATATCTCAAGTTCTATTCTGATAAGATCAGTTGCTTTAAAATGTCAAATGTCGAATATATTGATATATAACTTTAGATACTCTCTATATAACAAAATATAATGTTGATATAATCTATTTAATCCTCTTTCTATATATTGACAGGATAATTAAACAAGATTCCAAAAAAAATTATGGAACTTCTTTTATATTTATAATTAAATTAAATTAATTATAAAAAGTCCCTCTAAATTAATTTAATTTAAAAAAATTCCTCATTCCACTTCATTAAATAATATATTTATTTATTTTTTATATTCTTTTACGTTACATAGGTATATAATATAACTTATTAAAATAAATAAAATTTCTAAGTGATATAAAATTATATCCCTCATATTTTTAACTTGGTTTGAGTTATCTCCTAACTATCGAAGCTTGAACTGTAAAATAACTATGTCTATTCAATAAAATAACTCGTATTTAGTAATACAACCAAGTCTAACTTTTAAATTTTATTAAAGATAAAATCCAACTAACTTTTTTCAATATTGAATAACCTATACTTTAATTAAGATTGATGTTTCTCAAATAAAAATTTGTATTAATTATATTCTAAAAAATATATTCACCTGAATCTAATGAGTTTCTAGTCAAAATAGGCATGTGAGACTTAAGGACTTTTCTATGTGGTAGTATGTAAAACCCATTTACCAAGATTGATATCTAGTAACATATCAAGTCCCCTACTCAGAAAGGATATAATCACAGTAATGTAAACCTTCTTACAGACATTAGTTTGTGAAATAATATCTTTTTCAACCAATGTGTTATCAAACAAGATACATAAATGTGTCATAGTCCTCCATACATGATCTTTATTTAATTAAATTATCCTAATGAATTTGTTTATAATCACCATGTAAATGAATTATTTTTAGACACATTCATATTATTCAAAAAACTACACGTGTATTCTAGATTAACTTGGAAGGTATGAATTTTATCATGATAATATAATTGATATCATATCATTCATGATTTTGCTAACATAACATATTTCTCTATAATATTATGTGTCATAGTCTTCATCATGTATTTAATTATGGAAATCCTGATATACATTAATGATGATCTCGTGTTTATGGACCAATACACAATATCACATATATGAATAACCAATGATTACTGAAACATTTTGAGTTCCTAATAATAGGTATATCATCATGGGCCACTCTCTAGGATATCACTAAGAAAAAAATATATAAGAATAAATCCTTATATCATTTATTCCACCATCCCCTGATACTAAATCATCAATTTTGTATTTTCCAAATGATATAACAAGACCATAGGATGTGGTTTAAGAATTTTACCCTGAAATCTATCGGTTCTCACAATAGATATGAATTTTAATAAAATATTAATTTGATAAATACTAAAAGGAAATTGAAATATTTTTATCAAAATAAAATTAAATATTAAATTAAAAAAACTTATATACATATACATATATATCAAAATAAATACATGATATAGTAATTCAAAGCATGTTATGATTTTAGTTCTAGTATACGAGTTGTAACATGTAATCGTATGAATATCTATAAAGATAGATCTAAGAGGTTATTAGGACTAAGTAAGAATAAATATATTGGTAATGTATAAAAATTGTTTAACTTAGAGAACACTAATAATTGGTATTACCAAGGCTATATATTGTGAGTATTATAAATACACGAAGTCCTTTTGGAGATATAAATAAAATTAGTGAATTTGATTCTTCATTAATCATAAATTAGATCAACTATATAATTCATTTTATATACACAACCTAATATCAGTTAAACATTGATCATAACTAACTAATAACACTTCAATCCTGGGGTGACTCTTTAGATTTTGGTAAATAATACCTTTAATTTCATGAAAATTAATAATAATGTAATATTAGTCTTTAGAAGTGATGTAAGAGCTCATTATAAAGGGTTATGTTGATTATACATTCTAAAATTTTGCAAAAAAGAGGTTTATTATTAGATTCCTTGAAAATAATAGTTTTATTTGTTAATAATCAATGATGGACCTAAAGAATATAGATGAATATAGACATGTTAATAGGATCATAATGATAGATGGAAGATAATTAAAAGGGGAGTATAATGTATAACCTTATAGTTTATTAGAAATTTATGGAGACTTCAATGTGAAAACCATGAATATGTTAGATCATGAGGATGAGCATAGAAAATTGAGAGAGGAATAATTGAAATTATTACACTGACTACATAAAAGATTTCAAAAAGGAATTTAATGCATAGTATAGTTTTATTGTCATAGATGTCAAGTAAATGGTATATGAATAAGATTTGAGGTTGATACAATAATATTCTAGTGAATGTTATTTTATTGATAAAAATTTTTTATTTTGGTCTCTTTAGGTTTTGGAAGAAGATACCATATAGTGGAATTTGAAGATAGTTATAAATTTTTTGGAGTTGATAGAAAAAACCATTCCATAGTGGGGACTTGGCCTTTCCATGGGAAGAAAAAACAAGAAACATATTTTAGTTGAAGGCATTTTAAGAAAACATGGGTTAATGGTGGTATTCTAAATGGAAACTAAAAGTTATTTTATGTTATGGTTTTGTTATTTTTATAGAATAAATCATTGATTTATATTTTTGTATGAAAGAATCCATCATGGTTTTTATATATGGATAGTAAAACATAATTTACAAAACAAATATACTATATTAGTAATATTGCTATTGGACATAAAATATGGTGTGTATTTCTAATCATGGTATTCGATAGTTGAACTAAAATGGGGATTTGATGAAGGAAATGGTCATAGAAGAAACTATAGTGTTTTAACAAAATCCCTGTATGGAATGGGATGTAGTGAAATGATCATTTTGGTATCTTTTTTGGTCTAAATATGGATAGAAAAATGTAGATCACAAGGAATTTGTGTTGTAGTGTGAGACCATTTTTTATATCAAGTGTTCTAGGTTGTTCTAGAAATGGGAATAAGTTATAATGAAAGGAATTTCATAGGGTGTTTTGATTGAAACTAGAATATTTAGTGCTTTAATGTTTTCTATTCCATCGTAGGGTTTGGATATTTAGGGATAGAAGTTTGAATATGGGATATTTTCGTTATAGTTATGTATTTTAAGCTCGTGGACTTTATGGTAAATGTTTTTCTAGGACTTTAAAACACCCATTGTGAGGAATATTTAGGTCATAGTCGGCCAAAATATGGGAAATATAAAATTTTTTGTTTCAATTAAAATATGTAAAATATGGAATTATTCTTTAAGTTTTGACTTAATCATTAGGCATTTATTTTCTAACATTAAATTATGTGTCACACAAGGAAAGATCTACAAACAAGAGATAAATAAGAATTAATCTCACCCATTGATAAAAATTTCATGATTTGAAAGTAAATAAAATCAATTATATGGTATTTATAGATAAGTAGATAGATAGATATTCAATAATACATATAGATTTTATTTAATAATAGATTGTTAAAGTCTGGGGATTTATCTTTATATATGATTCCTTTGATTGAAGGCTCAAGTTTTGTGGAATTCCATTAACTATGTGGGGTTTATTTGAGAAGATCATAGAGTGTATTAAGGTAATTCCATTCCTAAAATTATTTACACCCTAATTAATTATTATTATTACTTTTAATATTAATTTGGATATATATATATTCACTTTTTTAAATAATAATTTGATCTTGTTTATCTTTAGAGAATATGTATTTAGTGAATATGGATTACATTGGAGCATGAAATCTAAAAATTATTAATGTAACTACATTATTTTACTTATGTTGATCAAAAAACCCTTCATCTATATAAATGGTTAAATAATACAATAAATTAATTCATTGAGGAGGAATAATAGGGACTAATCCATGGGAATTAGTGTGCAATCCTCAAACATTAATAGAGGTAGTGAGAAAAATACTGGACTAAAAATGACCATAATTTTGAATTCACCAAAGATAGTGCATAATGCTAAATTTTGGTACATAGGCATATAGTCATGTATATTTTCCTTGAATGTATCCTAGTGAGAGTAAACCAAGTAAAATTAATGTGTTATTGTTCACTTAATCTTTTAATATATCTATTTTTAATTAAGTGAGAGAATTTGGGAGATAATGATAGATTAATTGTATTCCTTTTAATGAGGTAACTAGATTCGATGATGAGGGAGGATTTAAGTAAGAAAACATTTATTTTATAGAACCCTAATTCACCCCCCCCCCCCCCCACCAACACACACACATACACACTCTCTCATGGTTACATGAGACTCATACCCCAACCTCGTGGTCCTAATAAATGGAATTAGAGTACCCAGGTTCTAACTTGGAGATAATCAACAATATATTTTTTAGATTTGATTTATGCATGGATTAAATCATGAGGCACTTGGGTATTAATTCTATTAAATTTTATGGATTTAGATTTCTTTTTTTATATATTTATTGGATTATAGGGATGATATTTTATGGTACATACATAAATATTATGATTTTAAAGGGAACAATGAACCAATTTATCATGTGAATACACAAATTATCTAGGTTAAATCAATGACCATTGTAGTATATAATAATAATATTCAATGTGATTTTTTATTTTCAATACAGATACACCTAGAAGAAATATATATACGATAAATTGAATCCAATGATATGTTGATGTAATCTTTGATGATTTATATGGACTACCTTTTGATGGAAGTTTAGAAGAGAAGGAATAAGAATAATACTTCTGAGAAGATGAACACACCTACCATAGAAAAGAACTGGATTATTCAATAAATTTTATTCTGATTATTTTTTGAAAATTACTTACAAAAATGAAGATATATATTCCACTATATAATTTAAATTAAGTGATGAATATTGTGAAGAAGTGATAATGACATATTTCCATCAAATTGGGATTGTTTATCCAGTGATCAGTAAGAGATCCAAGATTTATTTTAAGATTTTGGTCAACTAAAAATTATCCACAAGTTTGATCATGAATTCATAGTAGATTTAGTTAAAAAGAATAAAAATTTTATGAAATAATAGATAGAAAAAATGAATTCATTAAAATAATGGGTGAAAATTTGAGGGGTCAAATTCACTTACTTAGATAACAACAATATAAATTAGAAAAACCAATTTCCATAGAGAAGAAGCATAAATCCCTCGTGATTCCTCCCAAAACATAACATAAAGTTATGATTAAATCTATAGTAGAGAAAAGATCTTGGATAGATCACACAGATTATTAATTTAAGGATAATTATCTAAAAATCAACGATCTTGAAATGAGGTTTAAATTATCAAATGAAAATAAGGATAATCCTCCCAAGGAATCCTCACTAAGTGGAACATGAAAAGTTACAAATATAGAAAATATAAACATATAGAAGATTATTTTTAAATTGGTAATTTATGCTTTTTAATGAAAGGTGATGTTGGGATAACACTACTATATATTTTTGGGATACACTATGCATGTGTATCTAGAATCCAAAGTTCCCCATCATGAAATAAGACCATCTGCATAATGTCAACTAATGCATGGATACATGAGGTAATATTTTATAGGGATACATTTTATACATTCTAACTATGGACATGTGAAAATATATTTTAGTGAGAGATGTGATGGAGGTGTCAAGAAAAACCCTTCATTCCAATTTCAAGGGGGGAATGAACGAAAAGAGAAAGAATCTATTTTACTAAAAAATAGATCCACTAGTTTTAAGGAAAGTGAAGATGAAATGAAATGTTGGGTAAATCAAGAGATAATGGTGGTGTATTCACAGCTATAATCCATGATGGAATGAAAAAATATAAAGGGTAAAGAGTAATGATTCACCTAATAAACAAATTGAGGCTGGTTATTTGAATAATGACTCACAAATGATAAACAATTATGAGGTATTCTTAATTTTATTGAAGATAAAAATTATGAATTATATTGAAGTGGTATCCAAAATAACACCATAAGGTAATTGGAGAATAAAAGTAAAATAATATTATTATATAATATGAAACATAGTGAATGATGAAGTGATAATAAATTAAAAGAACAATAATGTACATGTTGGATTATCCTTATAATGGATTTGAAGCCCTGCTTGAGAAAGATATAGAATTTTAATTAAACTATAAAAGATGGAGTATGTAAAAGTGGGATCATTTAACCAATATCTTATAATAATTATTATAAGAAATTTTGAATTAAATTGTTGGTTTATCATGAAAAATAATATTTCTCAAATTGAGGATGATCGGAAAGTACCCCTCTCCCAATATACACAATTTTTAAGAACATTATAGGAGTGAGGTAGGTTTAAAAGTTATATATGAACCATGGGGGAGTTTTTTACAAGTACTTAATGAAATGAGTGGTGTTAGAGAAATAATTAATGGTATCAAGGACAAATTTGAGTGTACAAATTGTGAAATAATTATTTCAACTGGTATTTAAGAAAAATATATCGAATTATAAGTTTATATTTTGAATCTAGAGTTTCATATGGTGATGGTAAAGTTCAATAAGTATCTTGACTTAGTGGAAACAAAAGTAATGTCAAATCCCATACTGTTTTTTCAAGTGTTATCATGATAAATATGTAAATCAACAAGTGATATCAGGGGAATACCAATTGGTCTTAGAACCATAAAAAGGAAAAGGAAATACTGGGATAGTAGCGATCTTTATGTAAGAGTTTTTATTTTATCTATTTTTGATCTTATTGATAATTATCATCTAATTATATTTTAACATACTAAAAATTAATAAAATTTGAATCTTGTATTAAATATCATTTCAATACATGGTGTGAGATCTTAGTAAATTACAATTGGTTTATACTAATTATTCAATGAATAAATGTTTTATTTAGTGATGGAGGCACACCCTATAAAGGAAGAAATAGCTTGGATTACAAGTGGTATCATGATTTAATTAAAAAAAGTAGTATCAATTTGTTTAACATGTGGTATAAATCACACATAGTTTTCCTTAATGTTTATTTAATGATGACTTTTTATAATTATTATTGAGATATAGGGATGAGTTAGGGATGTAAATTAAAATCGAATGTCGTGTGAAATTGGGTAAGTGAGTGTAAAGGACTGGATTCAAGTTGTTGACTTATACTCTTATTTCATAAATCAAGTTTGGAGTGAGTAGGTTTAAGGAATCTGTTGATGAGTCTTTGAGAAGTGGTATGTTCACTCACAAAAAAAATCATTGAAAATGTAACTACACTAGAAATATTTTTTTTATCTTGAAATACAAACTAGTAATTATAATTTAAGAAATAATAATAGATCCCCCGATAACACAACTTTCAGTACTAATGATGGTGAGAAATTGAGAATTAAGGGATACAAATTTACCAAGAGGTAAATAGAGCTAAATTTTCATCAAACAAGTTGAAATAAAAGTTAAGTATAGCCTATAAGTTGTTAAAATAGCATTAATGTTTTTGATAAGGGAAATAAAGTTATGTGAATTGATCAAGGTTGTGAAGGTTTTATACAAAAAGGGGAATGTTAAAACTATCAAAATCTGAAGTTATGGTAACCTATTAATTGAGATGGTTCCAATAATAATGTGTTTGATCTTTAAAATATTGATCAAGGTTTATGTTGACAAGGGCGAGATTTCCTAAAGATACCCCTATGAATTTTAGGGGGAGAATAGAATAAAAAATATGAGGGAGATACCCATTTCATTTTATTGATAAAGGGGGAGTAGGAAGAAATAATTATGATAATATTTTCAAAAAAATAGAAATGATTATAATTTTGTAACAAATATGTTTTTTATTTATTTTTTTACAATAATTTTTGGATTTTATAACTACAAATGGTTGACATAGTGCATATAATGAATATTGAATTGTAATTATGATCATGATGATGGATTAAATAACATACAAAAAGGAATTATAGTGTCTACCTCTATAATTTATTGGATTTTTATGGATACCTAAATGTGGACACTGTGGAGTAGTTCAAGACTGGGGATGAGTATATAAAATCTAGACAAGAATCCCAAAATTCATTACATTGACAAAATCAAGGAATTTATAACATAATATGAATAATAGTGTACCTTTATAGTCATATATGTAAATTAAATGGTTTATGATGAAGATTAAAGGTTGAAAGATTAATCTAGTATATATATGTGTTTTGTTGATATAACATTTTTCATTCTTTTCTATTGATATGTTTAAATTTTTAAGATCCAGTACAGAAGGATTTGGATTTGTTTAGGTGTTATTTACATGTATTATGGACTATCATGCCATCATGGCGACAAGGATATTCCGTAGGTAGTGAAAATGGGATCATATAGAATATGAATACATTTTTGGAAATCATGGTGTAAATATAACATTTCAATTAGAAAATAGGATGTTATTTTATGTTGTGGCAGCAGTCATTTTGGAGATTGAAATAATGATTTATCCATTTTTATAAAATAAGTCCTTATGGTTCACATATATTGATGGTAAAATATGTTGTATAAGATGACCATGTGAGAGTGGTGGTCATGGTGATATAAATCAAATAAAAAGGGAAGAAATGGGATGCAAGCCATTTTGATATTAATATTTGGTCATTTTGGTGTGGATATATGATCATAGTACTATAATGTTAAGCTAAAATTGGGAGTTGATGATGGAAACAATCATAGTACAATCCACAGTGGCTTAAAAAATACTTATCATAAATGGGATATAGTGAAGGGTGTTTTATAATCCCTTCTTATTAAAATTATACAATATTGAGTTAATAATTTTTTTATGTTATGGTGGAGTTTTGATATGGAAGGATTGAAATTTTAAATGGTGATATTTTTGGGATAGTTTTAGATTTTAAGTTTGTGGTTTGTGAGGTAAAAGTTTGATGTGGACTTCAAAACACCCATAGTGAGGCTCATTTATGTCATGGTGGAACAAAATATATAAAAATATAAAGTTTAGTTTGAATTAAAAATAATAAGATATAGAAATTTATTGAATATTTGACTCAAAATTGATGGATTTATTTGAACCCATTAAATTATGTGGTATAAATTCCCTGATCTCGGAACCAGAGATGAATGAGAGTCGGTTTTGAACTTGCATAAAAAAACATTGGAGACATGGAAGGGATTGTAAAAACTAATATAAATTTTTTACAAAAACAAAGAGATATAGATTTAATTATACATCTAGATTCAAGTGAATAAAAACGAGTTATATGCTAAGGATTTATCATGGTATCTAGTTCCTTTCATGGAAGGCTCAAGGTTTGATTAATTATATTTTTTATATCAAGTTTATTGTAGAAAACAATAGAGCATGTGTTCATAGGAGTAATTATGGGGAGTTACTCATAGGAGGTAGTGCATCCTCTCTAAACTATAGTAGATTTAATGAGACTTAGGGTGGATTGATTATGACCAAAACCTTTTATCAACCAAACACATTGTATAATAATGTATTATGGTACACCAAAGCATAAACCTATTTTTTATCCATGAATGAATCACACTAATAGTGAACCATGTAAAATACCTATTTTTGTGTTCACATTACATTTTTACTTATGTGTTCGAGAATTTAGTTAGATAATTTTTGGTAGAATAAATGATTACACATGTTCCTTTAAATAAGGTATTCATATATGATAATGTGTGAGTTATAAAGTATGAAAATTATTTATTTTGGCCATACCTAGATTCACCCCCACCCCCCCACCAGGGTTCCATGGGAATCATACCCAAACCCTCTTGTCACAATATAATCAAACAAATATGATTTAAAATATTAATTTTTGTTTCTTTATTAATGTTTATTTCCTAAACATAAAATGTTTTAATTAAGAAATGGTTACTAATTTGAAATTATTATTTAAGTATATTGAAGCATAATTTTATTTAAAGAAATTTTTTTGGATCAATAATTTCATTATTGAACTTGTGTTAGTGCTAATTATATAATCCATACTAGAATTCATCTGTAATAAAAAACATCGATGAACACTGAGTAATTGTGGTGTCACCAAAAGGACCAAACAAACCCTTCATAAATATTACAATCATGTAAAATATTTGGGTATTTTATATGTTTTATATTGACTCAAAATGTATTTAATATTATATTTAATACCAATATTATTTCATGTTATATAAATTAGAGATAATAGAAAATTTCGTGGTTTTTTTATTAATGGAAATTTCAAATTTATTATTTATTCTTATGGTTTGTTTTTATTACATGAATGTTGAATGATAAATAACCCCTCAGGTTAAAACTCTAAGTTTTCTAAAATCGATGTTTTTTAAAGAAATTCATGAGTTATATCAAAATTTGAAGATTAGAATTAGTATATATTTATTTAAAGATAATAAGTTCACTAATGATAAGTAAGTATGGAATTTTATTTCCAATAACTCATAAAAATATATCTCATTGAATTTCATAGATATTATTTTTTAAATAAATATGGGTTTATACTTCATATGAATCTCTATTACATGTGTTAATAATGTGTATTTTATATGAGCAATAATAATTTGATTGAATTGTTCTTGAAATCATATGGTTAAGCTAATCATGGGTGTTGTTGAGTGTGTTGATGATCATTCAGTGCATTTTTATTAAACAATATGTTATTTTTACTCTTATGTGAAATATATGGAATTTAGTCGCTTGATTTAATAAGACTAAGGAAATAAATCATAATTCTTAGTTGAGGGACATGTGAAGTTATCATCTACATATATGAAAAAAAAAATTGATGTATTGATATCAATTATTCAGTCTATTAGGCGTGTATAATTCTCACAAAACCCAACATTTTTTAATTAGATATCAATAATTAATATATTTTCGATGGAAATTTGGATAGTGACTTTTAAAACACCAATGGTGCCCATAAATGATATTACTATATGATTTTATTGTAGAAAAGATTTACTTTCTAATGGGAATGTTTCATAGGTTGATAAAAACATTTATAAGAAAATTAATTTATTTAATGTCAATACTTAATAGTAGTAGAAAAATAATATGATCAATATTTGGATATTTCATCAGGTGATAATCTGAAGACTCTATGTTTATTAATTTTATTAACAATAACATGATGAATCATTGTGAAACAAGTTTTGTGTAATTATTTCAAGTATTTATGTGGGTTTTCATCAACAAGATCATAAAATAATTCCCTGAAAATAATATATAACTTTATGTTTAGGTTAGTTTCTTCATTTTAGAATTGAATTTTCATGGGTTAATACTCCGTAATAATGTTAATTGTAATGTACCAACCTAATTAACCATTCAATCATCGGAGCCCAAGGTTCCAAATAAACATAGACAAGCCTCTCCAAATGTTATATACTTATGACTAGCATAGAGTGTTTATGACCAATGTGGGGATAATATAATTTTATTATCATCACAGATAATAAAAATCAATAATAGAGTAATCATATAAAAATCATAGTAAGTGCATGAGAATACACTAAAGAGACAACCATTAATAATAAGTAAACATCAACATTATATAGCCTCAATGGTACCCATTCTCAGTATGCATACATTCATCAAGTATCTTTCACCAAGAAGATGAATTATATAATCATAAAAGACTAAAATAGTTGAGTTGTAACCACAAACTCTAAGTTCCACTTTTGACTTGTCTCTCAAAAAATTCATCTAGCTACTACAACCAGATCCCCCATTAAACTTATTACCTAAAACTCAACATAAAGGACAACATGTGAATATAAATGTACATATAGGGTGTGATAAAATAACTCATTAGGGAACCAAAAATGAATTTCATATATACATAATCATATACATAATATTCATGTATAGGAAAATACATTAAAAACCAACTTACAATATATAATCAATTGTGTCAGTTCATTGTTTGATAACCAGGACACCATAACATTATACCCCCCTTAGCTCGGTGAATATTGGTAATATTTCTAGAATAGTTATTTAAAATAGGAATCCCATCAAAGGAAAGGTGAAATGTGGTTATACATGGGAATAAAAAGTGACTAAATATCCTTACTCAGAGATCCAGGGGTTTACAGAGTATCTAGGGATCCTCTCATAGAGATACCAAATCCAAAAAAGTATATAGGGATCCTCTCTTAGTGATCCCTTAACAAATAAGAAACTAGGGATCCTATCTTTGGGATCCTTGAACACCCAAGAAACTATAGATCCCACCTTAGTGATCCCCAAACAACTAAGAAACTAAGGATCCTCTCTTTGTGATCCCAAAAAACCCAAGAATTTGAGGATCCGCTTTTGGTGATCCCCAAAGAACTAAGAATAGGGGATCCTCTTTTAGTGTTCCCCAAACATACAATCAATAGAGGATATATTCTCTACAATAACCTATAATTTTATTAATGTAATTTATATCCTTAATATATAATTGTGTCATATTTAGAAATATAATATTATACAACGTACATGCACTACATGATAAAACCAACTACATTTAATTATTTTAATTTAAAAATTACAGTTAGAGAATACAAATGGTCATATTATTTGAAAGTATTATAATGGGACAAAAAATTAAAAGAAATAAGATATCAATAATATGAAATTTTGGATCTGTTTGATCCCCCAAAATAATCAATCTCATGAGCAAAATTATAGAAATGAAACAAATTATTAATAATAAAATACTCATATTATAAATTAAAATATATATAATATTGATATAAAATGGAAGTGGATGAATAATTAATGAAATATGAGGTATTTATAAAAAATAGGTAACCCATATAACTGATAAAATATGGCTATAGGAATAGTAATCTAATTTTTAGAACCTTAATCTGATCGTTATGAATATTAACTTAACCATTAGAATAGTAACCTCACAAATGTAAGTATAAAATAATATTTTAATATCTTAAAAAATGAAAATAAAACATATTTTTATCATGATACTAGTATATAAATGTTTTAAAATTGATAAAATGGGTGTGTATTTTTTTAAACAATCTTTTTTTTATTTTCATTTTTATAAAAAATATACTAATTTATAAGAAATTTTTATTTTTGAAAAATGGTTTTAAAATTAATATTAATATTTATCATATTGTTAATATAATTATATGATACCATAATTAATTTTTAAAAGGATCCAAAAATTGATCATATCATTAAAATCAGTATTTTTCAACTAAATAACTGTTTTATTTAAAAATTAAATTTCTAATATTTAGAAAATTATTTTCATAAAATGGGTTTTATATTTTGGAATTTACACATCAAAAATGGTTAGAGGGAATTTTTTTTATTTTTCTAAAATAGTTGAATTTTCAGTGAACAGTGAAATATGAAAAAATGTGATATTTAACATTATAAGCTAAATACATTCATTTTTGAGTCATATATTTTGTAAGAACCCATTAGTTCGAGTTCATATACATCATTTACTATATATATTAACACAAAATAATACAATTGGTAGCCTTGATCCAAAATTATGAACTAATTACTATAATATCCAAAAACACTCTCCCCCCTCTTTCACTAATAAGTACATTTGATCACCACCCCTTCTACTCAAAAACTTATAATCCTTAGATATTTTCAAATTTATTCCCAATACTCTTCCCCATGGCCTGGTGATACTGGTTTAAGGTTACGGGGTGTGAGATAGAAACAGATGGTCCAAGGACCTAAAATGATTCAACATCAGTTCAATATAAAAATATCACCTCTAAAAAAACAAACCCCAATAAAAGGATGAGGATCTTATATTGATTTATTTAAGTAAAAAATTAGAAAAAACAATTAACTCTTCATGTTTTAATGACTTTTTGATAGCTTCTCATCAACAGTGATCATTTCTCGAAGGAACTGAGGTCGAATCCCCCTAGATCTTCCACGCATTATTTGAAATTATATGGGAATGTCGATTGTTGATATCTAGGTGTTATTTCATGGATTTGATAAATCCTTTTATGTCTTTATGATCACTAGTACGCCATTCCTTCTATCCATGGAGGATATCTTTAATCAATTTCTTGGAAGGATAGATTCTCTCTTTAGGATGTGGGATGGAAGAGAGAGAAGCTCTCAAATTATAGTGCATGAATAGTCTCTCAAAAAATAGCTCCCACTTATATAGTGGAAATTAAACACCCAAAAAGGGAACATGGGCCCCATTATAAGTAATTCCCACTAAATAAGCAATAAACAAAACATTTTGGACAACTAACTATGTCATAAACATCATTTATATTTTTATCACTTACTTGCAGTATAATAAAATATATTATGCGATAAAATAAAGCCATTAACTTGACTCGATATTCCCATAAATATTAAATTAATCTTGGAAATTTAAATAATATTCATTTATAAAATACTTTCCCATGTATTTACTTAAACACTATTAAATACATTAAATAAATAAAATCAATTCCAATTATTATAATCGCAAAATAAAAATAAATTTATTTATTTCATGGTGATCATTTATACTCTGACGTCTCATGAACCCCATGATGGGGCCCACCGTATCCTATAATCTTATTCATTAGAATATTCCTAGACTTTTGATTACACTATGTGTGTGACCCTCTATACCCTTATCTCAATAGTAGTGAATATTATTCATATGCCAGGAATGGATTCAAGCAACCCATCAAGGACCCTAAAGAGATAATGAATAGTCCAAGCAATTAAATCCTCTCCAATGAACACATGTCGTATAATATAATCTCTTTGTATCATTATATCTCATAAAGAAGGATGAACACTTTGTTTCATCATCCTATTTTTCTTAATTATAAATGGACCATGCTGGATGGACTTACCTTCTTCTATCATAGCCATAGAGTTAGTGATGGCATTATCCTCCTAATCAACTAGAACTAATATATCACTTCTTTTCAGGAGAGAATAATTATAACATGATTATTTCATCAATGACATACCACCAATGGAGCACCCAAATAAATCTACCTTTCCCTGATATAAATTTCATGGTTTTAATCTTTAATAAAAGTATGTAATCAAATATTATTCACTTATAATAATCTCAATTCATGATAACATTACATGTGTTCATATAAAGGAGCTATTAATGACACCTAAAACATGTGGTGTTTATATTGGCGGTTTATCCCACATAATCTCATATAATTGAGATTACTAAGTGTAAACATCATGAAAAAAAGTCACAAATCCTATATTCCTTCATTACCTGATAGTCATGCATTATTTGTGTCATGTAATCATAATGTATCTGGACAATAGGAAATAAGTTTAATATTATTTCTTTGGTATCTCTATGTTCACATTATAAAATCATAATAGTTATAACATTCTTGATATGAAATGTACTCTATGTAAATTAACATAAATATAGTGGATAATGAAGTAAAAAAATTATTATAGTAATCTAAACACACACACACATTCATGTATATATATATAATGGTATAAATTTAATGGTAATCAAAGAACCTAAAGGTGTTGGGTCTAGGTTACCCACTCACAATTTTACTAGAGCTAACTATTAAAAATCCTCAACCCGCTAACTCCCATATGAGAATTAAGCTTCTACTAAGATATGGATTAAGCCAAGGGGTATGACACATTACCCCTTATAGATACTCTTCTAGCTATGACTTCCCCTATCTAAGTAAAATCCCTCAAGTGATGAAACTTCCAAAGTATATGGTTGGTTCTCTAATGTAACTTTTTTTCCATTTCAAGAACTGTTTTTGTAGTATTACCATGATAAACTAGAATATTATTTTCACTTCTAAGTAAAACCAATATATAAGGAAAATCTATGTATCCAAACTTCCTCCTTAGATTCATAATAAGACACTATATACTCAAATTCTGTTATAGAGTCAGTGACCACAAGTTCATTTGAGCTTCTCCATTCACTGCACCACTATTTAGGAAAAATACATAGCCTAGATGTAATTTCATGTCATCAGGATATGTCAAAAACTAGAATTAGTATATCCCCTCACAACCAATTCCTCATCTCCTCCATACATCAAAAACATATACTTTGTATGTCACAAGTACTTCAGAATATTTTTTATAGCTGCCCAATGCATCTCTCATGGATTATATTAATATATTCTCACTATGCTTAAATAAACTTTAACATAAAACCTAGTACATAATATAAAAAACATGATAGTTCCCACTACTTAATCATAAGGAATTCTACTCATTCTTTCAATCACCTTCTATGTTTGTAGTCACATTTTGTTGTAGATATTGATACAATGTGAAATAAAAAATATCCATCGCTCGGATTGTTCCATATGTTAACTTTTGAGTACCTTGTCAATATATGTACTTTGACTTACCCCAAGAATCCTATGACTTCTATCTCAATAGATCTTGATCCCTATGATGTAGGCAACTTTACCAAAGTATTTTAGGGAGAAGCATTCATTTAGACAATCCTTGACAAACCATAAAACTAGAAATTAATTTACCAGAATTAATATGTCATAAGCTTATAATATGAGGAAAAATATGGATTCCCACAAACCTTATTATACACACATGGCTCACTTTAATTGTTTATGAACTCAAATTATCTTATGGAATCATCAAAAAAACATTCCACGATTAAGATGCTTGCTTCAACCCATAAACAAATATACACATATTTCATACTTTATTAGCACTTATTAACTTAATGATCCCTTCATGTTGAGTTATATAGACGTATTTTACCAACTTACCATTTAGAAAAGTATTTTTACATTTATCTACAAAATTTTATAATTATATAAGGTTGTTATTGTGAGTAATCTTCTGATGGATTTTATCATCGTGAATGTTGGGATGCTTTTTTCATAGCTTATTCCTTGACATTTCTTGAAACCCTTTACAACTAGTAATTAATCATAGTTATATAGTTTAACGTCAATGTACGAATTTTTATTGAACACCCATTTAAACCCAATGGGTTATGCATCAACTATAGGGTCTACCAAAATCCAAAATAATATTTCATACATGGATTTCATATCATAATTCATGGAATATTACCATTTAGAATCATCCTTACTCCCATATAGGTTATAGTTTCATCATTATCCAAGATTAATGTTTCACCTGACTTAGTGAAAATAAAACCATACCATTCTTGTTATATGGCGTCTAGAGTAGACCTATGAAATAATTATGTCCATAGAGCATCATTATCTACCACTATTTCTTATAGAGATTGTTCTCGTACCAAATCTTGTCCATCTAGAGAATCAATTTCATAAAATTCAATATTTATCCCACAAATTTCATTATAAATTTCTTCCCTTTATACAAATATGTAATTTCATTCAATAATAACTTTTTTATGTAAAGGTTTATTTTGTTAACATCCTTTAGTTTATTTAGGATAACCTATAAAGACTTACATTGTGCTTCAGGTTGTTAATTTTTCACTAGGTATAGTCACAAATTAATCTTCTCATCCTCGTACATGTTTTTGTGACAAATTCGGTTTCTTTCCATTCCAAAACTCATATGTAATCTCATATATTTCTTTATTTTTTACTTGGTAAAGGGTATATGTCGTTTTTTGGAATGCGTTTACTAAAAGGATAATGGAAGAGTTTTCTAACTCATCATTTATCTGGTCATTTCAACAAAGGTATAATTCCTCTTTTCAATAACACAATTCCACTGATATGTATAAGGATGATTAAGTTATGATACTTAACCACACCCAATTAAGTTATTAATGAGATCTTGGTTTAGATAATCTCTACATCTATCTAAGTGGGGTGCCTTAATCTTCTTACCAAGATGGTTTTATACTTCATACAAGTATTCCTTGAAAAATCTAAAGTAATATGACTTATAACTCAGTAATCAAAGAAATTCATACCTATTATAGTCATCAATAAAAGTAATGAATTATGAAATCCCCCCATTTCATATACTATAAATTGACCATATACATGAGAATGAATCTATTATAGTAATTTAGTGGCTCTACCACCTTTCCTGGTGAAGGGTTCTTTGGTCATTTTCCTTTTAAATTTTCATGCCTTGCATCCAATGATTTTAACTCAGTAGAGTATAAATTTCATTCTCTATTTAATTTATATAGATAATTCTCATTTACATGACCAAGATATAATTACTATAAGCAGGTAGTATATGAGTCATTTTTTCTAATTTTTTCATTGATTTACATTACATTTTTTCAAGTTCAAGTATATACAATCCATTTTTAAGATGCACCATACTATAATATATGTTATCCTTAAAAAATATATGACATTTATATCTAAACATGAAATAAAATACCATGGTGTTCAAGCTCGACATAGAGATTATGTTTCTAGTTACTGAAGGTGCATAATAACAGTTGTGTAATAAAAGAACTAAACCACTCAAAAAAGTCATATGATAATATCACACTACTAAGGTAGTTAGTGTCACACCATTTTCAGCCTAGATATCCACTTCATCCTTTTAAAACTTCTAGAATATACTTAGTTCCTTTATGTGAATACAAATGTGTAATCCACATATTGTATGGAGTACCCAACTTATAGATATATAAATATTACATTCAATGAAAAAAATACCTAAGTTAGAATAATTACCTTACTTATTTTTTATAGCCATGAAATTCTTCTTTTAGTGGAATTTTTTCACATGAAAAGAATACAACCTCCTACTCATTTACATCCCTCTATATCTTTGATTTCTTAAAAGGATGGTGTGTCGGTGTCTTTATCTTGGGTTTAGCCTTATACCACTTATCCTTTCTCTTCCACCTCCTTTTCACCCTCAGGATTGAAAATAGTTCATTATTTGTATCCTTGTCATTGGGGAGGAATAAATGAAATAGTTATAGGAGTAACTTTTTCATGTTATTCATGTGGTAATAAAAAATAAAATTCAAGAATCTAGTTCGTAAAGAGGGAAGAATGAGATTAGTTTCTAGTTATTGGTTCAATTTTGACCCAATGGACTCTAGTATGTCAATATACCTAATAAAATTGATTACATGAGGTCCTTATTGACTCTGTTTTGTTGTCCTGAAACTTATAGTGCACTCAATGTCTCTTATCTTTCCAAATTTTATCTCTTTGGACATAACTCCTGGAGATGAGATAGCATCTTATAGGAATATTTTTTCTCATGAATGTTTGAAGTTAACTTGATATTGATGGAAATATGATACACCTAACATCTATTGAATCATCTACATGATTAATATATTTATATTTATATGCCTTTATTTATCCCTGAGGAGGTTCAGCATGAAATTAAGACTCCAATACATAAAGCTTCTTCCCTTGTTGTAGTATTATGCACAAGTTCTTGTACAACTCCAAAAATTTATAGTCAGTCTCCTTATTTTATTTATCTAGTATAGATCGAGTGATAATTAACTAGTGGTGGTGATTTCATTTTTATCTAAAAAAATTAACTTAGCATTTATTACTTCATCTTGATTAATGATTTTAAATTAATGATTAATTATATCATTAAATGTGTCCCACTATTTTATCAAACCCTAGTATCTTTCAATATTAGGTTCAGAATACTCATTTTTTTATTATTTGAGTTTAAAGTGTCCTTAAAACATCTCCTCAAATTCCAAAATAAGTTTATACCACTGCTCGGAGAGTTTCAAGGTAGGATCTAGTGTAACTAACTACATCGAATCATGGATCCTTGAATTGTTAAGTAAAGTCCTAGCTTCTAGGAATCATGACCTTTATTTACTCAATAATTTATCTCTAAAGTGGAAACAAACTACCTATGGATACTTCTTTGCTACAATATTTCTTGAAGTCAACCCATCACTCTCATAAGAACTTCTCGGTAGTAGGAAGAAACCTCAATAATAGTTGACAAGCACCTTAAACACCTAATTTTGTTGAAATATAAGCAATATAATCCATTATAAATTAATATTTCTTTGAGTATTTTGTTATTACTTGTTGAATGAATTCATTTTATATTTAATATTTTCATATTAAGTGATTGTGCTCAAAACTGAAAAAAAAAATTATAAAAAATATTCATCACATATTTATTTGTTTTAATATATGCATCTTAGTTTCCTATTTTATGTGATCACATAAAAATACATATCCAAAAATAATAATAATAAACAATTAATAAATAAAATAAAATACCACACTAATCTTGGACATTTCAGATTGGTTGACCTTTTAAGCATAAATGGATCAACTCTGACCATAGGAGTTGAATACTTGAGTCGTGTCTGACTTTAATCATAGCTTGAACCCATGTCCAATGTAATCTCATTGGGCCTTGAAAATTTCCTCATCTCTATGTGGTTTACATATTATAACTTCCTCAAAATTATATTCAAAAACTATGTAAAGGGAAAAATACATGCAAAATAATACACATGGATGCGCGGGCCCTTATACATATATAGTGGGGGATGAAGATTAAAAAGTTGTTAAAAATAAATTAATTATTACAATCATCACATGAAATTTCAATAATAAATTAAATAAATTAAAATCTAAATATACATTGGTAGGGCAATGCTAAAAATATATCGGCATGAAAAACTAACACGTAATAAAATGAAATATGAAATAAATTCATATTGAGGGATTTTTAAATGGACTAAAATGATTTTATCTAATATTAATTAACAAAAATATAATCTAATTGTCTCCAAAAAAAATTAATGCATTCAAAAAAATCTAATTTTTTGAAATTTTTGAATAATTTTTGGCCCCATGGTGGCCTGAAAATCCCTTAAAAGGGGTTTCCATAAATTTCTAGGCCTAGAAGTGATTGGGAATATTTGGAAGGTCCTAACCTATCCTGGTCATTAGACCAATCAGAGGCAGCTCCTCTGTACACTATACTAGTAATAGGGTAGGGGGAGTCAGATAGGATAGAACAGCCACCCCTTTTATATTATAAAAACATAGTTTCTTTAAACATTTAACCAATGGAAAAAAGTAATGGTTCAATAATCTACTACCCCTTAAAAAGGAGAGACTCTTAGAATTTCATGATGGTGGTCGATTCATCCCCTCTTATACTATTTTACAACTATTGTGTGGGGACCAGCACATGCACCCCTTCCCCTATAATTTTTTTAGTTCATGTGTAGGTAGTTCCCCCCCCCCCCCATTAATATTTTTATTTATTATTTATTATTTATTTTTCTTAGGCATGAAGAGCCAACCCCAAAAATAAATTGTCTGTTTTCAAAAATTCTAAATTCTATTAATTTCCTTTAAATTTTTTCCATAATTTTATAGAGTAAATACTTTGCAGAAAAACACTATTTTGTCTGCTAGCAAATGGCCAGAACATTAGGGTCTCCAGAATCTGACCAAAAAACCCACCACCACTAGAAAAACATTTATTCACACATATATACATATATATATATATATATATATTCTTTTTAAAAACCAAAAATAAGTTTTTATCAGATTTAAAACATTAGATCGCCTCAACTTGGCTGTCTGTGATCAAATCAAAGCCTGGTTTGGTGTGATGATATTGTGATGATGATCTCTATGATAATTTATTTCAACTATAATTTTCATTTTACTTAAACCATCACGTTATCACTCTAACTATAATTGTAGGTATCGAGTCACACAACAGAAGTAGATGGGATACAGATTTAAACTTTTTTATCACTGGATCGATGAAAAAATGTCATCTCTGATGAAATAAACCCTGGTAAAAGGAATATTATCTCATGTTAATTTATTTAATAACAAAAATTATAATAAAAATTACCTTGTTCAATTTTAATGCATGTTGGAAAAATTCCCCTCACTGATGACTATTACTCAATGGAACTGAGGTCATTTCTCTATAGATCATTCAAACATGCTTTAAAAGTATATAAGAATTCCAATCCTTAATATTTACATGCTAGCATGGAGATCTTATGAATACTTCAACATTTTGATGATAAAAACTAGGTAATTTCATATATCCATGAAAGAGATCAGGGATTGATTACTCGAAATGAGTTCTTCTCTCTCTAGGATATGGGAGGGAAGACATAGGATCTCTCAAATATGAGTAAATAAATGGTCCCTCTAAAAATTTATCCCTCTTACTTATATTATAGAGATTAAACACTCAGAAATTGCTTACCGACCCCTGTATAAGTAATGGATTCTAAATAATTCATAAAAGGCATGTTATGACCAACTAACTCTATCATCAACATAATTTATATTTTTATCACTTAATTATAATATAATTAAATATATTATATGATAAAAGTAATCCATTAACATGACTTGATATTCCATGAAATATAAAATGAATCTTAAAAATTAAAAAATATTCATTCTTTAAATATTTTCTCATGTATTCACTTAAATACTAGTGAATACATTAAATAGATAAATTCAATTCTAATCGTTCTAATATTGAATAATAATGAATCTATTTCTTATATGTCAACATTTATGGATGGACTACCCTTATTATTATATGTACCTGAACTTATAAAAGGAACTACCATCCTAAGGAACTGGGACCGAGATATCACTTCCTTTCAGAAGTGAAAAAATCTATCTTCATTATTCAATTAATATCAGGCCTCCAGTGGCACACCCAAAGCAAGTTACCTCACTATAATATAAATATCATTGTTTTAATCTTCCATTAAAGTACATAATAAAATAGTATGAGTTGATAATAATCTCAATTCATAAGACCATTACATATTTTTATAGATAGTAACTTCCAATGATACCTGAAACATATGGTGTTCATATTGGCGGATCAGTCATCATGACCTCGTCTACTCGAGATCACCAAGTCGGAACTTCATGAGAAGAATTCTCAATACTTATGAGCCCCTAAAACCTGATACTCACACATCATATGTTTCATGTCATCATGATGTATATATAAAATTAGAAATAACTTTATGATTATTATCATGGTATCTCTAGGTTCTCATTATATCCTCAGAATAGCTATAATCTTTTTGATACAACATTTAATCCAAAAACATTACCATAAATATAGTGGATGCAGAAGTATAAACATTATTATGGTAAGGTAAACACATGTATATATCTAACTATATACATGTAATGGAAATAAAAGAACCAAAAGTATTTGGTTCTGGGAAACCCACTCACAATACTAATCTCATCCAAAGACAATTACAAGAAGCCTTAAGGGGTATCAAAAAAGGAGACAACCAACCGTAGAGGTAAACTCAAAAATAAATTTATTTTAATCTTATTATTAATTTACCACCCATATTGTCACACCCTAACCATGGTTTTTCTTTTAATTTTATTTTTTTATTGGTTCTCGATCCCATCATTGGCTTTCAGGTCATGTTTTGAGAAAAAAATTGAGTTTTGGGAATTTTTGGAATCCAGGAGGATGGAGTATGGTTTGTGAATGGTTAAGGGAAACCTGAGTTGTCCAAGGGAAAATAATACAACCTAGGTAGTGGTTATGTACAAGACACACAGTCAGCTGCACAGTTGTACGCCATCCTAGGAGCTCGTGCGACCCCAAATGGAGGTGACCTCATGGTTGGTCCAAGGTCTGGTAAACCATGCTACCATACTGTGCGGCCTAACTAGTAATCAAAATAAAATAAAATAAAATAAAAATAAATTAATTTAGTTAAAATTAAGTTAATAATAATAATAAAAGGAAAAAAAGAGAATGTTTTATTATTAATATTATTATTATTCCAATACCACCCCCACCCTTTCCCCTTTCCATTTTGTGAACACCACCCCCCTCCCTCGATACCCAGAGGGGCACCCAGTGCATGCGAGCTCCTCCTCGCTCCCTCCAGTTGGATAATTTCTTTGTCGTTTCTAGTGATATCTCCTTCAGTAGGCCTATCCTCTCCTTTTCCATCCTCTTTTCACCCTATTTTCTTGGTTTATTTTCTCCCTTATGATGCATGTGACCGAGGGTAAACCACAATTTTATTTGAGGATTATTTTTTGTTTTTTTAATTTCTAAGGACTCATGGGGTTTGATTAAGGTCCATTTTTTCAACATTCATCAAAGGCAGTGGATTGTAGCTTGTTGGGTGTGACCTACAAACATATATATATATTGGTAAGTATGTGTATATGTATATATACCCACTTTGTAAATTTTCCATCATTTCATGGGGAATATATACATCAGACATTGGGTTTATTCATATATATCATGGTGTACGTGTGTTAAGGGCGTGTGGGTTGGTCTTTGGGTTCTCCTTACACTATGCTTGGAGTTTTTTTGCAATCGAACATCATTGATGTAGGTGCTTCTATACACTTGATTTTTAAATTATTCCATTATGTTCTTTCACTTTTCTAAATAATTTTTAAATGGGTTGTTCATGATTTTTTGTGGTGTATAATTTTTTATGGATTTTCCTTGTTGGTAGTTTGATGAAAGTGGTTTATAAATTAGATTTAGGTATTCCTGAATCTTTTTTTCCTTGTTTAAACTTCAGTAAAATGGGGTTACATTTATAATTATGGATTGGGTATATTTTAGGTGTCTTTATATGGCTTAGTACTTATCAACTATTTTTATTTGGTGTGATTCCCCTTATGATTCATTGTGATGCCTCTTGTGTTTCCTTAAAATGACATCAGGAATTTATATGGATGTCCATATATTTTTCAGGGTGATATGTGTAACTCTATATGTGCATGTGGTGTGCATATAGAGATAGAAATGAATATAAATGGTAGATTCCATTGAATTATCACTCTATAAACCTTGACTTTCTCAAAAGTTTTTTTACCTCAAATGTTTTCCTTGAAATCCAAAACTATTTTCAAAATATATTACTAACATTTAAATGATGTTAAATGTGATTTTAATGTATGATTTCTAAATATTTTATAGATAATGATTTTACAATAAAATTTCATGCATGATCGTTTAGTACCTCGGTTGGGGAAAATTCCATTTTAAATTATAAGTCCCATTTGGTACTTTATGCTGTTTATTGTAAAATGGTTTGATATTTCATAATGTGTAAGCCCGATTGGAACTTGAAAAATATTTCCTAAGTGAAGGGAAGCCCTATGTTTTTCCTCCTTTGGAGAGGGTCTTCGCATAGATGGTGTTGCAGAGTGATAAGGATGTCCACGATGCTAACTATGGGTTATATTTAATGCCAAGAATGTGATGACCTCCTCACTTCCCCTTTATAATTTTATCATGCAATTTCTCGATGAAAACTAGAATGTAGGGAATCTTTTTCTATATATATATTGATTATAAATAGTTTATCACCTTGATAAAGATAGTTCTTGTAGGTTGTGCCACTGGTTTGGCTGGTGTAGAGTAGTCGTGTTGGTTATTGACTACGGATGCTGACAGATGGATCCAAACTGAGTACATCTGAGTCTTCTCTAGAAATGTTTAGGAAATTATCAGAATTATATATATATATATATATATATATATATATGTATATGTATTATTTTATATCACTCTAGTTCTTTTCTCTATTTGTATATGTTATGCTTGTTCCTATTTGTACTGCTTTTCTTTTGGCATTTCTCCTTTGATATACCCTTCTTCTTGTGTTTAGTAAGTTTCATTTTAAATATGATCTTGTTTGGGTTGTGGTTATTCTTCCTAGAATTGGTATTCAAAACTGGGTTTTGAAATGGAAAATTTTATTTTTAAAATAAATTCATGTTTTATTTTTGAAATTTGATTTTGGTAAAAGAAGTGTTTGGTTGTTCTTAATGTTAGAAACTTATTTCTAATATATATTTTCAAACCATCATTTATGGAATATTTTAGGGAAGTAAATGTATGGATTATATAATGATTAAATAATAATATATTTATTCTTATACCTTACTTGTTTCCCACAGCATTATTAGACCTGATCTATTTTATAGTTTTAGGTTCTTGTTTAGGTTCTCTCATGGAGCGGGCAGATCTCATGGTTGGTGGTGACCTAGTGGTAACATGGAGGTATTTAGTAGTTATTATTCTCATTACCACTACTATTTTTGACCTTTTATTTTATTCTTTCTATTTATGTTTATTTATTTGTTGTTCTATGGGATAAATCATTCCCAATTATGTTAACCTTTATTCCAAGCACTAGTTTCCAGCCCAGGTGGATTGGGAACGCCTCTCGGGCCTTATCATGGGCTAGATTAGGTGACCAGTTCAGGGTTGACCTAGGTTGGTCTGTGACACATATGATCTTCATAAAAATAAAAATAGTAACATATGTATCCTAAATATACTGATATGTACTTACTATGGTGAAATATTTATCATATATCATACCTTCTTTCGAATCTAAAATGAAAATATTGTTCACAACAGGGTTGGTTCACCGCCTCTAAGAACAACGTACTTAATTTTTCCACACTACCGTCAAATCTAGTAATAGAAAAAATATTGGATTTAAATAGATTATAATAAAAATATTATAACTTATTTCAAGTTCTGAAATGTTTTAATAATCACTAAATTAGATAAAATCAATCTAGCTTATGACGGTCTGTAAAATGGCCTAAATGAACTAACCACGTAACTTTAACATTTTCACTAAGTGAATCATCCATATGTTAGAACAAAAATGATATTTGGGTCCATTTTAATTTATTAAATTACATCAGTATCAATGCATTTTCCTTCTTGAGTTGTAGACCAAATTTATAAGAACATAAATAATTATTCACAAGTGATTCGACCATTAAACCATGAAATGAACACCCTCAAAAAAATAAAATTAAATATTATATCTCTTTGAAATGGTTATAAATGAACATTATATAATTATATTAAATTAAATATGGATGGAAATATTTTCAATTAAGTAATTAATGGATCTAATTTAATTATCTGGATGTTTAGTGCAGGTGTATAAAGATTTAGGAAACTAAGGTAAGGGATCTCTACAAACCAACAGGTTTTCTTTGAGTTATGAACTTTCTCCCACCAAGTCACATTATCCCTCTATTTTTTGTTATGTAATTATATTAAATTATGTATATATTTATCTTAAATATATACCTAGCTTATTAGCCCATCCTTTTTTGGGGTAATAAAATATTTAAGTTCATTTCTAAAATATGTTCTATAAAATCAAAATCGGTAAATAGGAACTTTTATATCCATTAAACCTTTTATTTAACACCCTTTTAAAGTCTTTATTTCCATTAATTATTTCAATAATTAAGGTAATATTTTATTTTTAACCATTTTGGTTTACCTATGGTTTGAAATGAAAATTATATATCAATTATTTATTTAAAGTCATTTTCTAATTACTTAAACCACTATTTTGAAAATTAATTTCTACACCCAATTCTATACCCTTTCTCATGATGTTATTTACAAATGAACAATATATTTTGAGACCTATGATAATGATTCAATTATAAAAATAAAAAACATTTAATCCCTTCGTATCGTTGGAATCATTATGAAATATATATTTTTTATGATATGTGATAAGATTTTGAAACTAATTTCATTCCATTGGTAATTATTATGTTTATTCCTTAGATTTGATTTCCACTTATGGCACGCATAATCAAGTACATGTTAGGATTTATGCAACAAGATATAACTCAAATGCATTGGATAATTTTTATTCCTCAGTATATGATATGTAAGGAATTATGGAGTAAGCCTAATCCATGATGGGTCTTTTTCCAATATGTGATATTATCATAGTAGTTAACTTATGCTTATCCTTATGTCATGTTATATATTTCTACCACTTTATTCCGTTTCTAGGATATTATTATTCCATGAACTTTATGTTATGATCCTGTTTGTTTATTAATGAGCTCTATCTTTTATGATATCATGTTATTCCTTCTTAATCTTATGCAATACTTTATTATCATGTTCATTCCCTTACTAAGATTTTTTAGATCACCCATTTTCTCTATGTATGCCCAAAGTTATTATATGAATTTTATGATCTAAATGTAATTTATCATCTCATTATAGAGATTAAAATAAAAAAAATTGTTTTCATTTAGTTTTTTTATGTACCATGTCTTCCAAATACATAAGGTATTTCGATCCTTTGTTTGTATTTAATATAGATTTATATTAAAAAACATAAGAAAATATGTACAAAAGTTCTTAGTGACTATATTTGGTACTAGAGGAAGGTATAGTTATTTTTTTAGATTAATAATAGAATAATTTAATGAGAATCCCAGGTATATATCTAAGTATAGAAAAATATCCAAAAAATTTAGAGAAATATAGAGTGAGTGGATTCTAATAAATTGAATCCCTATATGGATACTACAACTGGGTGTGGATCTATAACATTTGTACATAGGGGAAATAACCATGAAATGGGTGGATTTTATATTAACTCAAACATCACCTGGTTCACAATAAAGAGGTATTGTTGCGCACTATGTTTAATACTTCTAAGGGATATGTTCATGAAAATTTGTTAACTCTTTACAAACTATTATGAAGGACTAGAATGGATTGTTAGGATTGAAAGAAAAATAGGGAAATTATCATGGATAAAATAGATTAAAACATAGAGACTCATAAGTTGGGTTTTACGTGTCATATATAATTTATTCCTTCTAGGTTCATAGTTTCTCTTTTTATATGATTTTTAGTTTAAGTATTCTCATCCATACGTTAATTTGGGATATTGTAAATGACTAGAACCATAATAAAATATTAAAAGGTTCACTTATTATGAATTAATGAGATTCAAATATCCTATATGATTAAATTTCTAAAAAATCTTTCATATCTTTCTAGTTTATTAGAACTATTCGTACACCAGCACAAAACATATGTGTTGAGCTATCTGTGAGAATAGAAAATGGAGAAATTGTTGAATCCAGAGTATATAACTCCTCCCATATTAATTTTTAGATACTTAACCTAATAGAAAATATTTTCCTACTTAATTTAGTTAAATTTTATGATATATTAGGAACATATTTTCTATCCTTATATAAATTCAGTGTCAAATGTGGGGAAAGGGAGATTTCCCTTCACATCCCGAGTCCTCATCTGATTTTATAAAAGTGTAAGGAGGAGTATGAATATCCTTTAGAATATTCTTATCAAGTGTGTATATTATTTCCTTATAAGGAAGAATATTTATCTAAAAAAATTTATAATAAGGAGAGAACCAAGCATGAACGCATGCCCATTGTGAGTGATTATAATAATGTAATCCCAGAAGAGTTGTCTGGTTTGGATCCTAACTATGAGGTTGAGTTCTCAATCAAACTTATACCTGGATCTTTTACCATATACAAGAATCCCTAAAAATAATCACCATTGAGTTATAATAATTGAATAAGTGGTTATAAGAGAATCTGGACATGTTTTTATGTCCTCGAGTGCTTCACCTTGGGGTATATCATTCCTTTTCATCAAGAAGGATGGGTCAACGCACCTATTAATTGATTATCATGAACTCAAAAAAATCATGATAAATAAAAATTATCATATGACTCATATATATGACTTATTTGATAAAATATATGTGGCCCATATTTCTCTAATGTGGACCTTTGGTCAAGATATACCAATTAAAGGTGAATAAGCGAGATATTACAAACACTGCCTTTTGAACAAGGTTTAGAAACTATGAGTTCATAGTGATGTGCTTCAAACTCACTAAGGGTTCAGAAATATTTATAGACCTAATAAATATATTCATTATAGATTATCCCAAAAAATTTTAGGTAGCCCTTATATATGATATTATGATATACTCTAAAAGCAAGGAGGAGCATGAAGAAAATTTGAATATTCTGGTAAAGACTTTGTAAAAGGAAAAGCTATATGCAAAGTAAAATAAATGTGAGTTATGGAAAGAGGAAGTATCATTATTGGGGAACTTTCTCACTATTATAGTAATATTTCTATACCTTTATAAGAAAAATTTAATTAAGGATTGGCCCAAACCAATATCTGTAATGAAGATTTGTAGTATCCCTAGACTAGTTGTGTATTGCTGATAATTTGTTAGAAATAACTTGCAATTTTAAAACCCTCTAAAAAGATGAAATGGAAGGGATAAATTTTTTTATAGATTGAATAAAGTGAAAAGACATTTACAAAATAATAAAATATAATAATAGTTGAACCATCCCTTATATTTCTCTCAAGTTGTGAACTTTTTATGGTATACAGTTATTATTCAAAGAAGGTCACAGGTTGTGTGCTGAAGTAGAATGATAAAGTGATAGTCTATGCCATGAGGTAGTTGGAATTATATGAGAAGAACTACCCAAATCATGATATGTAGTTTCAAAAAATTATATTATCCTTGAATATTTTTCTTAACTATCTGTATAGGTATAAGTTTGAAATATATATGGATCATAAGAGCCTAAAATGTATATTCACAATAAGGATCTTAATATCCAACAATATATATGGTTATATGTAATCAAATATTGTGCTGGATAAATCAACTAGAATCTTGGGAAATAAAATAAAGTGTAATTTTTTTTAAGTATAAAGGATCTAAAATCCTTATTAATGGTTATAATTGAGAAGGATCCAATATTCTTATCATTTAGAAGGATATACATGGGAATTATAACAGAAAGAACATCATCATTCCTTTCTCAAATTATTTCCCATCCATACCTTATGGAGAAGATAACTGATGATCAAATATATGATGTGGAAATACCAAATTAGGTGGAATCTATAAAGAAAATAAAATCCACAAAGTTAAAAATTAATGGAGTTGTGAAATTTGGGTCACAACTATGTGTACCATAAAATCCTAAGATAAAGGAGTTATTGAATGATTCACATAGATTAACCCTCTCTATCCTCTCAGGGAGCATGAATATGTATTGATATCTATGAAATGAATATTGGTGGGACAATATAAATAATGGGATCACGGAATACAGATCAAAATTTATGGTATGTCACTGGGTGAAGGACTAAAGGAAAAAGTCTTAGGGGATGATGCAAACATTACCCATACCTAAATGTAAATGAGAAAACATCACCATATAATTTTTCCTTGGTTTTATAAATATAAAAAGTAAATAATAATATATGGGTTGTGTGGATCATCTTACAAAGTCTACTCATTTCATTTCAATTCAAGAGGACTTCTCATTTAATAAAATTGCAAGGATACACATCACAGAAGTGGTGAGGATTCATTGGACACCACTATCAATTATATATGACTGGGATTCATGATTTATATCTAAGTTACCGAAAGGTATCCAATATTTTATAACCACTAAATTGAAATTCAGTATGGATTATCACCCTAAAAAGGATGGTCAATCTGAGCTGATTATCCAATAAATAGAAGATGTTTTGAGATCATTCTTGATGAACTTCAAAGGAGGATGGGATCAACATATTCCCCTGGAAATTCCTTGAAAAATAATATCTTTCACTCAAGAATCCAAATGGATCCACATGAATCCCTTTATGGGAAGATACACAGAACTATTTCATTTTGTGATGAAGTTAGTGAACATAAGATACTTTTACTTAAAATGGTTGAGAAAATGCTAAAAAACGTCATGATCATTCAGCAACACATCAGGGTTACTCAAGTAAAATAGAAGAGTTATGTATAAAATTTTCAATGAGAATTTATGTTTTAGTTCAAAGATAGAGTGTTCCTCCACATATCTCCATGAAAGAGAGTTGTGAGATTTGAAAATAAGGGAAATATAATTTCTAGGTACATCAATCCTTTTGATAAGCTTGATAAAATTGGAGTTGTGGCCTATCGACTATCACTCCCAAAAACCCTTTCTCAAGTATATGACATATTCCATGTATCCCTATTGAGGAAGTACATACTAAATTCTATACATGAATTGAATTTAGATTTGGTACATCAATAAAATGACCTCCCTTTTGAGGAGAAGATGGTGAAGATCATGGACCATAGAGATAAATTTATACACAGTAAGACAACTCACCTCATCAAAGTACTATTAACAGACCATAGTATAAGGAGGTAATAAGGGAACCATAGGAATCCACGAAGCATAAGTACCCTAATATGTTTTCACCTTATTACATAAAATGATATTTTTAGGGTGAAAGTTGATATTTGGAATAGTAATCTTACCATTAGAAATAGTAACCTAACTATAAAATAGCAACATCACCTACGGAAGTTTAAAATAATATTTATGTATCTTAAAAATGGAAATATGACATATTTATATCATGATTCAAGTAAAAAAATGTTTTAAAATTGATAAAATAACCGTTTCTATTTTTGAAAACCATATATATTTTATTTACATTTTTATAACAAATATAATAATTTAAAGGAAATTTTATTTTCATAAAATGTTTTTATAATTTAATATTAACATTTATTATAATGATATTATAATTTTATGAGGCCATAAGTAATTTTTTAAAGGATCTGAAAGTTTATCATAATATTAAAATTAGTACTTTTCAAATAAATAGTGAATATATTTAAAAATTAAATTTATAATATATAAAAAACTATTTAAAAAAATTAATTTAACATTTTTAATCTAAAAATTGGTAAATATTTATGGTTAATTTTTGGTATTTTCTAAAATAGTTGAATTTTTTTTGAATAATTAAATACGAAAAAATACAATCTTTTACATTATTTGATAAATACATGAATTTTTTATTATTGGATGATGTAAGAACCCATTATTTGTAACTCACATGAACCATT
The DNA here is from genome assembly GCA_963277665.1 of Viscum album. Lineage (NCBI taxonomy): Eukaryota > Viridiplantae > Streptophyta > Magnoliopsida > Santalales > Viscaceae > Viscum > Viscum album. The sequence goes on along the minus strand of OY728127.1, from coordinate 74,500,373 downwards.
TATTTTAAATAGTAATAATAATAAATAGTATATGAAATCTTGAGCCAAAATAATAAAATAATGATAAAAATATTCAAAAACATTCATCTCCTCACCTTATAAACACCACCCCTTCTACTAAAAACTTTTAAGCATTGGAGATTACCAAATTTCTACCCAAATTCATTACCAATCCTTTCCCCCACATTATAATGTCATTGGTCTCATCCAAATATAATTCCAAGGATCCTTAATGGGTATCCTAAAAGGAGACAACCAAAGATATGTGTAAACTATAAACTAAACTTCATTTAATTTTATTCTTCTTCTACCACCCCCATATGATCTCTATCCATATAAAAATAGTAAAATAAATATCCTAAATATACTTATATTTTATTATTATGTTGTAAAATCCATCTTATACCCACCCTTCTTTTGTTTCTAAAATGAAAACATTGTTCATGATATGGTTAGCTCACCGCTTCCATGAACAATATTCTTTTTTCTATACAAACCTTCAAGGATAGTTATAGAGTCCATATTATGGTTAAATATTATTATAATAAGTATATTTTAACTTTTATTAAGTTTTTTAATGTGTTAGTAATCATTTAGTTAAATAAAATGAATCTAGTTTGAGATGGTTGGTAAAATGGCATAAATGAACTAACCACAAAATGTTAACATTTATACTAAGTGAATCATCCCTAAATCATAACACAAAAGGATATTTAGGACCATTAAATTTTTTTAAAGGATATTAAAACCATTTAATTTCACTTATGTAGTTTTAATATCATTTTAAAGGAACATCAATAATTATCTATAAGTGATTCAACCATAAAACCATGAAACGAATGCCCTTGGAACATCAAAATTAAACATTATATCTCATTTAAAGTGTTAAAATGAAAATAATATAATTATATTAAATTAAAAATAGTTAGAAAATGTTGTGAATTAATTAATTAATTAATCTAATTTTATTATCCAGGATATTAAGTGTGAGTGTAGAACAATTCTAGAACCTAAGGTAAGGTATCTCTCTTAACCACCATGTTTTCCTTGGGTTATAACCGTTCTATCTCTAACCTAATAACTAGTAATTAAATTTTTTGTTTTAAAAAATCACTTTTTAAAACAAAAAGTGGGAAACCTCACAAAATATGAACAAAAATCTATCAAAGACTATAAGATATCACAAAATCATTAAAGGGAAATTTGAGATTATTATAAACATTTCCCTATATAAACTCCAATGAAGTGCAGTTACCTTTGAATATGGGTCATCCTTGATAAGATCTTAAAAGTGATATTCCATCTTATCCCATGTATGAATATACTACTCAAGTTTTATATTCATTTCATTAAATCCATGTGTAAAAATACAATATTTTTTATTGATTCACACCCTCTTCTCCTTGTTAGCAGCAACTCTAATTATTCTCTCATTCATCCTGTTAAAATCCTCCTATAAATCCTAAATATAGAAAGCCTCATCCAACATTTCTTCCATATATTGAATAACAATATCTAGAAATTTTTATTTTTTTTGCTACCTCCTTCCCTACCACCCACTTCTCAGAAGGAACTAAACACTGAGACACTAAATTTTTCATAGTGAGCTCATCCATTTCGGGGCTGACAGAACTGTTAGAATCCTCTGTAACCATGGAGCTTCCCTACACCTGGGAATGAGTAGTGAGTTCACATTAAAGTTTCTTTTCCACCATTTTTTGGTATATCTGGTCTCTATGGGTTTTGTAAATTGAGAATAATCATTACACCCTTTATGTTTCTTTCCATTATTCACAATGCATCTCCCTGGTTCATAATTTCCCTTCTTCCCCTTCTTCATAATTGGGTTGTGAAAACCCATACCATGACTTACATATGCACTATTCACTGAGAAATGATTTTAAATCTCATCAACCTACTCTACCTCAGATAATATATAACCTTCATCATTGTCCTACTCTTTTAGTATACTAGCTCATATATGAACTGTGTCCCCATAATAATGGACCAAGCCTTGCAAATCCAAACCTTTTAATTGATTACTAAAATTAATATTTTTAATGATAATTATAGGTCTTGTTCTATTTACTACATTCATCCAACATTCACTTGAAGCTGAGGTGACCTATTTTTATCCTTTATGGGGCATACATTCATCTCATACTTTTTCACTAGCCATATTTATCCTCACCTCACTTGAATCTTCATCAGAAATTCACATAACCTCTTCTGGAGTGTGGAATAAATACATGGCTCATAAATAGGCCACCCTGACCAATATCACTACACATAGGAATCTCATGCAAATCTTGTTACTAAACAGCAACTCGGGTTGATCACAAATCACTCAAGTTGTAATGAGACTTCCATTCCCAAACAGCAAGTTGTATTAGTTTATACCTATCTAATAGATTGAATCCATGATTTCATGTGTCTTAATTAATACATTTTTTCTCAAGAAATTCCCAATATAATAGGCTATTAAAATATAGGTTTCAACTCCCATCATACCACTAGTACATCAGTAGTTCCCAACAACACCCTAAAGTGCTTCACAAGATACTCAAGATATTTTCTTACACTTCACATAAACTAAAACCACCCATGAACTAATACCACACTTAACAAATCTCAACCACACTCCCAAAGAGGGATATTTTTGCTCAAGAGGAATCACATCCTTCTTTTAATCCTTCAATAGGTATCTCTTCCAAAGAAATAGGTAACCCATACCAATCCCACACCCTTTCCGTATGTATAAAGGGGATAGACCCAACATAACTTCTTAATAGTCCTCACCATTTAGGAGTCCTCATATTAACTTCTTCAGGTTTAACCCAAGCCATTCATAATTTATTATATGACATAATGCCACTTTAGGGACCACTAAGAATAACTAGTGGTCATTCCCCTTGGTGGCATGATCATCAGGAATTCCTAAATTCTATAAAACATTTTTGGCATACCTAAATATCTTAAAGAAGGATTTACCCAAATGAGCACACAATTTGGGACTCACTCAGTCCCATAATAAAATTATTGAACCTAGAATTCCAACACACATGCATGAAATGTGCATAAATTCAAATGAATAGGGTTATGTATTAAATGTACCACCTAACTTAAGCTTATAAGAGTTGTATCCTTTCTTTAGTTTCACTTTCCATCACTATCCAAGATTGTAATAGGCCTCATCGCACTCTTGAACCCCTAAATCATGCTATAAGGTCTTGAAATTTAATTATATGCATTTAAAATTAATTTCCCTACTTTTTTAATGAGTAATAACTATAAAAACCTCTATGGAGCATCATTTAGACACTAAACAATGGCCAATAATATGTAAAATTCTTACATAATGAATTTGAAACTCCTATCACCAAAATCCCCATGAATCAAAACCCAATTGATCACCAATTTAAAACTAATTTAGTGGAATCCCTAGAAAAAAAACATCAGCAAACATACCTCTATTTAAAAAGAGATAAATAGATGGTGTTCTTCCTCTTTATAAATCTTAAAGACACCACACTAAGAAGCCCCATCATTTTGGTAAGATTTCACTAGCCCTTGGTGACCTCTGGCATAATCCCTTACCTGGAAAAACTGAAATTTACATTAGACAATGGGGGTAGAAAAATTGTGGGAAAAACATATTTACCTCCATTATATGTGATAAAAAACCAAAAAATTCTTAAACTCGTAGAAGAAGAATAATAAGAATGAGAGAGAAAGGTAGAGCCCCTCCCCTGGTTTTAGATTACTCAAGGAGAAGAGCCATGAAGGGGGTTTGGAATGGACGAAGGAAGAATGAACATTATATCCTCATTAAAAAAAATATCTCTAATGGTTTTTGGTTGTTCCAAGTAACTGGTCCCCTATCAACCTCCTAGTCCAACTTCATCAGCTAGTTGATGGGGGTATAGGGGGTACTTCCCTCATAAAGGGGTCACCAGGTACTTGGTTCCTCTTAACCAGGCACCTGGTGGATCCTTGCTACTATTTCTGTAGTAATGCCTCTTTGACCCCATGCTTCCTAGATTCCAACACTCTATAACCTTCGAATACACACAAAAAGCATCATTGAGGGATTCCCCCCAACCCTCAAAATTCCTATCTGAATTTCAATTCTCCAAACACGCCTTCTCCAAAACTCAAAATTAAAATTTACCATAAATTTACTGAACTATAATGACACAGGTCATTATGAACTACACACCATAGGGATTCTCATCCATGATAATCTCTTTCATTTATTCCTAATTATCAATTATACCATTAGAACTAGATTCAATAGTTTGTTGTTGATTTTGATAGAATACGACTCTATAAAAAATGCACTCGATCAATCCTGGTTGGATTTTCACTAAATATCTATGATATAATACTTCATACATATCCAAAATCATCTGAAAAACATTTCAAATTCCAAAACTAGCTCCCCATATAAAATTACTTGAAAAAAATACATGTCTTCTCCCTACACACTAACTTCCTCAAAATAGACACTAGTGGGTCATGATACTAATTACTAATCCAAAACATGATGCCTCAACCTAGAAGAAATCATGATAACACATTAGATCCACCCATCTTATTTACCAATTCATACTCTTCATTGGGTATTTAACATAATATTAGTACCCACCATCATAAATGAATCACCAAATTTAGTATTTCCCCAAAACCAAATACGATTCATCGTACCTCTCATTAGGAGCAACACCAAACTCACCCGCCAACTGACTATGATCAACATTTAAAAAAACCTTGATTATGACCATATCTCACCAAAAATGAGGGTAACTTTCAAAATTATCTTTATAATCCTACCCACCATAATATTTTTCATACCTTTATCCCACTGTAAAAACCTCTTCTAAACATAGACCTCCAACAAAACCCACCAAACATGAGCCTCGGTCATGAAAACATGTCAAACTCAATAAATAAGAATTATTTCCATGTATTACGACATAAAATGTTCCTTGAAATCCCTTTTATAACCTGGATGATGCTCGGTCACCTCTTCTAGGCACTATCAATGGCACTTCACCACAAAAAAAGCCTAACTTACTTTTCTATAACCATACCACATAACTTCCACTTTTACCACCAAACCAATCCACTTGACTAAAAATTAAACATTCTACAATCTAATATTCTACCAACTCCATGGTTAGTTTGAGTTGGGTTGCTACACATTGTACATTATCTGATTAATACTTCACACTCACCTAGTGACTGCCGATCATAGATCCCTTTTTGGAACCAATATACACACTTGGGTGTCATTTTGAAATAACCCAACCCTTCCTTCCCAAAACAATCAACCCTAATTTATAAATATAAAAAATGATAAAACCATGACTTTAATGATTTCTAATAATCCAACATACCTCTATCAAATCATAAAAAATGTATTTTTTCCTATCATAACCAAGGAAAGGACTAAGAAAAACTAAAAATTGGATTCCCAACTAGTCAAGTCTATCCCTAAAACATGAATCATTTATCCATGATTTCTTGAACCTAGGTATCACCATTATAATCACCTAAAACCAAACATGATAACCATATGCTTTCCTCACTGGAAAAGAGAAATAGTCAACTCACTGGAACCTTGAGATTGTGAGGTTCAATTATCCCACATACAATCTACCTACAACTAAGAATCTAACCTCAAAGACATTGGGCTATATATTTCAAAAAACTGACTCAACCAAAATAATTCATATATCACTATTATGGTGATATAGTACTAACCATGTTGACCCGCTTAACAATATTTACCTATCCAACATCTCTCGTGCTATAACAACTCCATACCATGGTTCTCAATCCTAGAGCCCAACATAAGAAACTCATACCCAAACCTACCAACTATAGACCTCTCAACCACCATGATTATATTGTAATCATTATTATATAAAATCAAAAATATATGAAAAAATAAATTATATTTTAATTAATTAATGAACCACCAATAGGTTATTTGAGAAAATATTAATTAATTTTTTATTAAAGTTTAAATTAATTTAAACGACTTTCCAAAAAACATTTTATCAAAAAAAACCTTCCTGAAGACTATTTTCCAAATCCATTTCACTTTTCAAAAACCATTTCAAATCCACAAGTATTTATACACATTTCAAGTATACCTACATGCCTTGGAATAATGAATGAACTCATATACTCTTTCCACCTTGGTCCAAGAGTAAAACCACAAATAACAATATCATACCAAAACAAAATTCTTAAATAAGAACCTCAATCATAATATTGAAATGTAAGAATATAAATCTCACCCCCGGTAAGATTTAATTTCTCTATACTGGGGTAATCTACACCCCAATCATAATTACCATCACAAGTTCTGATGAAAACCTAACTCCAGTCACCATATCCAAATTGTATGTTAGAAAAATATAATACTCTGATATCATTTTATAATTTCCTGACCTGGCCATCATTTGAAGCATGCCTCTACATATTCCATATGTTTCTGACTAGTGGTAAGAGTCTCTAACTAATGTGGTGAGACTATACTCTTGGAATCATCACATATAATAGAAGTCAATAATAAAATCATTATATAAACATCATAGAAAGAAAAGAGAACTAAAGCTAAGATCCAACCATCAATAGTATGTATAAATCAATATGTTATAACATTAATGGTACCCATTCTCAATATACAAACGTAAATCAGGGGTATATCACCTGGATAACTAGGTATAAAATAAATAAAAGACTAGAAAAAGTGGAGACATAACCACAAAATTTTATTCCCTCATTAGAATTGTCTCCCAAAACTTCATCCATCTACTCTTGTTAGGTACCTTGTATAACCTTCATCCTAAAAGTCAATATAAGGGTCTACAAAAATAGAAAAGTTATCATATAGGGTGTAAACATATAACTCAATAAGGAACCACCAACATTTCACTTATATAATCTATCATATAGTATGCATGTATCTGCCAGAAAATATACCAAGTGGAAACATACAACATGAATGTAATCAAATCAGGTCATTTTTGTACTAAACAGGCCACCATAACACTAAAACCACTAACTTAATCCAATTTTGGTAATATTTCCATTGTATTAACCGATAATAAAAATCCCATTAGGGGAAATCAAAACACAACCATACCATGGAATACATAGTGATTGAGGATCCTCACCTTGTGATCCCGAGACATACAAAGTATATGGGGATCCTCTTGTAACATCCCAATAAGGGATCTACTAAAACGATGCCCCAAGATGGTCAGACACATGGACTCAAGTGCACCTCCCTATACACTAAAGGCTTCTGAATAGCATAGAGGGTCTAAGTTTTTATGGTGAAGATACTATACTATCATGATCAGAGTAGCATAGTGGTATCAAGGTAGAATAAATGAATAAAATAGTAGATAGTAGGGAAAGCAGTATAAGTAAAAGGAAAATTAGTGGAATAATAATAATAACTGAATAAATAATATGAAATGGAAAATTCCAAGTATACAATGATTCATGTCCATGTGACTGAAAAATATAAGCAGGAAACATAGAATAGCTAATAAATGAATAGTACATAAATAAAAGGAAAATTCCCCTAAGGGATATCCCAACAAGAATCCAAAGCTCTGGTATATTCCTCTTCTCCTAATCTTCCATGTACAAGATTCATAGCACAAGAAAAATCCATAAACCAAAACCATTAAACATGAGGTCTATTTGGGTACCCCAGTGCATTGGAGGCCCGAAAAGGGTGTTAGATATACTCATAAGGCCACCACCAACGATGTGTAAAGCATAATATAGTCTGTGAATATAAAAATACAGCAGTGTTTGGGTATATAAATAAATCAGTGAATAAATAAAATTAATCATGCCAACTAACATTCTTAAGGGACACATGGCTGACCATACTAACTTCAGAGTAAGCCATAATCTCTCCAAACATATGTCAACATGTATATATTTTCCTACAGGAAATGGATGAAATATATACCTATACTAGAGATACACCCCTTTCTTTTCTTATCTCCCAGAGATCCAAACAATAAAAATAATAATAATAATATATACATTTGTGGTACTATCAGGACCCTAGGTGTAAAGACCCGCAAATTTCAAGGAAATTTTTTTCTTAATTTTCTTTGGAATTTTGCAAGAGCGCAGCTTCAGACGGAACCTGATTCCGAGGCCCGGTGTGCCCGGAATCAATTTCCGAAGTTTGGCACGGGTACGTTCAGTGAACGGACGAGCGGGTTTTTCTATCTTTTGAACCGGTGCCCGGAATCGAATTCTGAGGGCACCGATGAAATCGCAGCGCCAGTATTTGCTTAGAAACGCCTCTTCCGGAGTTGCGTTTGCTCAACCGTGGTTTTTAAAATTTTGGGCTTTAATTTGGAAATAAAATAAAGGTTGTGCGACAACTTTATTTTATTTCACTTAAGCCGCTTGGAAGTCACTTGGAAGCCACTTGAACTGAGTTAAAGCGGATAGGGTGCTATCCGGAAATACCCTACCCCTTGGTAGGATATTTGTGAGGTGGGGCCCGCACGAGCCTCGCCGTTTCTTTCGCTAAGTAACGCACCCGCGAAAACCCGTCAAAGTAACTGAAAAGTCAACCAGCACGTTTTCTTTAATTTCTTAACAGACCATTTAATTGGGCGGTTTATTTCGTGAATTAAATGGGCTGTTTCATTCGTTGAATTAATTCAACGAATTTAATGGGTCGTTACTTACGCGTTTGCGTTCGTTGGCGATTTAATAAAATAGACCAACGTGTCTATTTTGGAGGATTACTCTTTATTCTCTGGGCCTCCACCCTCCCCGCGAAGAACACGAAGAACGCGAAGAACGCGAAGAACGCGAAGAACACGAAGAACGCCGGAACCAAAATTCGACGACGCACACCGTGATCCGCGACGTCGACAAACTTTTTCCGCGACCTTCTTCTTCTTCTTCGGCGCTTCTTCTTCCGCGGAAAACCTACGATCGGCGGTTAAAGGTGAGAATCGAATCTTCTAAATTCTCCCTTTTTATAATTCGATATCAACGGATTTAAATTAATTAAATCCGTTTGATCTTGATCCGGAGATCGTCGGCGCGACTCCTTCCCGCGGTGCGACGAGCGTCTCTTCCGCGACGATCACCAAATCCGCGACGACCTCTCGTCCGACGATGACGACAAGGTAGGGATTTAATTCTTGATGATTCATTCCCGTGTTTTTATTTCTTTTTGAATAAAGAACCGGCATGAATAATTTCAATTAATTAAAATTGAATTGCCGTTTAAAAGAAAAAGAAGTGAACAATTTTTATCTTGATTAAAAATTGTTGTAGCCCCTTTCTCCCGTTGTTTATGACTAACGCGGAGGGTGCGGGTCTAACGAACAAGACCCGACAACCCTCCGCCGATCCTTTTCGTGTGCGGTTTTGGCAAGCTACGACGAACCGTGCGGCAAGGGCGATCCGTTGATCCCGCAGTGAAGATCGGCCCCCGGGAGGAGCAACGGCGCAGACGGGAGAGGAATCGGGCCACCGGAGCAACTCCGGCGGCCCGCGGAAGGCGGCAGCGGCGCGGGTCGCCGGCGCGGCGGCGCCGGCGACCGGGGGCGGCGGCGCCCGGCGCGCCGCCGGAGGATCCGCCGAGGCTCGGCCGCGGCGGCGGCGAACCGCCGGACCGCGTCCGCGGTCCGGCCACTCAACACGCGGCCCGCGCGGGCCGCGGGTCAAACCCGCGGTGCCCCTTGGCCGCTCGGCCGAGGTCGAGCCGGCCGGGCCGGGTCGCCCCGGGCCCAGAACCCCCGTTTTCGGGCCCTCTCCGGTCTTTTTCCCATATCTTGGTCCTAGGACCTTCGATTGATGAACCGTCAGCGGCTACGCGATCTTTGGATCGATACGGTCGTTTCAGTATATTACACTCAAGGTTTCGGAAGACTTTAGGTTCGGCCGGGTTGGTTCGTACACGAAACCAACCGGGCCCTCGGAGCGGAAACGCTCATAACTTGAGCTACGGACGTCCGATCGACGTACCGTCAGCTGTGGTAGTTTCCTCTAAGTGAGACGGAACTTTTGGCATACTCCACCCGAGGATCGGACACAGGCGGAGTACGGTCGGGTTGGTTTTGCCCTAAAAACCAACCGGGGCCCTGGGACGAAAATGCCAATAACTCTCAGACCGGGCGTCCGGTTGACGCGCCGTCTGTTGCGTTGAGATCCTGTTGTCGATACGGAACTTTTGGATACATCAACTTCGGACTACGTGTCAGTTGATGTATCAGCCTCTCGGCTCGTGGAGCGGACCCTCCTAAACGAGCTCGCTGTGTGCGGGAACCCTAGCGCTGGCTGTGACTTCGACGACAAAGCAGAGATCCTCCGTGGACTGCGACGACGACAGAGCAGAGATCCTTCGTGGACTGCGGCGACGACTGTGCAGAGATCCTCAGTGGACTATGTCGACTACTGCACTCAGCGATCCTACATGGATCAGTGCTACCGATCCTGTGTGGGTCCTTCTACCGGTTCTGTGTGAGCCACTGCCTACAGGTTCTGTGTGAGCCCGATCCTGTGTGGGTCTTTTGCGGGGGTTAGTACCTATCGATCCTTCGTGGGTCCGACGACTTAGATGGATCAGTGATCATCTTTGACGTCATCTGAAAAAGTATATCTGGTTGAGCTGAATCTTATGTTACTCTCCTTTGTGGATTGTGTTGAACTATCCTATGTAGATTTACTATTTACTACTTACCCTCCCTGGTGGATCTGAGTCTTGCTTTCCTGTGTGGATTGAGTTGTTCTTGAGCTCGTGAGTAGAGCTAGAATTGGGGACTTAGGTATATGTATGGGCATATACCTAAGTCGAGTCAGATGTTACTTCGTGATTGCACCTTCCTTTTGTGTTATATCCTTTGTGGATTTCGGGAGACCTTCGGGGGTCTCGGGGTCCTTACTGAGTAGTTTATACTCACCCCTGCACGGGCTATGCCCGCACCTTGTTGTGTTGGATGCAGACGACGGACAGCGCTGATCTCGGTTGGGGCGTGGAGCAGGACGGTACCTAGAGGCGGACCACTGGGCGGGACGTGCTCGGAGCGGACGTGGGACCCGAGGAGCCTGGAGGCTATCTGTACCCACCCTTCAGGTGGGATTGCCAGCGGACGACACGAGGCCGCCGTCTTTTCTTCAGTTGATGTTCTTTTCCTTTTCAGTTGTACTTTCAGTTGGGCTTGTATTCCGGCCCCCTTTACTTTTCTGCACTTTGTAGTTACTTTCCGCTTGCTGACTCTGTGGTGGTTGTTACTTATAAAGGCAATGCCTTCCCTGTTTACTGGGATTTTACGCCTTGGTGCTAGTCGCCAGCCCCTGGCCTATGGAAGGCGGGATTGGGGTAGTCACGGCACGGGCCCCGAGGACGGGTCGTGACACTAGGAGTGTCTTTAGTTCTCGTTTGTAATCTAAAGAGTGTCGTACTCTATAAGGGATGTCATGCCCATAATATATCAATAAGAAAAGAGATACATCCCATAAAATAGACTTAGGTGAAATAATTAAATGTAGGTTCTTATAATTAATGGTTCATATGCCCAATAATCTAAAATAAGGATACGGAATCCATTTCCATCAAACTACTCATGGATGTGACTATCATGCTCAACATCCTAAATGAGGGGTAGTGAGACATCAGGACCAACTACCCAAGTGATGTGATATGCCATGCCCATCATCCTATACTTGGGGTGTGAGATTTCATGCTTGAAAGTCCAAACCAAGGTCCCTTCTATCATAATAAAATGTAATGTAATCATAAATTCCCTATAAGCCCTTATCTTGGCATTCCATAAAGAGGAAATCTTCATCTCTAAATGTGTAGTTGATACTTTTTTGTATAATTCATTTGACATTTATATGAAGGTTATGTGTTTTTCCAAGCCACTAATACCATTCAATTATTAGTAAAAAAGAAATCCATGTCCATAAGCATGAAAAATCATAAACCAGGTATAAATAAGTAGGGACATGTTAGTTTATCAACTCAATTCACCCATTCTATTACCCCATTTTATTAAGGAAGACAACACACTTCAAAGGTGGTTTTACTATAATTGGTTTCAAGGTTATCATATTAAACTCATTTAACTCATTTATGTTTTCCATTATAAGTGGGTTCACTCAAAATAAATTTAATGTAATTAATTAGAAAATGAGGCATTATAATCCAGAGTATCTAAAAAACACCCCAATAGAGTGGTTTAATTGCATAAAGAGGCATGAGTTTCATGGAATATAAACAAATCACCCAAATGGGGTGGTTTGGGTTAAGGTGAACAGCCTCTAATGGTTTAATTCTATGCATAATGAAAATATAACTTAAGTCACGAGGTCTTATATAACTAATTTCAAATTTAAAGGGAAATTCATAGAGAATATGGCATGTGGAACAATTGTGTACTTTATAAAATGGTGATACTTTAAGGGAGAATTTATAGGCCACATATATTATTCTTATGACAGTCCACTCATCTAATATCAATCTTTTATTTGAGCTGGTTCGATAAAAACAAAAGAAATGGATAAACACCCTAAAAATAGAGAAAATAATCTCTCATTAAGAGAGTTACAAGAATGGAATGATAAACAGAAAAATTAATAAAGATGAGTCAATAAATTATTGATATACTTATATTACGACAGGCAGATCTCAAATTAGAGGATAGACAAATGAGATAGCTCAAATACAACCTTGGAAGAGAGGGAAGAGCTTGAGTGGGTTGGGAGAGGAGATGTGTGTGTGGAGAAGGGAAAATGAGAGAAAATATAAAAATGAATAGGGTAAAATTATAAAAAACACCCCTTTTAAAAGATTCGCGTTGTTTGGCTGCACGGTTTTCCAACCCGTCCTCCGACTATGCATGGGTTACTACCTATGCATGGTGCTTTCATAGTTCAAATGCATGATCTGAGAAAATGTGTCTACACTATGAATTTATCCTATATTAAGAGGCATGTAATAGTCATATGTCCATGTGGACTAGTGTTCATGATTTGAAAAAACCATGTGATATCCACATCCCCTCTGGATTGGTTCCACGGTTTCTTCTGGAGGATTGTAAGGTTTCATAAAATTGTGTGCCTCTAACAATTTCTAAAAATCATGATGTTTCAGAGCCTGATGCTTCAAAAACTTGATGAAACACCCATGACACCTCTTATTCTATTAACCAAGTCTAAAAAAAATACATTTTAGTATTCCCACACTTGAAATTAAATTATGAATCTTAGATAATGATTTGTCCCATCCACCAAATGAGAAGTTTAAATTTCCATCCAAAATTTCCCCCAGTAAAAAATAAAGGACTTTAAAACATTCCCACATTATAAATTCTCATCCATGAAAATACTTAGGGAAACAATGAAAAAAAACCAAGCCTACACAGGTTTGGAATTTTTGTTCAAACAGCTGCATTGGGTTTCCAACACCCAATGCACCAACAACCCCACCTTAAGAATATGGTATATAAGTCATAGAATCTCAAGTCAACACTTGAATTCAAAACTAAAAAATCGAGACAGTGCTTACTCATGCACGTTATACTAGAGAAATGATTATGCCATCATATCTTTAATAAACCATCCTATGGTGATCCCCACCACAGGCTATATTATTTAATGGCTAATTCAAATCCATGGTACCTCCACACTCAGAGTTTCTAATTAAAGTGTTCTCTTAGAGTTATAATGCTGTTATCAACATGATTCTTAGCTTAAAAAATATTTGAATCCTAACAAACATAAATTTTTCTAGTTAATCTACTTTTCATGAAATTCCTCCACCAACTTGTGTTGAACTCGTCTTATCCTGATAAAATTCTATGAAGCGGTTGATCACCAATAATATTTAAGGAAACAAGAGGAGAACAAGTTGATCCATACTCGACTGACTTCTCTTAAAAAATCAGCTTATACTATTCTCATATCACAACCTAAAACAAGATACCTTTTTTCATGGAACCACATGTTTTCTTCAAACACGTCCAAAAAATTTTGTATCCAACTTCTGATGACATCTCAAGCCAATACATTCATTTAAATTATTGTGCCTCATCATGAACATGGGTGTATACCTAATCCATCACAATCAGATCCTCTCACTCAAAATATATCATCTGAGATTGACGGAAGTTTAAGGTAACCTCAAAATATTCAATGGTATTTTAAGGATTTAACCCTATATATTTCGTACTCCACATTTACAAGTGAGATGTTGGTACAAATCCAAAATGTCCACATATCAAAACATTAACTAAGACTAATGGCAGATAAGTTAAATAACTGGCTGGTGTGTGTGGGTCCATCAAAAGTGTTCCTACTTGGGAACTCAAGTATTTCTTAGGATTAGACATTCCTATAAAGAAAATCATGCCTCGTAAGTTTAACTCTCATGGAGTTCACTTGCCAATCCCAACATCATTTAAATTTTAACACAGTATGTACCTAATCCTCTCTCAGTGTATCCTAAATGATATCAAGATAGGGGACATGATCATCTTGAAAATAATATTACACCAAGAATATATCAAGAAGTACCAATAAAAACCAGGACACTTTAGTTGATGAATGGATTGGTATGGTTCCCAACCAACCATTTCCAACTACACAAAGGAATCAGTTGAATCATCACTAGTCAATTTCTTTAAAAGGAGCTCAGCTAATCCTATCAACATGTCGTCATTAACTGGTCACAATTACTTCACTACTGAGGCATTCCATGATTACTCAATTATAACCACCGAAGTCCATACCTGATTAAATGTTTTTTAAAAGGTTTCATACTCCACAATCCATTTCATCATCATGCTACCTTCCTTGCCCCAACACATTTCAAAATTCACTTTCTCTGCCACATTTAAAATCAGAGAGAAACGTTTTCAAATGGTTCTCATTGGTTGTGTTCATTATACTTGGACAGGAATAATTACTCTTTTTGATGCGATATTCCCCTCCTTATGATCTTCCTAGTTTTAATTTATGTGAAATAGAACTCATTACACAACCCGCACTCCATAGACCACGGACCGTATGTCCTAGAAATATCCAACACACTTTTAGAAATCATTAAACCAAAATGAGGGATATACTAGACAATTACAAGAATGATAGACCAAATTTACTCAATATATATGCAGGACACTCCTACTGAGTTATGTTCATGTCTGTCGTATCATCAGGCACAAATGCCACACCAACTTGACCGACGGTGTTACAAAACTCAGTGTTTTATAACATCGACTTTAGCGTTTTGATGGTTCAGATTTCCTTTACACCCTGGTCACTCTATCTCAGATATGGCTAGTGATCATAGTGTAACAACTTAAATATTTAATAATTACCACTAAATATGAATGGTTATCTATTAAATTTTATAAAATTGGTATGGAAATGAATGTATCAATGCATACTACCTAGAGGTTTCACTAAAAAATGGAATATCCTTGATACTATCCATAGGTTTATCACCCCTATGCATCCCAGTATCTAATGGAACATACAAAAAACTATCACATATTCATAATATCCCATATGACTATAAAATAGGTTGATAACCTCATGAGTCATCCATCAAAAATGGAAGAGAGGTCTCATGACCTACTAAGCACCTGGCCATTCCCTAGGCATGTCTCACCCACTTAAACTAAAAATTACTTGGTGCTCACACCAGTAACAAGGGTCAAATGGTAGAATTAATAACCACATAACCTAGTGAAAATTTAGAAACTAAGATTCCTACTAGAGAAAAATAGAACATGAGTGGAACCTAATGTCATAAATATACCACAAGCATCTTCCAGGATTTAAATTTCTGAGGGTGCTACCTACCTCAGGCAAGCCCCTTAATTGAGTAGGAATTGTCGACCCTATCACTAGGTCAGACCAAGAATTTTTCACTAGGCCCTACTACCTATCATTTAGGTACAATGAAACCTAAAAGTTACGAAATCGTATGTGAAATGATCACATTATTATTCTAACGTAATCTTAGAGAAATATTTAAACTTACCTTACACAAGGGTTTAAGGAAGAATGACAAGGTTTTATTTGAGCTGATTCATTCATTTACATTTGATCTTCAAACATTTTAAAGTATCAATTTTTAAACATTAAGTACCAATTATAAGGAAAATTGTACTTAGTAAATTTATTTATCTAACAGTACAAGGCAAACAAGAAGGTTTTATCAAACTTCTTTTCATGATTTATTCATTTAACTCACATCCTATCATAATTAGGCAGTTTGTATTATAAAATATATTTTTGAAAAATTATTTACTAATTCATAATCTTTAAAATTTGTCTTAGTTGACAAAAATTTTAATTCCAATCTATATAGGAAAATAGCCTTTAGGTTGAAATTGTAATTTTAATTAACTAACGACTTCTGTAAGTACTGCTTAAAAGTGGATAGCATGTTTGTTGTAAATTAAAAGGGGGAATTTTCAAGTAAGATTCCACAATATGTCACTATATGAAACCATATAAGTATCTTTATACATTTTAAATAACCATCCCTATATAACATAAACATACCCAAATGGGTTTATGTACTAAGGAAAAACATAACAAAGGTAACCTATGAGGATCTTGTCATACCTGACCTCGGTCTATAAACCACAGTAGTTAATTTAATTGTTAAAGTTTAAAACACCCTTAGTGGGTTATATAATAAGAAAAATTCCCCAATAGACTTAATTGGGTCCAGTTGTGCATTTAATAATTTATTCATATAGGTCACCATACCCAATTCATAAAAGTATAAGTCTTAATAGTGAAAAACATTTTTTTATATAATTTACAGTTAACACATCATATAAGTGCCACCCATAATAGTTTAAATTTAAAATTCCCCATAATTGGTTTTATCTAATAAGAATTTATCACCATGACCAGACTACATGGGTCAAATCAGATCTATCTCATAGGTATAAAAGGTCAATTCTGACCTACTTTGGTCAAGTCACGGAAAAGGTCCAAAAGAAACCGATTCATTTAATAGTAAACAACTCGATATATTTTATATTGAAAATATTATCAAGGTATATAAATCTAATATATTATGGTTTCACTGTACAGGTAACCATTTATCAATTTATAAAGTCATCGTACACTTTATAAATTGTAAATTAACTCCCATTTAATCGCGACTAATATGTTTCATCCCATGTACCCAATGTTTCATGGCTTAAACATGTCATGATTGTTTAGTTAAGGTTACACCAACAATCTATAATGTAAAACACCATTTACACTAATGTTGAAACCACAATAACAAAATTTATATAAAAATTATACTTGGCATGCTATACAAGCGATAAATGTAGGAACCACGACAATAATTACAGTAATCCACTACATAATAAGGAACTAAATAAGTATGTTATATAATAAAATCATTCTAATTAATCACAAAATCATGTTATAACACTCAAGGCCCAGGTCACTATATTAGGATGTCTAAGAATGAAACCTACATGGCACGTTATATGCATGGAATTTGAATCTCTATGTGCCTATAATGATGCATTTAATGATACTTCCCTACCATACTTGAACAAGGGTTAAATAATGTAAATCTCATAAATAAATAAAAAACAACTGTGAAACTTTTATTCAAGGTGAAATCATAATCAACTGTAACAAAAAATATCATGAACAACAATCTCATACCTGGACACTTGTCCCTTCCCTGTGTGTGGATTCATCACTCCCATACCTGGCTATTTACCAAGTGTGGACATGTTCCTTTTCTACTAATTCCAAAAATAGTAATAAAAATGAAAATAAACACCTCTGATACCACTTTGTAACTTCTCGTCCTGGGAGCCACTAAAACGGTGCCCCAAGTCGATCACTCACATGGCCTTAAGCACACCTCCCCATATGTTAGAGGCAGATGACTAGTAGAGAGAGTCTAAGGTGGTATGATAGGGAGACAATACCCTCATGGTCAAAGTAGAAAATTAGTATCATGATAAAATAAATTAATAAAACATAAGGTATAAGTGAAAGCAGTATAATTAAAAGATTAAGTAGTGGAAGAATAATAATAACTAAATAAATAATATTAAATTTCCAACTCCAAGTATATAATGATGCTTTTCCATGTGACTAAAAAATACAAGAAGATGGCATACAATAGGTAATAAATGAAAAGTACACAAATAAAAGGAAAAAACCTCCAAGGGATATCCCAAAAAACATCATAATCTCTCACTTAGTCCTGTGCTCATAATCTCATGTGTACAAGATTTATAGAACAAACAAAATCCATAAACCTATACCTACAAACATGAGTTACGTTCGGGTACCACAATGAAATGGTGGCCAAAAGAGGGTATGAGATATACTTAGTAAACAACCACCAACGGTTTCTAAATCATAATCTATTATGTGAAAATAAAATATAGCATTGTTCAGGTATATCAATAAATTATTGAATAAATAAGATTAAACAAGTTAGAAAAGGTTCTTAAGGGATTCTTGGCCATCCATACATGCTTCAACCTAACCCTAAATGTCACTAAACATATGCTAACATGTATATATTTTCATACATTAAATGTCTACAAAGATATAGCTACACTGGTGATGGACCCATTTCTTAATGCTCAGGTGTCCAAATAATATATATATATATATATATATTATGTGTGTTTGTGTATGACTCCCACGTCTATTTGTAATATGAAGATTTTCATACTATGAAAGAGGAATCATTCCCATAAGATCTAAATAAGAAAAGAGGTACATCTCATATAAAAGTCTTAGGTGGAATAATTAAAAGTTTGTTCTTATAATTAATGTTCCATATTCCCAATAATCTAAAATTGGTATATAGAAGCTATGTATGTAATCCCGATCATGTATGTAACTGCATTGCTCAACATCTTTAACAAGGGGGATTGAGTTTTAATTCCCATCTACCCAAGAGATGTGAGATTCCATTCCCATAATCCTTGGCCTGGGGGTCTGAGACATTATGCTCAACAACCCTAACCATGGTCTGTCTAGTCAAAATAAAAAAAAAGGTAATCCTATTTTCTTTTTTATCCCTAAGACCGATGTTTCATAAAGATGAAACTGGCATCACTCAATGTTTAGTAGATCCTTTTTAGTATAATTCATTTGACATTTTTTAGAAGGATATGTGTTCATCCAAGTAAATAATACATTCAATTATAATCAATAAATAATTCCATTTCCATAATCATGCCACATTATAAACCAAGTATAAAGAAGGAGGTACATGTATCTTTATCAATTAATTAACCCATTCAATTGACCCAATTTATTAAGGAATACGGTGCACCTCAAAGTTGGTCTTATTATAAATGGGGTCAAGGATATCATATTAAACTCATTTAACTCATTTTTGTTTTCCCTAAGAATATGGATCACTAATAATAACTCGAATGTAATTAATTACAAATGTGGAATTCTAATCAAGAGTATATAAAAAATCTCAAAACGGTGGATTAATTACATAAGGATTCATAAGGTTCAAGTAATATAAACAACTCATCCAAAGAGTATGGTTTGGGTTGAGTTGAACTACCTCTAATGGTTTAATTATAAGAATAATAGTAACATAACTTAAGACACTAGGTCATACATAACTAATTTCACATTTAAAGGGAAATGTATGGAGAATCTAGCCTATGTCATAATGGAATACTTAAAAAACTAGATATTATTTAAGGTAGAATCTATATACCACCTATTTCATGATTAGAATGGTCCAATCTCCCAATATAAATCTTTTATTTGATCTGGTTTGAAATAAATCAAAGAAACAGACAAACACCCTAAAAATAGGGAGAATTAGCTCACATAAAGATAGAACCAATAATGGAGAGATAAATTTAAAAAGTAATAAATAGGATTGAATAACTAACTGATAATCTTACATTAAAATATAAGGTACTCATATTGGAAGCTAGATGAAGTTTGTAGCTCAAATCCTAGCTTGTATAAGAGGGAGGAGCTTGAGTAGCTGGGGGGAGGAGCTCGAGCAGCTGGGGAGAGGAGGTCGGTGCATGGAGGAGGAGAAAAATGAGTAGAAACATAAAAAGGGGGTTGGGGAAAATCATAAAAATACCAATTTCAAATAGTTACATGGTTTTTCTACATGTTTGGAAAAACTGCATTCCAACCATGAATGGGATACTACTTATGCATGGAGATTTCATGGTTCATGCAAACAGTCTGAGAAACCATGAGCAAACCATGAATCTCTCCTTTGTTAAGAGGATTTTAATAGTCGCATGGTCATGTGGATTAGTGTTAAATGTTTTAAAAAACAATGAGACACCCATATCCCCTCTATACTAGCCACACAGTTTCTTCTGGATGGCTGCATGGTTTTAGACAAATCATGTGCCCCTGTCAGTTTCTCCCGATCTTTACGTTTTGGATCTCAGTGCTTATGAAACTCAACAGAACTCCAATGACACCACTTAGGCATTTAAAAATTTATAAAAAAACATTTAAGTGTTCCCAAAAAGGTAAATACATTCTTATTCTTAGATAAAGATCCATCTCATCCACCAAATGAGAAGTTTAAATTTCCCTCAGAAATTTCACCCTGTCCAAATCATGGGAAGTTTCCCCTACCAAAGTGATCCATTAGCCAACAATGTATAAGGGATCTTCTATATGAAATCCTTTAACAACCATGAAACTTGGGATCCTTTCTTATTGATCCCCAAATAACCATGAAAATAGTGATCCACAATAAATAATCTATAAACAACCAAGAAATGCAAGATCCACTCTCTATGATCCCTGAACTATCAAGAAATTGGGGATTCTCTCTTAATGAGCCCTGAAAAAAAAACATGTCATACCCTCTATGTGGTATTCGATAATCATGAATATTGATTACTTGGTTGGTGTAATTTATACACCCCAATATAAAGGAACCCATATCAATCCCCATCCAAAGCTATCACTTCATCGTCAGTAACTACACTAGCATGGTCAAGGCATAACAAAAAATCATGAAAGATAGGCCCCATACTAGATCTTGTTAATACATAAATCCCCTCCTAGCACACAATTAAATAGTGTCACATATACATGAATCATACATAACCCTTCGGAACCAATGATACTTAATATGGTCATCTCATGCATAATATATAGTTAAACACTAAAACACAATGATACTGAAGCCCTCGACATATAACCAACCTTTTATTCCCAACTCCCTATTCATACCTATTCATACCCATATACTAGTTCAGATCACTGGTAAAACTTGTAAATATCAACTTGTTATTAATTTATTAGAAAATTAACCATTCTATAAGGTCTCAATACACATGAATCATCACCCCTCGTATAACTAGTGCATCACTAGTGCCTAAAAACACTATAAGATTATTAAAATGATGTTCCATATATTTTCAAACACATAACATGCACTAGTACCACTAATTAACTAAACCAACCCATAACACATCTCAACCATGTTCCCAGAAAGAGATCTCCAACCTTAAGAGGACTCACATTTTCAATTTAATCCACCCATAGGTGTCACTTCCTAAGGAAAAGACAAGCTAATAAAATCCCTCAACATTTACCTAATCATAAATGGGAGGCCCAAAATTACACATCCATATAATACATCATACTAATACATGATCCATAAAAAACTACATACATTATGGAGGTAAAGTCTTAATCTATGAAAACCAAAAAATTTGTAATCTACTCATATTGAGAAGTTTTAAAGTCCCATAACCCATGATTTCAATAATTTCTATATAATTTCAAAGGTTTATACTCTCTATAATAATTACCCATGATCTTAACCATTAAATAGTCCTCAACCCAACATCTTCTAGCTCATCCAATCCATGTGAAATTTATTATAGGATCCAAGACAAGTTTGAGGTCTCCCAAGAATAACTAGTGATCATTCCCTATGGCGGAGTAGCTTCCAAGCATATCTAAATTCTTAAAAACATGTGTGGGATAAATAATTAACTCAATAAAGGATTTACCCTATCTAAACATACAATTTAGGACTCACTCAACAACTTTGTGAAGTTCCCAAACATGGAACCTTAAGACACACACATGTAATTCACATCCATTCATATACATATAGTTAAGTATTAAAGGGAAAACATACCTCAATATTATTGGAGTTATCCCCATATTTAGCTACATATTCAATCGCCATCCAATATTGGACCAATCCTTTCCATGATCTCGATCCCCTATCTCATTTCATAAGGGTAATGACATGAGTTTAGGTAAAATAATCCTCCATAAATAATTGCTATGATTAAAGGTTTTCTCCACACACAACACAAAAACCAAACAAATATATACCATTATAAGTTATACATATAATTGGAAGGCATAAATAGTGTAAATAGAATTATAATATATATATAATAAAACAAAATAAATTTCTCTTTAAATATCGACTCAACTAGTGTGGTTAAGCAACTGATAAAATCCTCTTTTCTAAAATCCATTTTTTAAGTATGATATATTTTTTTATGAATAAAATATTTACACTAATTTAATTTGAAATTTATACGAAGTAAGAATAAGAGTAAATGATATACCAAAAGTCATTTTCCTACCAAAAAATGCTTTTTTTCTATATTTCTTGTTTCCAATAAAAAATAAAATTTATAAATTTTAGGATGTGAATTTTAAAAAATTTATAATAATTTTTGGATTTATCATTAAAATATTTTCTTAATAATAATTTTTAAATTTTTTCTAAAAAATGATTTTTACAAGAATAGTGTAATATACTTTTTTTACAAATATCATGCCTTTTATGGAATTATTAATAGATAAGAATGATATTGAAAATTTATGAAACTATTTTCAAGATAAAATATTATTTTTATAAGTTTAAAAATATTTATTCTATTTTAAAAACAAGTATTTAATGTTTTAGAACTTAAGTAATATTTTTCTTAAGAAATTGTTTTTTAATAATTTGTATAATTATTATTATAAAAATATGTTTATCACTTTTAAAATTTGAATAAAACTAAAAAAATTAAAATTTAGAGTCATTAGGTCAAAATTATGTAATAAAGGCCATTTTATTATGTTAATAATAAAGGATAATTTACTTAGGGAAAAACTAGTCACAATGATAAAAGCTCAAATGGTAAAAGTAAAAAATCTAAGAGTGGATGAGCTCAAACATGTTTAAAACAAGTGTGTGGATGTATGGTTTAGAAACATATCAAAATTATCACTTATCCTATCCACTATTTCTCATTTTTTTAACCACTTTCCTTGAGATTTACTTCCCGTTATTTAAAAGTTATGAGTATTTATAAAAAAAATCATCACTTTTCACTTATAAAAAGGGATATGTTCTCCTCACTTACCCTCACAAAAAACCACCTTAGTTTATCCAAAATTATACCCAAAACTCTCCTAAAAATCATAGAAACATTAAATAGGTTTGGTATTCTCAAAATAGAATCCCTCAAAGGCTAACCCCCATAGAAAAAGAAATAATCCAAGTAGTGAGGTATAAATTTCAAAGAGCACCATTTTCTTTTCAATTTATTTATTTGCACTTATTCTTCCTAAAATTACATTAAACCCTATTAAAAATATCACATCAGTATAAATATTATAATATTATGTTATTATAATTATTTCAAAAAAAATTAATTGCTTTTTCATTTTACCATTACGAAAAATGAAAGCGTGAAATGTGTATTTGTGAAAACTAATACCTCCATGAATAAACATGTTTCGTTTTCCCTCACCCCATAACATGGATAGACTAAGAGAGTAACTTAATAAATAATTATGATATATATGAAATTATTATATCTATTAAATAAAAAAATCATATTTATCCACTCTCTTATTCCTCAAAAAAATGAAATCTTCATTCATACGTACGTGTGAACAACCGCCTCCATGGAGTGATGCATTCCGTTTTTTTTATGCCACCTTCATGTATGGTTTTAGATTATAATTTTTTAATATATGTGATATATATGATTATTATATATAATTAATAATACTCTTTATTGTAAAACATATTAAATAATGATCTTTATAGGGTAATATTTTGATATTCATAAATAACCCAAAACTAGTTCGTTGCTGAATTTTCTTTCACAAAACATAAAAAACCTTCAGGTAATAGAATTATAATATTATAATAAATTATAAAAAATAATTTATAGTAACTTTAATGGTTTTAAATGATGAAATTTGGAAAAATAAGATAGTATGACACCTCTATTGTACAAATGATTAACACTCATTCATAAAACTCAAATTCATAAAGATACTTGTTAAAAATTAAGGGTATAAATGGAAATGTATATGAACAAGGTTCTTAAATAGGTAATTAATATGTTTATATTTAGGATACAAGTAACAAACAAGAATTTATTAGTAATAATTTTTTCCTAAATAAATGTGTGTTATATTATATTATATAGTATTATACAATAAGAGCACATAGGGAAATCAAAAACACTTTATTTCATTAATACAAAAAGTTAAATTAGTCTGAAACTAAAGCAATGAAAATTTAAAACATTATAATTAGAAAAAATATAAAATATAAAAAATAAAATGGGAAAATATAGATCACCCCAATCTTCCATAACCATCCCTCCCACGAACAACACCGTAGTAAAGAAACGGAATATTAGTAAACAAAATGCCATATTAGAAAATGAACACATAGAACCTTAAGAGTAATTATAGTTACTTTTTAATAAAATAGTGATAAAGTTTTTATAGGTGGTAATATGACTTTTTTAATAGTAATATAACTATTAGAATAGTAACATGGTCATTGGGAATAGTAACCTGATCAGTGGGAATAGTAATTTCACCTAAAAATTATAAAATATGATATACATATATATATATATATAATTTATAATGAGTAATTTAAGAAAATATAAATAAAATAAATCCAAATAATAAATATCAACATTAAAAATATAATCATTCTTTTAATAGTGTATTTTAATGAATTTTACAAAAATCATAATTTTTATTTTAAAAATTAAAATTGCCTATGAAAGATAATTATTTTGATAAAATTAATTGAATATTTGTAAAAATCACATTAAAATTTTCCAAGTGTCATTTTTTGATAATATTTTGAAATACTTCAATTTTTATTGTGAATAGTAAATATATTGTTTTTGAAATATCACATGTTTTATGACATAATGATGATGAAATGATGAGTTAATAAATTTTTAAATAGTTATTTCAGTCCAAAATAAATTTAATAAGATAAATTGATAATTTAACAACATTTAAATTAATTTTAAAACCTAAAAAACATTTTTCCAAAGTCTAAAGTCCAAAGTATTTCATTAAAATAACATTTTTTCATTTTTTTTCAACATTGCTTTTGATTAAACAAAAACAAATAATATTATAAGGTTTTTAAAATTCTTATAATCATTTTATTTAATTAATATATATTTAATAACATAAAAAATTACAATTCAATGTTTTACTTTGATATTATATTTTATTCTACTTTTTATTCCAAAAATTCCCCTCTCTTCAGGTAAATTTAACCTCTCCTACTCTCCTTGAAAAACCAACCCTACCACACTTAAAAAATACAAAAATCTACAAAAATAAACTCTTTCAATCCACTTATAATTATTAGGTATTTTCTTGTGAAAACCAACTCCAATCATCAAGTGATTTTAGTGTTGTACAAGAGAAGAAACATCGAGAAAATATTATGTTTTTATCACCTCTTCCCTCGGTTTCTTCCAATTTTTCTCTATAAATTTTAAACCCAAATATTATATAGTTAACTAATTAGCATTATAAAATTAAAATAATGATTTTAACCTAATATAATTATTAAATTTACAAAATATTTAAATTTAAAACTTCTCTTTTCCCCATTCTTGATAATTCCCCATCCAAGGTTAGTTAATGGCTCTCGTGGAAATTTCAAACTCTCTATATATCACAATTATTTATGGATATTTATCAAAAATTATTTATAATATAAAATTTATAAATATAATTATTTATAATTTTATGTAGTTAATCTTAATAATGTATAAATAGAAAATAAAAAATATAATTAAATCAAAGAAAGAAGAAAAATTTTAAAGAAAATATCATGTAAAAACATTTAAACTTTAATTATGGAAATTAAGAATATAATCCAACGATCATAATTGATAAATAGTGAAAAAAACGAACATAATTCACATATAGTTTTATTTTTTTAATAAACCTGATTATTTTATTCATGAGTCACAAAAGCGATAGAATAAAGCAGAATTTAGGGTAAGGAAATTCTCTTCTTCCTATTTTTCTTTCAAGTAACCCTTTGTGGAATTCCATCTTAGTGTTGAATTACTTTCTATTCATATCCTTTTATTAGTCCCATTATTAAAAAATTAGTGTTATATCAATGTAATAAATTTTCTAACTCTCATTATTCCATTTATTTGATCAACATTTTATAAATTCATGTTTTAGAATTCAGTTCTTGAATTTCAATCTTTCACATGATAAATTATTTTATCATAAATACCCAAACCCCTTATTTTTATATGTGTAATCACCTTGATGAAAATACAACCTATTTACTCATGTATTTATATGTATAAAATCCAAATATACTTTTCATGGGTTTAAAATGATTTAATGTTAAAGTATTTCAGAACTCATATACTCAATGATTTTCTTTAAAACTCATTTTTATTTTTTATGGGTTATTGATAAAATGTTTTATTATGATCTTTATTCATCACATGAATTAAGAAATATTAATAATTCACCCTAATAGTCATCTAATTCATTGGTTAAAGAATTAATATCTTTAGATGACATGTTTTAGGATTCCTTAGTGAATAACATTAGTAATTATATTTATGACACCTTAGTGATAAACCTTGGTGATATGCTTATGGATGACTAAATTTTAAATTTTAGTCACATTTCCATGTTATACATCAGGTAATTATTTTTATTATCTCATGTTGTTACTTATTTATTATCTATGGTGATTTTTCATATTCCAGTACCTTTTTTATCCCTTACTAGGAATTATGCTCACCCCTTTCTTTTGAAGTATGTCCTCTGGACATGAGATGAAATAAAATTGATTTTAAAGGAACCTATGATGAAAATTTTCAAGTACATTATAAGATTGTTTATGTTATTATTGTATTACATTTCTAATTTTTAAGAATATAAACCATAAAATATCCTATGTGTTATTATGTATTTTACCATGTAATGAAAGATTTAAGTATAAAAAAGAATGAATACCATAGTTGGTATCAGAATAAGGTTTAGTTATTTAAGGAAATTAGGACTTGAAAACTTTACTGATACCCCTAGGGATAAATCTAAATATAGAAAAAACTTCATGGAATTTTTGAAAATTATTAAGTGATTGTTTTACATGTAATTAAATCCATGTTTGGATACTAAAAGTGGATGTGGTTATGACACAGTTGTACCTAGGGGTAATAGCCTTAAAAAAGATACATTAGTCTTGGCTCGATTATCACCTAGTGCATTACAATTGGCTTTATTATAAACCTAGTTTGACAATCCCATGGGATATGTTTGGTTAATAATATTCTTTTTATGATCTATTATGAAGGTTATATAAAAAATTAATTATTATTAGAGTTGATTGATGAATTACAGCCTTAAGCATGTTGTTATGGGATTTAAATTCCCTTTAGAATTAATATATTCCTAAAAGTAACAAATTTCACACTTAGGTTTTATTATTTTAGAAAAATGGATAAAAATAAAATGAGCCACGTAAATTATGAGTTCAATGGATGATGAACTTCCATACATCCTAACATTATGGAATATGTAATTGAAAACCTCATGATAACGATGAACCAGATATCTAAGGTCATAAATAATAACCTAAATCGCATTGAGCATCCATATTCACCATGAAGGTAACAACTTGTATTTGATTCCAACATGTTCCAATGACCTCCTTACTTTATTAGATATTTTGATCCATTAATTTCAAAAAAAAATATTAAATATATTTTTATAATCCATTATTCAGATCAAGATTAAGCCACCTTATAAGTATCCCTCTAAAAAGGAGAATTTGATTAGTGGTGGAAAATAATTAACAACATGAATCTAGGATAGGATATTGATTCTATAGAGTGGGAAGAGTTCACAAGAATATTTTTCAATAAATATTTTCCCCATTCAATGAGAAAAAAATGGAGAAATTATTCTTAGAGCTAAAGCAGAAGCAAAATTAATTTGTGGGAAGCCACAAAATAAAATTTACAATACTTTATCAATGCACCTCTAACTTTTTTATAGATCATAAGGAATTTTTTGATAGGTTATTTGGTGCTATGAGACCACATCTTCGGAGTAATCTAGAAAATCGATACTATTAAATCTATGAGGAGATAGTGAGGAGTGATTTGAAGATTGAAATGGATTTTGGAGATAAATATTGGTGACATATCCTAAATGAAAAGAAGAGAGAAATAGATCCAAACTCAGGGAATAATTTTGATCATGGAGGAGGGGGAAAGTGACTGCAACTTACCACATGAATAAATGTGGGAAGAAAAATTATGGGAACTACTTTATTGGGAGTGTAAAGATCTAAAATTTTAGAAGAGATATTCATATAGCTCAAGACAATTATATTAAGGTGAATCATCAACATCTTAATGAAAATAATAAAGGGAAGATGGTGAAATAAAATCCTAAAGTTTAATGATTCAAGTGTGGAAAACTTATAAACTTTGAAAATAAATGTCCAAATTAGAGGGTAATAGAGGGTAACCATCATAAAACTTAGCATATGCTAGGGGAAAAGGGTATTTCTTTCATAATCACAATAGCTAAAGTAGAGGGTCTAAACAGTGTGTTGAAATGTATACTAATTTTACTCTCAAATATAGAAAGTAATTTATTTGACTCTGGTTATATTCACTCCTTTATTTCATCCATGTTTTCAAATAATGTATATTCAAACACAGAACTTCTAGAAGTAGAGTTATTAGTTAAAACTCTTAGAGGAGTTATCTGAGCATCAATGGTGTATAGAAACTTTAGTATCAACATTGTAAAGTACAATATCATCTCAAATCTAATAGTCATTATTATGGGGGAATTCAAAACTATACCAGGGAAAGACTATATCTAAAAGTATAATTATAAGATAAATTATAGAATCAACAAAATTTATGTTGTCTTGAATAGAAAACAAAGAGTTATTTTCAAATGAGGGATATCCTAGCATGAACTCTATCTAGAAGAACATCTTATAGACTTTTTTATAGAAATGATTGGTAGAGAAAAAGAATAAATAAAATGTCTAAAGTTTGAAATGTCCCAATTATTTTGGAATAAATTGATGCATTTCATGAATAGTTACCTATACCTCCCCTAGAATGAGAGTTAGAGTTCTCCATTGAACTTGTACCTGGATCCAAAAAAATATTGAACACCCCATATAAAATGGGATATATGGAGTTATAATAATTAATGAATAAACTTCCAGATCATTTGGATAAATGTTTTATTTGACCAAGTGTGTATCCTTGGGGATTACATGTTCTCTTTGTGAAAAATAAGGATGGATAAATGTGTATATGCACTGATTAAAGATAACTTAATAAAATCACAGTGATGAAAAAATATCCTCTTCCAAATATTGATGATTTGATTGACCACCTTTATAGTGCTCAATTATTTTCCAAGACGGACCTCTGATTGGGGTATCCTTAATTAAGGGTGAAGGAATAATATATCCCAAAGAATACCTTCTAAATAAGATATGGTCATTATGAGTTTGTTTTTATTCCCTTAGGATAGACAAATAATATGGTTATATTTATGAATTTTATGAATATAGTCCTTAATGATTAACTTGATAAATTTTTTGGGGTCTTTATAGACGATATTTTTATATATTCCAAAAGTCATGAGATACATTAGGATCATCTAAGGTTTGTATTAAAAACTCTAAGGAATCAAATTTTTTTGGTAAATTGAGAAAATGTGAGTTCTAGTTATACAAATTTTCATTCTTAGGGCGCATCATGACCAATGAATAAATCTCATTTGATCTAATCAATATAAAGGTCGTGGAAGAGTGTCTATGTCCTACCATTATAACTGATATTCATGGTTTATTTGGTATAAAAGGATACTATATAAGGTTTGTGAAAAACATTTCATAAATTTCTAATCCACTAACCATGATAACTCGAAATGGATTTAAGTTTATCACAAAAAAGGAGTCTGAAGAAAGTTTCCATGAACTGAAGAAGTGATTGATTAGTTCACCAATAATAACCTTACCTACTAATTGGGAAGGATTTATTATTTATAGTCTTGTATACTTAAAAGGAATTGGATTTTTACTCATACAAAATTAAAGGGTGACTACTTATTCATTGAAATAGTTAAATCCACACGAATAGAACTACCTACTCAAGACCTAGAGTTATATGTAGTCAACTTTGCTCTAAAGATATGGAGACACTACCATTTGGGGGAAAATATGATATTTAAATAGACCAATAAATATTGAAGTTTATATTCACACCAAATGATATCAACATGAATAATTGAATACGGTTAGATCTAATCAAAGACTATGATTTCTCTCTACAATATATTCATAGAAGGTCGAATAAGGTAGTCGATGCTATTAGAAAAAAATAACCAAATACTCTATCCATGATATGGAAAATAAAGACCATATCTTCTTGAATATACTAAGGATGGATAGCATAGAATAAATCCTACCTTCCCCAAATTATTACTCAACCATCTTTCCAATAGAGGATTAATGAGGCATAAATGGAAGATTTGTGGATTCAAAAAAAATATGAATGCGGTAAAGGATGGAAATCTTAATGAGTTCCACATCGATGAAGATGGTGTCATTATATTTGGAACTAAATATTATTATCCTTCATAACCTAAGATAAAGAAGGAGATATTGGGTAATTCACATAGCTCATCTTTCTCAATCCATATTAGAATTACAAAGATGTATCAAGATCTACAAGATCACTTCTGGTGGGATAACATGAATAAGGTGATCACTGAGTATACCTCAACGTATTTAGTATTTCAAAAAGTTACATAAAATTGACATAAGTCCAAGGGGATGATGCAACCATTTATTATACCCATCTTGAAATGGGATAACATCATAATGGAATTTTTACTGGTCTCCCAAATACATCCAAAGGAAACAATATGATATGGGTTATAGTGGATTGACTCACTAAGACTTCCAACTTAATAGTTATTTATGAAAATTTCTCTCTTGATCAAATTTATAAGATATATGTAGAGTAATTTGTGAGGCTATATGGGGTATTGCTTTCAATCATTTTTTATAGTGATCTAAGGTTTAATTCTAAATTCTATAGAATTCTTCAGTATGATCTTAATACTGAGTTGAATTTCAGTATGGCCTATCACCCCCAAGATGATATCTAATCTTAAAAGACCATTCATACACATGATGAAATACTAAGATCTTTTTCAATGGAATTTAAAGGTGTATGTTATCAAAATCTCTCATTATTTATGTTCTCATACAACAACATCTTCCACTTTTGTATTCAAATGGATCCCTATGAAGCACTATATGGGAAGAGATGTATTAATACTACTTATTGGGATGAATTTGGTGGAAAAATATACTTAGACATGATCGTGTGAAAGAGATGATAGATAAATTTAAGCCATCCAATAGTATATAAAAGTTGCTTAGAGTCGGTATAAGCCCTATGTAAACAACCAATGAAGGGACTTCTAGTTCTATTTTAGTGAAAAAATTATTCCTTTGAATATCAACATGGAATAGGTTCATTCATTTTTAATATAAAGTAAAGCTTATACCTAGAAATATTGGTCACATTGAAATCCTTGATCACATTAGAGTAGTGTCCTATCAGCTATAACATCTACCAAATATGGCTCAATTCTATGATGAGTTCCACCTATCTCTCCAAAGGAAGTACATAATGGATCCCTCACATGAACTAAATCCAGAGGTGGTATAACTAGAGTATGAACTATCTTATTAGGAGTGTTCAATGAATATCTTGGACCATAGAGAAAACATTATATGTAATAATACAAATCAACTTAAGTGTTTTGGAAAAACTATAAGCTTAAAGAGGAAATGTGGGACCCAAATGAAACCATGAAACAGAAGTACCCTATCCTATTCTTAAATGATAATATGAGTTAAATTCTGAGGATAAAATTTCAAAGGGGGGGAGAATTTAATAACCCTGAATTTTTTAGTAATATTTGTTTTTTGAATAAATGTGTGTTATATTATATTATATAGTATTATTTAAAAATAGAATATAGTGAAATCAACAACATTTTATTTCATTAATAAAAATAATTACATTATTCCACACCTAAACCCATGAAAATTACAAACATTATATTGGAAACAGAAAATATAAAATAGAAAAACTATAGTGGTAAAATATAGATCACACCAATCTACTAGAAACACCCCTCCCAAAAATAATACAATAGAAAAAAAAATAGGGTATTACTAAACCAATCATCATCTAAAAAATGAAAATACATAACCTTGGGATAAATTATATGTGATATTTAATAAAAGAATAAGGAGGTACTTATAGGAGCTAATGTGACCATTGTAATAGTAATATAACCATTGGAATAGTAATCTGACCATTGGGAATTATAACCTATCTGTAGGGAATAGTAGCCTGAATGTAGGAATAGTAATTTAGACTAAAAATAATAAAATGTGATATAAATACTGTTTATCATGATTAATTTAAGAAAATAAAAAAATAACTCTATAAAATAAATATCCAGATTAAAAAATAATTATTTATTTTAATAAACAAGTACTTCACCCGTGAAATTTCACGAGTCTATAATTATGTATTTAATTTTCCCAAAATAATAAATTTTTTGAAATATGATAATTAATATTCATATTCAACAAATCCAATTCATAAATAAATTTTACCGGCGATTTCAATACTTGTTCAAAATTAATAAAATTTTAAATATATAAAAATAAATATTCTTCAAAAATATTGTAAATGTTAGTGAAATGACAAAAAACATAAATTATTAAAATTTAATGATAAATTGGGGGTTATATAGGTAATTTTACACTACAAGGGATATAATTTTATTATTAAACAATTTTTAGTTTTTGGGATCTAGATATTTCAATATAATTAAATTAAAGAAAATGGACAAATAATGAAATTATTGATTGAAAATTTAATAATTATTCAATATAATTTTTGTTATCACGAGTGGAAGATGAAACATTTAACTTTTTCCCAGTTTAAATAATATTCTTTTCACTAAGTGGTCACTTGGTAGCTTCAATGAGAGTGACTCTTCTTGAATTATGATAATAATAAACCACCAAATAATATTAAAAACAATTAAAGCAATATTACTCTCAATATAAAATTAAAAATAATAAAATTTAAATTTAAATAAGTTGTATTATGAATCAATCATTAAAGTGAAGTGAGAAATGAATATACAGTTCATTAAATACATTGAATAATCCAATGTATTAAATTTACAATTCAATATGACAATAGTAAAAATGAATATACACTTCAAAATCTACATTGAAAAAAGAAAATTTTCAAGTTGAAAATATTGAAAATGAATAAAAATATAAAAAAATACCATGAATTCTAAAATTTTATTATATTTTAAAATGAGATATCCAATAAATATGCTAGATTTAAGGTAATACCAATATATAAAATTCATTACTTATGATTCAACAAGTTAAGAAAATATTGTATACCAAATTTTCTAATGTTTAAAAAATAAAATAATCATAAATTTATCTTTGTATCTGTTCAACATATTTTACACAAGAAGTAAAAGAAAAAT
The DNA here is from genome assembly GCA_963277665.1 of Viscum album. Lineage (NCBI taxonomy): Eukaryota > Viridiplantae > Streptophyta > Magnoliopsida > Santalales > Viscaceae > Viscum > Viscum album. Next base: position 74,466,398 of record OY728127.1, on the reverse strand, counting down.
TCAATATTATTTGGAATATACATATAGTGATTATCTGAATGAAGGAAAAAACAATAAAAATGCATTATTGAGATAATGTTTTAATGGAGAAAACTGATAAAAACATTTCCCCTTATACTAAAAAATAATTTAATGTATTTTTATTAAAGTTTAATTTTACTATGACCACAATTATTTTATAGTTGTAGACTATATGTATGATGATATGTTGTTGATTTTTCTGAAAAATACCAGTAAAGGCTGCATAATTTTTAAAAAAATAATATAAATGAAAAAATTATTTAATTAAAAACAAAATTAACCTATTATATTTTTCAAGAGTCGTTCACATATTAATGTGAAAATGAAAAAGATGCACCATAAAAAGAGATTCACCCAGTGCTATTGTTTTTGTTATATCACTTATGACATCATCCCCCTTGATCTTAGAAACATAAAAATTAAAAGTAATGGTTTAGAATTTTATTAATAGTAAAAAAATAGAAAACAGAAATCTAAAAAATTAATAAGTAATAAAATCAATAATGGGAATTCCAAAAAAAATAAGGTAATCTCATTTTTCATATCTAAATAAATTTCAATGATTAAAACTTTTATGTTAAACATATTTTTCTATAAGAATTACTTATGAAAATAAGACTCCAAACATTAAAAATATGTATGCCTATTTGATACACGTAGGAAGAAAATAGATATATATGGATAGAATGATAACATTATTCCACTACAAATCCATTACCTAACATTATTAATAAAGTAAATTTAAATTATAATGTATGATTCAAACCCATCCACTATAGGAAACATAGAATGTAAAAGAGTTAATACTCATGTAATATAAAAATTAATTGAAATTAAATTTTTTAAAAAACTAATAAAAAAGTGAATAAAATATGCAAGGGTAGAAATGAAAATAATAATTAATGTGAACCATATTACCTCATAAATTCAACAAAATTTACCTTTTTCATATTTTCATGTAAATTACCTGAGGAAATACATTTACCAAAAATATGATAATGGAATTTAAAGAATATATAGTTGAAATTTGAAAGTCAAATTCATTTTAATGTCAAAAATATAATCTAAAATATATTTTTCAAAAGTGCATAACCATTGTAACTTCATTACAATAGTGATGATCTACAGTTTAATCTACCTTCCATTTTTTCTTCCTTGTAATTATCCCAATGTAATAACTATATAGTAAAATTTTTATATATAATCTTGTCATTATAATTAATGATCAAGAGGAGAATGATAGTAAATGAAATCGTTTTGTAAACTGAACATCTATATATACATTAATTCATAGTTACGAATTAGTGTAAATAACGAATGTAAACTTATGAAACTACAATCCCAAATAACTTAAATTATAACAAATGTAATTTAAAAATGTCAGTATTCAAGTTTATAAATTTACATGGATTCAAAAATTATAGTCTATAATGAATCATATAGTTTTTTCTTAAATTCATAACAAAATAAAAATATTGGAATGTGTCGATAGAAAAAAAAATTAGGGAATAATTCAAGAAATAATGGAAAAAGAAATAGGGAATATAAGAATTACTTAGGAATAAAAATCCATCTGTGACAGATTTCAAATAATTTAATAAGGCATAAAATGCAACTATGATAATCAACAATGTGAACATTAAATATTTTATAAAATATGAAAAAGGGAATAATTATTATATTAAAATTAAATGGTGAAGTTAAATTTTAATATATGTAAGTTAGTTTCATATAAAACCCATGATTCAAGGCCATAAAAAAATAAGTATACTAGTAAATGCATAAATCCATAAGCAATCAATTATAAATAGAAATTTTCAATTTATGTGTAAAAAATAGCATATTTATGTAAATATAACAGTTAAAAGAGGGAAAATAGTATTAAATAGTGGGGGATAACAAGTGTTATTCATAGTAGACGCTTTTTAATGAAAACAGAAGGTTACCAATTAACATTGCCAGATTACTTAGTTGGAAACGGGAAATATGATATGGTGAATATAAATTCTGAGTGCTTATAATGTAGAAATTTTGGATGAGTAGGGACTTTATATTAGGGTTTCCCAAAAAAGTATTCTCCAAGAATCAATGAATTGGGGGACTTGTAATGACCAAAAAAATATCCCACGGTGGAAGTGTTTGTTAGTGATTGGGGAACTAATAATATGATGAAAAAGGATATCCATATATTCATATAAATGAAAAATTAGTAAATAAAAATCTATAAATTTGTATATATCTACCAAATTAAGGCATGGTGAGGATAATAAAGTTACCAAATGATGGTTTCAGAATGAACATGAAGGTAGGAAGAGGTCTGTTAAATATTTTTCATCAGTATGATAGTAAGTGATGAATTATTGTTACAGAATACACCAACTGAGGCAAGAAGACGTTTAATGAATCTTTCATATCTAGTTGAGGGAAACATATGATTGATCTATAAGGGAGTATATTAATGAATAATGTAGTTCCATGATAGAATAAACATATATATATATATAGCCTTTCCTATTTTGGAAACCCATGTGAGAGACTCACCAAAACCTGATGAGGAACAAAGGCTGGTAGACGGGGGCTGAGGACGAAGAGGAGAAGCTATAGTTGAGGCAAGGAGATATATTTATAATTTGAGGTAAAATTTTGTATTTGTAGAGGATTGAAACATCAAAGAGTTCATTCAAGAGTTTCCTAGAGTGTAATAGATAATTAAGGGTGGTGAGGGAGTGGAACGTCAATCATGAAGGAGAAGTGGTAGGTGTGGAAGCGGGACATTGAGAAGGCAGAAGAGGTGGGAATCATAGGGGCAATGGGAACCCTAGGGTGGTGGGAATGGAAACACAAGAGAGATCCTGTTGTATTAGAGGAAATTAGGTAGGCTTAAAATTTTTTAGGGAAAACAAAGCACCACATTACGAAAAGTCTATAAAGGAAAAGGTAACTTTTAAATATATAATAGATTTTATCTAAATGTATTTCAAAAAAATCATGATTTTTATATTAAAAACTAAATTACCTATGTTATAAAAAAAATTTGACAAATTTTTTTTTAAATTTTTAATAAACATGCTGAAATTTTACAAGGGTGATTTTTCAATAATTTTCTAAAATTATTCCAATTTTTTGAATAGTAAAAATACTTCTTTTTGAAATACCGCACATTTTATGACATAATGATGAAGAAATAATGACTTAATAAATTTGGAATTGGTTATTTCATAAAAAAAATATTAATAATAAAAATCGATAATTTAACAACATTAAACAGACTTTCAAAACATAAAAAACATTTTTCAAAGTTTAGAGTCAAAAGTATTTCTTTAAAATCACAATTTTTATTTTTTCCACATTCCTTTGGATTAAACTAATAAATTTTGATTATAAGGTGTTTTAAAGTCTTAAAATTTTGTTATTTAATTCATTTATTTTTCATAATTTCAGAAATGTTACTATTTATAGGTTTACCTTGATATTATATTTTATTCAATTTTTTATTTTAAAAATACCACTCTCTTTCAGTATAAATAACCCATCTCCCTCCCCATGAAAACCTACTCCTCCCACACTTACCAAATATAAACCTCTACCCAAATACCATCTCTAAAGACCCATATAATTCTTAGGGTAGTTCTATATAAAACCAACTCCATGCATAAATGGAGTTTAGTGTCGTATAATATAAGAAACACTGAGAAAATAGTAATTTTTTATCAACTCTTCCCTCATTTTCTTCCACTTTTTCGATATAAATTTCCAACCCAAATCTTCTACGGTTAATTAATTTGTATGATAAAATTAAATTAATTATTTTAACCTAGTTTAATTATTTAATTTACAAAATATTCAAATGTCATAATTCTCTTTTCCCTATTCTTAACAATGTCCCGCTAGCGGTCGGTTAACCAACCATGAATACATTGCTAAATATCGCCACATAAAAACTAATATGTATGTTTATAATAAATTATTTATAATATAAAATGAATAAATATAAGTATTTATAATATTTTTCAGTTAATATTAATAATTTATAAATTTAAATTAAGCAATACTATTAAATCAAAGAAAGATGGAAAATTTTAATGAAAATATCATATCAAAACGTTTCACCAAAACGATGGAAATTAAAAAACATAATCCAATGATTATAAATTAAAAATAGTGAAAAACTGAACATAATTAAATTCTATTTTAATGTTTTAATAAACATAAGTCTATTATTCAAGAGGGGAAAAAATGATGAAATAAAGTTGGATTTAAGGTAAGGGGTTTTTTTCTTCCTCTTTTCCAATCAAGTACCCCTTTTATAGTATGTTATCTAAGTGATGAATTAATTTATTTTCATACCATTTATACAATCACATTACTAAAAAACTAGTTTTTTATCGATGTTAGAACTTCTCTTCCTCCCATTATTCTATTTATTTAGTCCACATTTTATTTTGTCATGACGCCGAATTGATTTCTAGAATTTATCACTTTCACATGTGAAACTATTATATCAAAATATCCCAAACCACTTCTTTATCCATGGGTATTCACCTTGATTTAAAAATAACTTATTTATTTCATTATTTAATTGTATGAAATCCATATTTCCTTTTTATGGGTTAAAAATGATGTAATGGTCAAGTCTTTAAGAACTTATATACTCGATAATTTTCTATGAAACCCATTCATTATTTTCAATAGGTTATTCTAGAAATGTTTTGTTATGTTATTTATAGCTCAAATGAATTAAAATCTATAAAGGGTATGCCCTGATAACACTATAATTCATTGGGTAAATAATTAATCTCTATAGATGACATGTTTTATGATACCTTTGTGAATAACCTTGGTAATTATGATTTATGACACCTTGATGACAAACCTTCATGATATTATTATGAATTTTTGTATTTTATGTCATAGAAACATTTCAATGTTATGTAACATGTACTTATGATTATTATATCATGTTATGACTCATTTATTAATCATAATGGCCATTCATACTCCATTACCTGTGTTTATCCCTTACTAGACTTTATTCTCTCCCCTTTCCTTTGATGTAGGTCCCCAGGATATGAGATGTTGTAAAAGTAGCATCAAATGAACCTATGAAGAATATTTTCAAGTGGATTGGAATATTTTTTTGTTATTTATTTGTAACATTTCTAATTTCCATGAAACTAAACCTTAAAATATCCTATTTTTTTATTAAGTGTTGTACCTCATAATGAAATATTTAGGTATTAAAAATGAGGAATATCATAGTTGGTATCAGAAAATAGTTTAGTTATTTTTATAAATTGGTATTAGAAAAATTTAGTAAGAACCCTGGGGATATTATATATAGAAAAAACTTCCCGTAATTTTGGTGAAGTATTAAGTGTGTGCTTTCCAAGCAATTAAATCTCTTTCTAGATACTACAAGTGGATATAGATTTAGCATAGTTGTACCTTTGGGTAATAACCAAAAAATGGTGAATTTCACTTGTATTAATTTTCACTCAGTGCATGACTGTGTTTCATATTGTACACCTAGTTTGACACTCCTAGGTTATATGTTTGGTTAATCACATTCTTTTTATGAACCATTATTATAAATATATAGAAAATGTGATTTCTATTAGAGGAAATGTTTTATTCTATCAAGTGTGTCTCCTTAGGGATCACATGTTGTATTTTTGAAGAAGAAGTATTGATAAATGTGGTTATTCATTGATTATAAATAACCTAATGCGATTATAGTAAATAAAAAATATCCTCTTCCTAGGATTGATGATTTACTTGTCCAACTTTGTGGTGTTTAATTATTTTCCAATATTGACCTCTAATGGGGGGTAACATAAGTTATGGGTGAAGAAAGAAGATATTCTAAAGACCACCTTCCAAATAATTTATAGTCATTACAAGTTTTTTTATGACCTTTATCTTGAAAAATTCCTCTACAATATTTATGTATTTGATGAGTAGACTCATTAAAGATTACCTTAATAAATTTTTGGTGGTATTTATTGATGATATTCTAATATATTCCGAAATTCATGAGGATCATGAGGATAATCTAAGTTTCATATTAAAAACTATAATGAATGATAATTTTTTTGTTAAATTCATAAAATGTGAGTTCTTGTTACAATAAGTTTGATTCTTAGGGCACATCATGTCCAGTTAAGTAATCTCAATTGATCCCATAGAGATAAATTCCATGGAAGAGTGTACATGTCCTACTACAATAACTGATATTTATAGTCTCCTTAATCTATAATTATACTATAGAATATTTTTTAAAAACATTTCACAGGTTACTAATCAACTAACAAATTCAACTCAAAAGGTAGTTAATTTTATCTTGACAAAGGAGTGTAAATAAAGTTTCTATGAATTAAAGAAGTGATTGGTTAGTGCACCTATACTAACTTTTTCTCCCAATGGGGAAGGATTTTTTATTTATAATAATACATCCTTAAAATGACTTGGATGTGTACTTGTGAAATATTACAAGGTGATTTCTCATGCATCGTGATAGTTAAATCCCAATGAACAAAATTATCCTAATCATGACCCGGAGTTAGCTGAAGTCATATTTTCCCTATAGATATGGAGACACTAACTTTATAAGGAAATTTGGTATATAAACGGGCCATAAAATTTTGAAGTATATATTCACACTGAAGGAGTTAAACATGAATTAGTGAATATATTTAGATCTAATTAAAGACTATTATTTTTCTATTCACTACTATCCTATAAGGGATAATAAAGTAGTTAATGATCTTAGTAGAAAAGAACCTGGTACTCTATCCATGATGTGGATTGAAAAAGACCCTATCTTATTAGATATACTAAGGATGGACTTAGAAATTATAATAGTAGGTAATACATCCTTCCTTTCCCAAATTACTTTCCAGCTATCTTTCCAAGGGAGGATTAGGGAGCCACAAAAGGATGATCTGCAGAATCAAAATACGGTGAAAGTAGTAAAAGAGGGAAATCTTCAAGATTTATATATTATTTAATATGGTGTCATTAAATTTGGAACTATACTTTATGTTCCTTAATCACCTAAGATAAATAATAAGATATTGGGTAATACACAAAGATTATCTTTCTCCAGTCATCCTGGAAGTACTAAGATGTATCGAGATCTTTGAGAGTACTTGTGGAGGGATAGCATGAAGAATGAGATCACTGAGTATACCTCAAAGTTATTGGTATGTGAGCAAGTTAATGTAGATTGAAATAAGTCCAAGGGGATGATATAACCATTACCTATACCAAAGTAGAAATTGGAGAAAGCCACTATTTAATTTTTTACTAGTATCCCTAAGACATCTAAAGAAAATAATGTGATATGGGTTGTGGTGGATTGACTCACTAAAACTACCCACTTCATCTATATTTGAGAATATTTCTCTCTTAGTCAATATTATAAGATATATGGAAAGGAATTGGTGAGGATGTATGGGGTACTACTTTTAATAATTTTTTATCATGATCCAAGTTTCACTTCCAAATTATAGAGAATTATTTATTATTATTTAAATACTGAGTTAAATTTCAGTATGACTTATCACCCCCAAACTTATGGAAAATCTAATAAGACCGTTAATAAACTCAAATTCATGTTAATAGCTTTCTCAATGGAATTTAATGGTGAATGTGATAAATATATCACATTATTTGAGTTCTCATACAACACCATATTTCACTATAGTATTCAAATAGATCCATATAAAGCACTATAGGTGAAGTGATAGAGATTTCCTACTTATTGGGATGAATTTGGTGAATAAAAGATACTTAGAACCTATCTTATGAAATAGATAACAGAAGTTTCAATCCATCCAATAGCATATAAAATCTTCTCAGAGTCGAAAGAATAGCTATGTTGACAACCATCGAAGGGACTTTGATTTTAATGTTTGAGTTAAAGTATTCCGAGAAATATCACCAACGAAGAGAGTCATGCAGTTTAGAAATAAAGGAAATCTTATCCTTAGGAACATTTTCCCCTTTTAGATCCTTGATCACATAGGATCAGTGGCCTATCAGCTATAAATTCCACCAAACTTGGCTTAATTTTATGATGTGTTCCACCTATCTCTCTTGAGGAAGTACATTACTGATCCCTCGCATGTACTGAATCTATAGGCGGTACAAATTTTTAATGACATATCTTACAAGGAGAATCCGATGAATATCTTGAACCATGGATAAAATTTATATGAAATAAGAAAAATCACCTTATCAAAGTGTTGTGGTGAAACCATAAGTATGAAGAGGAAATGTGAGAACAAAATTAAATAATGAAATAGAAGTACCCTCACCTATTCTCAACTAATAATATGTGCTGAAATTTCAGGGGTGAAATTTTTAAAAGGGGGTAAAATTGTAATGAACCATATTTTATAAGTAATATCTATTTCCTACCTAAATGTGTGTTATATTATATTATATTATATAGTATTATACAATAACATTACATAGTGAAATCAAAAACGGTTTATTTCATTAAAAAAATCGGTATATTATTCTGCTACTAAACACATGAAAATTATAAACATTACAATGGTACAAAAAATATAAAATAAAAAACTATATTGGGAAGATAAGGACCACCCTGATCTTCCAGAATCATCCCTCCCATGAACAACACTATAGAAAATAAAAAAATATTTGTAAACCAATCATCATCTTAGATAATGAAAATATAGAACCTTAGGATGAATTATAGTTAATTATTAATAAAATAGTGAGTATTTATTTATAGGATGTAATGTGACTATTGTAATAGTAATATGACCATTGGAATAGTAACCTGACCATTGGGAATAATAACCTAATAGTTGGGAAAAGTAACCTAACTATTGGAAAAATTAATATGAACATTGGTAGAGTAATTTAACCTCAAAATAATAAAATGTGATAGAACTAATATTTATAATGATTAATTTAAGAAAATATAAATATTATAACACCATAAAATAAATATCAAGATTAAAAATATAAGAATTCTTTTTAACAAACTGTATTTTAATGTATTTTACAAAAATAATAAATTTATATTAAAATTTAAAATTACCTATGTTAGAAAATTATTTTCATAAAATTAATTTCATATTTGTAATTATCATGTTCAAATTTTGCATGGGTTCTTTTTTTGATAATTTTCTGAAATACTTCAATTTTTATATGAATAGTAAAAATGCATTTTCTTGAAATAATGTGCATTTTATAACATAATGATGATGCAGTAATGACTTCATAAATGTTGAAATTTTTATTTCAATCCTGAAATAAATTTAACAATATAAATTTATCATTTAAAAACATTAAACTAAATTTCTAAACCAAAAAATCATTTTCCAAATTCTCAAGTCAAAAGTATTTCATTCAAATGACATATTTTCGTTTTTTCTACTTTAATTTGGATTAAAATAATAAATTAGACTAATAAGGTATTATAAAGTATTAAAATAACGTTATTTAATTCATATATATTTCATAATTTCAAAAAAATTATTCAAAGTTTTACTGAGATATTATTTTTTTATTCAATTTTTTATTCTAAAAATTCCACTCTCCTCAAGTATAAATAAACCCTCCCCCTCCCCTTGGAAAACCAATCCAATCGTACTTACCAAGTCCAAACCTCTAACAAAATCCCCTCTCTCAATCCCCTTATAATTATTAGGGCTTTTTTGGAGAAAACCAACTCCAAGCATCAAGGGATTTTTAGTGTTGTATAAGAGAAGCAACACTGACAAAATAGTAAGTTTTTATCAACTCTTCCATCATTTAGTACCATTTTTCTCTATCACTTTAAAAACCAAATATTATATGGTTATTTAATCAGTATAATATAATTGCATTAATGATTTTAACATACTATAATTATTTAATTTAAGACATATTTAAGAGATATACTTCTATTTTCACCATTCTTGACAATGTCCCGTCAAAGGTCGGTTAATCGCCCGCAATAACATTGCCAACTCTCTATGTATCACAAATATTATGGATGTTTATAATAAATTATTTATAATATAAAATGTATGAATATAAATATTTATAATCTTATTGAGTTAATATTAACAATTTATAAATATCAATTAAGTAAGACCATTGAATCAATGAAAGATAGGAATTTTTAAGGAAATATCATATAGAATATTTCACCTTAAATAATGGGAATTAAAAAATATTATCCAGTGATTATAATTTATAAATAGTATAATAATAAGAATAATTAACTTCTAGTTTGATGATTTAATAAACCTAAGTATATTTTTTAGTAGGCACAAAATTGATGAAATAAATTGTGATTTAAGGTAATAAATTTATTTGCTTCCTATTTTCTATTCAATGGTCCATTTTTGGTTTGTTATATATGTGATAAATTAATTTATTTTCATACCATTTTATTATCCCATTACTACAAAATTAGTATTTTATCAATGGTAAACCATATCTCCCTCCAATTATTCTATTTCTTTAATAAAAATTTTATACCATCATGATGTCGAATTCATTTCATGAATTTTTCTCTTTCGCGTGAGAAATTATTGTATCATAAATACCAAAATTGCCTACTTATACATGGGTATTCACCTTGATATAAATATAAATTATTTATTCAGGGATTTATATGTATGAAATTCAAATTTCCTTTTCATGGGATAAAAATGATGTAATGGTTAAGTCTTTAAGTAATTATATATCCAATAATTTTCTATAAAAATTGTTCTTTATTTTCAATGGGTTGTTGACAAAAAAAATATTATGATATTTGTATATCACATGAATTAAGACATATGAATGGTGTACCCCTATAGAACTCTAATGATTTTGGTAAATAATTAATCTCTAAAGATGACATGTTTTTATATTCCTTGGTGAATAACCATCATAATTATTATTTGCAACACCTTGGTGATAAACCTTGTTGATATTCTTATGAATTTATAAATTTTTATAGTATCTACATTTAAATGTTATATATAATTTACTTATGATTATTATATCATGTTATGACACATTTTTTATCAGTGATGATCATTCATGTTCCATTTCATTTTTTATCAATTATTGTGATTTATTCTCGCCCCTTTATTTTGATGAAAGTCCCTAATATATGAGATGCCGTAAAATTAACTTATATTAAAATTATGAATAATATTTTCAAGTGAATTAGAATATTTTATATGTTATTTATGTATTATATTTATAAATTAGAAGAAACTAAACTCTAAAATATCATGTGTGTTATTAAGAGTTGTATTGTGTGATGAAATCATTATGTATTAAAAAGGAAAGATTACATAATACAGGTGGTTGAAGAACTTACTTGGGAATCAAGAGTAATGTTAAGGGACTTTGGTAACTCAAATATCTTTCTTTGAGTTATGAATTCTCTTTTAAACTTTGACCTTAAGTGTTCCCTATATTCAATGATCTCCTTTTATATATGGTGTCCAATTTTATCAATCTAGGGATAATGAGTTCTAAATTCAAATCCCCTTCTAGGAATGATTTTATTTTATATATAATTATAGTATGTTTTGAATAATTTTCACCCTATTATGTGTTGATTTCTCTTAATTGGATCTTTTTTTCGAGTCCAAGTTTTTATTTACTGCCAATGTTCTCCATTCTTATTTTGGAATAAAAATATTTAATAATTCATGTGATCTGCATACTTTCCTTTAAAAAATTTAAAGATAGTATTTGTTAATATATTTAATGATTCGGGTTCTATTTTCCTATTTATCTCAAAATAGACATATCTTCCATAGTGTTATATTTTATACAATCACCCTATAAATGATTTTATAAAGTTCATATTATGAGTTATTGAATTTGGTATCAATTGATCTATTTTATGTGGTTTTTTATATGATACCTTCTGAAATGAAATGTGAAAGTAATTATTATTCCTCAGTTTTAATAATGTGAGGATTGGTTTCTTTCTTATATAAAATATATGTTTAGTTAATCTTTAAGTGATGTATGGGACCTATTATCCATCTAATGCATTGGTTAAGTCTTTACACCTCATGATATAATGGTGAAAAAAATAATGATGTTCAATCCAAAATGGGAAAAAAGTTGTAATGCCTAGTTCAGCATAGGAAATGGTTGGTGATACCAGATCAATTATGGGAAATATATAGTGACGACTAATCAACAATGCCATGTTTCTACAGTTATGTTGGTGGACACTCCTTTAATTTTTTATTATGTTATGCTCCTTGAATCATGATTTAATTTAAGTCTCATGTTTTCCCAAACTTTATTCCATGTTATATGTTTAATCACATGGGATTACTTTTTCTCTTTTTAATACGTATAAACAATTTTTATGATTCCATTTTCTTTTAATCAGATATTTCCCACCTTTTTATGTTTTCTTATATGTTTTTTATCTCACCCTAGGAAAAATGTAAATATTTTTATTTATCCCTTATTGGGTGTTTGAGATAAGTCCTTTCTTATTTTTTTCATTTCCCAATGCATGAGGATGGGTTTAACATGGGAGATATTTATAATAAGACTTGATATGATGAAATTATTTGGAAACATTCACAAGCACTGTAAAATAATTTTCTCAATAAACCTATAGATTCTCTAGATATTAAGTTTATTGTGTAATGCAATATTTTAATTATGAAACTATTATATAATAAAGGCATGGTTATTTTGGTTCACCTAATTTGGTGTCATAGGGAAGGTTTAGTTACTTTTTTAGATTATCTTAGTTTCTATTTGATGATTCTAAGGAACTATTTTTGTACCACAGAGAGGTGGATTCAATCAGTGGAAAAATATTTTTATGAATTCCCCTTCTTAATCCAACCTCAACAACCTTTTTATGTTCAAAATCCACTCAATATAGTCTCATATTGTCACCTTGTATATAAATATGATGAAAGGTGTGCACACATAAATTTATGTGGTTTGGATCCAAATCCAACTCCATTCAATGTTGGTTATTCCCCCCACTATGGATTCACCACTATCTCCAAAAAAATAACATATAGAATATGATGTGTTCCACCAATTCTAGAATCCTTTAGAAGATATAACTCTTTATAATAATGAATATCCAATAAATAAATATGTTCTTTTTCTCCTCAGTTTCACTTGCATCACTTGAGAATATAATCTCCCTCCATTAATATATGGATCAAAAAACCTTGCACTTATAATTATTCAAGATCTTCAATAGTTGATGATGATACTCATCTTGTTGGTATTGAAACTTTAACTAGATTAAGAATGATCTAGATCATCAATATTATGAATACTCAGGAAGTAGTTTGTATACTTTGATAAATGGTCTCCTGGACTCATACTAAATTCCCTTATCTTCTAAGTTTTCTCACTTCCCTTGATTTTATTTTTATTATCACTATTATCACATCTATATAGAAAATTGTCATATTATATTTCATATAACCCTTGTTTGATTTTGACTTTCAAATTAAAATTAAAACATTCATATTCCTTTAACCACTACTTTAGTAAACCTTGGATCATATCTAAATTTATCTTCATCATCCAATTAAGAATAGTAGTTAGAATATACTGGAATAGACACTAAATTCCTCAAATAAATCCCAGTCATCGTGGTTGTTAAGACTGGCAAAAAATTTCCTAGAAAATCACCTCTATGGTGTGGAATAATCTATTATGGTGTGAGGTTATAGTTAAAACCAATTATATTTTAACTATTCTAACATATTATGATGTATTCAATATCATTTTTGTAGAGGTATTTAAAATTCTAGTAGTATGGAAACTAAATTATACTCCCTTGTCATGTGATCCATGCATTGTGGTGTAGTTCTTCACATTTTCTCATTACTTTGGAATGGAATTTTAGTTATGGAATTGTGGTATCAGATTATCCAAAACCACTTGAAATACATGTTCTAATTAATTTTAGAATATAATGTCACTATGGTGTGGAGGACCCTGATTTTCTAGGGCCACTAAAATCTAGTCCTAAATTGCATTATAGTGTGAGTGTGGTTCTATAGTGCGGATACATCAATTCAATTATTCTTAGATCACAACCAGTTTCAATGCATCGTAGAGACCTTTTATTGAGCCTCCCCAATATTCTAGTCACTCACTCTACAGAATGAGTTCTTTTGGTCAATTTTTCATCCCATTTCCTATTTTAGCATCTCCGAAATATGAAAAATATATTACGGTGAAATTCGTATTTATTCTACATTTCCACTGCATGGTATACAAATTATGGCATAGTATCTAACTTTATCTTCCTACTTTAATAATGGTATCCCTTTCCATGATATTTTATCACTAGAAACTAGTTCAGGAATTCATTTAATTTCTTATGTCAACATGATCAGAATATTCATTCAATATCTAATATTTGTCTTCTCTTTAAGTTCTTCTTTAATATATTAACATCAATAAATATCTTATCTTATTGACATCAAATACAACTCACAAAGTGATCTCAACAATATCCCACTTTTTATTTACTAGAAATTCCCTTATCAATTATATTCCAATATGTATGCCTCAAAGAATAAATTATTCTCTCCCTTATTGACATTTAAATGAAATGTGATAATTTGGGAAAACATATCACCTCATATTTCTTTTACTCCATTTGGATGTTTTAAAGGAAGGGATAATATCACATGGATCCTTTGAAAAGAACCATTTATTAATCCACTATAATTATATGTGGGATAACATATTATAGAAAAAAAATAGGTTCAATCAAGTTTATCTAAGTTATCCATAATAACTAATCATTTGAAAAAATACTTAGAATTTTAATACAGGGGATGCTCAAAATATATTTAAAAAAAAATATTGATCCTGCACAAACTTAAATAAACACATCCAAAAAATTCATGTGAAATTCATAAAAACCCTATTTCCCTCATCCTTTCAACAAAAAACACTTCCTCATGAAAAATATATTGAATATATTCATAATAATGGAGTATAAGTATAATTATCATACCCCAATTAAAGATTTCATAGTGTTGACTATATTTTGAAGAATCTTTGCATGATAGCTTCTTCCAAAAAAATTATCCCCCTCAAGGGATTAACTTATTACTCTTCACCATGGAGTAGTAATACATTTAAAACACATCCTATTTTATGTCCATACATGAAATCATTAAACATATCTTTTAATTCCCTATGATTTTCCATAAAAATACAAGAATGATAGAGAATAAAGAGATACTTATTTGTGTCTCAGAGGCAACATCCAGGATAAGAATTTTCTATCAAACTTGTCTTCTTCTTCCTCATGGTCTCATTATATTTATTTATACAAATGGTCATAATAGTTTTCTTACATAATTTCTTCTCTGAAACAAATTTCACATGTAGAACAATTTTCTCCTCTATAGAGGACTTCTCATGTTACAAACCGGATCTGGTTGCCACTATTATCAGCACCAAATCTAGCCGATGACAAGGTATGAAGGGCATTATATATCCCAATGGGAAGGAACAAGTTCTCATGTATCAATAAATCTGGTTTGGGAACAATTTACCTGAGTATAAAAGCATAAAACATTAAAAACAACTAATAATAAGAATGTGAGATTTCCATGCCAAATAAGACTTAATAAAAAATCAGAACTGAATACATGGTTCTAAATAAGGTACAAGATATCCAAAAATAAATAAAAATATCATCAAAATATCCACTAATACTCCACACAACAAAGTGTCATCACCCTTGAGCCACCTCCACGACACTGCACCATAGGAGGGGACTAACAACCCGAACCGCCTTCACCCAAAGACATTCCTTTACCTGATTCAAACATAACCAAGTATACTTACACTCAAGGGGTGTAAGTAGGGTGTGGGAGAAATCCCAATAGGATACCACCCAAATATTCCAAAGAGTATGCAATACAAGGTGAAAAAGCAAGCAGTTTTAATATGAAAGAAAAGCGGTGATAAATTCCAAGAAATGCAACTTTCAATTAAAAATTGTTTCAAACTAAAACTTTCAGAATGTAAAAAAAATTAATAAGACATTTTAGAAACTATAAATTACAGCCAAACACACTTTAATACAAGGGTAAATACCACAAATCCAATGAGCACCAAAACCATGAACACCCTTAGGCAACTAGATAGTCTCAGGCCCTATGCACCTCGTACCTCAGTTTAAAGTATCCAAGTCACAATCATTTCCCATGCATGAGACACTAGAATGTAACATACCCATAACCTAATGGTCCCCAAACATAATCTAAATATTTTAGTTAGAGTTTTCATTATCCATTTTCTCAGTGAAACAGGGACACAACCCATCCGATTCACAAGCCATACTAGTACATATCCGCCCACCTAGGTACCTGGGCTTCCCCCTTTGTGCTCAAACAATTTCAGAAATAAAAACACATCCCTTTCAAATAAAAACACCACTAATGGTAATATAAAAACAATAAAGTAGTTGCACATTCATTATACCACTTAAAACACACAACAAATCATTTTGATTTTTAATAAACAACTTCTCAAAATCTTGTCTTGTATTGCACCCAAAACACTTTAAAATATCCACTTTGCACAACATTTGCATACTCAAAAGTCACCAAAATATAAATTTCATCCCAAAAAAATTCAATTAAACCAAAAAATAAATTTTAGTGCAGCCCAGTATGATTTAAGAAGTGATACTATAGTAAAACCTCCATTTTCACACAATACGACACTTAAAAATTCATGTGTTTCACAAACACTGTTAAAACTGATTTTCACAATAGCAACCAAAAGGTATAAATATTCAAAAAAGTTTTTAAAGCCCTAATATATTTCAAAAAATCAACTAAACAATTATATTTTATCCCCAAATGAATCAATATAATATTTCCTTGAAGAACCCCCAATTTCACATAAAAATGGAACTAAAAATGCATTTTCCTTACAAATACCACCAAAACCAATTTTTGAAGCACTAATAAAATTATATAAACATGAAAAAACTAAAAGCAAACAAATATAACTCACAAAGATTGAATAAACATTGGAATCACCTACCAAATTAGTTAAAACCTCGAATCCTTTGTGTGAAAACTGAAACACACCACTATCGCACCTCAAGGAGGGTATATCAATCCTAAAAACAGAATATTGGACCAAGAAAACCAAAGGTTAAACACTTTGTTAGAAACCCTACCATTTGGTCATTTGGGACCTCAAGAAAAATTGGAAGAAACATCATGGAAAGGGGAGGAACTAATAGGGGAAGAAACTTTCTTGAGATATCTTGAAGAAATATCACACAATACACAAGTAGATGAATTTCCAAATAGAAAAAAAAATTAAAGTGAGGATCGAAAAAGAATGAAGAGGTCATTTAGGAACTGGATTGGGGGAAAAGAGTGGTAAATGAAGGAGTTATGAAGGAATGAAATTACCTCTTCAAATATGTACGATTTGAGAAACCCTATGAATTTCTTCCATAATTCGTGATGCATACGAGTTCCAAATATGAGGAAAGGGTAATTGGGTATTTACTAGGGATGTTGGATTCTAGTGGGAGGTAGAATCACTAAAAAAGAGTAAAAACAGAATATGTTATTAAATAAACAAAATTTGTTTCTAAAACTGGAAATGGGATTCCGGGATGGCTCAATTATTTAATTAAAAACCAAACTGCACCATGATTATGGATTCTTAAAGGGTCAAAATTAATATGGTTGTAACACCCCAAGCTTTCACGATACGCTTCTCTTTCAATAATGCAATATCTTGCATTGTACACAACTTCGAGATTCTAACACACCACAACCAATCAAACTAGCCATTATGAATAGTAATGCCCAGTTTTTGAAATTATAAAAATTTTATATTCCAAAATGGACTTCATTTTTGTATTTGGAATATTGAAATTATCCTAAGTTGAATTTTTTATAAGTTTCTGAGAACTTCCAATTTTCTATGAAAAGAGAAAATACTTAAACAAACTTTTTTAATCAAAATAATTTATAGTGATAAATTATACTATTGAGTGGTTTTAAATTATAATTAGAATATATTTTTATAATTTTATCCAGTGGTGGTCATTAGAATTAATTCCACTTTGAAATTGGACATAAACAATTGCCAATCTTTTGATATATATTGCTTCTTAAAAACACGCTATTTGTTGTGACAGCGGGAATTAATTATTAAATTAATAAAATAAACTTATATGTTTTTAATTTTTGTAAAATAGACATCATTTTTGAATTAGGAATATCAAATATAGCTTAGGGTGAATTTTTGGTATTTTTCTGAAAAACTTCAATTTTTGATGAATAGTGAAACCACTAAGTGGTAGTTTAAAAACTAATTTTTCGTGTAAATTAAACATTACCACTTATGTGATTTGATTTTTAAAAATCCGACATAAATGGTTGTCATTATGAAGAAAAATTTTGTTCAATTGGATTAAAATAATTTTTTGGTGAATAGTAACTTTTAAGTTTAATTAATCGCGATTAAAGGTAATTAGTGAAATTTAAGGTAAAAATGATATTATAAAAATAATAAAATATCTTGAAACTTGTCCTACCCTTATTGGATGATTCATGTCTGACCAAGACAATCCATGGGTCAACTTGGGGACCCCATGGATCCACTTGGGTAAGAAAATGACATTAATAACTTTTTATTTAAAGTAAAAATAAAATTGTCACAAACATGTGTTGTTTTACTAAAACAATTATCACATGGGGTTACATAAGTTAAATTTTTGACTATAAATATTAATTGTAAATATAAAAATTTTCCTACATCATGGTAATTTTTTTATAATTTTTAGACATTAAATAAATTAAATTTTTTATGACACCATGATGATGCAGCGATTACCTCATTAATTAACGATTTAAATAAAATGAAAAGATAATATAAAATATAAGACTTACACTTGTCAAAAACCTATTGGATGGGTATATTTATAACCCTTATCACCTTATCCTTGAAATATATAATTTTGGGACCTTTGAAATCTGAAAAGCACTTCAAAATAATGTAACATTTCATGACTTTCCAAGAGTGCCCCTCCTCTCCTCTTATAAAAGGCCCCCACCTCTACCACCTTATTCACACCTTCAAGCCATTTGTCTCGGCCAAAATCTGCCAAAATACTCTCTCAAATTCTCTCTCTTACTCCTAGAAGCCTCACTTTGGGCAGAAGTCTTCCCAAGGAAGCCTTTGGCTCAAATCAAAAAGAGTTACCCGATTTTAAGGTAATGTCTTCTCTTATGTTCTTTTGTTTTATTTTGCTTCTCCAACCCCTTAAAATATTTTTATTCCGTTATTTTGTAACAACACCAGTATATTAAATATACTAGGATTTTTTTATGAGAAGGATTTTATTTACACTTACACACACCTTCGTCTAATGGTTAAAGAACATATTGTTTCTGTGGGTGGCGAAATACTGCCTCACGAAATGATGATTGTTCAATATTCTTTTAACACCTCTAATGGTTCCCATTTTAATGAAACTATTTTCATATATGATATATATATTATGTTTATGTTTTCATTATTCTTCTGTATTTTTGATTTATGTCATACCTTTATGATTTCCATTATGGGTAAACGCGATAATTTCATTTTAGGAAGTGTGGACTACCGCCCCCTCAAAGTGATTTGAATCGTTAATGCCATATGTGGGACGTATAAAGGATGGAGTAAATGATATTATATATTATATTATACTGGAATTATAATATACCTTTATATCATTATGACTTAATTCCATTAAATAAGAAATAGAAATGAAAGTAGCCTTGATGCGTACGTACGGCTTACCATCTCCATAAACGGAGCATTTCATTTCTTAACTCTAAATATTATACAATATTATAAATGCATGTATATACTGGATATATATGATATATATGATATCTACATAATTAATATAATATTAAATATAATGGATATTCTACCACATAAATAACTTGTAATTATAATAAGTTTATTGTTGACTCAAGTACCAAAGATCGACAAAACGACCGTTATTAACATAAATAATTACATAATGTTCATAACATGGTAACAAGTGATATAAAAGGAATAATGAACTTGAAAATTGTTCTTAAGAACATAGAAATTAACTCTAGTTTATTATTTAGGAGATTAAAGAATGATTGAGTCAATTCCGACACGAGGTAAGGGAACTTCTTAACCCAATTTCTATTCTTTGGGTTAATCTCCTAATTTCAAATTATGTCATGATATTATTACATCCTATCTTGTATTTATAATTTATTTATGTGTACATATAGTGAATACACATAATATATCTATTTTATTTAAAAAAATGATCTTTGTAAGGACTTCATCTCAATCTCCTTTCATTGAGGCATATTTTGTTTTATACACAACTTTCTTTTATATTGTGTATAAAACCCTTTGACTTTTATATTTATTCAAAAGCAATATTTTTATATGAAGTGTTTTACTAAACAAAAAAAATGAATGTTTTTTTTGTTGTACGTATGCGGCGACAACTACTTCTCCGCCGCCGTGACCATTATTTGAGTTTCAGCTTCCTCTACAAGCCATAATTTTTTTAAATGAAAAAAAAATACCATGTTTTACTTTTCTTTTCTTTTGGTTTTAAAAATGTTATGTATGAAACGTTGTTTAAGAGTCTTAATATATGAAAACCCAGTGCAAATGTATATGTATTTAATGCAAGCTTAAATGTGTTTTCAAAAAACCTAACTCTCGAGTGTGGTAGACAGGAAGGGATTGGGCGTGGACCCATCGTGGCCTGTAATTAGTCGAGCAGTCTCAGAATTAGTTATTTTGTTTTTAGAAGCTTGCATAATGTTTTCAGAAAAACACTGGAGTATATTTGAGCAATTTTAAATGTAAGTATCTTCTAAAAATCGAACTGGTATTTTGATACCACAATTAATTTCAAACGGTATTTTAAAAAATGGAATTCCTAAATGTTTATATACCATTTTTCATATAAGGAATGCATTGGACTTAGTAAGTGATAGGTGGAGCCCTCTATAGCTTCTCGATGCATCGGCAGGTCTCATGAGACAAACTAGTGTCTTGGAACGAGGCCTTGACAAAATATTATTTGTAGTCTTGGCACGAGGTCTTGGCTACGTGGTTATGATAGTCTGGCATTATGCATTCCATCATTATGAAAGTGGTTATTGATATTGCATGTGATTATTCGACCAGTAGAATATCCATGTGAATAAGTAAATGGAATTATCTCATTTTACTTTTTCCATATTATGTTGAAGTTCAAGTTTAAAAGGCTTTTGTTTTAGTCATATATTGCCTTAAATGTTTATGTTTATTTATAAAAGCTTCCTTTATATTGTTATCCTTACTGAGCATCTGAGCTCACCCCTTTCACTGTTTTATTTTTTCCAGGATGTGAAGAATTATTTTATGACTAAACTACAGGGATAGTCTGAAGGGGATATAAGTGTGGACTATTGAGACTATGTTATTGTGATTTTTCACTTTACGATGTAATGCAGCACTTATGAATGTATCTAGTGTTTCCAAGGCTACTAAACTAATCGGTCTTTAGAGACTTGATCTTTTGTGATCATGCCAATGTTACGCAATAATGCACCAACTCTGGCTAACTGGGGTTAGGGCATTACAGTTGGTATCAGAGGCAGTTTAGTACTAACCTTGGAAGCTAGATTTAGATAAACTCTTATTAGAGCACATTTCCCTAAGATAGACTTTGAGGATTAGTATATAAGAACTTCCTAGAATTTTGGTATTATAGAGATTTTGTGAGTTTTCCAAGCAATACATCCCTGTATGGATACAAGTAGGTAGAGGAAGCTCTGGAACAGATGTACCTAGGGGTAAAACCTAAAAACACAGCTTTTATCTAGACTCGAATGGGAACTGGTGCACGACAATGGTCCTTGCTGCACTCTTGGTTACGACACTCCCGGGGGATATTCTTAGGATAATTCTCATTTTCTTTACAAACCATTATGAAGGGTTTATGAGTATATACTTCCTCAAAGAAAACATTTCTTTTTATGATTATGGATTATATCCATAAATAGTTCAAATTATGTTAAGTGTTTTACAAGTATGGAATTATGTATTTTGATTCATAAACTAATCTAGTTTATGCCATTGTTTAGAATTAGTGCCTAGTGGGAGGAATGGAAATTGTATAAATGCACGCACTTCATGTAGGGATTGCCCTCCTGCTCAAGATAATTAATGTGGAGCTGGAGATACAACTGGTGCTGATCAACTTATCACCATACTGGGACAACTCACTCAGGTTATGAATAATAACCTTCCTCGTATGGAGCACCCTGATCCGCAACATGGAGGATCAATGTTAGACCTCTTCATGAGGCAACAACCGCCAACATTTAATGGGGGTACAAATCCATTAGTATCTGAACAATGGATAGACTCCTTAGAGAAAATATTCCACGCCTTGGGGAGTAGCGAAAGGGAGAAGGTTGTCATGGCAGTTTACCGGCTCACTGGAGATGTCGATCAATGGTGGTCGCTGATTCAAAACACGAAAGAAGATGAAGAAGTATATAATATAGAATGGAGGGAGTTCAAAGAGCTTTTCTTAGATAATTATTTCCTCGTGACCATCGAGCAGATATGGAAAGGCAATTTCTAAGTCTGAGACAAAAGGAGGATTAGAATGTCGCAAAGTATGAGGCCAACTTTACAAGGTTAGCGAGTTATGCTGCAGATTATATACGTAACCCAAGAAGTAATATTTATCGTTTCTTTGATGGGTTAAAACCATTTCTCCGTCGAGAATTAGTATCACAATATTTCTCAACATACGAAGATATAGTCTCGTGTGCTATCAAGACAAAAAATTAATTCTCTAAGTATTATGACAACAAAGTAAAGCCAGAGAATAAGAGAACGGTGGAACAAGCGACAGATAAAGGTAAAAATGGAAATAAGGATTTTCCATTATGTGATAATTGTGGGAAGAATCACCCTGGTACATGCCTAAAAGGAATGGGATTTTGTTATAAATGTGGAGAAAAAGGTCACCAGGCTCGTGATTACAAGGGAAAGAAAGAGGCTATCAATGTTGAATGCTACAATTGTAGGGAAATGGGGCATTATGAAAATGAATTTCCTAAGCGTCAGGGAAACTTACCTCAAAAAAGGCCAAGGGATCAAGGACAATCTTATGATGTTACTACAGTTGAAGTGGAATAATTAATGTATTGGTGCTTTTGGACTCAAGTATTATATTCTAGTTATAAGAATAATGTGATATATATAAGGATTATACTGCAGTACTTGTTGTTTTCATTAAGGTTTTAATATGATAAAGGTAATCATATTTTTGTATGTGACAATAAGAGAAACTTTACTTTGTTTGAGGAATCTGATGATACAATTGATTTTGGAATTTAGAGACCTTTTAAAAAAAGTCTGGACAGAGGTATTTTGGATAACTATAAAGGTTGGAATGGATCAATTTGAACTTTGGGTAGTATTTTTTAAGGTTAAAACATTTATGAAGATTATTTTTGGAATATTATAATATTATAGTTTTAGGAAAAGGACAACCTACAGGTCGGGGGATAACCCATCGCGTCGGACAAAACTGCAGGAATCGAACCCACAACCATAGTGCGACAGGCCTTTATTACCTACCACTAGCCTACAGGAAGTCCCTAGTTATTACAAAATAGTTTTCCTAATCTAAATGGTATGTGTTAATATTTGGAACCTTATACAATTAGGATAAATAGAATATTTTTGAGTTCTGTTACCATTTAGAGTGAAAGATGGGTTGTGGTAAAAATTTATTAAAGAATGAAAGTCTACATGACAAGTATGTATACCCTTACGTTCTTAGTAAATCTAAATAAATTCCTCAACTTTATAAAAGGTAACTTAAAACAAAAATGTTGTCGGTTAACTTTTCCTACTGGGGAATCAATGATCGTTTAACCAATCACAAGTTTGTGATTTTCTTATAGTTAACTTTCTCCTAACCCTGTTTTCTACAACTCTCCATCAGACCTTAAAGGTCTGTTTTTTCCTCCATATCAATATTTTCATACAATCCTGGTATGGGCTATCTCAGGTGACCTTTGTACTTCTCTTTTTTTCTTTTAATTTTATATTTTTATTAACCCTATTTCCGATGTGGGTTTTCCACAAAGGTATTTTCTATTTTCAACCTTTTATTTTCAAAGAAAAATTTTAAATTGCGAGGATGCAATTTATTGAAGGAGGGTAGAATGTAACACCCCAAGATTTTACGATACGCTTCTCTTTCAATAATGCAATAGCTTGCATTGTACGCAACTTCGAGATTCTAACACACCACAGCCAATCAAACTAGCCGTTACGAATAGTAATACCCAGTTTTTGAAATTGTATAAATTTTATATTTCAAAATGGACTTCATTTTTTTATTCGGAATATCGAAATTATCCTAAGTTGAATTTTTTATAATTTTCTGAGAACTTCCAACTTTCTATGAATAGAGAAAATACTTAAAAACAACTTTTTTAATCAAAATAAGTTATAGTGATAAATTATACTATTGAGTGGTTTTAAATTATAATCAGAATATATTTTAACAATTTTATCCAATGGTGGTCATTATAATTAATTTTACTTTGAAATTGGACATAAACAATTGTCAATCTTTTGATATATATTGCTTCTTAAAAATACGCTATTTGTTGTGACAGCGGGAATTAATTATAAAATTAATTAAATAAACTTATATGTTTTGAATTTTGTAAAATAGACATCATTTTTGAATTAGGAATATCAAATATAGCTTAGGGTGAATTTTTGGTATTTTTCTGAAAAACTTCAATTTTTGATGAATAGTGAAACCACTAAGTGGTAGTTTAAAAACTAATTTTTCATGTAAATGAAACATTACCACTTCTGTGATTTGATTTTCAAAAATCTGACATACATGGTTGTCATTAGGAAGAAAAATTTGGTTCAATGGGATTAAAATAATTTTTTGGTGAATAGTAACTTTTAAGTTTAATTAATCGTGATTAAAGGTAATTAGTGAAATTTAAGGAAAAATGATATTATAAAAATATGAAAATATCTTGACACTTGTCCTACCCTTATTGTATGAGTCATGTACGACTAATAAAATCCATGGATCAACTTGGGGACCCCATGGAGCCACTTGGGTAAGAAAATGACATTAATAACTTTTTATTTAAAGTAAAAATAAAATTGTCACAAACATGTGTTGTTTTACTAAAACAATTATTACATGGGGTTATATAACTTATCTTTTTGACTATAAATATTCATTGGAAATATAAAAATATTTCCTACATCATGGTAATTTTTTTATAATTTTTAGACATTAAATAAATTAAATTTTTTATGACACTATGATGATGCAGTGATTACCTCGTTAATTAACGATTTAAATAAAATGAAAATATAATCTAAAATTTAAGACTTAAAATTGTCAAAAACCTATTTTATGGGTAGATTTAGAACCCCTATCACCTTATCCTTGAAATATATAATTTTGGGACCTTTGAAATCCGAAAATCACTTCAAAATAATGTAACATTTCATGGCTTTCCAAGAGTGCCCCTCCTCTCCTCTT
The DNA here is from genome assembly GCA_963277665.1 of Viscum album. Taxonomy (NCBI): domain Eukaryota; kingdom Viridiplantae; phylum Streptophyta; class Magnoliopsida; order Santalales; family Viscaceae; genus Viscum; species Viscum album. The sequence continues at coordinate 74,440,753 of OY728127.1, read as the reverse complement.
ATAAAAGGCCCCCACCTCTACCACCTTATTCACACATTCAAGTCATTTGGCTCGGCCAAACTCTGCCCAAATACTCTATCAACTTCCCTATCTTACTCCTAGAATACTCACTTTGGGCAGAAGTCTTCCCAAGGAAGCCTTTGGCTCAAATCAAAAAGAGTTACCCGATTTTAAGGTAATGTCTTCTCTTATGTTCTTTTGTTTTATTTTGATTCTCCAACCCCTTAAAATCTTTTTATTACTTTATTTTGTAACAAAACCAGTATCTTAAATATACTAGGATGTTTTTATGAGAAGTATTTTATTTACACTTACACACACCTTCGTCTAATGGTTAAAGAACATACTGTTTCTGTGAGTGGCGAAATACAGCCTCACGAAATGATGATTGCTCAATATTCTTTTAACACCTCTAATGATGGACATTTTGATGACACTATTTTCATATATGATATATATATCATGTTTATTTTTTCCTTATTCTTCTTTATTTTTCATTTATGGAATACCTTTATGATTTCCATTATGGGTAAACGCGATAATTTCATTTTAGGAAGTGCGGACTACCGCCCCTTCAAAGTGATTTGAATTGTTAAGGCCATATGTGGGACATATAAAGGATGGAGTAAATGATATTATATATGATATTATACTGGAATTATAATATGCCTTTATATCATTATTATTTCATTCCATTAAATATGAAATAGAAATGAAAGTAGCGTTCATGCGTACGTACGGCTTACCGTCTCCATGAACGGTGCATTTCATTTCCTAACTCTAAATATTATATAATATTATAAATGCATGTATCTAATGGATATATATGATATATATGATATCTACATCATGAATATAATATTGAAGATAATGTATATTCTACCACATAAATAACTTGTAATTATAAGAAGTTTTTTGTTGACTCAAGTACCAAAGATCGACAAAACGACCGTTATTAACATAAATAATTACATAATATTCATAACATGGTAATAAGTAATATAAAAGGAATAATGAACTTTAAAAAGGTTCTTAATCATGTAGAGATTAACTCTAGTTTATTATTCAGGAGATTAAAGAACGATCGAGTCAAGTCGGACACGAGGTAAGGGAACTTCTTTACCAAATTTCCATTATTTGGGTTAATCTCCTACTTTCAAATTATGTCATGATATTATTACATACTATCTTGTATTTATACTTTATTTATGTGTACTTATAGTGAATACACATAATAGATCTATTTTATTTAAAAAAAGATCTTTTTAAGGACTTCGTCTCAATCTCCTTTCATTGAGGCATATTGTTTTTATACACAACTTTCATTTATACTGTGTATAAACCCCTTTGACTTTTACATTTATTCATAAGGAATATTTTTATACGAAGTGTTTTACTAAACAACAAAAAGGAATTTTTTTTTTCGTACGTATGTGGTGACAACGACTTCTCCGACATCGTGACCATTATTTGAGTTTCAGCTTCCTCTACAAGCCATAATTTTTTTAAATGAAAAACAAATACCATGTTTTACTTTTGTTTTATTTTTGTTTTGAAAATGGTATGTATAAAACGTTGTTTACGAGTCTTAATATATGAAAACCCAGTGCAAATGTATATGTATTTAATGCAAGCTTAAAAATGTTTTTAGAAAACCCAACTCTCGAGTGTGGTAGACAGGAAGGGATTGGGCGTGGACCCATCATGGCCTGTAATTAGTCGAGAAGTCTCAGAATTAGTTATTTTGTTTTCAGAAGCTTGCATAATGTTTTCAGAAAAACACTGGAGTATATTTGAGCAATTTTAAATGTAATTATCTTCTAAAAATCGAACTGGTATTTTGATAACGCAATTAATTTCAAACGGTATTTTAAAAAATGGTATTCCTAAATGTTTATATACCATTTTTCATATAAGGAATGCATTGGACTTAGTAAGTGACGGGTGGAGCCCGCTATAGCTCCTCGATGCATTTTCAGGTCTCATGAGACAAACTAGTGTCTTGGCACGAGGTCTTGACAAAATCTTATTTGTAGTCTTAGCACGAGGCCTTGGCTACGTGGTTATGATAGTCTGGCATTATGCATTCCATCATTATGAAAGTGGTTATTGATATTGCATGTGATTATTCGACCAGTAGAATATCCATGTGAATAAGTAAATGGAATTGTCTCATTTTACTTTTTCCATATTATGTTGAAGTTCATGTTTAAAAGGCTTTTGTTTTAGTAAAACATTTCCTTAAATGTTTATGTTTATCTATGAAAGCTTCCGCTATATTTTTATCCTTACTGAGCATCTGAGCTCACCCCTTTCAGTGTTTTATTTCTCCCATGATGTGAAGAATTATTTTATGACTGACCTACAGGGATAGTCTGAAGGGGATAGAAGTGTGGACTATGGAGACTATGTTATTGTGATTTTTCACTTTACAATGTAATGTAACACTTATGAATGTATATAGTGTTTCCAAGGATACTAAACTAATCGGTCTTTCGAGACTTGATCTTTAGTGATCATGACAATGTTACGCAATAATGCACCAACTCTGGGTAACTGGGGTCGTGGCGTTATAATGGTGATGTTAATAGGTAAAGTGGGTCCATTTTTGAAGTAAAATGGGTGAGAAATATTGAAAAATGAATGATTTATAAAAGAAACAAAATTGGTTTTTAATTCTAGAAATGGGCTCACTGTTTGGCCTAAATCATGAAAACTTACCCATCCTCCAAAAATGGATGGGAAACCCCCAAAACAAATAAATAATTGAAATTAAATAAAACATACCTTTAAAATAAGTCATTTATGGGACAATTCTCTCCACCATGAAAGACTTTCCACCCCATAAAGTCAACCTAAAGCATGATCAGAAAACAAGAACGGGTACTCTTCCTCAACCCATGAATTCTGTTCAGATGCCACATGTGTATCATTCTCATGCTGCCAAAGAACCTGAACCGGTGGAATAGACATTAATTAAAGAACCTTTTCTTTTAAGTTAACTATTCTCACCGGCCTCTCAAAAATAGATAAATTGGGCTCTATATCCAACTCCTCCCAATTCAGTACATGGGATGGATACAAGTTGTATTTATTCAACTAGGATACATGGAAGATGTAATTGATGGATGTAAACTGAGAATGTAATTCCAACATTTATTCCACCTTTACAATATTTTTGGTGATCTCAAAAGGTCCAACATATTACGGCACCATCTTCCCTTTCTTTCCCTATCGACGATGGCCCGGATGAGGGGCTACTTTCAAGAATACCCTGTCACCCATAGAAAACTCTAGGTATCGACGCCTCTGGTCAGCATATTATTTATGGTGACTCTAAGATATAAATAAGCATTTCCTGATCAACTTTACCTTCTCAGATGTCTCTTGCACCAGAATCAGCCCTAGTAGTGAGGTCTCACCTACCTTAGCCCAACACAGGAGTGATTGGAAAGGCTGACCCTAGAGCGCCTCAAAAGGATCCATTTGAATCAAGTATTCATAACTGTTATTATAAGAAAACTCAACCAATCCCAAATGGCTATCCCAGGAACCTCCAAAGTCAAGAACACAAGCACGGAGCATGTCCTCCAAAATCAGATTCTTCCGCTTTTTCTGACCATCTGTTTGTGGGTGTTATATCGTGATCATCTTAAGCTGAGACCTCAAGGACTTATGAAGGCCTTACCAAAAGCGATAAGTGAAATGGGGGTCACTATCCAAAACAATAGTTTATGGAACACCATGGAGCATTACAACCTCCTGAAGATACAAACGGCCCAACTCATCAACATTATTTGTATCTTTGATTGGAATGAAGTGGGATGATTTGGTCAGATGATCAATCACCACACAAATGAAATTATTACCCCGATGTGTACGAGTCAAGCCAATAATGAAGTCCCTGGAAACCTCATCCCATTCCAGGTAGGAATGGGTAAAGGCCAGAGCAAACCATAGGGACTTTGATGTAAAGCTTTCACCTACTGGAATGTGTAGCATCTCGACATAAAGTGTGATATGTCCCACCACATTCCTGGCCACTAAAACTATTGTCGTACATCATAATACATCTTGGTGGCACCTGGAAGGACAGCCCACTGAGACTGGTGGATATCATGTATCACCACCTTCCGCGGAGATAGCAGCACTACTGAATGTCCCTTGAATCACAATATTCCATCAGGAGACGACGACCAATCAGAGGACATTTCCCCACCATGAAGAAACTGCCTCAACCACTAAAAAATCTGATCACTAGGTTTTTCCCGTAGAATCAACTCCAAGAGAGAAGGAGTCAACTGAACGCTTGACAAGAATGCACCTCCACTGTGCTCCCTAGTCTCCATATGCATCTGAGAAAAGAGTCCCATCAAATTCCACTCAACACTGAAATTACTCAAAGCCTACACTACAACTCTACTTCTCAAGGCTTCGACCACCACATTACCCTTGCCTGGGGTGTAGACAATGTCAATTTCAAACCCCTTCAAGTACTCAATCTGGCAACGCTACCTCAAGTTGAAGTACTTCTATGAGAAGATATAGGCCAATATTTTGTGATCAGAGTAGACCACAAACTTATCCCCAAATAGATAGTGATGCCAAGTCTTAAAATCACGCATCACCGCTGCCAAATCCAAGTCATGGTTTGGGTAATTCTTTTCATATGTTCTGAGTTAGTGATATCTATACTCCACCACGTGATCATCCTGCATAAGCACGCACCCAAGACTCATACCTAAAGCATCACAATAGACCACATACCCCTTCCCAACCTCAGGAAAAATCAGCACGGGGGTGGTATTCAACCACTGCTTTAGCTCCTCGAATGATGCCTAACATTCTGGGGCCCAAACAAATTTCACTCCTTTCTAAGTGAGCATGGTCATCGGTGAAGCAATCCGGGAGAAATCTCTCACTAACCGCCTCTAATAACCAGCTAGGCCAAGGAAACTCCTGAACTCAAACACATTCTTCGGCTTCTCCCATGACATAACCACACTGATCTTCTCAGGGTACACTAAAACCCCCTGCTCTGAGATCGCATGCCCCAAAAACTTCACCTCCCTGATCCAGAATGTGAACTTTGACAAATTTGCATAGAGGCAGTGATCCCAAAAAGTGCCCAAGATGATCCTCAAGTGATGTTCATGTTCCTCCTCAGAGCCAGAGTATACTATAATGTCATCCACGAACACCACAATGAAATAATTGAGATACTGATAGAAAACCCTATTCATGAGTTTCATAAATACTATTGTAGCATTGGTCAATCCGAAGGGCATGACTAAATACTCAAAGTGTTCATACCGACTTCGGATGGTAGTCTTCAGGATATCTGACTCTCTCACCCTGAGTTAGTGGTATCCCGAATGCAAGTCTATTTTTGAAAACCACTTTTCCTCCCTTCAACTGGTCAAACAAATCATATATTCTGGGCAGCGGGTATTAGTTTTTAATTTTCACCTTATTCAGCTTCCGATAGTCAATGCACAACCGAAGGGATCTGTCAGCCTTGTTCACAAACAACACAGGAGCATCCTAAGGACAGACACTCGGGTGAATTAATTCTTTGGATTCTAAGTAATCTAGTTGTATCTTTAATTCCCTCATCTCGGTATGGGCCATGCAATATAAGGGAATAGATATCATTTGTGTTCTAGACACCGGATCAATCGAGAACTCCACATCCCACTTTGGGGGAAAACCTGAAAAATCATCCAAGAATACTTCTGAAAACTCATTCACTACATGAGTTATTTCACATTTAGGGGAAATACCATCTTCCTCTAGCACGAGCGAAGATAACTATAAGATAAGACTTCCCAACTCTGGAAGTGGAGGTCCTACACGACCCAACCGAGGATCCCATTCTCCACGAAAAACCTAACGACTCCCATCTGGTGCTGACTCACTCACCGCCTATAGCAATCAATGTATTACTAGAAGTGTATCATCCAATCCATGCCAAGTATCACATAAACAATATACATATATAAGACCAAAATTTCCCACTCTAACTCAGTCCCTGACATGGAGAGTGCACACGACGGTCACCTAAGACCCTGCTTCTTCTTTCCTAGCGGCGTAACCAACTCCATCGCAAAAGAAAACAACTCAGTTGGAAAATTTAGTGTGTCTGCAAAATAGGAAGAAATGAATGAAATAGAGGAACCAGTATCAAAAATAGAATAATCTGTAGAAGATGCAATCAAAATGGTACCTCAAACTATCGGCGATCCCGCCTCTGATCCTGCTGCTTCCCAATCCACTACATGGAGATGTCTGGTCTCTGACTAAGGAAGACCGCTAGTTTGTGGTTGTTCCCTGAACTGGCTCTTCCTAGAAGATCACCTAGCCCTACCACCACGGCTTCCAAATCAATACCCCTCATTCCTTGACAGCTCAGACTGTGATGGCACTCCTCTTGAAGCCACTAACCCTGCCCCACTCAGAAGTGGATGTGCCACCCTACAAAAGCGTTACAGATGACCCATACCTCCACACTGGTAACAAGGATTCTAAGGAAGCGGGAATGCTATTCGGATGTTCCCCATCTTTCCACACTAGTGTTACAAGACCGATCTCGCATCAAAAGCTGAAGAAGAAAACTTCCTGGAAGAGTGGCCTGAATTTTCGCCTCCTTTCTTCACCTTTTCCTCCCGCTTCCTTTTCTTCTCTGAGGAGCATCCACTGCCCACTACTAATACAGCCCCAGAGAAACCATCCCTGCCTTTACGGTCAATCTCCACCACACACGCCCGATCAACGACCTCAGCATAGGGCCTCAACTTGAACAAAAAAACGTGGGATTATATCTCAGGTCGCAAGCCTTTCTTAAACCTTTGGGCCTTCGCTTCCTCATTGGAGATTATTTTAGGGGAATACCTAACCAACATAGCAAAATGATTGGAATACTCTATGAAATAAATATTCCCCTAAACAAGATCTATAAACTCTTGGGACCTGGAATATTCCAAGACATCGGGGTAGTATTTCTCATTTAAGATAGCCTTGAAATCTCCCTAGTGCATTTTCTCATTCTTCCCAGTCTGAAGAACTGATTCCCACCACCTGCGACTGGGACCCTACAACAAAAAGGAAGCATGCTTCACCCTAAGATCCTAGAGTGTATCTAGGAACTCGAACATGTGCTCGACCTTCTCAGCCCATTTCTATGCTTCTTGGGGTTTTATGCTTCCTATGAGGTAGGAGGCTTATTTTTCATCAACTCTGGGGCCCTTTCCTTTCTAGGACCAGTCTCATCCTCTCTAACAGGAGCTAGAATAAGAGTAGGTCCCTTTACTAGATCCTAGATAGCTCATACCATGGCCTCAACTATCCTCTAATCAATTGTTGTGGGATAACTCTATATGGATTCCTCCCGTGGGTGCATGGGAGCTTTCCAGGGAGGCAAGTGCTGTAAAATGAAATAATCACAAAAAAATAGTCTATACCAAAATTCTGAAATTTTTAATCAAATATATCAAATACAAACAATCTAAACACATTACAGTAATAAAAGAAACAACTACTCCACCCCCAACCGATGTCCACGTGTGGTCTGTGGCCCACACGTCTCGCCTAGAAGGGATGTGAATCAAACAATTCCAACGTCCCCTGGTAACTCAAGTTTTTCCACAAGGGGTGTAGGCCAGCCACTCTACTCACGAACAAAACCCCAATCCTCGACAATCTTAGCTTCTTTCTATCCCGACTCATCCCAAAATATCAATACAACCTAAAAACATTAACCTCCTTGGGTACCATTTTGTCACGAACTGGATCTGGTCACCACTATTACCGGGCCCAAATCCCACCCATGACAAGGCCCGAAGGGCTTTCCCTATCCCCACGGGCTGGCACAAGTTCCCAGTTATCAATAAATAAGGTTAGGGAATGATTTATCTGAGTATAAAATCATAAAACATTAAAAAAACTAATAATAAGAATTTAAATTTTCATGCCAAACAAGACTTAATCAAAAACCAGAACTGAATACATGGTTCTAAATAAGGTAAAATATATCCAAACATAAATAAAAACAGCATCAAAATATCCACTAAGACTCCACACTACAAGGGTTCATCACCCCTGGGCTGCCTCCATGACACCGCACCATAGGAGGGGACTAACAACTCGAACCGCCATCACCCGAGGATTTTCCTTTACTTGAGTCAAACATCACCAAGTCTACTTACACCCAAGGGGTTTAAGTAGGGTGTGAGCCTAATAAAAATAGTATACCACCCAAATATTCCAAAAATTATTCAATACAAGGTGGAAAAGAAAGCAGTTTTAATATAAAAGAAGAGCGGTGATAAATTCCAAGAAATGCAACTTTCAATTGAAAACAGTTTCAAACTAAAACTTTCATAATGTAAACACATTTTAATAATACATTTTTGATAATTTAAATTACATAAAAACACACCCTAATACAAGGTTAAATACCTAAAATCCAATGAGTACCAAAACTGGGAACACTCCTAGGCAACTAGATAGTCTCGGGCCCTATGCACCTCATACATCGGTGTAAAGTATCCAAGTCACAATCTTTTCCCATGCATGAGACACTAGTAGGGAACATACCCATAACCTAGTGGTCCCCAAAAATTTTCCACATAGTTTAGTTTGAGTTTTTGTTATCCATTTTCTCAGTGAAATAAAGACACAACCCATCTGGTTCACTAGCCATACTAGTACATATTCACCCACCTAGGTATCTAGGCTTCCCCCTTTGTGCTCAAAAAATTTCAGGGAGAAACACACATCCATTTGCATATAAAAACAACTCTACTGGTCATATACAATTAATACATTAGTTTTACACACTTTATACCACTTAAAACACACAACAAATTATTTTGATTTTTAATAAACAACTTCCCAAAATATTTCCTTGTCTTTCACCCAAAACTCTTTGAAATATTCACTTTTCACAATATGTGCATACTTAAAAGTCACCAAAATATAAATATCTTCCCAACACATTTTAATGAAACCAAAAAATCAATTTTAGGGTAGCCCCATATGATTTAATAAGTGATATTGTTGTAAAACCTCCATTATCACACAACACAACACATAAAAATTCATGTGTTTCACAGACACTATTAAAATATAATTTTGCAGAAACAACCAAAAGTTATAAAAATTAAAAATATTATTTCAAACCCTAATACAATTTAATAAAATCAACTAAGAAATTATAGTGTATCCCCAAATGAATCAATAGAAGATTTCTTTGAAGAACCCCCAATTTCACATAAAAATGGCACTAAAAATGTCTTTTCATTACAAATACCACCAAAAGAAATTTTCACAGCACTAATAAAATGATATAAACATGAAAAAACTTTAAACATAGCAATATAACCCATAAATATTTCATAAACATTTGATTCACCTACCAAATTAGTTAAAACCTTGAATCCTTTGTGTGAAAACTCAAATGCACCACCACTGCACCTCAAGGAGGGTATATCAAGACTAAAAACAGAATATTGGACCAATAAAACCCAAGGTTAAACCCTAGGTTAAAAACCCTACCCTCTGATCATTTGGGACCTCAATAAAAATTAGAAGAAACTTCATGGAAAGGGGAGGAACTAAGAGGGGAAGAAACTTACTTGAGAGATCTTGAATAAATTTCACACAATACACAAGTAGATGAATTTCCAAACAACCAAAAAGTAAAGTGGGGATCAAAAAAGGATGAAGAGGTCATGTATGACTATAATGGTGGGAAAGAGTGAGAAATTAAGGAATTATGAAGGAATTAAATTACCTCTTCAAATCTAAACAATTTGAGAAACCCTATGCAGTTTTTCCCTTATTCGCGATGCATGTGAGCTCCAAATAGGGGGGAAAGGTAATGGGATATCAATTGGGGATGTAGGCTTAGATTGGTATGTGGAATCACAAAAAAAATATTAAAAAATGAATAATTTATTAAACAAACAAAAAAATTAATATTGTAAATGGGCTTCCAGGCTGGCCCAATTCCTTAAATAAAAACCCAACTCCACCATGATTATGGATTCATAAAGGGTCCAAATTAATATGGTGATATTAATTGGTCAAGGGTGGACATTTTGGAAGTATAATGGGTGTAAAATATTGAAAAATTAAAGAGTTATAAAGGAAAAAAATTGGTTTTTAAATCTGGAAATCGGCTCACAGTTTGGATCAAATCATGAAAACTCACTCATTCCTCCAAAAATACATGAGAAACCCCCAAAAAATAAATAATTTAAATTAAATGAAACATAACTTTAAAATAAGTCATGTATGTAACATATCATGTACCTTTACATCATATTTTTAAACTATTTCCTTTATTTTTTCCTAAGAAAATTCTCAAATTCATTCAATTTTTTATTCAATTTCAATTATGTCCAAACATCCAAGCATTATTTCTTTAATTGATAATTTTCTTTTGATTTCTCCCATACTTATTTTAAATCATAGCATTTCTTGGATTAAATTCCTTTATCTTATAATTATTTTTTCCAATCATATTCTCAGAAATTTTTCTATGTAACCTAGTCATGCAAGCCTCAACTTAGTAACCCTTCAGTCCATATCTGCTATACATTTCTTATAAACTTCCAAATCTATATTGTATTGGTAGATTTTATATAGATTTGGTCATGATATTATTTATCCTAGTTTTATCATTATAAATCCCCCTTGAATCTTTATTATTTCTTGGAAATGACATATTAAACCAACAAGTGTGGGATTTGGGTCAATACCTTTCACAATGCCAAGAAAACCCCCTAAAATGTGATTTTCCATGTTGATTACATATTTATACATAATGATGTTTTTTTGTCTTTATAAATTATAAGCCTTGTTTTTTCTTAGTAGTAATGGTATTCTTTGATTCAATTATACATTTAATTAAGAGGATCACCTCTCAACATCATTCATGGTCCAACTTTGTATAGTTTTTGGTTTGATACCTATACTATCAGTTATGGAACCTTTATTTTGAGATTTTTATGTGATCAAATTTTCTTGATTATTGGAACCTTTAATCTCACTTACTTGAGAATATTCACCATTAACCACTAGATTTTAAAAATAATTCTATACCTATGTTCAACATAGTTTGTGATGAAAAACATATGGATTTTTTTTTTGAAAAACTGCCCTTCTATAGAAGCTAAATTCCATTAAAGATCACACACAATATTTTACTACTTAGTTATCTTCAATTTTTATTTCTTGATTTATTATATGAATTTTTCTTTCCTCATTATAGGATTCTATTTTCCTTTAGTAATCTGGTCACTCTTCTTTAGAACCTTATTCTTTTCTTTCATGAGTTAAATAATCTATTCAAGATAATATTCCAATTTTCCTTTCAATTCCCACACAAGTTTTTTCATCCCATATTCATCATCACTACTTCTTGATGAACCTAAGTATTTCTTTGAATTAGTTAAGAAACCAAATTAATAATCATAATAATTTCTTGATAATAAATCATTATCATATTTTCAGATAAAATTTATCTTATTGTGGATTATGTTCTTCTTCTTCTTCTAATATTTTTTCAAATTTTTAACGCTTATCATCTTCATCATCTAATTAAAATTATTTATCCTGCTTTATTGTAAAATATTTTACAATATGACCAATACCATCACAATTAAAACATCCAAGTAATTTCAAACCTATTATTTTCTAATTTTTTGTCTTGAACCTATTTAATAATATAGGGATAATTTGGTTAACCTATGGGAATATTTTGAATCTCATCTAATGAAAAATCATCCCTATCTTCAAAATATTAAACTTCAAGATAAAATCTGTCTAAAAATCCTCATAAGTTTTCTGATAATAGTGGATTCCTCTAGATTTTCCCCAAATACAAGAATATTGTTAACCATCACATTCACCTTAGTGTAATATTCATACATATTCTCATCAATAGAAATTTTAATATCTTTATATCCACCCCTAAATACATGAAGTTTGGTTACTTCACTTTTATATTGCCTCCATAGTTTCTTCTTAATTTTTCCCAGATTTCCTTGGTAGTATGGAGACACATGAACTTTTTGTAGAAATTATAATATAAATCCATAAATAAAAAAAATAGTAGCCTTTACATCTAACTCTATATTTATCTTATCTACATTATTCATAGTAGAATCTTGAACAATGGATAGAAAACCCATTGGGACAACATCTCTCACTTCTAGGACAAGTTAAAGGAGGTAGGAATGCATCTTATTCCTCTAAATATGATATTTTGTTTCATTAAAGTTGGGACTAACTTGACTATTCATATAATTAAGAGTCTTCATCTTTACAGCTAATTATTTTTTATCTTTATAGGAAACCTCCCTATTATACCAATTAAAGTTTCCAAGGACCTATTTTTGTAGAACTAGGAGGAAGGTGAATCTATAATAAACACTTTTTATAAATTATCCTTCCTAATTTGGCCTCTAGAACCTATTAAATTTCAAGATCCACTCAAAATAGTCTCACATCCACTTTATGTGAAAAAATATGATGAAAGATAAGAAAAAATAAATTTAAAAGGTTCAACTCCAAACCCAACTCCTTGAAATGTTGTTTATTACCCTCAACATGGATTCTCCACTATCTCTAAAAATGTTTTACAACATAGAATACACTATGTTCTACCACTTCTAGAATCCATTAGATGATATAAATCTCTACAATAATAAAGATCTAACAAAAAATTATGTTCTTATTCCCCTAAATTTATCTTGCACCATTTTAGAATATAATATTCCTCCACAAGTATATGGTTCAAAAAACACTATATGTGTACTTAAAAATATTAAAAATTTCATGATGATGATGTATGTCCTACTATTATTAAAACTTCATCCAGGTTATGAATGATTTAAATTATCAATATTCTAAATACTCCATAAATTGATATTATCCTTTTAGGAATTATGTCTTGGATTAAAAAAATTATATCTTCTTCTAAGATTTCTCACTTCTCACACTCCTATTTTTCTTATCACTACTATCATATATATATAGAAAATCTATGCAACATACTTCATATAATACTTGTTTGAATTTTAATTTCAAATTCAAATTCAAACACTCAGCTTCATTAAATCACTTCTTTAACATCCCTTAGGTCATCTCCCAATTTATCTTAACCATCTAATTCAAAATTCTAGTTATAATATGATAAAATAATGACTAAATACCTCAGATTAAGCTAAGTCTATATTGCTGTTTTGGATGCCCATAATTTTCCCAAAAAAACACTTATATAGTGTACTCCCCCCCCCCCATTATGGTGTGTGGTGGTAGTTAAAACCAATAATTTTTCAACTACTCAAACATATTATGTCCTATCGCATCTCTTATAATATGGAGGACTTTCAAAGTACAGTGGCATGAAAACTACATCAAACTCTATTTTGGTGTGATATATGCATTGTGGTGTGGTCCTACACATTTTCTACAGACTACAGCATGGATTATGAGTTTTAGTCTGGTCATCCCAAATTCTCTAAAAACACCTGAAATTAGGATTTTTCATGTGCTGCGATATGGGCCTTTAATACAGCATGGTGGTCCTCGATTTTCGTGGGCCAATGAAATCCTATTTTGAGCTACTTTGCAGCATGAGTTCAGTTCTATGGTGTAGAAAACTAATTTTATTTATACTTGTGGTGAAACCAGATTCCCTATAGCATAGATACCTCTAATCAAGCTTCCATTATGAAATGTTCACTCATTCTACAAAATAAGGTCATGTAGACCATTTTTCATCCTATTTCCTAATTCAGCATCTCCATGACATAGAAAATATGTTATAGAATAATGCTCTTTTATCTTTCATTTCCATGGTGTGGTATATAGATTATGGAATGGTCTCTAGATACATCTTCCTACCTGAATCATGATCTCTCCTTCCATGATATGTTATCATCATAGACCAGTTTAATCATTATCAAAATTTATTATACCAACAAGACCAAATTCTTCATTAAACATCCAAGCTTGTTCTTCACTTCAAGTTTGTCTTCAATATATTGACATCAATAAAGACCTTATCTTATTAGAAACAAATAAAACTAAAAAAGTTAACTCAATAATCTTCACAATACCTTTGATATAAGGGTTAGATAACCTTAGTAAAAAAACCCTAGAGATGAATCTAAGTATAGGATGATATCCTAAAATATTAGAAAATTATTTTTTAGGTGGTTTTCTTAGAAATAAATACCTATTTGGATAATGGAAAGAGTATGTGGTTGTGTCATGAAAGTACCTAGGGGTAATCACCCTGAAAAGGGTTGTTGAACATTAAATCAATCAACACTTTAATGCACGATGAATAGGCCAAAGACTACACACTACGATAGACACTCCTAGATGATATTCTTTGGATTATCATATGCTCTTTAGGAGCCTCTAAAGAATCGATTTCCTAGTTACCTTAAGTGATTAGGATGATGATTATATAATAATCCAACTTAAATTAACCTCGGTTAAAATAATATTAATATAGGTTAAGTCCCTTTTATGTTATTGATTATAACAATCCCCTTAGGATTTAAAATGTTCATTTCTCATGTTAACCCATTTTGGTTTTAGAGATGGATATAATAAGAAGGAATTGAATTAATAATGGGTGTGAGGGATAATATGACCATTATCCCAATGAAACCCCCAATGGAGTGGGGGATAGAGTACAAAACCTCATGTAAATTCTCACCTAACTCTCACAAGCTATGAATAATAATGAAAATAATGTTGATCCCACAGACACGCAAAAGGGAGAGAAGTTTGATATTGATTTTTTATACAAAAACATCTAAACTCTTTCACTAAATCTTTTAATCCACTTATTGTAAATAAATGGATCAATGTAATGGAAAGGATATTTTTTATTCTATAGTTCTTAGAATATAAGAAGGTTGTTCTGGATGTCTATCAGTTGGAAGGTGTGGCTGACCAATGGTGGATTCTGATTAATAATACAATGAAGAAGGGGGAAGTAGACTCTACAGTATGGGAAGATTTTAAGAAAGTTTTATTTGATAACTATTTTCCTATAAATATTCACATGAAGATAAAGTGGTAATTCATTGATTTGAAACAAAATTATGATGCATCCATTAGAACTTATGAAGTAAAATTCACAAGATTAGAGTGGTATGCCTCTAACTTTGTTACAAATCCTAAGAGTGAGATAGAATAATTATCTAGTGTCCTTAAACCAATTCTTATAAGGAAACTTTATTTAATATATTTTAGTAGATATAAAGAGATAGTTTTATTTACACTTATGGTAGAGATGGAACCTAGAAATATTAACCACTCTAGAGACAAGAAATGGAAGATGGAATTTTAGGGGATCTTGGATGAAAAAATATCAGTAAAGAAAGAATATTAAGCTCCATTCATGCCAAAAATTCAGAAAGAAACACCAAGGAAATTTCCTAAGAGGGTTAGGAATATTTTTTAAATGTGGTAGAGCTTATCATAAAACTTTTGAATGCCTAAAGGGTGAAAAAAACAAATAGAAGAGAAGAAGGTCCCCAATAATGCTCCACTCACTCTTTAATGTTCCAAATGAAATGAGTTTGGGAGTTATGTGAATCAATGCCCTAACCCTATAAATAATAAAGATATTAGGTCCCAATTACCTCCCAAACCCCAAGAAAAAGGGAGAGCATACGTAATAACTACCCCTAAGGTGAATCGTGATCATGAAGTGATGTTAGGTATACTAATTCTTAATTCTAGATATTTTAATGTCATATTTAATTCTGGTTCTTCATATTATTTTATAATATACCATATTTATAATAATATTGAATCATCACATCAACCATTGGATATTGAACTATCTATGAAAATACATAGTGTCACGATGATTGCATCGAAAATATATAAATCATATCTAATTTAAATTATTAAAATAATACATCCTATAGATCTAATTATTTCCCCTTGGTCAACTCTTATATAATATTGGGTATGGATTAGTTATCCCTATATATATCCCATATCAATTGCTAGGAATGGGATATCTCATTTCATATCCTAGATCAAATTATTCTCAAGTTTAAAGATAAGTATGATCTCCCCTTGGAATGAAATTATATAATATAGGTTTTGATACCCATTAATGAGGGATTTCTAGCTCAAATTATCAGATAGGAATTCAAAATTGATGACATTTCCATTGTTTGGGAATATACTAATGTATTTCTAGATGAACCGTCTCGTCTTCCCCCAAAGCATGAGGTTGAATTCTCAATTGAACTTATACCTAGATCTATGGATATATCAAAGATTCAATATATGATAGGTTCTATTGAATTATAGGAATTAAATAAGAATCTAAAGGAGAATTTGGACAAGGGTTTTATATTCTACAGTGCTAAAATATTGGGATCCCCTGTCCTCTTTGTTAATAAGAAATATGGATCAATACGTATTTTTATTGACTATAATGAGTATAACATGATCACAATTAATAATAAATATCATTTACCCCATATCAATGAATTTTTTGATTAGATAAAAGGATATCAATACTTCTTGAAGATTTAACTTCGATCTAGGTATCATCAGTTTAGGGTCAAAAGAGAGGATATCTTCAAAAATAGCTTTCTAAAAGTGATATAGACACTATGAATTTATATTGATTCAATTAAGACTAACTAATGATCTTTATAATTTATGGATATAATTAATATAGTATTTAGATACTAACTTTATCAATTTATAGTTCTATTTTTAGATGATATTCTTATATACTCAAGAGTAAAGGAGGATCATGAATATCATTTTTAGATTGTGTTAATGACCATGAGAAAGGAGAAAATGTATTCCAAATTTAACAAGTTCAAATTATGGCTGTAAAAATTATCATTCATGGTTCATGTAATCACAATAAAGGTCTATCAATACATCCATAAATAATATAAGTTATCAAGAAATATCCTAGACAAACCATTGTAACTTAGATCCATAGTTTTCTTTGGTTATCAGTGTAAGGACCAAACTTTAAAACATTACACAATCTTGAGTTATAGCCAAGAATGTAATTTCTTACACATTGATGATATTTTAAATTTTAGAGATTTATATAATTAGGACATAATATATACAGTACAAACCACATTCATACAAATAGGATACTACTAAAACATTATCCATTCTTTCAAAATATAAAACTTTTAAAAATAAAACATGTTTTATTTGAAAAATAATCAAAAAATTAAACATGACTTCCTCCTTTCTCTTACCCATACTTATACCCAGTGAAAAAAATTTAAAAACATGGGATGATCACAAAAATATCATTAAGGGACATAAATAAAGAAAATAGTTAGTCTAGTGAAGTCAGGAAAATACATTAAAACCCCTTTACTTGAAAAATCATAAGTATGCCTAGAAAAATCATACAGTCACCTTAAGAAATCATTACCATATAAATATTACATTCACACCTAAAAATATAATAACATTAAGTTCAAATTAAATATCCAAAGTACCTAATTCATTGGAGAGCTATAATAGGGCTCACCCATCGTATCTTGAGCTATAATGGGCTCAACCCAACATATCTTAGCTACAATGGGGCTCAACCCATCATATCTTGAGATATAATGTGATAAACCCAACATATCTTGTGATATAATGGGATAAACCAAAAATAAACAATGTATAAGGAACATATCATGAATAAAACCCTTGATAACTCATTTAAACCCTTTAACAAAACACATTTAGATTTAAAAATACCCACTTTGTGTATAACCATGCACATAATAAGGAAATTGCCTTACAAGAAACATGTAAAAGATCCATTATCAAAGAACATGAGATAAATTACAAATTAATAACTATATGGATAAATTCATCAAAT
The DNA here is from genome assembly GCA_963277665.1 of Viscum album. NCBI lineage: Eukaryota > Viridiplantae > Streptophyta > Magnoliopsida > Santalales > Viscaceae > Viscum > Viscum album. The sequence continues at coordinate 74,422,845 of OY728127.1, read as the reverse complement.
CCATTTTTAAAACATAGATATAAAACAGAAATATTTAAGAGAATAAATCTTTAAAACATTTTAAACTGTGTTTTGGTTAAAGAGTCCCTTACCTTAGGTTTGACTTCCTTAAAATGTGTAAAAACTAGCTATAAAATGGTTTTAAGAGTGTCATTAATTTATTAAAAAACAATAATCATGTTTATAATACCTTATATGATCTTTTTATAAAATTTTTAACCCGTTTATAAAAAATATTTTTTTATTTCCATGGTTTCGGGTGCATTTATTTCATGGTTTCCATGGTTAGTTCATTGTGGATTTTCTTTTTGAATGGAAGAAAAACTATAGAAGTGGAATTAAAAGGTGTTAATATTTTTTTCATAATGTTAAATGATACCATATATCTTTTTTCTTATATTAGGATGAATAATTAGATCAAATAATGATGAAAATGATTTAATTTATTTTGGTGGTTTTTACGATAATCGTAAACTTATATCATTTCATTTAATATCATGTTTATATATTGATTATAGAAAATTAAATAACATTTAATATGTATAATAAAAAATTATTTAAACATAATAATGGATTTATGACCATAATTTATGGCACTAAATAAAAATGAATGTGTATCATCCACGCTGGCAGTAAATCGACACATCACAAATGATATTTTTCTTTCTAGAATAAAAGGGGGGAGAAGAAGTACGATGATGAATTTTTCCATAAACATGAAAAAATTATAGTATATATAAGATACTTTAGTTTTCATGCCACTTTTATTAGGGGAGTTAAATAGGAAAAAATAAGTGAAATGAAATTGAAAAGAAAATAAATGAAAATGAAGTAGGATTTTACCTCTTGAATTCTCCTCCTCGAGAACCTATTTAAGGCCCTTGGTTTGGAATTTTTGGTGAGACCAGAAGGTATTTCATGTGGGAAATATTCTTGGTAAGATAATTGGGTAGAAATTAAACAATATAAAAGGCTTTGATATGTGAATAGAAGAGGTGGTGAGGGTGGTATTTATAGTAGAGGAGATGGGTGTTTTCTCATTATTATAATAATTAGTTTATTAATTTGTCTCAAGACTATAAATAGTTTGAGAATTATCATCAAATGTATTAAAATAATAAATGAGTTTTTGAGATTTTTTTCTTGCATCATCCTTACATTATCTATGACTCAATAAATGATGTATTTAGCTTATATCATAAATTACCATATTTCACTATTCACCAAAAATTTAAATATTTTAGAAAAATCACAAAAAATCACCCTGACTATTTTTTGACATGTTTAATTTAAAAATGAACTCCATTTTTTGAAAATAAATTTCTAAATATGAGAAATTTAATTTTTAATTAAAATCATAATTTATTTAAAAAATACTAGTTTTAAAACTATAACTGATTTCATAGCACTTTGAAAAATTAATTAAATCATCAAAAAATTTATTATAATCATAAGACACCAAAATAATAATTTGTGAATATATTTTATGAAAATATATTTTCTTTTAAATCAATATATTAATTATAAAATTGTAATTAAATATTTATGACTCACCAAAATACCAACACCTAATTTATAATTTTCAAAAAAATTATTTATTTGTTCAATGATATAAATATATCATATTTTCACTTAAAAGATGGATAAATTTTATGTATTATTTCTTTGGTGAGGTTACTATTCTATTGAGTATATTACTATTCCTAATAGTTATGTTATTATTCCTATGGTCAAGTTAATATTCCATCAGTTTAGATTCCATAATTTCTATAAATTCCACTCATGTCATTATACATTTATAATGAATTTAACTATTTAATTAAAGAATGAAAAAAATATTTGATAAGTACCTTGGTTGTTACATTCTCCCCACCTTCTAGAAATTTCATCCTCACAATTTTTATTTTCTTATTAAACAAGTGAGGATGCCTTACCATCATATCATTTTTTAATTCCCATGTTGCTTCTTCAACCAAGTGGTTTATCCAAAAAACCTTAACTTGTTGAATTACCTTGTTCCACGATACTTGATCTCTATGGTCAAGAATCTGAATAGGATTTTCCTCAAGAGAAATTTTCTCTTCCAGATGAACTACTTCTAGGCTCAAAACATGATATGGATCTGGTACACAATTTCTTAGCATCAAAACATGAAAAATATTGTGTACCTGAGATAAACTCAAAGGCAAGGTTACTCTGTAGGCAACTAGTCCAACTTTTTTCAGAACATCATAAGGTCCAATGAACCATGGAATTATCTTTTCTATCTTAAAAAAAACATATCACTTTTCCAAGGAGATATTTTTAGGAAAACATGATCACCAACCTCAAAAGAAAGGTATTTCCTCCTGTTATCTACTTAAATTTTCTACATGATCTGAGCTTTCCTTATGTTTCACTGAATCATATTCACTTTTTGAGCCACTTCCTCTACAATTTATAGTCCTATAAACTTCCTTTAACTAACTTCATCCCAAAATTATAGATTTTTACACTTCTTTCAATATAATTCCTTAAAATGTTTCCTCTGTATACTAGAATGAAAAATGTTATTATAAGAAAAATCAACTAAAGAAATATGTTAATAGAAACTTTTCTAGTAATCCATTGAACATGATTGAAGTATATACTACAATATATTAATAATTTTCACAGTATGTCCATTGGATTGAGGATTAAAAGTAGTAATGAAATTTAATTTATGTCCAATGACTTCTGAAGGCCTTTCCAAAAATTAGAAGTGAACTTGCGATCATGGTCAGATATAATGGAAATAAAACGTATATGTAACCTGAAAATATCTTTATGGTATAGTCAAAAAAGATGATCCAAATACATAGTATCTATAATAGGAATGGATTGTGCAGATTTAGTCGGTCAGTCAATAATAACCAAAATTACATTATTACCTTAATAATTTTTTGATAGTACCACCATAAATCCATGGATATATTTTCTCATTTCCACTCTGGAACTATCAAAGGATGAAGCATCCCCTTTGATAGTTATCTCTCAGCTTAAACCTATTGAAAAGTAAAACATTTAATTTTAAAATTAGAAATACCACTTTTCATTCCATCCCACCAGTAATACTCCTGAAGGTCTCGATGAACTGAAAATAAAGAACTATGAGCTTTACACAACAATTATTTCTTCAGTTGGGAATCGCAATGCACACATAATCTATTCCCAAATCTCAAAAATAGTATATTTATCAAAATTAAATTCAGGAAACATACATTTCTACACCAATTCTACCTTTTTTTGTACCTCATAGTCTATCTTCTGTGCTTTCTCAATTCTGTCTGATAGAGATAGAAGCACTGACACCTGAAACAAAATAGAGGAATTTCCTACAATAATAACTTCCAAGCCAAAATTTATCAAATCATTAACCAAGGGGTCATGATCTGAATGTAACATGGTTAATGTATCATTACTTTTCTAACTCAATGCATTTTCCACTCTATTTTCTTTTCTAAGTTGGTAATGAATCGTAAAATCATAATCCTTGATTAATTCCAACCATCTTCTTTGTCTCATGTTCAATTCTTTCTGAGTGAATATATACTTTAAACTTTTATTATTAGTATATATTTCATATTTTACTCCATATAAATGATGCCTCAAAATTTTTAATGAAAAAAAAATAGCAGCTAATTCTAAATCATGTATAGGGTAATTTAAATCCTGAGGTTTTAATTGACATGAAGCATAAATAGTTACCTGATCATTCTCTATTAAGACACATCCAATTCCTTTCAATGAAGCATCATTATAGATGAAAAATTCACCATTTCTTGAAGGCAAGTCCAAAACTCTAGAATTCACCAATAATCTTTTTAATTCTTGAAAAAAATCATCACATTATTTCATCTAGATGAATTTAACTCTTTTAGGAATTAATATAGTCAGCAGGATAAATAAATGTGAAAAAGTATTCAAAAAACCTATGGTAATAGCCTAATAAACCAAGAAAACTATGAATCTCTATTATATTTTTTGGTCTTGTCCATTCTTCATCAACTTTTATTTTATAAGTATTAACAGTTATTCCATATCTAGAAACAATGTGACCAAGGAAAGAATTTTTTTGCAACAAAAATTCACACTTTCGGATTTTTTCATACTGTTTCTTTTATTTTAAGGTTTGAAAAAAACCCTTATATGTCTTTTATGTTCCTATTTACTTTTATAATATACCAAAATTTTATCAATAAACACAACCAAAAACTTATACAAGAACTCATAGAATATTCTATTCATAATATCCATGAATACAGTAGGTGCATTAGTTAACCCAAACTGCATAACTACAAATTCATAATCCCATATCTAGTATGAAACGCTGTCTTCAGGATTTCATCTTACTTTACTTTAAACTAATGGTACCCTGACATCAAGTTAACCTTTAAAAATACTATGCTCCCTTGATCTAACCAAATAAATCATTTATATGAGGTAAAGGATACTTTTTCTTAACAGTTATGTTATTCAAGGCTCTATATTCAATGCAAAGTCTCATTGAACCATATTTTTTTTAACAAAAAAGATAGGATCACCCCATGGTGAAGTGTTGGGTTGGATGAAGCCTTTATATAATAATTCATGAAAGTGATTTTTCAATTCTATAAGTTCTATTCGAGCCATTCAATAAGGGGGTTTAGAAATTGTATTATCATCAGGAATTAAGTCAATGGTAAATTTAACCTCTTGGTCTGGAACAAAATTGTGAAAATAATCAAGAAAAACATCAAGATGCTCACTTACCACCAGTACATCATTAATATGAATAGTTCATTTATTTTAAACTATATGTACGAGATAAATTTAATTTACAAAATTTAATAGCTTCTTAGATTCCTTATATGTTAACAATGATATGGGTTCATTATTGTACACAAACTGAAACTCTTTCTGAAAAAAAACTTTTTTATATCTATGATCAATCTTACCATGGTAAATAGAAATTCAATCCATACCAGAGATAACATAAAACTCTAATAAAGTCAAAACAATAAGGTTTTTATGTAATTTCTTTCCACATATAATGAATGGAATATTCTTACAATTTCTTTTTTCCTTAATATTTCCTCCAAGGGTTTTCACTATAAGTTCTGGATTCATTTCCTGATGTGGAGTTTCAAAATTACCAGAAAATTTCTCAGAAATGAATGAGTGTATAGACCTTGAATAAAACAACACAATGGAGTATTATATAAAACAAGAAATTTAATTTATAACATTTTGTTTTATGGCTCAACATTTTCTAAAGTAGTTGCAAAGGATTTTTTTCACACCCTTCTGTTTCCAATCTTACTAATTTCCTGCCTGAGAGACTAACTTCAGAAACACATTAGAAAAATGACCCAACTCCTAACAGCTAAATCATATTACCATCGTCTTCTCATCATTATTCTGATCATTTTCCTTACAATCGCAAGCCATGTGTCCAAACTTTCCACATCGGTATCACTTCCCATAATTAATGATACATTCTCCAAGATGCGTTTTACCACACCTTTCGAAAGAATGGAATTTTATTTTCTTACTTCCAAATTTATTTGATGAATTCTTCCCTAAAGCGTACCAACCTGAACACTTTTTATTCTTATAATAATATGGTATATATGTGTTAGAAAACTCTATTTCAACCTTTTCATCACAATGAAAAACTTTTTAATAGATTATAAATTCTTGTGCTTCCAAATATCTTCGTAAACTTAGTTTTAATCTTGAGTAATATCAATTAATTTTTCTATGAGTGTCCTGAAAAAAAAATATGGCACAAACCTAGATAATATTTTGAACATTTCTTTATATGAATATATTGGATATTCATATTTTCACCTCAATTCCATAAATTTTTTTCCCATTTGGTAATGAACAACCTTTGGGAAATATTTCTCAAGGAAAAGATCCTTCAATGTTCCCTATTCCATGGAATCAATATCTTATTTCTCTATCATATTCTTAAACAAGGACCACCATATATCATATTCACCTTTAAAATAATAAATGGTAAGGGTTAATTTTTGATGTTCCAATATCCCATGACATCAAATATCTTTTCCATAGTATTTATCCATCCTTCATCTACAACGAGGTTGATGATCCGCTGAAATATGGTGGATGTTGCCTCATGAAATTCTCTATAAAATACATATTAAAACATGGTAGATTAGGTTCATATATATAATAAATAGTAACATCATTTATCACCTTATTCAACTGGTCCATTACTATCACAAACTACTCGGTTCCAATTCCCACCATTCAAGATTATAGATCTGGACAAATATCAACCTCTCGGTGCCTTCCAACTTCGGATTCCTTATTTATTATATGGAAAAACATTTTGAAAAAAAAATATTAGATTAACCAATATGGTAATCTTAAAATATTATGACAAATTAAATTAAACATAATGTAAACATCATTTATGGTATTCTATTAACATCATCCTAACCCCTAAGGTTATCTAAACCATCCTTTTATACCAACTATAAGGACTCAACCTTAAAACATTACATAATCTTGAGTTTTAGTCAAGAATTTACTTTATTTAATATTTAGGATATTTTATGGTTTAGAGATTTAGATAATTAGGACATAATACATACATAACAAACCACATTCATAAAAATGGGAAACTACTAAAATTGTATCCATTTTTTCAAAATATAAAACTTTGAAAAATAAAACGTGATTTCTTTGGAAAATATTCAAAACATTCAACATGACTTCATACTTTCTCTTACCCATCCTTATAACCTATGAAAAAAACATTTAAAAACGTGTTATTAGCAAAAAATCTTAGTAAGGGACATAAATAAAGAAAATCATTAGTCCAGTGAAATCATGAAAACCCAATAAAACCCTTTTCTTGAAAACTCATAAGCATGCCTAGAAAAAACATATAGTTACCTTGGGACATCATTACCATATCACTTTTACATTAAAACTTATAAATAGAATAAAATTAAGTTCAAATTCAATCTCTGAAGTACCCAATGCATTGTAGATCTACAATGGATCTCACCCATCATATCTTGAGCTATAATGGGCTCAACCCAACATATCTTGAGCTATAATGGGGCTCAACATGTCATATCTTGAGATATAAAGGGATAAACCCAACATATCTTGAGCTATAATGGTATAAACCAAAAATAAACAATATAAAAGGAACATATCAAGAATAAAACACTTTATAACAGATTTAAACCCTTTAGAAGAACACATTTAGATTTAAAAATACCCATTTTTTATAACATCGTGCACATAATAGGGAAATTCAATTGCATGACACATGTAAAAGTTACATTTTCAAAAAAAATAAGAGAAATTAAAACTTTAATAACCATATAGATACATTTATAAAATTCATTTTGAAAACATGGACATAAATTAGAAAGATTTATAAGAATAAATCTTTAAAACATTTAAAATAATGTTTTGCTTAAAGAGTCCATTACCTCAGGTTCGACTTACATTAAATGTGTTCAAAACTCTTGTATAATGGTTTTAAGAGTGTTATTAATTTATTATAAAGCTATAATAATGTTTATAATACCTTACATGATATTCTTATAACATTTTCCACCCATTTATTAATAATATTTTGTTACTTCCATTGTTTTGGGTGTATTTATTTCATGGTTTCCATGGTTGGTTCATTATGGATTTTCTTGTATAATGGAAGAAAAACTCTATAAGTGGAATGAAATGGTGTTAATATGTTTCCATAATATTAAATAATAACATGTTTCATTTTTTTCAGATATTAGGATGAATCATTAGATAAAACATTAATGAAAATGATTTAATTTCTTTTGGCCATTTTTACAATAATCACGAACTTATATCATTTTATTGAATATCATGTTTATTTATTGGTTATAGAATGTTAAATAACTTATAATATATATAATAAAAAAATATTTAACCATAATAATGTTTTTATTACAATAATTGAAGGATCTAAAGAAAAATAAAAGTGTATCATCCACGACGGCAGTAAATCGACACATCATAGATGATGTTCTAATTTTTAGAATAAAAGGGGGAGAAGAAAAGGTTTGATGAAAAAAATTTCCATAAACATGATAAAATTACAATATTTATAAGATACTAGATTTTTCATGACACTTTTTTTACGTTAGGTTAATAGAAAAAAAGAAATAAAAATAAATTGAAAAGAAAATAAAAGAAACTGAAAGAGGATTTTACCTCTTGAATTATCCTCCTTGAGAACCTCCTTAAGGCCCCTGTTTTTGGCCTTTTGGTGAGATCATAAGGTATTTTACATGGGGAAGAGGATTGGGGAGGTAATTGGGAATAAATTAAACATCATACAAGGATTTGAGGTGTGAGGATAAGAGGTGGTGAGGGGTGGTATTTATAGTGGGGGAGAGGGGTGTTTTCTCATTATTATATTCATTAATTTATTAATTTGGCTCAAAACTATGAATATCTTGATAATTATCATAAAATATATTAAAATAATGAAGTAATGTTCAATATTTTTGTCTTACATCAACCTTACATCATCTATGACTCAATAAATCATGTATTTATCTTATATCTTAAATTACCGTATTTCACTATTCATTAAAAATTTAAGTATTTTAGAAAAATCATAAAAATTAAATCTAACCATTTTTTGATGTATAGAATTTAAAATTGAAATCCAGTTTTTGAAAATAATTTTACAGCTATGAGAAATTTAATTTTTAATTAAAATCATAATTTATTCAAAAAATATCAGTTTTAAAATAATAACTGATTTTATAGCACTTTGAAAAATTAATTAAAGTCTCATAAAATTATATTATAATAATAAGAAAAAAAAATTAATAATTTATGAATATATTTTATGAAAATATATTTTCTTTTAAATCATTATATTAATTATAAAATTGTAATTAAATATTTAAGACTCACAAAAATACTAACACTTAATTTATAATTTTTAAAATAACTATTTACTTATTTAATGATATAAATATATCATATTTTCACTTATAAGATGGATAAATTTTATTTATAATTTCTTAGGTTATTTTACTATTCTATTGGCCATATTACTATTCCTAATGGTCATGTTACTGTTCCTAAGGTCAAGTTATTATTCCATCAGTTTAAATTCCTTAATTTCTATAAATGCCACTTATTTAATTATAAATTTATAATGAATTTAAATATTTAATTATTGAATTAAAAAAAATATTTTATAAGTACCTGGGTTATTATAGGTAGGATATTATCGACACTTTTTGATAAATTTGTTAGGGATATCAAATCCACTAACCAAGTTAATACAAAAGGGAGTAAAGTCCCTTTGGACAAAGGAATGGGAAGAAAGTTTATAGGAAATAAAAAATAGGTTGGACATCACTCCTATACTTACATTACCCTATAATGGGGAAGGTTTCATAATATAAAGTAATGATATGAAAAAGGGTTTGGTTTTCATCCTCATAAAGAATTATAAGGTAATTTCTTATGTCTCTCACCAATTAAATACTCATGATAAAAATTATCAAATGCATGGTTTGGAGATAACGGTGATGATCTTTCAATTAATGATTTGGAAATATTTTATATGGAGAAAAGTGTGATATATGTACTAATCACAAGAACTTGAAATATATATTCACATATAATGATTTGAATATCTACTAAATGAGATGGTTTTAATTGATAAAAGATTAGGATTTATCAATATATTACCACCTAGGAAAGGAAAATAATGTGGTTGATTATCTGAGTAGAAAAGGTCATTCTACCCTATCCATAATGAGGATTGAAAAAAAAACCAGTACACATGGATTTTGAAAGTATAAATCTTGAATTCATGAGGGAAGGTGAGAAATACTATCTTTTCCAAATTATTTCTCGACCATCCATTCATGTAAAGATTAAAGAATAGAAGAAAGATTATTTAGATCTATAAAAACATTATCAAATGTTTTGAAGTTTAACTTTGATAAATATGGATTTATAAAATTTGGAACATAGATATGTGTCCCGTTAAAACTGTAATTGAAGAAGAATATTTTGGAATATGCAAATAGATCATCCTTTTATACTCAACTAGGATGTACAAAAATATATTGATACCAAAAAACATATAGTGGGATATAATTAAGAGAAAAATATTAGAATAAATATATCGATACATGGTATTATTTCAAGTTATGGATGAAGGAAAAAAATTCGAAGGGTTTTTTGAAACCATTACCCATGCCAGTATGGAAATGGTAAAACATCACCATTGATTTTTTCATAGGGATCCCCCAGACATATAAAGGCAATAATTATATTTAGGTTTTAGTTAATTTAATTATAGTGGCAGGACATTTTATTTTTATTAAAGAATATTTCTCCCTAGGGTAATTCTCTAAGATATATATAAGGGAATTTTTGAGGCTTCATGGAGTATCGTTATCCATTGTATCTGATTGGGGTTTGAGGATTGCCTTCATATTTTAGATAATTCTAAAAGAATCATTATATATTGAGATAATATTTATCACTTATTTTCATCTTTAGATATATAATTAGTCTTAAAAGACTATTAAAACTTTATAAGATATGATGATATCTTATTTGAAGGATTTCCAAGGATATTGGGATCAATACCTCCCTTGGTATAGTTCTCATATAACAAACATTTCCATTATAGCATTAACATGGCACAATATGTGGATATTTATAAAAATTTATGTAAGACTCCAACATGTTTAGTTGAAGTTGGAGAGTGGAATATGATAGGTCTTGAACTTTTCCAATAAATTAAGGGGAAGTTTTAAACCATTCAGCAGCACATATTCAATAGAAATGTTATCTAGATAATCATATATGAGACCTAGAGTTTAAAGTTGGTGAAAAATTTTCCTTCAAATATCAATGCATAAGTGGATTATGAGATTTGGGAATAAAGGGAAGTTGATCCCTAGATACATCAGTCCCTTTGATATCCTTGATTGTAGAGAGGTCGTAGCCTATCACTTATCACTCCCTCTACACCTCTCTCAAGTGCATGATGTGTTCCATGTATTGATTTTAAATAATTACATAACAGATCTGTCACAAGTCTAATGTAGGAATTTTTACAATTAGAATGCTCCCTTTTATATGAGTAACAACCTATGGAAATCTTAGATCAAAGTGATGAGGTTCTCAGAAAAAATACCACCCATCTCGTAAATGTTATGTGGTGAAATAAAAAGCTGGAGGCTACATGGGAACCTAATTTTGTGATGAGAAACAAGTACTCTCGCTTTTTTTTTCTTCCATGTAATAAAATTTTAGGTTGAAATTATTTTTAAGGTGTCTAGAATGCAACCACATAAGTTTTATTAAAATATTCCTCCTTAAATAAATACAGTGTTTTATTGCTTTCTCCACATACAACACGAAAAAAAAATATAGACCATTGTAAGGAATCTATAGAATTGGAAGGTATAAAAAGGGGTAATATAATTATTAAATATATATATATATATATAATTATATATAAATAAAAATAAAACAAAATAATTTTCACTTTAAATATTAACTCAACCGGTGCATTTAAGAAACTAATAAAATATTTTTTTATAAATTTTCCATTTTTAAGTAGGATATATTTTGGTATGAATAAATGACTCACACTAGTATAATTGGTAATTTATAGGAAATATGAAGAAAAATGGATAATATACTGAAAGTCGTTTTCCTATAAAACAAATTTTTTCATAGTATTTTATGTTTTAAATTAAAAATAAAATTTACAAATTTTTGGATGTTAATTTGAAAAAAAAATCATTTTTTTATTTATCATGTCAATGTTGGCATAAAATTAATTTTGATATTTTTTAAAAAAATGATTTTTAGTGAATAGTGTAATATATAGTTTCTACAAATACCATGCATTTTATGGAATTATTGGTTTATAAGAATGATTTGTAAATTTAATAAACCCTTTTCTAGAAAAAATAATCATTTTATAAGTTAAAAAATATTGATTCTATTTTACTACCCTATATTTACTGTTCTAAAAATTATGTAATATTTTTCTTAAGAAATTTGTTTTTTAATATATTATATACTTATTATTTCAAAAATAATTTTATCACTTTAAGAAGTTGAATAAAATTAAATATATTTTTAAAAAATAATAAATATTTAAAAATTATGTAACATGACCATTTTATTTTTTTAATGATAAAGGATAAGTTAATTAAGTAAAAACTAGTTATCTTGGTAAAAGTTAAAATGGTAAAAGTAAAAATATAATAATAAATGACCACAAACATCTTTAAAAAAAGTGTAGGAATATGTTGTTAAGGACTTTCTTTACCTTATCACTTTTCCTCTCCATTATTTCTTAATTTTTGAGCCACTTTCCTTTTAACAATTTGATAAAAAGGTATGCTATCTTTTGATGTTCAAGATCTTGTTCTTATGTTCGGAGGGTGTTGATTTTGAGTTTTCAAGAGAACTTGGACTAGGAATTTCCTAGAGGTAACATTCACATCATTATTGTGTTTAATGACATGAATATGTCACTAGTTTTATGTTGTGAGTTTTTTTCAAAGTGTGAACCTTGTTTAGGATTTGAACTGAATTCACATCATGAATTCATCAATATGGATTTATAAATCAAGTCAGTGCCTTTTTTAGTGTATATGAAACCTATGGGATTTATTATTTGAATCAATAATTCACTTTTTGAATCATTAAAAACTTATAGGTTTTTATGTGATATAATCCTAAATCCTAATTCATTCAGGCTCCTCCTCCTAACCTGGAACCCTACGACTCTTTCAAATGATTTTGGGTAGTTCTTTCCCTGACATATCACTTTATTTGGAACCTTGATCTCTGGTGAGGTTGGTTTCTCTTCATTGGGTATGTTTTATGTTCTTATTTCTCCTTATTAGTCACTCTTGGGATTTGTAAATGGAGTTTTATTGTGTTTGTGGTATTGGTGTTCATGTGAAGATTATTGTTTGATCGCTTCTAGATCTATTTTGTAGTCTCCCTCCAAGGGACAATTATTTTGTTGATTGTGGTGTGTTTCATAGTTTTCTTGAGTTATGTGTCATTATATCTTTTATAATGACCCTTTTATTTATGTAATTTTATTCTAATATGTGATAATCGATGATATGGAATCCGTTATTTATTCTACTTTACTTCTGGTGTGTGGATCCCATTGTAGGTTCAACCTGAGTTTGAGGTAGGTGGTTCCCTCTATAGCCTATATAGGATGAACATTTATTGATCTTGGTTTTATAAATTTCTTTATAAAATAATTTACATTATTTTTTTGTGTGTGTGAAAATGGTTTTGAGAAATATGGTTTCCCTCGTTTTGGTAAAAGGTATGTGTTTTTTAAAGCATTGTGAAATTAATTGTGAACTAGTTTTCAATGCATATTTTTATGGAAAGAATGGGTTGTTTGTGATTGTAAAATGTATAAACCCCTTTGAAAATTATTTTATGTATGCTTCACATGGTATCTTTGGGTATATAGTTGGAAGGTATAGTATTGAGGATTATCCTATTGATATTGTAAGGGATTTCACTTTCTTGGGTGTTCTTCTATTCCTATATTGAGATTCATTTGGATATAATAATTGATTCACATGGTTGGAGGGTTCACTTTCTAGGGGGTTCCTCTATTACCTACACATTTATGCATGGGTTCTAAGGACTGGTAGTGTGTAGTAGTCATATTGATGTATGATCATCCTAGCTAACCTGACTTTATGTTATCCTTGGTTTGAATACCATTGTACATTAGATTATACTATTTTATCTTTGATATAAATTATTTGAAAAATGTAAATGGTTGTTAGAAATTATGATTTGAAACCATTTTTCTTGGTTTTTTTTGGAACCATGGAAAAGAGGTAAATTATATACCATGATTTTGATATAAAAATTGTTTAACTATTATAATGTCAAGTTTTATTTAAATTGAACATATTTGGATTGTTATATATAGACAAGATATGAAATACATGGGTGGGATCCTACTTATCCTATTTAGATTACACTTTTCACTCCCATTTAGTGGTGTGTAGACATTATATTTCCTATTTATAAAGGAAAATGCAAGGCATCGCAGTGAAGTGGTAGGGTTTATGTCAACTAGGAATGGGTATATGGTGGTGAGATGGTGGGTCATTCCCCACACCTCACATAGAGTAGTCGTTTCTTGTTTGGTTATCCTTTTGGTTTTTAGACATGTACCTTGGGGTTTTATCTTTCCACTTTTTAGTTGTATCACTACTACTATATTTCTTGGTTTATGGCATGTTTTATGTCTTTTGTTGTTTCTTTATGCTATATATATATCATGTGTGTTATTTTAGGTTGGGTGAAATCATTCCCTCTATTTGTTGTTTAATTCCTGAGCGCTAATCTCCTGCTGATGGGTATCATGAACGCCTTTCATATATGTAGCGGATTGGGTTGGGTACTAATTTTGGAGGGTATCCCAGGTCGGTTCATTAAAAATTGGTATCGGAGGGGTTTCTCCTCATGATTTAATATCTTTCTATGTCGGGTATATTGGAGATAGTATTTTCTTGAGAGGTAGGTTGTGGTGATGTCTGGCCATCTCTTGTTGTGATGAGCCTCGAGTTACCATGGGACATTGGGATGTGTGTCTCCTGTGTTGAGTTTTGATCTTAGTCTTAGTTTCTTATTATGATTTTCTAGTTAAAACTTATATTATCTTATTTTTTAACATTTATTTCATTTTTTGGTGTGTAGTTACATGCCTCTAAGACATCTTTCACATATTCCACAAGTGGGTGTAGTGATAAATGCACCTTAAGGGAATCCTTATATGGATAAAAATCTTATTAAGGATATCATTTAGGTAGTTCAATTCATAGACTAGAATGTAACAAGAGTTTAGAACTAATCTTTTGAGGTGTTTCCATGAGCCGAGGTAGGAAAGGATTGAGCATGAGATTTCCTACATGAGAAGACCCCATTCTTTAGAGGTATGAATGAACCCCAATAGGAATAGGACTAGTTGTAAATGATAAATCAGGTCTTAAACTTCTAGGTTGCACCTAAGGATATCAATGTGAAGTGTGCAGTGTTTATTCTCGAGGTTCCCATTAAGAGGTGGTGGGATTCTATGGTGGAAGTGGAAAAACTTGTGGGATTCAATTTTAAGGGTTTTAAGACCATCTTATTTCAAAAATTCTATCTCGAGTCTTTGATGATACAAAATTCCTTAAAGTTCCCCTCTTTGTATTAGGTAGAGTGCTCAGTGTTAGAGTATATCAACCTTTTTAAAAATATGGTTGGTTTTTCTATGTAGGTGGTGATGAATGAATAGATAAGAGTCTGTAAATAAATTCAGGTTTTATAACTAGATATCAGACTATAGGTACATATTCTGAATCTTACCACCAATGCTGACATTGTAGATAGGTCAATATTGGTCGATATAGATATAAAAAGAAATATTGGAATAACTAGATCTTTTATTCCTCTTAGTTCAGTGGTATGTAGGAGAATAAGATGAAGTGGCATGAAAATCATAGGAATGTAGGGGGTTGTTTTAGGAGTGGATCCCCGCTACACCATCAGTGGTATCCAGTAGTGTGCCCCTAATTTTCTATCAGTGTGGCAAGGTCAGGAACACCAGATAAAATTATATTGCCCCCATGATGATATGTAATACTTGTGGCCTCCAATTATACATATAGCAGTTCAATCATGCTATGTCTTTGCCTAGTTATATTCAAGGATCTTTGGCTCCAAAGGCCACTGCAGCATAGTCAAATGCTTTAAATTCAATAGGGCACCTTCCATAGGCCTCGGGATTAAAACACCTTCATGTAGTGGATTGATTTTCAGTTGAGACTGATGTCAACCTATTGATCATGATTGGTACCATTTTTTTGTGATAATCTATAGAAAATTCTTTATTTTATACTGGTTCCTTGAATTCTTTTATATCTGACAATTTTTTTGATGTGCTAAAAATTCCAACGGAGCTCATGTCCTTTATCAAATAACTGGTGACACCTCATATAATGATCAA
This sequence comes from Viscum album, assembly GCA_963277665.1. Lineage (NCBI taxonomy): Eukaryota > Viridiplantae > Streptophyta > Magnoliopsida > Santalales > Viscaceae > Viscum > Viscum album. The sequence continues at coordinate 74,406,779 of OY728127.1, read as the reverse complement.
AGATAATGAATTTCATTGTCCATCATTTTCTCTATTGATAGACTACGCAGGGTCAGTCTGGTATTTTTTATTTCTTGATTTGGATCTATTTGACATCATCATCGAGATGGATTGGCAATTTTCTCACCATGTTGAGATTGATTTTTATCATCAGTGTGTTTTATTCTTTACTAATGATGGGATATATTTGGTGTTTTAGGGATACTGGTATCTAAGGTCTATTTATGTAGGACCTTTCTTTCCAAATCTTAGTATTTTGTTGTCTACTATTACATTTGAACCTAATGATTTTCTTTATCTTTGCGATCTTCTCTTGGTTGCTAGGGATTTCCCTAATGTACTCCCATATGAATTTATTGTTCTTCCACTAAAGAGGGAGGTGGATCTTGTGATTGATCTAGTTTGTGGTATATAGCTGATCTTGATACCCTCTTACTATATGGAACCAATTTAGTTGAAGGAGCTCAAGATCTAGTTGGATGACCTGATGGAGAAAGGTTTTGTTTGCCCTAATGTTTCACCATGGTCATCCCCTGTACTCTTTGCCAAGAAGGATGATGGTTCGCTTTGTTTGTATGTGGAATATTGGAAGTCTAACCTGGTGATGTTCAAGAATAAGTTCCCTTTTTCCTATGTGGATAAATTATTTGATCAATTAAAGGGGTAAAAGTATTTTTCGATTATTGATATTTGGTTAAGGTATTATCAGGTCAAGGTTGAGGAGTCTGATATTTTGAAGACCACTTTCATGAGAAGGTATGTCCATTATGAATATCTTGTGATGAAATTTAGTCTAAATAACACTCCAAAAGTTTTTTGTATCTGATGAACTAGATATCCCACCAATATCTCAACACCTTCATTGCTGTGTTTATGGAAGATATTCTAGTTTACTCGAGATATGATAGTAGTATCTGAATTCAGTTTTGGAGATCTTGAGGAGTCACTGAATTTATGAGAAACTTTCAAAATGTAATTTATCGATTCAATAAGTTAATTTCTTGGCGAATATTATTTTGAAACATGTACTTTCAGTTAATCCTAGTAATATGAAGGTTTTTTTTGGGAGGATCCACTAAATGTCTTTGAGATTTAGAGATTCTTAGGTATTTTTTGATACTATCAGGGATTCATTAGGAATTTCCCAAAGTTAGAATCACCTTTGAATTCTCCTACCAAGAAAGGGGGTAAAATTCATTTAAGATGATAAATTTCATACTTCTTTGAGGATTTTAAATTACTTCTGACATTGTCTCCTATTTTGATTTTTCCTAAGCCCGATAAGGAGTGTGTAGTATACTATGATGCTTCTAGTGTTGTTGTGGGTTATGTGGTTATGTAGGATGACCATGTTATATCTGATGGTTCCCATTATCTTTATCTTCAAGGGAATAATTACCCCCACTATTTATTTGAATCTTTTCATGGTTATTCATGCGCTTATGTGTTAGTGACCCTGTCTTTTTTAGGATAGGTTTATGGTACTTTCTGATCATAAGAGTCCAATCTATATCTTCTCTTAGAAATAATTGAATATTAGATAGAGATGATGGTTTTAATACCTATAGAAATATGAATTTGACATCGCATATACCCTAGGTAATGGGAGTGTCATAGCTAGCACTCTTAGTAGCAAATTCTCACCACATGCTATTTTGGAATCGAAGGAAGAGTGGAACCTAATGGAGATTTTTTATCAGTTACATCTAGAAACATAGGAGAATGTTTTAGGTATGCTTACAATCAATGTTTAGTTATCATCATATCTCTATGAGTCTATTGTATAGAACCAATAATAGGATTATGGGTTTAAAGGAATCAAGGAAACCTTTTATGGTGGGGAGACCACTTTTGGTTGGTCTCTCCCTTCTGATGGTATTCTTCATTTTAAGGATCAGTTTATAATACCAAAATCTATGAAGAATTAAGTCTTTCGATATTATCATATTTATTCACTAATAATTCATCATAGTGCTACAAAGATTTATTAAGACATGAGATAGACTTTCTGGTGGCTAGGTATGAAGCACAACATTGCTGATTATGTGTCTTAGTGTTGCACTTACTAGTAAATAAAAGAAGAAAATAGAAAACACAATAGTTTGATCCAACCAAATCCAATTTTAGTTTGTAAATTGGATGAGGTTTCCATGGAATTTTTTTTGGATTACCACGGACTCCTTGAGGGAAAAATGTTATCTACTTGGTGATTGATCGGTTGATGAAGTCGACTCATTTTATTCGGATCAAGGATACCACTAAAGTAAAATACATGGTATGCAGTATGTGCAGGAGATCATGAGGTTTTGTAAAAACTTAGGTAATTAAAGAATAAATCATTTTCATGTTTATTAATATGGATTATAAAGTTATATTCGTTATAAAAATATTATGTAATTTTTAAATCAAAAAGAAAATAGGGGTAGTAAAAATCGTTTATTATAAGGTTTTATTTAAAATTTTAATTTATAAATTCTAGAATTTTAATTTTAAAAAAAAATAATAATTTCATTTTTTAAATCATCATACCAAAATTAACATAGGTTAAAAATTTTGTAATTTTTAGAAAATATTGATTTTTTAGTGAATAGTGAAAAATAATGATTTTTTTGTAAAAAATTAATTTCTTTTAAATAAGTTAAATAATTTGAAAATACCGTTATGTTTTAAATATCATTTAAAGTTACATAATTATTATTTAATTATATTTAATCCACAAAATTAATTTTTAATCAACTTTTTTGGATTTTAGTAAATGTTTAATTTTGGGTTTAAAAATAGAATATTCTAAAAACAGTTTTAAATTGCATAATATTTATCTAATTTAATTAATGAAAGAACCCTTAGTTATGAATGATTTAAATAAATTTTATAGATTATATATCAATAAATATTAATTTAAATTCATATTACTATTATTATTAGTCATTGAGTTAATATAAAATCATTTTTTCCTTGAAAAATACACTTCTTGAAAAAACATTTTTTGTCGCGTCTGTGAGTTTATTATTAAATTAAATTATACCACTTATGTGAATTGAATTTGGTAAAATTGAATCCAAGTTTTGAATCAGAATAATTTATATTATCTAATAATTTCAACATAATTTTTTACTATAATGAATATATAAAGGAGTAAAAATTAATTACAGTAGTTAAGGTAAAAATGGATTTACCAATGGGGTTAAACCAAAAAGATAAGGGTTAAAATAACCTAAAAAATTGTAGAAAATCTATTTTATATCAATATTTAGTCCTTATAATATATAATTATATATAATGGTCTATTTTTTATCCTTATGGCATGTGAAAATGGGTACACCTTTCTTCTTTTTAAAAATTACAAGTGTGTCACTCACCTCACTTATAAAAGGCCACCCCCTCTCCTCTCTTATTGACACCTTAAAATAACTTTAGATCATCCAATACATACTCAAATATCTTACCTAATTCAATACCCACATTCTAGAATCCTTTTTTTATCATAAATACATCCTAAGAAGGCTTTTGTTGCTAACCTAAGGAGGTTATTCGAAGAAGTGGTATCGTACTTAACCGAGCAGTTTTATTTTATTTCTTATTCCACAACATTAAAAGCTTATTAAATTATAATGATATAATAAAACACGTATTTAACATATATTTATATGTTATTATATTAATTTTATAACCTAAATCTATCTCCTCGTCCATAAAATGGGAAACAAAGTCATCATTTGTGTGTACGGCGGACTACTGGCTTGGGAACTGATGTTATTCATTTTTCATTATCGCCTCTCAAAACTTGTTATAATGATGAACTTAAAGTATATATATTATATTTTTAATATAATTATACTTATTTAATTATTATATCACATATAAATTCTCAATTTTCATTCCTTGTGGGATATGATAACAGTGCTCGTGTGTACGACGAACTACCACCTCGCTAAGCAATGTGATTTGTTTTTCATTAACGCTTCACATGGAATGTAATAAAAATAAATTTAATTAATATATGTGATATAAACTACATAATTATGATATTAATTACATATTTATCATTCTAAAAAGATAATATATCATTTTATTTCTTACCTTTCCACTCACAAAAAAATGATAATGTCGTTCGTGCGTACGTGTGGACTACCACCTCCAAGAAGTGATGTGATTCATTTTCATCACCAAAACACATATATGATATATATATATTCATATTATGTGAAATAATATGGTATTATTATATTATTATCATTATTTAAATATAAAATAATACTTAACTTCTTTATATAATGATCATTGCTAAATTGAAACATTACTCATGCATAGGTACAGCCTACCATCTCTATGATTGTAACATAGTTCATTTTCTTAACCATATTTCATGATTAGTTTTAAAATTATACTTAATTTTTAAATATCATAATTAATTCATGGTTATTATTATTTATATATTGAAATAATTACCTTTTTGACCATATTCAACCAACCAAATTCATTTTTTGACACATAAGTCGAATGCGATCAAAACTTCTAAAGTGAAATTAATTGATTAAGTAATCATATAAAACATGGTAATAAGTGAAATAAATTAGAATAATAAACATGAAAAAGTTTCTTAAGAAAGTAAATAATTAAAAAAATCTTATTATTTAGGAAGAGAAAGAAAATATGTGACAATTCAGACTCAAGGTAAGGGACTTCATCTAAATTTCCTTTAATTAAGGAATATTTTGATGTGGAAATTATGAACCTTTATTATTTTATGTGGTGTATATAAATCACATTTTAAATTTTATATCATAAATATATCTATTCAAATGATATTTAAAGTTCTGTTTAATGTCATTCTTTCATGGGGCTTACGATTCAAATGAATTCAAAGTAGTAAGGGGATTTTATTCAAAAAATCCTTATTTAAAATTTTCCTTCTAACTCTATTTTTATTAATTATTCATGTTTTTAAAATGAATTTATGAAATTAATTATAAATAAATTATATTTTTATATGGGACATTTTTTTCTTCCATTCAATTTTTTTGAAATAAATGAATCTTTATATGAAATTTTTTACTTTGTTTACAAACAATAAAAAGAATGTTCTATTTTTATGTATATGGAGTAAAGAGATTTTCCATCCACCATAAAAGTTATTTTAAGTTTAAATTACTTTACAATATTTCATGTTTTATTCAAAATAAAACCATATTTCCATTCTCCTAGGAATTTTGGTATTTAAAATGTTTTTTAAAAATAAAATGGTTTTAAGAGGAAATGCTATTTTCATATGAAAAAGTGTTTTTCATATGAGTTTAAAAGAGTTTTTCAAGGGTTTTGTGATGAAAAGTTTAAAGATTAAAAAAATATTCATGATAATGTCCTTGTAAATTGTTAAAATTATGGGTTGAGCCCCATTATATCTCACTGGTGGGCCTGATAGAGCTTATATTATGGGTGTGCCTAGATAACATCAAGGGATCCCGATATAGCTTATATGATGGGTGTTCCCAGTTAGTTATCCAATTAACTGGGTAATAATTGTCTTCTCTGGAGAATTATATTAGAAGTCGATTGTATGGTTATTTTAATTTGTAAGGGTTCTATAAGAGTTCTATGAGATGATATCCCAAATGACCTACATGAATTTTTCAATGCTTTCTAATGATTTTTAATGAAATTAATTTTATTTAAAAAGGTAATATAATGTTTTTTTAAAGTAAAAAATGGTTCCCTTTCTCTCTAAAAATGTATGTTTTTTAGAAAAAAAAATTCATGGTTTTTCATGTTTTTCACTGGACTGACAGACTACTTATTTTTATGTATCTTACTAATTTTTTAGGCACATACCATGTTTTTGAAAAAAAATCACGAGGTTTAAGGATGGGTAAATTATAGAAAGAAATCAATTTGAAATTCATGAATATTAGTTATAACAATCATGTTTTGTTTTAAAAGTTTTATAATATAGAAAAAATTAATACTGATATAAAGTGTCCACTTTTATATGTGTGTTTTTGTAATGTATGAGTTATGAACTTATTTTCTAAAAATATAAACCTGAAAACATCTTAAAATATAAGAGAATGAATTATTGACTTAAAACTGAAGTTTATGTAATCTTTAAGGTTGTCTCCTTAATTTGGTATCAAATCAATGTTTTAGATAACTATATAGGTAAGGATAATGTTAATATCATTCCCTTTAAATATTTTACTTTATAGTTAAGTTTAAATGATATAGAATTTGAATATCACAATGATTATTTGACGAAACTAGGTTTATTCATAATGGTTTTCCATAGAGAAAATAAGAAAGTTATAGTGGGAAGGTACCAAGAAAAAGATATAATTTTAAATCAACATCCCATAATGGTTGGAATTAGAAATGAGAAATTTTTTGCAGTGATGGCCTAGTTGACTTAGGATATAAATGGTGGTGGCCTCCATGTTAGAGAGAAACTAAATTTTACATAGAGAAACATGGTTATAGTTGAGCATTTCATGATACAGAACCCTCCGAATTTTGGTGGAAATTCAAATCCATTGGTATCTAAAGCATGGATCAATTCCATAGAAAATATATTTGAATTCATGGGAAGTTCAAAACATCAAAATGTAACTCTATAAATTTATCATTTTGAAGTTTAATTTGATCAATGGTGGTCTATGGTTAATAACACTAAAGAAAAATATGATCTTGATTCCATGTAATGGGAAACATTTAAGGATATTTTCCTTGAGAAATATTTCCCTATGGTTTTTCAACTTTTTATGGAGAAATAATTCCTAGAATTGAGACAAAAATATGATGATTCTATAGTCATATGTAAATAAAAATTTACATTATTATCCAGGTATGTACTATATTTTCTTTGAGATATTGAGAGTAAAATTAATATCTTTTACTCAGGATTTAAACCAAGTTTACAAAGATCTTTTGTTTTATGAGAATTTAAAAGCAATGAGAATTTTTTTTCATTGTGCTAAAACAGTTGAGATAGTGTTTTATGACACTTTTGTGCCTCGTTATGATGAAAGTAATAAGCGTTAAGGATACAAGTTGATAAGTAAACATACATCAAAGAAATAAGGAATTAAGAAAATTAAGTCCCCGTCTTATGGTAAGTGTGTTAAAAAGAACCCTAGAGAATGTCTTATGAAATCTGAAAAGTGTTATCGATGTGTAAAGTTTGGTCATATGGCCCGTGATTCCAAGGAAAATAATCCTAAGTATTCCAATAATAGGATAATGGATATCCATCCAATGGTGATATTTTTTAGTTTTAATGATTTGGGCCATTATGATAACGTGTTCTTAAAGTTGGTAACTCGGGCAAGAAATCATCAAGATCAAAAGTAAAATGGCATTGAAAAATATTTCTCAAATACTAAGGTTGATGTTAAACCATAAAATGAAGTGGTTATGGGTATGTTACTTTTTTATTCAAATTATTCCAATACTCTATTTGACTTTGGATCTTTACATTCTTTCATTTCTAAGAATTTTTCAAGTAAATTGGAAAAATCTCCTCATGAAAGTAAGATATAACTTTTGGTGATAACTCCAGGTGGAATTATTTAGGAAACCAAAATTTATAGTAATATTCCAATTATCATTAGTGGGATAGTATTTCTTGAAAATCTTTTTGAAATACCTATAATGAATTTTGATATCATTTTGGGTATTGTTGGATTTTTATTTTATCATGATAAGACAGATTGCAGATCTAGGAAGGTTTTATTTAATAATTTCACACCTTTGATAATATGCCAAAAATCTGAAAAATTGATTAGAGATAGTAGTAAAAGTTACCTAGATCATATCATTTAAAAGAAATAAATTATTCAAATTAGTGATATCCTAGTAGTAAATGAATTTATAGATTTATTTCCTGATGATTTATCTATTGGTATTCTTGATCTGGAGGTTGAATTTATTAATGAATTGGTACCTAATTTTAATACTATTTCAAATCCCCCTTATCTAATGTCTGAAGCATAAATTTTATAATTGAAAAAAAAATTATAGGAGTTGCAAGATAGAGGATTCATTCAACCTATAACTTCATCATGGGGTGATCCTATTTTGTTTGTTAAAAATAAGGATGGTTAAATGAGACTTTTCAATGATTATAGAACCTTGAATAACATCATTGATATGAAAAAGTATCATTTTACTCATATCGATGATTTTTTTATTATCTATAGGGAGAATAGTATTTTTTGAAGGTTGATATAGGGTCAGGGTACCATCAGTAAAAATTAAAGGAGGAAGATATTTTGAATATTTCATTTTTAACTTGATGTGGACATTGTGAGTTTTTAGTTATTCCATTCCTGTTGTACAGTGTACCAGATATATTTATGGACCTTATGAATATATTTTTCCATGAGTTATTAGATAATTTTTTGTTTGTGTTTAGTGATGATATTTTGGTATATTCTAAAATTATAGAGGAACATGAAAGACACCTGAGGGTTGTTTTTCAATTATTATAAGACAATAAACCATATGGAAAATTTAGTAAGTGTGAATTTTTGTTGCAAAAATTTCATTCCTTGGTCACATTGTTTCTAAATATGGCATTATTATTGACCCTATTAAAACTAAAGTTGTTTAAGATTATAAAATAACAATAAATGTCACAAATATTCATAGTTTTATTGGTTTATTGATTTACTACCAGTGGCCTATTGAAAACTTTAACAAGTTTTCTATTCCACTAACTAAGTCAATTAAAAAATTATTTAAATTCATCTGGACAAAATAATGTGATGATTGTTTTTAGGAACTAAAAATAAGATTTGTGAATTCTATAGTTTTGTACCTTACTTCTAGAAATAGTGAATTTTTAATCTATATTGATGCTTCATTGAAGTGTCTTGGTAGTTTCCTGATGCATAATGATCTGGTAATTGCTTATTATTTATGTCAGTTGAAACCTCAGAAGTTAACTTAACCTAAATATGATCAGGGATTAGCTGTTTTATTTTTTGATTAAAAATTTGGAGGCATCATTTGTATGGATTAAAGGTTGAAATATATAATAATCATAAAATATTTCAGTATATATTTTTTCAAAATAATTGAACATAAGACAGATAAGTTGGATGGAACTGATTAAGGATTATGATTTTACAATTCATTACTATTCGGTAAAAGCAAATAAAATGGACAAAAGTCGGAAAAATAATGTTATATTAACCATGTTACTTTTAGAAAATTACCCTTTGGTTAATGATTTGATGAATTTTATCCTATAATTTTTTTTATGTAAGGATATCCTCTATTTTGTTTCTAGTTTCCATTTAGTCGGATCTATTAAAAAGAATTAAGCAATATCAGAAGTGGGATCATGTTCGGAAGTAAAAGAAAGAATCCATTAAGAAGGGTAATTTTCTTGATTTTAATATTCATTAATAAGGTGTCATAAGTTTTAAGAAAAGATTATGTGTGCCTTGTGATTCTTAGTATAAGAAATAATTATTGAGGGAAGCTCATATTTCCCCATTTCTGGTTCATCCTTTCCACGCTAAGATGTACATAGACCTTGAAGAGTATTACTGGTGGGATAGAATGAAAAGAGGTTTTGTTAAATTTACTATGAAATGTTTGATTTTTCATCAGGTTAAAGTAGAAATAAAATTAATGAATGGAATGCTTAAACCTTTTCCAATTCTATAGTGGAAATGGGAAAATATATCAATGGATTTCATGGTGGGATTTCCAAAGATATATCTAGGTAACAATATTATTTGGGTTATTATTGATCAATTAACTAAATCAGCACATTTCTTTCCCATTTGAGATGATATTACATTAAATAATATTTCTTAACCATACCTAAAGGAGATAGTTAGGTTATATTGGGTTCCTATCTCCATTGAATCTGACCATGATCCTAGATTTACCTCTAATTTCTAAAAATAACTTTAGAAGTTGTTGGGTACTAAATTAAATTTTAATATATATTTTCATCCTCAAACTGGTGGTTAGTCTAAGAGAAATATTTTGACCATGAAATATATTCTTCATTATTATTCAATAAAATAAAATGGAAGTTGGAATCAACATCTTTCTTTGGTTGATTTTTCTTATAATAATAGTTTTCATTCTAGTATACAGATGGAACCATTTGAGGCATTATACAGAAAGTAGTGTCAGAAGACATATTTTTAGGATGAAGTGGGAGAAATTAAGTTGATGGGACCAGAGCTGGTAAGGGAAACGGCTGAGAAGTTTCATTTTATTTAGTAATATATGAGGATTTATTAGAGTATGAAGAAAATTTATGTGGGTAATTATAGCAAATATATTTCTTTCAAGGTAGGTGATCATGTATTTCTTAATGTATATCCATGGAAAATTGTAATGAATTTTGGTAAAAATGGAAAGTTAAGTCCATGGTTCATTGGACCATAATAAATCTTTGAAACATTTTAATCAGTAACTTACTAAGTTACTTTTCATTTGCTTTTATCATAGGTACACAATGTATTTTATGTTTCAATGTTAAGGAAGTATATATTGGATTCATCTAATGTTTTGATCCCTAAAGTAGTTCAGTTGTAAGTTAACATTCATTATTAGGAAAAGACATTTAAAATTATTAAACTAAGAGAATGAGTTTTTTGGAATAATTTGATTCACCATGTTAAGGTTTTACAGTAAAACCATACAGTTGAAGAAACAATATGGGAATCTGAAAATGCAATGAGGGAAAGATATCCCCACATATTTAATAAGTGAATAAATCATGAGGATGTAATTAAAAAATGCAGAAGAATTTAAAAACCTATGAAATGAAATAATAAATAATTTTTAGGTTTATTAATATGAATTTGATATTTATATTTATTATAAAAATATTAACTAAATTTTAAATCAAAAATGAAAAGGTTTTAATTAAACTTTTTTATTATAATGATTTATTTAAAAGTTTAATTTCTAAATTAAAGAATTTTAATTTAATAAAATTAATTTTATTTTTTAAATCATCATAACAAAATTAAATTTGGGTGAATTTTTGGGATTTTTCAGAAAATATTGATTTTTTAATGAATAGTAAAAAAATATAATTTTTGTTAAATGTCATTTATTTTCAATAAATTAAGTAATTTTAAAGTCCCATTATGTTTAAAATATTATTTAAAGTAACATAAGTATTATTTATTTATATTTTATCCACTTAATTACTTTTGAATCAACTTTATTTGACTTTAGTATAAGTTTAGTTTGGGTTTAAAAACGGGATTTTTCTGAAAACTATTTTAAAGTACATAATGTTTATCTGTTTTAATTAATTAAAACAATCCCTAATGAAAAATGATTTAAATAAAATTTATAGATTATATATAAATAAATTATAATTTAAATTCATATAATGATTATTAATAGTCATAAAGTTAATATGAAAATATCTTTTGTTTCAAAAATAAACTTCTTGAAAACCCCCTTTTTCGTCTCCCCTACGGGTATAATTTTAATTAAATTCGGCCACTTATGTGGATTGAATTTTTTAAAATGTATTTAATAATTTTAATCATTATAATTTATATTATATAATAATTTTAACTTAATTTTTTACCATAATTAATAGTGAAAACATTAGAAATTAATTATCGTATTTAAGGTAAAAACAAATTTACAGGGGGTTAAACTAAAAAGATAAGAAATAAATTGAAATAAAACTTGTCTAAAATATATTTTATGACCATATTTTTAACTTATCAGGTCTAATTCTCTATAATGGACCATTTTTATGCTTTTGGTATGTGAAAATTTTGGTTACACCTTTTTCTATTTAAAATTTACAACTGTGTCACTCACCTCACTTATAAAAGGCCACACACTCTCTTCTTCTATTCACACCCTAAAATCCATTTGGATAGAGAAATATCATTAAAAATATATTTTATAATTCTCTACCCACATATTTTAAGTCCTGTTTTGATCATAAATCCATCCTAACAAGTTTTCTTATGCTAACTTAAGGAGGTTATCTGAAGATAGGGTATTGTTCTAAACCGAAAGTTTTTATTTTATTTCCTCTTCCACATTATTAAAACCTTTTTCAATTATTATGATATAATAAAAAAAAATATATAATATATTTATATGTTATTATGTTAATTTAATAACCTAAATCTATCTCTTATTCCATCAAATAGGAAACAAAATCATCATCCATGTGCACGACGAACGACCGCCTCATGAATTGATATCATTCATTTTTCATCATCACCTCTCACCGATTGTTACAATGATGGGTTTAAGGTATATATATTATATTTTTAATATAATTATACTTATTAAATTATGATATCATGTATACCTTCTTACATTCCTTTCTATGGGGGATATGATAACGTCACTCATGTGTACAGTGGACTACCGTCTCGCAAAGCGATGTGATTTGTTTTTCACTAACGCTTTACATGGAAGGGAATAAGGATAAATTTAATGAATATATGTGATATATTTTATATAATTATGATATTAATAACATATTTAAAATTATTTAAATATAATATATCGTTTTTTTCTTACCTTTCCACTCACTGAAAAATGATAATGTTGTTCATGTGTTCGTGTGGACTATAGTCTCCAAGAAGTGATGTGATTACTTTTCATAACCAAAACATATGGATGATATATATAAATATATTTAATGAAATAATATGGTATTTTTGATATTATTATAATTTTTTAAATACAAAATAAAACTTAACTTCTTTCCATAATGATCATTGAAAATGAAAATTTTACTCATGCATACGTACGACCTACTGTCGCTATGATTGTAACATAGTTAATTTTTCATAAATATATTTAAGAATTAGTTTCAGAATTATAATTTATGTATAAATATTATAATTATTTTATGATTATTATTCTGGATATGTTGAAATAATGACCATTGTCCATAGTCAACCTGTCGAACTCATTTTTAACACATAAACTGAATACCGTCAAAACTTCTCAAGTGAACTTAATTGATTAAGTAAAAAAATATAACATGATAATAATTTAAATAAAAGGGAATAATAAACCTTAAAAATTTTATTAATAAATTAAATAATTAATATAATTTTATTATTTTTTAAGATAAAGAACGTGCATAACGAGTCAGAATCAAGGTAAGGGACTTCATCTCAATTTACTTTTATTGATCCATATTTCAATGTTATGAACCAATATTATTTTATGTGGTTTATAAATAGACTATTTAACATGTAATATCATGAATTTATGAATTATCATGATATTTAATGTTTTGTTTGATTTTATTCTTTCATATGGATTATGATTCAAATGTTTTCAAAGAGGTAAAGGGGTTTTATTTAAAAACATCTTTTAAAATATTCCTTCTAACTCTCTTATTCTTCTACGTACAATATTTTAAAATTATTTTCTAAATGTTATGGAAATTATATTTTTATACCATACATTTTTGTACTTGTTCAATGTTTTTCGAAATAATAGATCTATGTACGAAATATTTTACTTTGTTTATAAATGAAAAATGGAATGTTTTATTTTAACATATATGGAAACAACAAATTTTCCTACCACCGTAACCTTTATTTGAAGTTTGGATTCCTTGATTATATTTTTTTGTTTTATTCAAATAAAAAGCCTCATTCCCTTATTCTAGGTATTTTTGTATTGAAAATAGGTTTTTAAAATAAAATGGTTTTTAATAAGAAAGGGTATTTTGATATCCGAAAGTTTTTTTCATAAAAATTTAAAATAATTTTTAGAGGGTTTTATAATTATAATTTATTAGATTAAAATGTTGTATTCATGATACAGTCCTTGTACATTATTTATACAATGGTTTGATCCCCATTATATATCATGGGTGATCCCAATATATATTATATGATGGGTGCACCTAGATAGCACTGGATGAGGTCGATACAGATTATATAATGGGTATGCCCATATAGTACTCCAATTAAATGGTAATGATTATGTTCTCCAAATAATTATATTGGATGTCAGCCATATATTTATTCAAATTTCTTAAGGGTACTGTAATAGTTCTTTGAGATGATGTCCCAAGGAACCTACATGACTTTTATATGCTTACTAGTGAGTTTTCATGGAAATAATTTTGTATAAAAGGTAATGTAATGATTTTTTAAAGGAAAATTATCACCTTTCTTGGTAAAAATATATTTTCTTAAGAAAAGGTTTTTCATGGGTTTTCATGTTTTTTATTGGACTAACAGACTTATTCTTTTTATGTCCCTTACTGATATTTTCATGCTCATCCCATGTTTTTAGAAACAAAATTGAAAATGTTTAAGGATGGGTAAAGTAAAGGAATAAATATAGTTAAAATTTTTGAATATTTGTCATGAAAATAAATCATATTTTATTTTAAAAGTTTTATATTATGGGAAAATGAATAATGATCAGGAGTGTCCAATTTGTTTATATATGGTTTTGTAATGTATGATTTATGACCTAATTCTCTAAAACTATAAACATGAAAAGATCCTAAAATTTAAAATGATGGATTATTGACTTAAAACTCAAGATTGTATAATGTTTAAGGTTGGGTACTTATAGGTTTCATGGGGTTACCTCTACCATTGTCTCAGATAGGGATCCCAAGTTTACTTGTAGATTCTGGAAGAGTCTCTAGGAGGTGATGGGGACCCAGGTCAGGTTGATTATACCTCACCATCCATACATGGATGGTCATATAGAGTATTCTATTTAGATCTTAGAGAATATTATTCATGCTTTATTCTTATATTTAAGTGGATCATGGGACAGCTATCTGGGAGTGGTTGAGTCTGTGTATAATAATATTTATTATTAATCTATAAAAATAGATCCCTTTTAGGCTTTATATAATAGACCAAGTAGGTCTTCTCTTTATTAGTAAAAGGTGGGTGAATCCTCTATTATGGGATAGAGTCTTATTAAAGAGATATCAGTGAGTATTTGGTATATACACCGGCATTTGGTTATTCCTAAGTGTTGGAAGAAATCGTATAAATATTTTTCATATAATTATTTGGTGTTTTCCATTGGTTGTCAGGTTTTCTTTGAAGTTTATCCTTGGTTGGGTCACTTTTTTATTTGGAAATAGGGAAATATATCTCAAAGATGTGTGGGATTATTTGAGATCACTGAGCAGCTTGGTCAGTTCTCTAATCATTTAGCATTGTTGGTTGTTTTCTATATATATCATAATAGTAATTATCCTCTTGATCCTTCTCGTGTTTTGAATTGGGAAGATATTAAGTTATATTTGGATTTCTATTTTGGAACAACCAATGGAAAATGTTGATTCTCTGTTGAAGGTCTTTCATGGGATGTATATTCCATTGGTTAAAGTGTTATGGTGGAACGGTGTGAATTCTCATGAGACCTGGGAGCACCAATCTTCATTGAGGGAGCAGTGGTATCACCTATTTCTGATTAATTATTCTTCTATGTGACTTTATAGGTATGGAAATTCCTATGGTGGGGATATTTTAACAACACAGTAAAAAGATACACTTACTTTTAATATTTAAGAAATTGTTCTTGGGTTCAGAGGAAGTAGGGGTTAATTTTGAGTTTTCTATAAAACCTATATTGGGTGATGTATATATGGAATATTCATGTTTTGATTTTTATTAAAGGCATGAATATGTCATAAGGAATATTTCATGAGTTTGGTTTAGATAATGAAACTCATTCAATATGTGAACTTAATTTAAAAAATGAATTAATCAATCATGATTTACAAATCAAGGTAATGTATTTTTTGGTATATGTGAAACTCATGGGATTCACACCATGAATTAAGGATTCAAAATATGAATAATTCAAAATCTAAAGGTTTTTTTGCACTAAAATATTGAATCTTAATTCTTTTAGTTTCCTCCTCCCTTCTTGGGACCCTAGGTCTCCCTCATGTGATTTTGGGTGGTTCCTTCCCTTCTAGATCGCTTCATTTGGAACCTCTCTAGTATAGTTGGTTACTCTTCCTTAGGTAATTGTTCCATTATAATTTATTATTAATAATTTTTATTAGGATTTGGAAATGGTTTTGGACTTCGTTTATAGGATTGGTGATCGTGTGATTATTCTTATTTGATCCCTTCTAGATTTGTTGTGCAATCATCCTCCAGGGGCCAATTCTTTTGTTGGTTGTGGTGAGGTGTATGGGTTTCTCAAGTTATGTGTTGTTATAGATTCCCTTACGACCCTTTTATTTATTGAATTCAATTCTTATATGTGAGAATTTATTTTAGAACCTTCATTGGTTGTTCTAAATTCTTACTGGTGTGTGGATCCTGTTGCGGGTGGTGTGCGACATGAATTTGTGGTAGGTAGTATCATTTATAGCCTATGTTGGGTGAACCATGATTACTCTTGGTTTTGAAAATTTTTCTATAAAATAATTGTCATGCTTGATTTGTGTGTTTGAAAATATTTTTTGAGAAAAGACTGTTTTCCACTTATTTTGGTAAAAGGAAAGTGTTTTTCAAACCATTGTTAAATGAATTGTGAACTAGTTTTCAAAGCATGTTTTGATGGAATGAAAGGGTTTTTTGTGATTATTGAAATGTATAAAACCATATAAATATTATTTTATTTTTTTAGCACATGGGATCCTTGATTATATAGGTGGAAGTTATAGTATTGGGTCTCATCCTTTTGATATTGTAAGGGCGTTCACTTTTGAGGGTGTTCTTCCATTCCTAGATCAATATGAAATTGGCTCCAGGATATGATTAACATGGTATGAGGGTTTAATTTTTGGGGTGTTCTTATATTCCTTGAACCATAATTTATGGGTTCTAGGGACTAGTATTGTGCATTATTCATATTGATGTAAAATTTTCCTAGCTAACTTGATCATATGATATCCTTGGTTTATTTTCCAATGTTCTTTGTATTATATTGTTTTGGATTTGATATATGTAACAACCCAAAATTTTATAAATGAAATTTTTCTCTTCTTGTAGTAATTTCATAACCATATAAAATCACATTAGTAAACAAAATTCCACATCATGCTTAAATGAACTACTATGTGACCTTTTAACATAAATTTACCACTTCTGTGTTTTGAATTTCGAAAATCTAACATACACAGTTGCGATCAGTAAGATTTTTGGAGTCCGATGGGACAAACTTAATTTTTAGTGAATAGTAACCTACCCTTATGAATAGGAACCTACCCTTATGAATAATAATATGACTCTTATGAATAGTAAATCATCCAAAAGAATATTAACCTCATCCATGAATGTATAAATAAAATTTAGGCATCTTATAAATGACAATATGACCATAGTAAAAGTATTGGTATGTTGGTAAGTCATAAATAATTAATTATAATTAATTAATTAATTTAAAAGAAAATTTATTTCCTTAAAAAAAATTTATAAATTAACAATTTTATGTCTTCTTATTTTAAGATAATTTTATAAGACCTTATGTAATTTTTTAAAGCATTATAAAATCAGTTTAAATTTTAAAATCTCTATTTTTCAAGTAAATTATTTTTTTAATTAAAAATTAAATTGTTCATATTTAGATAATTATTTCTAAAAAATGGAGTTCATTTTTTTATTATACACATCGAAAAATGGTTGGGGTGGATTTTGAGTATTTTTCTTAAATACTTGAATTTTTTATGAATAGTAAAATACATTAATTTACTATATAAATAAATTATAATTTAAATCCACTATTCCTGATATAATGAGTGATTTAAGCACCCAAATCTTAAACTCACATTCACTTATTACTATTTTTAGTCACAATAATCCTAACTATTTCTTTTCTTGTGCAGAAATAATAAATTAGTGAATATAATATTAAGAAAACCCTCTTCCCCTCCACTATAAATATCACCCCTCACACCCTTATTTCTTCACACCTCTCAAGCTTAAATCCTTAACTAAATTCTACACAAATATCCCCCCAAGATCATTCCCTACGTCTATCATTACTTAGTATCCTCAAAATACCAAATCCTCTCCCCTAAAGGGGCCCTCAAAATGTTATAAACTCAAGAGGTAAATTCCTAGTTCAGATTCTTTTATTTTCTTTCAAGTTTCTTTCTTTTATTTTTCTTTCCAAAACTCCTTTCACCCAAATTGTATGATAAATCTATTAACATATATGTACTATAATTATATTATTATCATGTGATAATTTATCATAATCTCACATTCCCTCTCCTTTTATACAATAAATGAAAATATCGTCTGAGTTGTGTTAATTTATCACATTCAAGGACGATGAGTTTTCAATTTGCATTACCATCTTATAAACTGGTCATGAAACCATTTTAATGGTTTTAAAAGACCATAATAAATTTATTTTATTTTATTTTATGTTTTTTAATCCTTATAAACATGTGATATAAAATAATAATACAAAAATAGTTCATTGTGAGCAAAACCGCCAAATTATTCCATGCGTTTATCATTAAAATTTTATCTAATGATTCATTCTCATGGTATATAAAAAATTAATTATAAGAAGATTTATATCTATTTAAAGAAACTAATAATATATATTAACAATTCTGGATGTTTAACCACATTTCAACCAAACATCCATTCATGAATACAAGTGAACCGTTCATAAAAGCTAAGAAAATTAAAACTCATGAACAATGAATTTAAGCTCTATAACTCATCCAAAGGTCCATAAAATAACATAATAAAACCATAATGAATAAAATTCATGTATTAAATTCTATATAATTGTCAATTAATTAATCTAATGTCATTATATAGGACCTTAAAGTGAATAAATCATTCGCACATAAGGTAAGGGGAAATTATTGAACCCAGCTCTCTTTCTTTGGACTTTCCCTCTTCAACCCATTTTCAGTACGGATATGACTTAAAAAAATTTACTCGTCATTATATTACCTTTTCTGAAATATACATGTTCTCTGATTTATTTTATGGAAAATCCAATATTTTCTAAAAGAACTCTTATTTCAAATAAACACACTCTTTTACTTCTCGAGGATTATTTCACTCTTCACTCAAGGTTAATGGTTCTATGTCAAGAATGATATTCCATCTTTATTTTGGGAACAAAATGTTTAGGAATTTATTATTTATGATGTGAAACCCAATTCTATGCATGTGTTATTTTATGTTCAAGTTTGACATATTTTCTATGTGGCAAGCATGATAATGTAAATGTTATGATGTGACGTGTGCGCCTAGAATTATATAGCGCAATATGAATGTTTGAATGTGACGGGTGAACCCAGAATTATAAAAAACTCCAATGCATTGGGTAAAGTGATTAATCACATTATTTAAAGTGAAATTATGTGCAAACATGATTCTAGATTTTTTCACAACTATGTGTGGTAGTTAACCACTAATACATGATGTTTCATTTTTATACATTGCCACATTCCATGATATTATATAAATGATGTTATGATTATGCTCACCCCATGTTACATTATTTCATGTTCTTATATTTCCTCTTACTGGTATTTTAGCTCACCCCATTTTTCTGTATATCCTCAGGTGACTACATGTACTTTATGAGGTGGAGTTCAAAACTTCATGGAAATTCTTACCCATATTTCTCAAGTTATCAATAATAACCTGAATAATGTGGAACATCCTACTTCACTTAAGAGGGAGAAACTTGATATCAAGTGTTTTATGCGGCAACGAACACCGATGTTTAGTGGATCTTCTGATCCACTAGTTGTAGAAAAATGGTTCAACTCTAAGGAGAAGATATTTTTTGTGCTTCACTATTATGAGACGGAGAAGGTGATTATGTCCATTTATCATCTAGATAGATAGGCTGATCAGTGGTGGTATTTGATTAAGAATACCAAACTGGATGACGAAATTAAAGAGATATAATGGGAAGACTTTAAGATCATGTTTCTTAACAATTATTTCCCAATAAATATTCATAAAAAGATGGTGAGAGAATTCATAGAGCTCAAGAAAAGGGAAGGATAATCTTTCATGGCCTACAAAGAAAATTTCACAAGGCTTAAAAGGTACACTGTGGGTTTTTTTATCAATATTGATAGAAAAATTGATAGATTCTTTAGTGGGTTAAAACCAAACCTTTGAACGGATCTTACAATTTGAGAAATTGATAGTTATGAAGATGTTGTTTGATGTGCTCTCAAAGTATAGATGGAGTTCGGAGAATGGTCTCATGGATATGGTGATAAGAAATAAAAGATGTAGTTTCGTGTCAGATGATCTAATGAGAAAGGTGAAAAGAAAACTCAACCACCTACATGTCAAAAATGTGGGAAGAAGCATCATGGTAATTTCCTCAAAGGGACAGTGAAATGTTTCAAGTGTGTTAGGGAAGGCCACTGATCTCTTTAATGTTAAAAAAACATGAAAAGGTAGAAGAATGTGGTGGAAGAAAAGAAAGCACCACTCATGGTCCAATTCTAGAAATGTAGGGAGCAAGGGAACTATGCAAGCCAGTGCACTAAACCTAAATACATCAATGGTAATTAGCATCAATAGACCCCAATTCCAAAGAAACAAGGTAAGGATTATTCCATCACTACAGTATAAGTTGATCAAAAAAATGAAGTCGTACAAGGTACACTTCCTATTCACTCAAGAATCAAAAGTCTTATTTTATTCTATTTTTACACATTAATTTATATCTTACAATTTTTTTAGAACTATGGAATTAAATCCTCGAAACCTTGTAGTATAGATATCCATAAAAACACCTACTAGTGCAATAATTTCATCCCAAGTATTGGAATATTCTCCTCTTGGTGTATGTGAAGAAATTCTTCCAGAAAATCTCATGCTACTTACCTTGGTGGAATTCGCTGCTATAATGGGAATGGATTATCTCTTGTTATATAGAGCACATATCAACAATTGGGAAAAGGAAATATCTTTTAATATTCTGAACCATTCCATTCTCTTATACAAATGAAAGGAAGATCATGAATCTCCTTTGAAAAATCCTTCAACGATATGGGTGTTTATTCCATGTGGAGAGGAATACCTCTCTCGAATGGTTTATTCAAAGGAAAGTTTCAACCTAGCAGAAATTCCCATCATGAGGGAATATGGTGATGTATTTCCGGAAGAGTTTCTGGGACTTTCCCTAGACAGTGAGGTAGATTTATCTATAGAACTCATACTTGGAGCTACTCCTATCTCAAAGTTTCCCTATTGGATGGCACCTATCGAACTAGAGTATTTAAAGAAGTATATTTAAGAGAATTTGGACAAAGGGTTCATACTCTCTAGTACATCACCTTGGGGGGTTCTAGTGCTCTTTTTGAAGAAGAAGGATGGATCAATGAGTTTGTGTATCGATTATTGAGAACTCAACAAGATCACCATAAAGAACAAGTATCCTATCCAAGGATTGATGACTTGTTCGATCAGCTAAAAGGAGCTTAGTACTTCCCAAAGGTGGATCTTCATTCTGGATATCACTTGCTAAAGGTGAAGAAGGAAAATATTCATAAGACTATCTTCCGTACAAGGTATGGTCACTATGAGTTTCTGGTGATTCCCTTTAGACTTACTAATTCCCCTACAAACTTCATGGATTTGATGAATAGAGTCTTTATACGTTACCTTGACAATTTTTTGGTAGTGTTTATCGATGATATTCTTATCTACTCAAAGATTAAGGAGGAATGTGAATAAAATCTAAGACTTTTGTTGGTGACATTGAGAAAGGAAAATTTGTACGCCAAGTTCATCAAGTGTGACTTTTGGATGAAGCAAGTCATGTTTTTGGGACATGTGATCACAAGTGAGGGAATTTATATGGACCCTTAAAAAACAAAGGAAATTGAGGAATAGACCAGAACCTATAGTGTCACAAAATTCCATAGTTTTATTGAATTATCAGGGTACTATCGACATTTTTTGAAAAAGTTCTCACGATCATCAAGCCTAGTAACTAAGTTAAAAGGAAAGGGGTAAAGTATTTCTAGATGGAATAATGTGAGGGAAGCTTCAAGGAGATAAAGATAAGGCTGATCACTGCACCAGTACTCACATTACCTAAGATTAGATAATGTTTTGTGATATACATTGATTATTTAAAGAAAGTCTTGGGTTGTGTACTCAAGAAAAATGATAATGTGATAGCCTACGCCTCATGGAAGTTGAAGATCCATGAGCAGAACTACCCAATGCATGACCTAGAGCTAGAAGCTATGATTTTTTCCTTGAAAATATGGGGACACTACCTCTATGGTGAGAAGTGTGACATATACATATATCACATAAGTTTAATGTGTTTATTTAAACAAAAGTATCTCAACATGTGTCAAATTAGATGGTTAAATATAATCAAGGATTATGATTGCTCTATTCACTATCATCTAGGCAAGGAGAACAATGTATCTGATGCTCTAAGTTGAAAAGAACCTGATACTCTATCCATGTTTCGGATTGAGAAAGATCGTATCTTCATGGATATGCAAAGGATGGATTTAGAAATCATAATAGAATGGACTAAATCCTAAATTTCCCAAATGATTTCCTAACCATCTATTCAAGAGAATATTAAGGAAGTGCAAAGGGATGATATACAGCTACAAAAGAGGGTGAATGTAGTAAAGGAAGGGAAGATATTATAGTTCCTTATCAATGATGATGGTGTGATTCGGTTTGGAGTGCGGTTTTGTGTGCCTTCATAACCTAAGATAAAGAAGAAGCTATTTGATAATGCACATAGCTCACCTTCATCTATCCATCCTGGTAGCACCAAGATGTTATGTGATCTCTAAGAACACTTTTGGTGGGACAGCATGAACAAGGAGATTTCTAAATATATCTCAAGGTGCTTGATATGTCATCAAGTTAAAGCAGAGAGAAAAAAGTCCAAAGGGATGATGAAACCATTGTCTATACCCATGTGGAAATTGGAGAATGTGACAATGGAATTTTTCATGGGTCTCCCAAATACATCCAAGAGAAATAATGTGATATGGGTTGTGGTTGACGGACTCACCAAAAATTCCCACTTTATTACTATTCGGAAATATATCTCACTTGAAAAACTTTTAAAGATATATGTGAAGGAAGTTGTGATATTTCATGGGGTTCCAATCTCGATTTCCTATGATCATGATCCAAGATTTACATCTAAATACAGGAGGAGTCTCCAACATGATTTGAGTACATAATTATATTTCAGCACAGCCTATCTCCCCCAAACTAATGGCCAATCTGAAATTACTATTCAGAGGCTTGAAGATATGCTAAGAGCCTACTCTTTAGAATTCAAAGGTAGATGGGATCAGTATCTCCCATTGGTTGAGTTCTCATGAAAAAATAGTTTTCACTCGAGTATTCAGATGGCTCCATATGAATCTTTGTATGGAAAGTGATGTAGAACTCCAACCTGTTGGGATGAAGTTAGAGAAAGAAAGCTACTTGGACCTGATCTTGTGAAAGAGATGATAGAGAAAGTTCAAGTTATCCAAAAACATATCAAAGTTTCTCAGAGTAGATAAAAGAGCTATACTAACGACTGTCGAAGGGACTTGGAGTTTGACGTTGGAGATAAAGTCTTCCATCTAATATCACCATGGAAGAGGGTCATGCAGTTTGTAAAGAAAGGGAAGTTAATACCAAGGTATATTAGCCCCTTTTAGATCCTTAACTGCATAGGATCTGTGGAATATATTATTTCACTTCCATTGATTATGGATCAATTTCATGATGTGTTTCATGTATCACTCCTAAGTACATACCAAATCCCTCACATGTACTGAACTCAGACGTGGTACAGCTGGAAGATGATCTCTCTTATGAGAAGAAACCAGTAAATATTCTGGATTAGAGATATAAGGTTCTATGCAACAGGACAACCCACCTTGTCAAAGTGTTGTGGAGTAACCATAAGTATGAAGAACCAACTTGGGAACCACAACAAGTGATGGAGGAGAAGTACCCTCACCTATTTATGTAAAATGAAATTTCGAAGGTAAAATTTCAAAAGGGGGGAAGAATGTAACAATACAAACTTTTATCAATGCAATTTCTACCTTCTTGTAGTAATGTCATAATCATAAAGAATCACATTAGGAAACACAATGACACTTCATGCTTAAATAAACTACTATGTAACCTTTAAATATAAATTTTCCACTTCTGTGTTTTGAATTTCAAAAATCGGACATACACGGTTGCGATCAGTAAGATGTTTGGAGTCCGATAGGACAAACTTAATTTTTGGTGAATAGTAACCTACCATTATAAATAGTAACCTAACCTTATAAATATTAATATGAACCTGATGAATAGTAAATTTTCCAGAAGAATAGTAACCTCACCCATGAATGTATAAATAAAATTTAGACATCTTATAAGTGACAATATAACCATAGTAAAACTATTTGTATTTTTATAAGTCATTGACAATTAATTATAATTTATTTATTTATTTAAATAAAATTTATTTTCATAAAATTTGTTCATAAATTAAAATTTTTATGTCTTTTGGTTTTAAGATAATTTTATAATACCTTATGTAATTTTTGAAATCATTATAAAATCAGTTTTAATTTTAAAATCTGTATTTTTTAAGTAAATTGTGATTTTAATTAAAAATTAAATTTTTCATATTTAGATAATTATTTTTAAAAAAATTAGTTCATTTTTGGATTCCACGCATCAAAAAATGGTTAGGGGGAATTTTTGGTATTTTTCTAAAATACTTGAATTTTGTGAATAGTAAAATACATTAATTTACTGTATAAATACATTATAATTTAAATCTACTATTCCTGAAATCATGAGTGATTTAACCACCCAAATCTAGAAATCACATGAACTGCCATTTTTAGTCATAATAATCCTCACTATTTCTTGTCTTGTGGATAAATAATAAATTAACGGATATAATATTAAGAAAATCATCCTCCCCTCCACTATAAATATTACCCCTCACACCCTAATTTCTTAACACCTCTAAAGCTTCAAGACTTAACTAAATTATACCCAAATCTATCCCCAAGATCCTTCCCCATATCCAAAATACCTTATTATCCTCAATAGACCAAATACTCTCCCCAAAAGAGGCTCTCAAAAGAGACAAACTCAAGAGGTAAATTCCTCTTTCTGATTATTTTATTTTCTTTCAAGTTTATTTCTTTTCTTTTTCTTTCCTAACCTACTTTAAAAAAATGCTATGATAACTCCAATAACATATATATACTGGAATTATTTAATCTAATGGGATATTTCATCATAATCTCACCTTTCTTCTTCTTTTATACTATAAATGAAAACACCTTCCAAAATGTGTTAATTTATTACATTCAAGGACGATGGGTTTTCAATTGGAAATACCATACTACAAACTGGTCATGAAACCATTTTAATGGTTGAACCAAATCATAATATATTTATTTTATCTTATTTTATGTTCTTTAATCCTTATAGACTCATGATATAAAATAATAATAGAAAACAAGTTCATTGTGAGCAAAACTTCCAAATGAATCCAAGCATTTATCATTAAAAGTTTATCTAATGATTCATTCTCATGGTATAAAAAAAATTAATTATAATATAATTTATATCTCTTTAATTTCAATAATAATATATATTAAAGATTTTGGATGTTCAACCACATTTCAAATGAACATCCATTCATGAGTACAAGTGAACCGCTCATAAAAGCTACGAAATGTAACACTCCCAAACAATGAATTTAAACTCTATAACTCAGCCAAAGGTCCATAAAAGAACATAAAAATCATAATGAATAAAATTAATTTATTAAAGGATATTTAATTATTAATTAATTAATCTAATTTCATTATATAGGAATTTAATGTGAACAAATTGTTCCGACACAAGGTAAGGGGAAATTCTCGAACCTAACTCTCTTTCTTTGGGTTTTCCTTATTAAAAATATTTTAGTATAGATATGACTTAAAAATCATTTATTCATCATTATATTAAATTTTCTAGGATATTCATGTTCTCTAATTGATTTTATGAAAAATCTAATGTTTTCCAAAAGAACTCTTATTTTAAATAAATACACCATTTTTACTTCTCGAGGATTGTTTCACTCTTCACTCAAGGTTGATGGTTCAATGTCAAAAATGATATTCCATATTTATTTTTGGGAAATAAATTCTTATGAATGTATGATTTATGATGTGAAACCCTTTTAGTTCCATGGTTTATTTTATATTCAATTTTTACTTATTTTCTATGTGGCATGCATGATGATGTAAATGTTATGGTGTGACGGGTGCGCCTGGAATTATATAGATAAATATGAATGTTTGAATGTGACGGGTGTGCCTAAAATTATACAGATCTCCAAAGCATTGGGTAAAGTGATGAATCTCTTGAGTTAAATTGAAATGATGTCTGAACATGATGTTATATTTTTTCACAACTATGTGTGGTAGTTAACCACTAATATATGATGTTTCATTTTTATAAATTGCCACATTCCATGAAATTATATAAATTATGCTATGATTATTCTCACCCCATGTTACATTGTTTCATGTTCTTACATTTCCTCTTATAGGTATTTTAGATCACCCCTTTTTAATGTACATAATCAAGTGACTACATGTACTAAGGATTACACAAGGGCCGATAAGAAGCTGGAGAAGAAGGAATTAAATAAATGTTTATGATTTATGTTGTAAATGTTATGTATGGTCCTAGTTTTCCCAAGACACTATACCTTTGGATACTCATTTTGTAATCTTTTTATGTTGTTTATAATTAAAATAATGTAAAAATTAATGTAAGAAAAGTAGGGTCACTATAGTTGGTATCAGAGGCAAGGTTTAGTTAATTTGGGAATTAGGATTAGTGAATCCTAGATAAAACCTCTAGTATGAGACTAAGTAAAAATATTCATAGAAGAATATTTGATAAGAATAGGGATCCCATAAGATGTGATTTTAGTTTAAATTTCAAAAATGAATAATTTATTTATTTGTGACTCATTGAATTTTGTTTTGTTTTAACCTTTTCTATTTTAGAAAATAGTGGGAACCTGGAGAAACTAGGCCAACAACCCATACAAGGGACAATGCAGTGATTGCCCAAATGACATCCCCAGTGCTTTGGGAGGTGGTGTTCAAAACTTCATGGTGATTCTTACCCATTTTTCTCATGTTATGAACAATAACTAAAATAATATGAAATGTCTTGCTTCACCTAAGAGGGAGCAAATGGCTATTGAGTGTTTTATGCAGCAAAGACCACTGAAGTTTAGTAGATCTTCTGATCCACTAGTTATGGAAAAATGGGTCAAATCCATGGAGAATATATTTTTTGTGCTTCACTATTCTGATATAGAGAAGGTGATTCTAGCTGTTTATTGTTTAGATGGAGAGGCTTATCAATGATAGGATTTTATTATGAAGACTGAGTCGGCTTAAGAAATTGAATATGAGGAATGGGAATACTTTAAGATTGTGTTTCTTAACAATTATCTCCCAATAACTCTTCATAGAAAGATGAAGATAGCATTCATAGAGCTCAAGAAAAATGAAGTAGAATTTTTCATAAACTATGAAGTGAATTTTATAAGTCTTGCAAGGTATGCTTCGGGTTTTGTTATGAACATTGATATCAAAATTGATAGATTCTTTAGTGGGTTAAAACCACACCTTCGAAAGACTCTTGCAATTTGAGACTTTGAGAGTTATGAAGATATTTTTTGATGTGATCCCAAAGTATAGATGGAGTTTAAATAATGTTTCCATGGATATGGTGATAAGAAATGAAATATAGAGTTTCATGCTAGAGGATCTAATGAGAAAGGTGGAAAGAAAACTCAACCAAAAACATGTCAAAAATGTGGGAAGAAGCGTCATGGGAATTTCCTAAAAGGGATGGGGAAATGTTTCAAGTGTGGTAGAGAAGGACACTAATATCTTTAATGTCAAAAAGACATTAAAAGGTAGGATAATTTGGTGGAATAAAGGAAAGAACCACCTATGATTCAATGCTACAACTATAGGAAGTAATGGAACTATGCAAGATAATGCACTGAACCTCGATCCCATGAGGGTAATCAGCGTCAGCATCCACCAAAGCCAAAGGAACAAGGGAAGGATTATTCCATCACTACTATGAAAGTTGAGCAAGAAAATGTATTCGTACTAGGTACACTTCATATTCACTCAAGAATAGAAAAGGTCTTATTTGATTTTGGTTCTACACATTCCTTTATATTTTTGAAAGTTTGCAAGAACTACAGAATCGAAGCCCCAAAACCTTGAAGTAGATATATCCATAAAAAAAACTAGTGGTGTAATAATTGAAAATAAAGTGTTGGAATCTTATCCTATTGGAATATTTATGAAGATTATTCTGGTGAATCTCATGCTACTTACATTGGTGGAATTAAACGCTATAATGGGAATGGATTGTATCTTTTTATATAGATCACATATCAACTATCAATAAAAGGAAATATATTTTCATATTCCAAACCATCCCATGCTCCAATAAAATTTCATGGGAGATCATGAATATCCTTTGAAAAATACTTCAATGGTGTGGGTGTTGATTCCCTGTGAAGAGTCATAGCTTGATCAAATGGTTGAGTCAAAGGAAAGTGTCAACCAAGAAGAAATTCCCATCATGAGGAAAAATGGTGAAGTATTTTTCAAAGAGTTTCCCAGACTTCCCCTAGATTGTGAGGTAGAGTTCTCTGTAGAACACATACCCAGATCTAATCCTATCTCAAAGTGTCCCTATAAGATGGATCCTATTGAAATGGAGGAGTTAAATAAGTAGCTGCAAGAGCATTTGAACAAAGGGTTCAGACACTCTAGTGCATCACCTTGGTGTGCGCCAGTGCTCTTTTTAAATAATAAGGATGGATTAATGTAGCTATGTATCGATTATCGGGAACTCTACAAGATCAACATAAATAATAAGTATTCTCTCCCAAGTATTGATGACCTGTTCGATTAGATATGAGGATCTTAGTACTTCTCAAAGGTGGATCTTTGTTTTGGATATCATCAGCTAAAGGTGAAGAAAGAAGATATTCAGAAGACTGCCTTCTATACAAGGTATGGGCACTATGAGTTTCTGGTGATTCCCTTAGGACTTACTAATTCCCCTTCAATATTCATGGAGTTGATGAATAGAGTCTTTAGACATTACCTCGACAAGTTTGTGGTCATGTTTATCGATGATATTCTCATCTACTCCAAGAGTAATAAGGAACATAAATAACATCTAAGACCTGTATTTGAAACCTTGAGAAATGAGAAGTTTTATCCTAAGTTCAGTAAGTGTGAATTTTGGATGAAGCAAGTCAAATTATTGGGACATGTGGTCACAAGTGGTGGAATTTCTATGGACCCTTCAAAAAAAGTTGATTGAGGAATAGACCAGACCCTCTAGTGTCATAGAAATCTGTAATTTTCTTGGATTAGTGGGGTACTATTGAAATTTTGTGAAAAAATTATCATTATTGTCAAGCCCACTAGATAAGTTAACAAGTAAAGGGGTAAAGTATGTCTGGACAGAATAATTTGAGGGAAGCTTCAAGGATCTAAAGTGAAGGATGATCACTACACCTGTACTCACATTACCAAAGAGTGAAGAAAGTTTTGTGATATACAATGATGCTTCAAATAAATTCTTGGGTTTTTTACTCATGAAAAATGATAATGTTATAGCCTACACCTCACAACAGTTTAAGATCCATGAGCAGAACTACCCGATGCATGATCTATAGCTAGCAGTTGTGATTTTTGCATTGAAAATCTGGTGGCACTACCTCTATGGTGAGAAGTGTGACATATACATCGAGCAAAAGAGTCTAAAGTATATATTCACACAAAATGATATCAACATAAATCAAGGGATATGTTTAGAGAAAATAAAATATTATTATTTCTATATTCACTATCATCCTAGAAAGGCGAACAAGGTATATGATGCTCTAAGTAGAAAATAACCTACTACTCTATCCATGTTGTGGATTGAGAAAGACCCTATCTTCATGGATATGCAAAGAATGTATTTAGAAATCATAATTGTAGGGAATAAATCCTACCTTTCCCAAATTATTTCCTAACCATCTATCCAAGATAATATTAAGGAAGCATAAATGGATGATCTGGAGATACAAAATATGGTGAATGCAGTAAAGTATGGGAAGCTTCCAGAGTTTCATATCGATAATGATGGTGTGATTCGGTTTAGAACGCGGCTTTATGTGCCTTCATTTCCTAGGATAATGAATAATCTATTTGATAATTCTCATATATCACCTTTTTATATCCATCCTAGTAGCACCAAGATGTATCGTGATCTTCGAGAACACTTCTGTTGGGACAACATGAAGAAGGGGATTGATAAATATATCTCAAGGTGCTTGATATGTCAGCAAGTTAAAGCAGAGAAACAAAAGTCCAAAGGTATGATGAAACAATTGCCTATAACCATTTGGAAATAGGAGAATGTCACTATGTAATTTGTCATGGGTATCCTTAAGATGTCCAAGGGAAATAGTGCGATATGGGTTGTGGTTGACTAACTCACCAAAACTGCCCATTTTATCACTATTTGGGAAGATCTATTACTTGAAAAACATGAAAAGATATATGTGAAGGAAGTGATGAGACCGTATGGGGTTCCAATCTCAATTGTCTCTAATCGTGATCCAAGGTTCACATATAAATTCTAGAGGAATATTCAACATGATTTGAGTACTGAATTAAATTTCAGCAGGGTCTATCACCCCAAAAATGATGGCCAATTTGAAAGGACTATTCAGATTCTCGAAGATATGATAACAGTCTACTCTTTAGAATTAAAATGTGGATGGGATCGGCATATACCATTGGTTGAATTTTTATACAAAAATATCTTCCACTCGAGTATTCAAATGGATCCATATGAAGCTCTATATGGAAAGCGATGTAGAACTCCAACATATTAGGACGAAGTTGGATAAAGAAAGCTACTTGAACCTGATCTTGTGCAAGAGATGACAGAGAAGGTTCAAGTCATCCAGAAACATATCAAAGATACTCCGAGTTATAAAAAGATCTATTCTAACAACCATTTAAGGGACTTGGAGTTTGATTTTGGAGATAAATTCTTCCTTCAAATATCACCATGGAAGAGAGTCATGTGGTTTGGAAAGAAAGGAAAGTTAATCCCAAGGTATATTGGCCCCTTTGAGATCCTTGACCACATAGTAGTTTTGGCCTATCAGCTTTCACTTCTAATAATTATAGCTCAAGTTCATGATGTTTTTCATATATCACTCTTGAGGAAGTTCATACCAGATCCCTCACATGTACTGAACTCAGAGGTGGTACAGTTGGAAGATGATCATTCTTATGAGGAGAAGCTAGTAAAGATTTTGGATCAGAGAGATAAGGTTCTTTGCAACAATACAACACACCTTGTCAAAGTTTTTTAGAGAAACTATAAGTATTAATATGAAAATTGGGAACTAGAGGATTTGATTAAGGAGAAGCACCCTCTCCTATTTTTGTAAAATAAAATTTCTAGGGTGAAATTTCAAAAGAAGGGAAGAATGTAACGACCCAAAATTTTATCAATAAAATTTATCCCTTCTTGTAGTAATGTCATAATCATATAAAATCACATTATTAAACACAATTACACATCATTCTTAAAATATATACTATGTGACCTTTAAACATAATTTTCTACTTCTGTGTTTTGAATTTTGAAAATCTAACATACACGGTTGCGATCAGTAAGATGTTTGGAGTCTGATAGGACAAACTTAATTTTTGGTGAATAGTAACCTACCCTTATGAATATTAATATGACCCTTATAAATATAAAATCATTCAAAATAATAGTAACCTCACCCATGAATTTATAAATAAAATTTAGGCATCTTATAAGAGACAATATGACCATAGTAAAAGTATTAGAATTTTATAAGTCATAAATAATTAATTATAATTAATTAATTAATTTAAAAGAAAATTTATTTTTCTAAAATGTTTCCATAAATTAACAATTTTATGTCTCCTGGTTTTAATATAATTTTATAAGCCCTTGTGTAATTTTTTAAATCATTATAAAATCAGTTTTAATTTTAAAATCTGTATTTTTCAAGTAAATTATGATTTTAATTAAAAATTAAATTCCTCATATTTATAGAATTATTTTTATAAAATGGAGTTCATTTTTGGATTCTACACATCAAAAAATGTTAAGGGTGAATTTTTTGGATTTTTCTGAAATACTTGAATTTTGTGAATAGTAAAATACATTAATTTACTATATAAATGCATTATAATTTAAATCCACTATTCCTGAAATCATGAGTGATGTAAGAACCAAAATCTCAAACTAAAATTCACTTATTACTATTTTTAGTCACAATAATCCTCGCTATTTCTTTTCTTGTGTATAAATAATAAATTAATGAATATAATATTAAGAACACCCCCCCCCACTATAAATATCACCCCTCACACCCTCATTTCATCACACCAATCAAGCTTCAAGATTTAACTAAATTCTACCCAAATATCCCACCAAGATCTTTCCTTGTGTCCATCAGCCTTTTTCCTTCTCAAAAGACCAAATCCTCCCTGCTAAAGAGGCTCTCAAAAGAGATAAACTCAAGAGGTAAATTCCCTTTCTCATTCCTTTATTTTCTTTCAAGTTCCTTTCTTTTCTTTTTATTTCCTAGACTCCTTTCATCCAAATGATATGATAACTCTAATAACATATATTTACTGTAATTATATTATTCTAATTTGATAGTTCACCATAATCTCACCTTCCCTCTCCTTTTATACAATAAATGAACACACCGTCCGAGATGTGTTAATTTATCACATTCAAGGATGATGGGTTTTCAATTTGAATTTTCATCTTAGAAACTAGTCATGAAACCATTTTAATGGTTGAACCAGATCATAATATATTTATTATATCTTATTTTATGTTCATTAATCCTTATACACTCATGATATAAAATAATAATACAAAACAAGTTCATTGTGAGCAAAATCGCCAAATTAATCCAATCATTTATCATTAAAATTTTATCTAATGATTCATTCTTATGGTATATAAAAAATAATTATTAGATAATTTATATATATTTAATGTCACTAATAATATATATTAACGATTCTGTATGTTTAAATATATTTCAAATTAACATCCATTCAATAATACAAGTGAACCGTTCACAAAACCTAAGAAAATTAACACTCCCAAACAATGAATTTAAGCTCTATAACTCATCCAAAGGTCAAAAAAAAGAACTTAATAAAACCATAATAAATAAAATTAATGTATTAAAGTATATGGAATTTTTAATTAACGAATATAGTGTCATTATACAGGACTTTAAAGTGAATAAATCATTCGGACACAAGGTAAGGGGAAATTCTCGAACCCAACTCTCTTTCTTTGGGTTTTCCCTCTTCAACCCATTTTTAGTATGGATATGCCTTAAAAATAATTTATTAGTCATTATATTACCTTTTTTGGATATAAATTTTCTCTAATTGATTTTATGAAAAATCTAATATTTTCCAAAAGAACTCTTATTTCAAATAAACACACCCTTTTTACTTCTCGAGGATTGTTTCACTCTTCACTCAAGGTTAATGGTTATATGTCAAGAATGATATTCCCTCTTTATTTTGGGAACCAAATGTTTATGAATTTATGATTTATGATTTGAAACCAATTTATTTCCATGGGTTATTTTATTTTCAAGTTTGATATATTTTCTATGTGGCATTCATGATAATGTAAATGTTATGACGTGACAGGTGTGCCAAGAATTATATAGCGCAATATAAATGTTTGAATGTGACGGGTGCACCCAAAATTATATAGCGCTCCAATGAATTGCGTAAATTGGTTGATCTCATGAGTTAAAATGAAATGATATGTGAACATGATGCTATCTTTATTCACAACTATGTGTGGTATTTAACTACTAAGACATGATGTTTCATTTTTATGCATTGCCACATTCCATGATATTATATAAATGATGTTATTATTATGCTCACCCCATGTTACATTGTTTCATGTTCTTATCTTTCCTCTTACTGGGATTTTATCTCACCCCTTTTTTATGTATATCCTCAAGTGACTACATGTACTAAAGAGTACTCAAGGGCCAATAAGAAGCTAGAGAAGAAGGAATTAAATAAATGTTTATGCTTTATGTTGTAAATGTTATGTATGGTCCTAGTTTTCCCAAGTCACTAAACCTTTGGATCATCATTGTGTAATATTTTTATAATTTTTATCATTAAAATGATGTAAAGGTAATGTAATAAAAGTAGGGTCACTATAATACACATGCTTTGACTGATAGAAATGGTTATTATAAATTATGATTTGAAAGTATTTCACCAAGTTTGTTTGGGAACTGTGGAAAAGGGGGAAATTTTTTACCATGTTATTTATATAAAAAATGTTTAATATTTATCGTTACATGACTTATTTAAATTAAAAATATTTATATTATTGTATAGGGAATTAATATAGAACACCTTGGTGGGATCCTACTAATCCTATTTAGCTCTCACCCTATACAGCTCTTTGGTAGTGTGTAGACCATATATTATCTTTTGATGAAGGAAAATTAAATGAAATGTAGTGAGGTGGCAAGTTTTTTTGTTAGCTAGACGTGGGTAACTAGTGGTGAGATGGTGGGACATTACTAACACCGTATATGGAGTAGTTGTTTCCTATTTCTTTGTCATTTTTATAACATCTCGATATTTTAATAAATATATTATTTCAAATTAATTTAAATTATTTAATAGATTGTGTTACACACAATACATATTTTATATTGCATCACACAAAATACCAAGTTTATCTCTTGTTGCACACAACATTGATTCCCTTTGATGAATTAGGATACACGCAAGGCTGAGTCTTACCGAACAACAATAAACTATTAATATTATATATTTAACAAAATAGTTATCACCTAGCCATTGGAATGGAGGGAATGAAAATGATTAACTAAATTATGAGATCGTAGTTTAAATATTTTTATAAAATTAATTAATTGGTTGCCAATTAATTATAAATTGAAACAAAATCTAATTGAATATAAAGGATGTGCTTTTATGAAAATAATTTTTATAACCCGAATGATGCTTTATTTAAATAAATTAAATTATTAACTATTATTGAAATATTTTAATTAAATTTATATTTTATATATTTAATCAAAAAAATTAAATTCATACAATAATTTTTATAGAGTTTAGATAATAATAAATCCAACTTTAAGCATAAAAAGCTGTATATTTTTAAAAGGAAGATTTATCACCTTTTAATAGTGCACCTATATTAAATATAATATTTGGAAATTTTATAATTTTTATTTGGAAAAATAAACTTATTATTAAAAATAATAATATCAAATTTTACTTTGGGTGAATTTTTTATATTTTTTTTTAAAGTTTCATTTTTTTATTGAACAGTGAAAACATTGCATTTTAATTAAAAACAATTTTTTCATCAAATTTATTTATATAGTTAAATTATATTTTAAATTAGTTTTAAAAGTATAATTAGTTAAATTATACATCATTTAAAATAATTTAGGTCATTGGAAATAATTTAACATTGAATTTAGATATAAAAATTTAGAAAACTTTTAAACTTTTTTACTTTAAAACCTCGCTTTGTCGCCCCGTCTGTGGGATTAATTTTAAATTAATTTATTCCACTTGTGTGATTGGAATTTTAAAAAATGAATTGAATATTTATAATAATAATAATTTATAATTTCTAATAATTTCAACTTAATTTATTACAAAAATTATATTAAAAGTAATGAAAATTAATTACACTAATTAAGGGAAAACAAGGTTAATTAATGACTAAACTTGGAAAATAAGGTGTAAAAGTGACCCTAAACTTGTATAAAATTTTTTATAGAAATATTTATACCATTAAACCTATAATTATCCATAATTTATGATTTTTAACCCTTGGGGTATGAGTAAAACATGGGGAGCACTTAAATATTTTCAAGAATACCCAATATGTCCTCTCCCTCCACTTATAAAAGACATCCTCTCCTACTGCTCTCCGCACACCTCTCAAGAAATTTGTATCATCAAAAAATTCCCAAATAATCTCTAAAAATCCATACTCTCACCATATATTCCTCACTTTTGGTATAAATCCAACCAAGGAATCCCTTTGGTGCAAACCAAAAGGAGTTACCCAAAACAAGAGGTAATACTCTTCAATGTGTATTTATGTTTTATTTATTTCTACACCCACTAAATTCTTATTATTATATTATTATATAATAACCTTATTATACTAAATATACTAATATGTTTTTATGTTAAGTTTTATACCTATACCTACACACACTTCCATCAAATGGGTAATGAACTTATCGTTCATGTGTATAGAAAACAACCACCTCACAAAACAATTTCATTTATTTTTTATGTACCTCCTCTCATGGTTGATAATTATGATAGACACGCTATTTTTATATTATATTTATGATATTTATTTTTAATTCATACTTCTATAATTTTTATATAATACATACCTTTTTGCTTTCTATTTTGTGTAAATATGATAACATTGTCTGTGAATGTGTGGACTACTGCCTCCTCAAAGCAATATGATACGTTCTACGTTACATGGAATGTATTAAGTATGTGTTTAATTAAAAATATTTTAAATAAATATAATCTATATTATATTCATTACATAATTAACTTTCTATAAATATAATATATAATTTTTTTATTACCCATTCACACACTAAAAAAGTGATAATGTCGTTCGTGGGCATATGGACTACAGCCACCTTGACGCGATGTGATTACTTTTACATCACAATAATTATATATATAAGTATATATGATAAAATTATATGGTATATATGATATAATTATCATTTTTTAAATATTAATGTTGTTTACCTTCTTTCCATAAGGATCATCGAAAAATTGAAATGTTACTCACGCGTACGTACGGCCTACTGTCTCCATGATTGTAACATTGGTTCATTTTTCATAACCATGTATCATGATTGGTTTTAAAAGGTTTAATTTATGCATAAATATTATAATTATTTCAGTATTATTATTCTTTATATGTTTATATAATTACCTCATTGACCATAGTCGACATATCAAAGTCAGTTTTGACACATAAGCTGGATATTGTCAAAATATTCAACTTAAAGATTATTGATTAAGTAATTGTATTTAAATTTTTTATAAGTGAAAATAATAAAAATTAACTTGGAAAATTTTATTAATAAATTAAATAATTAACATAAATTTCTTATTTAGGAATATAGAGGACGATCATGACAAATTGAACTCAAGGTAAGGAATTTCATCTCAATTTCTTTTCATTGAGGAATATTGTATTGTTATGCACTTAATTTATTTTATATGGTGTGTATATGTCACTATGAAATGTTATATAATTAATTTAATTTATTTCATGATACTAAAATATTTAATTTATTTTATTATTTCATGGGTATCACGATTCAAAATTTACTCAAGTTGTAAGGGATTCTTATCTCACTTTTACTTTCAGGAGGAATACGTCATAATCACCACTTATTTCATTTGTGTGTTGTATCTAATACAAATTCTGATATATTATATCATTAATTAATTTATATTCATGGTATTTAAATGTTTTATTTGATGAGTATTACTTTTGTTGTTTCCAATTCAGATGTTACCACAGTCATAAGAGAATTTCTAGTCTCGCTTTTATTTCTACAAGACTTATTCCATATTCACCACTTTTTTTGTGGTCTATATACTTTCCCTGAATTTATTTTATGATTATTATACTTAAATTTATGATTTTTTACATATAATTATTATAATATATATTTCATGGGGTTTATGATTTCAAAGTTACCAAAGCGGTATTTGTTTTTTGTCATAATTTTCCTTCTTTGTGACGTTTGTTATGTTATGCACCTATATTATTTTATGAGGTGTATATATTTCTAGTTTGAAATTTTATGTCATTAATATACTTATTATAATTATATTATAAGTTTCTTTTAACATTATTCCATCATGAGTCTTATGATTCAAATGTTTCAAGGTGGTATGGGACACTTTGGAATGTTTAAAGATTATTTTCCTCATAAAATTTTTTAATGATATTTTAAGGTAATTTACCTTAATCAACATCAAAAAAAAACCTTATTGTTACTTATAATACACTAGGTATATTTTGTATTTATACCATCCTAATTATTTATTTAGATTGATTGTGATTATTTTTAAGATATTTTTATTGAACCCATTTCTTTTACATGGGTTAATCATGTTTCAAATATATTATATTATAACTCATTTATTTTATATTGGTTAATCATGTTCCATATATATTTTTGTGGAACCTATTTCCTTTTCAGGGGTTAATCATGTTATGAAAATAATAAAGTTTGTTTCAATGGGTTTTGAATAATGTTCTACGTATTTGGTTCTTAGACATTATAAATGATGGGTGCACACAGATAGCATTGGGTGATCCCATTATAGAGTATACGATGGGTGCACCTAGATGGCGTTCTGATACATTGGGTACTCTGAAGATGGAAGTCATCCATATTGCTAATTCCATTTGTAAGGGTACTATAAGGGTTCTATAAGGGTTCAATGA
Organism: Viscum album; assembly: GCA_963277665.1. Lineage (NCBI taxonomy): Eukaryota > Viridiplantae > Streptophyta > Magnoliopsida > Santalales > Viscaceae > Viscum > Viscum album. The sequence goes on along the minus strand of OY728127.1, from coordinate 74,368,140 downwards.
GATGATATTCCAAGATACCATAATGTTTTATATATTCATGATATGGGTTTATAACATTTTTAATGATCAAGATTGATATCACATGCCTAATTATTTTTTATTTTTATGACTCTTTCCTTTTTTATGTTTTTTTCCTAGGTATCTATGGGTAATATTTCTTTTATAATTAACTCATTCACTTTGATTATGTCATCATACCCTTATGTACTCTTATTCTCATTGATGAAATTTAATTTTTATTGTTTACATTTTCCCTTATTAACATATGAGATCACCCATATTATGTTTCCTTTCCCCCAGTTTTTAAATAATGATTTATGTCTATAAAATATTTCACAAATATGATGTTGATGACCTATTCTAAAATAAGAAAAGTTAGTTTAAATGGAAGAAATGTACTTTTTATGACTTACGATTCCAAGTTGATATGAGTTGTTTATGTAATATTTTATCTTAATTATCTAAAAATATAAACCTAAAAGGTCCTCATGGTTTTATATGATAAATGTTTTCCTTTTAATGTTTTAAAATTTAGAGGGAAAATTTAGGTCATAATTATCAGCATCAAAGCCGAAAATGTAAATTTATGGATTTCATAATAGGATCTAGGAGTGTGGGTTATGGGCTGTTACAGTTGGTATCAAAGTTTGGTTTAGATAAATTTGAAAATTACAATGTTTTCATGTGAGTATATATTGAGAGTTATGGATACTTTCATAGGTCTACAAGCTAAAGGATGTTAATAATTTCAAATTGTTATACACTACATTGAGATTTTAAACGATGATATCCAAAAGTGATATTTGGAGAATTTTTTTTTATTCAAATATTTGTAACCCCTAGGATCAACATGAATTTTTTTTACAGAGAAAATGTTTTTATGTTTAAAGTAAAAAAAGGGATAACCCGTATAATTGGTGAAAACCCGTTGTATTCAGTTAGGAGGTGCAACTTAATCCCATGATTGAAGGATAGTAAAGGTTTCATGCACTACCACTGGCCTAAGTGATTACCTGGTCTGTATAAAAAAATTATAGGTTAATATTATGTTTATTTCATAAACATATGGGATCTTATTTTAGGAATAATGGTTGATTTATCTTGGAAGAATATAAGATCAAATCCTTCTAATCCTTAAGTTTCAAACATAGTTAGGAAATGTTTGAATAATTTTAAGGGTGGTTTTTTATGGAATAATTTAGTTTTAACATTAGGTATTACTATTTAATTATGATGATTAGTGTATAATTTTGAGGTTTAATAATTTTAGTAATTATCTCACCATATGCTAACCATTTTGTTTTTGGTTAATGTTTAAAGACGGGTTGAATAGCTTGACTACCCTTTTATGGTTATGTGGTCTTTAAAAGTGTATTTTAGTGCTTCAAGAGTTAAGAATTAATATTCAATACTCATCATTTGGAGAAAAATATGATATTTTTCTAAACATTAACTAGAGGGTGAAATTATACTCATCAAGTAAGTATATTTCTTTTTTTCTGTTGGTTTAGATGGTAAGAGAATTCTTTAACTCTTGGAAATGGATATTGAATCAAAAAATTATTATCTTAGTACCTTAAATTATGATGATACAATGGCCTTTTTGATCATCACATATTTATTTTTTTGATTCCCTTAACTTTCCATTTATCATTCACTTTTTTTTATGAATGACATCAATCACTATCTATAATTATTTATGCCTTTTCCTTCATTCCCACTTATGTTCTCCCAAGGTGGAATCCTAGTAATGTGTAACTTCTTGTGACCTTTTTGTTTTCCACTTTACCTTTTTAAGAGTATTTTTTTAACCCCTTGTATGATATGGGTTTCAATAATGGAATTATAAAAAAATTAATCCTTTGATAACCAAGATAAATTTCTAGGGCGAAATTCATTTTAATGGGGGTAGGATGTAACATCATAATATTTTATGAAATATATTCTTTCAAATTAATTTAAATTCTATAATAGATTTTGTTACATGAATTGCATAGTTTATCTTTTATCACATGTAACACCATGTTTATCTCGCATTGTATGTAGCATCGAGTCCCTTTGATGACATATGTTACACATATGGTCGAGCCTTACCAGACAACAATATACTATTAATATTATTTATTTCACAAAATAGTTATCACCTAGCTGTTGGAATGTTAGGAATGAATATAATTAACTAAATTATGAAATAATAGTTTACACATGTTTATAAAATGAATTCATTGGTTACCAATTAATTATAAATGAAAATAAAGTCAAATTGAATATATTGGATGTGTTTTTGTGAATACTATTTTTATGACCACAATGACGTTTTATCTTAATAAATTAAATTAATCAATATTATTAAAATATATTAATGAAATTTATATGTTATATATTTAATCAAATTTTTTTAAAGTGATCTGATAATTTTTATAGGGTTAAGATAATAACAAATACAATTTTAAGCATAAAATGTGGTATATTTTTAAAAGGTGGATTTACAGCCTTTTAATGGCGCTCCTATTTTAAATATAATTTTTTGGAACTTTAATAATTTTAATTTTTATAAATAAAATTCTTATTCAAAATTTTAATATAGAAATTTTATTTGGCTGAATTTTTTATATTTTTCTAAGAAGTTCAATTTTTTTATAAATAGTGAAAACGGTGCATTCTAATTGAAAACTACTTTTTTGTCTAATTTATCTATATAATTAAATTATATTTTAAATTGGTTTTAAAGTATAATTAGTTAAATTATACTTAATTTAATCCAATTTAGTTCATTTTAAACAATTTTACATTGAATTTAGATATGAAAACTTAGAAAACTTTTGAACTTTTTTCATTAAAAACTCCTTTTGTCATCTCGTCTGTGGGATTAATTCTAAATTGATTTTTGTCACTTATGTGATTGTAATTTAAAAAAAATTGAATTAAAATTTTTTAATAATAATAATTTATAATTTATAATAAGTTAAACTTATTTTTTGACCAAAATAATTAGTGAAAGTAATTAAAATTAATTACAGTGATAAAGGAAAATGAGCTTAACTAATGACTAAACTTAGAAAATAAGGTGTAAAAATGACCCTGAACTTATCTAAAAACTATTTTATGGACATATTTATACCATTACACCTATAATTATCTATAATGGATTATTTTTAATCCTTGAGGGATAAGTAAAACGTGGGGAGAACTCAAATATTTTCAAGAATACCCAATGTGTCCTCTCCCTCCACTTATAAAAGGCCTCATCTCCTCCTCCTCTCATAACAACTCTAAATACCTTTGTATTGTCCAAGAATTACCCAAATAAGATCCCAAAATCCATACTATCACACTATATTCCTCACTTTAGTCATAAATACAACAAAGAAATCTCTTTGGTGCAAACCAAAAAGAGTTACCCAAAAAAAGAGGTAACATTCTTCAAGGTGTATTCAAGTTTTATTTCTTTCTCTACACATTCAATTATTATTATTACATGATTATATAATAAAATTTGTATCATAAATATACCAATATATCTTTATGTTAATGTTTTTACCTACATATACACACACTTCCATCAAATGGGTAACGAACTTATCGTTCATGTGTATGACGAACTACCGCCTCCCAAAATGATATCGTTCATTTTTCCTTTACCGAATCTCATAGTTGGAAATTATGATAGACACACTATTTTTATATTATATATATTATTTTTATTTTTCCTTAATAATTATTTAATTGTTATATAACACATACCTTTATGATTTCCATTTTGTGTAATACGATAACATCATTTGTGGATGTGTGGACTACCGCCTCCTCAAAGTGACGTGATATGTTCACACATTACATAGATTTTTTTAAGGATGGGCTTAATTAAACATATGTGATATAAAAATAATATATATTATATTTATTAAATAATTACCTTTCATAAAATATAATATATAATTTTATTTATTACCCTTTTACACACTGAAAAAGTGATAACGTCGTTCGTGGACGAGTGGACTACAGTCTCCTAAACGCGATGTGATTACTTTTACATCACAATATTTATATATATAAGTATATATGATTAAATAATATGGTATATATTATATAATTATCACTATGTAAAGATAAATTTTACTTACCTTATTTTCAAAAGGATCATTGGAAAATGGGAGCGTTACTCATACGTGCGTACGGCCTACCGTCTCTATGATTGTAATGTTGGTTCATTTCTCATAACTATATTTTATGATTGGTTTTAAAAGTATTAATTTATGTATAAATATTATAATTATTTCATTATTACTATTCTATATATTTTTATATAATGATATCATTGACCATAGTCGACCTATCAAATTCAATTTTGACACATAAGCTGAATATGGTCGAAACATCGAACTTAAATATTACTGATTAAGTAATTTATGTATCTTATTTATAAATGAAAAAAAAGGTAATAATGATTTTTTAAAAGTTTATAAATCAATTAAATAATTAAAATAAGTTTATTATTCAGGAAGATACAGGACAAGCATGACAAATCGGACTCAAGGTAAGGGATTTCATCTCAATTTCATTTCATTGAGGCATATTGTATTATTATACACCTAGTTTCTTTTATATGGTGTATATAATGACCTATATCATGTTATATCATGAATTTAATTTATTTAATTATACTTAAATATTTATCTTATTTTATTCTTTCATGGGTATTACGATTCAAAATTTACTCAAGTTAAAAGGGATTCTTGTCTCACTTCTACTTTTGTGAGGCATATGTCATAATCACTACTTATTTCCTTTTTTTGGTGTATATACTAACCATTTTGATATATTATATAATTAATTATTTTATATCCATGGTATTTAAATGTTTAATTTTATGATTATTACTTTTGGGGTTTCCAATTCAGATGTTACCATAGTTGTAAGAGGATTTATATTCTGACTTTTATTTCTATGAGACTTGTTTCATATTCACCACTTATTTTTTTTTGTGGTGTATATAAATCCCATAAATGTATTTAATGATTATTATACTTAAATTTATGGTTTTTTACATATTATTTTTATGATATATCTTTCATGGGTTTACGGTTTCAAAGTTACCAAAGCGGTATTTGATTTTTATCTGAATTTTCCTTCTTTATGACATTAGTTATGTTATACACCAATCTTATTTTATTAGGTGTATATAATTATCCTTTGAAATTTTATATCATTAATCTACTTATTCTCATGATATTATAAGTTTCATTTAAAATTATTCTTTCATGGGGCTTATGATTCAAATGTTTCATGGTGGTATGGGACACTTTGGAATTTTTAAATATTATTATCCTCATAAAAGTTTTTAATGATATTTTAAGGGAATTTATCTTAATAAAGGTTAAAAACCCTTATTTTTACTTATCGTCCACTAGGAATATTTTTTATTTATATAATAATCATTCTTTCTTTAGATGTATTATGGTTTTTTGAATATATTGTTATTTATCCCATTTCTTTTACATGGGTTAATCTTTTTTCAAGGGGATCGTTATTGAACCCATTTCTTTTCCATCGGTTGATCATGTTTTAAATATATTTTATTGTAACACATTTATTTTACATGTTTTAATCATGTTTCAAATATATTTTAGTGGAACCTATTTCCTTTTCATAAGTTAATCTTTTTCTAAAAATAATAAAGGTTGTTTCAATGAGTTTTGATGAGTTCTTTATGTATTCGGTTCTTGGACATTATAAATGATGGGTGTTACCAAATATCATCAGGTGAGCCCATTATATCTTACACGATGGGTGTGCCCAGATAGTGCTCTGATGCATTGTGTACTTTGGGGATGGTAGTCATCCATATTGGTTGATCCATTTGTAAGGGTTTTGTAAGGGTTATATAAGGGTTCAATAAGATGATGTTCCAAGATACCATCATGGTTTATATATTATTTTTATGGGTTTATAATATTTATAATGATCAATATTGATATCACATGTATTGTGATTATTGATTCTGATGACTCTTTCCTTTTCAATGTTTTCATGTTTGATGGTCTAGGTATTGATGGGTATGAGTACTTTTATTATTCGTTCATACACTTTGATCATGTCATCATACCCTTATGCACTCTTATTCTCATTAATGGAATTTAATTTTTAATGCTTAAATTTACCCTTGATAAGGATATGAGCTCACCCTTCTTATGTTTCCTTCCCCCGAGGTTTTAAAGAATGATGTTGAACAATTTTTTCCTATAAAGGATTTCACAAGGACGGTGTTAATAACCTATTGTGAAATAAGAAAATATGGGTTAAATGGGAGAAATGTAATTTTTAATAACTTATGAGTCTAACTTGATATAAGTTGTTTATGTAAGAGTTTTTCCTAATTATCTAAAACTCAAAACCTAAAAGGTCCTCATGGTTATACATTATCCAAGTTTTCCTTTTGATTTTGTAAGGTTTATATGGAAAAATTTGGGTCACAATTATCAGCATCAAAGTAGAAAATATAAATTTATGTATTTCAACATAGGATCCAGGAGTGTGGGTTATGGTCTATTATAATTTTGGTTGTGGGAATTATACCTTATGGATTTATCTTAATACTTTTAAGTTGTATCACTACCTTTTTATTTCATCATTTATGGAATATTTTATGTCTTCTATTTTTTATTTTCATTGTATATGTATATATGTTATGATTCTTTTTTAAGTTGGTGAAATCATTCCCTATAGTTGTTATTCGATGCCCGGGAGTTAGTCATCAACCCGTGGGGATAGAGAACACCCTTAAGGTATGTAGTGGATCAGATCAGGTACCAATTTAGAAGGGTTTCTTGGGTCAGTTTGTTACATTCCTTAAGAGTGGATTCCCATTATTAAAAATCTATGGGTATTTAAAAAAATTGCATCCCTTTTAACTTATAAAAGGGGCTTCCCTCTCCTCACTTCCCCTCAAAAAAAACCTCTATTTTTGGGAAAAACTCTACCCAAAACTATCCTCAACACTCCTATACATATTAAATAGGTTCTAGTCTTATCAAAATACCATCCCTAAAATGTTTAACCCCCATCGAAAATGATATAATTCAAGTAGTGGGTAATAAATTTCTAACCACTCCTTTTTATTTTATTTTTATTTATATGCACTAATTATTCCTAAAATTTCATTAAATAATATTAAAATGATAGTATACTTATTTTTTATTATAATTATGTTATAATCATTAACCACCTTTTCCTTTTTCCATTAATAAAATTGAAAACGTGAAACATGAGTATGTACGGACTACTGCCTCCATGAATAAACAAGTTTTTGTTTTCCTTCACTACCTAATATAGATGGTATATAAGGTTAATTTAATATAACAAAGTATGATATATATAAAATTTCTAATATTATTAAATAAATAACCATTTTTCTCTTTTCTCTTGTTCCTCAAAAAAATGAAAGAATCATCCATGTGTACGTACGGACTACTGCCTCCATAAAATGATGCATTTTATTTTTCTATACAACCTTAATAGATGATTTTAGATTATAATTTATGAATATATATGATATATATTAGTATTATATATCATTTATTTGAAACTATGGAAAAATTAATTAATTATCATTATAAGGTAATCCATTGATACTGATAAATAACATGAAACTAGAATGTCACTGAATTTTATTTCACAAAACACAAAACAAAATCTCATGTAAGGGGATTATAAAATTATAATACATTATAGAATGTAAATTATAATAACTTTAATGGTATTTTAATTATTAAATTTGGAAAAATAAGTAATTATGACACAGTTGTTAAAATATTAGTACAAATGATCAACAATCGTTCATAAAAATATAATACATGAAGAGTAGTACTACAAATTAAAGGTATAAATAGAAATTTATATGAATGAGTTTATTAAATAGGAAATTAATATGTTAATATTCATAATACCATAGGTTTAAGAACTTCCTTGGTAATCATGAGTGAAGGTAATGGACTTTTGTAGCTCAAATTTAATTTTTTTAGTTATGCAGTTTCTTTTGAACTTTGACCTTAAATGTTCTCTATATTCAATGATCTCCTTTTACATATGGTGTCCAATTTTCCCTATCTTAGGAAAGTGAGTTTTAAATTCAAATCCCCTTCCATTAATTATTTTATTTTCCATATAATTACAATATTTTTTGAATAATTCTCATCCTATTAAGTATTTATTTCTCTTAAATGACTCTTTATTTCAAGTCCATGTTTTCTATAACCATCAATGTTATCCTTTATTATTTTGAAATACAAATATGTATCAATTAATGTGGTCTTAATACTTTCCTTTACAAATTTTAAATATAAGATATGTTACTCTATTTTATGATTTGAATTCTTTTTTCCTCTTTATCTCAAAAGGGGTCTATTTTCCATGGTGTTAGGTTTTATAAATCACCCACTAAATTATTTTATGAAGTTACTCTTGTGGGTGATAGAATTTGGTACCAATTGATCTGGTTTATGTGGTTAGTTATGTGATATATTTTGAAATGTAATGTGAAACCTATTCTTATTCCTGGTTTTTAATTCCTTGATTATTATATGTTTTTTATAGAACACATTTGTATGGTTAATATTTATGTGATTATTGGGCCCTATATTTCCCTATAATTAATTAGGTAATGCTTTACATATCATTAGATAGTGGTGAAATGAGTTGTGATGCTCGATCCAAAATGTGAAATAGGTTGTGATGCCTGATCTGTTATGGGAAACAAGTTGTGATTCTTGATCCACTATTGTAAATAGGTGATGATGTCTGATCTACAATGATGTGTTTTTATACTTATGTTGGAGATACACTCCTTTGATGTGTGACTATGCTATTCTACTTGGATCATGATTTAATTTAATTCTCATGTTTTCCTAGTACTTACACCATGTTATATGTTTGATCATATAAGATCACAAGTTCTCTAATCATGCCATATAAACAGTTATTATGATTCCATTTCCTATTAATCAAAAAAAATTATGTTTTCTCGTATGATTCTGATTTCACCCTGGGTAACATATTGATATGTTTATTTCTCCCTTATTGGGAACTTTATCTCAACCCTTTCTTGTGTTTCCATTTCTCAGGGCATAAATATGATTTTATCTTGGAAGATGTTTAGAAGAAGACCTAGTATGATGAAATTATAGGGAAATTTTTAGAAGCATTGTAAAATAATTTTCTTATGTAGCTAGTCTCCCAATACACTAAACTTATTAATTCTTGGTATGTTGAGTTTATTATATAATTTAATGGTTTAATTATGGAAATTTTGTAAAATAAAGTCGAGTTTAGATTGGATTACATCAACAAGCCCTTGATAAATAATTATGGGAATTTATAATTAATTTACCAATTTAATTCAATGAGGCATAACCATAGAAAACTCACCTGACGTCATTATGACACAAGAACAATGAACAACTAAAAGATTATATATTAATTTATGCCTTCAAGACTCCTTAATCAAAAATACACATGAATAAATACTCAATCAATTGATAATTTATAAAAAAATGGAAAATTCCTTAGAAAAATTCATCAGGAAACATACCTCTATAGAAATGGTGAGAAACGAGTGACCTTCATCCTCATTTTGTTTTATTTGGTGTCCTAGAACCAAATGTGTTTACTTTGGATTGAATGTATATTCAATGAAGTGAATATTAATTAAAATATCTTATTACATATCATTCATAGTTCTATGTGACTTTATTGTAATATTGTCCCATGTTATCTAACACATAGACAAGGGCATAAGAGTTCCCTGTTATGATGAGAACCTTAAAATTACATGATGATTTTATTAAAACTTATATTGTGGTCTATTAATATTATATTATGGGTAACATGTTATGTTGACCATTAGGTGTGAATAATCACAAGAATATGAGACTTTATCTCATGAATTTTGCACGTGGTGGTCTCCAAGACAAGAGATTATGAGAACAGATCTGCCAATAGGAATTCCACATGTTTATATGTCATTAGATATTCCTATATATGAGCATTTTTAATGGTCCTTAGACATTAATATTATTATTAATGTATTCCATGACTCACACTCTTAGATGTATTATCATAAATCATGATGAATCCAGTTCATGAAGAAGTTATGTTTTTTGGGTGCATCATGAATGGCATGATATTGATGGATAAGTCAAGGAAGGATCTTTCTCTTCCATATTCATGAAAGTTGATATCTCATCCCTTCAATTGAAGTAGAACTATCGTATTAGATTCTATGTCCATGGTGTAATTATGAGTTTTTTTTAGATAATCAAAGAAAGACTTATCAAGAATATAGGTTGAGGAGATGGGTGTGCAACCTGCTTGATGAGATATAATAATAAAGGGATTATATTACACAGTGAGTACTCATTTATGATTGTAAATTTTCTGACATTAACTTCTTTCTCTTGGGTACTTTGACCAGTTACTAGATAGTAATCTTGGACTTTAGGAAGTCCCACATAATTTCAATGATAAAGAATCATAGAGGATCACACACTTAGTGTGTCTGTTGATATCAAATTAAATTCTATTTGAATTTAATTATTGGAATAAATATTATTATCAAGATCAAGGAATAATTTTATTCAAGATTTATTGAGTGTATAAATTAAATAAATATTTATTCATAATGTAATTAATTTAATTACATGGATTTTTACAATATTTATTTATTTGTTGAATGAATACATATTTTTTCAAGTATTCAATAAATTCCATGGAGGACTAATGGGATAAGAACATTTCCAATGATAAATATTAATATGTAATCTTGAAAAATAATATTTATCATTGCACCTAATAGCACATGACACGAGAAAATGATATTTCATTATTATTACATGGCATGGGGTCGTATAAGGTTTAAGAAATTATTTCAAGTTCATTGTGAAATTGAATAATATTTTAACCCTAACCCTGTATCTATAAATAGATAATTGTGTTTATTATGTCGAGGTTGATCAAAATTGAGAATTATTGTTCATAATAAAATCTAAATATCTCTCTCAAGATTTAAGAATTCTCTAGAGATTATCTTTCCTCCTATATCATCTCAAGAATGGGATTGAAATTTTTACTCTTCAATACCAAACGAATCATCACAATGATCAAGATGAACACTACAAGATGATAAATCTGTCATGATAGAACCTGAAAATCCATCGGCATTGTTCAAAGATCATAGGAGTACATGTGTATCACTGGTAGAGGGATTCTACACTAGGATCCTATAAGCACAGTGAAGGTTGATCGAAAATGGTTTTAGAAGGTCAAAAACTTCATCGAAGAAAGATCTCAAGAAAAAATTATTATTTCTTTTAGTCTATTTAAATTAATTGTAAATTTGACATGAAACAATATTATCTTGGTTTGGGAAACCTTCTTTATCAATATTCTTCTAAAACATTTCATAGGTCATGAAGTTTACATCTTATAAAATATATGAATGATCCTTTGGATTAAACAATTATTGAGTTAGGATCATCCTTGATAAGTGCTTCTACTGCACCCATGTAATGTCTCAAAATTTCCGTGTAAAATTTTTTTAAATTATATAGAATTATTTCAAGACTACATGCCCTAACGGTAGGTGATTCCGAGGCCCGATGAGCCTGGAATGAAATGTTAAACTTTTTTAAGTTATGTTCAGGAAATGTGTGAGTGGGTTTTTCCAACTTTTTAACTGGTGCTTGGATTGAAAATCTGAGGGAATCGTTGAACTCAGAATGTTGGGATTTTCCTAGAAAGGACTTAACTTTGGCTGTAAAGGGCCGAACGGAAGAGTTAATTTTCAAACCTTTCAGAAAAAAATAAAATAACTTTAAAAATATATTTTATTTCTTTTCCTCAACCAACAAGCGGCAACACGGTGATGCTGCAATGCGGCTACGAGGGGATGACGAGTCACATTAATAGAACTCATTAATGGCTCATAAACCTGCATCATAACAACGCATTAAATGATTTGTAATAGCTATGTTGTTTCATAAATGAAACAGTGTACCTAAAACATTGTGACATGTTTTCTTTTTATTTGTTTGGTGCATTGGAGGAACAGGAATTAAACTTTAGAAATTATTTGACGAACCACTAGCGAGTTTCCTCTCCAAAAAAGAATGACGAATGTCATTGATGAATAGAGACAAATGCTAACGGATAGAGGATCGGCGAAGGATCAGATATTCACCCCTTGTTAGCGATAGATCCTCAATCTAGGTAGGAGTTGTATTTAAGTTTTTTTTTGTTCTTAAATTCAACAATGAACGTGGATCAACCAACGAACGGGTTGATCCGCAGATCATGCATTCTTGTGGGAGGGTGGCTTTTTGGGATTCCTTTATCTGGTTTTAAGCTATCTCTTGTTTGATTGAACTAAAATTCCCAAGCCTCCCTAGGTTTTAAACCTCTAACGTGGTGGGCACGGGCCAAAGCGAACAAGGATTGGGTCCCTCCGCACATGCATTCTTTTTTGTTGTATCCTCAAGTGATAGAAAGAGTAATAAGGGGCCAAGGTAGTGATGGTAGTGACCCGAGAGGCCCTAAGGGGCAGATGGATCATAGATCAGACCACCAGAGCAGACCCGGTGACCCATGGAAGGTGTTGTCGGTGCGGTACCTTCAGCGGTGGCGTTTGGACCTCACTGGCTGCATAGAGGAGGTGGAGCCACCCCGGGCGCCACATGCTGGATGAGGCGGTCGGCCCTTGTCGGTTGTGTTGGATGAGGTGGCGCGCCCATGCAAGCTGCGATGGAGGAGGTTGTGGCCCATTGCCACGGCAGACGGAGGCCCTGCGGATGAGCCGCGGACTATGGAGGGGATGTGGCGGCGGCTTTCGCTTCCTAGGCACACACCATCAGTCCGCCCCTGGTGGACCGGGCCTCAGCTAGTAGTATGCACCCCTAGACAGCGGTCCAGGCCAGACCCGTACCCTTTGAGCTAGGCCGAACGAGACTAGGTTGTCGGGCGACCCGGCGGGCTGGACGCTCAGCCATACTCGGCCAGGTCCAACAAGGCCCATTGGGCCTGGCCAACTGGCCAGGCCGGACCGGAACTACCCAGACCGAAACCAAGTCAGGTCGGGTCAGTCAAATAAAATCATGGTATGTGGGACCCCCGGGCCGGGTTGGTCGGGTCGGTCTGACCAGGTCGGACCGGGCTTGAGACGCAACCTTCCCCTATTTACTAAAACGCTAATAACTTTCAAATTGGGCATCTGATTAACAATCTGTTTGTGGAATTGGGACCCTATCAATGAGGCAGATATTTTGGTATGCTCTAAGAAGACTTTAATAGAAGTTGATATGTGAATAAAGGCTTGAGGAGCAGTTCTCCCAAGCACGTAATGTACGGAACTTTGTGGTTGGCTGAGACCTAAAAACTGCTGACAAGTGACTCTTTATGACTCGACTATGACCTATTAGGAAGCACCTTTGTGTGAATTTGTAGGCCCACAGTGGGAGTGAGACTGTGTGACTCAGCATACCCATGATACGTGATGGGGTGGAGTACCTTAGTTGGCCAAGGTGGGAAGCACCTCTGTGTGACTTTGCAGGACCACGGTGGGACCGAGACTGTGTGACTCAGCATACCCATGGTACTCATCAGGGATGAGTGCCATAGCAGTCCAAGGTTAGTGGGAAGTGACTTCTGTGTGACCTGGTAGGCCCACTGTACTCATAGTGGAGGAGTTCTCTAGTAGCTGAGGCGTTTGATGATGTGACTAATGATTCTTCTATCACTACCCTAGATTTATACTTGGTGTGATCTATCTTTTTCTTCGTGATTTTTCTTTGTGCTTGTGCTTTCTACACTTTCTTTGTGCATTGATTTGAGGATTTCTTTGTGGTCTTTACTTTGTGTTTTGGGGTCCCCTACTGAGTATTTTGTTACTCAACCCTGTATGGGCTTCGCCCGCACGTTTTGTGTCTGGTGTAGACGATCGACGCTTCGACAGTGGACTTGGTGGCCTTGGACTAGGTAGGGCCCAGTAGGATTAGACGGATAAAACTTACTACTTAGGCTTTCTAGTAAGTGCACTACTCTTACCATCAGGTGGGGTTTTCAGCAGATGGACACCTGATTCCCTTTGTACTTTCTTGTTTTTAGTTCTTTTTGTTGGGTTTGTATTCTGGCCCACTTGTTTTCAGTTATAATTATACTCAGCACTTGTTTTATTATACTTGTTTTCCCCTTTCATTTTGTGGGATGTGGTTGGATATGTTTGTGTGTATAGGTACTTAGGAAAATTCCTCTAACTTGCAGTTTGATGCCTTCAGTGCTAGTCGCCAGCCCTTGGCCTTCAGGAGGCGGGCTTGGGGTAGTCACGGCATGGTCCCTGGGGGATGGGTCGTGAAAAAGTGGTATCAGAGGGAGATTGGTTCCACCTTTAAGAGTGGGAGTCTATTGTTTTGTTTTTGGGGAAATAGTGTTAAGTGTTTCAAGTCCTAATTTCAGATTTGGGGTATCCATTTTTGGTGCGGCGGCCGATGTATCCATACACCAGGACCTTGAATTCTGATTTTAGGCTCTAAACATGAAAACACTGTTTTCATAAGTGTCTCCTAATGTTCTTTTTTATTAAGAGTTAGCTCACCAGGTATAACCTTCTAACTGTGGTACATCTTGATCTATTTCAGGATGCCTCCACATGGACGACCAGCCAGGATCTCGATACATGATCATGTGGACAGTCTACCTAGTGATGAGGCATCGGTTCAGGGACCAGTGCTAGAGATGGCCCCGTTGGGTGGTGCACTGGTGTTGTCACCACCCATTGATCAACAGTTACTACTAAAGTTACTGGTAGAGGATGCGTGTAGGCTCATTGCCTTGCATGAGTTCAAGAGATAGAGACCTCCTAGGTTTAGGGGAGAGATAGATCCTCAAGTCGTTGAGGACTAGCTGGAGGCAGTGATGTGGGTCTTCCGCTTAGTGAGGACACTGCTTGACTATATGGAGATCTTTGCGGTGATCCTTCTGTAGGGATCTATAGGGATATGGTGGAGTTTAACCATCCAGACTTATGATGAGGTGACCCTCTCTTGGTCAGACTTTGAGAGACTTTTTAGGGAGGAGTTTTTCCCCCATGATCTTGTGCTCTGTGTGCATTCAGGACTTGCTTCACCATCAACATGGCAGCATGACGGTGACTGAGTACTCATAGAGGTTCATAGAGATTTCATGCTACTCCACAGACATGGTTCAAGACACTTTCTTCAAGTATTGAGCCATTGGGAAGGGACTCAAGTGGGATATCTAGGCATCGATGGTGTCTCTCAGTATCCCTACCTAGGTCAGGGTGCTGGAGCGAGCCCTTCTTGTGGTGAGATTCTTGGCGGAGTAGGCACCGATAGATAGATCCACTAGCAGACCCCAGGTGGTGGAATCTTCATCAGGCAGCAGACAGCTGACATGAGGGACCAAGCAGGCCAGGTCTTTTAGGGGCCGACCCCAAGACTCAGGGTCGATAGTCTGAGGCTTCCAGACCAGAGGGAGTCATCTATGAGCCAGGATTTTCTTTGTGTATGGAGGGAAGGTACACATAGCACATGACTGCCCGACCCGCCATGCAGATGACCAGCATATGGTTGAGGGACCACCGAGATAGAGGCGGAAGTTCGAGTGAGGATGTATTCAAGGCAGAAAATGTGGTAGCGGATCAGGCCGAGCAGCAGGCGGTGGGCGATGGTTTGAGGTACTACTGCCACCACCCCCAGGTGGTCCACCCCAACCTCAGGGAGTAGGCAGATAGGGGTGATCTCAGCTTCAGGCAGCGGAGGCTTATGACCACGGCGCTCCAGAGATAATAATATGTACGATCTGGGTCTTCTCTACCCTAGCTACAGTTCTTATAGACACAGGTGCTAGTCACTATTTCCTTTCCATGACTCTCATTCAGAGCTTGAAGATTCTAATGGAGCCTTTGGATCGATCCTATAGCTAGAGACACCTATAGGAGGGGATGTGACGATTACATGCTAGTTCCAGTAGTGTGAGAGGTGAGAGCTTCAGCTGAGATCTCCTAGTAGAAGATTTGAGGCCTTACGATGTCATCTTGGGTATGGACTGGTTATCTATAGTCCACTCTCATATCGACTGTTTTAGGCATGCACTACGGTGTTTTTGTTGAGATGGAAATAGGTTTTCCTTCACTGGTGAGAAGGAAACCCTTGCAGTGTAAGACGGAATTTCTTGGAGGAGGGTGCAGTCGATAACTCACCAGTTGTATAGACTCTCCCTTAGTGAAGTGGATGAGAGGAGTTCAAGTTTTCCTGTAGTGGTGGATGATTATGGTGATATTTTTCCTGAGGATGTTCCAGGACTACCTCCTCTCATAGAGGTATACTTTTGCATTGACCTGTACCCAGAGATGCCACTGATATCCACACCAGTATATCAGATGTCTCCTATGGAGATTCTCGAGCTGAGGGTATAGCTAGAGGACTTGTATGAGAAGGGGTTAGTAAGGCCCGGTGTTTCCCCATGGGCAACCTCGGTGCTGTTTTCCAAGAAGGCAGACAGGAGTTTGAGGTTATGCATGGACTTCTGGTGCCTGAACCAGGTGACTGTGAAGAACAGGTATCCACTACTGAGAATTGATGACCTCTTCGATCAGCTGAAGGGGGCGAGGTGGTTCTCAAAGATAAACCTCAAATCATGCTATCATCAGCTTCGGGTATGGGATGAGAACATACCGAAGATAGCTTTTAGAAGTTGGTATTGCCATTATGAGTTCTTGGTGATTACTTTCGGAGTGACCAACGCCCCAACGATGTTCATGGGACTTATGAATAGGATTTTCTAGCCTTACCTTGACTAGTTTTTCATGGTCTTAATTGATGATATATTGTGGTACTCGGTGTCAGAGGAGGATCACGCTACACACCTGTGGATAGTCCTAGATACACTCTAAGAGCACCAGCTTTATGGTAAGCTCTCGAAGTGCCAGTTCTGGATACGGTAGGTCCACTTTCTATGACACGTCATCTTAGAGGCAAGATTTGCAGTTGATATGGAAAAGATAGAGGCAGTGCTCGCTTGGGAGCCACCTAGGATCATGACTGGGGTGCATAGCTTCCTAGGGTTGGTTGGTTACTATCGGAGGTTCGTGCCTAACTTTTCCAGAGTGGAAGCACCCCTATCGGCTTTGACATGGAAGGGACAACCCTTTGTGTGGATGGATAAATTCCATCAGAGTTTCTAGGATTTGAGGTAGATATTGACTAGTGCCTCCATATTGATACTACTAGAGGAGGGTGTTGAGTACGTAGTTTTCTATGACACATCAGGGACCAGTCTAGGTTGTGTCCTGATTCGGGAGTGAGCAGTGATTGCTTACGGCTCACGACAGTTGAGACAGTATGAGTAGGACTATGTGACCCATGACCTGTAGTTAACAGTAGTGGTCTTTTCCTTGAATATGTGGTGTCACTACTTGATGGATGAATGGTTTACAGTTTACTCTGACCACAAGAGTATCAAGCATATCTTCTCCCAAAATTACCTAAACCTAAGATAGCGGTGATGGCTAGAGTTCCTCCAGGACTGTGAATTTGAGATATTCTATACTCTTGGAAAGGGGAACATGGTAGAAAATGTGCTTAGTAGGAGGACTGGTTTGCAGCTACTGAGTGAGGTGACAGGGCAGCTAACCATGATATAGATATCCACCATTGATGAGTATGGATCATCTTACCTTCAGTCGATGATGGTTAATCCCCCACTCTTATAGAGAGTCAGGGATGCATAATTGGTGGAAGTTGAATGTGAGGCCTGACATGCTCAGTTATCCTTTGGTTGTGATTCTGATGAATTTTTTATAGGTGGGGAGCACATAATCCTTTTCAGAGGGTGAACCATAGTACCAGTGGTGTTGTAGGAGGAGGTGTTGAGGGAGTTCCATACATCCCCTTTGGCAGTACATCATAGAGGGGAGAAGATGTACCAGGACCTCTGACATCATTACTGGTGACCAAGAATGAAGAAAGAAGTGGCTGAGTTCGTCTCACAATGCCTCACTTGTCAGCAAGTGAAGCTTGAGAATCAGGTTCTAGCAGGCTTGGCTCATCCACTTGAGGTATCAGAGTAGAAATGGGATGGTATCTCAATGGACTTCATGAAGGGGTTACCACGTATATCCAGAGGCCATGATTCTATCTAGGTGATCATTGACCGAATCACCGAGTTGGTTCACTTCCTACCCATATGGGAGTAGGTACCGGTAGAGGGCTTGGGATGCCTCTATGTCTAGGAGATAGTGCGGCTTCATAGGGTTCCTTTGATAATCACCTCAGACCGCAATGCATGCTTTACATCCTGGTTATGGAAGGGATTACAGGAGGCATTCAGGACTCAGCTACGCTTGAGCACAGCTTTTCATCCCCAGATGGATGGTCAGATGGAGTGGACCATACAAACCCTGGAGGACATGCTTCGTTCTTGCGTCCTTGATTTTGGTCGTAGTCAGGAGAACCACCTACCACTGGTGGAGTTTTCATACAACAATAGTTATCACTCCACCATTGGTATGGCACTATTCAAGGCCTTGTACGAGTGGCCTTGCAAATCACCTCTATGCTGGATAGACCCAGGGGAGTCGGCACTCATGGGTCCATAATTGGTAAGGGCTACCATAGAGAAGGTGAAGATCATCCAGGAGCATATGAGGACTATTCAGAGTAGGAATAAGTCTTATGCCAATAGGATATGGAGACCCTTGGAGTTTGAGGAGAGAGAACATGTGTTCCTTTAGGTCTCACCCTGAAGAGGATTATGGAGATTTGGTTGGTGCGGCAAGCTATCTTTGAGGTTCATCATACCTTTTCAGATCCTGAGCCGAGTTGGTGAGGTAGTGTACTGCCTAGATCTTCCCCTACAGATGCACCGAGTGCACGATGTTTTCCATGTTTCGCAGCTGAGGAGATATATGCATGATCCATATCACGACATTGATTGGGGTGAGCTAGACATGGGGCGATGTTTGCGGAGTTCTCGGTGGAGATAGAGGATCTAAATGAGTGGGTCCTGTATGGTTATTCAATTCCTCTAGTGCGTGTTCAGTGGCATCATGGGAATCTTCAGAAGAGAACATGGGAGCATGAGGAACAGATTTGTACTCAGTACCTCCATTTGTTTGATTAGCCCTTGTTTTGGCATTTGGGGACGTAAATCCCTATGGTGGGGAGAATGTAATGTCTCGCGATTTCTGTGTAATTTTTTTAAAAAATTATATGGAATTATTTCAAGACTACACGCTCTGACGAAACGTGATTCCGGGACCCGGTGATCCCGGAACGGAATTTTGAAATTTTTTAAGGTACTTTCAGAAAACGTGCGAGTGGGTTTTCCTAAATTTTGAACCGGTGATTGGATCAAAAATCCAAGGGAACCATTGAACTCAGAATGCTGGGATTCACCTAGAAAGGACTTAACTTCGGCCGAAAAGGGCCGAACGGAAGATTTAATTTTCGGACCTTTTGAAAAAAAAAATAACTTTAAATGGATGTTTTATTTATTTTCATCAACCGACAAGCGACAACATGATGATGTTGCGATGCGGAGATTAGGTGACAACATGGCTCATTAATGTAACTCATTAATGGATCATAAACCCATAGTGTAATGACACATTAAATGACGTGTAACAGTGTAATGAAGCGGCATCGCAGCATAAATAAAATGTTGCGATGTGTTTTCCTTTTATTTCTTTGGCACGTTGGAGTAACGGGAATTAAACCTTATCAATTCTCTGAAGAACCACCAGTGGGTTTTCTCTCTAATGAGGAATGACGAACACCATCAACAAACAATAATGAACGCTAATGGATCAAGGATCAATGACGGCTCGGAGCTTCGCCCCTCATTAGTGACAGATCCTCAATCCAGGTAGGGGTTGTATTTAAGTTGGTTTTTTCCGTTCTTAAATTCAACGATGAACGTGGATCAAACCACAAATAGGTTGATCCATGGATTTTGCGTTCTTGTGGGAGGGTGGATTTTTTTTGGGATTTCTTTATCCGGGTTTAAACTATCTCTTTTTTTATTGAACTATGATCCCCGAGATTCCCCATGTTTTAAACATCTAATGTGGAGGGCATGGGCCGACACGGACAAGGCTCGGGTCCCTTCGCACGTGAATTATTTGTGGTTGTATCCTCAAGTGGTGACAAGAGGAACCCAAGGCCAAGGCAGTGACGACGGCAAACCGAGAGGCCTAAAGGCGCAGACAGATCGAAGATCAGACCACCAAAGCGGACTTGGTGTCCCACGGAAGGTGTCGTCGGTGCAGCGGCGCCGGCGACCGGCATCAGCGGCTGGCCCTCACCGGCCGTGTGGAGGAGGAAATTCCACCTCAAGCACCATGTGATGGACGATACGGCTGACCCTCACTGGTCGTTCTGGAGGAGGCGGCGTGTCTATATGGGCCACGGTGGAGGAGGTCACGGCCCGTCAGCTGCGGTAGAGGAGGTGCTAGCCTGGAACCACGTGGAGGCAGCGGCCCACGTCCAGGCTACCCTGGTGAGCTGCAGTCGCTCGACCGTGGCATATGGAGTCCACATGGATGAGTCGCGGGGCAGGGAGGGGATGCGGTAGCGACTTCCGCATCCTAGGCGCGCACAACCAGTCCACCCCTGGAGGACCGGGCCTCAACTGGTGGACCACACCCCCCAGCCAGCGGGTCAGTCCTGTGGGTCGGACCCACACCCAGCAGGTCAGACCCATGCCCTTTGAGTCAGGCTCGACGAGACCGGGTCATCGAGAGACCCAAAGGTTGGACCCTCGGCCAAACTAGGTCGGGTCCAGCAAGGCCCATTGGGCTTGGCCCACTGGACAAGACGGACCAGACCTACCCTGACCATAACCAGGTCAGGTCAAGTCGGTCAAATCAAACTAGGGTATGTGGGACCTTTGGGCTAAGTTGGTCGGGTCGGTCTGACCGGTTCGGACCAGGCCCAGACGCAACCGGCCCCTGTTTACTAAAATACTAATAACATGCACAACAGGTGTCTGATTGATGAGCCGTTTGTGGAATTGGGACCCTCTCGATGAGATGGATCTTTTGGTATGATCTAAGGTTACTTTCCTAGAATTTTGAATGCGAAGAATGGCTTGAGGAGCGGTTCTCCCAAGTGTGATGCGAACAGAATTATGTGGTTGGGTGAGACTTGAAGACTGCTAACAAGCGGTTCTATGTGACTCGACTATGGCCCAGTGACAAGCACCTCTGTGTGACTTTTTAAGCCCATGGTGGGAGTGGGACTATGTGACTCGACAGACCCATGGTACGCGATGGGCAGGAGTACCTCAGTTGGCCAAGGTGGGAAGCACCTCTATGTGACTTTTTAGGCCCACGGTGTGAGAGAGATTGTGTGACTCGACATACCCATAGTACTCATCAGGGATGAGTACCACAGTAGTCCAAGGTTAGTGGGAAGTGGATTCTGTGTGACCTGACAAGCCCATTGTAATCATAGTGGAGGAGTTCTCCAGTAGTCGAGGTGTTCGATGATGTGACTTATGATTCTTCTATCACTACCCTAGATGTATACCTGTTGTGATCTATCTTGTGCTTCGTGCTTGTGATTATTTCTTGTGTTTCATGCACTTTCTTCATGCTTATTCTTCATTCTTTTCTTTGAGGATTGATTTGGGGTCTTTCCTTTCTGTTTCGGGGTCCCCTACTGAGTATTTTTTTACTCACCCCTGCATAGGCTTTGCCTGCACGTGTTTTGTTTGGTGCAGACGATCAATGCTTCAACGAAGGACTTGGTGGCCTAGGACCAGGCAGGGCCCAGTAGGATCAGGCGGACAGGACGTACTACTTCGTCTTCTAGTAGATACACTACTCTTACCATTAGGTGGGGTTTTCAGTGGATGGTTACCCGAGTCCCTTTGTACTTTCTTGTTTTAAATTATTTTTGTAGGGTTTGTATTCTGGCCCACTTGTTTTCAGTTGTACTTGTACTTAGCACTTATTTCAGTATACTTGTTTTCCCCCTTTTATTTTTTGGGATGTGGTTTGGTGTATGTGTGCATATAGGTACTCAGTAAAATTACTCACACTTGTAGGTGAATGCCTTCGGCGCTAGTTGCCAACCCCTGGCCTTTGGGAGGTGGTCTTGGGTAGTCATGGCATGGGCCCCAGGGGATAGGTCATGACAACCTATAACCAACAAGTGGTATCAGAGAGATCACATTCAAATTTGTAATTATTTTTTTGATTTTTGATCATTATGTGCTTAAATTTTAAATTTCATTTTATGTTTTTTTTAATTCATTATTGGTTCTTCATCTAAATCGCTTCTTCTTCCTCATCATTTATCACCCACTTAACATAAGTCGATTAATAATTAATGAAAAATATGTATAAAGAACCTATCTAAAGGCACCATGGATTCTAGATGTATTATACAATGTTACACAATGTGTACTCTTTTGTCACATTTCGTGTACCCTTGCTTATTGCACCAAGACACCCACATGGACCTTGAGTCATCATGCAATGAATACATTTCATATACATTAAATTCACCACATGTTGACCAGCCAGGGTTCCACACGGATTTTCTAAACTACATGATGTGTATATTTTCTTCAAGTTGTGTAGTCCATGTGTTTTCTAGGCAGAAAACACAGGGTCAAGTTGCGTCGTAGAATTAATACACCGTGTGTATTTAATATGTGATGTGTATAGGTTGGAATCTATATAACTTGAATTAAACTCCATATATTCATTCTACATGCCATGTACTTTGTAAATGTCATCAATAAGTACACATTAAGTCCCTAGTCATTTATTGCGGATATCTAGAAAAGAAAAGTATACGTCATATGGATATCTTACACACATCATGTACTTTTCCTATTTACACAAAAATATTAAATTTAATTAATTGCTCCATTAAAACTCATGAACCTAAGTTCTTTGGGTCATTAAATTTATTGTACATGTCGGTCGTTAGTTTTTATATTATATTAAATGCTTAATTAATACTGCATAATATTTGAAACTACAATTGATGTACGGTCATTGCATACTAAAGACTCAACACTTTAAATTATATATTCAACATAATATAAATTATAATATTCATGTGTTTCATGTGGAATAAATTTGGAAATACATTTCATGAAATTACATCACATTTAATGTACACAATATGGTGTATGAGTGCGTTGTATACAATTAGAACTATACTGAGTAGTTTGGACATGTGGTCTATCAGTTTCTCCCAAATGAAAAACTATGTACTATTTTATTAAGTTTTAAATAAAATAAAATTATTTATTTTATTTAAAATTAAATCATATGTAAATTTTAAGATGATTGTATGGAATAAGATAAAATGAATTAATTTTGTAATAAGATAATTAATATTATTAATTCGAGCATGTTTCATCTTATCAAATAATGAATTGAAATGAATGTTAGCTAGTTGTTTTAAATGCATAATCTTTGTATGTGAATGACCGGTCATGATCTTTGATCAGACCTATATATATGTTGGTTTTATTTTATTTTATTTTATTACATGGTTTTGCAATTATTTATTATTAAATTAAATACAATGGTCTGTATGTCATCCCTCCCTCTTTTATTATGTAGGACTTGTGTGTCTAGGGTTGTTGTATTTAATTACCCTTCATGAATCTTTTGGTTCCTCTCACCTGAATATGAGATATAAAAAATATGTAATAAAATGAGTATCTAAAGGTTCTTGTAGTTGATTTAAGGTAGAGATGAGTTGGACGCAGTTCAAGATGGTTCCAAGATGAAACCAACCCATATAATACATAGGTACACTGATGGAATGCTGCAACTCATGCCAAGACTGGAAAGATGAGTTTTCCCTAGGGTTAAAGGTTGATTTATTATCCATTCAACAAAATAACCATTATATAATCTCATGATCATGTCGTTTATTTATTTATTTTATTTATATCTTTTAAATAATTTATTTTATGTATGTAAGAACATGATCATATAAATAAATAGTTTAATATGCAAAGATAGAATTAAAATAAAACTATTATGCATAAATGTTTTATCGGGGCATGGTTAATCCTTAAAGTAAAATACATTTTACATTAATAAAACATATAGGAGGATAAAACAATAAATCTTTACACATAATAAATAAAATTCCCCATGTTAATATTAAGTCATATGCCTTTCATCATCTGAATTAATATGAACTCATAGTTAAAGTTTCGGTTCAACTTACGTTGGGGGAAATTTTAATTATCAATATGTATTAACTAAGATAGTGAGTTGACTTAACCAAATCTGTATTGAGTTTAATGGACTTCGTATTCCCAATAAAAATTTAGAGGCAAGTGTTGAGGAAATATGAGTTGGGATTTTTGGATTCAGAAGTCCACTCAACGGTTCAAGGAGCTGCTAGTTTGTAGTTGGTAATACTTCCAACTTAAATACTTTCTTATAATTTTCATTGCCTCCATAGATATTATGATAAGGGAAATATATATCCTTTCCCCTGTAATGTCCACTCAATGAGGCATTCTGATTTCAATGGTGAGAGCCTTTAAGACTTGATAAAATAGTGGGAGACTTAATAAAATTAAAATTACTATGTCTCACATAATTTATAATCAAGAAAAAAATATTACTAATAATTTTATCTATTATTATTATATAATAATGAAAAGTTCATTAATGTAATGAACCAACCCAAATATCCTCTCAAACTAGTACCCAACCCAATCCATCATATACTCTAAGGGCCTTCCTAATCCCCATGGGGTGGTGACTAACACCCAAGCATCAAACAACAATCAGATGGAATAATTTCTCCCAACTTTAAGAAACAACATGCCACATATATACAACAGTTAAAATATAAGAAAAGATAAATATATTCCATAAATACAAATAAATAGCGGAAACCAAACAACTCAATAGTAGAAACAATCTCCAAGTACATATCTAACCACAAAGGACTTCCAAAACTAGAAAACCAACTACTCCATGTGATAGTGTGGGTAGACTCTCACTATCTCACCACCAACTACCCAACTCAGCTGATAGAAAACCTTGTCGTCTCACTATAGTTCCTTGACTTTCCCTGAATCAAAAGGAACATAGAGGTCTACGCACCACTGAAGTGGTATGCAAGGTGTGATCTAACATGCTTAGTGGGGTCTCACCCAGGTGTTCCTTATCAAGTATTTGAATAATAATCCAAGAATTTTCATCTTTAAATAAAATAAGGTGTGATAATAGTTTAACACTTTGTATATCAAAAACATGGGAAAAAATTAATTTCCCCTTTTTCCACATTTCTAAATAATATAGGTAAGTCAATTTCAAAACATTTCATATCCATATATCACAGTAGATATATCATGTCAAAACAAACCAAATCATGCATCGCATATCATATCAAATCCATTGCAGTATAATCAAAAGAGTACAATCCAAAATCATCCCAAATCATCCAAGAAGAACAGGACACATCATGCAAAGCATCACACTAGGTCAGGATAGTTAGGAAACTTGTACTGAACATGGAAAATCATCTACACATAAAGCTACTAGACATATGCATCGAGTATAGAGATCAGAGCAACACCCCAGCAAGTGAACCTCTCAATAGGTCTAATAAGTCCCTAGAACAATAGGCCTAGGTAGAAGAGTAAATCCACATGATCAAACACCCCAAAATGGATGATACCTATTACTATACCTTCCACCTAATTACACAAGGATTCTCATGTTCTCTATTTTCCAAATCAATTCATCAAACCATTTTATAATTTCATTCTTTGAAAACCATTTCACAAAACCATTTCACAATTCTTTGAAATCCCTTTCCATTTACCAAAACTAGGGGAAATCCATCTTTTATAAAAACTCAGTTCCACACACACAAAACAAATCATTCATATCATGATATTTCATTTAGTAAAATGATTTATCAAAATAAGAGCAATGCATTTCACCAACACAGGCTAGAGATAGAACCACCTACCTCAAAACTTGGGTCACACTCACCCGCAATAGAATCCTCCACATGGAAGAAACCAACAATGAAAAAAGAGGCCCTAGAATCAATCTACATATCTCAGGATTGATCCAATTAAACAAAAGGTTTAGGATAGAAAATGAAAAAACACTTAACTCAAGAACATGCATCCACCGCACCACAACCAACAAGGAAATAACCCTCGAAAATGAGATCGCACAAAAAATATAGAGAGAATAAAGATGAAACATAACCATGGGTCGACAGATCTGATAACTCTATGAAATGGTGCTACCACAATTGAAGCAACGAAGAAGCAGAAAGGTTTACTCACCTTGAGAGACACAAACCAACCTCAACGGTGATCAAATGTCAAACAATCAATCTGGATCGAATGGATTCTCTCAAAATCGTTGAAGAGGAGCCCTAGGTCGAGATCAAGGAGGGATGAAGAAGAATGAATGAAAAATTAGTCAAGAAAGCACCCTAAAATAAAACCTCCTGACAATTACACGGCACCTTAACCCTTTACACATTGTGTAATCCATGAGTTTTAAGTATGCTGAAAAACTTGATGCCTTTTTATTAAAACTCAATATTTTAACATCACATGTCGTGTAACTATTACATGGAGTGTACTCCTTTCACATTGTGTATGTGGTTCATGAATTGTGTTTGGAGACCAAGTACACATCATGTATCCCCTTTATACTCTATGTAATCACCCATCATATAGAAGAAAATAAAGATTCTTACACAAAAACCACAAACCAACTCAAGTATTATTCGAAATCAGGGAGAACCCCTCAAATCCATTAACACATTTATACTCAGACTCTATTAATTAAAAAAATATACATCCCTAAAATTTAGTTCAATTTTCTCATAAAATTTTCTCCATATTAGAAGTTCTAAGATGCACCCAATTCAAGAGGAAAACTAGAAAAGAGATGGGAAATACCAGAAAGACGGTAACGGAATGTTACAAACTCCCCACCATAAGACTTCTTATCCTTGAGAAGTCATGTAGAAGAATGAAGTTTAGTGAAGTTGTGAGGCCACTTCTCCCTCATCAACAACTTGTGTTCCCATGTCTCAAGAGAATCTGATTCGTTTCACCATAACACTCTAGCCAAAAGAATTGACTTCTCATGCAATACTTTCACTTGTGAGTGAATGGTCTCAACTTAATGATCAACAAAAGAAAAATTTGGCTCTAACTCAATCTCCTAAAAACTAAAAACATGAGAGGGTTAAAGATGATATTTCTTGGGTTGGGATATGTGGAAAACATCATGAATGTTTTTCAATTGGGTCAATAATTCCAACTGATAAGTAACCTGCCCAAATCACTCAATGGCCTCAAACGGTCCAATATATCTCAGAGCCAACTTCTCCTATTTTCTAAGCTGACGGTGACCCAACTAAGGAGAAACTTTCAAGAAAACCTAATCACCTGTGGAAAGATCCAAAGTATGATATTATTGATCCGCATAAAACTTCTATTGACTCTACGTTGTAACTAGATGCTGATGTATATCATGAATCCCCGCAGATGTATCATGAACCAAACTTAGTCCCACTAAAGAATCTATGCCCACCTCTAACCAATAAAGAGGTTATCTGCATGGGTGACTATAAAAATACTCAAAAAGATACATTTTTATTGACAATTGATAACTATTTTTATAAGAAAACTAAACCAGTACCATATGGTTATCCCAAGATCCACTGAATTTCAAGACATATGCATAGATCATATCCTCCAGAATCTAAATAGCACGCTCCATTTGACCATCTGATTATGGATGGTAACTTTTAATCAACCTAAACTGAGTCTCTATCACCTTCTAGATACTCCTCTAGAACCTCAAAGTAAACCTAGGATCCTTATATAACATAATGGTAGAATGAATCCCATGTAACCTCATAATTTCCTATACATATAGCTTACCCGGATCTTCAACTTTAGCAGTGTCCCTAATCAGAATGAAATGAGCTAAATTTTTCAACTGATTAATCACCACCTATATAGTATTCCTCCCTTAGGTAGTCCATGGTAATCCAACAAAAAATCCATGGATACATCATCCCATTTTCAAACTGGCACTGGAAGAGGATGAAGAAAACCAAAAGGTTTCGAATGATCTGCCTTTATCTATTGGAAGGTGTAATAGTGGGACACATAATCAGGAATGCCACACTTCATTCCTAGCCACCAAAATTTCCTTCTCATGTCATAATACATCTTCATAGTTCATGGGTGAATGGACCATGAATAACTATTAAAATAAAAAAATGATCTCCTCACAGATGTTGGGATGAAAAATTGATCCCCAAAATTGATAATACCATATGAAAAGAGAGACCAACCCAAAATGGTCTCCCCCCCCCATATAGGGTTTATTGAATTCCTCTTAACTCAATATCCTGCTGCTAAATCTATATAATATACTCAAGAAAATAGGATGACAACTAAACACTGGTCAAAACAATACCTAAAACATCCTCTTGAGCATCCAGATGCAACTAATAAAAAATACCCTTAAGGTTTCACTCTTCCTTCAATTCCAAAATAGTTTTTGATGGCACTTTCCTACTAAGAGCATCTATAATGACATTCACCTCCCCCATGGTGTATGTGATATTGACGGAAAATGTATGAAGGTATTTCACCCACCACCTATGTCTAAGATTCAAGTTCTTCTGAGAAAATATATATCTCAAACTCTAATGGTCAGAAATACTGCGAATCTTTCCCCAAAAAGATAATACATCCAACACTTAGGTTCATGAAAAACTATGGTAAAATCTAAATCATTATTGGGGTAATTCTTCTTATGTGGTCAAAGTTGACAAGATTTGTAAGACACCACATGATCATCCTATATGAGAAAACAACCCAAACTAGTGCCAAAAGCATCATAGAAAACCACATACCCCTTACTGAGATCAAGGTAAGATCAGAATAAGAGTTATTGTCATAATTCTTTTCAACTTGTTGAAAGAATAATGGAACTTTTAATCTCATGTGAATTTCACACCTTTTATGGTAAGAGCAGTCAAAGGTGACACCAACTTAGAGAAATTCTTGATGAACCATTGATATTATCCAGCAAGACCAATAAATATCTGAATATCAAAGAAATTTTGTGTTTCTTATCATTATAAAACAGCCTTTACCTTCTCAGGATCAACTGAAAACCCATTCTCAGAAATAATGTTCCCCCAAAACATCACTTCTTTGATCTAGAAAGTTCATTTCAAAATATTTCTATAAAAATGGTGACTCCTTGGGATTTCCAATACCAAACTCAAATGGTATTAATGCTTGCACTCAGATCTCAAATATACCAAAATATCATTATGAATACTACCAAAAAAGTGTTGAGATACTAATGTAATATCTTATTCATCAAATCCATAAAAATAAAGGAGCATTTGTTAAACCAAACAGCATCACAATATATTTCTAATGTCTATACCTACTCATTAAATTTGTCTTTGGTATATCAAACTCTTGAACACTAAGATGATGATAACCCTAATGAAGATCAATTTTCAAAAAACAATTTCCCCCCTTTAACTTTTCAAACAAATCATCTACTTGAGGCAAAGGATACTTGTTCTTAACTACTACCTGGTGTAACTTCTGATAGTCTACACACAATCGAAGTGAACTGACTTCCTTCTTAGAAAAGAGCACTTAGACTTCCCAAGGAGAAACACTAAAGCAAAAAAAAACCCTTATCCACCAGATCATCCAACTGAATCTTGAGCTCTTTCAGCTCTTCTAGTGACATAAGATAAGAAGGTATCGATATTGGCTATGTACTTGGAACTAGGTCAATCAGAAACTCTACCTTTATATCTGGAGGAATCCAAGATAAATCATTTGAGAAAATGTTATGAAAATCCTAAACAACAGCAAAAAGATCAATAACATAAGAAACTTCGTCATTCATAACTGTTATAGTAGACAACAAACTCTTGAGCTCCGGACGGGAAGGTCCTGCACGACCAAACCTCAGATCCATGTGATCTCCCAATGGTTGTAAGGAACGAGACACACCAATGATAAAAATCAACCTCAACATGATGAGTAACAATCCAATCCATCATTATGATGACATCAAACAAATCTTGATCAAGAAAAAGAAAATCCTAGACTAACTCGGCATTAGTTATCGATAGTGCACAATGACACTAAAACTATTTCTCTTTCCTCTTCCCAATATGTGTCTCTAACTTCATAAAAATTTACATGAGGTCCGTTTTAAGGTTAAGAAGATTTCAAAAATGGCCATATATAAATGAGTGGGAAGAACCATTATCAAATAAAGAAACTATTATCAAAGCTGCAATAAAGATGGTGCCTCTCACTATCATTGGACCCACATATACCTCCACCGAAAACTCATTTACTACATTAAGGTGCATCACTCTTGAGGCCTATGGCTGGATACCAATAGTCTTTAAAGCATCTAACTTCCCAACAGTATCCTTTGGATCCGAAAATCCTTGAACATATCGAGGTGTATACATATCCTGACAAAAATGTTGTAGATAACCATAATGTCCACAGCTATTACACATATTTGCAGGTGAAGGAAAATAACTCCATGTGTTCCCAACCTTTCCATACTGATATCAAGTTATAGGCATGCCACTAGCTACAACTGGAGTTTTTGAAGAGGCATGCTGATGAGAACCACATCCACCACTCCTGTGATAATCCTTCCACTTCCTCTTTTTCCCTAGCATGACATTGAAGCTTCCACTAGGTGGAAGATAAGGGGCATAATATCCAGACTTTCCTATCATATTAAGTTTTTTCATCATATCCATGTACACTATCTCTACATAGGTTTAAAGCTTCATCATAAATACCTATGATCGGATATCCAATCATAAACCCTACAAGTACTTCCAAGTTTTTAGATGGTCATTCTTCGCAACCTCTAGTGTAAAATGAACCAGTTCACCAAAATGATTGGCGTACGCTGACACCAAACTCTCTCCCTACTAAAAAGATAGAAACTCTAGATAATTATGCATCATTAGTGACTTTGGAAAAAACTGTTAGAATAAGAGAGTCTTGAAACCCTTCCAATCCAATCCAATGTGCCTACCCTCCTGTACCATGTAATCCCACCAATACTTTCTAGGACCCTCAAGTATGAATACCACACATTTCACCTTGATTATCTTAGGTGTATCTATGAATTAAAATATCTAATCAATATTTTCAAGGAAATCCTCCACCTATTGAGGTTCATTCATATCTTTAAAGGATAGTGGATTCTCACACAAGAACTCTCATAGTTGATCTCATTATCCTATAGCTCCTGGTTGTACCTCAACAACTACATTCTGAGATTTCAAAACATTCTGATCCATGGTAAAAACTAATCACACAATATCCTCAATAAAATTTTAATCCATTGGAGGATTTCCTTGAGAAGCATCAGTTGCACCCACCTAAGGAACTCGCAGAACATGTCTTGGATGCATACTATTGTACACCAAAACAAAATAAATGATTATTAAATAGAACAATCTTAGTTAAAACTATAAATCCCATAAGAAAAAAATGATATTAACATAAAGAACTCAAAATAAGAGACACACATCCCAATATCCCATGGTAACTTGAGTCTCACCACAGCAAGATCTGTCCAGGTGCTCACCGCAATATACCTCTCAAGCCCCAAAATCTTATCTTCAGTCTACCAAATATCCAAAGAAAAAAAATACTTGAGGATAGACCTCCTATGATACCAAGTGTAATGAACTGACCTGAATACCCTCTCAAACTAGTAATTGAACCAATCCATTACATATCTGAAAAAGGTTCCCAATCCCCATAAGATAACAACTAGCACCCGAGAATCAAACAACAACAATAGGGAATTATTTCACCCAACTTGAAGCAACAACATGGAACATATATAAAATAGATAAAATAGTGTAAAAGATAAATATATTCCATAACTGAAAATAAATAGTGGAAACCAAACAACTCAATAGTAGAAAAAATCTCCAAGTGTAGGTATAACCACAAAGGACTGTAAAAATAGGAAAACCAACTTCTCCATGTGATAATTTGGGCAGACTCCCACCATCTAACCACTAGTTACCCAACTTAGCTGATAGAAAACCTCGTCACCTCACTACAATGCCTTATCTTTTCCTATATCGAAATACATACAAAGGTCTACACACCACAGAAGGGGTATGCAAGGTGTGAGATAACAGGATCAGTGGGGTCTCACCTAGGTGTTCCCTATCAAGTATTTGAACAATAATACAAGAATGATCATCTTTAAATAAAACAAGTTCTGATAACAGTTTAACACTTTTTATATCAAAAGCATGGAAATGATTTAATTTACCCTTTTTCATATTTCTGAATAAAACAGTTAAATCAGTTTCAAATCACTTCATATCCATATATCACAACATATATATCATGTAAAAATAAATCAAAGCATACATCACATATCATATCATATCCATGGAAGTACAATTAAAAGAGTATGAGCCAAAAGAAGCCCAAATTGGCTAAGAAGCATAGGTCACATCACACCAAGGATCACACTAGATCATGATAGCTAGGACACTCATACCTAACATAGAAAATCACATACGCATCAAGCCACTGGATGTGTGCATCAAGTCTAGAGAGCATAGGAACATTCCAATAAGTTAACCTCCCAATAGGTCTAACGAGTCCCTAGAACAACAGGCCTAGGGAGCAAAGGAAAGCCCCATGAGAAAACCCCCCAACATTGGATGATACCTATTACTATATCTTCCACCTAAGTACCCAAGGATTACCATGTTCTCTATTTTCCAAATCAATTCATCAAACCATTTCATAATTTCATGCTTTGAAAAAAAATCAAAATACTTTAAAACCCCATTCTATTTAACAAAAGCAGGGGAAAGCCATTTTTATAAAAATCAAGCTACACACACACACAAATCAGTCATATCATTCCATTTAGTTTAGTAAAACAATTTATCAAGACATGAGAAATGTAGTTCGCCAAATACAGTCTAGAGACGGAACCACCTGCCTTAAAACATAGGTCGTACATGCCCACAATAGAATCCACCATAGGGAAGAAACCAACGATGAAAACAGAGGCCTTGGAACCAATATACACATCTCAGGATTGATCCAATTAAACAAAAGGGTCAATATAGAATATAAAACAAGACATAACTCAATAATGTGAACCTTCCGCACAACAAACAGCAAGGAAACAGCCACTGAAATGAAATCACGCAATGGATCTAGAGAGAATCAAGATGAAATAATACCACAAGTAAATATATTAGATAACGCAATGCAACGGTGCTACCAAGATCAAATAAATGATGAATTATAAAGGTTTACTCACTCAGAGAGATGCAACCCAACCGCAACAGTGATAAAATAATGAATGAATCAATCCAGATTGAACGAAGGATCTCAAAATCGCCTGAGAATAGCCCTAGGTCAAGAGAAAGGAGGGATGTGGAAGAATGAATAGAGAATCAGTCGAGACAGCACCCTAAAATATGACCTCCTAGTAGTTACACGACATGTAACCCCTTTACACATTGTTTAAACCACGAGGTTAAAGTATGATGAAAAACCCAATGCCTTTTTATTAAAACTCGATCTTTTAACATTACAGGTCATGTAACCATTACACGGAATGTACTCATTTCACGCTATGTGAACAGATCATGACTTATGTCTAGAGACCAAGTACGCATTGTGTAACCCATTTACACACCATGTAATCACCTAGAACATAGAAAAAAATCTAGATTCTTATACAAAAACCCCAAACCAACTCAGGCATTCTATGAACTTGAGGATAACCCTACAAAATCATTAAAAAAATTATACTGGGGATCCATTAATTAAAACAAAAATACATCTCTTAACTTTAGGTCATTTTATCAACAAATGTTCTCCATATTTGGGAGTCCCAAGATGCACCCAATTTAAAAGGAAAAATAACAAAGAGAAGGGAAATACCTGAAAGTGGGTAACATGATGTTACAATCAACCACTTAATCCCTACTATTAATTTTTGAGAAATACCATCCCAAAACTTATGGTAACTTCTATAAATGGTTTGGACACCTACAAGTAGTGTTTCACTATGAGAAAAAATCTTACGTGCTAGAATCCTCACTGTATGATCTACCTACTAAGGAGGTGATGATGTGTTCGTTGTCTATGATAAAATACTGAGTGATGAAATTGATGTTTATTGTTTAATGGTTTCATCCATGCCTAATAAACTCATTAAGTCAAATGAAGACATAGATACCTATAACATGCTCTAGAATCTCAATAGTCTTTATCATAAAATAGAAAGATATAAACTATTTGAGATATCCAAGGCACTATTTTAGAGAAAACATGGAGAAGTTTTACCACCTAGGCCTCACATAGTCAAACTCATTGGCTATATTAGTTGCCTAGAGGTTCTAGGGTTTAAGCTACCTAAGAACTACGGACCAATTTCATTCTTTCATCACTCCCTCAGAGCTTCTATAGTTTTTTTTCAATTTCAATATTAACAACATTGAGAAGTATTTAATGGATCTTATCACTCTACTTATCCAAATTTATAAAGATATGAAGTGTGAAAATCCTTATGTCCTTATGGTGAATAAAAGGAAAGGTCAGGAAAAGAGATCTGAGTCTAAATCTTCTTCACAATTCCTTTCCAAGAAGAGAAGGATCAAGGGACAAGTATAAGAACATGATGTTATCTATTTTTCATGTGGCAAGAACGTCTACTAGAAGAAAAATTGCACTCGGAAAGAAGTAAGGGGAAGATTTTGGTTCATTTTTTATGGAGTAAAATTTATTAATTTCTACTAATTGGATACTAGATATAGAATTTGGTTCTTATACATGTATTAAAATATAGGAACCAAGTAGATTCATAAAAATGGGGAGGTAGATCTACAAGTAACTAATGGATCCAGGCTTTTGGTTGTGGATATTGAGGACTACCAACTTACATTGCTAGTGGGAATGATCTTGGTTTCAAAATATTTTTATTATGTTTCAAGTTACCAAAAAAATTATATATGTTTATAAACCTAATTCAGATATATTTATTTTCAAATTTGGGAATAAATGTTTCTTCTTTTATAAAGAAATCACATGTTGTGGTAAGGAATATTTAAATAGTGTTCTTTATGTGTTGGATTACATGAACCAAGTAATATAAATTGATAATAAAAATAGTTCACATGACTCATTCCACATGAAACTATGACACCACCATCAAGGTCACTTAAAAGAAATTAAATTGACTAAATTACACTAAGATGGATATTTGGATTCTTTTGAACTAAACCCACTTGGTGTATTTCACACATGGTTTCAAGGAAAAATGACCAAATATCCATTTAGTGAAAATGGTAAAGGGTCGTTGAGCTTCTTGAGTTGGTTCATACTGATGTGTGTGGACCATTTCCAGTTGAATCCAGGTATGGTTACTCATATTTCATAACTTTTACTAATTATTTTAGTGGATAATGATATTTATACTTAATGAGGTATAAGTTATATTCCTTTGACATATTCAAAGAATATAAGAACAAAGTTGATAACCATCTTGGTTATAAGAATAATAAACTATACTCAGACCGTGGTGGAGAATATCCTAATCAATTTTTCATTAATTATTTATAGGATTTTGGGATTCTATCCCAACTCACTACTCCTTATACACCATAATGGAATGTTTTAAGAAAAAGGATGAATCGCACCCTGTTATACATTGTAATATCAATGATGAGTCATGTGAGTCTTCCATTATCCTTTTAGGGGTATGCATTGCAGACACTAACACACATTATGAACCAAGTACCATCTAAAATGGAAAAATTTATTCCAAGTGAAATTTGGTATGAAAATAAACACATGTTTCCATATGTATGAGTATGGGGATGTGAAGCATTTGTTAAGGCTATTTATGTCAACAAACATACACCTCTAGGCAATGAGTGTATCTTTATATGATATCCTAAGGAAACAAGGGGATATTGCCTATATGCCCCATCAGATAAAAAGGTTGTGGTTGAAAGATGTTGTGAATTCCTTGAGAGGGATCATATCTCTAAAATAGATAGTAGGATCGAGATAGACTTAAATGAATTCTAGGATCAATATACACAAGAGTTTTCATAAGAATAGATTCCACAAATCTTTTTGGAATAGGATGATCCAGAGACATAAGTACTACATAGGAGTACAAGAGAGGTTTGAGAAGAAAAATGATATGGTTTTCAAGTCAATGAGGATGGTGACTCTTTATTAGTTTATGATAATTATCTTGTAAAATACAAGGAAGAATGAAGTGTCGCTAAAGCTACCAAGTGGTAAGAAACTATGAATTTTGAAATGGATTCCATGTACAAAACAAAGTCTAGATTTTGGTGGATCCTCTGGTGGATGTAAATCACTTTGGTTGTAAATGGGTATTCAATGATAAACTAAATCTTTATGGACAATTCGTCACTTATAAGGCACAACTGGTTACAAAGGGGTTCAAATATCATCAAGGCATTGACTAGAACAAAACCATTTCACCAGTTGATATGCAGAAATACATCAGAATTATACTTGTCTTAGTAGCTTATCATGAATATGATATTTGGAAAATGGATGTAAAAACAACCTTCCTTAATGGTAATGTTTAGGAATATTTATATATGACACAACCTGATGGGTTTGTAACTCTGATGGATGACAACAAGGTATGAAAATTACAAAGATAAATTTATGGATTAAAGAAAGTTTTTAGGTCATGGAACATTCAGTTTAATAAATCCATAATGAAATTTGGTTTAACAAAGAAAAAATGCGAGCCTTGTGTCTATAAACATTCTAGTGAGAGTGTTATTGTTTTCTTAATATTTTATGCTGATGACATACTACTTATTAGAAATGAAATACAAATATTATAGTTTATCAAATCCTAGTTGAACGCATGCTTCTCTATGAAGTACTTAGGAGAAACAACATATATTTATGGATTAAGATCCATCATGATATATCCAAGAGACTGCTCATTTTAATTCAGAGTATATATATATTGACAAAGTACTAAAAATATTCAGTAAAGAACAATCCAAGAGGGTATTGTTTCTAGTGTCACATGGAATTCATTTTTCCAAGAAAATGTATCCCTTAAAATATAAAGAGATATGGAGGATGGAAAGGTTTCCATATGAATCAATAATTGGGTTAGTAATGTATGATATGCTATGTACTAGGATAGATGTTTCATAGGCCTGAAGCACAGTAAAAAGATATCAAGATGACCCAGGAGACCACTAGTGGATATTAGTCAAGACTATCCTTATGTATTTGAGATGAACTAAGGATAAGTTCCTGGTATATGGAGGAGAATATGAACTAGATATCAAAGGATATGCTGATGGAAGTTTCCAAACAGATCAAGATGATTTGAAATCATAGTCAGGGTGCATATTCACTCTCAACGTAGGCATTGTGACCTACAAGAGCTCAAAGTAGGTCGTGGTTGTAGATTTTATAAAAGAGTATGAGTATATTACGGTGTTTGAGGAAACTAAAGGAGCAGTTTTTATATGTAACATCATCCAAGATCTTGATTTTATTCATAACATTAAATATCATATAACACTCTATTATGATACTACAACAGTGGTAGATCTCACAAAGGAACCAAGATCACATCAGTGGACAAAGAACATACTTTATAAATATCATCTATTGAGGGATTTTTTCTCAAATAGGTGAAGTCAGAGTGAGAAGAGTCTATATGGAAGACAATGTTGTAGACCCCTTGACTAAAGCCTTAACTTGACAGAAACAAGATCGTCATGTGAGATCTAGTGGATTGAAAGTTGTTGGTTTTTAGATATAGTATAAGTGGTATTATTTTGGAGTTGGTGTCCTATAACCAACTTTGTGTACTTTGGATTTCATGTGTATTCCAAGAAGTTAATATTAATTAAAATATCTTGTTACATATCATTAATAGTTTTTCATGACGTTATTATAATAATTTCTCAAAGTATATGTCATGCTAAAAAGGGCATATTAGTTCTCTACTATAATGATAACCTTGAAATGTCATGATGATATTCTTAAAACTTTTTATATGATCGAATAAAAATCTATGATGGAGAACATGGTAATTTGGCCGTAAGGTGTGAGTAATCATGAGTAGATGAGACTTTATCTCATGAATTTTTCACTTAGTAGTCTACAAGATGAGAAATTATGAGAACATACCCACCATTATGAATTCCACTAGTTTATGTGTCACTGGGTATTTCTGTCGGCAAGCATATGTAATAGTTCTTATGCTTTAAGATTATTATTAATGCATGTCATGATTCACACACTTAGATATATTTTCATAAACCATGATGAACCCAATTCATGAATAAGTCGGGTGCATTGGGTGCGTCATTAATGAAATGATATTAATGGATATATCGAGAAGTTATTTGTTCCTTCCATATTTATGAAAGTCGATATCTAGACCATTTGATTGAAATAGAACTATTGTTAGAGTATGTTCCATAGAACCAACTTCTATATACTTTATGATAACCGATATTAATAGTTTTGAATATTAATAAACTTCTTATCATGCCATGATTTTTCTTCTACGTAACATAGTATGTGATAATGTCCCTAGAGTAGCTATCACACTGAAAGGTCATAGAAGTTCCCCACTATGATGAGAACCTAGAAGTGTTATGACACTATTCTTAAATATATGTTCTATAGCTGGATGATATCATTTTAGGGACACAAATGATACAGGATATCAGGGGTAGAGACTTATTGGACTTTGAGGCACCTTCTCATGGTGTACGCCCTTGGTAATATCCAATCAGATATTATGAGAACGAGAACTGCCAGTAGGAAATCTACATTTATATGTGTCATTGGATATTACTATCTTCATATGTTTATATAGGTCCTTAGATTTTAAGATTATTATTAATGAGTATTATGAGTCGTGTACTTTGATGTATTGATGAAAACCATGATGATAGATGTTCACAATGAGGTAGGATATGTTGGGTGCGTCATGAGTAATATTGAATTAATGAATAATGTGAGAAAAGATTTATCCCTTTTGTTCTTTAATAGAAGTTAATATCTCAGGCCCTTTGATTAAAATGATATAGCCTAAATAAATCCATGTCCATGGTGTTCTATAGGCAAGTTCTATTTTTGGAAAGTCAAATAAAGAAACATCAAACACATAGGTTGATGGCACCAGCATGCAACCTGCTTGATTTGAGATATTTTGATAAAGGGATTATATTTCATAGTAAGCATTTGTATAAGGTATTATGTCGTTGTGGCATTAAATTCTTTCTCTATGGGTACTTTGTTATGTTTCTAGATGATAACCTTGAACTTTAGCCTGCTTCTCCTAAATCCACTGTTAAATATTCTTAGAGGATCACACACTAAGTGTATCCAAAATATCAATTAAATAATATATTATTATGTATTATTTAACAAGTTGAATAAATATTATTCCCACATTTGGTTTATTAATTATTCATGTTTTCTTGATCACATTTATTCTGTCACCAGTTATTCGAGAGAATATAATGTGAGGGGAATATTTAATAAAAATTTATTTTTTATTTAGTGAATATAATATTTATTTATTTATTGAAGAATAATTCAGTGATATTTATTTAATAAATAAATAAACATTATTCAAGTTATGATAAATATTATGGAATATTGACAGATCGGGATTTTAGGTTTGGTGAGAAAATAATAAATATTGAATATTATTTTATTAAATAATATTTAATTTTAATTCACAAGTTAAGATCATGTCAAGAAATAATATTATTATTATTATTATTTGACATGGGGTTTTCTCTAGAATTAAATAAATAATTAAGGGAACTTGTGTAATTATTTTATTTTTATCCCTAGAAATATATAAACCCAGTTATGTTATTTTCTCAAAAGGAAAATTTATTTGTTTGGGTTTTTCACAACAGAATTGGAGAATTCTCTCAAGCCCTTGAGATCTCTCTTCTCCAAAATTTCTCTCAAGAATGGAGAGAAATATTCCTACACCAGATCAAGGAGAACACTTTGGAAAAAATTATCATAGTAATCAAAGGCAGATGATTCAAGTGAAAGGATCTACCGTACTATCACATGGAGATTCCTTTGGCAACATCTAGAGATTCGTGGAACACGTGTGGATCACCGCTAAAGGGAATTTGCACTTGATTCCTACAATGCAAGGATGGTTCATCATAGATCTATTGCTAGATCCATTAATGAAGAAATAATTTCATCAAGGTAATTCGTATTTAATTAAATTAATTATAAATAATATGTGATGATCCTCTCTCTCTAGTTTTGGTGTAATTCATGTTGTTTGTCTTCTTTGATTCAATTCCATTGAACATGGAGTGTATCGACATGTAGACCTTGGATTAATCAATGAACACTGAAAAATCAAAGTTAGACACCACCCATAGCATGATTCCACTATGCCCAGAACCTAAAAGTGATATCAAAGGGAGGTTACATAAATATTTATAATTATTTAAATATTGTTGTTGATTTACACATTTTAATTTATTTTTTCAATTCAAGTTTAATCATTCTTTTAATCTGAATCATGAGATATACTTCTTCCTCCTTCATTTCTCATAGATCTAATAAATATGATTAATGTTATGATTAAACTAAAATCAAAGATCTCATCCGAAGGCGCCAAGGATTTTGGCCAGATAACACAAGAGTACACACCGTGTAATCAGAATTACATGTCATGTACTTGTGGTCAATGCATCAGGAATTAATTTAGTAATTAATTAAAATTGTGTACATTGATTACACATGGTGCATTAAATACCTTACACTGTGTTTTGACTAAGCCAACCTAGTTCATGATCAACCGTATTATATGTCATGTAGCCCATGTACACGGCGTATAGTCCCTTTGAGTCACAGATGGGCTATGCATTCCATACATGGCCTACCTCACTAGTGATCATGTAACTCGGAGTTAACATGATGTGTATTCCATGATGCACATTGTGTACTCAAATTTTTTGAGGCATGGTTTACACACTGATTCCTAAGGCATGTACCTCGGATATATTGTGAGATATGTGCACACCGTGTAGCACGCTTGTGCATGTCGTGTACATATACCAAATTACGCATATTTAAAATTTATTTATTATATTATGTAAACCTTGAGACATGTTCTTTTTTGTGGTTATTAAGTTGATAGGACATGCCATGTTATAGGTTTTAATATGTGTGTGTGTGTGTGTGTTTAGTTAACATTTGTGTAATGTTCAAATCTTCATATCATGAATGAGTCGTATTAAAAAATTTACTCTACATGCATTGAATCATAACACATGACTTAAAAATCATGTAATTTGTGTAATACTTAAGTTGATACTAAATGTCATGAAAGTATTTGATACATCTTGTATGACATATGACACAAGAGTTAACGGTATATGAGTATAATACATGTTGGGTAGATTCAGACGGTTATTCATTGTGTTACCTCCAAGGTGTATTTATGTACACAGATAATTTTAAATGAATTTATTTAATTTTTTTAAAATTATAATGGATGATAATATCAAGGAAATTCATATGAAAATTAAGATAAAATATTTGATTAATTAAAGATGATAATTAATTGATTTGAGCATGATTTATCTTAAATAAGAACAATTAAGAATTGAATTCTAGTTTTATTAAAATGTACAATTCGTTGCATGCATGTGGATGATGATGAGCATAGACCAGACCTTTGTATGTAATTGGTTTCATTTAATTTATTATTAAATTAAATTGTTGGTTTCCGTGCCTTCTCTCCTCTTATTATATAAGAGTCTGCGTGCCCATGGTTTCTTTTATGTAAACCATTTTCCCCTCACCTGCGTGTGAGTAAAATCATATGAACGGATGGATCTTCCAAACTAGTGGAGGTGGTTCAAGTTTAGAGTCGATGCGAAACCAATC
This sequence comes from Viscum album, assembly GCA_963277665.1. NCBI lineage: Eukaryota > Viridiplantae > Streptophyta > Magnoliopsida > Santalales > Viscaceae > Viscum > Viscum album. The sequence goes on along the minus strand of OY728127.1, from coordinate 74,326,038 downwards.
CAAGAGAGATACATTGGTGGATAGGTGGAAATCTATAACACGAACCTTAATTGGTTCAAGGTGTTTTCTCCCTAGGTCAATGGTCAGTTTATCAACTGTTAGATAAACTAACCATTAGTAAAAGCTCATGATCATACTGCTTTATTATTTTATTTCTATCGATTTCATGGTTATTTCATTATGGATGTTTTTTCATGATCACATAAATTAATGAAATTAATGAGCATGCAATATAGATCTAAAATAAATTGGCTTATGCATAAATACTATCTAAGACATGGATAATCACTTAAGTAAACCCTCTTAATGTTAATAGGCAATAATGAAGATAATAATTGGAAATTTACACATAAAGGATAAAATACCTCAATTATATATATTAAGTCGATATAGGCTTCCACTACTTTAGTTAAAATCGAACCATAGTTCAAAGTGATTGACCATCCAAAGTTGGGGTGATTTCAATTATCGAGGAATTTTAACTTGAAGTTTTGGGTTGACTTAACTTAGTTCCCATCAAGGGTTGATTGCTAAAGTGGGAATTGGTGTGACTGAGAGGCAAGGGTTAAGGAAATCTAAATTAATGATTTTGAGATTGGGGAGTCCACTCAACAGATCAAGGAACTATGAGTTAATGTAGTTGGAATTTGGAATGCCTACCTAAAACCATTCAAGTTGTTTGACCAACCAAAGTTGGGGTAATGAAAATGGGAATATGGATCCTTCGTGGTGGGTGATGGATCGCCTATACCTTGTAACCCCCTGGGCCTAAAAACCCGATGTATTTTTGCTGCTTCGTCGGTGGTGTAGTGGTGCAAGGTCAAGGGCCATAGAAACTGTGTTCGGTGAGGTCTGGGGTTCGATTCCTGGGAGCCCACTCTTGGGGAAATTTTCTCCTCCCATGTACCACTCGTCTTGTCGGGTCACCCGGTGTCTCACCAGGTGGAAAGAATGGACATACTTTACCTGGCTAATGGATTACTATGTCGAACCATCACTGATTGAGGTGTTACCCCTTGAGATGCTCTGTCATCTCATCTTGCAACAGCTCCTTCCTGGCTGAGGCAGTATAACCTCTTCGTGGGGAGGGGGTCCTTAGAGTGGAGGGTTCGAAAAGGCCACTCCCAGGTATTCCCTTTTGAAAATAATATGGATCATTGCCATTAGAATGTACAAGAAATAGGATATTCCAAAGCCAATAATGAGGGATATTGGGTTTCGATAAAATTGTGGGAGACTAATAAATATAATATTTATTTATTTATTTGTCTAAAATTTATCAGATAAAGTTCTAAAATGTTGCTTATATTATTTGTAGAAATAGTAATAAAATGAAATCAAATTTATCATTATGATCCATACTTGAGAAGGATAATCTTCTCACCAGTACAAATTTCCAAGAGTGGAAAAGGCGTTTACGCATTATACTTCTCCATGAAAAGAAAGTGTATGTGCTGGAAGAACCTTTTCTAGTTGTGCCTGGTAATGAGGTGAGTGATGAAGAGCTATCTCTCTATGAGAAACATCTAAATGATGCTACAAATGTTCAGTGCTTCATGCTATCATCCATGTCCAATGAGATTTTGAAGCAACATGAGGACAAAGATGCATATAGCATAACATCTCACCTTCAAGATCTCTATCAAGAGAAATCAAGATAGGAGAGGTACAAGATCTTCAATGCTTTGTTTACAACTAATCATGGAGATTCTGTGCCAGCTGGGCCTCATGTAGTTAATATCATTGACTACATTGAACACTTAGACGTCTTAGGGATTGAATTCATAGATTAGTTTCTTATGGATATCATACTTTCATCACTACCCAATACTTTCTCTAGTTTTATTGTCAATTACAATATGAGAAATGATAAGAAGAGTCTCTCAGAACTTCTTACTTTGATTCGCCAAGTGGATAAGGACATGGGTCATGATAAACCTATGGTCCTTATGGTGAATAAAAAAAAGGAAGAATGAGGAAAAGGGGCCCAAGACCTATAAACAGTTAAAGCCCTTGAGTGCCTTCCTTCCAAGAAGAGGAAGATCCAGAGGTAGGGAAAGGAAAAGAAGGCAGTATGTTTTGCATGTGGAAAGTTAGGCCACTGGAAGAGAAATTGCACCTAGAATCAAGAGGATGCTAAAGGTGTGTTCGTTATCAAGTGTAATCTTTCAATATCTACACATTGGGTATTAGATACAGCTTGTGGTTCTCATATCTATATCTAAATGCAGAAACTAAGTATATTTCAAAATATTTCTTGAGGAGAGGTGGATCAGAGAGATTACAATGGAGTGAGGATAGCTGCCTTGACCATTAGTTACTACCACCTTTCATTGCCAACAGGAATGATTTTGGTTTTAAAATATTTTTATTATGTACCTATGGTTTCCAAGAACATAATTTTTGTATCATGTCTAGATGTAGATGAGTTTATTTTCATGTTTGGAAATAAAATTTGTTTCTTTTATAAGGACAACATATGTTATGGTATGTCACATTTAAATAATGGTCTTTATGTATTGAATTATGAAAACCAAGTGTTAGAAATTGATAACAAATTATGTTCACGCGACTTATATAACACACAGTTATGGCATCACCATATTGGTTATATAAACGATAGGCGTTTGACAAAGCTCTGTCAAGATGGTTTTTTAGAATCTTCTGAGCTAAAACCACTTGAAATATTTCATGCTTGTTTACAAGGAAAAATGACCAAAACACCATTTGGTGGACAGGGTGAAGGGCCACAGAGCTTCTAGGATTGGTACACACTGATGTGTGTGGACCATTTTCATTAGAAGCTAGGGGTGTATATTCTTACTTCATAAATTTGACAAATGACTTGAGTAGATATTGTTATATCTACTTGATGAGGTATAAGTCTGATTCCTTTTAGAAATTAAAATAATTAAATAATGAAGTAGAGAATTGTCTTGGTAAGAAGATAAAGAAGCTTCGATCGGATTGAGGTGGTGAATATCTTAACTAAGATTTTATCGACTTTCTACAGGAGTTTGGGATTTTATCTCAACCCACTCCACCTTACACGCCACAATAGAATGGTGTTAGTGAAAGGATGAACCATACCTTGTTAGACATGTTAAGGTTGATGGTGAGTCATACAGATCTTCCATTATCCTTTTGGGGATTTGCATTACAAACTGTGGCATACACATTAAACTGAGTACCAACTAAAGTGGAAAATAGAATTTCCTTTGAGATATAGAGTGGAAAGAAACCATTTTTGTCACATACACATGTATGGGGTTGCGAAGAATTTTTTAAGGCTTCTCTGGCAACAAACTAGCACCCCAGGACACAAAGTGTATCTTTATAGGATATCCCAAGTAAACAAAGGAATACTACTAATATAGCCCCTTGGACAAGAAAGTGATTGTTGCCAGATAAGCTGTCTTTCTTGAGAGGGATCGCATCCTCAAAAAGGATAGTGGGAGAAATATTCACTTCAATGAAGTTGGTGCTCAAGATACACAAGAGTTGGTATAGGAACAAATTCCACAGGTCCCCGTGGAAGAAGTTGTTTCTAAAACACAAGTACTGCGTAGAAGTGTAAGAGAGGTAATAGAACCAGAGAGACATGGTTTTTTAGTCACTGAGGATGGTGACTCATTATTGGTTGATAATGATGAACTTATCTCCTATAATGAGGCAGTATAAAGCTCAGAAGTTGCAAGACGGTAAGAATCCATGAATTCTGAAATGGATTCCATGTATCTGAACCATGTTTGGGTTCTGGTCGATGTTCCAGTTGATGTAAATCCTATTGGATGCAAATGGGTATTCAAGTGAAAACTGGACATAGAAGGTAAAGTAAATACCTATAAAGAAAGACTAGTAGCTGAAGGGTTTAAACAACATCAAGGAATTGACTATGATGAAACCTTTTCACCAGTTACCATATTTAAATCCATTAGAATTCTATTTACTATATCAACTTACTATGACTATGAGATTTGGCAGATGGATGTCAAAACTACATTCCTTAATGGAAACCTTCAGGAAGATGTGTATATGACACAACTAGAAGGGTTTGTAACTCCAGGTGATGCCAAAATAATTTGCAAGTTGCTAAGATCAATTTATGGATTGAAGCAAGAATCTAGGTCATATAACATTTGATTCGATGAATCCATAAAAGAATTTGGTCTCATTAAGAATGAATGTGGCCTATGTGTTTACAAGAGGTTTAGTGGGAATGTAGTTGTTATCCTAGTAGTATATGTTGATGACATATTACTTATTGGAAATGATATACTTGTCTTACAATCTGTTAAGGACTGGTAAAATAAGTATTTCTCTATAAAGGACTTAGGTGAAGCAGCCTACATTCTAAGGATCAAGATAATTTGTGATAGATTCAAGAGGCTTCTTGGACTGAGTCAAAGTACATATGTTGGCCAGATACTAAAGATATTTAGTATGGAATAATCAAATAGGGGATTGGTTCCGGTGTCACATGGTTTACATCTGTCTAAGAAAATGTGTCCTCAGACACAACATGAGAAAGATAGAATTAGTAAGATCTCATACGCTTCAGCGATATGATCAATCATGTATGACATGTTATGTACTATATTTGATGTTACTTATGCATTGAGCATGGTAGGAAGATATCAACAAGATCCAAGAGAACAACATTGGACTACTGTTAAGGCTATCCTTAAGTATCTGAAAACAACTAAGGACATGTTCCTGGTGTATGGAGGAGATAAGGAACTGGTCATCAGGGGTTATGTTGATGCTAGTTTTCAAAGCGGTCAGAATGATCTAAAGTCATAGTCGGGATATATTTTATTTCTCAATGGAGGAGTTGTGAGCTGGAAGAGTTCAAAGCAGCTAGTTGTCACTGATTCTACAGCAGATTATGAGTATATAGCGGCTTCTGATGCAGCCAAGGAAACCGTTTGGATTCAGAACTTTGTCCAGGATCTTGATGTGGTACCTAGTAGTAAAGATCTCATCACATTATATTGTGATAATACTGCAGTGGTGACTCATGCAAAAGAGTCAAGGTCACACCAACAAATAAAGCACATACTCTGAAACTGTCACCTCTTGAGGGGTTTTTATCAAAGGGATGAAATTGTAGTAAGTAGAGTACCCATGGAAGAGAACATGGTAGACCCTTGGACTAAAGGCATATCTGAGCAGAAGCATGAGTATCATGTGAGAGCTAATGGGTTGAAGGTTGTTAGCAGTTGGATCTAGTGCAAGTGGGAGTTTGCTGGAGTTTGTGCCCTATAATCAACTTCTGTGTACTTTATGATAACTTATATCCATATTTTTTAATATTAATAAACTTTTTATCACATCATGATTGTTCTTTTGCATAACATAGTAAGTGATAATGTCCCTAGAGTAGTTATCGCACTAAAAGGTCATAGTTGTTCCCCGCTATGATGAGAACCTGAAAGTGCTATGATATTATTCTTAAATATATGTTCTATAGTCAGATGATATCATTTGAGGTACACAAATGATACAGGCTATCAGGGGTAGAGATTCATTGGACTTTGAGGCACCTTCTCATGGTATACGTCTTTGGTAATATCCAGTACGATATTATGAGAATGGGACCCGTCAGTAGGAAATTCACATTGATATGTGTCATTGGATGTTCCTATCTGCGAATACGTGTATTGGTCCTTAGACTTTAAGATTGTTATTAATGAGTATTATGAGTTACGTACTTTGATGTATTGACGAAAACTGTGATGATAGATGTTTGCGGCGAGGTAGGATACGTTGAGTGTGTCACGAGTAATATTACATTAATGAATAATGCGAGAAAGAATTTATCCCTTCTGTTTTTTTAATGGAAGTTAATATCTCAGACTCTTTGATGGAAATGATATAGCTTAAATAAATCCATGGTCATGGTATTCTATATAGGCAAGTTCTATTTTCAGAAAGTCAAAGAAAGAGACATCGAGCACACAGGTTGATGGCACCGATATGCAACCTGCCTGATTTGAGATATTGTGATAAAGTGATTACATTACACAGTAAGCATCTGTATGAGGAATTATGTCATTGCGACATTCACTTCTTTCTCTATGGGTATTTTGGCGTGTTGTTGGATGCTAACTTTGGACTTTAGGTTGTTTCATCTAATGTCACTGAGAAAAAGGTCTAGAGTGTCACGCACTAAGTGTATCCAGAATCTCAGTTAAATAATATATTATTATTTATTATTTAACAAGTTGAACAAATATTATTCTCGTGCGTTGTTTCATAATTATTCATGTTTATTTGATCGCATTTATTTCGTCACCAGTTATTCGAGAGAATATAATGTGTGAAATATTTAATAAATATTTATTTGTTATTTAGTGAATATAATATTTATTTATTTATTGGTGAATAATGCAGTGATATTTATTTAATAAATAAATAGACATTATTCAAGGTCTGATAAATATTATGGAGGAATGACAGACCGAGATTTTAGGTCCGGTGAAAAAATAATAAATATTGAATAATATTTGATTAAATGATATTTAATTTTAATTCGCAAGTTAAGCGCATGCCAAAAAATAATAATAATAATATTATTATTATTTTATATGGGGTTTTCGTTAGGATTGAATAAATAATTAAAGACATTTGTGCAGTTGTTTTATTTTTAACTCTGGCAATATATAAACTCAGTTGTGTTGTTTTCTCAAAAGGACAATTCATTTGTCTGGGTTGCGCACAACGGAATTGGAGAATTCTCTCAAACCCTTGAGATCTCTCTTCTCCAAGTTCGCTTCCAAGAACGGAGAACAATCTTCCTCCACCGGATCAAAGAGAACGCTTTGGAATCAATTCTCGTATTGATCAAAGACAGGCGACACAAGCACAAGGATCTGTCATGCTAGCATGTGAAAAATTTTTCGACGACGTTTGGTGATTCGTGGAACACGTGTGGATTACCACTAGATGGAATCTGCACTTGATTCCTACAACGCAATGACAGTGCATCGTAGATCTATTACCAGATCCATCAACGAAGAAAGAATTTTATCAAGGTAATCTTAGTTAATTGAATTAATTCTAAATAATATGTGATGATCTTCTCTCTCTAGTTCGATGTAATTCATGTTGTCTGCATTCTTTGATTCAATTCCGTTGAACATGACGTTTATCGTTGTGTAGATCTCGGATTGATCATTTAACATGGAAAAAGCAAAGTTGGACACCGCCCATCGCACGCTTCCGCTGCGCCCAGAACCTACAACTATCGTATTAAATCTCATGGTCATAGTGTAGCGACGAGTTTATTTTAGATAGTTAAAGTTGTATACGTAGGTTGGTGACACATGTGTGCAACCTGCTTGATGAGATATAATGACAAAAGTATTATATTACACAACGAGTGCTCATGTGTGGTTGTCAACATTGCAATTTTTTTTGATGTCTTAACCTATTGTTAGACAATAATTTTGGACTTTATGCAAGTCTGTTTTATGTTAACGAGAAAGAAGTCTAGTGAGTCACAAACTAAGTGTTTTTGTTGATCCCAAATTAAATTCTTTTTGAATTTAATTATTTGAATAAATATTATTCTTAAGACAGTGGCATAATTTTATTCATGATTTATTGATCACATAAATTAAATAAATATTTATTCACAAAGTAATTGGTTTTAATTACGGGGATATATAAAATACTTACTTTTAAAATGAATAAATAAATATTTATTCAGATATTCTGTAAATACTGAGGACTTACATACCAAGATCCTGTCTAACGATAAATATTACCTTTCAAGCAGGTAAAATAATATTTATCATTGTATCACCTAACACACGCCATGAGAAAATAATAATATTAATACTATTAAATGGCATGGTGTCATGTAAGGTTTAATTTATTATTTAAGGATCGTTGTGCACTTAAATAATATTTTAACTCTAATCTTATATCTCTATAAATAGACAACTGTGTCTATTGTGTAGAGGTTGATCGAAATTGAAAATTGTTGTGCACAATGAAATCTAGAGCTCTCTCTAAAGACTAAAGAATGCTCTAAAGATTCTCCCATCATCATCTCAATAACAGTATTGCAATGGTAACTCTTCAAGCTCGGAGGAATCGTCACAGTGATTAAGATGAACAGCGCATGACAATCGATCTATCAAGCTAGCACCCGATAATCTGTCGATGTTGTTTGGGGATCATAGGAGCACGTGTGGATCACCACTATAGATTTTCTACACTTGGATCCTACAATTACAATGATGGTAGACCGAAAAGTGTTTCGAACGATTAGCAACTTCATTGAAGAAAGATCTGAAGACCGAGGTATTATTTCTTTTGATCTATTTAAATTAATTATAAATTTAATACGACAAGATTTTTTTGTTGGTTCCGACGACCTTCTTTGTCAATATTTGTTGGAAAACTTTTGTTGGTCGTGACGTTTACGTTTTGTACAATATGCAAATAATTCATCCAATTTGGTAATTGTTGAGTATGAATCGACCCCGATAATCACTTTCGATGCACCCCAAAACCAACACATTTGACGTCCTTAAGACACCGTATCAAGAAGCCCCATCAAGTTGGTTGGATTTCACCATACCTCATTGAAATCCAACATTAACCCTCGCCCGAACAAACAAAAAATTATAAGCGACAATCGTAGAAAAACAACATAAGAAGTAGAGAAACATTTACCTCTATTTGGTGGTACAAAACAAGCACAAATTGGTTAAAATATTGTGTTACTAATGGAATCCTATGTAATTGTGCAATAGTAACTCAAATATCTTTGACTACTTAATTGGTCAGTGCAAATTAAAGATCCAACACAATGCCCCTTTCAACTTGTGTTGAGGGAATAGGGGGCAAAGGAGACAGAGAAGCCGACTGCCACACGGAAACCGCCGCAGGGGCTTTTCCGGAATCAGAAATCTCCGGCGGTGTGCCCGCGCACGGCGATGTGATCATTCACGGATGCCCATCATCACCCTCGCCGCTGTTAAAAAAATAAATAAAAAAGAAAAGAAAAAGAAACTCGTCCCGCCCGCGAAGAGGACAACACGGGGAAACATGGCAGCTTTATGAGGGTTGGTATAGGTAGGCTGTGATGTTCCGTTGGTGTTTACCCTAAAAAAATTGGAAAATATTTAATATTAATAAAATGTTTTATTTCGAAACAATTAATATTTTGATTTAAGATAATAATAAAATGTGAATATAATATTTTGTTTTTAAAAATTTAAATGTTATCATTTTTATTAATAAATGAAAATGAGTATCTTTCTTTACAATAATAATTGTTTATTAATGTTAAAAACTAACACTGTTTTAATCAAACAATTATTATGGCAAATAATGAAAATTATTACTGTATTGCAAAAAACTTTATTTTCTTTGGGCAACTAACATGTCAATTTTTATAGTAAAGCTAAAATTATGAATAAGTATTAATATAAATGTTTTAACAGTTTATTATGTCAAATAATTAAATTATAATAATATAAATTTTAGCAATTTAATCATTATCGTTATCGCTTTTATTAATTTTAAATAAAAAATCTCAAATAATTGTTATGTTTAATAATAATTTAGATTAACTAATCTTCATAGATTTATCACATTTAATAATTATTATTATTATACTTTATAACACTCAAAATAATTATATTTTATACTAATTAACAATAATAATAATTTTATTTGATTTCAGGGACTTAGTCTATTAGTTACACACTCGAGGGGTCTTGGGGAGTTCTTAAGTTCGGGTTTCCTCAAGTACTATAAAAAAAAATTGTCATTATTAATATTTATGATACCGTCGTTAAGTATTATCACATTCAATTATCATCATCATTTTTAATAGAAATTTATTATTATTATTATTATTATTAGAAAAAATTGTCATTATTTAATTATAATTTTTTAATAATGATAATGATGGATCTATAAATAATAATTATATTTCATAATTATAAATAATCATCATCATCATATTTAATTGTAATCTAAAATAATAATTATCATTATTCCATTTTATAATAATCTAAAATAATCTTGAGATGGAACGAAGAGTCGCAAATTGGAAATGTAAAAAAGTAAATAAACAGGGGATCACACCTTAAAAAATCTTGGAAAAGTTCAAAAGTCACTCCAATACAAAAGTGAGTGTTTTTCGGTGGAATTTAAATTATATTTTTGAGTAACATTAATTAAACTAATATCAGCTAGATATATATTACATCATTGACCTATATAATACCATAAACAAAATAGTCAAATCCTTTATCATAGACGCCAAATAAGTTAACTGAAACCTTATTAATAGATGTAAATGTAGGAATTGATTAAGTGCTCTAAGCATCATTTTAAGGAATTCCAAAACAAACTGTCCCAAATTTTAAAAAGATAATTATAAATCAAAATTTATGATGAGAAAAAGATGATCTTATCTAATTATAAAAATGATCTATGTCCTCTACTAATGGGAAAATGTTGATTTGATATCATGAGAAAAACGATTTTTGTCTTGTGATTTTTGTTTTATGTAGGGGTGTCTATGAGTCGGGTCGGGTCGGGTCACATTAGATTTTTGCTTCGGACCCGACCCGACCCAAACCCGTCTCATATTGGCTTGGGTTGATCGGATCGATCAATTTATGTAAAAAAAAAGAGCTGCCCCTCGGATTAATATCCCGTAAGCCGCCAACACGGCCGCATGGCGACGTCTCCTTTGCATTCTCCTCGCACCTATGGCGGATCTCAATTTTCCGGTTTCATCTCCCTCAAAGAGCAGTGACCTTACTCGACAGCAACAAGCGACTGGCGTGGGTTCGATACAGGGGATGCGGTGCTCGAGTCCTTCATGGCTAGCAGTGGCATGGATCGAACATGACAACACAGGGCAATAGTGCTCGGTTCACAGGCTTCAACGCTTCGTCTTCCTCACCACGCTAGGAGGACCTCGACAACGAATCGACCCCAAAAGGCGGCAGTCTACGGCATGATCGGTCGTGGGATGCCCATTTTTCTTTCCTGTAGGTATTCTGCGGTGGATCAGGGGTCATGGCGATCTTCGTGGAGACGGAGGTGGAGGCAAAGACGGAGGGGATAGTCTCTGACGGTTCTAGGGTCACAATGGTTGTTGCGATGGAGACGGAGGCGAAGTCGAAGGCGGAGGGGAAGTCTCCAGTGGTGAATATGGTGGGGTCGCGATGGAGACGATGAAGGTGGAGGCGGCGCGCGGCCCATGAGAGGCGCAAGGGTAGTGTCGGGTTGGTTGGATCATTTTTTTCCCAACCCGACTATGATTCAACCTGAAACGACCTGACTCGTGCATATTAAATATTGAACCCGACCTAACCCGATCGAGTTAGGTTGGGTCAATCGGGTCGGGCCGGGTTTGGGCACCTCTGGTTCTATGGTTGTAGAGAAAGATTTCTCAATGATAAAGAGGATTGGAAGGGATGATTTTTCATTTTCAATGGTTTTCATATAATTGTTGTAATACCTCAAGATTTTAAAAAGGCATTATGCTCTATACCGTATACGACACGTAACATCGAATTTAAACAAACTGTGAAATATTATTATCTAAATGTGACCATTATAACAGTCATTGAATTGACAGGTATGAATATAATTAACTACATTATGAAATATACATACATAAAGGTCTTAATCAATACAAATGTATTGATTAATGCTCAAGGAGTTATCAATCAATTTTTAATAGTCATTTAATGCTTCAAAAATACATTTTCTTCGAAAATGATTTTTATTGCCTTTTGTGAGTGAATAATATATTGAATTTTGCCACTTTTGGAAATGATATTTTATAAAAAGGATATCATTTTTGAAATCAACATATCAAAATTAGCTTATGATGAAATTTTGAGATTTTTTAAACAGTTTGTTTTTTCAATGAATAGTGAAAAATACCAATTTTTATTGAAAATTGTATTTTTTTAAAGTATTTATAAAATCATATTCTATTTTGGATTAGTTTTAAAATTTAATTAGTTCTTTTTGATTAAAAATAATCCGATTATAATCTTTTGAATGAATTTTATACTTGAATTTGGTATATAAATATTGTATACTTAAAAAGACATTTTTCTGAAAAACTGTTTTTTGTCACGCATTACCGATTTAATTTTAAATAAAATTGTATCACTTCTGAGTTTTGAATCTTGAAAAATGGATTTCATATTTGGAATCAGGATATCCGAATTTGGTAAATGGATTCCTCTTATTATTTTTTCATTATGAATTGTAACCGTAGTAAATATTTGTTACAACGATAAATGTAAAATGAGTTAAATAAGCTTAAAATAATCTAATAAGGATTAAAAAGTAACCCTAACATTTGCCTTAATTTTATTGGATGACTATATTTCGTCTATAATCATTCAAACTTCAAATATATGACATTTTGTTGCCATATGACCATGATTGTGACCTTTAAAATACTTTATATAAAGAAAAGTAAAAAATGTCATTTTCTTTGTTTTATTATCTTTAAAGTTTTGACATAGGGATACAAAGAAGGTATGTTCGGTTCCGAATGGTTATTTAAAAGATAAATAAGATGTTTTTATCATGGTGATTTATTTCTAATTTTTAATGATGAAATAATTGTAATGCTTACACAACAATGATACACTAATTATTTAATTAAAAGAAAAATAAAATAAATGATTTCAAAAATATTAAAAATAATATAAATCAAATGTACTATTGTGTTCCATAAAATCTGTAGATAAATATAACATTTTAGGGAAGTATTAAAGGTTTAAATTCAAAATTTATCTTTGTTTTGATGTTTTTAAAGCCAAATTAAATGAAGTGTCAAAATTGACATTAATGATATTTTTTTTAAAAATGTTTTATTAAATGATTTAATAAAAATATTATCTTCAGCCAAGTAAATGAGACATAGTTGATAATATCAACCATGATCCATTTATGGACCATTTGCCTCTTTATAGTAACTTTCTTGACCCCTAAAGAGCAAAAACTTTAATACTGCAGTAATTGTCAAAAAAGGTTAAAATAAAAACATAAGGGTGAAAAAATTACATAAACTTATCTAATTTTTATTAGATGAGAAGATTTAGAATCACCCTCATCTTATCTTTGAATCTTATCAATTTGATGCCATGTGAATATGAAAATTAATTTATATTAATTTAATACTTTAAGAAATTCCAAGAGCACCCCCCCCTCTCATATAAAAGCACACCCTATCTCCTATTTTTTTCACACTTAATTTTTTATTTTTAAAAATCCCTACTCAAATCCCTTCCTTACATCCCTCACCACGTTCTAAAGGCCTTCGTTTTATCAGAAAATCAACCTAGGAATTTTTTTGGCGCAAACCTTAAGAGGTTGTCTGAAGAAGATGTATAGTTCTTAACCAAGCATTTTCATTTTGTTTTTTTCTAAATCCTTAAAATATTCTTCAACCATGCTGAAATAATAACACCAATATCTTCCATATACCATGTCTTTATTTTGCTGATGGTACGATCTATATCTATCTCCTATTCCATCAAATGGGAAACAAAACCATCGTTCGTGTGTACGGCGAACTACCACCCTGCGGACCGATATAATTCGTTTTTCATCACATTCTCTTATGGCTGGTTATAATGATTAATTTAATGTATATATTTGATATTCATGACATATTTATCATTCTTAAAATATAATACATTATTTTCTTTCTTACCTTTCTATTCACTGAAAAATGATAATGTCGTGCATGCGTACGTGTGGACTTCCACTCCACAAAGTGATGTGATTCATTCTTCACCACCAAATTACATGGATGATATATATAAGTATATTTAAAAAATAATATGACATTTATGATATTATGATAATTTTGTAAAGATAAAATAATACTTACATTCTTTCCATAATGATCGATGAAAAATGGAAACGTTACTCATGCGTACGTACGACCCACCATCTCTATGATTGTAACATAGTTCATTTTTCATAATCATCTTTCATGATTGGTTTTAAAAGTATACTTGATGTATTAAAATGATAATTATTTCATGATTATTATTCTGGATATGTTTAAATAATGATCTCTTTGACCATAGTCAACCTACCAAAGTCATTTTGGACATATGAGTTAAAATTTTTCAAAATGATCGATGTGAACTTAATTGATTAGGTAATTGATTATAACATTGAAATAAAAGGAATAATAAACTTGAAAAATATTATTAATCAAGTAAATAATTTACATAAGTTTATTATTTAGAAAGACAAAGAATGTATGTGATGAGTCAGACTCAGGTAAGAGTCTTTCTTTTAAAAATCCTCTTTTAAAGTTTTCCTTCCAACTCCTTTTCTTCCATGTCCATATTCTAATGAGTGTTTCAAGAAAATTATTATTTATTATTCAATGGATTATAAAGGTCATTTTGAAAATATTTTACCTTATTTACAATATTTTTAAAAAAGGAATATTTTAAAGGTTTTATGTAAGGGACAATTTACTTTAAAAACCCCATTTTAAATGTTTGTAAGATTTATTTTATAAATATTTTTCTTCCATATCCATATTCTTAAAATTATTTCATGAATGTTTTTATATGGACATAAATGAATTATAAATAAAATTTTATTCAACTTATTACTTTCTTTTAAATATTTTCAAAATGGAATCTTCTTACAGAATGTTTTGAATTTCTTTACAAAAGACAAAAAAAATGTTCTATTTTAACGCATATGATGTCAATGGGTTTTTACTGCCACCATAACCGTTATTTTATGTTTGGATTCCTTTATAAGCTTCCATGTTTTCTTCGAAGAAAAAACCTATTTCCCTTTCTTTTGGGAATTTTGGTTTTGAAAATTGGTTTTTAAATGGAAAGGGTATTTTGATATCCAAAAGTGCTTTACATGCAGGTTTAAAAGAGTTTTCAAGGGTTTTATGATGAAAAGGTGCAATATTTAAATATTTTATTCATGATATGGTCTTTGGACATTGTTTATGATGATAGGTGAGCCTGATATAGATTATTATTATGGGTGATCTCAATATAGCTTATATGACGAGTGCACCCAGATAACACTCCAATGTATTGGGTAATAATTATGTTCTCAAGAGAATTATATTGGAAGTTGACCTTATGGTTATTCCAATTACATGAGTTCTTATAAGGGTTATATGAATATGTTTTCCCAAGACACCTTCATGACTTTTCTATTCTTGCTAATGATATTTCATGGAAACTATTTGATTTCAAAAGGTAAGCTAATGATCCTTTTAAAAGGAAATATTATGTCCGTTTAGGGTAAAAAGGCATGTTTTAAGGAAATTATTTTCATGGGTTCTCATGTTTTCTAAGAAAAACTCATTGTTATGACTTTTCCTTTATGTTTTCTCATATTTTTTTTATAAAAAACTTTGGGTAGTAAACCTAATTTCATTTGATCTCAACGTTTAAAGGCAAACTATTTTTATGATCTAATGGTTTTAAAATAAACTAACAAGCTTCTTTCATTTTCTTTTATGCACCTTACTATGATTTTGTGCTTATCCCATGTTTTTAAATATTTTTCAGAGTTTTTATGGATGAGCAGGATAAAAGAATAAGTCAAGTTGAAAATCATAAAATTTTTCATGAAAATAAAACATGCTTCTTCTTAAAAGTTTTGTATTGTGGAAAAGATGGATACTAAGAGGAAGTGTCCAACATGTATTGTATGAGTTTTTTATGTAATAGTTACGACCTAATTCTATACAAATATAAACCGTAATGATCCTTGTGAATGTAAGAAAATTAATTCTTGACTAAAAACTCAAGATTATGTAATGTTTTAAGGATGTGTTCTCATAGTGCTCCCCTTGAATCTCCTTTTATAGGCTCTCCTGTAACAACCCTTGTCCTGACTACGATGATTTAAGATCTTAGGTGGGACTTTTGTATGGTTTAGGTACAAGATCATTTGAATTCTTGGTTCATGTTGGGTGGCATTTCTTTTTGGAATTTTATATTTGATTTTGGATGTTTGAGGATGAATTTTTAGGTGTTTTTGTATATAGATTGAGGTTTAGTTGGGTGTTCTAGAGTGCCTTAAGACCGGTGCCACCTACAATTTAAAATAGTTGGGGACATTGGGTATCTAGTGGGAAACCATTGGGTACCTGATGGACCTGATAGGGGACCTAGTGTTCTAGGAGTTCCACCAGGTACCCAGTGGACTAAAACTGTGAATTTAGCAGCTTTAGGTGTTGTATTTTTAGAGAGGGAATTTTATTATTTTCTTTAGGACCCTTTTTACCCATTTCTCTTCCCCTTAAAATTCATTTCTTTTTCTTAACGGAGAACCCTTGAAGCTCCTCTTGGTATCTTATTTTTACCTTCTTCCCTCTCTTCATCAAAGGTTATCCAAGGGTGGTTTCTTTATTCCAAATCCATGGGAAGTGATGAGTGTTGTCGTGCGTTCTTTCAAAATATTTTTGATTTTTAATAAGTGCAACACATAGGATGACCTAGGTTGTTTCTCTTGAGGAGTATTAGCATCAATCACTTAATATTCTGAATTATTATATTTTTTGAATTTTATATTTTAGTAAAACAAAATGGAAACGATGGGTTTAAAAAATGATATATATATATATATATAATAAAAATATAAAGAAGAACATAATGCACAAAGATGTTAGTGAGAAATAATTGTTTCCCTAGGGAGTTCACAACGATGTCATCATTTTTATTAAAAAAATATATTATTCTATATATTCTATCCAATTTTGAGATTGACCCTATCACTCAACACCCTCCCATTCCAAATTTTACTATATTACACTAAAACTCCTCATGTGTGATAATATCCCTCGCAATATCACTACAATGTCACTCCATCATATACATCATGATGAAGATGAAGGAGAGGAATAAACATGGATGTGAAGAGGAAAAAAATAGCAAAGAAAATGGGGTGAAATCTCCACAAAAAAAATTTAAACACTATTTAAATTCTCAGAATAGAATAAAGAGAAAAAATTAAAGTGCAGGATCTCAAGAATCCACCACTAATTTTCTTTGAACAAGTGATAAAGTTAGTTCTTCATTTTAATTGAGATATAAAATCACGGTGGGGGAACACAAAAGAGAAAAAAATATATGAGAGGAATAAAACTAAACTAACATATATTGAAAATATATAAGAGTATTATCTTAGTAAAACCCCTCCTCATTAATTGAAAATGCCTAACTATTTTGAAATGAATTGGAGGTACATATATATAGGAAAGAGGGGTAAACACTTTTTACTCAAAATATTTCCTCTAAAATTTGGCAGGTAGATGAAACATAGAATGGTTTAATCCTAGAAATTGGTATACTATAAAGTTTTTTCCTTTATGTATTTCACATTATCCCTCTAAATTTTGGATTTATTTGAAAATTTAGTGAAATTTATAACTAAATAATTAAAAGAAAATTGCTTTGGCCATCTAGACTCTTTGAATTCAACTCCTACAGTTTCCCATGTATTTATGGCATTGAAGATAGTTTAATATTGAATATTCATAGTTAATAAATTTTTCCCAAGCCACTATATATCTTCATGTAAAATTTCAGCTCAGTTGGACCTAAATTTTGTGAGATATATGCCCATTTTTAAAATTTCATTAAATATGTGCACAAATCTTGAGGCCCTACATGTGAGATTAATTAGGGAATCAAATTTTTGGGTATATAATTTTTTCCTATTGAATGAAATGTATATCATCAAGATTTTAATATTAATAAAAGGAATTTCACAAGTTGTATTAGTGTATAAAATTTTATGGTGAAAATAAAAAATTAAATAAAAACACATAAAAATCCAAAACTAATTCATTTTCACAATTAAGTCCTAATTATTCTTAAAAACAAAAAATATGATGATTAACCTTAAAATAATTTTTTTGGGATTAAAAAATTTAATTAAAAAAATGTGAAAATATGAGCTCCATCAATCCCCCACACTTAAACATTGCACTCCTGAACACCCATCTATACTAAAGGTCAAAACAGGCTTCTCAAGACATAATCGGAAACTCCACTCAATTCTCACATTAAAAGGGAATATTATACCTACTACATGGATAAAAATTCCTTAGTTCCCAAATATGATCAATCATTATGTGTATGTTGTACCTACCTCCCCAGAAATGTATTTCTCTCTTCACTCAAGAATTTTAATATTGAGTTTTTTTATTCTCAAGAACACATGTGATATCTACAGGCTTATGAAAATTATCATCTCTCAATACCATGATAAATAAAAAATTATTTCATTCATAAGGAATTTTCATGATTATTTTGTGGCTATGGGTTGGTGGGTAAAAGAATTTAAAAATTTAAGGCCGAAAAATGTGGTTCAACTCTTAAGTATAATGAATGGATATTAAAGTGAAAAAATATACCTCACTCAATTCCTATTACATATGTGAAACACCATAACCCACTTTTGAATGACATGGTCTATGAGTCAAGAAATTAATACAATGAATGAATTCATCATAATTCTCTTTTTTTGTTTCTTTTTTCTCTTTTGTTTGTTTGTTTCAGGGAGGATGATATTAAAATTGAATACAATGAATAAATGATAATTCATGCCCTAAATTTTTGAGAGGGATATGATTCAAGAATAATGAAGAATTAAATATCATCTCTACCATGTTATATATATATATATATATATTTTATTGTTTTATTTTTTTTGAGAAAATGATGATATGAATAAAGTATAAAGTATAATGTCTCATTCCCACTTCCACTCTATTCCATTTCCCAAAATAATGACATGCACATCACACCACCCTTCAATAAATTTTATCCCCAAGAACACACATGAAATTCCCTTTCCCCACACTTAATCTTAAAATATCTATGCAAAAATTCTAAGAGTGAAGGTAAATAAGGAAAAATTATCTTATAATATGGCATAAACCTATATGTAAATTTATGTATTATAAGGGTTTAATAAGGGTATATATAAAGGGTAAGTCTCAAGTTAAAAACATGGCTAGCCAAATAAGTTTATCAATCATATCAAAAACATTTTATGAACTCCAAAGATTTGAAATACAAAAATCACAAGTTTTGGATCACACAACATGACTCAATACTTTCATGAAAAAGAGAAATGTAAATAAGATTGTCAAAAATGTTTATAAACCTCTCATATTGGGATTTTTTTTTTCATTTGGGATTGTGCCAGTGCACATGAGCTTCACAATCAATCAAAATTATATAAAGTAAAATATTTCAAATCAGGAAACAAAACTCATTCAATAATCATTTAAATCCTTAGACATTTAAATAAAGTAGTTTGAAAAAAATTCCAATAAGGTTTGAATTTTACAAATTATTCTATTAAGCTCAAGAATCCTAAATACACCTCATTTTTTTAAAAACATGAAGTCTAAATTACATAGATTTCAAAAATATGAAGAAAATGAAAAGAATAAAAAATTCCTAAAAATAGGATGAAATCCCCCACACTTAGTTTTAACTACACTTTTATTTAAGTATAAAATATTCAAAAGAAAAGGGAAGAAAAACTAAAGATAAGAAAAGATACAACATGATTTTATTTAATAGTGTCATCCTTAAGTTAAGATCATTTTAGCTACCACTTTAAACCTAAAATAAAGTCAAATAAAAACATAATAATTTATTAAAATAAAAATAAATAAAAATAAATAGAATGGAAAAGAATAAAATATATAGAACATGGTTTAACCCCCAAAGTGGGTACTAGTTTATGATTTAATACAGTTTTTAGTTTTAGTGAGTTATTCCCAATCTAAAGGTGGGTAGGGTTTCTTTGATAGGAACCACTACATTTTATTTCTAATGATGTCTTTAAGGTATAAAAAACCAAGATTGGAGACCTTATAAAAAGAGAAAAATGATCCCACTCCCATAATAAGAAAAGAAAAAAATAAGCATTGGGGGGAGAGAAACAAAATAAGGGGTAATCCCTTTCACCATTCCTGGAATCCTCATCTAATTGATGTATATGTTGATATAGAGGAGGTAGTTGCATCAACACATGATCCTTGAAATCTTATTCTTTTTTATCCACCACCTCTTAGATAGTTTCTTGGGTGACATCCAGAATGGGTTTCAAAATGTCTAATTTTTATGAAAATAAAGACGAAAATCATTAAAAAATTCCATTTAATGAAGATTCAAACAATAAAAATTCAAATATGCATGACCCCCTAATTATTATCATATTTCAAGTCTATTTCAGCTTAATAAACCCTTGTAACTTCTTTATCTTCAAATTCTATCACCATATTATCCTTAGTGGTGGTCACTTCATTCTCATCATCTTCACTCTCTATAGAAAGAATAGATGTCAGTTCTTTAAAACACAGGGAAGGTTAGTGAATTGGATTTAATAATAGTGTAAAATAAAAAATAATATAATTGAGTGTTGATTCTATTCCCTTCAACCAATCATCTTCAAGCATTGGTTATTCTTACAAGGCCACTAGGAAGATTGTATAATTTTTTGGTAGAGAATGTCTATGCGGTTTAATTTCTACCTCTATGAAATCTTATTCAAAAATAGGAAAGATAATCTCATTTTGTATCTCGACCACCTCTTGATGGAACTCCGAAAAAAAGTGTAAAAATTATTGGATTTCCTTGACCAAGACGTCTAAAATTTGTTTCTCAAGGTCTTCCTTTAGGTCCTTTACGATCTCTTTGAATGTATTATTTTGATAGTTGGATTGCCACACCTATAGAATTTTCCATGAAACTAGTTGCATAGTTCCACTAATGGAAAGGGGTGAAGTAAATGATGATTCCATTTATTTTCTTGATTTTTTTTAAATTTTAAATAGTAAAATATTTAAAAAGTGAAAATAATTCATTAGTGATTGACTTGGATTCCCGAAAATGATGCCAATTTTATGAGCATTTCCATGCGCATACTCAAAATAATTGTGATTTTTACTAAGTTCTTCATAGGAGATAACCCAGGTCACCTATCATGAGGATCCTTAGTGTCTATCACTTAATATTCCAATTTACTCTATTATATTTTTGGTATATTATATTTTATCAAAAAAAATGAAATGGGGGGGGAGATTTAAAAATTATTATGATATATATAGAAGAATGAAAACTATAAAGAAGAACAAATGCACAAAGAAGTTAGTGAGAAATAAATTCTGTATTAGGGATTTCACAGTGATTCTATCACTGTTCTTTTCAAAAAATATCAATTCTCAATATTCTATCCAATGTCGAGATCAACCTTGTCCCCCAACACCCCATTCAAAATTTGATTATCATACACCGACCCTTTGCACAGAGGATAATCTCTCTCATATCATCGCCATAATTCTAATCAACCATATACAACATTATGTCAATAAAGGATATGAATACAATTGAATGGTAAGAAGAACATAACATTATAGAAAATGAGACAACTAGTAACACCTAAATATTTTGGAATATATTTTCCTTTAAATAAAATTTTCATTGATAGCTTATTTCATACGCAACACCAAAAAAATGATCTGTGCCATATTAGATGAATATTATTAAGAAAATTTAAGAATCATAAAACATATAGAAAATAAAAATATTTCAATTAATTATAAATGCATAAAAAATAGGATTAGGAAAAATTAGAGTCATAATAGGGCATTTTTCAATAAAAGTAGTTTTTATTTATATATTATATTTCTATTTAAAAGATGAATTTATAAATTTAGAATTTTAATTTATTAAAATTAAATTCATTTTTAAATTCATCATGTCAAAATAATCTTAGGTTTATTTTTTTTGTGATTTTTTAAATAATTGATTTTTAGTTAAATAGTGAAAAATACCGATTTTGCTAATACCCTCACTTTTATGACATTATCCTAATACAAGAATGAATTAATTTTTTTGAAATATTTTTATATATAAAAATTATATATTTATAAAGTAAAATAAATCATTTAAAAATAAAAGGTTTAATTTATAAAACCCATGTTTAATGTTTTGGAAACTTAAGTAATATTTTACACTAATTTTTTTTATTCAGAATTAGTTTTCATAAATCGTAGAAAATAAATATAAAAAAATGGATTTCATATTTTAGATAATTATGTTCATATTATATAATAAGGTAAATTTAATTCTATGCATAAATTTATTATTATTAAGATTAAAGTTAACGACCATGATAATGGTGAAATAGTTATTTTCAAGAATTGTTTTATTAATTTTTTAGAATTTTTTTCTATTAAATTAAATCATTATATTTTATTTAATGACTTTTATATGATGTTTAAAAATATATAAAAATATATTATCAATCATTTAATTTTTAATTAATGTTATATCAAATTTAAAATACTTAATGTTGATTTTTTTCTACAAAACAACTTTTCTATATATTAAATGTTTTAATTTAAAAGTAAATTTTATATTATTTAGAAATTTAATTAGATAATATAGATTTTAAATTTATATTTTGAAAAAAAAAATTTATTAAGATAGTTTACCTTATATTTTTAATAAAATAGATTTTACTTGGGTAAAAACTAGTTACCAAATTAAAAAACCAAAATGGTAAAATGTAAAAATATTGTAGTAAAGGACTTGAAACATGTATGAAACATGTGTAAAAATGAATGTTAGAGGATTTATAAACCTCAAATCACCCCAAAATTCATTATTTACCACATTTGGATCCATTTACCCTTGAATAACATCATTCCATCATTGAAAAATTCAACGAGTATTTACAAAAGTTCCATTTTCTTCACTTATAAAAGGAGATCACTTCCACCACATTTATAGAACCATTCCAAAACATTAGATATACTAAAAATCTACCATAGTATATAATAAAACCTCTCCCCATTTCCTAAATTCCTTATTCTTTCCAAAATACCCTTGAATAACATCATTCCATCATTGAAAAAGTAATGAGTATTTACAAAAGTTCCATTTTCTTCACTTATAAAGGGAGATCACTTCCACCACATTTATCTAACCATTCCAACAAATTAGATATAATAAAACTCTACCATAGTATATAATAAAACCTCTCCCTATTTACTAAATTCCCTATTCTTTCCAAAATACCAAGAAAATGATCCTTAAGGTGTTGCCCAAGGGAGAACATCCAAATGGAGAGGTAATGTTCTCAACCGATCAATCTTAATTCTTTTCTTCCTATACCCCCTAAAATATATTATAAAGAAGAACAAACACACAAAGAAGTTAGTGAGAAATAAATGCTGTATTAGGGATTTCATAGTGATTCTATCACTATTATTTTAAAAAATAATAATTCTCAATATTCTATCCAATGTCGAGATCAACCTTGTACTTCAACACCCACATTCAAAATTTGATTATCCTACACCGAACCTTTATATAGAGGATAATATCTCTCACATCATCACCACAATGCTAATCAACCATATACAACATTATGTTAATGAAGGATATGAATACAGTTGAATGAGAAGAAGAACATAATGATATAGAAAACGAGAAAATTAGTAACACCTCAATATTTTGGAATATATTTTCCTTTAAATACAATTTGCATCGATAGCTTGTTTCATACGCAAAAAAAATGATCCATGCCATATTGGATGAATATTATTAAGAAAATTTAATAATAATAAAACCTATATAAAATAAAAAGATTTCAATTAATTATAAATGCATACAAAATAGGATTAGGAATAATTAGAGTCCCAATAAAGAATTTTTCAATAAAAGTAGTTTTTATTTATATATTATATTTACATTTAAAAGATGAATTTATAAAATTTAGAATTTGAATTTTTAAAATGAAATTCATTTTTAAATTCATCATGTCAAAATAAGCTTAGGTTTAATTTTTGTGATTTTTTTAAATAATTGATTTTTAGTTAAATAGTGAAAAAATACCGATTTTGCCAATACCCTTACTTTTATGACATTATCCTAATACAAGAATGAATTAAAAATTTTTGAAATATTTTTTTCTATACAAATTATATTTTTATAAATTAAAATAAATCATTTAAAAATAGAAGGTTTAATTTATAAAACCCATGTTTAATGTTTTGGAAACTTAAGTAATATTTTACACTAAAAATGTTTTTATTCAAAATTAGTTTTCATAAATTTTAGAAAATAAATATAAAAAATGGATTTCATATTTTAGATAATCATGTTCATATTATATAATAAGGAAAATTTAATTTTATGCATAAATGTATTATTATTAAGATTAAAGTTAACGATCATGAAAATGGTGAAAGGGTTATTTTCAAAGAAATATTTTATTAATTTTTTGTAATTTTTTTCTAGTAAATTAAGTAATTCTATTTTATTTAATTACGTTTACATTATTTTTAAAAATATATAAAAATATATTATCAGTCATTTAATTTTTAATTAATGTTATATCAAATCTAAAATACTTAATGGTGATTTTTTTTTCTACAAAAAAACTTTTCTATACATTAAATGTCTTAATTTAAAAGTCAATTTTATATTATTTATAAATTTAATTAGATTATATAGAGTTCAAATTTATATTTAGAGAATTAAAATTTATTAAGATAGGTTACCTTATATTTTTAATAAAATATAAATTACCTGGGTAAAAACTGGTTACCAAAATAAAAAACCAAAATGGTAAAATGTAAAAATATTATAGCAAAGGACTTGAAAAATGTATGAAACATGTGTTAAAATGAATGGTAGAGGATTTATCAACCTAAAATCACCCCAAAATTCATTATTTCCCACATTTGAAGCCACTTACCCTTGAATAACATCATTCCATCATTGAAAAAGTAATGAGTATTTACAAAAGTTCCATTTTATTCACTTATAAAATGATACCACTTCCACCACATTTCTCTAAAAATTCCAAAAAATTAGATATACTAAAACTCTTCCACAATATATAATAAAACCTCTCTCCATTTCCTAAATTATTTATTCTTTCCAAAATACCAAGAAAAGTATCCTTAAGGTGTTTCCCAAGGGAGAACATCCATATTGAGAGGTAATGTTCTCAACCGATCAATCTTAATTCTTATCTTCCTATACCCCCTAAAATCTATTATAATACATGAAAGTATGATAACATCAGTATTATTAATATTATTAAATTTCATTATACTTATATAATATCACTTTTATACCTTCATACAAAACCATCCGAAAAAGGAAGACGTTGTCATGCATATGTACGGACTACCGCCTACATGATGGACTTAAACTATTTTTCATTTACTGCCTAAAATGGATGAAATTAAAAATGTATTTAATGTATAAAAATGATATTTATTATACTATTAATATTTATTAAAGATAATATTTTACATTATAAAAGTGATATCAATAATAAATGATCATAGTAAACTTAACCGCAAAAAATAACCATATCAAGACAGCTTTCTTAATTTGAATCCATTTTGGAAAAACTTATACAAATTTATAAATTTTGTGCTAATGGAATAAAAAAAGACATAAACCTATGAAATTATAGGTATTAGGAAGTTATTATATAACACTTTTGACCATGGTCAATATACCAAGGAAGTTTTATAGAAATTGACTGAACCACCTTAAGTAGCCACTATAAGTGAAAAATATTTAATAAATAAATAAAATATGATAATAAAAAGACCTTAAAAAAATTATATATAGATTTAAAATATTCTTAATAATTTTTTTATAATCGTAATTTTATTATTTAAGAAGTTTGGTGCACACAAAAAATGAATAATGAATTGAGGTTAGGGTTATTTGTCTCTATATTCAATTCAACATGACTTGTATGATATTGTTCACCATAATTTCTTTTACATGGAGTATTCACTTCCCTATTAACTTTAATTATAATGAATATATTCCATTTTATTATATTTTAATGTCTATTTCATGGTAAATATTTTATGTTCTTTGAATTCTTATGTTACCACAACTGTAAGGGTTTTGACATCTCATTTTTTCTTCATTGATATATGATTCACATTCACCAATTTTTTCATTTTAAGTTGTATATATTATCCTTGTATTTTCCCATAATTTTTATTCAATCTAAGGTATTTATAAATCCATCTCATATTTTGTATTTTATGGGATTTTTATTTAAAAATACCAAAGTTATAACTATATTTATTAACTAAAATCCCTTGGTTGAGTTATAATGATTCTTGTTGAACTTATTTATTCTAATCATGGTAGATTACACCATAATATCTTATTTCATGGTACTTTATATTCTTCTATCGGTATAATTAATTTTAATTCAAATATTTTAACATGACGAATTCCTTCCTAAAAAACAATATCATTATTGAGAATAACTCCCATCCTCTAACGATGGTTTCCCCTCCTTGTCCATATTTTTCTTTCCTTACATTTTTTTCATTTATATTTGTAAACATAAATATATGTTATTTCATGTGACCTTCATATTTCCCTTCTCATATTTTCAAAAATAAATTTTATTAACCCTTTTCATGATGTGTGTTTTTAAGAAATGTATTTTAAAATATTTTTTTTTTCATTCATAGTCGTATGTTTTATATTACACTCCAAATTTCCTTTGAAAACCTCACTAAAATTTTTAATAATCCATTTTTGAAGATCCTTTTTTTTAAAAGTATAAGCTGTAATTTTTTTTCACTTTACCTTTTTGAAAATGACTTTATAATGTGACCCGTAACATCTTCTTTTATGAGTATGGTAAAAAAGTTTTTAAAAACTCTTAAAATTTCTCTTATCTTATGAGAATTCTTATTTATGAAGGTTTATTTAAATGATTTAAAATGATTTTTCCAAATTATTTTAACTCTTGATAATTTTTAAATGAAAATGAAATATTCTTATATTTTCCAGAAGTAAAAGTTTGATTTTAAAAGAGATAATTATTGATTTTAAAGGCTTGTGATTTTAATAAAGAATTATTCTACAGTTTTGAAATAATATTTATTTTATGAAATTTGTATTCTAAAAACCCTTTTATTTTAAAGGAAAATTATTAAATATTTTATCAAGCTCAATGTATTTTAGTTCAAAGAAATCATTTTAAAAGAGTTTTCAAGCCTTTTAAAAAGGGGTATTTCCACTTATTTTCCCTATGATTAATCCAATGATATTAAAAAGGTATTTTTCATCTATGCCAACATACTTAACACTCCTTAGGTTACACTAGGTATATTTTTAATCCACTATCCAACATATTTTTCTGTATAACATATTGAATGTTATATGATTTTTTTTCATAAAACCCATCTATTTTACATGATTTAATTAAGTGATGTTTTATGTATTAATGTTTTTATGTTCTAATAGAACACATATGCATGATTGATTATTATTACTAAGTTAGGGTTCTTATATTTCCATTTTATTAATTAGTTAATGTTTTATATCACATGTGATAATGATTTTGAGGATGATAAATTTCTTTGTTCAAAACATATAGTGTGGGCATGTTTTTTATTCACATCATACACCATGGTGATTTTATTTGTTCACAACATAAACCATTGAATTTTTTGTTCACATCATATAATGTAGGCATTTTATTTTTCGCAACATGAAATATAGGCATTTTTTTATTCACAATAGGATGCATGGGAATTTTGTTTTTTTAAAATTTAAACGAGGGAAATATTTAATTGGCCTACAAAATGATTATTCCCTATACTTATGTTCATGCCAAAAATTTCTTTTTTATGCTATGTCTCAAGGGAATGTCACATTTCCATGCCATAT
This sequence comes from Viscum album, assembly GCA_963277665.1. NCBI lineage: Eukaryota > Viridiplantae > Streptophyta > Magnoliopsida > Santalales > Viscaceae > Viscum > Viscum album. The sequence continues at coordinate 74,298,262 of OY728127.1, read as the reverse complement.
GCCTATGATTATTCAGCATGGATTATGTTTATTATCTCATGATTCCATACTCTTTTTAAATAGTGTAGTTTTGTTCATTTTATATTACATTCAATTCTATCATAAATTACATAGATTTATAATTTTTATATGTTATTTTTAACACTATATTTCTACCAAGATCATGTTTTCTCATATTCTTATGATCTAACCCTTGATGAAATTTTGTTGAGTTTCTCCCTTATTAATTGTTTGAGTTTACACCTTTCTTATGTTTACATTCCCTAGGTTATTAAGATGAGTATAAATTATGATAAGCCTATAAGGGGTTATAGTGCGGTTTGGTTATAGGCCGAAAATTAACTTTTTTAGTATCAAAACACTTTTGAGGGAAAAGTGAGAAACCACGAGATCCATCATTACAACCACATAACAACCATGATAGAGATTAACCCAGAAAAAACTCTAGGATCTACACCTCCCTAGCAACTGCACCATGACGACAAGCCTTCACCAAAGAATGACCTTTCATCTAGATGTCCTATGCATAAGTGCACGAGCCCAGAACCGATGACATAGCCATACCCTCTCAATCTTCCAAATCTAAATGACATGCACCGGTGAAGACTTTATGCTCTGATCCCTATCTAAAGCAGATCTAAGTAGAGTTCTGGTTGCGTATCACTAAACTTCACATCAAAACCAAACAGAGAGATGATCCAAGAGTAGACACAACTTATACTATCATTAATCTCAAACCAACCAACCAATACTAATAAATTAAACAGAGTCATTAAAGAGAAACTTGAGATTACCAGAATCCATTTTGAAGTGCCCATAACAGTGTGAATCACTAAGAGGGGGAGGGGGTGAATAGGTGATCCCTTTAAATATTTTTACTAATTGATTATTTTCAATTAAATCTCTATGGATGGTTAAAGCCTCGATCTACTCTTCTTGTGACTCTCATCCTTACCTCAAATGGTACAGTAAATGTAAAGGCACTGAACATAAGGATTTACAAGGTTCAGTTCAAAGAGCTACTCCTTGCTGTGTTGGTTATTCTCCCCAACACAGATTCTCCACTATAATTTGGTGAGTAATTACAATGGTAGATAAAGAGTCCCACTGTATCTATCTTTATTCCCACATTAGGTTCTTTATACTACTTCCCACACTGTTACCAGAGTCCCACTGGCCTGCTTCAAAGTTCCACTAAAGTATTCTTCTCCTCCTTGAATCTCACATGGGTATTCTAGCTCTCGAGTCACATGATCAGATTCCTTCTTTAAGTTATTTCTTAATTCACTGTAGATGATCTTCTGATCTCTCCTCACAGGCTTTCTGAATCACACTTTCCTGTATATATCTTCAAGAATATTCAACAGCCTTTGGTATGGTCTGTTGGCCTTTCTCAATATTTCTGATCACTTGAGTTGATCAATCCTCATCCTCAACAATGCTCAGGAAATTATTTCTTCTTTTGATGAAGACCCGACCTCACTAAGATGTGTACAAGTGGTTCACACAACTTCTTCAAGAATATTAATATGTAAGAATGATCTTTCACAATATCAGCACTGTCTCTCTTCTTGGATTCCCAAACATTGTCAACTCAGATAAAAGATCTTCTTTAACTCTGTCTGGATTCAATATCAATTCAAATAAACTTCATGCATGGATTGAATGGCATCCAAACTTCTTGTATTGTATATATCAATTACTTATGCTTGATTCATGAGTTGCATGACATTACTTCTTCTTGTTTACACACACACACTCACAATCTTTATTCTTTCTTTTAACTGTCTTCACATGTGCATGTGCATGCATGCATGCATGCACAATCTCCTTCTTCTCTCCTGTGTAAAAACCCCAATGGGTATAATTATTTAAGAAAACACACTTACTTTTTCTTTTCCTCACTTAATATCACACACACACTTTCTTGTCTTTGTTTCTTTGCACACACACACTTATTATTTGATTTAGATTCAATATAGGTGTATGTCTTCAAACCTGAATGGGTGTAGTCTCTTGTGTGTGTTATTATTCTTTCTTCACCCTTATTCAAATGTGCACACACAATCCTTCCTTTATTTGTGCTCTTTTTCAAACCTAAATGGGTATATTCAATGTATGTCTTATTCTTAAACTCTTGGGTGTCTCAATTCATTCATATGAATGCATGTGAATCACACATGCACTCTCTATCCTCCTTTGTGAATACATGAGGGTCCAGATTTCTTCTTCTTCAAACAAAGCACACAAGAGATTCGAACTTCATGAAATAACCTTATTCTTCAAAGAAACCCCCCTGAAAAACATTATATATATATTGATAGAAGGGCATTCTTATTTGTGAAAACAGGAGGGCACATGTTCTTCCTCTTCACACATGCGGTTCGCGTGGATCTTCTTCACATAACCAAATGTGGTTCTTGGTTCTGTCTTTTTAGAGTACAATAAGGGTTCAAGAAAGATTGTGTACATGCGGTTTCTTCTTCACGCATGAAGCATGATGAGGGTTTAAAAACCTATCGTGTGTCCATGGTTTTCTTCGCACAGAGGTGTGTTTCCTTTCACAAACCAAGATGGTTCGTGTTTATCCTTCGTACAAGGGATGTGCAGAGCTTCTTCACGTATCTAGGGTGCGCGTGAATTCTTTTCAATGCTCTATTTTTTGAAAAAGAGAGCTTTCTCTCAATATTTGCAACAACCGAATGAGTCGAGGGACTCTTTCTTTTATCGGTAGAGAATGGACGTTCAAATCCCTTGTGATATGATGTGGGTTCAAATATTTGAATGCCTGAGATATACATTGTTTTGAAATCTTCAAATGTGGGATAATTGTTACACCAAATCTCTCAGTTTGTTCCCATTCAACGCGGGTTATTCTTTCTCAGTGAGTATATTCCTCACGTGCATTCATTTTCGAATTCACACAAATCACCTTCTTCACGAGAATCTAATGGTAGGGCCTCAACAGCCTTACATTTTCTCGACCAAGACGTGTTTCTTCGAGTTGATGTATGCATGAAAATGTTAATGCATTAATGTGTTTCTTTTTCTTAAGATGATTCGGAAAAGCCTGGAATGAGCTCAAATGGTGGCCGGAGTGATGAGAACAGTGTCCTGGATCATCATTGGTTTGCGAGTGCATAGGGGGTGGCCGGAGGCTAAAGATAACTTGGTGAAGGAGTTCGAAGGACCACAGTTAAAATGGTGAGACACAGGATGAGATGATCGGTCCTGATTAGATCTCTTACCACAAATTAGATGTGCGAATGAGAGCGTACACATGATTAGATGGACGGCGGAGATCGCTTCCACATTTTTAAAATACCGTCCCACATCCAAACGCACCATGGTTTGAGGATTTTTTAAATAACAAGCCATGGAAATACTGACTCAGAATTATCCTCCCCCCTATCCCGGTGCCGCCCCATACCAGTGTTCTGCGGGCGTGCTTCTGTGCCCACTCTTTCCTCCTCAGGCACACTCCTGGCGTCCACTATGCACACGACGCATGGGTTCACCACCGTGCGCACACCTGCGGGCTTATACATGGCTCGTGCTTTTTCCTCATGTAGGGATGGCCTTGAGGGCTTCCCTCAGGCACGTTTGACCCTCAGGTCCCGCATGTTCTTGAGGATGAGGTCCTCGGCTGACCACCTTGGTTGGACCAATTTTTTGGTATAAAGGCATATAAAAAATAACCACTTAGTGTAAAACTAAGTATTCAAAAATATAAAATTCCAATCCACCATTCCAACTTTCTTCTTCTTCTATTCTATTTGGAATGAGAATTCTAAAGATCTTTTCCAAAATGTCATCTTTCTTTTCTTCTTAGATCATGAATCCAAAAGATCTTCAATATGTTGTTTTGATCTAATCATGGATGATGCATGGATCATTTCTTCATTCCTCATGCATTAATGCATAATGCATGGCTTCTCCTTGTTGTGAGGGATGTGTTCTCCATTAACACATATCTTGTAATTTGAGTATTATCTCAAGAAATCATCTGATATTATTCACAACCTTTATCTAATTAGAATCCATTGGATAGATCTTCTTTCTCCTCATGAAATTGAGTATTGCATGGTCTTCTTTATGATGTTGTACACATGTATCACTTTGATACAAGTATTTGAAAATTTGGATCAGCTCAATAATTGTTAGAATTGTTTCCTCAATCTTAATACATAATCAAAGTGGGATCTTCACAGAATTAATAAACTCTCTACTTTAATCATTGGCACAACTTACATCATCACCTTCCCATACACATGTTGACAACTTATTGACACTTGACTCCTTATTGACAAGAAATGAAACACCATTATCTACAATCTCCCCCTTTGTATTTTGTTTTCAATATTACTTAAACACACTTTGAATGGGTCAATATGTGTGCCAATATTTTCTCCCCCTTATTGGAAACCAAATTCAAAGGCATAGTTGGGTCTGTTCAAAAATATTTCCTCCCCCCTTTAAGGAAAATCTTCTTGAATATTTCTGAGAGAGGGATGATGTCACATGGTTCACTTAGAAAAGAGCCTTTAGTAAATCAACTCTAAGTCTACTTGGGCTAACCCGGTGTAGAAAAAAAGAGAGATATGACCAAGGTTTTGAATACTGTCTATAAACAACTATGCATGTGAAATCATGATCAAAATGTTTCAATACTTAACCAAGGGGTTGAAAATAATCAGATTTATCCATGAAATGATAAATCCTGCACATTCTTCACCAAACATATTAAAAAGTTCAATTTCAAAGATAAATATCCCCCTTTCATCCCATCTTGTCATCAATCAAGCACTCCCCTTAATTGAAATGATAAATACAATTAAGACCAAGGGATAAAAGTGTGATTGGAATACCTCACCTTCAACTTCTTGAGATGATATGAATTTCAAGGTTTGTATTGACATAATCCTTGATATCATCTTCTTCATTTTTATACCCCTCAAGGGGTGAACTCTCTTTGAATTACCATGGTGGAGAATATCATCAGATAATCTTGAAGATATGCATGTTGATAATCTTCCACTTTAGATCACTTCAAGTAATTATCAAATCATAAATAATGAGTCCAACATGTAGTTCTACACTTTGCTCATCAAATTTTCATCTTGAGGATGAAATTTACCTTTAATTCCCTGAAATGTAAGCACATGTATTCAATAAAAATATAAGGGAATAAGATAGAACACTTGTGAGTTTCTTAATAGAAGCACTATGGATGAGAATTTTCTCTCAACCCAAGAAATCCTTTCCTTTCAGCTCTAAAGTGTCTGATACCCTTCATGCTGGTGTTTCCTCTCCATTTGAAATTTTTATCTTTCATTGTCAGCATGGACCCTGTAGAGACTCGAAGCCTTGACGTACATGGACATTACATTACATTTGTAGAATACTTAGTACATAACAAAAACACACACTAAAGGATCGTAATAGTTTAGTGTCTTTGGAAACTCGGAACGTAATCTTCTAATCGTGGTGAAAGTTCTTCAATATCTCCCATAAAGGTCATCCCTTTTTTTTACCTAAAACTTTTCTTTATATCCTGGGGAAAAGAAAACATAAAAGGGTGAGCTCAAATGCTCAGTAAGGGTAAACAAAAGAAATATCAATCACATCATATATATAAGAACATAGCTTTTGGAAATCTTAACCTGCAAAAAAAAAAGCTCATAATATCATAACATGGGATAAATCATAGAAGTGAAATGTAATCCCAATAATCATAACTTAAAACATGAAACTTTGTGGCATACACACATAATCATAGAGAATCATTTCTTGTTAGTCAAGACTCAATGCCAAGACTATCTTAGTGGACAAAGTCCCTTTCTGAATCGAGTAACCCTCGTTTCAGTCCTGTTTCACTGAACCGGTATAACCTACCATTTCAGCCATGTCTATCTCATGAGATATAAAATATTTACCCAATGCATTGGAGGGATATATAGGTCCCACCCATCTTATAATGAATCCTTTCTTATGTGTGCCACATAATCATAAATCATACATCATCGCATAACACATGTAACAAAAATGGGATTCTTGAAACATCATGACATCATAAATCAATTCATATAAGATAAAGGAATTCATAAAAATAATTCCATTACAACATGATCAAATCAAATTAATAATAGGGATAAAAACAGAACCCTTTATTATCTTAGATGGAAAAATAATTTTGATAAAACACTTGAACTCCATTCTTGAGGAAAATATCCTTTCTTCTTCAAAAACATTTTTCCTTTCATAACATGTCATACGACTTTAAAATAAAATAAGTTGATTAAAAATAAACTTGAAAACTTGTAAAGGAAGCTTCTTGTAAATAATGTTTTAAAAATCCATTCATGCCGTATAAGTTAAAAAAAAACATTCTTCGTACTTTTGTCAGAAAAGTCAAAAAGTACCTCGTACGAAAAACGACAAAAGATTCCTTTCATACATATTACTAAAAACTCACCGAAGGGTAAAAATGGATTTAAACAATTGTAGGTGGATGGAAATAATATTACATATTGATGAAACATGGATGTGGATGATAAATACACCCCAGTAAATACTTACGAATAAGCAATCTCGGATAAAAATGAGATTGTGATATTTCCCTTACCTTAGGTCCAATTTGCTTCGTATGTGTCCGAACCTCCTGTATAATGATTTAAATAATGTCATTGACTTATTACGGAATCATATTCATTGTTATGATATCATATATGGTTCACTTATGACATTATATTACCCGTTCTTTTGTAAATTCCATGTTAAAGAAGCGTTTTGGGTAAAATCGTTTCATTTATCGTAGGTGTTTTGACTTGTTGTTCTTGACATCATTATTACTTATATCATGATTTACTTACTTCCAGAATATAAAATATGATTTATATATCATTTATATTCAGTATATATATATATAATAGTAGATAAATAAAATGAAAAACACCGTTCATGGAGACGGTAGTCCGTACGTACGCATGAATGCTGTTTTTCTTTCCTTATTGTCTTGAAATGGAAGTAAGTAGATGACATACATATGTATATATATACATAAATCCAGTAGCTTTATAATGTCATATATTTCATTATTATTTCTTATATATACATTATAATCATTCTTAAATGGTTAACATGGAGAATGAATCTCATCGCGTCGTGGAGACGGTAGTCCGTACGTACGCACGAGCGATGATATCATTTATATAAATATTGAATTGAATTGGAGTGGATTATACAATATATCAGAATCAATATGATGTTGTAATAACTATGTATAGTTATTCTTTACACCATTATACCCATCCATGTAAGGTGGTGGTGGAAAATAGATTACACCACGGCGTGGAGACGGTATTCCGTACGTACGCACGCGCGGTGATTTCTTTTTCCGTAGGATGGATAGATGGTGAAATAGGGTTGTTTCATACTTATAATAACATATCAGTATATGAGTGATACTGATGTTATTACTTCATAATGAAACAACCTATGAAGAAGAAGTGGAAGAAGAAATAAAGATGAAAGAATTGGTAACGGTAATTACCTCTTCTTTGAAGTGCCTCTTTGAGACCTCCTCTTAGGGCACTAGAATTGGTCTTTGAGGAAGACCAGAAACTCTAGGATGTTTCTAGGGAAGTGGAGAAGAGATTTTGGCAGGGGTTGGCCGAGCTTGAGTGCTCAAATTAGTGTGAGGAGGAGGGGGAGGAGGTGTCCTTTTATAAGGGAGGAGAGGGGCACCTTAGGAATATCTCAAAATATTATTTTATATTAAAGTCAAAATCGGTTTATAATGGTTCCAAAGGGTCTTATTTCGAAGCTAAAGTGGGGATGGGTCGAAATCCTATCAACCAATAGAATTTAGACAAGTTTAGGATATTATTTTAACCTTATCAATTAGATTTAACTCTAAGATAAATAATTTAACTTTTACCGTGTCTTTTTGTTTTCTTTCACTATATGGTTAATACACTTACTATAACATGCCAAACGAACCCCAAATTGTATATAATTAATAAATATATCCTTATCTAAGTTATTTGTCCGAACCTTAGATTTTTAGGAATACAATAACAATTAATAATATAATATTTGATTTAAAAACTATTTTGTGTCAATTTTGACACTATTTGATATATGATTTTTGTGAAAGTCATAACAGAATTATATGTTCGAACTAAGTTGATTAAATCAACACTAATATATCATAGTAACCTAGAAAATTAGTGTAATTCATAAAAAGTCTCAAATTACATTTATTTTGGTGTTTATAACATCAATTATATCAATATTTCATTAATAAGATAATTACTGCATCATCATTGTGTCATAAATAAATTAAATTATTTAATGTCTAAAAATTACAAATAAAATACCATCATGTAGGAAATCTTTTTATCTTTCTAATGAATATTTACAATCGAATTTATCTTATGTATAACCCCATATTAAAAATTATTTACTTATTAAACTTTGATTTTAACTATTTTAACCTTTCTTTAAATAAATTAATTATAAATGTCCTAATCTAATCAAAGTGGGCCTAAATGGTCATATTTTATTCCTAAGTTTGTTTTTGGTCGAATTACACTTGTCCAATAGAATTAGGACATGTGTTAGGGTAATAGTAATATCATATTTACCCTTAGTTACCCTATTTACTATTAACCGCGGTAAAAAAAGTAAAAAGTTACTATTCACCAAAAAAATTATTTTCATCTCATTGAACCACATTTTAGTCCTTGATATTAACCGTGTCTCTCGGATTTTCGAAATTCCATTCACAGAAGTGGAAAAATTAAGTTTTATGAAAAATTCAGTTTTTTTAACTACCACTTAGTAGTTTCACTATTCATCAAAAATTGATGTTTTTCAGAACAATGCCAAAATTTCATCCTAAGCTATATTTCATATTCCGAATTCAAAAATGAAATCTATTTTACCAAATTCATAAAATAGAAGTTTCATTAATTAATTTTATAATTAAATCCTGCTGTTAAAATAAATAGCGTGTTTTTAGGAAACAATATATATCAAAAGATTGACACTTGATTATGTCTGGTTTAAATGTGAAATTACAACCAATGACCAACATTGTATTAAATTTTAAAAATATATTCTAAATATACTTTAAAACCACTCAAATTAATAATTTATCACTATTAATTATTTCGATTAAAAAAGTTGTTTTTAATTATAATTTAGTAATTTTCACTATTCATCAGAATATGAAAGTTATCCGAAAAGTACCAAAATTTCACCTTAGGCTAAATTCGATACTCCAAATCTAAGAATGAAGTTCATTTTGAAAAATAAGATTTACAGAATTTTAAAAAGTGGTTATTACTATTCATAACGGCTAGTTTTAATAATATATTAATAGCACATCGTTGTTTAGTGAAACTCGGTATTGCGTATTACACACGCTATCGAGGAAGGCCGTGATTGCGTGTAATGTAAGGCAAGACAAGGATGCGTGTTGTGCAAGCTCTTTTTGGTGTAGCGTACAACACAAGACATTAATAAAATTAAAAAGAATATTTTTTTATAAAATCTTGGGCTGTTACATTCTACCCCCCTTAAAATGAATTTCGCCCTCGAAATTCGTCGGGGTTATAAATGGTTTACTATTCGAAAGTTTCTTTAATAGAAACCCACATCGTAAAAAGGAATATCAAAACCAATCTTTAAAAACAAAAGTATGAAACGTAACGGTTACCCAAATAAACTAATCATTGGGTTTCCACATAGGTGAAAATATGGATATGGAAGAGAAATCTAACCATCATGTTCTGATGGAGAGTGGTAGAGAACATGGCTATGGAAAAGCCAGTAATCACAAATCCATAGATTTGTGATGATATAAGGTACCATTTGATTCATCAGGTATAAGATCACTAGGACAACATTTTTGGTTTTCAAGATCATTTCCCCTAAAGTTGAAAATTTGAATTAGAATAAATACTTACTTTATTTTGGTACAATCTCACTGTTGTTCGTGCCTTGAACAATTTCCACTTCATCTCTTAAATAAATGAAGTTGAATTTGTTCTTCGTGAAGTGTTAGCAGATCATGTGATAGAATGACGGGTCATTCCATCTGTCTCAAACAAACGGTTAGCAAAAATTATATGCATAAATCGATCTATAGTGAGATTAATCATATATGGTTCCTAAAATGGACTTATACTTCATATATCATACTGCTTAATATAATAAAACTAGTTTCTACTAAACAGGGACTTCCTGTAGGTCAGTGGTAGGCGATAAAGGCCAGTCGCACTTCGGTTGTGGGTTCGATTCCTATAGCCTTGTCCGAAGCGATGGGCTGTCGCCCGTCCTGCAGGTTGTCCTTTTTTCTAAAACTACATTACTATAACATCCCATCAATAATATCGAAAAAAAAACTTCTATCCTTAAACAATAATCACTTATGTCCAACATAATCCATTTCAATCTTTAGGCTTATCCATAATACTGCAGTCCACTCTCATAACATAGTGAAAACGATTACCAGAGATTTAATACCATCGTTGATCCCCATATATCATAAGATATGTTTTGTTGGTCACATTATAAACATTCAAAGTCCTTAATCATGTATTCTCTTGAATACCTTAGTGAAAACATGAATGCAGTTAAAAGTTAACACTTTCCACATACCAAAATCCTCAAAATTCTATATACTCAATCCATGATATCACTTAGTCCTTATATCAATCATGAGCTCATGAATACTATTAAACATTTCATTTTCTCGTCTTCATTATGCGCATATCATCTTATTTCCAAAAAAAAATATCTCAATCACTTTGAATACCACATCAATAAATATTGCAATACTCAATGATACAACATTATTTTGGAATACCATTACATAAACGCTTAATCATTCCACCACATCGTTATCATATTCAACATCGCCAATAGTGATTGCATGTGACTTCCCTTTGTCCTTTGCCTTCAGTGGTTGCTCATGTTGATCATCACTAACCCTTGGATTAGGGCAATTATTAGCATAATGCCCCATTTCCTTGCACTTGAAGCATTGAAGTGTTGGTGGTGCGTTCTCTGCAGTGTTTGCTTTATTCACATCATTAGAAACCCTTTTTCCATTACTTCGACACTCAGCTGCTCGATGACCTTCTTTTCCACACTTAAAACATTTTCTAGTTCCTTTAAGACAATCTCCACCATGCTTCTTTCCACACTTTGTGCATAAGGAAACATTCATCTTCTTTTCACCATTATTATGAGATTTCTCCTTGAACTCCATCTTTCGTTTCTTGTCAAAACCATGAGATGGATATGTAACACCAACTTCCATTTCTACCTTGATAGCACAACGCACAATTTCTTCATAGCTACTGAAGTCTCTTATAGCTAATGCCCTTCGAAGACTTGGTTTTAAGCCACTGAAAAATCGATCAACTTTACTTTCAGGTTGGATGATAATGCCAGATGCATACCTTGCAAGTCTTGTAAAATTCGCTTCGTATATACCAACAGATTCATCATCCTTCTGCTTCAGATCAATAAACTCCTTTTCCATCTTTGTTCGAAGAATACGAGGGAAGTACTTACTGAAAAACAAGTTCTTGAACTCGTCCCATTCCATGGACTCAATTTCATCCCTTGGCCTCGTATTCTTGATAATATTCCACCATTGATCAGCTTCACCTTCCAAACGATATACTGCTAAGATGACTTTATCATGTTCAGAACATTGAAGAACTGAAAATATCTTTTCAGTGGTACTGATCCATTGTTCAGCGACAAGTGGATCGGAAGTCCCACTGAAAGAAGGTGGACGTTGCCTCATGAAGGACTCAATAGAATATTGTTCCCTTCTCTGCTCATTTGGAAGTCCAGAATGATTCATAGCTTGTGTAAGTATAGCAATAAGATTTTGCACTCCATCTCCCATAACATTTGTTTGTTCAGGAGGGCAATCATTGCATTGTCCATTGCATTGATTAACACGGTTCCTTCGGGTTCCAGCCATCGTCTAAAACCCAAAAAGAATAGTGTGAGAGGCAAAAATCATGCTAGGGAAAACAACATAATAAAGGGGAATTACCTTCAATATCCAACATCTTAGGTTTAATTCTATGATCGTTAGCGTAATTCTATTACTATAACCTATACGTATACTTATCCCTAGGGACATCCCTAGACATACCTTAGAAATATCTCTAGGGATCTCACTAACGTTTTCGCATCCTAGTTTCCAAAGGTTGACTAAACCTTTCCTCTGATACCAACTGTAGAGACCCGAAGCCTTGACGTACATGGACATTACATTACATTTGCGGAATACTTAGTACATAACAAAAACACACACTAAAGGATCGTAATAGTTTAGTGTCTTTGGAAACTCGGAACGTAATCTTCTAATCGTGGTGAAAGTTCTTCAATATCTCCCATAAAGGTCATCCCTTTTTTTTACCTAAAACTTTTCTTTATATCCTGGGGAAAAGAAAACATAAAAGGGTGAGCTCAAATGCTCAGTAAGGGTAAACAAAAGAAATATCAATCACATCATATATATAAGAACATAGCTTTTGGAAATCTTAACCTGCAAAAAAAAAAGCTCATAATATCATAACATGGGATAAATCATAGAAGTGAAATGTAATCCCAATAATCATAACTTAAAACATGAAACTTTGTGGCATACACACATAATCATAGAGAATCATTTCTTGTTAGTCAAGACTCAATGCCAAGACTATCTTAGTGGACAAAGTCCCTTTCTGAATCGAGTAACCCTCGTTTCAGTCCTGTTTCACTGAACCGGTATAACCTACCATTTCAGCCATGTCTATCTCATGAGATATAAAATCTTTACCCAATGCATTGGAGGGAGATATAGGTCCCACCCATCTTATAATGAATCCTTTCTTATGTGTGCCACATAATCATAAATCATACATCATCACATAACACATGTAACAAAAATGGGATTCTTGAAACATCATGACATCATAAATCAATTCATATAAGATAAAGGAATTCATAAAAATAATTCCATTACAACATGATCAAATCAAATTAATAATAGGGATAAAAACAGAACCCTTTATTATCTTAGATGGAAAAATAATTTTGATAAAACACTTGAACTCCATTCTTGAGGAAAATATCCTTTCTTCTTCAAAAACATTTTTCCTTTCATAACATGTCATACGACTTTAAAATAAAATAAGTTGATTAAAAATAAACTTGAAAACTTGTAAAGGAAGCTTCTGGTAAATAATGTTTTAAAAATCCATTCATGCCGTATAAGTTAAAAAAAAACATTCTTCGTACTTTTGTCAGAAAAGTCAAAAAGTACCTCGTACGAAAAACGACAAAAGATTCCTTTCATACATATTACTAAAAACTCACCGAAGGGTAAAAATGGATTTAAACAATTGTAGGTGGATGGAAATAATATTACATATTGATGAAACATGGATGTGGATGATAAATACACCCCAGTAAATACTTACGAATAAGCAATCTCGGATAAAAATGAGATTGTGATATTTCCCTTACCTTAGGTCCAATTTGCTTCGTATGTATCCGAACCTCCTGTATAATGATTTAAATAATGTCATTGACTTATTACAGAATCATATTCATTGTTATGATATCATATATGGTTCACTTATGACATTATATTACCTGTTCTTTTGTAAATTCCATGTTAAAGAAGCGTTTTGGGTAAAATCGTTTCATTTATCGTAGGTGTTTTGACTTGTTGTTATTGACATCATTATTACTTATATCATGATTTAATTACTTCCAGAATATAAAATATGATTTATATATCATTTATATTCAGTATATATATATATAATAGATAGATAAATAAAATGAAAAACACCGTTCATGGAGACGGTAGTCCGTACGTACGCATGAATGCTGTTTTTCTTTCCTTATTGTCTTGAAATGGAAGTAAGTAGATGACATACATATGTATATATATACATAAATCCAGTAGCTTTATAATGTCATATATTTCATTATTATTTCTTATATATACATTATAATCATTCTTAAATGGTTAACATGGAGAATGAATCTCATCGCGTCGTGGAGACGGTAGTCCGTACGTACGCACGAGCGATGATATCATTTATATAAATATTGAATTGAATTGGAGTGGATTATACAATATATCAGAATCAATATGATGTTGTAATAAATATGTATAGTTATTCTTTACAGCATTATACCCATCCATGTAAGGTGGTGGTGGAAAATAGATTACACCACGGCGTGGAGACGGTATTCCGTACGTACGCACGCGCGGTGATTTCTTTTTCCGTAGGATGGATAGATGGTGAAATAGGGTTGTTTCATACTTATAATAACATATCAGTATATGAGTGATACTGATGTTATTACTTCATAATGAAACAACCTATGAAGAAGAAGTGGAAGAAGAAATAAAGATGAAAGAATTGGTAACGGTAATTACCTCTTCTTTGAAGTGCCTCTTTGAGACCTCCTCTTAGGGCACTAGAATTGGTCTTTGAGGAAGACCAGAACCTCTAGGATGTTGCTAGGGAAGTGGAGAAGAGATTTTGGCAGGGGTTGGCCGAGCTTGAGTGCTCAAATTAGTGTGAGGAGGAGGGGGAGGAGGTGTCCTTTTATAAGGGAGGAGAGGGGCACCTTAGGAATATCTCAAAATATTATTTTATATTAAAGTCAAAATCGGTTTATAATGGTTCCAAAGGGTCTTATTTTGAAGCTAAAGTGGGGATGGGTCGAAATCCTATCAACAAATAGAATTTAGACAAGTTTAGGATATTATTTTAACCTTATCAATTAGATTTAACTCTAAGATAAATAATTTAACTTTTACCGTGTCTTTTTGTTTTCTTTCACTATATGGTTAATACACTTACTATAACATGCCAAACGAACCCCAAATTGTATATAATTAATAAATATATCCTTATCTAAGTTATTTGTCCGAACCTTAGATTTTTAGGAATACAATAACAATTAATAATATAATATTTGATTTAAAAACTATTTTGTGTCAATTTTGACACTATTTGATATATGATTTTTGTGAAAGTCATAACAGAATTATATGTTCGAACTAAGTTGATTAAATCAACACTAATATATCATAGTAACCTAGAAAATTAGTTTAATTCATAAAAAGTCTCAAATTACATTTATTTTGGTGTTTATAACATCAATTATATCAATATTTCATTAATAAGATAATTACTGCATCATCATTGTGTCATAAATAAATTAAATTATTTAATGTCTAAAAATTATAAATAAAATACCATCATGTAGGAAATCTTTTTATCTTTCTAATGAATATTTACAATCGAATTTATCTTATGTATAACCCCATATTAAAAATGATTTACTTATTAAACTTTGATTTTAACTATTTTAACCTTTCTTTAAATAAATTAATTATAAATGTCCTAATCTAATCCAAGTGGGCCTAAATGGTCATATTTTATTCCTAAGTTTGTTTTTGGTCGAATTACACTTGTCCAATAGAATTAGGACATGTGTTAGGGTAATAGTAATATCATATTTACCCTTAGTTACCCTATTTACTATTAACCGCGGTAAAAAAAGTAAAAAGTTACTATTCACCAAAAAAATTATTTTCATCTCATTGAACCACATTTTAGTCCTTGATATTAACCGTGTCTCTCGGATTTTCGAAATTCCATTCACAGAAGCGGCAAAATTAAGTTTTATGAAAAATTCAGTTTTTTTAACTACCACTTAGTAGTTTCACTATTCATCAAAAATTGATGTTTTTCAGAACAATGCCAAAATTTCATCCTAAGCTATATTTCATATTCCGAATTCAAAAATGAAATCTATTTTACCAAATTCATAACATAGAAGTTTCATTAATTAATTTTATAATTAAATCCTGCTGTTAAAATAAATAGCGTGTTTTTAGGAAACAATATATATCAAAAGATTGACACTTGATTATGTCTGGTTTAAATGTGAAATTACAACCAATGACCAACATTGTATTAAATTGTAAAAATATATTCTAAATATACTTTAAAACCACTCAAATTAATAATTTATCACTATTAATTATTTCGATTAAAAAAGTTGTTTTTAATTATAATTTAGTAATTTTCACTATTCATCAGAATATGAAAGTTATCCGAAAAGTACCAAAATTTCACCTTAGGCTAAATTCGATACTCCGAATCCAAGAATGAAGTTCATTTTGAAAAATAAGATTTACAGAATTTTAAAAAGTGGTTATTACTATTCATAACGGCTAGTTTTAATAATATATTAATAGCACATCGTTGTTTAGTGAAACTCGGTATTGCGTATTACACACGCTATCGAGGAAGGTCGTGATTGCGTGTAATGTAAGGCAAGACAAGGATGCGTGTTGTGCAAGCTCTTTTTGGTGTAGCGTACAACACAAGACATTAATAAAATTAAAAAGAATATTTTTTTATAAAATCTTGGGCTGTTACAGACCCTTTACTTCCATTCACCTTCAACTTTTGTGGATTAGTTATCTTTACTTCTGCTTGTAGTGAAATAGCTTCCACTGGTCCATGTTCTTCAATTTTCAACATCTCCATTTGTCCTAGTAAAATAGTTATACATTTTTTTGCATGATGTACAACATTCTTGCACCTTCAACATAGTAGTTGTGAGACACTTGGGTTATCATGTGCTAACAACCTCTCATGAAATTCGAATTCTTTTTCATGTGAAATGACCTGTTTCACCTTTGCCTTAGCTTTATCTAGCACTTAATTTTCATCTGTTTGTAGTTATCTAGCAATTTCTACTTGATTAGGCCAGATAACTAAACACTACTTCTTAACATTTTATAATTTAGAGCTTCTACATGGCTTCTTTATTGTCTTCAAGTTACCTTTCTTAGGAAAATTATTAATATTATCTTCAGGAATGTCTTCAGTCAAACCCATATTCTTCTAGACTGATTCTCCTTTTAGTTTCATCTTTCTTCTATTCATTTCCATGGATTGTTTGCATTGATCCATGGTATGTCATTTCTTTTCACAATAAAAGCATCTTTTCTTTGTTGATATGACATTCTTGGAATCTGGGTTGAACTTCTTTTTGGGAATAATTTCTTTTACTATTTTCTTGACTTCATTGTATTGAATATTCCCAATGGAATACTTTTCAACTCCTTTTTCTTTCTCCTAACTTTGTTGTGGTATATTATTCTTATCAACATATGCCTGAGGCATGGTAGGACTAAACCATCACTCATCATAACTGTGACCACTTTTGTTGCAATTATCACAGAAGTCTTCAAGATATTCAAATATATTATTGATAGAAAAATTATTATACATCTGTGTTTTCTACCTTTGCTTTGTAGGATGATTCATTTCTTCATATCTACTTTCCCTGAATGTAGGTCTTCTATAATTTGCATATGCTGAAGAGTTATACCAGCAATCATTGGCCTGATGTCCAAACTTCCCGCAACACCAATAATAGCCAATAAATCTCCTTCTTTTTCTTGTAGTATCAGCCGGTCTAGATTCAATGCATTGTTCTTTATGGAATTGTCTTTCTTTCTTTGGAGCATCCATTTGAGAGTCATTCTTATTAATCATCCCAACATCCATCCTTGAAATTTTAATGGATGTATCAATATTTTTATCAATGCACATCTTTTCTACTTTTAGCTTTGAACCTGTACTTGCAGATGAAACCGCATTAGTAGAAACAAAAATAACTGGGATATGGGATACCTTCTTCTTGGAGGATGTTTCCATTGAATTAGAGGATGATCTAGTACTTCTTTTGGAATCATTGTCCTCAATGAAAGCTTGAGTGGAAACATATCTTATTCCTGCTGATTGGGAAGTTTTAGCTTGCAGTGATTGCTGATTTTTCAATCTCACCTCCAATTCTAAACATTTCATGTTGAGAGAGTTCTTCTTATCCTCAACTGATCTCTGCTTAATTTCCCAATTCTCCTTCAGCTTTGTTATTTTTTCTTCATGTACATTTATTAATTGTTGCAAAGAGATGTCAAGCTCATTTATATTGTTGCATTTGTCTTCTAGTTGAGCATATTTGACAACCATAGAAACATTGTGCAACTTTTCAAATGCATGGAAGGATTCTATAAATACCATTTCAATTAATTATTTCTCACAAATAACTCCCTTAAATTTTTAAGTGAATTCATCATATCTGTCATTTCAAAGAGAAATTGTTTCTTACTTTTCCTTTACAAGTTTTGTGAGAGTGTTGGATAGACCAACCCTTTTAGCCAATGCCTCTTCCATGGAATTAGATTCTTCTTCCAGCTATAATTTTTCATCTTGAAGAGCACTGATGCTTACAAAAATGTGTCTTGACACTTCTCTAGGGACTTTCTTCAGATGACATTGGAGTGCAGTATGAATATCACTAATTGATCTATAATCACCATAGTTTGAACAAGATTTATCAAAATAATCATAATAATAAAAAGAATTATCACATGTTGTACCTTTCAGATTACCTTCAGTAGAAGGTGTCTCCCCATTAGTAGTAAGATTATTCTTCATATTCCTTGCATGTTTCTTCTTTCTATTTTTCTGAGTCTTGGAAGAAATCTCCTTTTGATGTTTCTCACTCATCTCCTCCAATATGTAATTCATAAAGACTTCCATGGATATTTTAGAGGTGAACTTCCCTATGATACCAATTAAAGTGCCCAGAATAGTGTGAATCACTGAGAGGGGGAGGGGGTGAATCAGTGATCCCTTTAAATATTTTTACTAATTGATTCTTTTCAATTAAACCTCTATGAATGGTTAAAGCCTCTATCCACTCTTCTTGTGTCTCTCATCCTTACCTCAAATGGTGTAGTAAATGTAAAGGCACTGAACACAAGGATTTACAAGGTTCAGTTCAAAGACCCACTCCTTACTATGTTGGTTATTCTCCACAACACAGATTATCCACTATAATTTAGTGAGTAATTACAATATTCGATATAGAGTCCCACTGTATCTCTCTTGAGTCCCACATGAGTTTCTTTATAATTCTTCCCATAGTGTTACCAGAGTCCCACTGGTCTACTTTAGAGTTCCACTGAAGTCTTCTTCTCCTCATTGAATCTCACATGGGTATTCTAGCTCTTGAGTCACACGATCAACTTCCTTCTTTAACTTCTTTCTTGATCCACTGTAGATGATCTTCTTCTCTCTCCACACAGTATTTCTGAATCACACTTTCCTATGTATCTCTTCAAAAATATTCAAGAGCCTTTGGTATGTTCTGCTAGCCTTGATCAATATTTTTGATCACTTGATTTGATTAGTCCCTAGCCTCAACAATTCTTAGGAAATTCTTTCTTCTTCTGATGAAGAACCGGCCTCACTAAGACATATGCAAATGGTTCAAAAAACTTCTTCAATAATATTAATATGAAAGAATAATCTTTCACAATATCAGCACTGTCTCTCTTCTTGGATTCTGAAACACTGTCAACTTAGATAAAAGATCTTCTTTAACTATGTTTGGATTTAGTATCAATTCAAATAAACTTCATGGATGGATTTCATGGCATCCAAACTTCATGTATTGGATATCTCAATTACTTATGATTCATGCATGATTTGCATGACATTACTTATTCTTGTTTACACACATACACTCACAATACCGATTCTTTCTTTTAACTTTATTTACATGTACATGTGCATGCATGCATGAATGAAAAATCTCATTCTTATCTCTTGTGTAAAAACCCCAATGGGTATAATTTTTTAAGCACACACACTTACTCTTTCTTTTCCTCACTTAATATCACACACACACTTTCTTGTCTTTGGTTCTTTGCGCGTGCACACACACTTATTATTTTATTTAGATTCAATATAGGTGTGTGTCTTCAAACCCGAATGGGTGTAGTCTCTTGTGTGTGTAATTATTCTTTCTTTCTCCTTCTTCAAATGTGCACACACAATCCTTCCTTGATTTGTGATCTTTTTCAAACCCGAATGGTTATATTCAATTTATGTCTTGTTCTTACACTATTGGGTGTCTCAATTCATGCATATGAATGCATGTGCATCATGCATGCACTCTACATCCTCTGTGAATACATGAGTGCCCATATTTATTCTTCTTCAAAGAAAGAACACAAGAGATTTGACCTATATGAGATCACCTTATTCTTCAAAGAAAAACCCCTGGAAAACAATATATATATATATATATATATATTGACAGAAGTGTGTTATTCTTTGTGAAAATAGGAGGGAACGGGTTCTTCCTCTTCACACATGCGGTTCACGTGGATCTTCTTCACAGAACCGAATGTGGTTCTTGGTTCTGTCTTTGGAGAGTACAATAAGGGTGAAAGACCGATTGTGTACACACGGTTTCTTCTTCATTCACGAAGCATGATGAGGGTTTAAAAACCTATCATGTGTTCATGGTTTTCTTCACAAATAGGTGCAATTCCTTTCATGAACCAAGATTGTTCGTGGTTTTAAATCATGCAAGGGATGCACAGAGATTCTTTGCATAGCTAGGCTGCACGGGACTTCATTGGAATGCTCTGTTTTTCGAAAATGATAGCTTTCTATCAATATTTTCAACAAATGAATGAGTTGAGGGACTCTTTCTTTTATAGGCAGAGGATGCGTGTTCAAATCTCTCATGATATGCTGTGGGTTCAAATCTTTGAATGCCCGAGATATACAGCATTTTGAAATCTTCAAATATGGGATAATTGTTACACCGAGTCTCTCGGTTTGTTTACATTAAATGTGGGTCCTTCTTTCTCGGTGAGTATATTCCTCACGTGCATGCATTTTCGAACACATTAAAATCTTCTTCTTCATGAACATCGAATGGCAGGGCCTCAGCAGCCTTGCATTGTGTCGGTCAAGATGTGTTGCTTCAAGTTGATGCATGCATGAAAATGTTAATGCATGCATGTGTTTCTTTTTCTTCAGACAATCTAGATGATCTTGGAATGATCTCAAACAGTGTCCAGAGTGATGAGATTGGTTTCTGGGATCATTAATAGTTTACGGGTGCATCGAGGGGTGGCCAGAGGTTGAAGATAACTCGGTGAAGGAGATCAAACAACCACGGTTCAATCAGTGAGATGCGGGATGAGATGAGTGTTCTTGATTAGATCACTTACTGTAGATTAGATGTGTGGTTGAGAGTGTACGCGAGATTAGATGGATGACAGATATCTCTTTCACATTTTTAGAATGCCATCCCACATCAAAGCACACTGCATTTTTCAACTTATTTAAATAATAACCCATGAAAAAACCGACTCATAATTTTACCTCCCCCTCTCCTAGTGCTGCCCCACACCGGTGTTCTGTGGGCGCACTTCTGTGCCCACTCTTGCCTCCTCGGGCATGCTCCTGGCACCCACTATGTACACGCCGCATGAGTTCACCACTATGCGCGCACCCACAGGATTATACACGGCCCGCGCTCCTGCCTCATGTAGGTCTGTCCTTGAGGGCTTCCCTCAGGTGTGGTTGAACCTCAGGTCCTGCATGTTCTCGAGGATGAGGTACTCGGATGGCCTCCTTGTTTGGCCCATTTTTTGGTATAAAGGCATATAGAAAATAACTATTTAGTGTAAAACTAAGTATTCAAAAATATAAAATGCCAATCCACTATTCCACCTTTCTTCTTCTTCTATTCTCTTTGTAATGACAATTCCAAATATCTTATCCAAAACATCATCTTTCTTTTCTTCTTAGATCATGAATCCAAAAGATCTTCAATATGTTGTTTTGATCCAATCATGGATGATGCATGGATAATTTCTTCATTACTCATGCATTAAGGCATAATGCATGGATTCTAATTGTTGTGAGGGATGTGTTCTCAATTAACACAAATCTTGGACTTTGAGGACTAGCTCAAACAATCATTTGATATTATTCACAACCTTCATCCAATTAGAATCCATTGGATGGATCTTCTTTCTCCTCATGCGATTGAGTATTGCATGGTATTATTTATGATGGTGTAAACATGTATCACTTTGATACAACTCTTTGGAACTTTGGATCATCTCAACAATCATCAGTACTTTTTCCTCAATATTAATCCATAATCAAAGTGGAATATTCACTGAATTAATAACCCCACCACTTCAATCATTGGCATAACTTCCATCATCACCTTTCCATACACATATTGAAAACTTATTGACACCTGACTTATTATTGAAAAAAAATTCAACACCATACTCTATATGTTTCCCTAAACAATTTCTAGGATATAGATGAAACCTGGGTGCCTCAAACCTCCATCATATTCTTTTCAAACTCAGAAGCCAGCTGGTCCCAGAACTTTCTGTACTCCTCAAGGTCGATCTTCCCTTTATTGAATTACCCTACCAGATTTAGGTCCTGTTTGTAAATCCATGAGTATTTATCCTCATTGAGAGTCACCCTTAGAGACCTCCCCATCATTTTAGCTACCTCTTCTTCAGTTTCATTAAGTAACAATACCTACTCGACCACTTCTTCTTCGCAACTTAAAAGAAAATTCAAGGGTTGATCACCCTGGTCCCCTAGTCTCTGATGAATCAAAGTCTCAATGGATATATTCTCTTCATTTATCTTTTTTGTAGAGTGAGTCTCCAAAGTAGCTGTTAAAGAGGATTAATCCTTCCTCCCCTTCCTCCTCCTAAAACTCCTATTACTCTTTGGTCTTGAAGCTCCATCTATCAAGGAATTAGGTTCACTTCCATTTGGTTATAGAGAAATGTTAACATGTTTTTTAAAATAAGTTGCTTATGTATATGGTCCTCAAACACACAAAATCTTCCATTCTTTGGATTGTGTGATTATTTATGAGATGTAAAGTTTAAATAATGAAAATTTTGTATAATAAAGATATATTAATATCAATTTGTATCAAATTCTATGATTAAAGAATGTGTTTTTATCACCAGATCTGAGAGTGCGGGTCTAGGGTACGTCAGCTGATATTAGAGTAGGGTTTAGGTATTTTTGAGGATTAGTTCAGTTATTTATATGGATCAGGATTAAATAAATTTAATGAAAACTACAGGGATACCCCTAAGAGAAAAGTATAATTATAAGACAATATCTTAAAATTTTGGTAAAACTTTGAGTATGTGGTTTTCCAAGCAATTAAATCCTTGTCTCGATACTAGAAAGTGGATGTTGCTGGGGCCCAAATGCACCTAGTGGTAATCACCCTAAAAAAGGACAGTTAAGTATCAACTCAATCTTCACTTGATGCACAATGAGTGATCCTAAGACTGCACACCTGACTAGACATTCATGGGGAATATTCTTTTGTTAATCACATTAGCCTTACAAACAATTATAAAGTATTTGATCATATATTTATAGTAGGTTATATAACCTAGTAAGAAAATAAAAATGGAAAATCAAGGTTAAACTGAATGAGATATATTTTGATCTAATTATTTCATAGTTAAAATTAAGTATAATAGGTTGAAATGAAGGTGTTATTGCAGAATACATCTTTAGATAAAGTTTTCATATTCATATGACCATTTACTATGATTTTATTGAATATGATCATAATAATTTTGATTTTTAATATTTTGTTAGAAATAGATTCTTGAAAATGAATCTATGGAAGGCATGTCTCTAAAAACTCCTAAGACTTATCTATTGAGGCACTTTTGAAATAAATGTTTTAGAATCTTAATATATTCCTATTAAAAGGGAAAAGAAATGTTACTTGGATTTCCCAATCATAACAAGGTTTGTATCTCTTTAGAATATATATCTCAATCCATGATTATATTTTAGATACCTTTAAGTATTTTTATTATAAATTGATAATTAAAACTGTGAGGACATAATTTATTTAAGGGGGGAGAATGTTCCACCAATAAATTTTATAATATTTTTTCCTTTAAATAAACATTGTATCGACAACTTATTTCACATGAAATACTGAACTAAAATGAGTCACGACATATTAGATGAATATTATTAATATAATTAAAGAATAATAAAACCTCTAGAAAATAAAAACATTGCATTCAATTAGTAATGCATACAAAATATGATTATGAACACTTACATTTTTAAAAGGTAATTATTTCAATAAAATAAGTTTTTATTTATATATTGTGTTTTCATTTAAATGATAAATTTATAAATTTTAAATTTTGATTTTTTTAAATTGAAATTATTTTTTAATTCATCATTTCAATATTATATTAGGGTAAAATTTTGATAGTTTTTTTAAAATAATTGATTTTTAGGTGAATAGTGAACAAATATTAATTTTTCTAATACGGTCACTTTTATAACACTATAATAAAAAAAGAATAAATTTATATTTTTTAAAATATTTTGTCCATAAAAATTATATATTATTAAATTAAAATTAATCATTTAAAAAATTCTAAGTTGAATTTATAAAACCCATTTTTAATGTTTTAGAAACTTAATTAATATTTTACTCTAAAAACTATTTTTATTCAGAATTAGTTTCCGTCACTTAAAGAAATTAAATCTAAAAAAATGTATTTGATATTTTAGATTAGAATTTTAATATTATTTAATAAGGTTAAATTTATTTCTAGTCATAAATGTATGATTACAAAGATTAAAGTTAATGACCATGATAATGGTGAAAGGGTTATTTTCAAAGAATTGTTTTATTAAATTTGTTTAATTTTTATCTAATAAATTAAATTGATATATTTTATATATTGAATTTAATATAATTTATACACATATGTACAAATATGTTATCACTCATTTAATTAGCAATTAATTTTATATAATATTAATAACACTGAATGGTG
Organism: Viscum album; assembly: GCA_963277665.1. Taxonomy (NCBI): domain Eukaryota; kingdom Viridiplantae; phylum Streptophyta; class Magnoliopsida; order Santalales; family Viscaceae; genus Viscum; species Viscum album. The sequence goes on along the minus strand of OY728127.1, from coordinate 74,273,445 downwards.
AAAATAATATTTTTTACAAAACAATTTTTCTAGATATGAAATATTTTAATTTAAAATATAATTTTATATTACTTATAAATTGAATAATATTATATAGATCTTAGATTTAGGTTTATAAAATCACAATTTATTAATATGGGTTACCTTATATTTTTAATAAAATATAAATTAATCGGTTAAAAACTAGTTATTGAAGTAAAAAACCAAAATAGTAAAATATAAAAATATATTGGTAAAAGAATTGAAATATGTTTAAAACATGTGTGAAGATGAGTGTGAGAGGATTTATCAACCTTTTCTCACCTCAAAATTCCTTATTTCCAACTTTTAGATCCATTTACCCTTGAATAATGTCATTCCATCATTGAAAAAGTAATGAGTGTTTACAAAAGTCCCATTTTTTCACCTATAAAAGGATACCACTTTCACCAAATTTATTTACCCATTAAAAACAATTATATCTAACAAAACTATTTCCCAGTATCTATTTAACCCTATAACCATGTTCTATATTCTTTTTTCTTTCTAAAATACCAAGTAATTTAGCCTTGTGGTGTGAACCAAGGGAGAACATCCAAAGTGGGAGGTGACGTTCTCAACAAATTAATTATTTTATTTCTCTATCCCCCAATTCCATTATAATATATGAAAGTATCATAAAATCAGTTTTATTAATATTATTAAATTTTATTTTACTAATGTAATATAACCTTTTTAACTTCCTCTAAAACCATTTGAAAAAGTAATATGTCATCATGCATATGTGCGGACTACCGCTTCCATGAATGACGTGTTTTACTTTTCCATCACCACCTAACATGGATAATTTTAAAAAATTTATTTAATGTATAAAAATGATATTTATAACACAATTAATATTATTTAAAGACACAATTTGACATTATATAAGTGATACCAACAATAAAATGTCATAGTAAACTTAGCCGCCTAAAATAAACATATCAAGACACTTTTTTTTAATTTGAGTCAATTTTGGAAAAAAATATGAAATTGTATAAATTTTGTGATAATTTAATAATAAAAGACACAAAAATATATAATTATTGTTATTATTAAGTTTTACTACAACATTTTTTACCACGATCAATATACCAAGGATGTTTCAAAGAAATCGACCAAACCACCTCAAGTAATCACCATATGAAAAAACTATTTAATAATTAAATAACACATGATAATAAATAGAATTAATAAAAAAATAGATGGATAAATTTCTTAATAATGATTTTAATAAACTTAATTTGATTATTCAGGATTTTAGGTGCACACACAAAAGGAATTAGGGACCGAGGTAAGTATTTTTTGTCTCTATTTTCAATTCCATGAGATAAGTTTGACATTGTACACCTAAATTTATTTTATGTGGTGTATTCAACAACCTATTGGATTAAAGTGTAATGAATATATTCCATTTAATGATATTTTAAATTCCATTTCATGGAAACCTTCTTAGGTTCTTTTGATTCTTACATTATCATCATTTTAAGGGTTTTTACATCTCAATTTTGTTTCATTGAGATATAATTCATATTCATCACTTGTTTCATTTTTTGATGTATATATTATCCATTTATTTTTTATTATAATTTTTATTTAATATAATTGATTTATAAACATGTCTCACATTCTATATTTTATGGGTTTTTGATTCAAAAGATATCAATGTTGTAAGAGTATCTGTTAACTTAACTCCCTTCATTGAGTTATAATGCTTCTTCTTGAGCTTATTTATTTGAAGATTGATTTCTTTTAACATAATATTTTATATAATAATACTTTTTATTCCTCTTTGATGATAATTTATTTTTAATTATATTATTTTTACTTGATGAATTTATTCCTCAAAAAGTAAATCATTATTGAGAAAAATTCACATCCCATTTAATGACAGTTTCTCATCATTTTCCATAGTTTCCTATCCCTACAATGTTCTACTTTATATTTAGAAAAATAATTATGTGTTAACTATGTGACATTCATATTTACCTTCTCCTATTTTCAAAATTTTGTTTTATTAACCCTTTTTATGATGTGGGTTTTCAACCAAGGCATTTTAAAATATTCAAAAGATTTTCTATTCATGATAATTTGTTTTATCTCCCGATCAAAATTTTCTCTAAAAAACTTTATAAATATTTCAAGGATCCATTATTTAAGTTCATTTTTTTAAAATTAAAATATCTAAAAAAAATTCACTTCACCTTTTTGAAAATGAATTTTGATTGTGACTCGTAACTTCATCTTTTATGAGTATAGTAAAAATATTTTTTGAAAACTCTTAAACGGTTTTATTTCTATATGATCATTTTTATTTATGAAACTTACTTTAGATATTTTAAAATGTGTATTCCAAATGATTTTAACTCTTGAATATTTTTAAAATAAAAGGAAATATTCTTATATTTTCCAAATTTAAAATTTTGATTTTAAAAAGCAATTCATAATATTAAAATGTATTTTAAAGGATTGTGTTTTTAAGAATTATTTATTGTTTTTAAAATAATATTTCTTTTATAATTTTTTTTTGAAAACACCTTTTGGTTTTATAGAATAATTATTAAATGTTTTATCATGCTCAAAGTATCTCATTTTGATGAAATTATTTTAAAAGAGTTTTCAATCCTTCCAAACATGGGATATTTACTATTATTTTCCAAGTTATTAATATAATGATCTTAAAAGGGTATTATTTTTAATAACCTATTTTTATAGATGATATTGAATTTTATGGGTAATTTTAGTTTTGAATTATTAGTGGGGATGAATTTTGGACCGGAGTTCCAAATTAGATTCAAAGGGTTAGAACCCCTAAAAAGAGGTATTTTGGACATGAAATGGTGGATGGGTGGTGGGCGTGTGTAGTGGAAGGGATTTATAATGAAGTTGAGCTAGTCAGGCTATAGTATATAGCCACCCGTTAGATGGTACTATACCACTAGCTAGTCGGTGGGGTAGACAATAGTCTGGAATCCACTATAGGTTCCACCAGCTAGTTTATGGGGTATTTGGGGGGGGGGGTAAAATTACTATTTTCCCATCAAGTTTTGAGGGGGTATCCCCCTTTCCCCCTCTTATTTATCTCATATGATCAGGGGGTATCTCCACCTTCCTTTCCCCTTCCTTCCTTTGGTTGTCTTGTGGGTATTCAATGGTTTCTTCAGTAGATCATAGTATGGCCTCTTCCACCTTCTCCCATGTCTATAATTCCCTCTCTCGTGCCAATTTTGGATTGTTCAAATTTAGGGAATCTATGGTTATTTTATTAGAGGATGGTGAAATCACCTGTTTATGGTAGAGATTTCATTCATAATAGCTAGAGGATGTCTTGTGGAGGCATTTTCCTACCACTGTTCATCATTTTGGTGAATGTATGTCACACCTCCAATTTAGTTAAGGTTTCCCTTAAAATTAAATTAAAATAATTATTGAATCGATTCCATGTCTTTGGGATTCTTCCTAGAATACAGCCAGGGGCATGCTCCGAGTTGTTGGCAAGCATTTGGTTGCAGTTCTTGTGAGATGAGGCCACCAATGAGATTTTCGATGGTTTTATCCTTTTTAAATTAAATTGAAAAATTAATTTTAAATGTTATAATTGATTGTTTGAGGTTTCTTAACATGAATTATGAGATTTAAATGTTGTGTGATCTTATACATTCTCAATTTTTTAGGGATGTGCTTGTAAAGCCTAGACGGAGCTACCAGACCAAGACTTTAGAAAGGGAATTGGATTCACTATGATGTAGGTGGTCCCAACATTATCCATATGGCTTTATAAGTGATGTTTATATGCATGTGGATGTGCTAACTCAGAATTAGGGTGATGGATCTTATTATTATTGATTTTTAATTTAATTTTAATAGTTTAATATTAATTAAAATTTTAAGATCAAATGAGAACCCAGGGTTAAGGGGACAGGGTTCCTAGGTCACTATAGACCTAGTTCACTAGCTTGATTCCTCAGTTTACAATGACCAAGTCCTAGACTAGGAGGATAACTAGGTACTTGGGAACCTATAAGAGGGGGTGTGACATGACTTGATATGGAAAAACTTAATAGGCTAGGTAAGGAACCTTAGTATGCATTATACCTAGGTGGATAATCTGTTGGTATATTAAAGATGGGTTGGGCGAGTTGACCGATCCGGAGTGACCTTGGACATTGGGATAGGACTTGATACATCTAATGAGATAGTTTCTAACGTGTCATACTCATGATGCTTGTAAGTCCATGATATGAATTTTATGATGTTAAGGGATGATATTTCCTTTGATAATTTAGCATTGGCCCACAAGACTAGTTGTGATTGAGGATCCTGAGTGGGATTCCTCCACTATATTGACGATATAGGGATCCATGTAGGTGATATAGTGACCTAGTATTAACATACATGGATATTTAATCATTTTAAATGAATATTCATAACATTATAAAAATATATGCCTGATGACCGTAATATTTTAGTGTCTTTGGAAACTTGGAAATATAATATTCTAACTTGGTGAATATCTTCAACATCTCCTTAAAGATATTTCACTTTAGTACTCATAATTAAAACCTTTCCTCATAACTTGGGTAAAGGAAACATAAGAAATGTGTGAGATTCGATGCTCAGTAAGGGTAAACAAGGGAGATATGTAAGCATAACATGATCATAAGGGTATGTGAACATGATCTTAACATTATAAGATCATACCCTGCATATCAAATATCATAATTAAGAATCATGACATAAGTATCTATAGTTCATAATACATGAATCATAAGGGAATAAAGAGAATAATTAATGATATAATAACAAAGTAATAATACATGGAATTGTGGTATACACATAAGCATATAAAATCCTATGTCAAGGATACCTACCAAGACCTTCATAAAATTTTAGGATTGGGATAATCACCCATGTAACTACTTCAATCTTGGAATGACCTCCCATGTACCCGCTTATTTTGAGCTTGGGATGCCCTCCCATGTACCCTCTTTTTTTAGGCTTGGGATACCCTCCCGTGTACCCACTTGTTTCGGGCTTGGGATGCCCTCTCGTTTCGGGCTTGGGATGCCCTCTTATTTTGGTCTTGGGATGCCATCCTATGTACCTTCTTGTTTTGGGATTGTGATGTCCTACCATGTACCTTCTTATTTCGAGATTTGGATTCCCTCCCGCACACCCTATTATTTTGGGATTGGGATGGACTCTTGTTTTGGTCTTGGTATTCCCTCTTATTTTGGTCTTTGGATTCACTCCCATGTACACTCTTGTTTCAGGCTTGGGATTCCCTCCTATGTACCCTCTTATTTTGATCTTGGGATGATCGCCTGTGCACACTCTTGTTTCGGGATTAGGATACCCTCCCATGTACCCTTTGAGATCATAAAACATTTATCATTACCCAATGCATTTATGGGATATATAGGTCCCACCCATCACATAATGAAATCATATATGCATGTTCCATAAGATAACAAAACATTCATTATATCATGACCAATAAAATATATGGGCCTCCTAAACATAATATCATAACCCAGGAAATTAAATGGGTATCATAAAAATTTCATCATATATTCACCTATGAAAAATAGATAGGTCGCATAATCTTTTCATCAAATCATAATCTGTGAAAAGAAGTGGGTTTCAAAAGCATATAACCTGTGGAAGATAAACAAGTGTCATAAACATCATTCCATAAAAATATAAACCATTTAAGAAATAATATGTCGTATTCTTGGATTGTATCCCCAATAAAGATTAAACTATATCAAAGGATTCCATCTTAGATGGAGAAGTATTTTTAAAGATCACTTGGAGCATTTCTTTTGGAAAATAACTTTTCTTTGAAATTCAATTTTTAAAACATAGAACATTTTCAAAATCCTTTCTTAAAAAAACACTTTGAAAATATATAATGTAATATTTAAAATAATTTTAAATATTTCTTGAGGAAAATATAATTTCTTATTTAAAAAAATTATTTTTTGAACATAAAATTTTTTCAAAACCATTTTCTTATAAAATAACCTTGAAGACATTTGAAAACATTTTTTTCTTGAAAACATATAAAGGAAGGTTGAAAAAAATTTTGATGCCCTTTTTCGTTGAAAATAATTTTGAAAACCTTTTTATTTGAAAATAATTTTAAAACTTATAAAGTAGGATTGAAATCATTTTGAAAACCCTTTTATTTTAAAATACCTTTTAAAAATTATAAAGTAATCTTGAAAATATTTTGAAGAAATTTTTCTTTGAAAACACCTTGAAAACTCATAAAGAAATATTAAAAACATTTTGGAAACCTTTTTCTTTGAAACCACTTTAAAATTAATAAATTTAAAGAATATTAGGAAATTTGTTTCTTTAAAAATAAACTAGTACACATGAAAAGGAATCTTAAAGGAAATTATGGTCATGAAAGCATGTAAGTTCATACATGCCGAAAATTCCTTTTGCAGCTTAAAAAGTTTAGAAAAGTTCCTTGATCGGAAAATGACAAGATGATTACTTTTAAAAAAGTTTTGTAAAATGTTAAAACATGGTAAATTTTTTTCTTTAAACATTATAGGATAATATTAAAACATTATTAAAAACATTTTTAGAAAAAAAGATTTTGAAAGAACACAGATTTCCAACCCAAAGGAGAAATAAAGTTGAATTTTCATAAATAAATTTTCTTAATTATCTTAAGTAACAAAGAGTGGAAGAAATGGAACCATAACTTGTATATAATATTAATACCCAAATAAGATTAAATTCATGATATTTATTAATATATTTATTATAATATTTCATCAATGGAATCATAATCGTAAACAATCATGATAAATGATGAGATTATAACAATAAACCCTTACCACTTTGGTAACTTTAAATCATTATAACCATGAGATAATAACATTACATCAATCATATAATATCATTAAAATAATTAACTTCATGATATAACATTAAATAAGGTAGTATATACACCTCATAGAAAAATATAGGTGCATAACATAACATGTTTTTCAAAGAAGACAAATTTAGACAAAATTATTTTTCTGATTTTTGTAACTTTTTAACCATAAAAACCCTGAAAGAGAGATCATAAAATGGATATAAAAATACCCATAAATTTAAGAATAATTATCATATAATAAATTTATGGGAATTATATACACCACAAAAAAGAAATGAGTGGTGAAAATGACATATATCTCATGAATATAAAAAGTGAGATGAGAAAACCCTTACCTTAAGTCTTGACTTTCTTTGTACACATTCAAAGATACTGTATAATAAATATAAGTTTATTATAAATCTACCATAGAACTATATTACTATATATAATACCATATATGATTTACTTATGACTTTATATTACCCATTTATTAACAATTCCATGTTAAAGCAACATTTGTAGTTGGGATTTGGCTTAGTGATAAGCTTCCTATAATCCTACATGAAAAATGGGGGTTCAAAACCCATGGGGTGCAGGTTACTGTAGTAGTATTGTAGTGGTACTGTAGTAGTGGTGGAACTATAGCAATGACAACACTGTAGCAGTGGTAGGAAACTATAGAGGTGTCAGGACAGTGTATCGGCGACAGGACACTGTAGCGGCGACGGGTACTGTGTGGTACTGTAGCAGTATTATTCACGAAATGGGCCTTGGGCAAAAAATTTTGGCCTCTGAGTCATGTAATGGGCTATATGTCCACTGGGCCTTCGGGCTATATAATGAGTCTCCCTATACCTAGTTTAAAGAGGAATTTTCTTTTCTTTAATAATAAAATGAGGCTTCGGCCCCAACCTTTAAAAAAATGTTAAAGCAACATTTCGGGTAATAATCACTTTGTTTATCGTACATGTTTTGACTTGTTATTATCGATCCCCTTACTTAGATCATGATTTACTTATTTAAATAATGTAAAAAATTATTTATATATCATATCTATTATGTATATAAATAATAATAATAATCTATAAAATATATATATATGAAATGGATTCCACCGTTCATAGAGACGGTAGGTCATACGTACGCATGAATGTTGTTTCCATTTTCTTTTCGCATTTAAAGAAAAAAAAAGAAAAAATATGTATATATATATTATAATTAATTTAGAATTATTATTTCATATATATCATATATTTATAATAAATATATCCTTAATACATTCCATGTAAAGTGTTAAAGAATCGCATTGCTTTGAGGAGGCGATAGTTCACACATCCACAAACGAAGTTATCATATTTACAAAAAATGGATATCATGAAGGAATGTTTTATGTAATAATTTAAGAATAATAAAGACATCATAAATATAATATATATAATATAAAAATATAATATCCATCATAATTACCACCCATGATATGAGGTAAAGAAAAAATGAACAACTTAATTTTTGTGAGGCGGTAGTCTGCCGTACACACGAACGGTAAGTTGGTTACCCATTTGATGGAAGTTTGTGTAATTTTAGGTTGAAAACTTAGAATAAAAACATATCAGAATATTTAGGATACTAAATTTATTATATAATCATGTAATAATAACAATTGAGGTGGTGGAGAATGAAAATAAAACAAAAGAGCTTATAGAAGGATGTTATATCTTCTTTGGGAAACTCCTATTAGTTTGCACCAAATGGATTCCTTGATTGGATTTATGCCCAAATAAAGGATTATATGATGAATTTATGGATTTTGGGAGGATATTTGGATATATTGTTTCCTATTTAAAGGGATTTAGAGGTGTTAATAAGTGGGAGGGGTGGGTGCCTTTTTATAGTGGAGGAGGAGTGTCATTCTTGTAAATTTATGAAAAGGGAATTCCATCCATGTTTTTACCATGAAAAGTGGCTACAATAATGGTAAAAATATGATAAAATGTATTATAGGGTCAAAATATTAATATCCAATGTCTTTTGAACTATTTTATAGGTCATTTTTGGCCTTAAGATTAAGGTTTAGTCCTTTGTTAAGCTATTTTTTTTCTCTTAATCGCTCTAATTAATCTCAATCACTCTCACTAATATTTTTGGTAGAAAGATAAATTAACCTTATTATACATAATAAATTATTATAATTCCAAATATTTATTCCATTTTTCCAAATTCAAAACATATAAGTGGTAGAAATTAATTTAAATTTAATCTCACAAACGGGATGACAAAGAGGGTTTTTAAAGTAAAAATTTTCAAAAGTTTGAATTTTTTTACATACAATTTCAATGTGAAATTGATTCCAATGAACTAAATTAGATTAATTTATATAAAATTGATCTAATTATACTTGAAAATAGTTTTAAAAAATAATTTAACTATATAAATAAATTAGATGAAAAATCGATTTTGAATTAAAATTCAGCGTTTTTCATTATTCATCAAAAAATGAAACTTCTTAGAAAAATACCAAAAACCAAAAGTAAATTTTGATATTATGATTTAAAAAATGAAGTTTATTTTGTAAAATATAAATTATTAATGTTTAAAAAATCACATTTAAAATGGGTTTTACATCAAAAGGTAGTAAAATTACCTTTTAGAAAAATACATATTTTTATTCATATAATTGGATTTATTCTTATCTTATACCTATAAAATATATTAGATAAGTATAAAAAATATTGATTGATTATATAATTTATTAATTTTATTTAAAAAATTAATAATTTTTTTTGTTTAATTTATTGAGATAAAATTGTGTTTTTACATAGAAAAATAGTTTTCTTAGAAAAGTATTTTCTTTATTTTCAAATAGTTCTTACATTCATTTATAAATAATTGATAACCAAAGGATTAATTTTATATACATGTGTAAATAATATTTTTAAAATTTCTTTAATCTTATTCGTAACTTTCATTCCAATGTCTAGGTGGTAATTATAATAACATTTTAATAATAATATTAATAGTACCTTATAGTTTGGTAAAACTAGATCTTGCGTGTCACACAAGTTATTGACGGAACCCAACATTGAATATAACAAAATTAAAACATAGTGTTGCATGTATTGCAGGCCAATATAAGTGTTTTATGTGGTGAAATATTAATTTTTTTTCAAATTACACAAGCCAAACTTAGTGCTTTCATATAACAAAATCTATATTCAGTGTTGCGTAAAATGAAAAATATCAACAAAAGATTAAATTAATTCAAAAAAAAATTCACAAAATCTTAGGATTTTATATTCTACCCCACTTAAAATAAATTTATCCCTTGAAATTCATCTCAACTATCAAAGGATTAATACCTGAAAGTTCCTTTCATAGGAACCCACATCGTAAGAATGAATACTAAAACTTCCTTTAAAAAGAAAAGTAGGAACCATAATAGTTACCCAAAGTAACCACTACTACAAAATATGCCTTTAACAAAATTAAAAATATCCATCATAATCTATAAAGAATTGATGAATAATAGATCAAGATTAAAATCTCTAGGGTTTTATCAATGCTAAAAAATGTGCTGATAAAGGACACCCTTAAGAACTAAAAAAATCACTAATAAAGTGGTTCTTTATCACCAGTTTTAGAAGTGCTGATAAAGGACACCATTTATCGACACTTTTATATAGAATTTATAAAGGGTACCTTTATCAGAATTTATATAATCATTGATAAAGGGTACCTTTATTAATGTTTGAAAAATCACTGATAAAGGGGTACACTATAGTGTGTTGTAACAACACACTACAACACCATTGTAGTGTACTGTAACGACACACCGTAGCACCAGAAACACCACCAGATATCAAAAAAATCAAGTACCAATACAGAATTTAAATGAAATGAAATGTAAACAAAAATTCAATAAACACACACACACAATATTTTATACATTTTAAACATTATTTTATACAATTACATAAGTAAAAATTATTACATACATTAAAAAACGTCAATGTTCCTTTGTCTTTTGATCCTGACCCCGAATCATGATATTTACGAACAAAACAACCCTAATTGAGAAAAATAACACACTTGTATAAGAAAAAAATTATTATTTTAGTAATAATATAAATAAATAAATTAATAGAAAGTGTTAATTTTAAACTAAACTTTGAGTCATACCAGGAACACTGCCTATCAGATTGAGTTGTGGTTGATTATTTTACATCAATTTTTTTTTAATCTTAAAGAATTATCTTTGAAAAAATAAATTAAATAATTATAATATAAAAATGATAATGAAATCAATTAAGTAATAACATATATAATTATTAGAAACAATCTAGGACCATTTTCTCAGTTTTAGCGACTTGATGCACGTTTTAAACTAAAATGACACTTATATATTGAAAATACACACTTAGAGTCATAATAGTCATTCCATGAATCAGATTTAGGTACATATAATTACTAAATTTTCCAAATGACTTATGGATGATTTTCATAAAGTATCAAAACAATCTAAATATGTTTTCTCTATTTTGAGAATGTCACTAGTCTTTTTTACTAAAATGCCATTTTAAAATGGAAACTCACACATTGACTCATACCAGTCACATAGTGTATTGGTTTTATGTGAGACTAATTCCTACACGTCAAAAAATATTTATGAATCATTTTCCTAAATTATTAAGACAATCCGAATGCATTTTCTTAGTTTTCAGTGGGTGACACTTTTTGAACTAAAATACTGATTTTAAACTGATAGTGGACACTTTGAGTCATACTAGTCATATCATGTATCATATTGAGGTGAGTATGATTACTACATGTCAAAAATAACTTATTTATTGTTTTACTAAAGTATAAAAACAATCTAAATGCATTTTCTTGGTTTTGAGTAGGTCATTTTCCTTTTTACTAAAATTGATGTGAATTTTAAATAAAAAGATGCACTTGGAGTCATACCGGTCACACTTTGCACTATATTGTGTTTTGGATGATTCTTACATATTATAAATGAATTATAGATCATTTTACTAAATTATCAAAACAATCTGAATGTGTTTTCTTGGTTTTGATTATGTCACTTGTCTTTTTTACTAAAATTTTATTTTAAACTGAAAACACGCACTTTGAATCATACTGGTCACATCATGTATTAGTTTGATGTGAGAACAATTCATACAAATCAAAAATGATTTATGAATATTTTTCATAAATTATTAAGACAATATGAGCAAGTTTTCTCAGTTTTTAGCGAGTGACAAATTTTGAACTAAAATGTCGATTTTAAACTGATAACGGACACTTCGAGTCACACTAAGAACATCGTATATCATATTGAGGTGATACTGATTCCTACATGTCAAAAATTACTTATGGATAATTTTACTAAAGTATCAAAATAATATAAATTCATTTTCTTAGTTTAGAGTAGGTTAATTGTCATTTTTTACTAAAATTGATGTCAATTTTAAATAAAAAGACGCACTTGGAGTCATATCAGTCACACCATGCATAAGATTTATGTGAGGATGATACCTAAACATCTCAAATGAATTATCTATAATTTTAATAATGTATCAAAATAATATAATTTTTTTTATTAGTTTTGAGTACATCACTTTTCCTTTTTACTAAAATTGATGTAAATTTTAAATAAAAAGATGCACTTGGAGTCATACCAGGAACACCGTACGTCGGATTGAGGTTCATATGACTCCTAAATTTCCCAAATGACTTATGGATCATTTTACTAAAATATATATAAAAAATTCAAATGCACTTTCTCTGTTTTGGGTACGTCACTTGTCTTTTTTACTAAAATATCATTTTAAATTGGAAACACACACTTTGAATCACACCAGTCACACAGTGTATCAGTTTTATGTGAGACTGATTCGTACACATAAAAATGATTTATGAAACATTTGCTCATGTTTTATTGGTTTTCAGTGAGTGATACTTTTTTAACTAAAATGTCTATTTTAAACTGATAACAGAAACTTTGAGTCACACCAGGCATATCTTGTATCAGATTGAGGTGCGGCTAATTCCTAAATGTCACAATTAACTTATGGATCATTGTAATAAATTATAAAAACAATATTAATGAGTTTTCTTGGTTTTGAGTAGGTCACTTTTATTTCTTTACTAAAATGTCATTTTAAACCGGAAACATGAACTTTGACTCATACCAATCAGATCATGTGTTGGATTAATGTGAGACCGATTCCTACTTATAAAAAATGATTTATGAATAATTTTATTAAATTATCAAGTCAATAAAAGTGTGTTTGATTGTTTTTTAGTGAGTGAAACTTTCTTAAATAAAATGTTTATTTTAAATTGATAACGGACATTTTGAGTCATATCGAGCACATTGTGCATTGGATTGAGGTGTGTCTGATTAATACATATCAAAAATGACTTATGAACCATTTTATTAAAGTATCAAAACAATTTAAATATGTTTTATTGGTTTTGAGTATGTCATTTGTCTTTTTTACTAAAATTATTATCAATTTTAAATAAAAAGAAGCACTTGGAGTCATACCGGTCATGCCATGTGTCGATTTGAGATGCAGATAATTCCTACACACCCCAAAGTATCAAAACAATACTAACTAAATATGTTACCATTATTTACACTGTATTTATTTATCAAACTACCAAAAAAACATATTAAATCGATGTTCTTAGCCAAAAAACCTTTTTCAACAAATAACGTCGAGTCAATATGCAGTGTTGGCAGTTCAAAAAATAAGGGAAAAAAAGCGTGGTGACATTGAAAAAAAAGGAACATTTTATCTTTTTTTTGTGGCTTGTTATAGATAGTTTAAATAAAAATTTGAATTCCCAAAGATCTTTGAAAAAAAACTAAATAAGTACTAGAAAAAAATGATAAGGAAATTAACATACAAATAGTTGATAAAATGATGAAAAATTTAATTAAATAAGTAGTTGGAATTCAAATTTTCATGATGGTTGTATGAATTCTTGATGAATTTCCTTATTGTCATTATATTATTTTCATGCTAAAATTCCAATCTCTCATGAGCATGAGTAGCTTCGAACAAACCACCCCAACTTGAAAAAAATAATCCACCTATATAAGAAAACTATTATTATATGAGTAATAATAAAAATAAATCAATTAAACATAAATATAAAACAATACATTAATTATATGGAAAATTATTTTATTGTGAAAACATAAAGATTACCTATGTGATTGAGCAGTGGAGGGAAGTTGAAGGAAAGTGATAAATTCCAACACTGTAGGGGCAAAAAGGTATTGAGGGAGAAGAAATCTATGGAATTTTTGTTACAAAAAGACATTGAAATATAGACATAAATCTTATAAAATAAAGGAACTATGAAAATATGACTTCCCAAAAGATCTATGAAAAAAATAAATTAGTATTAGGTAAAAATGAAAAGGAAATTAAATTATAAATAGTAGATAAAATGATGAAAAATTTAATTAAATAATTTGTAGGAATTCACCTTTTCATGATGGTTATATACATTATTGACCCATTTCCTTATTGTCATTATCTTAGTTGCAGCCTCAAAGTCCAATCTCTCATGAGAATGATAAGCTTCGAAAAAACCATCCCAACTTGAACAAAAGAGTCCACCTTTATAGGAAAACAAATATTATGTGAGTAATACTAAAAATAAATAAATTAAATATAAATAAGAAAAAATAAATTAATTCTATGGACAAATATTTTACTTTAAAAACATAAATATTTCTTCTGTAATTGATAAGTGAAGGGAATTTGAAGGAAAGTGATAAATTCTAACACTGTAGGGGAGAAAATGTTTTAAGGTAGAATAAGTATATAGAAGTTTTGGTGCAAAAAGTAATGAAAGGTAGATAGAAATATTATAAAATAAAATAACTCTGTAAAGAATAATGAAAATTAAATAACTGTTTCATTATATAATTTTTCAGTAAAATAGAGAAAGTATATCATAACATTATCTTTACATCTTTCTAAAGGGTTTCCTTTATTATAGACTATTTTTCCATGGGATTGGTAACATCATCATGTAAAAAATTCATTGTCTTCATGAGTAGTCAAACGTTTAATTTATTTTATTTTAATGAAGTAGAGAATATATAATATTATGTGAAAAAACATAGTATATTAAAAAACACTTTTACCTTCTCATCAAACTCCCTTTATTTTTTAAAGGTTTTAGGTATTTGGTTCCACTATCGAGAATCCAGATCCCCTCTTTGTGGCCCCATATAACATGCAAGACATTTTCTACATTGAGATCAGTATGAAACGATTGTGATATCCCAATTAAAGTGTCTTCCTTGATTGAATTTTCATCTGACCGAACATTTGTTTTAGTCTCTAGTAGGATAATGGAACAATTATTTTTTTCTAGACCCAAGACATAAAATACTTTCACTGCTTGTGATTTCATTATGAACAGTTTCTATTTTTCCCCTTCCACACTAAAATTCACCTTAAAAAATCCGATTTAATCAACTTTCACTAAAATCACATTATCAACCCATTTTCAATAGAAAATAAGCACTTGAAATGTTGTATAATCTAACTCATATATCTGTTCAATAAAAAATATATATGACATATTTTCATAAATTGGATTTATATCCTTGGAACCAGATATGTGCATATCTTCTGTCACAAGAGTAACACCACTATTTTGCATTATACTAAAGTCATCATGTTATTTTATATAGGACATATAACCATTGATTATAAAACCAGTGTATGATATAAAATTTTCATTAGGTCCCCTGGCTAGCCATCAAAGTTATTCAACAATTGAATTCATATTTTCAGTTAACTCCTTATAAATTTGATCTTAGAACCATATTATAAACTATTGATTATATTTATTTGATATCTATCCTTCAGCCCTTGATGGATTCAAATATCTAAGAATTTATTTGTGGGATTCAACCTATGGATCAACATATTCAATATTATGTAAAATTAAAAGGTGCACTTTCTCCCACTTTGTCAAGGTAATTATAACAACATATCTTCATAAAATCCCTTCTACCATAAGGAATCCGCTGTGATGAGACTTTGGAAGACTAATGCTGTCAATATCTGGTAGGTAATTGGTACATAATTCAACAATTTCTTCAAAAATATATAATTATACAATATAACATTTTGGTAGACTTCGATTCTTGACATACCATTTCAAAATATTCATATACCATTCAATGGGGTACATCCATCTGTAATGGATAGAAAAACATAGTTGAACCTCTCTAACTAAGTGAACCATCACGTGGAAGATTATATCAAATAATGGTGGTGGGAAGAACATATCTAATTCACATAATATTATCACAACCTCCTTATTCATGATTGGAAACTTTACGGGGTATATAAATTTAATACATATGGATTTGAAAAAGAAGTAGAGTCTGGTTAATGTATGCAATACATTTTGATGTAGAATTAAATGGAAAGCAACAAACATCAAATCTTGCATCAAAACATGAAATTCGTGTGATCTTAGTCCCTATAA
The DNA here is from genome assembly GCA_963277665.1 of Viscum album. Classification (NCBI taxonomy): domain Eukaryota; kingdom Viridiplantae; phylum Streptophyta; class Magnoliopsida; order Santalales; family Viscaceae; genus Viscum; species Viscum album. The sequence goes on along the minus strand of OY728127.1, from coordinate 74,257,010 downwards.
ATTCAATTTATTCAACAAAATAACATTCTTGATATTTTATTAATACCCCTATGTAACTTTTATAATATTAAGGAAAGGGTAGAATTTCAATTTTTTCTATCTGGATAGAGTTTAAGCTACTGGAGGAAGAAAAGTATTCCCTTTAGTATTCATTGGTGCCAACTCTTCCCTTATCCCCATGTCAATCATGTATAACCTATACTTGATGCCATCTTTAATTTTTCTAGAAACATTTAGTAACATTCCAATAACACTATCAAATACATTTTTTTATACATACATGACATCAAGAAAATTCCTGATATATAAACAATTCCAATATGAAAATTCAAAGAAAATTGTTTTCTTCATCCAACCTGATTTAGTAAGGTTTTTCGAAAACAATTTATCGAAAATAGTGTCAATATCTTTGACTTTATCAAACTATTTATCAACAATTAGATATGGTGTTATACCTTATTTGATATTCCCATCAAAATTTTTCATTCATGATTGGTATTTATCTCATTGAGGTAAAAATTTATAATGTCCTAAAAACACAGTCTTCAAGGAATGTTTCGATCTAACCGAGTGTGTTCATTTTTTAGAAATACGACAACCCAACATTCCTTTAATACTATAGCATGATAAATTTACATAATAGTGGAAGTCATTTATCATCCCATACAATATGGTCCTCTTCATTTTTATGAGAATCATACATTGTAACACCTATATCCCATATCAATTTTAGATCTCCAATCAATGGATCCAAATAGACATCAATATCATTACTAGTTTTCTTTGGTCTAGATATAAGTAGAGAAAACATAATGTATTTTTTCTTCATGTATAATAATGGTGGAAAGTTATAATTTACCAACATGATGGGCCATGTACTATGAGTACTACTCTGTACACCAAAAGGATTTATTCCATCTGTACATAACACAAGACAAAAGTTTCACGGATCATTTCCAAATTCAGGATACTTGTAATAAATTTTCTTCCACCAAGAAGAATATGATGGATGATGTAGGTTCTCATCCTTAATTCTTATATCTACATGCCATTTCAATTTTATCTTGGTTTCATGATATCTATATAGTCTTATAAACTATGGAATGATAGAAGAGTACCATACAAATTTCAAAGGACTTGATTCATTTTTCTTGTATCAATCTATGCCACACTTAGGGAATTTTATGAGTGATTCATGGTCCTTGTGAAACAATATGAAATCATTTGGACAAACATGTATTTTTCTAGAGATCATATCCCTTGAACTTAGCATTCATTTAGTATCATATGTTTGACATGGTAGTTCATTTTATCCTGGTAGCATATCATTTAGGAGACAAAGTAGTTCTGTAAAGCTGGTGTCACTCCATCCACTCCTGGATTTCAAATTATATAACTTCAATACAATCGAAAATGTTGTGTATTGATTACAACTTCTATAAAATAATATCTTAGAAAAAATATTTAACTTATCAAACAATTTTCAAAAATCATGAATGTCATATTCAATTTCTATTTTCATTTCTTCCATGCGATCTCCATCATCATTTACACTGGTATTTATATCAAATGATCCTTAAACTGCAGTATCATCCCAATCGGTGTGCACATTCATTTTTTTCCATGTTTAGTTCAAAATTTATAGCTCTGATATATTCAGTGACAAATAAAATGTTCTTACAACTCTTTCAGACTAATTTTTCTTGAATAACAATAATGTAAATATAGAAAAAGGATTTGAGAAGGGCTGTATACATGCTTTATTGTAAACTTGACGAACTCTTTAAATCCATATTCATACAATGTTGTCAAATTATTAGAGTGAATCCATTTTTGATTCATATCCATCCTATTGGGTTCATAAATTATTAATTTTTTACAATAAATGAACAAATACACATAATATATTCATTATCAATGGTGAAATTTATAGATAATTCTTATAAATAAAACCCAACATTTGATTGTTTTAAATAATTTCAATATGATTTGAAGAAAATAGGTAATTTAATTTAAGAAAATAATTAATCCACTATGCTAGGTGTTATCCTTTGAATTCATTCAAAGTTGAAAGTTATAGACAACTGTCATCCTCATCAGCTCATCTCCTGAACATTTATCATAACATTTTGTTGTTTGACACACGTCCTCTATCTCTTGTGGATACACACCTATGTTTCTTGAAATACTCTAATAATTAGTCATACATGGGAATATATTTTCTCAAATTAGTATAATAAACATAAAATATATGGGGGATGGGTCTCAAGTAACAAATTGAAATAATAACTATCAGAGAGATGAAGATGATGAGGATGACAGTTGTACTGCATTGTTTTCTCTAAAAGGGGTAATGCATCTCATTAATGAGAATTACACCATTGACACTAGTTATTAACTCATGGACTATTGAAGGTGAGATTTGGGGGGTATAAAAATTCTTGTATATGATTCAAGGGGTCTTGGTGGGGACATGTTATGATATATGAATCTTTGGGGCCACTATGAATTATATATTTATAGGATAAATACCACTTTTAATACTTTAAATATTCTAACTAAGACTAGTTCTACCTATATTAAAATGAGTCATAAAGCCTTTATTAAATCAAATAAACAATTAAAATCATAATATATGCAATTAAAAATTAATAATAAACTCAAATATGATAAAAAAGAATAATAAACTCTCATTTAATCAACTAGAAGTTATAAAAATGTATTAATAAAATGTTTTAATAATAAAGTTATTTCATATACATGGATGGTAATTAGATATTCCTAGGATTGAATCCAATACATGTAGACCTAAAATTATAAATAAATAAAAAATATTTCTAATAATTATTCCAACATATATAGAATTTGATAACCTCCATTATATTTTTTAGAAAAAGTGATGTAAAAACCTAAGGAATTATTATATTTAATATTAATGGTATATAAAATATTTGTAAAAATCTTAAAATTATAATTTAAATTAAAAATTTATAATGATGGAAAAAATAATTTTAGGAAAAGAGTATACCTAATAATGATAAAGGTTTTACAAATCTCAAAATTCTTAGTTGATAAATTGATTTAATAATTATGTATAGACAGGTTGAAAACAAGAATTATTTTCAAGAAGATGAAGAGTTGGCTTTAGAAGAAAATTTCATTTTCATGGCAATTAAAGGTTTAATGGTTATTTTGAGCATATAGTATAAAATTTTAGTCATAATAAGACAAATAATAGTAATTATAAAAGATATATAGGTTTTAAGTTAAATGGGATATGACCCACTCTTAAAAAAATAGTTTCAAAGTGGGATCAATATTTATAAGTAAAATTTTATGATGAATTTTAACCATTGAATGAAATCTATTGAACATGTGACAAATTAAATGGCTGTATGAAGGATTGTCAAATTTTTCTAAAAACATAGATGAATGTGAAGAAAGAATTTGAAATTTATTATACAAAAAAAATGCAATCTATGAGGAATTTATAATTGATTCCAATCTAAAGGATTTACATGATTTCATATTAGATATTGTTTTTTCATCTCACGTGGTAGGTAAATTGATGTAATTAATTTTTTAAAAAGTTCAAAGGGTACTTAATATTTTTGAAATGGTGGATCACTTAAGATAAATTGTTTTTATTTAAAAAATGTTGTAAATAAAAGGAAATGTTAAATAATAATATATTTTTAGATGGATTAAATTAAAACATACATATTTTTTATTAGAGGTGTGATGATGGAAATTAAGTGATATTTAAGAAGTATTAATGAGTGGGTTATCATTTAAAATATGGCAATATTTTTATAAATTTATAGAAAACTAGACAAACTATATTGTAATTTGGGGTTAGTAAAAATTTATGGTAATTGTGTTTAAAAGGGGAAATTGATTTTTGGTAGTGAAAAATTGATCATATTAAATAATGATACATTTAAATACTAACTTAAAAAGGGTGGGTTGAGATGTTTCTATGATGTCAACATAAAATTAATAGATATTTTTTACTAATTATAAGGGGGATATTTTTAATAATTAAAAAATGAATTAGATATTTAAATTAAACAACCCTTGGGATGCCCCTAATAAGGCTTTCTCTTGGATATTCTCTATTAAGTGGTTGTGGACATTTTATGCTACTAGAAATATTCCTATAGTTAACACATTCTCAATTATGGAAAATGAAACCAGGGATCCTTAATAGGACATGCTTGGATGAATAAGTCCCTTAGCCTCCATGTACTATAACTGTGACTTTAGCTCACAATTCTCCACCAGATCCATTTGATAAGGTGGAATAGAAATCAGATGAGCTCCAGAAATAAGATTAATAGAAAACCCAACACCTATCTTAGGTGAAAAAATAGACAGTTCATCAATAAAAACATCATGAAACCATTAAAATATGTGAGGAAAAATATCTCATTGTTTGTACCCATTGTCCATCATAAAGTTAGAAAGATAGGATATAATCCTTCCAAGTTTCCAATGGTCAGGTCATGCATGACCTGCCTCTAATCCCTATTCTACAATGTAAACATCTTCATCACACTTCAGATATATGAAATAAAATAATCAATGGTAACAATTGACTTTAGTGTGGTATGAAATTAATCATCACATCCCAAGGATCAGGTTTAAAAAAATCATTTCAAACATGAAGAAGTCTGATAGAAAGTTGAGACATCGAAAACCTTGAATTCTTTCGATCCTTGAATTCGTTCTACCCTTGAGTCGTTTGAGCCTTGGAATTGTTCGAACCTTGATTCAAGATTCGATTCATCGAGAAGGAGCACTAACAAAGGGTGGTTTCTGTGGAAAGCTTCTGATATCAAGACAAGTTCACAACTGATTAGGTTTTTTAAGTAGACCAAGGCACTTATATCAGTGCTTCCAAAAGAAGTGCTGATAGAGATAAAAATTTATCACCACTAATTAATTTAGCATGGATAGAGGATTCATAATTATAATTATAAATATTTTTTTGTAAATATATTTATATAATTATATATATATTTAATAAATAAATATAAATATAAATATAGTAAATATATTCTTTATCTAAATATATTTATTATAATTTTATAATTATTTAAATATATAATTATTCATTTATAATTATATAAATACTTTTTTAAATAATAATATTTATATCATTATATATATTTATATAATTATATATATATATTTAATAAATATATATAAATATAAATATAGTAAATATATTCATTATTTAAATAAATTTATTACACATTTTATAATTATTTTAATATATATAATTATTTATTTATATTCATATAAATAATTTTTTAAAAAATAATATTTATTTATTTATAATTATAAATATATAAATGTATAAATATAGTAAATAAACATTTATAAATATATTTATTTATAAATATTTTTTTATAAATATTTTTTAACATTATTGATGAATATTTAATCTTAAGTGTCTGCATGTTAAAAATTAATGAAATTTAATAATTAAAAATGAATACACTTTAACATTATTGAAAAAATAAATATGTTTTATTAATTAAATATAAATCCTTAAATAAATATGGAAATATATTTAAATAAAGATGAATACATATTAAAAATATTAAAACATAGTAGATAAATAAATATAAAATAAATAATAGAAATTGATTAAATTCCCCATAAAAAAAACAAAAAACAAAAAACAAAAAACAAAACATATTAAAAAAGAATTAATACCCAACTATAATAAAATTAAAAATAAATAAATAAAATTTTCCATGATTAAAGATAGGACATATTAAATTTATCATGTTATAATTAAATTCTAAAATGAATACTAAAATTTGAATAAATTACGTAAATATTAGGTGTATGTGTTTCTATATAAGATTTCATTAATTACATAAATATTTGTGTGTGTGAATTGTATATAAAAATTAATTAATTTCGTAAATGTGAAATCAATATAACACACATTTGATCTATGTTAAATTGAAAAATCAAATGACATTCAATTATGTCCACTACTCGATGCAATTAGTCAGTATTTTTAATTCATTTTAATTTTTAATTATAAACCATTATTCACTAAATATATGACTATTTAATGTAAATCATAAATAATTTGTATTATATAAATTATATTTATATACGTTCATATATATATACCTATATATTTAATATATACAATATATTTACATTATCAATAATTATTGAATTAATAAAATGTTTAATATTTTTATCAATTTACTTATTTTTAATTTTTATTTGTTTAATTTTCATTTTACACATATCAATATATTTAATATATACTATCTGATAGTATTTATAATGTATATATAGTATAATCAATTTATTTATTTTATCAATAATTATTTAATTAATAATTTTTTTAATAATTTTTTTATTTTATTTTATTCAGATCTTTATCAGTGATAAAAATAAAGCACTAATAAAGGGTAACCTTTATCAGTGCTAAAAATAAAGCACTGATAAAGGGATCCTTTATCAATGCTAAAAAAACACTGATAAAGGGTACCCTTTATCACTGCTTTTTTCTTGCGCTGATAAAGGCCAGTGTTGTTAAATACCTATTTTTTAGTAGTGAAATCATAACTAGGTCTCCAAATAGGATAACATAGGTTTGGAGTGAATATTGGACATAAAAGAAAAGAGTAAATAACTATATAGAGTGATAATGATTATTGATCATCAGCAAGTGAATGATCAATGGAAAGTTAAGGACCTCAAAACTATAGATCTATGATGATTTATAATACCATCGGTTTAACAGAAATATAGGTATTGGGATAAATATTTTCCAATATCCTTTTCAAAGAGGAATTCTTTTACTGTCTAAGTATATAAGGAAATATACTTACTTGATTTTATTCATTTTCATATGCACAATATCTCCCTTTGGTTGTGCCTTGCTCGATTTCCACTTCATTTTTTACTCTAAGAAATGAAGGTGAATTGGCAGATCATGAGATCGAAAAATATAATTATAGGTCATTATATCCATATTTATTATAAAAAAAATGTTAGCATAAATTATTCAATATACATAAATCCTCATATGGTGAGATAATACTTTAATCTATAAAACCTCATCCCAAGTTTAAATTAAACCATTCCATAAATGGTTAACTATATAACCCTTATAAAAGATAAATTTATAAAAAAAGGTTATTAAATTTCTCAAAAACATCTTAGCATTGATCCCCTATATATGATAAAGTTTCTCCCATTTTTCACATACCAAACATGTGAATACCTTCATCTGGTATTCTCTTAAAACATGGTAATAACCTAAATTACTGTAAATCCTTTTGTAAAATATGAATTCTTCCTTATTCCAAAGATTACTATATATATTACTTAAATACAAGAATTTTTAAACTTCATCTATGATAACATAGACCACTTTTTTATCAAATCAATAATTAGTTCCATGGTAATCAGTACTATCCAAATTGCTTTATCCATAACAATCATATCTTTATCCAAGATAAATAGAATTTTCTCAATATTAGAAACACATTAAGGGTTAACTTCCCTTAATGTAACCTTAACATTAAATCAATTTTATAGGTTATCAGTTTCATTTAACACATTCTTGAAAATACTGAAAGAAAAACTTCTACAACAATCCTTATATACTTAATGATTTATATAACATAATATTTGAATTCCAAAACATATACACTTAAATTATCTAACCTTATTCTTAAACCATTACTTAGGATTCATCATATCATTCCTTAATACTCTTTTCCTAGAATATGAAATATGAATCATGTATTAAGGTTCTTCAACCTCAATCTAATCATATTTCTTATGTTTAATGCAAACAATACGATTAGAACATCGCATAAATTTCACATGTCCTTGAAAATCTCTTTATCTTCATCATTATAACCAATACTCATGCCACCTTCTTGATTATATTCATTATATTTTCACTTAGGACATCAATTTTCATAATTCCCATACTTTCCATATTTGAATCATTCGATTTTAACCCAGTTCCTTCAAGTTACTACAATTGACTAAGACCAGAAAGCATCATGTGAGCAGTAATTATCATAGGAAAAAACCACATAATCATGAAAAATCACTAATGTGATGTGTGACAACTGGGTCCTGGTGACAGCACAGACACCCCTCCTTAACATGGCTGTCGGGTCCTGGCCTTCCAGGTACCACTGGTTTCCCCGCAGACACGTGGTCCCCACCCTGGGGCCCACCCACATGCTTGAACGAGTCAACTGACTAATAAATTCCCCACAGGCTAACACATGTCCTTTCCAATGTTCTTTGTCCTCACATGTCCTTGAAAATCTCTTTATCTTTATCAGTATAACCAATACTCATGCCACCTTCCTGATTCTATTCATTATACTTCCACTTAGGACATCAATTTTCATAATTCCCATACTTTCTATATTTGAATCATTCAATTTTAACCCAGTTCCTTCAAGTTCCTACTATTGAATAAGACCATAAAGCATCATGTGAGTAGTACTTATCATAGAATAAAACCACATAATCATGGAAAATCACTAATATAATGTGTGACAACTGGGTCCCGGTGACAACACATACACCCCACTTTAATGTAAACAATACTATTAGAACATCGCATAAATTTCACATGTCCTTGAAAATCTCTTTATCTTCATCAGTATAACCAATACTCATGCCACCTTCTTGATTCTATTCATTATATTTTCACTTAGGACATCAATTTTCATAATTCCCATACTTTCCTTATTTGAATCATTCAATTTTAACCAAGTTCCTTCAAGTTCCTACTATTGACTAAGACCAGAAAGCATCATGTGAGCAGTAATTATCATAGAAAAAACCACATAATCATGAAAAATCACTAATATAATGTGTGACAACTGGGTCCCGGTGACAACACAGACACCCCTCCTTAACATGGCTGTCGGGTCCTGGCCTTCCAGGTACCAATGGTTGCCTCGCAGAAACGTGGTCCCCACCCTAGGGCCCACCCACATGCCTGAACGGGTCAACTGACTAATGAATTAGCCACATGCCAACACATGTCCTTTCCAGTGTGCTTTTTCCTCACATGTCCTTGAAAATCTCTTTATCTTCATCAGTATAACCAATACTCACGCCACCTTCTTGATTCTATTCATTATACTTCCCCTTAGGAAATCAATTTTCATAATTCCCATACTTTCTATATTTGAATCATTCTATTTTAACCCAGTTCCTTCAAGTTTATACTATTGACTAAGACTAGAAAGCATCATGTGAGCAGTAATTATCATAGAATAAAACTACATAATCATGAAAAATCACTAATATAATGTGTGACAACTGGGTCCCGGTGACAACACATACACCCCGCCTTAACATGGCCATCGGGTCCTGGCCCTCCAGGTACCACTAGTTGCCCCGCAGACACGTGGTCCCCTCCCTGCGGCCCACCCACATGCCCGAATGGGTCATATGACTAATGACTTCCCAACATGCCAACACATGTCCTTTCTAGTATGCTTTTTCCTAACTCACAAACACCCCGAGAAACTTCCCAGAAGGTCACCCATCCTGATAACTACTCCAGGCCAAGCACGCTTAACTGTGGAGTTCTAATGAGATAGTCTCTCAAAAATGAAGGTTCACCTTGTTGACATAAGTCATATAATTTAGTCATTTAACCCTTTATCATTTGGGGGTGTTACAATCACCCTCCCTTTAGAGCACAACGTCCTCGTTTTGAGCCCTACATCTTAACCCAGGTAGTGCACCGCACTTAAGGCTGGGTACCACCTATGATACCAAATGTGACAACTGGGTCCCGGTGACAGCACATACACCCCACCTTAACATGGCCGTCGGGTCCTGGCCCACCAGGTACCACTAGTTGTCCCGCAGACACGTGGTCCGCACTCTGGGGCCCACCCACATGCCCGTGGAGTTCTAATGAGATAGGATCTCGAAAAGGAAGGTGAATCTTATTGACATAAGTCATTTAACCCTTTATCATTTGGGGGTGTTAGAATCACCCTCCCTTTAGAGCACAACGTCCTCGTTGTGAGCCCTACATCTCAACCCAGGCAGTGCACCGCACTTAAGGCTGGGTACCACCTTTGATACCAAATGTGACAACTGGGTCCCAGTGACAGCACATACACCCCGCCTTAACATGGCCGTCGGGTCCTGGCCCGCCAGGTACCACTAGTTGTCCCGCAAACACATGGTCCCCACTCTGGGGCCCACCCACATGCCCAAACAGGTCATTTGACTAATGAATTCCCCACATGCCAACACATGTCCTTTCCAGTGTGCTTTTTCCTCACTCACACACACCCTGGGAAACTTGCCAGAAGGTCACCCATACTGATCACTACTCCAGGCCAAACACACTTAACTGTGAAGTTCTAATCATATAGGCTCCCGAAATGGAAGGTGCACCTTGTTGACATAAGTCATATCATTTATTCATTTAACCCTTTATCATTTGGGGGTGTTACATGATGTCTAAATTATGACGCGTTATTTTAAATCAATGACACCTTAGGATTATCCTTAGACACATCCTTAGAAATATCCTTAGAAATATCCCTAGGGGTCTCACTAAATTTTTCTAATCCTAGTTTCCAAATTTTGAATAAACCCTTCCTTTGATACAAACTATAATGACCCAATATTAATATGCATGGATATTAAATCATTCTATATAAATATTCAGCACATTACAAAAATACATACATGAGGATCATAATTGTTTAGTGTCTTTGGAAACTTGGAAACATAATCTTCTAATTTGATTAAATATCTTCAATATATCACTTAAAGATCTTCCCCTTTATCTTGGCTACTTAAAACCTTTCCTTATAATATGGGGAAAGGAAACATTATAAATTAGTGAGCTCAGATGCCTAATAAGAGTAAAAAAGGGAGATATATAAGCATAACATGAGAATATGGGTATGAGAACATGACCTTAACATTAGAAGATCATACCCTACATATCAAAGATTATAATCAAGAGTCATGGAATAAATATTGGTAGTTTATAAGACATGGATCATAAGGGAATCAAGAGCATAATCCATGAGAGAATAAAAAATGAATAAGACATGGAATTGTGGAAAACACATAATCATATAAAATTATATGTCAAGGATACCTACGAAGACCTTAATAACATGTTAGGCTGAGGCTAATTAACTATGTAATTTCTTTGGGCATGGGATTCCATCCCATGTAACCTATTGTTCTGGTCTTGAGATTCCCTCACATGTACCCTCTTATTTTGGGCTTGGGATGCTCTCCCATGTACTCTATTATTTCAGGCCTGGGATTCCCTCTTGTTTTGGGCTTTGGATTCCCTCTTGTTTTGATCTTGGGATGACCTCCTATATACCTTATTGTTTAGGGATTTGGATTCCCTACAACATACCTTCTTTTTTCAGGCTTGGGATTCCTTCCCATGTACCCTCTTATTTTGAGCTTGGTATTCCCTCCCATGTACCCTCTTATTTCAGGCTTTGGATGCCCTTCCATGTACCCTCTTATTTCCAACATGGTATTCCCTACCATGCACCCTCTTGTTTTAGGCTTGGGATGCTCTCTTGCGTACCCTCTTATTTTGGACTTGATATGCTCTCCCATTTACCCGTTGATCTCATAAAACATTTATCATTACCCAATGAATTGGAGGGATATATAGGTCCCACCCATCAAATAATGAAATCATATATGCATGTGCCACAAGATAACAAAAAATTCATCATAACATGAACCATATAGGGGATGGGTTTCCTAAACATCATATCATAACACATTAAATGAAATGGTTATCATAAACATTTTATAATATTATTACCTATGGAAAATATATAGGTCTTATAATCTTTTCATCAAATTATAACCCATGAAAAGAAGTGGGTTTCAAAATCATATACCTCATGGAAGAGAAAAAGGTGTCATAAACATCATTCCATAAAAACATAAACCATTCAAGAAATAATATGAATGGTATTCATGTAATGTGTACCCAATAAATCTTATACTATATCAAAGTATTCTATATTATATAAACAAGTATTTTGAAAGATCACTTAGATAATTTCTTTTGGAAAATAACCTTTCTTAGAAATTCCCTTTTTTAAAACATAAAACATATTCAAAATAATTTTATTAAAAAACACTTTGAAAACATCATTGAAGATACTTTGAAAACATTTTTTCCTTAAAAACATATAAAGGAAGTTTTAAAAACATTTTAAAAACTTTTTTCTTTAAAAATAATTTGAAAACTTGTAAATAAGGTTTGAAAACATTTTGAAAACCCTTTTCTATTAAAATATATTTGAAAAATTATAAATGAAGCTTGAATTTTAGAAAACCTTTTTTTAAAAACACCTTGAGAAATCATAAAGAAATCTTGAAAACATTTTGAAAATCTTTTTCTTAGAAAACCACTTTAAAATAAATAATTTTCCATAATATTAGGAAAAAATTTTCTTTAAAAATAAACATGAAAACTTTTAAAGGAAGCTTCAATGAAATAATGGTCATGATTGTGGATAAGTCTACACATTCCAAACCTTCCTTTTTCACCTTAAAAAGTTTAGAAAAGTGAATTGACCAGAAAACAAAAAGAATATTTATTTTAATTTTTTTTAAAAAGGTAAAACATAGGAAAACATTTCCTTTAAACATAATAGTATAATAGTAGAAAAAATTGAAAACATTTTTGGAAAACATGGTTTTGAAAGAACACAGATTTTTGAATGAAAGGATAAATAAATTCAGATTTTCATAATTTTTTATTATTTATATAAAGTACAAAAGAGTGTAAAAATGGTACCATTACTTTTATTTAACATGAATAAACATTTTATAAGAAAATCCATGAGAATTAAAGATATGGATTATAATATTTCATCAATAGAATTATAATTGTAAACAATCCCGATAAATGATGACATTGCAGTAATAAACTCTTACCACTTTGGTAACATTAAATCATAATACCCATGAGTGAATAAAATTACATGAATATTATAATATTATGAAAATAAGTATATTAATGATATAACATGAAAATGGTAGTATATACACCTCATAGAAAAATATAGGTGCATAATATGACATGTGTCTCAATGAAGGAAAATTGTGATAAAAGTATTTTACTAATTTTGTAACTTTTTAACCATTAACCTCATGAAAGAGAGATCATGAAGTGTATATGTAAATAAAAATAAATTTAAATATAATTATCATATAATAAATTAATGTGTATTATATACACCACATAAAATAAATGAGTGATGAACATGACATGTGTCTCATAGATATAAAAAGTGAGATGAGAAAACCCTTACCATAAGTATTGACTTTCTTTGTACAAGTTCAAAACTCCTGTATAATATATATAAGTTTATTATACATATAATATAGAAATATATTCAAATATATAATACCATATATTATTCAATTATGACTTTATATTTTCCATTTATTAACAATTCCATGTGAATGAAATGTTTTAGGTAATAACTACTTTGTTTATCGTACGTGTTTTGACTTGTTATTCTTGATCCTCTTAATTAGATAAGGATTTAATTATTTAAATAATAAAAAAATTGATTTATATATCATATATATTCATTATATAAATGTTAATAATAATCTATAAAAAATAGATATATGAAATGGAATACACCGTTCCTGGAGAAGATATGCCGTACGTACGCATGAACGCTGTTTCCATTTTCTTATCACATTGAAAGAAAGAAAGAAAATGATATATATATATATAATCGTTAAATTAGAATTATTTTGTGTTATATATTATATATTTTTAATGAACCCATTCTTAATAAATTCTATGTAAAGTGTGAATGAATCTCATCACTTTGAGGATACGATAGTTCACATGTCCACAAACGAAGTTATCGTATTTAAAAAAAATGGAAGGCATGAAGTTATATTTTATATAATAATTCCAAAAGACTAAATACATAATAAATATAATATATATAATATAAAAATATATTTTCCATCATAATTCTCAACCTTGATAGGAGGTAAAGGAAAAAAAACAACATCGTTTTGCGATGCGGTAGTCCACTGTACACACGAAAGGTAAGTTCATTACCAATTTTATGGAAGTGTGTGTAAGTGTAGGTAGAACCATTAGAATAAAAACATATAATAATATTTAGGATAATGAGTTTATTATATAATCATGTAGTAATAATAATTTAGTTGGTGGATAATGATAATAAAATAAAAGATCTTATGGAAGGATGTTGCCTCTTCTTTGGGTAACTCCTCTTGGTTTGCACCATAGGTCTTCCTTGATTGGATTTATTACCAAAGGGAGGATTATAGGTTGAATTTAGAAATTTTTGGAGGATATTTTTATATATTTTTTTTCTGAGAAATAGGTATTTAGATATGTGAATAAGTGGGAGGGGTGAGTGTCTTTTTATAGTGGAGGAAGAGTGGCATTCTTGTAAATTTTTGAAAAGGGAATTACACCCACATTTTCCCCATGTCAAGTGGCTCCAATAATGGTCCAAATAATATCCAATTAAGTAAAGAGTATAAATATTAATATTAAATGGATTTTGGACAGGTTTCTAGGTCATTTTAGCCTTAAGTTTAAGGGTTTGTCCTTTTGTTAAGCTAATTCTTCTCTTAATCATTGTAATTAATCATAATCACTTTCACTAATCTTTTTAGTCAAAAAATAAGTTGAAATTATTAGAAATAATATATTATTCTAATTAAAAATATGTATTTAATTTTACAAAATTTAAAATACAGAATTGGTAGAAATTAATTTAAATTTAATCCTATAGATGGGAGGTAAAGCGGGTTTTTAAAGCAAAAATGTTCAAAAGTTTGAAATATTTTTATATCCAATTTTAATGTGAAATTGATTCCAATAAACTAAATTGAATTAATTTATGTAAAATTTATCTAATTATAATTTAAAACCAAATTAAAATATAATTTAACTATATAAATTAATTAGATGAAAAAGCAGTTTTGAATTAAAATTCAGTGTTTTTCACTATTCATCAAAAAATAAAACTTCTCAGAAAAATACCAAAAATTTTAAAAAATTAAATTATGATATTAAACTTTCAAAAATCAATTTTATTTTTTCAAATATTTTTTTTCAAATTGTTAAAAATAATATTTAAAATGGGTTTTCCATTAAAAGGCGGTAAAAATACCTTTTAGAAAAATACATATTTTTATTTATAAAATTGGATTTATTCTTATCTTATACCTCTAAAATATATTATATGAGTATAAAAAATATTTATTGAATATATAATATATAAATTTTATAGAAAATATTAATCAAAATTGGTTTTTTTAATTTATTAAGATAAAATTTTGTTTGTACATAGAAAAATAGTTTTCTTGGAAAAGTAATTTCTTTATTTTCAAATAGTTATTACATTCATTTATAACTTGTTGATAACCAAATGATTAATTTTACATACATGTGTAAATCATATTTTTATAATTTAGTTAATCTTATTCTTAACTTCCTTTCCAATGGCTAAGTGATAAATATAATAATATTTTAATAATAATATTAATAGTACCTTATAGTTTAGTAAAACTAGGTCTTGTGTGTGATGGAAGTTATTGAAGGAAATAGGTATTGTGTGTCCTGGGGTGTAACTGGTTCCCCATTAAGATATTACTCAGAGTGAGTGTATGTTTATATGGGTAGATATGGTGGTAGGTGTCACTTAGAACCTGAACCAACTTGTAAGACCAAAGGGGCTATGATGATGAGGATGGGATTGAAAATTCAACCAACCCTTATTATGTTTTTATATTATTTTTGACATGTTATGTAATTTCCCAGGATGCCTAAGAATCAAATTTTGAATCTAGATTTATTTTGATTTACTTGGATGCTTGAGAAGCACTTGATAAGATGGATGAGACCCTAGGATGCCCGAGATGTACGGGATCTGGTCTCACAACTTTTTTTGGGTGGATGCCTATTTTGACTAGCATCCACTGTGGTTATTTCAATGTTTGATGCCTAATTGTGGTTCATAGTATCCAAAATCAGAGTGTATGATAGCATGCATGTAGTAATGCATGAGATTCCAAGGATTCCATTTATACAATGATACCATTACAAATGCTCAGGGTTCCTGAGATTCGAATGACGATACAATTAGAACTTTGAAAATGCATAGTTCATCCAGGATTTGAATAGAAATATGAGGTTATTGGTGTGAATATAACCCTAAACATTAATTCTGGACATCTCGAGGGTGAAAATGTCATTCCTCAATCAATTCCAAGGATACCCCCCTAAGATTGGGAGAATGAACTATTAATAGATTGGTTGAGGAGTCGTGAGTTATTGGATGCCCAGGTATAGACCATGGGTTCCTTGAGGGTATTACATTTGATATCATGGGTCACCTAGGAATCAATCACACATAGACGTATAGGATTTCCTAGGGAATCCTCCTCTCAAGAATTAGAATTCCACCTGACACTAAGAATTCCTGGTACTACCTTGGGGTTTAGGCTAAGGGATTGATGATGAGGGATTCCTGGTGATGACCCAGTGTCCACTTCTCATCATGATGGAGGAATGAGAATAAGATACCTAGTTCATGGATAGAGGTTCCCATGAGGTTATTCTCATGCTTAGATATACCCTAACACTGGATAAATTAGGCATGGTTGATTGGCATCTCAGACTGGAGTATCAATGATAGTTATTGGTCTTGGACCTAGTTATATGTATATGCCCATGGGGAAGTTGTAATATATTAGTTAGCATGGACCCCATGACATTATTAGAGACATTACATAGTTATTAAAAAGTAGGTATTGTGGTTTGTTTTTATTTATTTTGTTCACTGGCTTATTTTTTTATACTGAGCAAATCACATGCACATATCATTGCATTGTTGGTATAGTATGAGACCACATTGGTGGTGCCCTACTGAGTTATGTACTCAAACCGTGATTAGGACACTATCACACTAGGGTACCTGAGAAGCATTCAATTGGTTTAATGTTTTAGTTGGGCTTAGGATTAGTATTTGTTGATCAAGCAGGATAGCTCAGATGTCCAAGAGACTAGGTTGAGGTATTTATGGAGCATCAATGTCTTTACTTTTATGTTAGAATGACCATTCGAGTTTTTATGATGGAATTAATTTTTTATATCATGTAGTTATTTAATTATGTTTCCTATATACTATGTTATATAGATATTTCATTTATGATTTAACACTTTAATATTAGGGGTATAGTCTCCCCATGAAACCTCTATAGACCCCAATGTTAGTCGGCAGCCTTGGGGAAGTGTGCCTAAGGCCACGTGGTATCCCGATCGAGTTTATGTTCATATTGATCTAGAAAAAGTCATTAAAACATGGTGTTAAAGATTCTTTCTCATTAGATATACTATTTGGGATATGGTATCTCAGAGATATAGGAATGTGTTAGAGCTTATGTTGGATACTGAGCTTGTTCATCATGAACACCTGATCTGGAAGGAATCCAGATTCCTAGGGACGAAATTGATATTATGGATTTTAAATGTTATTTTTGAAATGATTTTTACCTTATGTGATGAACATGGTGTTTCATATTTATGATTTTCTAACTATATTTTTAATCTTGGACTATTATCAAGAGACAAGTTCTGTATTTGGCTCTTGGTTCATAGAGGAAAGAGGTGTCTGTACATGTATTATACCGGGAACATAGGATACACATGAATTGTAGGGGAATTATAGTGTGTGATTTTTTTACTAACCAAGTTTAAACTATTTAAAGTGTTAGAAACTACTCCTATAATGTTTTTTATATAATTATTTGTTATCATTCTACTCAACTGAAAATACATACATATGAATTTTCTTCTATGGAAGGTCATGTGAATTCTATGGAGAGATGACCGATGGTTAAGGTGAAAATCTAGTTAATTTTTGAAGGTAATGTGTAATTAATATATTAGATTAAGATATAAATTTTATAACTTAGTGGAACACCCTTGATATTCTAAAATAAGAACACTGTGTTCGATAGCGTATGTGATATGCAACACCGAGTTTTAAGCGAACCACCATATACTATTAAAATATTATTATGTAACTATTATAACCTAGCCATTATGTTGGTGGGAATGAAAATTTTTAGTCACATTATGAAAATATGTATAAATTTTTTATATAATTTATTTATAAATAAGTACTTAATTCTCAAGAAAATCATTTTATGCTTCAAAAATACATTTTCTTCAAAAATAGTTTTTTTTACATTTTATGTTTGGGAATTATAATTATTTTATACCACTTTTAGAAATTTAATTTTATAAAAATAATATAATTTTTTAAATAATCATGTCAAAATTATCTTAGGTTGAAATTTTTATATTTTTCTGAAAAGAGTGATTTTCAATAAATAGTGAAAATACCACTTTTTGTAAAACTGTCATTTATTTTCAATAAATGAAGTAATTTAAAAGTATAATTATGAATTGAATTTTATTTTAGAGTAAAATAAGTATTATTTATTTATATTTAATCTAATTAATTACATTTGAATCATGTTTATACCATATTTTGGTATAAGTTTATTTTTAGGCTTAAAAACACATTTGTTTGAAAAGTGTTTTAAGTGTGCAATGTTCCTCCATTTTAATTAATTAAAATAAATTCCAACAAAGAAATATTTAAATGAAAATTTTAAATTATATATCTAAATATTTTAATTTAAATTCATTAAATTATTATCACTATTCATATAGTTAATATAAAATCATCATATGCTTGAAAAATGCATTTGTTGAAAAACCGTTTTTCGATACATTTAGAATGTTTATTTTTTTATTAAATTTTGAAACTTTTATTAGTTGAATTTGGTAAATTGATTACATAGTTTTAATAATAATAATTAATATTATTTAATAAGTTAAACTTAATTTTTGGTCGTAATGAATAGTAAAAATAAAAAAACCAATTACCCCAATTAAGGTTAAAATGGGTTTACCGGGGTGGGGGGGGGGGGTTAAACCTAAGGGAAAGTTTCCATATTAAACTTATAAAAATATTATTTTATGGAAATATTTTGACCTTATACATCCCAAATTTTAATCTAATTTCATTTTAAATAATTTATCTCAAGAATGAATTTATCATTTTGAATTATTTTTGGAAATTTCTAACTAGTTTCCAAGAAGATCACTTCCTCCACTTATAAAAAGGAATCTCCTACCATAACTTATTTACACATATTAAGCCACATAGATTAATAAAACCTTAAAAAAATATCTCACAAAAATCATTATTCTCATTCTAGAGGTTTTTGTCTTCCCAAAAGGCTAATCACAGGGTTCTTAATAAGAGATCCAAAGGAGGTTCTTCTAAGAAAAGGTAATTATCTTGAATAAAACATTTATTTATTACTTCTTATTTTATCTCCTTAAATTATATATTAAAAATCAAAATATAATAACCTAATTTTCTACCATATAATTATATGTTATTATGTTGATGATATAAAATTTATCCATCTCCTTCTCTATCAAATGGGAAACAGAGTCATCGCTTGTGTGTACGATGGACTACCACCTCATGAACTGATGTAATTTGTTTTTAATCACCATATCACATAGATAGTCATAATGATGAAAATAATTAATATATATTATATATATGACATGATATTAATTCTATAAGACCAATATATTATCCATTTCTTTACTCTTTCACCTATTAAGGGAATGATATTGTCGCTCATGCGTACATATGATCTACCGTCTCCATGAAATGATGCAATTCATTTTATATGTAAAAATTTCTAGAATTATTATAAAAATGTATATAATGATAAAATATGATCTTTATAATATTAATATAATTATTTATATGATGTAACTATATCCTATTTACAATAACCATAACTTCCATGATAAAACTTGCATGAGAAAACAAGGTAATTAACACCCGAAACAATGGTAGTAATGAAACATTATTAATGAATGGGTGGTAATATATTAAAAAATGATCACATATGATATTATGAATATTAATATGGTTTTTATATATATTAAAAACATGATTAAAACCATAATTCAGGAGGTTGAAGGATATTTAACTAAATAAAAGCACAAGGTACGAGATTTCATCTCAATTTCCATTTCATTGAGACAGATTTGTTATTATTCATCTATTCACTTTAAAGTGGTGTATATTCTACCCCTTTGATGTATTTAACATGAATAAATATTTATTTATGATGGTTAGTGTTTCAATTAACATCTATTTTCCCAAGGGGTTACAATTTAAAATTACTAAAGAGGTAGGAATCTGTTTTACAATCTCAATTTCTTTTGGTATTTTTTTTGAAGGAATCTCGTCATTTTTCCTTCATATGATACAATGATTTTCTTATCTATTATACATTAAATGATTTTACCTATTTTCTTCATAATTTTAATCTCTTTAGTACTTGTTTCAAGTAAATAAATTTTTAAAAGAAAAACTGATTTTATTTATATTTTAATCAAATATATTTTTCTTCCATATCCATGTTTTTTAAAATTATTTTAAAAAATTCCATTAATTTAATAAAATTATTTATTAAGGAAATTTTATGTTATATTTAATTTTAAAAATGGGTTTAAAGGAAACTTTATATTATTTTCATAAAGGTATGTTTTTGAATTTATTTACAAAAAGTTAAAAGGAATTTATTTTTAACATACACGGTGATAAAAAACTTCCCCACTTCCACAACCATTTTATAAAATTTAGATTATTATACATGTTTTCAATAATTTTACAAAGAAAAATATTTTTTGAAAAATTATTTTAATATTTCACTCCCATTCCCTTTATTCTTACAAAATACATGAATTTATCTCAAAATCTATATTACCTCTCATTGATTTTGTGGTTTATAACTTTATCTTGAGACAATCACTTTCTTGGGATCATTTTTCATTGGAAATTACATTTCAATTAAATATAAATTTTATTTGTATCATGGATATTATTATTACGTAAAACATATACTATTTTTATATACATTATTTACTTTAAAATTTATTTTATAAAATGGGTAAATATTGATAAATCCATATTATTTACTCAATACAAATATTTATTAATAATACATTCTATTTATGAATTAAATAGATCATTTGATATATGAGGAATGATTTAGAAATTAATTGATTGGTGGGTCCCATAATTATATATCCCTCTTATTCATCGATAGGTCTCATGAGACAAATCAATAATATATCATTAAATAGTTTTTTACAAATAGTTTTAAATTTTATTGGAACAAGGTTTTAACTGTATAGATATCATGATGTTTGAGATCATGATATCCAATAATAAAAATTTCCTTCATTTAGAATTCATTTAATTTTATCCATGAGATTATTTAATTGATATTATCCATGTATTAGCTTTAAGATCATGTGATTATTTATATAACATTATTTGATCATCACTCATTCTTGCCATATTATTCTTCATGCTCAAGTTATTGATTAAATGGAATGTAATTTTAGTTATTTAACTTTCCATATTGATTATTAATTATTAATTCATGATATATTCTATTGTATGTAACCCTTACAGAGCATTTGAGCTCACCCTTGTTTCTTTTCCCAAGATATGAAGAATAATTCTTTGAATGAGTTCAAGGATGTAGAATTTTTTAATTTCACTGTGTTGTATTTCATTTTTTCAAATATAATGTTAGATTCAATTATGTATCTAGTTTAAAAAGATTACTAAGATATTTGGTCCTTTGGGATGTGATCACTTGTATCTTATGACAAATTATTAAAGTAACCACTGAAACTGGGTTATGGGTGTTAGGGTCTTTACACCCCTTGTGGGTGGTTATAAAGCAAGGTTTAGTTATTTAAAGTGACAGTAAGAACTTATATAGCATTTTCTCATATATCTCGGAATGAAAATTGAATTAACCAAACCATTTTATGGTGGTTCTTTGGATTAATATCATCATAGGGAGATTCTAGTTGTATGTAAGTGCCTTTGTAAAGTGACTAGATACTCCAGGGAGCTGTCTGATGTCCCGATGCTTAGAGGGGGTGGGTGGATAAGATTTGGTTATTTAAAGTTCTAGTAATAACCTATATGTAATTTTAATGTATAGTTTATAATGAAATTATATCTAATAAAACCTCATGTTTATGGTTCTTTGTCACAAATCATTCGAGCGATGCCATTTGTATACAGATGATGACTGATGAGATCATGATTCTTGAGGGAGCAGTCTTGTGTATGGATGATCGGTGAGAATTAGTGCCCTCATAGTTAGTTTAGAATGATATTTTATTATATATATATATATATATATATATACAAGACCCTATAGTGGGCATTGGAATATATGTTTCCTTGGTCTTAGAAATGGTAACATGAGGTTTTCTGTGAGTTTTGACATTGCGAGTTATGGCTGGGCAAGGTGGGAGACCTAGTAACCCTTAGACATGACTCAAGTTTAGTGAGTCAATGATCAATTGTATGTGAAGGTAACCTATGTGAGAGGTTAAGACAAGGTTTTTAGTGATTTTAAGTTGGAATGAATAGGTACTTTCTTAATTATGAGATTGATGCATGGGAGGTACAATTGAGTTTATGTAAAAAACATGGTTGTGCCTTAGGGTTTTATAAGGATAATTCCTTAAGTGTTAGAAGGGTTGGATTTGGGGCACTTTTAGTGTCATGATTTTTAGGCTATATAATGACCATTAAGGTGGATAAACATTTTGACTTTAGTGCATTTTAGCATCTTGGTAAGAGCATTGTTGATACTCATGGATAGAAAGATGTTGGGTGGCATCTAAGAGTGTAGTTAGATCATGGATGGACACCTAGGGTGTTAGAAAGATGTTAGAAACATGTGGTATTATTATTAACCTTAGTATTTTAGGGATATCCGACTTTATGGATGAGAGAATTGTGAGTGCTCTTGATTAAATGATTGATATTCTGTGGAGCATGACCATCCTAGTTATAATGGTGTACCACTCTTGGTAGTGTGAGTCGGGTTTATGAACAGGTTGCATGATAATTTCCCCCATTAAGTTTTTATGAGACCTAAATAGCAAGTGAATGCCACATAGGCGTAGTGGATTGGGTGGTACGGGATCATACACATGTTACATTGGAATGTACTTGACCTTGTTCATGTTGGATACATACGCCGTTGTCGAGTGATGAATTAGTGAGTGGCCATTTTGGGATGAGGATCGATGAGTTTTAAAGGCTTTCTTAGGGACCTATTAGTTTATGTCTTATGGTGGAAATTGAGGTATCACTATGGAGAGAGGTGACACCTTGACAAGATCAGGTATGGTACTACAAATGATTTGAGTTATACCTAGATGAATGCATTAAAGATTTATGTAGTTCTTGTGCATGGCTTGGGAAGAGTGGCACACATGTTTTACAATAGATGAACCTAAGGTGGTTGGACTAATGGTGTGCTATATTTAGGGCCATATGTAAGGGAGGTGGACCATTGGTCATTGAAGGTAGTGATCCTCATTATGAGATGAATTTGATGGATTCCATGTATAATGTTCCCATGGGATAGGAATGGGTGATAAATCATGTTTTGAAGTGGTGCATAAATATGGGAAGTTTGGCCATGATGAGCCATGATGTTTGGTTATGGATGGGGTATGGGCAGTGATGATTGGGAAATTTGTTTAAAAAAAAAACAAGGATGATCCTATGGTGGGGATACTTGTATCGGTCATGAGTGGCACGAACCCATGTGGGTAGGGTCATGAATGTATGGGTCTGACTGTTAGACATACACTTCATCACTGGGATTCTGGTGAGTAAATGGGTATGATTTATCTTTATTGCTAAATGAATATTAGGTGTAACATTGGTTGTGATTTTGGATAGATTTTGACCATTGTCATCGGGCTTATGATGAAATATAGATGTCTGAGGGTGCTTCAGATCAAGAGTATGTTGGTTCTCATGGTATAACACAATTAAAGATTTAATTGGTTAGGGATATAATTGTTTAATTACACCAATAGTTGGACTCATATTTTTTGGAACATGATTCAATGATCATAAGATTCTTTTAAGACTAATGGCATCATGATCGGGAAATTTGGATAGCGCATTGATAGTAGAAACAGAACATTTTATAGAAAAGTCATCCAGAGGAGGTTTGACCTATGATCTTGAATTTATTTTGATATGATGCATTAGAAACCATGTCGGGTGAATCATTTTGGATACAATGAGTATGTTTTTAAAGTTAACTAAGGTTTTTTTGAGGAAAATACTTCATGTTCGTGTTGTGTTTAGATGGTGGTGGCACATCCATTTTGGTAAAATATTTAGAAACAAGAACAATTATTGGATTATGAATGGTGTTATCATGTGTTTTTAGGTGCAGTAAGTTATAAACTATTCTAGGTGTATCATTAGAACATAGAGTTCTTGTTTTGACATAAAATTCCACCAGTGGGGGGGGGTACCATGGCTTGAAATTGTCCTTTTTTAGATATGTTATATGGTAGAGAGAACCATAGGATGAATGAATAGTTGGGAAAGGACACCTCAGGTGTAATGGGACATACATGCATCAAGTAAGTGTCATATCTAAGTTTTGGTAATGAAAATGAGTGTTAGATCAGTTTTTGTGAATTGAGAAACATTGTTTTGGGGTGGTACTCCAGATGACCACCAGGATGAGACCATTAGAATATGAATTAAAAACTAAAATGGGTCAAGTGATGCAGTTATATGACCACCAATAATTCTTGTGGATGATAAGTGTTATGGTAGAGAGTTTTTATATTCCATGTGTATGTGTAGGTTTGAATTTTAATTGGAATTTGAGTTTTGAATTAGTGGAGGGATCAAATTTTGGATAAAAGTTTGAAATTATATTCTTAGTGTTGGAACCCCTAAAAGGAGGTATGTTGGACATGTAATAGAGGTTGTGTGGTACCCAAGACTAGTGAAATGGATTTAGAAGTAATTTGGGCTAGAAGGGATACAATATGCAGTGACCAACTGGTTGGTACCAGCCCACTGGCTAGCTGGTGGGGTGGGTAGTGGCCTGCGTACAATTATATGTGCCACAAAATTACTGGTGGTTTATTTTGGGGAAAATTTACTATTTTGGACACTTGTGTTTTTTATGGGGTATCCACATTTCCCCTCTTGTTTCTCTAATGCGGCTCGGGTGTCTCTCCCATTTTATTTCCCCTTTCTCCACTTGGTTGGGGTGAGGTTCTTTGGAAATTTCTTTGGAAGATAAAGGTATGAACTCCATCCCCTTCTTCTGTGTATCTCCTTCCATATCTCATGGGGATTCAGTGTGGTTATAATTTAGGTAATCTATGTATATTTCACTGAACGATAGTGAAATCACCCATTTTTGATGGGTCTTTCATGTAACCTAGCTAGAGGACATCCCGTGGTGGTGTTTACCTATTGTGATTCATCATTTTAGAGAAGGTATGTTGTCTCAATAATTTATTTAAGGATTTACTTAAAGTTAAATTAAAATATTTTTTTTAATTGATTCCATGTGTCATGGATTTTTCCTAGAAAGACGTGAGGGGAATGTCGTAGGTCATTGGCATGCACTTAGTTGCAGTTCTAGTGAGACGAGGAGACCTATGATATTTTTTTTGCAATTATTACCTTTTTAAATTAAAATTTTAAATTAAAATTTAATGTCATAATAGATCTTTTGAGGTTTCTTGGCTTGATTTAGGTTCTTGGTGCAACGTCCCCCAATATGGAACTATCTCATGTGGCCATAAAGGGTTGGTCACGTGACCTCAAACACGCCTCCCTGTAGGCCAGAGGCTGTCGACTAGTAGTGGGGGTGTGAATAATATAGTAGGGTGACTATACCCCATGGAATGAAGTTTCACAGTAGAAGAAACAATTTATAATAAAACAGAAATAATCAAAGTAAAATAATGTGGAAGACAACAATAAAATCCAACCAAATAATCCAGTAAATAATAAGGGATAATGTAATTATGTGTTGGAATGTAATTAAATTTTATGCTAGAAAAATACAAGAAAAAGACTATTAGACTCAAATAAAATACTCAAAGTCCCAGGTCCCGAGCCGTACATTGGTTCCATCTCCAAACAATAGTCCAATAAAAAACCAGAAATCAACAACAAGGTCCCTTGCCTTTATCCAAACCTACATCCACAAAACTTTCTCAGGTTCCAAATGGAAGCTCTAATAGGGTGTGAGTATAACTCAGTAGGTTAACACCACCATGTCTAAATAAAGCTAGTCTCATAATAAGTGTATGCAATAAAGTGATAAACATGTGTATTAATTAATTCAACAATTAATAAAATACAACAACAAACTACTTTGGCTCTATGCCAGAATATATTTAAGCATGTCTTAAAACCATGCCATGCACAATCATATAACCAAGTTAAAATAACCTACTTCAGTGCCATGCTGGAATATCTCTGATATGTCTTATGACCATGCCAAGAACAAACATATAACCAAGGTAAAATAAAATGCTTCGGTACTATGACAAAATATCTTTGTGAATGTCTAAAAACCATGCCAAGCACAACCATATAACCATGGTATAGTCACAAAAAACATTTCAGGTCAAAACCCTATAAGCATTACAACATTTGCAGGTTATTGACCTATAAGAATTACAATATGGGACTGGGCATATCCCAATCTCTATAAGCATTATAGCATGGACTAGGATGATCCTGTTCACTATCAACATTACATCATATACACGTGCAAGTGACTAGGCCTAAACTATTATATAAGCATCTCATTTTCGAACACATTCCCTATTATATAACATGGATATCATAATATTACATCACAATTATCAATGGTTAATTATGTGAATTAAAATTATTCTTTCATATGACACTTTTTAATTCAATTCAAAATTGTTTAACAATTATATCAATAATCAATAAGCCCCAATTTAGGGATTCTATAACAAGAAATCACCCTAGGTCACATGTCATGCTAATCACACATTAATCCATTATCTAACTAAAAATACTTTGAAAAAAGGGCTTCAATGAATAACCTAATTAAATTATTTAATTGATTCATATGCACACAATGATGGAGAAATCACAGTATTTAATAAACTTAGAAATTATCAAACCATAGGGTTAAGATTTAGAACCCCTACCTTTAACCTATGATCCAAAAACACTTCCAACAACCAAATCTCATGAGGAAAGAGGTGAAAATGATTGAAAATAGGTTACTAGATCAAAACCGTTCAATCTCAACACCAACAATGAAATCAGTCAAAGGATTTCACTGCTATAGTTAGAGAACCAAAGGGAAGAAGGAAGAAACCTAAACAAAGGAACCTACTAGGGATCTAAGACATAAAAGATGTCTATAAGGGAATTTGGAAATCCAAAATTGCATGGAAAATTCCCTTGGGTCAAGAGGAGAGGAGTTACAACCAAAAAAAATGAAAATTCAACCACACTACATGTTTAAAACTACAAGTTAGGAATTTACATGGTTTGTAATTTAGTTATTCCATGACCCGTCCCCCGGGGTCCATGCCATGACATACCCCTAGCCTGCCTCCTGAAGGCCAGGGGTTGGAGACTAGTGCTGAAGGCGTCAGCCTGCAAGTGGGAGGCATTTTCCTGAGTACCTGTATGCACACACACGCCCAACCACATCCCATAAACTGAAAGGGGAAAACATTTATACTAAAACAAGTGCTGAGTACAAGTAAAATTGAAAACAAGTGGGCCATAATAAAAACCCAACAAAAAGAACTGAAAACATCAAAGTACAAAGGGACTTGGGTATCCATATGCTGAAAACACCACTTGATAGTAAGAGTAGTGTAGCTACTGAAAGCCTAAGTAGTACATCCTATCCGCCTAATCCTATTGGGCCCCATTTTCTCCTAGGCCACCAAGTCCTCCGTTGAAATGTCTGTTGTCTTCACAAGACACAACACATGCAGGCGAATCCCATGCAGGGGTGAGTAACACATTACTCAGTAGGGGAACCCAGTCCACTAAGGAGAAATGCCACAAAGAAACCACAATGAAAAGCCATTAGGTAAATCCAAAAAGTAGGGACAACTCAAAACAAGTATATTATAGAGCAGTAAAGGTTCATCAGTTATAGTGAATAACATTTTGTACTATTGAGGGACTCATCCCTGAGGATTCACTGAAGTCTGTCGGGACACTGAGGTGCACACCATTACTGCTCTTATGCCGAGCCACTGAGGTCCACACGGCTATGCTAGGCCACTGAGGTCCACACGACTACTGGTCTACCGGGCCACTGAGTTCCACATGGCTACTCATCTGCCGAGCCACTGAGGTCCACATGGTTGCTGCTCGTCTGCGTGCTTGGTCCCGGGAGAACTATTTACCTAAGTTATACTTTGAAAATAAACTTCTTTGTAAGTATCCTTAGAGAATAACAAAAGATCCGACTCGTCAAAAGGGTCCCAACACTATAAACTTCTCGTCAATCGGACACCCGATTTGCAAGTTATTAATGTTTTAGTAAACAGGGGCTGGTTGCATCTTGGCCCGGTTCGACATTGTCGAACCGACCCGGTTAGACCGAACCGACCAACTCGAATCGGGGGGTCCCACATACCCCAATTTAATTCGACTGACTTGACCTGGCCCGGTTAAGGTCTGGGTCAGTCCGGTCTGGCTTGGCCAGTGGGCCAGGCCCAACGGGCCTCACTGGACTCAGCCCGGTTTGGCTGAGAGTCCAGCCTACTGGGTCTCCCGGTGACCCAATATCATTCATCCTGGCCTGTCGGTGCGGGTCGGGCCCGCTGGTGTGGGGTCTGGCCCACTAGGCGGGGGGGTCCGGCCCACTAGGCACGGGCCCGGTCCACTGGGCGCGGGTCCGGCCCACCTCCGTCCCGGTCTTCCAAAGGAGGAACGGTCCTATCCAGTTCGACCGGGATGCGATTGAGAGCCGCATCTGACACCTCCTTCCCCGCGGGTCATCCACAGGGCTGTTCCCCAACCATGGTCGGTTGAATACGGCTCCTCATCATGCGACATGGCACAACACCGCGTTAGCTCGTTGCCGACTCAGAGGCCGATAACCCCTCCTGCTGTGCCGCAACCAAATGCCACAACCTCATCCATGTGGGACAGCCACTGACACGACTGTCTGGGTCACCGTGGTGCACCACCATGGTGCGCCGCCCTCCGATGCCAGTGGCACCTCCGACACACCAACAGGGTCTTCGGTAGACCACCTGATGCGCTCCAGTTGTCCATTCTCTGTGCCGCATGCGCCTACGGCCTTTAGGGAATATCACCTTCCTCCTGCGATGGCCTCAATTCCTCCTTGCCGACCACTCTAAAATTCATCTACAAATAACTCACAAGCGGAGGGTCTCGGGCCTTGTTCATGTCAAACCACACCCTCCGCATTGGAGGTTTAAATTAGGGGAGGCTCAAGATTACAATTCTATAAACAAAAGAATAATTCAATCCCGAATAGAGAAAATCCCAAGAACGACACCCTCTCACAAGAAAGCATGACTTGTGGATTAACCTGTTCATGGGTTAATCCATGTTCGTCATTTAGAATAATAATGGAGAAATCTCATAAAACCAAAATCAAACCCTACCTAATTTATCCTTGTTTCCATAATGCTTCGTTCTCTTGGGTCCAAGAGGTTGATGGAGTTCATCATTCTTTAAGGTACGTCGAAGTCGATGAGGTCCCACTGGTGTTCGTCATTCTTTGTTGGGGAGGAAATATATTGGAGGTTCATTAGAGAATCCTTACATTTTAATACTCTTTCCACCAACGCGTCAACTATTAAAAAGAAAACATGTCGCAATGTTTCTGTTACGCTGCGCCGTTGCATTGTTACAGTATTTCATTTATGAAATAGTGTCGCTGTTACACGTCATTAAAGTGTCGTTACATTGCATGTTAATGAGCCATTAATGAGATCCATTAATGCACCTCGTCACTACACAACAACCTCATCGTTTCACCGCTCGTTGGTGAGAAAAGAAATAAAATAACCTTTTAAGTTATTTTATTATTTTTCTCAAAAAGTCCAAAAATTAACTTTTCCGTTCGGCCCTTTCCGACCAAAGTTAAGTACTTTCTAGGTAAATCCCAGAATTCTAAGTTCAACGGTGCCCTCAAATTTTCGATCCGAGCACCAGTTCAAAAGTTAGAAAAACCCGCTCACACGTTCACTGAACATATCTTTAAAAAGGTTCAAAATTCCATTCTGGGATCACCGGGCCTTGGAATCACATGCCGTTAGAGCGTGTAGTCTCAAAATAATTCCATATAATTAAAAAAAATTACACGGAAATTATGAGACATTACATTCTCCCCAACATTGGGATTTACGTCCCCAAAAGCCAAAACAATGGATAATCAAACAAATGAGGGTACTGAGCATGAATCTGAGCCTCCCGCTCCCATATGCTCTCCTAGAGATTCTTGTGCTACTACCAAACGTGCATCAGAGAAATCGACAATCCATGTAGAACCATATCCTGTTGATCCTCTATCTCTATTGGGAGCTCATGAAATGTCACCCCATCATCAACATCCAGATCACCCCAGTCAATGATGTGCAATGGATCATGCACGCATCTCCTCGGTTGTGACACATGGAAAACATCGCGCACCTAGTGCATTTGTGGGGGAAGATCTAGGCGGTACGCCACCTCACCAACTCTGGTCAGGATATGAAAAGGTTCGATGAACCTTGGAGATAACTTTATGCCCTATCCAAATCTCCATAATCCTCTTTGGGGTGTGACCCAAAGGAATACATGGTCTCCCTCCTCGATCTCCAAGGGTCTCTGTCTCCTATTGGAATAAGACTTATATCTACTTTGTACAGTCCTCATCCACTCCTGGATGACTTGCATCTTCTCAGTGGTAGCCCATACCAACTTTGGACGCATGAGTGCTGACTGATACACGCTTGTCGTGAGGTGTGGGAAAAACAATTAAATCCCCCTAAGGGTGTAGTATGAATGGTAACCGGAATTTTGTTCTCTAAGGAGCAGTGTTTTAATCTTGGTGTCACTTAAAAAATAAAAAGTTTGAATGATTTAAGAAAGTAAGAGGTTTTCTTAAAAAGGTTTGTGAATTTAAAATGAGAAAGAAGTGATTGGATTTAGGTTGGGTTTTCTCATTTGTGATGTCATCATAGTTTTTAAGAAAATACGAATCCTTTTTTTTAGAAAAAATAATTAAATGAATTAAAAAACAATTCTTTCTTCATTTCACCTTTGATTTAATTATTTATAAAAGTGAATAAATATTAAGGGACTAATATTAATTACTTAGGAAAGACCAAATCTGGTATTTATTTTCATAAATAATTAAATTAATCTATCTTAATTTATCCATGTGATTTAGCAATCACCAAATCACTCCCTTAGTTGATTTTATTCATAGATTAACCAATCAGTGTAAAAATGAATAGATCAAGCAAGGGTAGAATAATATTTAAATCAAAGAAATTTAATATTTAAGAATAAATAAAAATACAATATTATTTAATTTAAATTCAAAAATAAATTAAATTGAAAATAATTCATTTAAAATAAAATAATTCCTTTGAATAGAACTTCAGAAACTCAAACATCACAAAATGGGGCCCCCTTCCCTTCACCCAATCACAAAGGATTCTACCCCTCCATTGTAATGCCCCGACCCCAGTTACCCAGAGTCGGTGCATTATTGCGTACCATTGGCATGATCACAAAAGATCAAGTCTCTAAAGACCGATTAGTTTAGTAACCTTGGAAACACAAGATACATTCATAAATGTTACATTACATCATAAAGTGAAAAACTACAATAACATAGTCTCCATTTTCCACACTCATATCCCCTTCAGACTATCCCTGCAGGTCAAACCTAAAATAGTTCTTCACATCCTGGAAAAATTAAAACATTGAAAGGGGTGAGCTCAGATGCTCAGTAAGGATAAAAATATAGAGGAAGATTTCATAAATAAACATAAACATTTAAGGCAATGTATAACTAAAACAAAAGCCTTTTAAACTTGACCATCAACAAAATATGGCAAAAGTAAAATGAGATAATTCCATTTACTTATTCACATGGATATTCTAATGGTCGAATAATCACATGCAATATCAATAACCACTTTCATAATGATGGAATGCATAATTCCAGACTATCATAACCACATAGCCAAGGCCTCGTTCCAAGACCACAAATAAGATTTTGTCAAGGCCTCGTGCCAAGACAGTAGTTTGTCTCTTGAGACCTGCCGATGCATCTAGGAGTTATAGCGGGCTCCACCCGTCACTTATTAAGTCTAATGCATTCCTCATATGAACATGTTTAAACATATTATAAACCATAACATAATTGTACCACATAAAACATGCATAAAGGAAACATAAGATCTCCACACTTAAATCACAAGATATCAATACAACACATTGATATAATTAAAACATTATCAAAACCATTTTCAATACCAAAATAAAAGAATAGTAAAACATGGAATT
Organism: Viscum album; assembly: GCA_963277665.1. Classification (NCBI taxonomy): domain Eukaryota; kingdom Viridiplantae; phylum Streptophyta; class Magnoliopsida; order Santalales; family Viscaceae; genus Viscum; species Viscum album. Next base: position 74,224,416 of record OY728127.1, on the reverse strand, counting down.
TATTTTTCTTTTAAAAAAAGTTATGGCTTGTAGAGGATGCCGAAACTAAAATAGTGCTCACGGAGGCGGAGAAGTCGTTTTCTCCACATACGTACGACAAGAAAAACATTCCCTTTTATAGTTTAGTAAAACACTTCGTATAAAAATATTCCTTTTGAATAAAAGTAAAAGTCAAAGGGTTTTATACACCATATAAAAGAAAGTTGTGTATAAAACCAAATATGCCTCAATGAAAGGAGATTGAGAAGAAGTCCCTTAAAAAGATTATTTTTTAAATAAAATAGATCTATTATGTGTATTCACTATAATTACACATAAAGAAAGTACAAATACAAGATAGGACATAATAATTTCATGACATAATTTGAAAGTAAGAGATTAACCCAAAGAATGGAAGTTGGGTTAAGAAGTTCCCATACCTTGTGTCTGACTTGACTCGACCATTCTTTAACCTCCTGAATAATAAACTAGAGTTAATCTCTACTTTCTTAAGATCCTTTTTCAAGTTCATTATTCCTTTTATATCACTTATTACCATGTTATGAACACTATGTAATTATTTAAGTTAATAACGGTCGTTTTGTCGATATTTGGTACTTGAGTCAACAATAAACTTCTTATAATTACAAGTTGTTTATGTGGTAGAATATCCATTATCTCCAGAATTATATTCATGATTTAGATATCATATATATCGTATATATCCATTATATACATTCATTTATAATATTACATAACATTTAGAGGTAAGAAATGAAATGCACCGTTCATGGAGATGGTAAGCCGTACGTACGCATGAACGCTACTTTCATTTATATTTAATATTTAATGGAATGAAATTATAATTATATAAAGGTATACTATAATTCCAGTATAATATCATTTATAATATCATTTAATCCATCCTTTATACATCCCACATATGGCATTAACGATTCAAATCACTTTGAGGGGGCGGTAGTCCGCACTTCCTAAAATGAAAATATCACGTTTAACCACAATGGAAACCATAAAGGTATGCCATAAATGAAAAATACAGAAGATTAAAGAAAACATAAACATATTATATATCATATATAAATATAGTGACATCATAATGGACACCTTTGAAGGTGTTATATGAGTGTTGAACAATCATCGTTTCGTGAGGCAGAAATTCGCCATCCACAGAAACAGTATGTTATTTAACCATTAGATGTAGGTTTGTGTAAGTGTAGCTCTAATAACTCTTATAAAAACATCCTAGTATATTGAAGATACTGGTTTTGTTACAAAATAAAGGAATAAAAAGAGTTTAAGGGGTTTGAGAAGCAAAATAAAACAAAATAACATAAGAGAAGACATTACCTTAAAATGGGTAACTCTTTTTGATTTGAGCTCAAAGGCTTCTTGGGAAGACTTATGCCCAAAGTGAGGCTTCTAGGAGTAATATAGGAAAGTAGAGAGACAAAATGGGCAGGGTTTGGCCGAGCCAAAGGCTTGAGAGGTGTGGGTAAGTTGGTAGTGGTGGGGGCCTTTTATAAGGGGAGAGGAGGGGCACTCTTGGAAAGTCATGAAATGTTACTTTATTATATAATGAGTTTCGGATTTTAAAGGTCCCACACTTATATATTTAGAGTATAAGGTGATAAGGGTTAGAAATATACTCATCCAATAGGTTTTTGACAAGTGTAAGCCTTATATTTTACATTATATTTTCATTTTATTTAAATCGTTAATTAATGAGGTAATGGCTGCATCATCATGGTGTCATAAATAATTTAATTTATTTAATGTCTAAAAATTATAAAAAAACTATCATGATGTAGAAAATATTTTTAGCTTTCTAATTAATAATTATAGTAAAAAATATGACATGTATAACCCCATTTAAAAATTGTTTTAGTAAAACAACTCATGTTTGTGACATTTTTATTTTAACATTAATTAAAAAGTTTTTAATGTTATTTTCCTACCAAAGTGGCTCCATGGGGTCCCCAAGTTGACCCATGTATTTTCTTGGTCGGCCATGACTCATAAAATAGGGGTAGGACAAGTGTAAAGGTATTTTCATATTTTTATAATATCATTTTTACCTTAAATTTCACTAATTACCTTTAATCGCGATTAATTAAACTTAAAAGTTACTATTCAACAAAAAATTATTTTAATCCCATTGAACCACATTTTACTTCCTAATGACAACCATGTATGTCGGATTTTTGAAAATCAAATCACAGAAGTGGTAATGTTTCATTTAAACGAAAAATCAATTTTTTAACTACCACTTAGTGGTTTCACTATTCATCAAAAATTGAAGTTTTTCAGAACAATGCCAAAATTTCACCCTAATCTATAAATGATATTCCAAATTCAAAAATGATGTCTATTTTATAAAATTCCAAACATATAAGCTTCATTAATTAATTTTATAATTAATTCCCACTGTCACAACAAATAGCGTGTTTTTAAGAAACAATATATATCAAAAGATTGACAATTATTCATGTCTAATTTCAATGTTAAATTAATTATAATGACTACCATTGGATAAAATGGTAAAAATATATTCTAATTATACTTTAAAACCACTAAATAGTATAATTTATCACTATAAATTATTTTGATTAAAAAAGTTGTTTTAAGTATTTTTCACTATTCATAAAAAATTGGAAGTTCTCAGAAAATTACAAAAAATTCAACTTAGGATAATTTTGATATTACGAATACAAAAATGAAGTCCATTTTGAAATATAAAATTTCTATAATTTCAAAAAGTGGGTATTACTATTCATAACGACTACTTTGATTAGTCGCAGTGTGTTAGAACTCGAACTTGCGTACAATGCAAGCTATTGTATTATTGAAAGAGAAGCGTATCGTGAAATCTTGGGGTGTTACATTCTCCCCTCCTTCAAAAAATTGCATCCTCGCAATTTGAAATTTTTGTTTGAAAATAAAAGGTTGAAAATAGAAAATACCTTTGTGGAAAACCCACATCGGAAATAAGGTTAATAAAATTTAGCCTTAATAAGAGGGAAAGGGAAATGAAAAAGTCGCCACCAAATTATGATCTCAATAAGGAGAACATTGGTGGAAATTAGAGACATATAATTGGAGAAAAAACGTAAATATTTGTAGGGAGTTATTGGGGTTATCAATCACAAAAAAGTGTAAAATTGAGGGCCTCAAAGCCTTCAATCTATGTTGATTTAAAATATTATCAGTTCAAAAAGACATAAGGTATTAGGATAACATATTTTTTGTTTTAATATCCCTTTACTAAAGTTTAAGAATTAATTTATTCATAGAATAAGAGATAGGTATATATATATTTATTCTTGACAAGTAGAGTTTCAACCTTCAACTAATTTCTACCACAAACTCATCTTTTACTCAAAAAGATAATAAAACTCAAAAATATTATATTTATCCTAATCGTAAAAGGTTTAAAATATTAACACATACCATTTTGATTAAGAAAACTATTTTTTAATAACCAGGGACTTCCTGTAGGCTAGTGGTAGGTAATAAAGGCCTGTCGCACTATGGTTGTGGGTTCGATTCCTGCAACTTTGTCCGACGCGACGGGTTATCCCCCAACCTGCAGGTTGTCCTTTTCCTAAAACTATAGTATTATAATATTCCAAAAATAATCTTCAGAAATGTTTCAACCTTAAACAATACAATCTAAAGTTCAACTTAATCCATTCTAACCTTTATAGTTATCCAAAATACATCTGTCCAGACTTTCTCTAAAAGGTCTCTAAATTCCAAAATCAATTGTAACATCAGATTCCCCAAATAAAGTAAAGTTTCTCTTATTATCACATACTAAAAATATGATTACCTTCATCATATTAACACCTTAATGAAAACAAAAAGTACTGTAGTACAATCCTTTTATATATCACATTATTCTTATAACCATAATATAATCCTTGAGTCCAAAAGCACCAAAACATTAATTATTCCACTTCAACTGTAGTAACAGCATAAGATTGTCCTTGATCCCTTGGCCTTTTCTGAGGTAAGTTTCCTTGACGCTTAGGACATTTATTTTCATAATGCCCAAACATTGATAGCCTCTTTCTTTCCCTTGCAATCACGAGCCTGGTGACATTTTTCTCCACATTTATAACAAACTCCCATTCCTTTAAGGCAAGTACCAGGGTGATTCTTCCCACAATTTTCGCATAATGGAAAATCCTTATTTCCCTTTTTACCTTTATCTGTCTCTTGTTCCACCTTTCTCTTCTTCTCTTGCTTTACTTTATTATCATAAGATTTGGAGAATTCCTTTTCTGTCTTGATAGCACATGAGACTATATCTTCGTATGTTGAGAAATATTGTGATACTAATGCTCGACAAAGAAAAGGTTTTAACCCATAAAAGAAACGATCGATCTTACTTCTTGGGTTATGTATATAATCCGCAGCATGCCTCGCTAACCTTGTAAAATTAGCCTCATACTTTGTGACATTCTCATCCTCCTTCTTCCTCAGACTCAGAAATTGTCTTTCCATATCTGATCGATGGTCGCGAGGATAGTATTTTTCTGGGAAAAGATCTTTGAACTCCCTCTATTCCATACTTGATACTTCTTCATCTTCCTTTGTGTTTTGAATCAGCGACCACCATTGATAGACATCTCCAGTGAGGCGGTAGACTGCCATGACAACCTTCTCCCTTTCGCTACTCCCCAAGGCATGGAATATTTTCTCTAAGGAGTTTATCCATTGCTCAGCTACTAATGGATTTCTACCCCCATTAAATGTTGGCGGTTGTTGCCTCATGAAGCGGTCTAACATTGATCCTCCACGTTTCGGATCATGGTGCTCCATATGAGTAAGGTTACTATTCATAACCTGAGTGAGTTGTCCCAGTATGGTGATAAGTTGATCAGCACCAGTTGTATCTCTAGATCCACAATAATTATCTTGAGCAGGAGGGCAATCCCTACACAGAGTGCGTGCATTGATACGGTTTTCATTCCTTCCACTAGGTTCCATTTCTAAACAATGTCATAAACTAGATTATTTTATGAATCAAAATACATAATTTCATACTTGTAAAATACTTAACATAAGTTGAACTATTTATGGATATAATCCATAATCATAAAAAGAAATGTTTTCTTTGAGGAAGTATATACTCATAAACCCTTCATAATGGTTTGTAAAGAAAATGAGAATTATCCTAAGCATATCCCCCAGGAGTATCGCAACCAAGAGTACAACAAGGCCCATTGTCGTGCACCAGTTCCCGTTCGAGTCTAGCTCAAAGCGGTGTTTTCGGGTTTTACCCCTAGTTACATCTATGCCAGAGCTGCCTCTACCTGCTCGTATCCAGACAGGGATGTATTGATCGAACAAACCACAAAATCTCTACAACAACAAAATTCTAGGAAGTTCTTCTATACTAATCCTCAAAGTATATCTTATGGATATGCGCTCTAATCAGAGTTTATCTAAATCTAGCTTCCAAGGTTAGTACTAAACTGCCTCTGATACCAACTGTAACGCCCCGACCCCAGTTACCCAGAGTCGGTGCATTATTGCGTAACATTGGCATGATCACAAAAGATCAAGTCTCAAAAGACCGATTAGTTTAGTAGCCTTGGAAACACTAGATACATTCATAAATGTTACATTACATCATAAAGTGAAAAACTACAATAACATAGTCTCCATTTTCCACACTCATATCCCCTTCAGACTATCCTTGCAGGTCATACCTAAAATACTTCTTCACATCCTGGAAAAATTAAAACATTGAAAGGGGTGAGCTCAGATGCTCAGTAAGGATAAAAATATAGCGGAAGATTTCATAAATAAACATAAATATTTAAGGAAATGTATAACTAAAAAAAGCCTTTTAAACTTTAACATCAACAAAATATGGAAAAAGTAAAATGAGATAATTCCATTTACTTATTCACATGGATATTATACTGGTCGAATAATCACATGAAATATCAATAACCACTTTCATAATGATGGAATACGTAATGCCAGACTATCATAACCACGTAGCCAAGGCCTCGTGCCAAGACACTATTTTGTCTCATGAGACCGTACGATGCATCAAGGAGCTATAGCGGGCTCCACCCGTCACTTATTAAGTCCAATGCATTCCTCATATGAACAGGTTTGAACATATCATAAACCATAACATAATTGTATCACATAAAACATGCATAAAGGAAACATATGATTTCCACACTTCAATCACAAGATATCAATACAACACATTGATATAATAAAAACTTTATCAAAACCATTTTCAATACCAAAATAAAAGAAAAGTAAAACATGGTATTTATTTTTCTTTTAAAAAAAGTTATGGCTTGTAGAGGAAACCGAAACTCAAATAGTGCTCACGGAGGCGGAGAAGTCGTTGTCACCGCATACGTATGACAAGAAAAACATTCCCTTTTGTCATTTAGTAAAACGCTTCGTATAAAAATATTCCTTTTGAATAAAAGTAAAAGTCAAAGGGGTTTATACACTGTATAAAAGAAAGTTGTGTATAAAACCAAATATGCCTCAATGAAAGGAGATTGAGACAAAGTCCCTTAAAAAGATAATTTTTTAAATAAAATAGATCTGTTATGTGTATTCACTATAAGTACACATAAAGAAAGTACAAATACAAGATATGAAATATTAATTTCATGACATAATTTGAAATTAAGAGATTAACCCAAAGAATGGAAGTTGGGTTAAGAAGTTCCCTTACCTTGTGTCCAACTTGACTCGACCGTTCTTTAACCTCCTGAATAATAAACTAGAGTTAATATCTACTTTCTTAAGATCCTTTTTCAAGTTAATTATTACTTTTATATCACTTATTACCAGGTTATGAACACTATGTAATTATTTAAGTTAGTAACGGTCGTTTTGTCAATATTTGGTACTTGAGTCAACAATAAACTTATTATAATTACAAGTTGTTTATGTGGTAGAATATCCATTATCTCCAGAATTATATTCATGATTTAGATATCATATATATCATATATATCTATTATATACATTCATTTATAATATTACATAACATTTAGAGGTAAGAAATGAAATGCACCGTTCATGGAGCAGGTAAGCCGTACATACGCATGAACGCTACTTTCATTTATATTTCATATTTAATGGAATGAAATTATAATTATATAAAGGTATACTATAATTCCAGTATAATATCATGTATAATATCATTTACTCCATCCTTTATACATCCCACATATGGAATTAACGATTCAAATCACTTTGAGGGGGCGGTAGTCCGCATTTCCTAAAATGAAAATATCGCGTTTACCCATAATGGAAACCATAAAGGTATGCCATAAATGAAAAATACAGAAGATTAAAGAAAACATAAACATATTATATATCATATATAAATATAGTGACATCATAATGGCCACCTTTTATGGTGTTATTTGAGTGTTGAACAATCATCGTATCGTGATGCAGAAATTCGCCATCCACAGAAACAGTATGTTATTTAACCATTAGATGTAGGTTTGTGTAAGTGTAGCTCTAATAATTCTTATAAAAACATCCTAGTATATTGAAGATACTGGTTTTGTTACAAAATAAAGGAATAAAAAGAGTTTAAGGGGTTGGAGAAGCAAAATAAAACAAAATAACATAAGAGAAGACATTACCTTAAAATGGGTAACTCTTTTTGATTTGAGCTCAAAGGCTTCTTGGGAGGACTTCTGCCCAAAGTGAGGCTTCTAGGAGTAATATAGGGAAGTGTAGAGACAAAATGGTCAGGTTTTGGCCGAGCCAAATGCTTGAGAGGTGTGGGTAAGTTGGTAGTGGTGGGGGCCTTTTATAAGAGGAGAGGAGGGGCACTCTTGGAAAGTCATGAAATGTTACTTTATTATATAATGAGTTTCGGATTTTCAAGGTCCCACACTTATATATTTCGAGTATAAGGTGATAAGGGTTAGAAATATACTCATCCAATAGGTTTTTGACAAGTTTACGGTTTAGATTTTACATTATCTTTTAATTTTATTTAAATCGTTAATTAATGAGGTAATCACTGCATCATCATGATGTCATAAATAATTTAATTTATTTAATGTCTAAAAATTATAAAAAAACTATCATGATGTAGTAAATTTTTTTATATTTCTAATTAATATTTATAGTAAAAAATATGACTTGTATAACCCCATTTAAAAATTGTTTTAGTAAAACAACTCATGTTTGTGACATTTTTATTTTAACATTAAATAAAAAGTTTTTAATGTCATTTTCCTACCAAAGTTGCTCCATGGGGTCCCCAAGTTGACCCATGGATTGTCCTGGTCGGCCATGACTCATCCAATAGGGGTAGGACAAGTGTAAAGGTATTTTCATATTTTTATAATATCATTTTTACCTTAAATTTCACTAATTACCTTTAATCGCGATTAATTAAACTTAAAAGTTACTATTCACCAAAAAATTATTTTAATCCCATTGAACCAAATTTTACTTACTAATGACAACCATGTATTCTAGATTTTTGAAAATCAAATCACAGAAGTGGTAATGTTTCATTTAAATGAAAAATCAATTTTTTAACTACCACTTAGTGGTTTCACTATTCATCAAAAATTGAAATTTTTCAGAACAATGCCAAAATTTCACCCTAAGCTATAATTGATATTCCGAATTCAAAAATGATGTCTATATTACAAAATTTCAAACATATAAGTTTCATTAATTAATTTTATAATTAATTCCCACTGTCACAACAAATAGCGTGTTTTTAAGAAACAATATATATCAAAAGATTGACAATTGTTCATGTCCAATTTCAATGTTAAATTAATTCTAATGAACACCATTGGATAAAATGGTAAAAATATATTCTAATTACACTTTAAAACCAATAAATATTATAATTTATCACTATAAATTATTTTGATTAAAAAAGATGTTTTAAGTATTTTTCACTATTCATAAAAAATTGGAAGTACTCAGAAAATTACAAAAAATTCAACTTAGGATAATTTCGATATTACGAATACAAAAATTAAGTCCATTTTGAAATATAAAATTTCTATAATTTCAAAAAGTGGGTATTACTATTCATAACAGCTACTTTGATTAGTCGCGGTGTGTTAGAACACGAACTTGCGTACAATACAAACTATTGCATTATTGAAAGAGAAGCGTTTCGTGAAAGATCGGGGTGTTACATCCATGCAAGGTGGGGTCATCGAATTCAAATAAAAAATAAAAATGGAGGAAGTAATTATGAATTAAGAACAAGTAGGAGGAAGCTCTTCTCTTCTTGTATGCTTGCCGCTGGATGGATTGGGATGTGAAGGAATGCTTTGAGAGGTAGGAGCTCCTCTCCTTTTATAGGCAGAATTCTTCTTCTAAATTTGATGAGTTTTGTCCCCCATAAATGAATTTTTGTTGAGTTTTATCCTTCATAAAATATGTTCATAAATTTATTTTCTGTATCCCCTCAAAATATCAGTGAATTTAGCCATCGTGTGTTGGAGTTATGAAATTTTCATTGAATAAGACTTTTTCTGGCCAAAAATTTCAAGAAGCTTCATTCAAATGTATAACGATCAATATCCACTTTAATGGATGAAAAATTCCATGGAATTTAATGTGTGAAGGAGCCTTTGAGTAATATTCTATATATATGTGGAATCACCTAAATTGAATGTGTGGAGACCGATTTGTGCATCCATTATGGTGGTGGGGTCCACACCGTCCACCTGGAAAACTTTCCAACTTAAATGAATTTTTTGGGCTACTAGATTTTGAAATTAGCTCTAGGTCCTAAAGATAAATGTATGGGAAATAAAATGAGGATTATAACAAAAAAATCACTAAATTTGGAATTATTTGTTTTAAGAAATGACAAAAATACCCTTGTGGTCAAAATCTGTCCAAAACCTAGAATTATGCATTTTTCACAATTTTGATCATTTTCATTATAAAATTCAAATTACCCATTATTTTAATAAAACATTTAATTAAATGGGGTTTATCATTGAAAAAAGTAAAAAATACTCATTATTTGATTAAAAATATACATATAAATTTTCTCTTTCAAATACCCCCACACTTAAACCATGTTTATCCTCAAGTATAAAATATCAACATGGAAATCAGAGGACACCAATGTTACCAATATTCAAATTCCAATGCAACAAAATAAAAAAAAATTCAATGTGAAATCAAACTTTCAAAAATCCACTTAAAATATCAATTTATTTTCCCATTTTTCAAAGAAACAAATAATTCTTGTATTTTACTTTTCCCCTTTAAAAAATGATGGAACTTCTCATTTCATTCATTCAAGCTCCTTAATTAATTATTATTAAACATTCCAAGCCATGATTTACCTCAATTTTGATTCTTTTCTCTCATCACTCATGATACAATTCAATTATAGTTATGCTCATATCATGAGAACATGCTCCTTATCCATAGGCTTATAAATTAGATACTTTATCCACATTGTAAAGACAAAAGACACATAAAATCATGAATACTTTCAATAAAGGTTCAAATGACTCTGAGTTTTAAGGTTGGTAGGATTTGATGCTTTAAAAAAATAAGGATCAATGAGGAGGTTTATCTCTTAAGTTCAATGCATGATATCAAAAAGTGTAATGAAATTCCGCCCTTCAAATTAGCAACATCCACTTCCCCAAAACTCAAAGTAAATGTTATAGTCAAGTAAGCACAATGAATAACTTATAAAACCTCTTGAATTTTTTTATTTTGTACTTTTTTTTCTTTTTTAGAAAGTTATGATTAGATTAAACCTCACATCCCTCACCTAACCATATACGACCATTACATCGTCGATCTGGAAAATGGTGATTTTTGGTTTTCCCAAATCACAACCCATTTATTTCCTTTTTTTTATTCAAGAGGGGGAAAATAGTAGAGTTTAATGAATGATTCCACAACCTTTTACAAGTACCATAATAATACCCGCACACTTCTTCCTTATAATGTATATCATCCCATCCATTATGATTCCCTTTACCCCCACACTTCAAATTTAAAATATCATGATAATACCAAGAGTTGGGTAGGAATGGATAAAAAATGGCTTGAAACATGAATCATCCCTATAAAGGCCATTTATGGTCTCTATGGGATAAATTAAGGATTGATGTAAAGGTGGTATTTTAAGGAAAAGTGGATTTTCAAAGGATGCCTCAATCATTTTAAATGTGTTTTTGCACAGTCATAGCTTTAACAAGTTTCAATACAAGTTCTGGTTAGTTACATGTCCCTAGATCACTCAAGAAATATGATCAAGATAAATAGGAAGTACTTGATCTAGAAATCCTCTTGGGAATGAGGTATTTGATATTGGACAATCACTAAAGGCATGATTAATAATAACAAATCAATTAACATAAATTTTAGAAATTCAAAGAATGAAAAATGGTTGGGATATTTCATTTACATGAATCAATTTATTCCATTAAATCACGAGTCATCATTTCAATATTCCTGCTTCACTTTAAACATTCAATTTTCCATTTCAATAATTCAATCATATCAATATTGAAATCTAAAACTTGGAATCACAGGATTCCTAAGAAACTCATGTCTCCTAGATAAGTCAAGTAAAACATGAATTCAAGTGTGGGCATGCAATTTCAACTTTAAAGCTCAAAACATGATTTTGATGAAAAAATGAAGGGAGTTTAAATGATAATAATAAAAAGTGAACTCCCTTTTGACATAAAGATTTTGTTCCTCTTCATATTCTTCTTGGGTCTGCCTTGTAGTTTCCTTCCATGATGGTTCTTGAAAAACCAAAACCACTAATACCAGTGTAAGAACCATTCCATTATAGCTCAAATGGGTGATGTAAGAGGTAACTAACTCCTAAATCCTATGAAAACAGTGAAACTCGGGTTGCCTCCCGAAAGTGACTTTGTTTAATTTCATTGTCTCGACCTTACCTTATGAGAAGAAATCAGTATATGGGTTGGAGAAGATTGACTTCCTCCACTAGTTATTGAGGTAAACTTCCGAAGAACTTCTTCAACCTTTTCCTATTTATAGTGAATGGGTTTCCTCCTTTCTTCTCAACCTGAATGGTACCAAAAGGATATACATTAATAATAAGAAATGGACCTTCCCACCTAGAACGAAGTTTACCTAGAATTAGCTTCAATCTATAATTGTATAGTAGAATTTTGTCTTCTGGTTAAAAGGTATTTTGTTGGATCAATCTATCATGTTCCACCCTGATTCTTCCTTTGTAAATCCTTGAATTTCCAAAAGGTTCCCTTCCTATTTCTTCTAGTTCCTATAACTATAGTTTTCTCTCTTTCCAAACTCTCTCCAAATCCATGGTTTTATCACTTAAAGAAAAAAAATCAAAAAGAATACCTAGATCTTCTATGGTATCATTTCCTTCTTCATGGGAGATTGCAAAGAGGGGGTGGTTGTTTGATGGATTTGTTTTTGAGTCAAGGACACTGAAATTGACCTTGCTTTCTCCTAGCTCCATGGTCAGGGTTCCTTCATGTACATTGATGATTTTTTTTGTTTTCAGGAATGGTATTCCCAAAATTACGGGTGAATGTATTGGTGCATTGTCCTCCTCCATAGTGAGTACGTGAAATTTTTCTGAAAAAATGAGTTCTCTAACTCTTACTAGCATGTATTCTATAACTCTGACTGGATAAACAGTGGATCCATTTGCGAGTTGGATAACCACTCTTGTGGGATTCAACTCGCCTATTTTCAAATAAGAGAAGACAGAATTATACATTACATTTATGGATGCACCAAGGTCACACAAAGCATCAGAAAAATATAAAGAACCCATTGTGCATGGAATAGATAATGTCCATGGATCTTGATTTTTTTTGGGTAAAGGTAGGTTGGAAATGGCTGAGACACTATTTCCAAAACCCATTTTTTCTTCCTCATCACACTTATTTTTCTTAGTGCATATTTCCTTGAGAAAATTTGTTTATTTGGGTATTTGGCGAACTGCCTCCAACAAGGCAATATTGATTTCCACTTTTCAGAAAGCTTCATAGATCTACCTTTGAAGTTTTTCTTCTTCAGCCTTTGATGATCGAGTTAGTGCAAAAGGTAATGGTACCTTGTTTCCTATTTTATCTCTTTGTTGCCTTTGAATTTGTGTTTCAGCCTTCTTCATGGGGTGGATGAGTTTCTCTTCAGGTTTTTGTTTGGAATCATCCAACTTAGTTGGCTCAGGTGGTGGAATCTCCTTGCCGCTTCGAGTCATGATTGCAATAACATTCTCCTTTGGATTTGGGATAGTTTGGTCTGGCAGTTTAGATTGATTCTTAGTTAGAAGATCCATAAGGCTATCAAACTTTTTGTCCAAAATTTTCACGGTCTTCTTTAGATCTTCAATCTCTCTTTCTTAGTGGCCCTTCTCAAAACTTGTTGGAGGATGTTCAAAATTCCTTCATTGGAAAGGTGGTGGTTGAAATGATTTTTGTGGCCAGAAGGGCTTCTTATACGATGTCTAGTTCTGAAATTACTATTGAAATGGTGGCTTGGCCTGGTTCTGTTGTCCTTCGTATCCTTATTGGGTTTGAAAGTCTCTCCATTGTTGATTTTGTGGGAATTTCCTTTGATGGAATGCAGTTGCACAACTTTTTGTATCCTATATCTCAGCACATTGATCAGTGTAATGATTTGGTGATGAACATAACCCACATACTTGAGGTAGATATGGTTACTCATTCACCTACTTAATGACCATTTGCCTCACAAGGCTCGTTAGTTCTTGAATTTGTGTTGTAAGAAGAGGTGATGAGTCAGAAGTTATTACCTCATGTATCCCTCTTGTTCCAATGCTTGTTTTCCCAAATTGTTGTGAATTATGGGTGATATTCTCAATCAGTATTTTGTATTCTATGGGTAATTTTCCAATCAATTCTCTTTCAGAGGATGAATCCAAAAGGTTCCTATTGTTGTCTAGTAGTCTATGGTAGAAAAGGACCAGGAAGTGGTGCTCCTCTATTGCTTGGTGTGGGCATCTTTCACTAAGCTTCTTGAATCATTCCCAATACTTGTAAAGAGTCTCACAAGTATCTTGTCGAATGGATTATATCTCCTTCCTAATTGCTGTACTCCGGGTGGCTAGGAAGAAACTTTTCATGAAACTTTGTTAGAGATCATCCCAGTCTTGGATTTCTCTGGGTTTTAAGGTATAAAACCACTCCTTCGCTGCTTCCTCAAGTAAAAAAGGGAATTCTTTCCACTTCACTTCTCCTCCACTAATACTATTAGTTTGAAGCTTCAAAAAACATGGATGAATTCTTGAATGTTCCTATTAGGATCCTCACCTACAAGGACATGAAATTTAGGTAGCATGAGAATCATGTTTACTCGTAACTCAAAATCATTTGGTTGTTCAGGCATGTTTAACCGATTCTGCTGGTTAGAAAATTGTGGGGCATATACGTACCTCAAGTTTTGTCATGGGTTTTGTGCCATTATTGGTGGTTCTGATTGGACACTTGAGTCTTCTAAACTTATACCTTCAAAATTTATTTCAATATTGAGATTCTTAATCCTAGAAAACAATGTTCTTTCTATATCAGGTTCAAAATCAAGTAGTTTCTCATTAGAGGTCCTGTTCATAAAAATTTACACTTACTCCCCAGCAACGATGCCATTTTTGACACATGCTTGTCATTTGGTGTGGAAAAAACAATTAAACCCCCCTAAGGGTGTAGTATGAATGGTAACCAGAATGTCGTTTTCCAAGGAGCAGTGTTTTAATCTTGGTTTCACTTAAAGAATAAAAAGTTTGAATGATTTAAGAAAGCAATAAGTTTTTTTAAGAAGGTTTGTGAATTTAATATTATAGAGAAGTGATTGGATTTAGGTTGGGTTTTCCCATTTGTTATGTCATCATAGTTTTTAATAAAATATGGATCCTTTGATTTTAGAAAAAATAATTAAATGATTTTAATAATAATTGTTTCTTCATTTCAAATTTGATTTAATTATTTATCAAAGTGTAGAAATATTAATGGAATAATATTAATTACTCAGGAAATACCAAATATAGTACTGATTTCCCTAAATAATTAAAGTAATCTATCTTAATTTCTCTACGTAATTTAGCAATCACCAAATCACTCCCTTAGTTGATTTTATTCATAGATTAACCATCCATCCAATGGCCTGAAGGCCTTCATTTTTTTATTGATTTTTGATAATCCACCTTTCAAGGGGTGAGGTGGAACCCTTACAATGCCCGTAGGCATAAGTATTACGTGTCCCTATAGGAATTAGAGGAATTCTTTTCCCGTAGGCTTCAAATATTACAAACAACCAAGACTAACTACTTGGAACTGCTCCTCCTAACACCTTCATCATAAAATCAGCTTTCCGCCTTCACATGGATATTCGGCTAGGCTATCCCATGCATGAATAGTCTTGTCCCGATGGAAGGTTCCATACCCTCTCATTCTTGAAATCCGTGTAGCTTCTACTGTGGTGAAAGCTCTTTACTCATCATCTTATAGAGCTTGTTCCTTATAGGTTGTCTGGTTTGCATCTGCACTAAATGTGGTCTGAAGGCCTTGAGGTGGCCTGAAGGCCTTACTGGACTAAAGGCTTAGGAGGCCCAAATACCTTAAAGGAATTGGGGACCAAATCGGTGGCCCGAAGTCCCAAACGGGGGAAAATTCCATGCTGCTACAGTGCCAAACAGTGACTGCCACAATCTGCTACAGTAACTGCTATAGTACTGCTATAGTACCCCCTACCCCGGAAATTGTGCCTCCACCTGGATTTGATCCCGGGTCGCCTGGATGCACTTAAGAGTCCTCATTAACTGGGCTTAGGCTCATGTGAATTTCTTTACAGATTAACCAATCAGTGTAAAAAAGAATAGATCAAGCAAGGGTAGAAAACTATTTAAATCAAAGAAATTTAATATTTAAGTATAAATAAAAATTCAATTTTATTTAATTTAAATTTAAAAATAAATTAAATTTAAAATCATTCATTTAAAATAAAATAATTCCTTTGAATAAAACTTTAGAAACTTAAACATCACAAAAGGGGGTCCCCCTTCCCTTCACCCAATCACAAAGGATTATACCCCTCCATTCAAGGTGGGGTTATCAAATTCAAATAAAAAATAAACATGGAGGAAGTAATTATAAATTAATAATAAGTAGGAGGTAGTTCCACTCCTATTGGATGCATTTTGCTAGATGTAATGGGATGTGAAGGAATGATTTGAGAGGTAGGAGCTCTTCTCCTTTTATAGGCAGAATTATCCTTCTAAATTTGACGGGTTTTATCCCCCATAAATGATTTTTTTCGAGTTTTCTCCTTAATAAAAGATGTTCATAAATGTATTTTCTATCTCTCCTCAAAATATCAACGAATTTAGACATCATATGTAGGAGTTATGGAATTTTCATGGAATAAGACTTTTTCTGGATGAAATTTTCAGGAAGATTCCTTCAAATGTATAACGGTCAGTATCCACCTTAATGGATGGAAAACTACATGGAATTTAATGGGTGAACGAGCCTATGATTCCTATTTTATATCCAAGTATAATCATATAAATTGGTGGTTTGGAGACTAAGTTGTGCATCCGTTATGGTGGTGGGGTCCACACTATCCGCCCAAAAAAGTTTCCAACTTCAATGAATTTTTCAGGCTACTAGATGTTCGAATAAGATCTTGGTACTAATGATAAAGTTATAGGAAATAAAATCAGGATTATAAAAAAAAGAATCACTAAATTTGTAATTATATTTTTTAAGAAATGACAAAAATACCCTTGTGGTCAGAATTTGTCCAAAACGCAGAATTATGCATTTTTCACAATTTTGCTCATTTTCATTCTAAAATTAAAATTACCCATTATTTTAATAAAACATTTAAATACATGGGGTTTATCATTGAAAATAATAAAAAATACTCATTATTTTATTAAAAATATGCACATAAATTTTCCCTATCACCGACTCCCCTGGGTCTGTCCGGCATAGAGGTGATCTTCAAGGCCGCCTGCACAAGGCCTAGAATGGTTCCATGCCAATGGTGGAGTGATAGCTGTTGTTGTATGCATACTCCACCAGTGGAAGGTTGTCCTCCCAACTATGAACAAAATCCAGGACGCAAGCATGAAGCATGTCCTCCATGGTCTGTATGGTCCGCTCTTTCTGACCATCTGTCTAGAGATGAAAAGCTGTGCTAAAGCGTAGTTGAGTCTTAAATGCCTCCTGTAATCCCTTCCACAACTGGGATATAAATACTGCATCATGGTATGATACAATCATTGAAGTCACCCTGTGAATCCTCACTATCTCCTGGACTTAGAGGCGTCCCAAGCCCTCTACCGGTCCCTGCTCCCAGATGGGTAGGAAGTGAGCTGACCTGGTAAGTCAGCCAATGATAACCCTGATAGAATCATGGCCTCTAGATGTACGTGGTAACCCCGTTATGAAGTCCATTGAGATACCATCCCATTTCCACTCCAGTACCTCAAGTGGCTAAGCCAATCCTGTTGAAACCTGATGCTCGACCTTCACTTGATAACAAGTGAGGCATCATGAGACGAACTCGACCACTGCTTTCTTCATTCCCAACCACCGATACTGATGTCGGAGGTCCTGGTACATCTTCTACACTCCAGGATTTACCACCAAAGGGAAAGTATGGAAATCCCTCAACACCTCCTCCTGTAACGCCACTGGTACTACGGTGTGTCCTCTGAAAGGGATGATGTGCTCCCCACCTATCAAAAATCCATTAAGAGCCTGTCCTGGGGATATCTGAGCATGTAGGGCCTTCAAGTCAACATCCAAAATCCATGACTCCCTAAATCATTGTAAGAGTTGAGGAGTGATAGTCATCTACTGAAGGTAAGATGCTTTATCATCATCCATGAAGGATATCTTCATCGTGGCTAGCAGCTCCATTGCCTCACTCAGCAGCTATAAACCAGACCTCCTACTGAGTGCGTCTTCCACCACATTATCCTTCCTAGGAGTTTAGAATATATAAAATTCATAGTCCTGGAGGAACTACATCCATCGCCGCTATCTCAAGTTCAAGTACTTCTGTGAGAAGATATACCTGATAATCTTGTGGTCAGAGTAGACGGTAAACCGTTCACCCATCATGTAGTGCCACCACATCTTCAAGGAAAAGACCACTTCTACTAAATCCAAGTCATTGGTCGCATAGTTATACTCATGCTGCATCAACTATCATGAGACATAGGTGATCAATGCTCTCTCCTGCATTAGGAAACAAACCAGTCTGGTCCCTAATGCATCGCAGAAGACTACATACCCAACACCCTCTTCTGATAGTCTCAAGATGGGGAAACACTTCAGTCTCTATCTTAGCTCTTGGAAACTCTTCTGGAACCTCTCCATCCACACAGAGGGATGTCCCTTATTTTTAAAATATGGAAAGTGTGTTGCTACTCTGGAAAATTTGGGAACGAAACTCCAGTAGTATCCGGCCAACCCCAAGAAACTACACACCTTAGTCACAATTCTGGGTGTCTCCCAAGAAAGCAATGCCTCTATCTTCACTGGATTCACTGAAACTCCAGCCTTTCAGATGACATGTCCCAGAAAGTGGAAATCTCAAATCCATAACTAGCACTTCGAGATCTTACCATAAATCTAGTTCTCTCAGAGTGTATCTAGGACTATCTATAGGTGCGTAGCATGCTCCTCCTCCGAAACTGATTAAAACAAGATGTCATTAATGAAGACTACCACGAAACAATCATGGTAAGGTTGGAAGATCCTATTAATGAGTCCCATGAACATTGCTGGGTCATTGGTCACACCAAAAGGCATCACCAAGAACTCATAGTGGACATACCGGCACCTGAAGGCTGTCTTCATTACGTCCTCATCTCGTACCCGTAGCTGGTGATAGCCTGATCTATGGTCGATCTTCGAGAACCACCTCACTCCATTAAGTTGATCAAAGAGGCCATCAATCCTAAGGAGTGGATACTTGTTCTTCATGGTCACATAGTCCAGGAACTGGAAGTCCACACATAGCCTCAAGCTCCCATTTTCCTTCTTTACAAACAACACCGAGGTTTCCCATGAGAAAATGTTGGTCCTTACGAACCCATTCTTCTGCAAGTCATCTAGATGTACCCTCAGCTCATGAATCTCTATGGGAGAAATATGATATTCTAGTGTGGATATTGGAGTCGTCCTGGGGTACAGGTCTATGAAAAAGTTTACCTCTCTATGAGGAGGTAGTCCCAGAACATCCTCAGGAAAAACATCCCCGTACTCATCCACCACTACAGGAAAGCTTGGACTCCTCTCTTCCACCACACCTAGGGTGAGGTTATCCAATTTATGAGTGATCAACTAGACCCTTCTTTGAGAAAGTCCATCCTATGCTGTAAAGGTTCCCTTATTAATTCTTAAGGAAAACCTAGTCCCATCCTTGTGGACACACTACACTTTTCTCCTAAAATAGTCGATCTGAGCATGGACTATAGATAACCAATCCATACTGAAGATGAATTTGTAAGGAATCGATGCTGCTACTAGGAGATACCAGCTGAAGATATCACCTCCTAGAGTAATCTCACACTACTGAAACTAGTGTGTAATAATTTAATTCCCCCCCGTAGGAGTCTCTAGCCAATGACTCCACCGGAATCTCTGATCTCCAAATGAGATCCATGGAAAGGAAAGAGTGATTGGAACCCATGTCTATAAGAACTGAAGCTATAGTAGAGAAGACATAGATCATGCCTTGAATCAACTCCAGAGTGACGTGGTCATAATCCTCCACTTCCTGAATCTAATCTCACCCCTGTCCACCTGCTCCCTGAGGTCAGGGTGGAACACCTTGAGGTGGTGGCGGTAGTACCTCAAACCGTCGCCCACCACCTGTTGCTCGACCTGCTCCCCTACCACGTCCGCTGCCCTACGACCCTCCTCGATCAGACATTTTCCTCTATCTCTATAGTCCCTCGACCGTCTTCTGATCATATGCACTGTGGATCAGGCAGTCACGATCCATGTGTCCCTTCCCACCACATGAGTAGCACACCCCACTCCTATGTTGTCTCCCTCTATCCTAGCGGCCTCGTACCACCGATCTTGAGTTCTGGGGTCATCCAATAGATGATCTAGCCCGTTTGAACCACTACACCATCTTTTGGATACCTTCCACAGATGGCTCGGCTATGTGTTACCTGGTGGTGGCACCCACTGTTGGTGCCTGCTCTGTGAGGAAGCTCTCTACAAGTAGAGCTTTCTCTAGCACTCCAGCCTGTGTAGTGATACTGAGAGACAATACAGACACCCTAATTTCCTGCCTGAATCCCTACTCAATGGATCAAGACTTGAATAAAGGGTCTCGAAACACGTCTTTAGAGTAGTGGGAAATCTTAGTGAACCTTTCTGAGTACTCAGCTACCATCATGCTGCCCTGCTGAAGGTGAAACAGCTCCTGAATGCACACCGAGTGAAAAGTCGTGGGGAAGAACTCCTCTCGGAAAAGCCGCTCAAAGTCCATCTAGATGAGGGTCACTTCATCATGTGTCTGGATGGTCAAGCTCCACCATCTACCTACTGAGCCCTACTGGAGTATTGTGTCTAGTACCACCATCTAGTCGGGTGGTGTCCTCATTCAGCAGAAGACCCGCATCACCGCCTCCAGCCAATCCTCAACGACCTGAGGATCCATCTCTCCCCTAAACCTGGGAGGTCTCTATCTTTGAGACTCGTGCAAGGAACTGGGTCTATGTACGTCTTCTACTAGTACCCCCGGTTGTAGATGTTGACCAACGGGTGGTGGTAGCACTGGTGCACCACCCAATGGGTCAATCTTGAGAAATGATCCCTGAATGGATGCCTTGTCACTAGGCAGGCTGTCCTTCTGACCATGTATCAGAATACTGGATGGTCGTCCTCATGGAGGCATCCTGAAATAAATCAAGATGTTCCATGGTCAATAGATTATACCTGGTGGGATAACTCTTATAAAAAAACATAAGGAGAAACTCTTACAACCAGTTTTTTTATGAATTGAGCTAAAAATAATAATTCAAGGTCCTGGTGTGTGGATACTTTGGTCGCTACACCAACACTGGAATCCTCAAATCTGAAAGTCAGACTCGCGACATTTAACACTATTTCCAAAAAACAAAAAACAACAGACTCTCTATCTATAAGGTAGAACTGATCTCTTATAATACTACTTTATCACGACTCGTCCCTTGGGGCCCTTGTCATGACATACTCCAAGACTACCACCCAAAGGCCAGGGGTTGGAGACTAGTGCCGAAGGCATCATCCTGAAAGTGAGAGGAATTTTCATGAGTACCTATATGCACACACATTCCCAACCATGTCCCACAAACTAAAATGGGAAAACAAGTATACTGAAACAAGTGTTGAGTACAAGTACAACTGAAAACAAGTGGGCCAGAATACAAAACCAACAAAAAGAACTGAAAACAACAAAGTAAAAAATGGACTCAGGTAGCCATGCACTGGAAAACCCCACCAGATAGTAAGAAGAGTGTATCTACTAGAAGCCAAATTAGTACGTCGTGTTCACCTAATCCTATTGGGCCTCACCTTCTCCTAGGCTACGAAGTCCTCCGTCAAAAAATTTGTTGTCTGCACAAGTTACAAGACGCACAGGTGAAGCCCATGCAGGGGTAAGTAATACAATACCCAGTAGGGGACCCCAGTCCACTAAGGATAAATACCAAAAATAAATCACAAAGAAAATCCACAAATTAAATCAAAAAAGCATGGAAAAATAAAACCAGGTATATTCTAGAGTAGGAAAGGTTCATCAGTTATTGTGAATAACATTTCGTACTATTTAGGGAATCATCCCTAACGAGTCGTTGAAGTCTACCGGGGCACTGAGGTCCACATGACTACTGCTCGTCTGCCAGGCCACTAAGGTCCACAGGGCTCTATTGAACCACTGAGGCCCACACGACAGCTGGTCTTCCAAGCCACTGAGGTCCAGGCAACTGCTCGTCTGCTAGGCCATGGAGGTCCACACGGCTGCTCATCTGCCGAGCCACTGAGGTCCACACAGCTGCTGCTCGTCTGTGCGCTTGGTCCTGGGAGAACCACTCCCCCAAACCGTACATTGAAAATCAACTTCCTTGAAAGTATCCTTAGAGCATAAAAAATATCCACCACTTCAAGAGGGTCCCAACTCCACAAATATATCCTCAATCGGATGCCCAATTTGCAAGTTATTTGCATTTTTGTAAACCGGGGTCGGTTACATTTGGCCCTGGTCCGACCCAGTCGGACTGACCTGACCAACCCAACATGGGGATCCCACATACCCTAGTTTAATTTGACTTACTCGACCTGGCCTGGTTCGGGTCTTGGTCAGTTCGGTCCAGCCTAGCCAGTGGGCCAGGCCCAACAAGTCTCGCTGGACTCGGCCCGGTTTGGCCGATGGTCAAACCTACCGGGTCACTCGGTGACGCGGTATCATTCGGCCCACTGGGTTTGGGTTTGCCCCACCTCCTACCCAGTCTGCCAAAGGTAGACTGGTCCTGTCCGGTCTGGCCTAGACACAGTTGAGAGCCGTTTCTGGAACCTCCTGCCATACGAGTCTTCCGCATTTCTGTCCACTTGATAATTCATCCGCAAAGAACACACATGCAGAAGGGCTCTGGCCTTGTTCCTGTTATACCACACCCAACTCATTAGAGGTTTAAAGTAGGATAGGCTCAGGATTACAATTCTATTAACAAAAGAATAATTCAATCCCGAATAGAGAAAATCCTAAGAACAAAACCCTCCCACAAGAACGCACGATTCACAGATTAACCTATTTGTGGGTTAATTCATGTTCATTGTTTAGAATAATAATGGGAAAAAAAATCATAAAACCAAAATCAAACCCCTACCTCATTGACGTTCATTTCCATATATCTTCATCCTCGAGGGTCCAACAGGTCGATGGTGTTCGTCATTCTTTGAGGTACGTCGAAGTTGATAACGTCCCACTGGCGTTCGCCATTCTTTGTTGGGGAGGAAATATATTAGAGGTTCATCAAAGAATCCTCATAATTTAATCCTCATTCCACCAACGCGTCAACTATTAAAAAGAAAACATGTCGCAACATTTCTGTTACGCTGCAACATCGCGTCGTTATGCTGTTACGTGTTATTAAAGCATCGTTATGCTATGTGTTAACGAGCCATTAATGAGCTCCATTAATGTGCCTTGTTGCTGCCTTGTCGCTTCACCACAACATCGTCGTGTTTCCATTTATCAGCGAGAAAATAAATAAAATAACTTTTTATGTTATTTTATTATTTTTCTTAAAAATTCCAAAAATTAACTTTTTTGTTCGGCCCTTGCCGGCCAATGTTAAGTCCTTTATAGGATAATCCCAGCGTTCTGAGTTCAACAGTGCCCTCAGATTTTTGATCCGAGCACCGGTTCAAAAGTTAAAAAAACCCACTCGCATGTTCACTAAAGGTACCTTTAAAAAAGTTCAAAATTTCGTTTTGGGCTCACCAGGCCTTGGAATCATGTTTCATTAGAGTATGTAGTCTCAAAAATAATTCTATATTATTAAAAAAAATTTACACGAAAATTTAGAGGTGTTACAAATTACACATCATGTAAATATTTTTAATGGGATTCACTAAAAAAACCATCACCTTAGATTTAATTAATTAAAACCTAAGAACAATTACACAATGTGTAATCCCTTTACATGATGTGTAAATGTTCTGTTGTTGATTTTTCGGCCCATTTGTCCTTTAACCATCCAAATATACTTTAATGATTCTCACCTTACTAAGAAACTATATTAACACTTAGTTCCATTTATACCTGGACTCCATTAACTAAAAAAATCATACATCCCCAAACTTTAGGTCATTTTATCTAATAAAGGATCTCTGTATCTGAACAAGACTTGGCCACCAAGTCTCAAACAAAAAACTTAAAGAGCGACATAGGCGAAAAAAGATGGGATCTTACAACCTCCCCACCTTATAACAACTCATCCCCAAGCTAATCTAAGTTTCAATATGAGGCATCAGTGAACAAGTCTTTCCACTATGTTTACATATCAGACTCCCACTTCCAGTTCTCATCTTTAACTCACCCATGCTGCCACTACACCCAAACCAACAATATTACCCTACCTCAAAGATATTTCTTACTACAATCCACAACATGTATCAGATTCTCCTCAAAGGATTCATAAGAAAAAATATCGATGCCTGCTACGTCTATTACATGGGAAGGGTCTGGATGAAATCTACAAAGTTACGACATGTGGAATACATTGTGTATGGTATTATAGCACTGTGGAAGGGATAAACAGTATGCCAATGAATCGACCCTTTCCGCTATTTCAAACGGACTGACAAACCTGGGTGCTTACTTTCCTTATTTCCTGATATGGTGCTACCCCAACCTAGGATACACCCAAAGGAAAACATGATGACCAACCTTGAATTATAGAGGTCATATAAGATGGTAAGAATATGATTCCTTCCTACTCTACATGGTCACCAACTACTTTCTGATCAACTGAACCTATTCAGAGGTCTCCTACATGAGACTAGGCCCAACAAGTGTTGACTCACCTACCTCCAGCTAACAAATAGGTGAACGAAATATATTTCCATAAAAATACTCAAAAGGTGCGATTTGGATCGATGCCTGGAAGATATTATTACATGAAAACTCCAAGAGTTCCATATGTTGGTCCCATGAACTAAAAAAATCCAAAACACAGGCTCATAACATATTCTCTAGAAACCTGAATAGTCTACTCAGAATGACCATCAGTATATGGATGATAGCATATGTTTAATAGAACTCATGGTCCTAGGGATTTCTGAATACCCTACCAGAAATATGATGCGAAATGAGGATCTATTTTTGAAACAATACTCCTTAGAACATTGTGAAACTGAACCACTTAGAGCACATAAATACTTCAAATATCATTAACTATGAAAGTTTCCCTGATTAGTAAGAAGTGTAATACCTTATTTAGTCAAACCATAATACCCCATATAGAATAACTCTTCTGAGTTTTCATGGGAAGTCCTATCAAAAAATTCATTATGAAATCACCCCATTTTAATTTAGGAATATGTAAGGATTGCAAAAGCCTAGATGGCCTCTGATGCTTGGATTTTACCTACTGAAAAGTGAAGCATATAACCACGAATCTTTAAACCTCCTTATTCATTATTGACCACCAGTACTGTCTATAGATATCAAAATAAATATTTGTTAAAATAGGATGTACCTCCCATCTAGAGGCATGAAACTCCCTCATCATCTCCTCACACAAGATCATAGAAACCCATACTCAACCACAAAAAAAAAAGAATTGAAACTACTGAGAGACCTTTCAGATAGAATCTCCCCACCATATAATTTTTCTATAAAAACTGATCTTTACATATTAGAAAACTACTTAGTCTTAATCCAATACAAAAGTATGTGTATAACAGATTTCAAAGTCAGAGCTATGCACCCCTGAGATTCCTGAACATCCAAATGCATGTCTGAAAAGAAGGAAATTATCTACCACCCATCACAAGACTCCCATACTCCCTCTCCCTATGTCTTTCAGCTTAAATATTTTGAAAAAATATTTACCTTTACTGGTGTATAAGACAATTAAAAGTTTAAAGATTGTAGATACCCATCCAGCCTCCTCATCCAAAGGTTAAGGTCTCATTAAGAAAATATATACTTGAGGCTCTTATGATCCATGTATACAATAACCTCTCACCCACGAGATAGTTTCTCCAAAATCTCAGAGAATGTACCACTAATGCTAACTCTTGATTGTGAGTAGGGTAATTCCTCTCATGTGGTCTCAGATGCCTAGAGCCATAAGTAACCACACAATGTTTTGACATTAGATTTGCTCCGAGTCCAACTCTGGAGGTGTCATAGTACACGGTATATGATTTAACCAGAATAGGTAAAGTGAGGATAAGTTATAAGGTTATCCTACCCTTTAACTCTTGAAAATTTCTCTCACAAGCATCAGACCAAAAATTTTCTTGGCCATCCAATAAATTGGTGCTGCTAATCTGGAGAAATCTTGTATAAAATTCCAATAATAACATTATAATACTAGAAAGATTTGAATTTTGGAGACATTCTTAGGTTGTTCCCAAGATATCATGGATGGGAATTTCTAGGAGCCTATTGAAACTCCTTCCTATGAGATTACATGGATCTAAAAGTGCAATTTGATTATCCAAAAACTGTATTTAGTTAGCTTGGCACAAATCCAATGCTCTCCCAATGTAATCAGGATGATGTCAAGATGTTTGTCATGATTGTCTGCTAACTGGGATTACACTAAGATATATTTGATTAAAACCACCACAAAATTATCCATAAAAGGATTAAATATCCTATTAATTAATTCCATGAATACCATAGGTACATTAGTCAAGCCAAACAACATCACTATGAATTCATACAAGCCATACCTGATCCTAAAAGAAGTCTAAGGTACATCCAATAATCTCACCCTTAACTGATGATGTAACACCTCAGGTAAATAAAGAGTATGAAATTTTCACATTTATCCATATTTTTTAATATAATATTAATATTACTTTAAAGGGGACGCTATGCTCGATGGCATACCCAACACACAACAACGAGTTTCTTGGGAATCTTACGTTGCACTCAAATAATAAAATAATATTATTTTAAATGGTAGTTAACGCCTAGCCATTGTAATGGCGGGAATGAAAAGAAATAACTACAAAATGATTATATATGTTAGTAAAATATTTTTACTTTTTTCAATAAATGTTAGAGGATTAAAAATGCAAATGAATCCAGTTTTTAAGCGTAAACATTCTAATATTCTTTATAAGGTCAATTAACCGCCTTTTGATGGAGAACCCCTTTTAAATCCACTTTTGACAATTTTATAAGCTTTATTTTTCAATATAAACATATTATTTATGATTGGTACATTGAAATTTACCTTGGGTTAATTTTTTGTATTTTTCTGACAATGTTCATTTTCAATGAATAGTGAAAAATACTGCATTTTACATCAAAACTGCTTTTTCATATAATTTAATTATATGGTTATATTATCTTTTTAATTTGTTTAAAAGTGTAATTAGAATATATTTTTACCATTTAATTCAATTATGGTCATTGGTATTAATTTCACTTTGGAATTAGGCATAAACAAGTGCCAAACTTTTCATAAATATTGTTTCTAAAAAACCCGCTATTTGTTTTGACAACGAGAATTATTTTTTAAATTAATTATTTCAATTTATGTGTTTGGAATTTGGTAAAATTGATTACATATTTGTAATCAGAAGGTCCAACTTATGTAATTAAGACTCTTTTGTTTTTGGACTTTATGAATAGTAACGACGGTAATTATCTTTAATTATCTTGATTAAGGAGTAATCAGGTAGATAAAGATAATAAAATAATATCATAATAATAAAAAATGACCACAAAATGTGTCCTAAGGCTACTGGTTGTCTCATGGCCGACCATGGTATGCCTTGTGCCAAACTTGGGGGCCCCATGGAATCACTTTTGTGAGAAAGTGACTTTTTATCTTTTTATTTTTAAAGAATGTTAAATGTAACAAAGAATGTATCACCTAAGTAAAATATTTTTAATTTTTGTCTACATAAATGATATTTTGGACTATAAATATTCATTGGAAAGCTAAAAATATTTCCTACATCATAGTATTTTTTTTATAATTTTTAGACATTAAATAAATTAAATTATTTATGACATCATGATGATGCAGCGATGACCTCATTATTTAACAATTTAAATAAAATGGAAAGATAATGTAAACTCTAAGACCTACACATGTCCAAAACCTATTGTATGGTTGTATTTCTAACCCTTATCACCTTATCCATGAAGTATATCAATGTGGGACCTTTTAAATCCGAAACTCATTTTCAAATAAAGTAACATTTGCTTACTTTCCAAGAGTGCCCCTCCTCTCCTCTTATAAAAGGCCCCCACCTCTACCTCTTTACCCACACTTCCAAAGCATTTTTCTCGGCCAACCCCTGCCCATTTTGTCTCTCCACATCCCTCTATAACACCTTGAAGCCTCAATTTGGGCATAATTCTTTCCAAGGAAGCCCTTGATCTCAAATCAAAGGAAGATACCCGATTTAAAGGTGATGTCTTCACTTGAGTCCTTTTGTTTTATTTTGCTTCTCCAACCCCCTAAACTCTTTTTATTAATTTCTTTTGTAACAAATCCAGTATCATCAATATAGTAGGATGTTTTTATAAGAAGTATTCTAGCTACACTTACACACACCTATATCTAATGGTTAAAGAACATACTGTTTCCGTGGATGGCGAATTTCTGCCTCCCGAAACGATGATTGTTCAACATTATTTTAACACCTTCAAAGGTGGCTATTAATATGTCACTATATTTATATATGATATATAATATGTTTATGTTTTACTTAAGCTTATGTATTTTTAATTTATGGCATACCTTTATGGTTTCCATTATGGGTAAACGCGATATCTTCATTTAAGGAAGTGCGGACTACCGCCCCCTCAAAGTGATTTGATTCATTAATACCATATGTGGTACGTATAAAGGATATATTTAATGATATTATATATGATACCATACTGGAATTAAGATACTATTATTTATCATTATGTTTTAATTCCATTAAATATGAAATAGAAATGGAAGTAGCGTTCATGCGTACGTACGACTTACCGTCTCCATGAACGGTACATTTCATTTCTTATCTCAAAATGTTATTTACTATTATAAGTAAATATATATAATGGATATATATGTAATATATTACATCTAAATTATTTATATCATTCTGGAATTATAACACACACACATATATATATATATATATCTCATTTTTTTTTAATTCCATTAATATGACAAAAAAATGAAAGTAGCGTTCATGTGTACGTACGACATACCGTCTCCATGAACGGTGCTTTTAATTTATCTCCAAATGCTATGGAATGGTATAAAATGAACATATACTGGATATATATGATATTTAAAACATCAATACTATTATGGATATTATGTACCTATAACTACATGGAAAATTATTTTCCAACAAATTCAATTTTTGACTCATGTACCAAACATCGACAAAAACATATGATATGAACTAATATTATTAACCAATTATCATAACATTAAAATATGTGATATGAACTGAATAATAATCTTTATAGGATTTCCTTAAGAAATTATAAATTGACCAAAGTTTATTATTCAGGAATATAAAGAAACGAACAAGACAAGTTGGACTTGAGGTAAGGGATCCTACTCCTCTCTTTCTTTTTAAGTACACCCTTTTATGTCATTCATTTTAAGCTCATATTTCTTGTGATTGGGATTTTATTTTTTATTAATCTTACTGTAATTTTTATTTTCATATTATGAGAGACCCTATTTCCTCTCATCAATCCATTTTGGAAGTTTTAAGTGGCGCCGTTAGGCTGCCGAGTTTTCGTAAGGGGTTTTTCATCTCACTTTTATTCCCGTGAGATTTATGCTACATTTGCCACAATTTCCTTTGAGTGGTGTATGTACTGCCCATTATTATACACTTTGTGTAGTATAATTTCATTTATGGGTATTCACATCTTCATTGTATGACCCTTCTTCCATGGGGTGTACGTTTCGAAAGTTACCCAACTCGGTAAGGGGACCTTTCACCCTCCTCTTTTTAAAAGACTTCTTTTGTTATGTCTTTTAATTCACATAATATTATGTTGGGATATGTTCCTTTATATCCTTATTGATGTAAATTTTATGTCCAAGTTATGATATGCCCTTTTTATCTCACATCAACTCATTTTCTGAATTTTGAAGTGATGCCGTTAGGCTGTCGAATTTTACCAAGGGAACTTTTTAACCCAATTTCGATTTCTTTGGGTTCAACATGTAGTTATTGAATATGTAATCTTTTGAATATGTGTGAATGAAATTTTATTGTTTTACACTTAATATCCACTTATATTGGGTGTATTTATATTTTTCACACATAATTTTGAGATTGAATTATCCTTAATTTAAGGATACATTCTTTATAAGGGAATTCATCACATTTGACATTTCTATTGAGATTTCATTGTTGTTATGCACCAATTCACTCTTATATGGTGTATATACTATCCTTTGGAATATTATATCATGAATACATTTATTATCATGATATTATAAAGTTCTTACTAAATGTTATTCCTCAATTATTGTGTTCAAGTGTCTCTAAATTTGGTAGAACCCCTTTAACCAAAATACCGCTTTAAATGTTTTAATTATTTGTTCTTATTAATATCCATGTTTTCAAAATGGTTTTAAGGATTTATTTATATGGATATTAATATTTTAAAAGCTTCAAGGTGGTATGGGACACTTTGATTCAAAAATCTCTTTTTTAAATGTTTTAAATGGGTTTGGAAATTGTTTCTTTTTGAATGGATTCATTATTTCAATATACTAAAATGTTATATTGTGATTGAAATGTGGAAATGTTATGTTTCCTTTATGCATGTTTTATGTGATACGTTTATGTTATGGTTCTTGGGCATTGTTATGAAAACTGGTGGTTCCGTGATAAACTAAGGGCGGGTGAGCCTGATATAGCTCTCCAATACATTGGGTAACGCGAAGGAGTGAAACGTTAAGGTTTCTCCGAAGAGATTTAGGGAATATACTATGGTGGGTATTCCAAAGGTAACCAAGAGGGTTACTCCCTATGTATGAATGTTATGAATGCCTCAAGTTACCTTTTATGTCTTATGATTTCTATGATTTATTCATGATTTGGTGTGGTATGTTAAAGTGCCTATGTTTTATGGGTAAAGTATGATTTCATTCTTATGTATATATGAACTCATGTTTCTTTTCCATATTTTTTTAACCCTTACTGAGCTTTTTATGCTCATCCCAAGTTTTTGAAATGTTTTTCACAGGTCAAGGGAAAGGTACATAATGTGATGATAGTGTCAAGGATGTGTCAAGAAAGAATGCATGTTTTATTTTAAATATGTTTCTATTGATGGGAAAAATGAATACTGTCTTTTATGTAACCACTTTGCTTAAATGTGGAATGTAATGCAAGTTTCATGATCTAATTCTCTAAAACTCTAAACCTGAAAGGATCCTCAATGTGTAATCTTGTAATAACTCAAGATTGAGTATGGTTTAAGGCTGGGGCCTTATAGATTATATCCTGATATTAGGTCAATCTTGTAAAATATTTTATCACCTCTTAGCTAATTGAAATGATCTTTAATTCACAAAAGAGGATACTAGTTCTTAACCGTCATCTGGTTTAACCTCTGATAATTCACACATAAGTAAAAATATCCATCAAAATTCTTGGAAAAAAGAACTGGAGAACCCCAAGGAGATGTACTCAGCTATTTTAAGACTTTTTATTTTAGATCTTACAACCAAACTTTTAACTCCCAAAGATCTGTTAGTGCTATTTGGTAAGGTGAGAGAGAAACTAGCTTTTCTCCTAACACCAACTTGATCATGAACTCGATCTCTCACTCAGAAAGTAATCCATATAACTCCTCAGGGAAAAAATCCCAAAAATTTTCTACCACTAGAGGGAAAGAAACCTACTACATTCCACCATTATCTTGGGAAACACCATCATTTTGATCCATGAGACAATACAATCTACACTGAATTAGTCCCGCATAACCAACCTGAAGGTCCCACTGACCCTGATGAGAATAGATGCTTCCTTTTGGAGACAGGAAAGTAACTCTCCTCATATAATAATTTATATGATATTGTTATATAAATAAAAAATCCATACCAAGAATCAAGTCAAATCCTATAATTTACAGTATGAACAGTTCCAAAAATAAATGGTAACTGCCAATCTCTAGAAAACATGCCATGAAAAATTTTATATTCTTTGACTTAACTCCCATTGGTGTGTCAATGATTAAAACACCATATAAGATTTCCCCATATAAGAAAAAACTATTTTGAAAAATAGTATATAGAAAAGAATGTGATTCTATTGTATT
Organism: Viscum album; assembly: GCA_963277665.1. Classification (NCBI taxonomy): domain Eukaryota; kingdom Viridiplantae; phylum Streptophyta; class Magnoliopsida; order Santalales; family Viscaceae; genus Viscum; species Viscum album. Next base: position 74,192,355 of record OY728127.1, on the reverse strand, counting down.
AAACAAAACACAATCTAAGGTAGATGATACCAGAATCATACCTCTGACGATAGAAAGTCTTGAATCAAACTTGTCTAGAGTGGTATGTATCATGTGAAACTGACTTGTCCCTATACCCTAGGATCTACTATGACTTTACTAAGCTATATCCCTTACTTGTTACTATTTCTCATACACTAGGGTACCAAGTCCCTTACCTCATCCTGAACAACCTTTAGAAATTTAGCTACCAAACCGCTGAGGGGTAGTTGATCCCCTTCTCGACTTAGATGCCAGTTCTTATCCTATTCCATTAGTCTAATGCAGAAAGTTCGAACAAAACCTCTTAGGTTGACCTAGTTTTCCACATATATGACACTCGATTATGGGGTAAGGGAATTGTGGGAACTTTCAGACAAACATTCCACACTAATATCATTAGAATAGAACATGATCTTGATTGGATTTTCTGCCACCCTAACTACTCTAAAAACTAATGATTTAGTAGAAACTGTTATAATGATGCTTCTTACCACTCAAAGAATTACTCCTAGATCGCCCTACTGAAATAGCCTAGTCATTGCTTCGGGCCTCTCTCAGATTCCCTTCTATGATAAGAGCCTGATTCATCACCACTTTAAAGCTGCTAAAATATAAAACATTTATCTATGACCTAATCTCATAATAAAGACCTTCCTAAAAATGTCTCACCCTAGAGATCTCATCAGTTACTAAAGATAGCACAAAGTGCTGTAGGTCGGTAAAATGTCCAGCATAGTCCAGCGCTGACAAACCCTCCTATGTCAGATGCATGAACTCAAGAGATTCTTCATCCCTCAAGGACTTGGGATAGAAATGGATCAGGGAATTCATCTCGAAGTCTTTACAAGATAGTTCATCTTGCTGCCCAGCTTATTCTATAATATCCCACTAATACTTGGTATGTACATAAAGAAAATACACACCAAGCTTCACCCTCTTATCCATTGGTGTCTCGAGATTCTTGAAGATTGTCTAGACTGATTCAATCTAGAACTCAAATGCATAGGTCCCCCCTTCCCCAATGAACATAGGTAGATACTAAAGTTGAAACTCTCTTATCATCTCATACATTGAAGGAAGGGTATGAAAAATATCCCTTCCTATGGATCAAATGACCCTCAGGAAGCTATTGTGAATCTGAACATCCATATGGTCCTTTGGAACTATAGGATGTTTTGGTTCAGTTGTATTAGGAGTGTGATGATTTCCACTCTCTTAATTATCAATTCAAAGACGATGAGGAGAAATTTTCTCTATAAGGAAAATGCATACCTTAGAAAACTGGCTTGTAACAAGGTCAACCCAACAGGTGACTACAATAGAGAACAACTAACTATTGGTCTCTTTAGACATGGATTACAAGTATTTTAGCATGACATGACAACTCATTTCATTATTCCAGTGAAATAGATGTCTCATTTTATAGTTCAACAACCAAGTATATATCACATGAAAAAATATATATGCCCCTATCATGAACAATTCATGTTAATATATCCCTATGTGACTATTATGTTTCATGTATTATCAACTCACTCCATATCGGGCGATGAGTATAAAACTCTAGAAATAATAACATCATAAAACAATAACCTCACACAACATGTGAATCAATCAAGGTAAAATAACATGAACTGTAACAAGCACACATCACAAACAACAATCCCAATCCCAGGTGTTTGGATTTTCCCTCATACATGGGTTAACTACTCCAATGAACAAGATCATTACCAATTCCTAACACATCCCAGTATCATTTATTACTTCCCAAAATATTAAATAAAAATAAAAGAAAATCCGATTCTTTGATACCACTTTGTAACATCCCCCAATCTGATTTTCTATCACATGGATAGAAAGGGTTGGTCACAAGACCTTAAGTGCACCTACCCATACGCCATAGACCACTGACTAGTAGCAGGGGTGTGAATAGTATAGTGGGGAGACTATACCACCTGGTATGACATTTCAAAGCAGAAGAAACAATTCATAATAAAATGGAAATAATCAGAGTAAAATTATGTGGAAGAAAATAATAAAATTCAAATGAATAATCCAGTAAATAATAATGGATAATGTAATGACATGATGGAATGTAACTAAATTTCATGATATAACAATACAAAAAAAAAATACCAGAAGAATTGAATAAAAGACTCAAAATATCTGGTCTTGATCCCCATATTGGTCACATCTCCAAAATCTAGCCGAACATCAAACAAGCAATAAAAAACATGGTCCCTTTACCTTGTGTAAAAATGAATCCATGAAATCTTCTCAGGTTCCAAATGGTGGCCCAAATAGGGTGTGAGTATAAATTAGTAGGTTGACACCACTGTGTTTAAAAAAAACCAGTCTGATAAGTAGTGTATGTAATAAAGTAATTAACAAGTGTACTAATTAATTCAACAATTAATAAAATACAAAAAATTGATTCGAATTAACACCAAAATATCTTTGAGAATATCTTACAACCATTACAAGAATAACTATATAACCAAGGTAAAATAACCTTCTTTAGCACCATGTTGGAATATCTCTGAGCATGTCTTACTACCATGCCAAGCACAACAATATAACCAAGGAAAAATAACCTGCTTTGGTGCCATGCTGGAATATCTATGATCATGTCTTACAACCATACCAAGCAGGAAAATATAACCATGGTATAGTAACGAAAAGCATTCCAGATCAAATAAATATAAGAATTACAACATTTCTAGGTCAAATCCCTATAAGAATTACAACATGGGACTGGGCATAGCCCACTATCTATAAATATTACAACATGGACTAGCTTTATCCCACTCACTATCAGCATTAAAACATATGTGTGTGTAAGTTCCTGGGCTTAGTCTATTATATAAGCATCTCACCATATAACACATTCCCTATCATACAACATGGATATCACAATATCACATCATAATTCTCAATGGTTAATTATGAAAATTACCATTATTCTTTTATATTCCACTTTAGAATTCAATTCACAATTAATTAAAAATTATATCAATAATCAATAAGCTACAATTTAGGGATTCTATAAAAATAAATCTCCCTTGATCACATGTCATGCTAAACATACATTAATCTATTATCTAATTACATATCCATTGTAAACCAAAGGAGTTCAAGGAATAACCTCACTCAACTATTAAATTGATTCAGAGACACACAATGATGGTGCAATCATAATATTGCATAAACATGGAAATTATCAAACCATAGGGTTAATATTTAGACCCCATAACTTTAATTAATGATCAAAAAATGCTTCCAATGGATAATTCCCATGAGGAAATAGGTAAAAATGATTTCCGGAAGGTTCTTAGATAAATAATTATCAAGTTAAAAACCAATAACGTAATAGGTCAAAGTATTTCACCACCAAAATTGGAGAACCAAAGGGAAAAAGGAAGAAACCTAACCAAAGAAACTTACAAGGGATTGAAGATGCAAACATAACATCTGGAATGGATTTTGGAACTCCAAAATCACCTAGAGAATGGACTAGGGTTGAGAGGATAGGAGATGCAACCAAAACAAATGAAAATTCATCCAGACTGCATGTATAAAACTGCAAGTCAGAAATTTACATGGTGTGTAATTTAGTTACACATCGTGTAAATATTTTTAATGGTATTATTAAAAAAACCCATCTCTTTAGATTTAATTTATTAAAAACCATGAACAATTACATGACATTTAATCCATTTACATGTTGTGTAAATGTTCTATAGTTGATTTTTATCCCATTTTCCTTTTAACCCTCCAAATCTCCTTTAAAGATTATCAACTTACCAAGAACCCAAATTAACACTTAGTCTCATTTATACCAAGACACCATTAACTCAAACAAGTATAAATCCCAAAAATTTAGGCCAATTTATCCAACAAAGGCTCTCAATCTCTAAACAAGAATCGTCCACCAAGGTTCAAATGAAAAACTTAGAGATAGACATACCAGAAAAAAGATGGGATCTTAAAATTGGAATGTAGTGTGAGCTTGAACATGATATGTTGATCATGGATAGGCTTAGAAATCCTTGGCAGAGCTACCAGACTGAAAATTTAAAAATGGAATTTGCATCACCATGAAGTATATGGTCCAAGTAATAGCCTTATGGATTTATGCATGATTTTTATATGTATTATGGTTTATTTTCTTGCAAGTAGGGTGATAGAACCTATTATCATTGAATTTCATAATTCATTTTAAATATTTTAATTTTAGTTAAATTGTTAAGAACAAATGAGAACTTGGGATTAAAGGGATAGGGTTCCTAGGACACTATAGACCTAGTTCACTAGATTAAATCCTCGACCACCAATGGTTGAGGACTAGACTAAGAGGATACCAATATACTTTGAAACCTCCAAGAGGGGTGTGGAATTAATTGAGAATTATGACTCTAATAGGATAGGTGAGGACCCTTGGGTTGTGTTAGGCCTAGGTGGATAGATCTTTGGTAGATTAGAGATGGGTTGGGTGAGCTGACCAGTTTGGTGTGACCCTGGATATAGAGATGGGCCTTAAACCATCTCCCAAGATTGTTTCAAGTGTGGTATTCCCATAAGACTATGATTTCGTGAGATGAATTTGATGATTAAGAGGGATGATATATCCTTTGAGCATCGTGAATTGGCCTGAGAGAAAAGTTGTGATCAAGGATCCTGACTGGGATGCCTCTAATCTAGTGATGGACCCTTGTTTTGAGACATGACCCTGAGCTGGTGTTTGTGGATATGGATTGATATGGTTGCTATTGTCATCGATAAACCAAAAAAACTTGTAATCCTAAAGTTTATATGATGATAAGGACAATATTGTGCATTTATCCACCCCCTTTTATTTTTTATTTTATTTTTGATATGTTACATGATTTCCTAGGATTCCAAGGTATAAATTTTTTGGATTTGTTTTATTATGATTTTCTAGGAGGCCTAGGAATCACCTGATGAGATAGATGATACCCTAGGATGCTCAAGATGTCTGGGATCTAGAATTATAGCATTTTTGGGGTGGATGCATAGTTTTACTATCATATATTATGGTTGATGTAGAGGTGTATTTATGATGGCAGTTTCTAGGATCCATCATTAGAGTATATAGTATCATGCATGCAGGAATGAAAAAAATTCCATGGATTTATTTGATATACTAATACTATTGTAAATGCCTAGGGTTCCTAAAATTAAAATGAAGATACCATTAAACCATTGAGAATGCTTAGGACCTGCAAGATTCAAATAGGGGTATAAGGTGATGGGTGGTCATATAATCCCAAGAAAAAAAGTTGGACATCTTGAGGGTGAAAGTTTCATCCCCTATATCGATGACTAGGATACCCCCTAGGATTGGGTGGATTCCCCATTGATGGATTGACTAAGTAGTCATGAGTTATTGGATGCCCAAGTATAGAACATGGGAACTACGAGGGTATTTTATTCGATTTATTGGTCTGTAAAGAATTAGGCACACCTATACATATAGTATTTCCTAGGCCCCCCCTTAGGAATCACACATCTATATGAAACTGAGAGTTCCTAGGTAATACCATGGGGTTAATCCCGAGGCCTTAAGGATGAGCGGTGTATGATGATGACCTAGGGTCTACTAATCATCCCATAAGGAATAGAAAAATGTTTCCTTGGGGTGATTCTCATGCCCAGATACACTGTGACACTGGAAAAATTAGGTACGGTTGATTAGGGTGTCAGACTTGAGGATCGACGATGGTTATTGGGATTATCCCAAGTTATATGTATAAAACCATGGTGGGGTTGTGATATAGTGGACGACACGGTCCCCATGACATGATCATAGAAATTATGACATTAGGATGATATAGGTATTTTGGTTGTTTTTAGTGGTTTATTTGTTTATTATGAGCATTCCATATATACATATAACTGAATTGCTGATATAGTACATGAATTAATTGGTGGTACCCTACTAAGATATGTACTCACACTCTATATGGGCCTCCATCGCACTTGGGTACCTAAGCATCCTTAACTTGGTTATAGGTTTTTTTTGGATTGATGATTCACATTACTTAATCAAGCAGGATAACTCATATGGTTAATACATTTGCCTAAGGTTTTTAAAAATCCACATCATTTTTACTAATATGAAAGCATGATCATTTGAGCTTGTGCACTACATTTAATTTTGTTATAGAAACTCTTATTTATATCTTTTTCCTGAATAATATATTATTTATTTAATTAATTTATGAATATGCACTCTTTTATAGGTTGTATAGTCTCCCTACAATACCTCTATAGACCCCCACAGCTAGTCAGCAGCCTCTGGCATATAGTGATGTGTGTTTGAGGTCACATGGTAGTTTGATCTAGTTACTATTCATTATGAGTCAGGATGGGGTATTAAAATTTTCATCTATGTTGATATACTTAATGCTTCTTTAGTTATAATGGGGATATTTTTAAGACACTATCTAACTTCCTCCTCTGTAAGGATTATGGAATTTTCTAGGAATGTATTTCATGAAACCCATTAATTTTTTAGGGGTCAATTTTTTAATGTTTGAAGTATGAATATTTTCATGTTCTAATGTCACACTTATATATAGATGATGATTATTATAAAGCTTGGGGGTCCTATATCATCCTCCAATTCATTGGATAAAGTTTTAAATCACATGTTATAATGATGTTATGCATGGGAATTTTTTTTTTCATAACATGAAACATGAGAATTTTATATGTTCAATACATATAGTGTTGGAATTTTATTTGTTCAAGACATGCGGTGCGGTCATTTTTTGTTCAAAACATGATGCATGGACATTTTTGTTCACAATTTAATGTGAGGAAAATATTTAATTGGATCTCAATATGATGAGCCCCTTTGATTATGTTTATTCTAAAAGTTATTTATTATTCTATATTCCAAGGGCATGTTACATTTCCATTTCATATGACTATGATTATTCTCTATGGATTATATTTATTATCTTATTATTCTGCACTCTTTTCCCATGGTATATGTTTGTTTATTTGAGATTACATGTTCTTTTATCATTACCTATGATCAACTCTCACCCTTCTATGTTTTTCTAATAAGATATTTCTCCCATGATTATTTTTTCTCATATGTTTATGATATAATCCTTGATGAAATGTTGTTGAGTTTCTCCCTTACAGAGAATTTGAGATCACCCTTTTCTTATGTTTCCATTCACCATGCTATGAATATGAGTATAAATTATAAGAAGTGTAGAGGGGACTATAATGTGGTATGATTATGGAGAAATTTTCACAAGTTTTCTGAAATAAGTTTCTTATAGAACTGGTAATCAGAGACACTAAACTTTCTATTCTTGGGATTTTGAGATTATTTTTAATATGTAAAGTTTAACTTATATAAATTTTGTAAAATAAATATAGGTTCATCTCATATTGTATCAATGTCAGTATTTAAAGAAATTTTATCCCCAGATCAGGGAGTGCTGGTCTGGGAAACCTCACAACCACTAACTAAAATCAATTTAAGTATGACTAAAATTCTCAGAATAAAATAAAGAGAAAAAAATTAAAACACAATAACTCGGGCATCCACCACTACTTTCATTTGAACAAATATCGAAGTTAGTTCCAAATTTTCATGGATATTGAAACACATAGTGGGGAAAAAAAAAGAAAAAAAATAATATATGAGAGAAAGAAAAATAAAATAACATATATTGAAAATATATAAGACTATTAAAACATCAAATCCACTCCATATTTATTGAAAACTCTTTTCTCTTTTGAAATGAAGAGGAGGTAGGAAATAGGGGTAAACAATTTTCTCTCAAAATATATCTTATGAAATTTAGTGTGTATTTGGACAATTAAATGGAATAATACTAGAATATTTTATTCTAAAAATTTATTCATTTATGTATTTCTCACTATCCCTTAAAATTTCAGCCTTATTGGTCTTGTTTTACACAATATATGACCATATCATTGATTAAAACTTTTCTGTTCATCTAAACTCTTTGAATTCTTCTGAATCAATTTCCTATACATTTAAATCCGTAAAGACTGCTGAATATCAAGTAAAAATAGTCAATGAATTATTTAACATTCCTTTTCTATATATTCATGTAAAAATTAAACTCATTTAGGATGTCAATATGTGATATGTGGACCCATATCTAAAATTTCATCAAATCTATGCACAAATTATGTGGCCCCACTAATGAGCTTCATTTGGGCCTTATATTTTAGGATTTAACATTTTTTTGATATTTAATGAAATATATCAGATCAATCATGTAAACCTAAAAAATAAAATTTCATAATTTGATCAGCGTATAAAATATTATGGCTAAAATATGAAAGTAAATAAAAAAAATTAAAAATAAAAAAACTAATCTATTTTCACAATTAAGTCCGAATTATTCTTAAAGCCCAAAACTTTTATGATTACCCTTAAAATAAAAAATTTGATGGATTAAAATATCAAATTATAGAATAAAATATGTGAAAATATGAGTTTCCTCAGTAAACTAAATTTTATCTCATTTTATACAATATTATACTCTTTTTTCTTCTTATACGTTGTTGTAAATGGGTCTTATGATTTTTAATTTCACCAATTCCATGGTAAAATTAATTAAAATTCCTTATATCGATGTTGTTTTGGTTAAATGAGTTCTAGGTGAGAGTTTTCATAGTGTTTTTCCTCTATTTCAATAGGGTTTTATTATGGAATAATTTTATTAATTTTTTATTAATTAGGGACCTTGATTTATGGATAAATGGATTTTTTTAATTGTGGTTTTCTATAAATTAATAGTACGATTTTTTGGTATTCCATCTAGGTTTTCTATATGTTTTGTTTGGGATTTCAATATAGTTCTTTTTTATGATTAATTTTCAATAAATGGATTTGAAAATGATTTTAGGGGATGCTATGTTGTTGTTCGAGTATGATAGAAGGATCATCCATGATGTACTAATGTCAGGTTGTTCCGACCCATATAGAAATCTTATGATTGACATTTTTATTTTTCTAAAACTTGTTTTCAAGTTGATAAATGAAATTATTATTATTTTTTAAAGTATAAAGCAATTGTCTTTGAACACATATTTTTTTGTATTAGTTAACTTTTCTATTGAAAGATCCTTTTTTTAATTGGGACTAATTTCTAACTCATTTATTGCAGATTTAAATTATAGTATCCATAAATATGAGTGATTGAGTAATTCAAACATGTGAATTTGGTTTTTCATGGAACTTACTAAAGTTGTAATTACCTCTATTTTGTTCATAAATGATATACACATGTTTTTTTGGGAAATTTATTCCTTCATTTATATGTTAAATCATAAAATATTGGTCCAAAATTGATGTTTTATAGTTTAAAAAACTGGGAATGAACAAGTTGATTAATTGTAATTAAGTGTATCAAATTATCTATTTATATTATACCTATGTTCAATAGCGTACCTTGTGGTTAACCTTTGTAAAGAAAATTGAACTTTAAACATGACACCCAAGCTGGCCTCTTATATCTTACATTATATATAAAACTAAAGAAGTTTTTTAAATAGTTAGGGTAAAATATTATGTATTTTTTTCTCTAGATAATGATTAAATCACTGGGTTCTAGTAATATAACTAGTTTAGCATATCCTTGGAATTTGGAATAAACTTCTGTATAAAATAAAATGATTAGAAAAATAGAATATGGTGTCCTATAATATTCTCTAAAATGATTATCTACACAAATAAGAATATACATGGTTATTATGTGAAATGATTTTTTTAATTAGGTTATACAAAAATTATTATTAAGGAAAAACCTACCATATATCGTCACCCATAAAGGAACATAGATATTATTCCCATAATTTTAAGATCCATTAAACTATAATTAAATACTTATTTTGTAGATTATATCACCTATTTATTTATGGCATGATTCAAAAACCATTTCCCCACATTCTTACTAGATTTAATTATGAGTTAATGAACTATTCTTAACCTCTAGTTAAGAAAGTGCTTTAGGGGTGATGCAATGGCTAGGAAAATTAAGAGAGTGGAAAATAGTTTTCACTTTAATATTTTAAGTTTATAATGATTGGTTATGTGTTGTTACATCCATGTTGTCCTATGTTTTCTTAATCACCAATCATGATAGTGATTTTTTTGGATATATGTTTTAGAAACAAAAAATTCACACCATTTAATTTTTCATAGAATCCTTGACATGGTCCTCACTAAAAAAATGCAAGATCTATATAAGTATAAAAATATATCTATGCCCAAAGTAGAATCAACTGGGATTTTTATTTTTCCTAAGACTTGTAAGATCCCTACCTTTTATGAAGTTGTCTCAGGATAGATTTTAGGTAATATTTTTTCCTTATTTGATTAATTTTTATTTGGGTTATAACTTGGGGTGTGTTTGGGTGGAAGTTTTGAGAAAAATAAAATAAATAGGGTAGTTCATGGTTGGCACATGATTTTTCTTAACTGTGTGACCCAACCCATCAAACTGCATAACAATGGACAATGGTGAGTTGCACAGTTTGTGGATGGTTTGTAAAAACACGCACCTTATTAGGAGTAACCATTCACCCCTATAAAAGAGGTGCACCGTTTAGGTGCATGGTTAGGGGAAATGGTGTTCCCCTGCCCAGCAAACCATGCGCGGGAATTTAATTTCCCCAAAAATTAGTTTTAAAAATTCGCAAAACCCATTTTAATCTTAAATTGACCCCCATTCGAACCTAGGACATATTTCATGATTTTGGAGCTCTTTGGATGAATTCCAATACTTTATGACCATTTTTCTTCACAATTAGAAGCCCAGATCAAAGATATTCATCCCTCCCGATAAGTGGATCCTATCCTATTGCTTTTCCATTCATCCTCCTCTCTTATATCATTCTTTGGTGGGAAGTTATTCTCTATTTTTCTATATATAGATCTATATTTAATGTATCTAGATCTAGGATTGTGTACCTAGATCTATAATTATGAGATCTTGTTTTTTTTAATCTTGATTTAGGGTTTTATATCCAGATCTTGATCTACGTCGCTGTGCTGCTCATTTTTTGGGATTTTCGTTGGGAGACCATTCATCAACGAATCAAGGAAGGTGGTCTGTTATTCAAATCCCATAGTCTTGGTATCAAATACATGTATGTGATAGTATAATTTCAAGGGTTTATTTATCAATTGGAATACATAAATTTTATCAATTAATTTGGTCAATTAATGAATTAAGGAATTTTGGATTTGATTGAATAATGGAATTGTGGAATTGAGATAATTTATTAATGAATTAATTATCAATGTAGTGAATTAGAGAATTGGGGATGATTAATTGTCAAGTTAATTATTAAAATATTGAATTGTTGATTTGTGAATTGAGAATAATTAATTATTGGATATTAAGATTGTGAGAGGATTAATTAATTTTTTAATTAATTAATAGACTTAGTATGGTTAATTAATTGTTGAATTAATTAATGAAAGAGATATGATTAATTAATTTTTGAATTAATTAATGGGATAGATGCAATTAATTAATTGTCGAATTAATTAAGGGACTTGGATTAATTAATCTATAAATTAACTAATGGAAGTTTATAGTGGTCAATTATGATAAGAAGATTAATATTTATTAATCTTTATTGATGTAACAATGTGAGAAAATGTGATAATGTTGATTATGAAATTGTTTTATAATTATATATATATAAATAAAATACGAAACACCAATAATATTTTAAAAATATATTTATCCCAAACATATATAAATAAAATCTATGTTTTAAGTACTAATAATATAATTATTTAAAATATAGTATTTTTTAATTAACTTTTTTAATATAAATAAAGATTATAAAATATCCAAAATATTTTGATTAATAGTTTCATTATGGAAATAATTATTTCTATGGCTCATTTAAAAATCTTACATTATTAATATAAATCATATCTAATTCATAATTATAATATGAAAAATAAAAGGCACAACATTATCCCATCCCTAATGTGTAGGAAATATCAAGTAACTATTATCAATTAATTTAAATAAGAGTACCAGAAAAGGATTATGGAAAACCCATATCATTCATATTTAATATATAAATCCTCTCATTGAGTATACTAAACATATTAATAAATTCAGTTTATTAGGATTGACCATTCACTTTCCTTGTATAACTCAAATGAGGATCATGATGTAAAACCTATCCCTGAGTGGAAAATTCCCAATACGATCTCATGAAATGTCCCAACCATGATTAGTGACATACCCATCAACCATCAGTTTAGCTAAAATTCTAAAAGGACATTGTTAGTGAAAGGAATAAGTTTATTGAAGTTTTGGATATTATTAGTGTCAATTTTTTTAATATTATACTACCTCATATTTTTTTGAATTAGATAATTGTAATTTGGATTATTATAATTTTGTATATGACTAATTACCTATTTTAGAAATCATCTTTTCAGTGATTAATTTATATACATAACTTTTTTATAAAGGATTTGACAATCATTTTATTTTTTTGTTGGTTATACCTTACATGTGTATTCACTATCCTAACAAAAATTAGTACAAACCTTAAGATGGATCAATTTAAACCTTACAAAGGTTTTCTTGAATGGTATGGAGGTTTTCCTAAACCTTATGAAGATATACTTGAACCTTATGAAGGTATTCTTGAACCATATGATAAATTTATTTAACCTTATGATGAACTATACGATAAAACCATGCCTTGTGAAGTAAATGAAATTTATGAATAAAAGTACCTTACTATGAAGATGAACCTTATAAAGAATATGAACCTTACATAAATAAATAACTTAAAATGATATTGAATTTTTTATATATATTTTATAGCTATTTTGTTTTCTAGTGCAGGATGATGTGAGTTTTGGAAACTCTTTTAACGAATAATGAACTTTTCAAAATATGGGAAGTCATGTAGTGAAGATCACGACCATTGAAATTTTTTATAAATTCTGATGGAGATAACGACTAAAAATAAAAACATATTCGATATGAATTAAGGAATTACTAAAAATTTCATATACTACAAAGAATTATGTTTGACTAGTAGTGCGATCAGTGTCAAGGAACTTCAACATGCTATTCTTTTTCTAAAGTGATCAAATTACTACATCAAAATTTTTTTCTTCAATTTTTTATTTTCTAATTTCAATGCTATTTTTTCTATTTTTTCTATATCTATTGGTTTATTACTTTCATTTTCAAAGGAAATTTTTTTAGTTATAATTTCTAAAAAAGATATGTTTTTTGAGTTTTAAATATCATAAAAAGTAAGTTTGTTTTTGGGTTGTTCCTCTAGGTGAGAAAAAGACAAGATCTGTAAAATGTTATCACTTACTTTCAAAAGAGATTTTTTAGTGGGTTCAAATTATCTCATGGAGAAGAGAAGAGTGAAGAGTACCTGTAGGATCACATTTATCTGAACTAATATAAAATTATAGGGTTCTTTATCATTATTTTATTTCCACTAATTTATTCACTTAAAAACTACACTTACACTATAAATTAATTATCCATTTCACTTCTATGATTTTACATTGATTTTTTCCACTATTGTTTTAATATGTTTAATTTTTTAAAAATTTATATTCACCCATAGAACTATTCAAAATTTCACAATATTCCAACAATTGATACAAAAGATTATTCATTTTAGAATGATGTCATTTTTCTTATATTTTTATGATGCTTACCTTGTCTTAGAGTAATCTATCTAGGGACAATGTTCATGTTAAGGTGTCAAGAATTAATTTTAATGATCGTTGGATCCCCCAAAAACTACCATATTTTTGTGGGAATAATTATGGATACCCATAAGAAATAATATAAGAATACCTGAAAATATAATCATAGATCACTAGATAATAATAAAAAAACCATATAAACTTCATGATTTTGATATAGATACACCAATGAGCAATGATGCAGTAAACTATGTTTTGAATTATAATGTCATGAATATATTATATTATGCTATCATTTGACGAACAATATATCAATATATAAGACGACTTAAGACATTTGGAGATTACTACAAGTCACACACTACAGTACGGAAAATATCAAATGAATTAAATAATGAATATATCATGTTGAATACTTATAATTTAAGATGAGTAAAAAAGAATTGACAAACTAGATATTTCATAGATTAAATAACACCATAAATTTTATGAAATTTCTTAGAGAATATTTAGATAACACGACTATAGTTGAAAGGGTGATGCATTCACTACTAAAGAATGGGTATAAAAATAATGTGGAAATTGATATGAGTAATAATTTTAAAGAATATACATTGGATGAACACAAAGGTTTTCTTCTACAATGAGAACTTGAGATGAAAAACATCGCAGATAGGGGGGGGGGATAATCCTTCTCAATCTAATTTTAGAGTTTATAGGACCCATAAAGATCACCCTTTAGAAAATTTAATTAGAAATGTTGAATCTATTATTAAAACTATAAAATCAATTATTAATTATTGGGCTAATTTTTTTTGATTTTATAACTAATAATATTAATGATGCTTTGAATTATTCTAATCGGCTAGTCATTATATAAGATAAACTTAATAAATTTTCAAGAAATAATGTTTTTAATTTAGTTGAACTACCAAAATATAAATATATTATTGGAACTAAATGGATATTTTAAAATATGGTGTATTAATCTGGTTAAATTGCTAAAAATAATTCTTGACTTATTTCTCAAGTATTTTCTAAATTTTAAGGAATTAATTTTGATAAATAATTTACCTTAGTTTCTAGTATTGAAGATATTAATATTTTATTGGATTTTATTTCTTTTAAATTTTTTTAATTTTTTTTAAATTGATGTTAATTGTGAATTTTTCATTGGTGGGATTTATAAATAAGTTTATATTAATCAATCACCCTAATTTGAACATGAATGTTTTCTAAATTGTGTTGTTAAATTTTTAGAATATTTATATGGCCTTAAGAAAGATCCAAGAGATTGGTATGATAGAATATCTTTGTTTTGGTTGAATAATGGTGTTAATAAATGAAAATATAAACTAAATTAATTTATTAATAAATTTATAATGATATTTTAATTGTAAAAATATATGATGATGATATTGTATTTTGTTTCTCAAGTGTTTTGTTATGTAATAAACTTTATAAGTTGATGCGTTTGAATTTGATATGAATTTAATGGTTGAATTAAAATTCTTTTTGGGACTATAATTTTTTTAAAGATTGGATGAAATATTTTTTGAATATAAGTAAATATAATAAAGGGCTAGTTAAAACATTTAATCCTAATTCTAATAAAACTTTGAGAACCCCTATGGTTACTAATTTTAATTTAGATTTAGATGAATTTGGAAAACCAATAGATTATAAACTGTTTAGAGGTATAAATGGAAGTTTATTATATGTAATTTATTATAGGAATAATATTATATTTAGTGTATGTATGTGAGAAATATTTTAGTCTAATCATAATAAAATTAATTTAAACTCTATTTAAATAATAATTAGATATACTAAAGTAACTATTAATACTGATTTATTTTATTCAATTCAAAGTAGTTTTGATTTAATTTCTTATTCTGATTTAGATTTTGGAGGCTGTAGTGTTGATAGGAAGAGAACTTTAGGTATGTGTCAATTATATTGCAAAAGTTTGATTTAATAGAGGTCATAAAATCAATTATTAGTTTCTTTATCTATAACTTCTACTAAGTATATTACTGTTTCTATTTTTTATGCTCAGAATTTATAGATAAAAAACATTATCTAATTATAATATTTATTTTGATAAAATTCATGTTTATCATTATAATACTTAACTACTTCAATTTCAAAAAATATTTTACATTATTCATGGGAAAACATGTTTATGCGAGATTTCATTTTATTAGAGATCATGTTAACAATAGAGATATTGTTCTAGAATTTATTTCAACTGATGATAAACCTGCATATGTTTTTACTAAACCATCAGATGTAGTGAAGTTTGGGGAAAGAAATTTAAAATTTAAAATCTTTAATTTTAGTTGAGTTCTCAATGTTTAATTTGGTTAATATAATGAAAACTATTTCAAACATTTATAATATTTATAAATATTTTATTGCGATCTATTTACATTACTATTAAACTGATTAAGTAGGCATTGACTATTATAGCTGAAATATCAAGAAAGTAATTCATAATTTTTTTGATTTAATATGCACTATTGGAATGTGAATTGTTTATTTTTGATTTATATTTCTAACTAATTTTCTATATAGAATCTATTTTCAAGAAAATATTTTAAAAATTGAAGTTTATTGTTTAGTTTATTATAAATTTACAAGTTGGTATCAATGTTATACTTATTCTTGTGTATTTAAGTTAGTATGAATTAATTCAATGTGTGCTCTTAAATTTTTTATTTCTATTTGAAGCATGGATTTTATTGAAATTTGTTTTGAAAAAGTTGAAATATTATAGTTTAAATATGCTTTTACTTTAAGTGTTTTCATTAATTCAACTCAATCACATGTCTCTATGCTGAAATTTTTTATATACTAAGTCATTTATGCTTAAATTACATGTTTTTTATTTTTAAATTTTTATCATTTCTTGTTTACTATTTTAAATAAAATAAGGAGAGTTTTTGTAAACTATCTTCTTATTTTTATTATTCTAGTTTATACTTAAAGAAATAGAGTATTTGAATAATCTTTTAATTTTTTTAGCTTTTTGATAAATTTCAAATTCAGAGAGAGTTTTTTAAAATCTTTTTTTTTGATTTTTTAATTTTCAAAAAGGGGGATATTTATAGTTCTAGGATTGAGATTACTGATGTTGGGGAGATTCTTAGTGTTGAAATTTCTTTGTATTTTTATGTTTTGAATATTACACTACCTCACATTTTACCAGATTTGATAATTTAAAATTTTATAACTATAACCTCTGACAATAGTAGTTACTTGTGACTTAGATCATCTTTTCCAAGATTAATTACTATGTATAATGTTTTTATGAAGGATTCTATAGTCATTGTGTTTTTTATATTTGCTGAACCTTACACATTTTTGTTTTAACCCCACATCTATTTGTATCAACCTTTATATGGGTATTTTTGAACCATTTAAACCCCTTATTGATCCATATAATGGCCCTATAAAACCTTACAGGGGTATTATTGAACCTTATAAAGGTATTCTTGAACTTTATGAGAAGATGTTATTACCTTAATATGATCCTATAACTTATGAATTAAATGAACTTTACAAATAAAAGTACCATATAATGAAGATGAACCTTATGAATAAATATAACATTACATGAATCTATATCTTGCACATATATTTAATTTCTTATATATATTTTTGTGTGCCTATTTTTTTCGATATAGGATGATGTGAGTTTTGTAAACATTTTTAATGATCAAAAGACTTTCAAAAATATGGAAATGAACATGGAGAAGATCATGAATCTACTTGACCTAAATATTTAATAATTTGGTATAAATAATAATCAAGATAATGGATGAAAATAATAATATACAAGATACAAATTGTGAAAGTGATGAAAGTTTCCTCTATTACTGTGACTTCTGTGTAATTTCCCCTAGTTTTCGGACAGTAATTAGTGCCTAGATGAAAGATCTATATGTGACCTCAAGTGCAGCACCCCATATTATTTAGGCTACCAACTAGAATCGAGAGTTTATAATGGTACAATGGGATGACTATACCCTATGATTGGAGTAAAAAAACTACAAAATTAAAATAAATAATATAAAAATCCACAAAACAATAGTAAACATACATCTATATAAGTGGAAATAAATAATAAAAAACCCATGATATGTCAAAATAAACTATTTAAAAAGTTAATTTTTCATAAAAAATATAGACCATATCTATAAATATCCCAAGAAAAAATAGATAAAACAATAAGACTCCTTAAAATGATCTTGATTCCTAGCCTGGTCCTAATTCCCCATGCTCTAACCTAGCAATCCAAATCATGCATCAGTTATAGGGTACTTTCCCTTGTTCTGTCCTAAAGTCATGAAGTCTACTCAGGTACTAATCAACTGCCTAAACAGGGTGTGAGTATGACTCAATAGACTATCAAAAACATCATCTATAAATATATTAAGGCCGAGTAAGTTTATACTGAAGTAAAAAATATATTCATGTATAATTTGAGTAGAATGTAAATAAATGGACATCATTGATCCTAGGGTTCCATAATAAAACCCGAGAACAACTATACCTACCCAGGCCAGTTTTAGAAGTCTCTAAATAGTTGGCATCCTTATGGGGGAAATATAACCATCCCCGTGATCGTAATACCTCCCTGGGAAATATACCCATCCCAGAATAAAAGCTTTACACCTGGTGAAATATACACATATCAAAAAAATTCATACTCGGGGAAATATATCCTTCCCATAACAAAATATAACACCCTAAGGAAAGGCCATTTCTATAACCATGGTTGAAATTCCCAAGGGAAGAACCAACCACAAAACCATTCCCTAAGGACCAATACCTTAAATCACTCATATTATCTTGATTCCATTAATGTTTTATCAGAATCCCTCTTTCCATTTAACATTAAAACACTATTTATCACCATTTTGATATCATCCTTCACCCTTTCAATCATCACCATCCCCCATTTTATAATTCAATATTTTCCATTTTTGATTTTTTCTAGAAAATTCTAGTTTCATCACTTTGTCTAACACATACCATGACAAGAAATTCATTTCTTGGCATCCCCTTAGGTTTCCTTGAAGTTAGGAATCATTGATGACTCAAAGGGTCATCTCTTAGCATTATATACAAGATTTAAGTTATATAATTTAATTTTGTGTCGAACACATGGTAATCTGACATGATTGTACAAGAAAAACTCTAATTATGGTTTAAGACTTGAGAGAAAATTTTAAAACACCTACCTTTAGTGTAATTGAGTTTAATCATCAATAACCACCACTCAAATGAGCTCAAAAAACCAGAACACTACAACTACCTCTCAACAATAACATTTAGGGTTCTAAATAAACAGGTCAAGAAATAGGGAATAAAGGATCTATCTAGGGCATAGAGAGGCTTAGAATTGCTGGGAGAAATCAATCATAATGAATGGAACTTTGATCCTACAAGAACATAAGTAGAATATCCCTCAGGAAAAAAAATAATCCAAAACATGAGAATAGGTTGATCAGATAAAAATAAGGGGTTCTTGGGAAAGTATCATATTTTAAAATGCTTAAAAACACTTCCTAGGGGATTTTTGAGGCGCAAATCATGATTTAATTCCATGTAATTTTGGGTTAGTACCAATTGGAAAAATACTACAAATTTTCATGATGTGATATACTATGCCATATGGTGAATGTTTCCCCCAGTGTCCGAATAAATGAAGATCCATCCCGATCCTTATGAACTTTCTCCTGAACTACCCCAACACCTATATCAACCTACAAACAAGTATATTACACGTATATATAATGAAATAAACCATAACACACCTCAAAAAATATGAGGGTCATTATAAACTCCCTAAAAAAATGAATAGATTACACAAATCTCGACCCAAAAACCAAACCATAACACACCTAAAAAAACTCGAAATCTAAGGACATATCATCCTCAAAAAGTGTCTTGATGGGTCTCCTCTAAACAAAATATAATCTAGAATTGAACATACCTATACTAATCTCATTACATTTCATAGATATATCTATGAAACCTAACAATTGAATAATAGGACATGAATCTCCACATGACTCACCCCCTGAACCACGTCATGAATCATGGTTCACCCTCTGAATTATGTTAGGAATCATGGTTTACCCCATGAATCACCCAAAAATCCTACCTGATCTCCCTAAAACCTTTATAATTAATTAAAATACAAATGGTTCAGTATAATTTAAATGGATACATACTTTCTAAGAATTTGTGTGGTTTTAAAACCTCCCAAACTTATAACCACTCATCCTTGAGTTGTATTCCAAAATTTCGCTGGGATGGATTGAAAAAAAACTCTAGAAACTAATCCCTAATGTTTTATTCCCTATTCCATGTATCGTCTTTGTTATGAATGTTCTACCACTACACTCATACTAATGAAACTATTATTCCATGAAGAGCCTTTTTTTACTTCAATCCATTATACAAACCAGATGCTCCTCAAAAGATGTTTCAGCCTAAATCTCATTGTCATTACTGTCAATCATGTGAAATGGATCTTTATAATATCATATCAACTATGGTAAATGGAAAACATCATTAATATCACTGAAATGCAGTGGAAAATACTTCCGGTATACCACCGAAAGAATCCTATCTGCTATCCCAAATAACCACACATAATTGGATCGATCCTCTCAACTATAAAAAATGACCGCAAAACTATGGGCACCAACTTCCCCTACTCTAAATATAATGATTCCCAAGCCTTAGTGACACTATCAATAATATCTGGTCACAAAACTTTTAATCAGGAGGCTGACATCACTAGTTTGTATAGTATCTCTGTTTTCTTTGACTGGAAACCAATCGCTTCCTGATCATCTACTTGTACTCTAATGTCTCTTTCATGAGACTCAGCCTATTCAGCATTGAATCACCAACCTCCAACAAATATAGTGGTGAGAAGAATAGTCTATCATACAAAACTTAAAAAGGTTTCATATTCATGTAAGTTGTATAACTATTTTTTAGGTGAACACTACCAAGGCCATGTGGTTTTCCTAAGAATCACTAAAATATAGGACACATGCTCTCAACATGTTATCCAAAAAATTTATATTCTGATCAAACTATCGATCCGTATATGGATGATAGGAAGTGCTAAAATTCACCAGCACGCCTAATGATTTCTATAACCCCTACCAAAAGAGAGATATTAAATGAGTAATTTGATCCAAAACAATTATTCAAGGTACCCTATATAAACACACCACATGAAAAACAAAGATATTTTTTAGATCATCCTCAGTAAAAAGTGATCTAAATTTTTCATCCATTCCACTATCACCTAGACCATGTCGTTACCTTTTGGATTTCTCAACAATCCCATCACAAAGTCCATAGTAACAACCTCACATTTACACTAAGGAATGTAAAATGGATAAAAAATGCTAGCAATCCACTGGTGGTAATCCTTCACATATTGATATATGGATCATCACACAAAAAAAACCCATTATATCCTTTTTCATTTCTATAAACCAATACTATTAGCACATGTCACAATACATCTTCATCAAATCAGGTTGAACTACCCATCTCAAGGTCTGAGACTCATGTATCATCTCTTTAAACATGTTCGAGGGAACTGGGACATGACCATGAATATGGAGAGTCTCATCATCATCCAACATATGGTCTGACTATAGTTCCCCACCATATATGTTATCCCTAAAGGCTCAATAATCTGGGTCAAATAGATGAATTCTATTTATCTTTTTTGAGTAAAAAAGGGGAAATGGTCAAATAATTAAGGGTTTCCAGACCATAATACTCATGGATATCCAAATTAATCTTATTGAAAGTTACATGAACTTCCCTTCACTGTTTGACTCCTAAACTACATGTGCATGTATCTTCTGGATCAAAGCATTTATAACTGCATTTCCATTTCTAGGGGTTTTGGAAAGATCAAAATCAAAATATTACAGATACTATAACACCTTCAAAACCAAAGGTTTGGGTCATATTGGGTGAAGATGTATTTAAGGTTTTTTTATTGTTTGTATACCCCACATATTTCTCTATAAACAAGTAGTGCCTCTAACATCTCATGAAATGAACCAAAACTCCCAAAACTAGTTCATGGGTTAGATAACTCCACTCATGAGGTATCATCTACCTAGAATCATAAGAAACTACATGAACTACCTACTTAAATAATTCTCTTTACCTCACCCATGATGCATCACAATACATAGTGTTCCCTGTACCCAACTCAGGAAGGGTCATGATCAGTGCTGTAGTCAGTATTTTACCCATTTTTTAAAAGAATTCTCAAAAGATTTAGACTAGAAAAAATTCAATCCCTTTTTGGTCAAACCTATCATTGATGTTTCCGAATGGAAAAAATCCTAGATAAACTTATAGTAATACCTAGATAAACACAAAAATATATGTATGTCAAAATTTTTATTAGGATGATCCCATGTAACAACTTCTTAGACCGTCTCTAGGTCCACATATATACCATCCTAATAAATAAAATAGACTAAATAGTTCACCTCATTGATCCAAAATAATGACTTTTATAACTTAGAGTAGAGATGATGTTCTCAAAGTGTACTTGACATGATCTCCAAATTCTGTTTGTGTTCCTCCCCCTACTTGGAGTACATGATAATTTCATCCATGAATCCAACCATACAAGTGTCTAAATGCAGGTGAAAAAACCTATTCATAAGATCCATAAATATTTCTACTACATTTTTAAAATCAAACGACATCACTAGGTACTCATATAGACCTCAAATTATTCTAAAAGTAGTAGGTGGAATGTATCAAGGTCTCACCCTTAGTCGGTGATAACAAAATATTAGATCAATATTCAATAATACCCAGGTACCTTTAAAATAATAAAACATGTCATAAATTCATGGAAGTGTATTTCTATTTTTAACACCATATAATTCAACTTATAGTAGTTAGCACAGAACTGCAAAAAACCATACACATTCTTAGTGAACTAGAATAGAGAGTCCCAAGGGGACGTATATAACTGAGTGAACCCCTTAAACAATCCCAAATATCTATTGGAAGTATCTAATAAGGAGTAATACAAATTAGTTGATCTCCTGACATGAGCATAATAGTGAACTCAATATCTTTATCAGGTGGAAACTTGAGAACTCATTAAGAAATAGGTCTTTGAACCAATCAACTATGAAAGAAAAAATATATCACAGTGATTCCCCATATTCCAACATCAAATTGAAAACATGGTCCATAATCCCACCTAGTTCCCTATTGTTTGGTTCTATATGACCTACCTCAAATTCCCATTCTCCAATATGAACACACTCACTATCCTTAAAAGATGAAAATAACACTCAACAATAGTAATAGTCGATGAGAGAAAAACATGGAACTAACCACTCAATCCCAAGTATTACACCAATACAATTCATTTATAACATGGAGAAGTCCCATAAAAATAGGAAACCTCAAATCTTAAAGGAAAGTTTTCTATAATGGATAAGGACTTATGATCACACTTCCAATGGTGTTCCAAAGACATAACCCCATAAAGGTCCTCTATATCCAAACCTAGGATTTTTAGGAACTGATAATATTTAAAATAATTTGAAGAACATGTGTAAAATAAGGAATAATAAAAAGTAAAAGTCACTAGTATTATACCTCTAACAATTGAAGGTCTAAGATCTAGACTAATGGAATTTGGCTAAACAATATTCATAAAACTCATTCCGAGACCCTAAATTTTTTCCTGTATTCCCTATAAAACACTTCCCTGATAGTGAAGATATCCCTATATAAGATCAAAATTTCCTCCAATCCAACCCAAATTGCCAATCGAACTCTAACTTCCCACTTGGCATGACATAACTAATCTTTCTCCTAATCCCTGCTCCTACTATGATGGTCTGTCCCTGGCTGACCCTTGAACCTTCCTACAAAATAGTTTTTGGTTCCCCATACTTCCACAAAACTGATACTTGATAGGTGTTTTAGGGCAATGTGATTTGTTATGGCCTCATATACCACACTGATATCACTTAATATGTTTACCCCCTATAATGAGGGGAGAAACCCACTACTTTTACTACTCAAACAACCACCTCCTTGGTGTGACTCCTAAAAATAGATCTTCTTACTACATTTATGTCTATTACTAAATCACCTATTGAAAACTGACTACCCTAATCCTCTTATCTTTCCTAAGTTCCTCTCCATAATCAAATCCTGATTCATGACATCAAAAAATGTTGAGAGGTGGAACACATTCTCTTAAAATCATATCTCAAATCTCTGAACATCCTAAACAATCCTATACCTTATGACCACATCCTCTGATATCATTGGTGTAAAACACTATAAACTAATAAAACAAGTAGCATAATACAATACCTACATCTCTCTATATGTTAGGTGAATAAGCTCATAGGTCTAATTCACCCTCAGAGTCTTTAGATTGAACTGATTAAAGAGACCATTTGAAAATCCTTCCAGGATATCCTGACATATTGGTCGGCCTAAACCAAAATATTTAACCAGTGCTACATCAGTCCTGATGTCATATACCATGCAAGATTCACCCACCTATCTAGGTGTGTCTCCGAGTTATCAAAATTTTATGGATATACTTGATCTATGAATAAAATTCCGAAGGACCTTCCTACCGAAAAAATATTGGTGGTTTCTATAGCTAAAACTCCTAAGTTAGCTTAGACATCATTGACGCATCTTGAAGAGACTCTCTTTCCTTAGCCCGCACCACTATTAGAAAACACACTTTGAGATGACCACCTACTATAATGACATTATCTTTATTCAAATCATAATTTAATTTTTAATAAGGAATTAATTTTATTTAATCCATGAAGACCTTTTTATATTTATATTTTTAGAGAATTAGGCCATAAATCTTACATAACAAACACATGCATTTAAAAGTTGTCACTTTTACTCAGTGTCCATTTATTTCACAAAAAAATAATTTTCAAATGAAACTCATTTTTTTCCTAAAAAACATTCATGATTTTTAACTTTACTTCATTATTGTTTCTAATCATCCTTAAAACCTATAAAAAACGTTTGAAAATGTGGTATGAGAACAAAAATCTCAAAATGGACATATATGAAGAATAAAATAAACTTGTTAGTATATTTAAAAAATATGAGATCATATAAGAGGGGTTTCCTTTAACATAATAAACTTTGAGCTCAAATAATCATTTACTTAAACCTAAAATCATTTTTACTAAACAAAATTTTTCATAAAGAAAATTATAAGAAAAATTTAATGGAAAACCATATTGATGAGGGTTTATTAAAAGACATAATAACCCATGATTTTTTTTTCTTAAAAACATAGCTTTTACCCTTAAAAGTAATCATCATTACTTTAACTAAAATATCACAATATAACCTTAAGAAATAAAAATATATCCATGAAAGTTTATTTTAAAGCATAAAAAATTCATTTAGGATCTTTGGGACATCATATTCACATAACACTTACAAGAACCCTTACAATAACCCTTATAAATGGAATAACCTAGCTGGTTAACTTTACCATAATTCATCGGAGAACATAATCATCACAAAATGAATTAGAGAGATATATAAGGCTCACTTATCATCATAAACAATTTACAAGGACAATAAAATACATAAAACACATAAAATATTTAATTTCTATCATCAAACTCATAAAAATATACTTTTTAACCCATAAGTAAAATAATTTTAAATATTAATACACCACTTTTATTTAAAACCCCATTTTTGAAACTAAAAAACCCAATTAAAGGGAATAATGCATTTTATTTGAAGAAAATATGGTTTATTATAAGGAAATAAAAATATAAAATAATGGATGTGGAGGTAGGAAAATTCATTTATGTAGTATACATTAAAAAAACATTCCTATTATACTTTGTAAATAAAGTAAAACATTTCATATTAAATTTTAAAAAAGGATCCCTTTTTAAGAACTTTGTAAGAAATTCAATGGAGAAATAAAATTACATTTTTTATTCATTTATTTATATATTCACACACCCTTAAAAACATGGACATATATGGAAAATATTAGAAATAAATCTTCAAAACATTTCAAAATTATGTTTTAAGATAGGATATCCCATACAACTTGATAAATTTTGAACCAATGAAAAATTGAAGGAAATTAATATGAATGGATTTACAAAATTTTTAATTTTTATATAAGAATGATTAAACATATTCATAAGGAATATTATATACCATAAAAAAGAAAACAAGTGGTGAATATAGCTTAAACCTCAGAGAAATCTAATTGAGACTAGAGACACCTTACCTTGAGTCTGACTTGTTAGGTATGTTCTTTATCTTCATGAATCATAAAGTTATGTTAGTTAGTTAATTTATTAATAATATTTTTAAAGTTCATTAAATTTTTATTATTCCTTTTGTTTCACTCACTTACATGTCATACTTAATCACTTAATTGTTTAAGTTTACTTCAAACGTTTTGAGTTTTTTTGTATGTCCCGAAATGAATTTGGTAGGCTGTTTATGGTCAAATGTATTGTGATTATACCATTTATAGAATATTAATCAGGTTATAATTATAATTTATATATATTATTTTTACATTGAGAGCCAACTATGTATGGTGGTTATGAAAAATGTCGGATGTTACAATATGGAGTCAGTAGTCCGTACGTACAAATGAGCCATGATTCCTTTTTTCAATGAACATGAGTGAAATAAGGTAGTTATTATTTTATATTTGTAGAATTATAATTATTGCATAAATATCATATTATTTCTTTAAATCCACCTATATTTATAATCCATGTGAGGTAGTAATGAAAAATAGAATACATCGGTTCACATTGCGATAGTCCTCACATACACATGAGTGATGATTTTTTTTTCATTTAATGGTAAAGAAATAATTTGATTATATATTTGACATTATAGAATGAAATTTATATCATATTATTTCATTTGGATCCATCATTATTATAACACCCCATACCATAAACAACCCATAATTACATGATTTATAATAGGGGTTACACGTTCTTACATTTCTAGGATTCATTTTTTAATAGTTTTATATAATTAGGTAAAAAATTATATAATAAAGTGTAAATTTCAACACAATATCCATTTTACGACAGGATAAGTTTTTTATAAATACTCACTTTCTTTGTTCAAGGTAACTCAAATATCTATATCTTTTAATTTATTAACTTTTCTAACCATCCTTAATCGCTATGAAAAATCATTTGAAAATTTGTGATGAGTAAAAAAATATTAAAAAGGTATATAATTGAAAGGAAACCCATTATTCCATTTTTAAACCTAAAAAATACATAATAATGTAAATATCAAATATTTCCTACAACGGAGACTTAATCATAAACAATCCTGAATAATGATGAGATTGTGAAATAAACTCTTACTGCTTTGGTAATTTTTGTGTCATAACGCCCATGAAATAAATAAATTCAAATGAAACATTAAATATAATGAATATAAATTTAATAGTAATATTTCATATCAAAGGGGTAGTAAATAAACCACATGAAAGGAATAAGGAGTGAATACGGAATATGTCTCATGAAAATAAAAGGGAGACAAGAAAAACCTTACCTTAAGTCCGAATGTTCAAACCTACTATATAATAAATATAGATCTATTATAAATATATCAAAAAACAACAATCATATATATAATTCCATATATGTCTTAACTATAACCTTTTATTACCTGTTAATGAAAAATTCTTTATTAAAATCAAATTCCAGGTGATAACTGCTTTGTTTTTCTTGCATGTATTGGTTTGTTAATTTTGGTCCTTGTACTTTAATCATAGTTCTATTGTCTTAAAAATTTTAGTCACCATAAAAATGTGATATATATATTAAATATATATATATATATATATTTATAGGCATTCATAAAAGTGGAGATCAATAAATGAATTACACTATTCACGGGTATGGTAGGGTATACATACGCTTGAACATTGTCTTCACATTTCTATGGATGGAAAAAAGAAAGTTAAATAGAAATTCACCTTCAAAAAATCATTTTTATCTTATATAAATCATATATATTGATCAAATACATCCTTATTACCATCCACATAAAGCATAAATAAAAAACTAGTCACATCACTCCATGGAGGTGATTGTCTACACGTACACACAAGCGATGTTATCATTTTACAATGAATTAGAAGGTAAGAAGGTAGATATGATTTTATAATTTTAGAAATATAATTATGTCATATATATATTATATAAACATTAAACCCATCATAATACACATCCATAAAATATGGTGATGAAAAATGAATCATATTGCTACATGGAGATGGTAAGCATTACGTACGCACAAGAGATACTTCCACTTCCCATTTGGTGAAAAAGAGGGTGGATAATGGTAATTTTATAAAAATAATAAAATATTAATATTTTTAAGATATTTAATTTATTATTTTATGATAAATAATTTATATTTATAGGAGGTAATAGAGTAAATAAATTGAAAGAGGCTGGGTAAGGCCATTACCTCATCTTCGGGATACCTCCTTTAGATCCTTTCTTAAGGAACCTAGGGTTGGGATTTTGGGAAGTTAAAAACATATATAACCTAGAAAATGATGTTTAGAAGATATATTTATACTTATTGGTTGAGATAGGTTTCTCAAAGTGGTGTAAATAAAAGAGCGAAGGTGTTTCCTTTTATAAGTGAAGGGAAGGGCACTCTTAGAATTTATTAAAAGAATAAAATATGATAAATTCATTCTCAAGAAAATTTCTTAAATATGGGTATATATTAAAACTTAGGTTACGATATGGTTGAAATATCATTAAAAAATAAAATATGGATATGTTTATGTGGTATTTTAAACCTTATCATGTAGTTTAACCCCTAAGTTAACCTATTTTAACCTTAACCACAATAATGACTTTTTCACTATTCAAGGGTTATAATTTTACTTGTATAGTGAAAATTGGATCATAAATAGAGAAGGGATGATATTTTATACAGTAAATTATCCATCGTGTCCTATTTTATTTTTTTTTTAAAATAATTTATTAAAATATTATTTTTCAAAAATATCATTAATGTCATTTTTGAAACTATTCATTTAATTTGAATTTAAAGTCCATAATAAAAATATATAATTAGAAAATATTCCATTAAAACATACCTAATATATCTTATTTATCAAAAAAATTCATGGAACATAATAATTCATTCAAATTATATTAATTTTAATACTTTAAAAATCAATTATTTATTTTTTCTACTAATTTTATACATACTCTGTGAGTGTTGTGTAAGAATATGATAAAGATAGTTAATTTATCTATAAAATAAACATTTAGAATTTAACATAACCCATTTTTACCCTTATGATAAAATGTTATATATTTTAAAGTCAAGAGTGTGATATCTCTGACTTTTTATTTACTTAAATTAATATAAATGTCATAATACAAGAAATATAGTACAAGTGGCCATATATTTCAAAATTGGATAGAAATGGCCAAAATCTACCTATCCAACAGTATAGAATAAAAGTTTTAGATAAATTTTAAAGCTTTGTCCCAATATTTTAACCCTATTTTACACGTTTTACCCTTACCGAGGTGACAAAACTTTTCTATAGTTACCATTCATATTGGCTAAAAATAAAAGAGAACTATTTAAAAAATTAGAACCTCCTAATTGAAAATATGGTATTAAATTTTCTATATTAAATCATTATAATTATTAGAAACTAATTTAATATAAAATCATAAAACCCAATGAAAAATAGTTTTTCAGAAAAATTCCCTTTTAAGTATGAAAATGGTTTTATACCAAATTTGACCATAAAATTGATTCCAATGAACTTAATTATATTTTTAACAATATAAGATAAATAATTATACCTTTAAAACATTTTAAAACAAAATATAAATTTGTACATGCTTGAAACAAAAATAATTTTTTTCCAAAAAATATGCATTTTTACTATTCATCGAAAAAACAATCATTTGAGAAAATTCTCAAAAATTAATAATAAGATAATTTCAAAATTATTATTTAAAAATAGAAGTTTATTTTTTCAAATAAATTTTCTAAAATTGGTAAAAATAAAATATATTATTTGTTCACAAAATGTAATAAAAATCATTTTGTAAGGAAATGTTTTTTAAGCATAATATGAATTGAGTAAAAATTAAATGTATATTTAATAATAATTAATCAATACATTGGTATCAAATAATACCATTATATATATTTAATAATGTGTTCATTACCATTTATACCTGCCAATTCAATAACTTGGTTTTAATAGTCATAATTAGGTATTAATATTTCATGGTTGTTTATGCCCGGTGTTTCATGTCATACACACTATTGAAAATAATGTGTTTATTTTAAAATTCTAGGGTGTTACATTATCTACCATTTAATAAATTGCATCCTCACAATTTTATGTTTTTATTAAAAACATAGAGTTTGATATTTTAAAGTTCCTTTATTAGAAACTCACATTGTAAAACTGGTTAATAAAACTACCTGTTAAAAAAGGGAAAGGGAAATATAAAGGTCAACTCAAATAAAAAAACTAGGTTTCTAAATAAGAGAAAATTTAAAGGAATTGAAAATATGAAAAAGTAGGAGAAAATTAATGACCAAGGACTAATATAGAGTGATATAGAACATGGTATGGAAAAAGTTAATAACCACAAAACCATAAGTCAATAAGGTGTGAAAAATACTATTGATTCACCAGGAATGAATACAATAAGTATTTTTTTTTGTTTCAAGATAATTTTCCTAGATTTTAGGAATTAATTTACTATCTAGACTAAATACATAAGGAAATATACTCACTTGAAAATTAAAATTTTATCCTCTAATAAATGTTCACCACAATATCATATTTTTCTCTAAATGATGAGTATTCAAGTTAATTTTTTCATCCATGAAGAATTAAAATCAATTTCTTACATATCAAATAATCCAAAATAAGATAAAAATATATTCCTCTTGTCCTTAAATATTAACTAAAACTAAAATGGTTTCCATAAGTTAATATAGTATCCAAAATTAATAAACCTTTATATAAATAAATTATACATTAATATTCAAAAGTCAACAATAAAATTGAAGGTTTAAAAAATATCATTCCTTAAATAAATAACCCTATATCCAAAATAGTCTCAACGCAGTAAAATATATCCTGAGGTATCATTATTCGTCAAAAAATGAAAAAAATTCAAAATTATTTGATCAAATAATATGCTTCAAAAAATAAATTTAGTCTTTATCAATCAATTTTTTTATGTTAAAAAATGCCATACTAAAAGGAAATCATGTAGTCCAGTGGTAAGCGCTCTTCCCTTGTCACCCTGTTGATGTATGTTCAATCCCTACACAACCTTACCGGATGAAATGGGTTTTTACCTAGACTATGAGTTATCCCTTTTCTAAAACTATATTAATATAATTCCTATAACTTTCTCAAAAAATATGATGAAAATTAATCATCAATAAATTTTTGACCACTAAGGTTTTCTATAGAGATTATTTTTTCCACAAAAAAAAAATCTTAATTGACTATTATTTCCTTAACACCAATGATCATAATAACTATAATGTTTATCAATGACATTAAAACCATATACATAAAATAAAAAATGATTTTTTCTTAAAATAACCCCCTCACTAAGATATATACTAAACCAAATGTTTGTATTCACATATATGTCTCCCAAAATATCCTTAATCATGTTAAAATATTATCATATAAAACATAAAAATGGGTATCTATGACTTTAATAATATGATTTTACTTATAATTATCAACCCATAATGGAACCATAAAGTCTTAAAGTATCATCATGTAAATCATAAAATTAGTGTATTTTGGGGATAACCTCAAAGTATGTCATATGGATTTGTTCCCTAATCGATGTTTTCCAAAATATAGTTCCCAAGGATTCAAAAAAACTTTCTCTAATACCAACTGTAATGACCCTAAATCCAATAGCCCAGATCTTGTGGTTACTTTATTACATTGGAACTCGATACAAGTGATCACCTCCCAAGGGACCAAATAGTTTACTAGTATTGGTAAACTAGATATATTTTTGAAACTAAAACTACATTTGAAAACATAAAATGCAACATAGTATTTTAATTTAGGAAACCATTATTTCTTAAAGAATATCCTTGCTTATCAATCATAGCACACTTCCTAGCATCTCGAGTAAAGGAAAAAAATTAAAGGGTGAGCTCAAATTATTAGTATGGGTTATTTACAATGGAATCTATCTTGAATAAATAAGGAATAATCAACATGGAAAGGTAAATAACTGAAAAAATTCCATTTAATCAATAACTTAAGAATGAATAATAATATGGTAGGAATAAATTATGATAAAATAATTCTATATAAATAATCAAATGATCTTAAAACTTATCCATGGATATTATAACTATTCATATAATCAAATGGGCATAAATAAATAATTTCTTAATTATAGAATATATAATACTGGACATCTAAAACTTACCATCAAGGGATTATACTAGGAAATATAAAAATACCATTAAGGAATCATGTTAATAAATCTATATAAACAAGAAAGACCTCATCCAAATACCCAATCTATTTTTCCTCATGAGACCTATCGATGCATCGAGGGGTTATATAATTCTAGGCCCCAATAATCACTTATTATGTACAATGGATTAATCACATGAATAAACAATACAACTTAATCAAGATGCCTTAAAATCAATAAGTGTCTATATTAGAAGAATTACAATACAAAATTTCAATACTCTCACTAGTAAAACTGAACATAAACAATCTAGAAAAAGAATAAGGATAATATCATTACAATATATCTCTAGTGAAGCATAATTAAAATAAAGGGTTGCTATCACTGATGAATTGAAATACCATAAAAGGTCATTTAAAACATTATTGAGGAAAATATC
Source organism: Viscum album (assembly GCA_963277665.1). Classification (NCBI taxonomy): domain Eukaryota; kingdom Viridiplantae; phylum Streptophyta; class Magnoliopsida; order Santalales; family Viscaceae; genus Viscum; species Viscum album. The sequence goes on along the minus strand of OY728127.1, from coordinate 74,159,570 downwards.
CTTTTCACCATTAAAATAATTTTTAAAAAATAAAAATATCTGTAATATTAGTAAAATATTTTCTTTAAAAATTAACATATAAAGGAAGATTCAAATAATTGAGTGGTAATGATGGTGGGAATTTTTTTATGCCGTATAAGTTAAAAAACACCACTTTCACACATTTATAAAAGATATAAAAAAGTACCTCATTCATAAAATGAAAAGAAGATTCCTTTTAATCTATTCTATAACAATTAAAACATGGTTAAAAATTAATTTATTAAATAATTAAATAATTGTAAGAATACTCTTTGAAACAATTTAATGAAACTATGTACATTGAATAAAATGATTCCCTACCGAGTAAAAAAACAAGGTCCGTTTTCCTTAAAAATATTATTTCTGTATCTTGAGTACTTTAAAGGAATAAAATAAAATGAAATCATGTAGTTTCCAGAAATAAATAGAGGAGAATAAAATATATTGGGTTTAATATTGATAGATCAAATATTTACCCCAAGGGAGACATAAACATTAACAATCCCAAATAATGATGAGATTTTGTAACAAAACTTTACTGCTTAAGTAAATTTTAAATCATTACCCCATGAAATAAATAACATCAAATGAATATTTAAATAACATGAATATAAATGGAATCGTGATATATCATATCAAATGGGTAGTATATAAACCATATGAAATGAATAAGTGGTGAATATGGCATATGTCACACGAAAACAAAATAGAGATGAGAAAACCCTTACCTCAGGTATGACATCCTTCATAAGTGTTCAAACCTACTTTATAATAAATATACCTTAATTATAAATCCATGACATAACTATAATAATATATGTCATACCATATATTATTTATCTATTAACTTTTATCACCTATTTTTTAATAATTCTTTATTGACTGAAAATTAATTTTTTAATTTAAAATAAGTGAAAGGCACCAAAATCAAGGGTGTTAGAAGTGGTGCATGCATAGAGTGTCTCAAAAAAAAAACAAACTTACAATACTGCATGAGGGAACCTTAACAAAAATAAATAATTATACTCCCTATAGGGTCACTTTTCTATCCAAAACATCAAGAATAAAATTACCTTCCCTCCATGTATGTCCAACCTCAATACCCTCATCAATGAGCATCCTTTACTTCCTAATAGAGCAACACAAATACCAAGGTGGGAAAAAATTCCTAAAAATAAGTCTAAAAAACAATTTGGAATCTGATCAGTCCTCCATAATGTTAATGTTATAAAGACTTTACATCATGAGACCAATTATCATCACCCTCACCTTCGTTCTAATAGAGTTTCCTCGACTGTAACAGGTGCTGAAGCCAAAGATGAGTAATCCTATGCTATCCCAAACTAGACCAAATCATCTAATTTCCTTTAATAAACATGATACAGTGACATTGAGTTTCATCCCCATCATGGGAGGGTTCCAACTTACCCATGAACTCTTATTTATCCTCTTTACACCTTTATAATTAAAGACCACCCTTGGAATGAATCTCTAGAGAGAAACTAAGGATCCATCACTAGATTGGTGAGATACAATATCTACCATAAAATATTTCATATGGACTAGAACTAACCATAGTTAGTATTGTATCCCTTCCTTACCATTGTTTCTTTCCTCCTAGATGACCTAGCACACTACAACAAAAGTCATGCTACCGACATTAATCTCCTTATAAATATTCACGAAACACTCAAACCAGGACTCTAAAAAATCCAAGATGGTATCCACATGCCTTGACACACCCATTAAAAGATCTAGAAGACTCCAAAAACCATTAAACCAATCCCCTATAAAATACATGCACCACAAAGATTCTTGTGTTGGATATTCAAAGCACCAACAATATGATGCCAAAATAATCCCCTTCTTCTAAATATTTGTATGCAGATATAATTCTTGGTTTTTCAAATTACATACAAATAAATTAATCATAATGGGGATCTTATTTTACAAAATATTCAACACCCACTCATTTTTACCATTACTTACATGACCCATCCCATGAATATCTCATCCATTAAAACAACCCAAAGACAATTAAGAAAAAACACACCTATTGGATCATCGATCATAATGATATTATCAAAAATGGTACTTTGATGTTGGTCTAGATTTGGATTTTGAAAAAATTTAGAAACAAGGAAATTTCCCTAAATAAGATATCCCAAAATGGAAAACCCATAAAGAATATAGTTTCAACAACCCGGTTTACCTTATAGTAGCTAAGATATCTATAGCCTACCACCCACTATAACATTACTTTCAATGTCTCTATAATTTCAAAAATTCTCCAAGCCAAGCCTGGAAATATCCTAGCACCATATTCCCACTCTTTCTAGTCATCCCCATAGCTATTTCTCAAAAACCTCATGCAAAACGTTTTCCATTCATTAATTTCCCATGTCCGTATAGCCTGCATGCATTGAATGGCTTCCAAAATGTCAAATGGATTAATTACTCCATTGGTAATTAGTCTTTCCATTATCTTCCAGGATTCCTAGTGACATATTCCATTTTTTTCCACATCCTTTATGTAAATTATCATGGATTTTTCAATATTTTCAAGGATCATTTTCAGTGTCTTAATGATTGAAAAAATATGCATCGAAGTAGAGGAGAGAACATACTTAACCAATTTGATTGAGTATCCAAATGATAGAAATTGATTTTTCCTGTTACAAATATGCCCCATGATTCTATTTAGAATTTATTTGAAGAGTACCTTCTTGATTATTCCATTTGAAATGGGATCACCCAAGTATTTTATTAGAAGATGCCACCTTTGAATGCGCAATATATTTCGAATAATCTTGGTGTGTTGATACAAGAATCTACTAGAAATGTGGACACTACTCTTCCCTTGATTGATCCTTTTCCCACTAAAATTTTCACAATCCTCCTTGTTTTTATTCAACCCTCTAATTGACCTATGCCTACCAATTGTGAAGAAAAGAATATTATCCGTAGACACCAGATGCACGATCACACTCTCCCTAGACTAGTTCTTGAAAGGCATGATGGTTCCCTCATCTAGACATCATTTTATATTCCTTGTGAGCGCCTCTTGTGACGAAACAAAAAGACTAGTAGAAACTAGGTCACCCTGACATAGCCCTCAAACTATATTGAAATAGTGAAAACCATTCCCCATAATGGAAATATAGATCCATTGAGCTAAATAACATTCGAAAAGAGGTCACAAACCCAATATTTAAACCATAATTACCACATTACCCTGACAATGAAACTGTACTCAAGCTTGTTATATGTATTGTCCATATCAAATTTAATGATAATATTATAACCCAGGGTCTTATTAATAATATCGTCCAATATCTCCTACACAATCCCCAATGATCCTTGAATAATACTACATTGGATGAATCCATGTTGTTCTCTTGAAACTTTCCTCAAAATAATACAACTGAGTCTTTTACTTAGAAGACTTGCCAAAATCTTATAAGATAAATTATAAAGAGAGATCATACGATATTGATTAATAGAATAGGGATGGTGAATATTTGAAACCATAACCACTTTGGTAGAAAAAACCCACCTTAGTGATTCCCCTCCTTAAAATAAGTCTCACACTGCTTCCCTAACCTGCTCCTTAATGGTATCCCTTACATCCACAAAGAAATAACCCAATAAGTAATCCCATCCTGGAGTATTGTCTAGATTGATGATAAAAATAGCCTCTTTTATCTCCTCCTCTACCAGTATAGATTCCATATCTTCATTATCCTTATCTACCACCAACTTGGGGAAGCATTTAATAAACGTCATTTCACTCGTATCCTCTACAGTTCTCTAACCATTGAAGCTCCCTGATCCTATCAGTAGGTCCTAAAAGTTATCCAAATCTAGGTTCCCTGCCACCTAAATATAATCCATAAATTACCTATCTTGAATTTCCAAGTAAATAATTCTAGATACCTTTATTTCCTTGATATAATCTTAAAAGTAGTTCGTATTTCGGTCCCCCTCCCTAAGTAATAACACCCTATATTTCTCCCCACAAATCCTCTTGATACCCAACATTTTTTAGCCAACTCACTTTTTTATAATTAAAGGTGATGACGATATAATCAACCTAAGAATTTAAGATCCTCTATTAAAGAATTTGAACAAACCATAGGATACCTACTAAACTGAATTCATTGTTGGTTCTTCTTAGAATCCACTCTTGCAACTCCTTCACCAGACACTTGAGATGAATCGTCAGGCCAACCCATGCATTAACCGTAACAGGTTTATTCCAAGAACAGATAAACATATACCAAAAACCTTATATCCTTGAACAATTACTGTAATATATGAAGTGATATATTATACTATACTCATTAATATTAACCACTAGTGGAGAGTAATCTGATAGCGACCGAGTGAGATGGGTAGTAAAAGACTGGGGGAATGAATCTGCGCCTTGTAAATTGGATAAACATTGATGTATTTAGATCCATATTCATATAATCCCTTTAAAAAATCATTATTATATTATATAAATCATATATATTAATCAAATCAATCATTTGTACCATCCATGTAAAGCATAAATGAAAAATTAATCACATTTCTTCATCGCGGTGGTAGTCCAAACGTATGCACGGGCAACATTATCGTTATCCATAAAATTATAAGTTAAAAATATAGATTTGATATTATAATTAAATAATCATAATTATCTCATAAATATTATATATAAAAATTAAATCCATTATAATTCCTATCCATTAAATATGGTGACGAAAAATGAATCGCATTGCAACATGGAGACAATAAGTTGTCTGTATGCATGAGCGATACTTTAAATTACTATTTGATGGAAAATAAGTTGGATAATAATAAAAATATTCTTAAATATTTGTGATATTTAAGTTATTATTCTTTGATAAATACTATAGATTTAGAGGATCTAAAATAAGAAATAAATTGAAAGAGGTTGTCTAAGATGATTACCTCTTCTTCAAGATACCTCCTTTAGATCATTTATTAAGGAACCTAGGGTTGGTATTTTTGGAAGAAAATAACCCATAGAACTTGGATCAAGATGTTTATAAGATAAATAGTTTGTTATTTGTTGATATAGGTTGCTTAAAGTGGTTTAAATAATATAAGTAAGATGATTCCTTTTATAAACGAGTGGAGGGGCACTAATAGAATTTCTTAAAAAATTAATATAAAATAAAGTCATTATGAAGAAAAATAATTAAAAATGACTAGTGATTGTAATATAAGGTAGTATATGGTTGAAATATCATAATATAATCAAATTTTTATAGGTTTTAGTGGTATTTTAAACCTTATCTTTTGGTTTAACCCCTTAGTTAACATATTACAACCTTAACCGCAGTAATGACATTTTCACTCTTAAAGATTTATAGTTTTACATATAAGGAAAAAATATGATTATAAATGGACAAGTTATGAAATTATAGACCATATGAAAAACAAATTTTCCTATTTAAATATTTCTATGAACTTTAAATAATTTATTAAAATATATTTTTTATAAAATATCATTAATACCATTTTTGACTTTATTCATTTAATTTGAAATTAAAGAAAAAAAGAAAAAATTGGTATTCTAATATAATTCTTTAAAACATCCATAAAATGTAATATTTGTCTAGAATATTTCTATAATTATATAACTCATTTTAATTTTATAACTTTTAATACTTCTAAACTCAATTATTTTATTTTTCTATTTGTTGAATAAATACTTAGTTGGTGTTATGTATGCATTTTTGTAATTATTAAATCACTAAAAAGGAAAAATAAATTAATATGGTTAATAAAATTAATTTATATTTCAAGTAAACATTTATTACCAAACATAACCTCATTTTTCCTTTATGATAAATTATTTTAGATACTAAAGTCAAGAGTTTGATATTTTTGACTTTATCTTTACTTAAATTAATATAAATGACATAATCAAAGAAATATGAAAAAATTGGCCATATATTAGATATTTAGATGAAATTATCCAATATATTCTCATTAAATAAGATAAGTACAAGTTTTATGGAAATTTTGTAGCCCTATCCCAATCTTTTAACCCTATGTTACCCATATTACCGTCCTTGAGACGACAACAATTTACTATGGTTACCATTCATATTAACCAAAAATAAAATGGAAATCCACATAAAATATGAAATAATTGATTAAAAATATTGTATTAATTTTTCAATATTCAATCTCTAAAATTGGTAGCAATTAATTTAATATAAAAACACAAAACACAAAATTTGTTTTTTCAGAAAAATGCCTTTCTAAGTATAAAAATGTATGTTTTACAAATTTTACCTTAAAATTGACTCCAATGTAATTAAATATATTATTAATAATATAATATAAGTAATTATACTTTGAAAATATTTTAAAACAAAATGAATGTTTTTACATTGTTGAAACAAAAATATTGTTTTTAGTAAAAATCAGTATTTTCAACTATTCATCGAAAAAACAATCCTTTCAGAAAATTCTCAAAAATACACCATTGGACAATTTTTAAACAATAATTTATAAAATGAAGTTTATTTTTTCAAATACATTTTCATAAAGTGGAAAAAATTAAACACAATATTTGATTACAAAAATAAATAAAAATCATTTTTGAAGGAGATATATTTTTGAAGCATAATATAAATTTACTAAAAATTGAATATTTATTTCCTAAGAATTAATTAATACATTGGTATTCAGTAATGAATTTATATATATTTAATGATGTGGTTATTTCTATTCATACCCAATAATTCAATAGCTATGTTTTAATGGTTATAATTAAATAATAATATTTCATTGTCGTTTTAGCTAAGTGTTGCATGTTAAATATGGTATAATACATAATGTTATTATTTTAAAATATTGGTTTGTTATATTAATGGAACATATAAATGAGTTAAGGTTTCCATACCCAAAACTATTCTAAGGCCCATGGAGATTAATTTTAGCTCGCTGGTGGCCTAAAACTTCTGAAACCAAGAAAATTAAAGCCAAAAGGAGGAAATAAAGGAGCAAGATAAATTTCTCGATAAGAGTAGAAATATAAAAGTAATCATTAATAAATTTTTCTCATTGTCTTGTTGAATTATAAAAATTCAAATTTAAGGTGATCATGAGAGAATATGAAAGATTCGAGCATTCTTATTCAGTAATCACAGTCCTTAAAACTTCCACATGGAGAACATCCAAGACTGGGATCATGGTCACTACTTGGAACAAAATTTAAATGTGTAACACTTTATGTTATAGTGGTATTGGAATAAATCACTAGTGAGGAGGGTGGTCTTCAGTGAAAGAGCTATGTGGACACATGATAGAAAATCATTGAGCTATAATTGTAAACCAGGAGTGGAGGATCAATGCATGTTATTTTATTTATAGTGAATAAGAATGAGGAACTAAGTAGAGGTGGTTGGAAAAACCATAAATATAGATCCATTAAAGATACACTAGAGGATATTTTGAAAGAGTAGGCAGAAGACCACCTGTTTAGTTTGGGAGGGAGGTTGTAACCCTCCCATTGAGAATTTATTTTCTCTCTCTATTTATTTATTTTAATCTATTAAATTTTTTGTTTTAAACTTATTGAAATAATATGATAAAAACATATTGATTTTTAGCTAAAACTAAAATAGGGGAAATATATTGTTTTGGTTAGAAATATAATTTTATCCATATGAAATATATTTCTAGAACCTACCCTCCCTTCATTCTTCAAGTAGTGAACATTTTTGAGACATTAATGACATATGAGAATTGTTCCCAACTGCATCTTTGTAACTACTTGGTTATATAGTAATCCATATAAGAAGAGGATAAATCATAAAAGGTAGCACATTAGGATAAAATGAGAAGTTTAACTTTGTGTAAAATTGGTATCATCATTGTTTGGATTAGAGGATGCTTTAGTTGAGAGACTATAAGATCTATTGTTATACATGTTGTTCATTTGAGAGAATGGGTCTACCTATTTTCACCAAATCTAGTGATATTTTTTCATAAATGAATAAATAAAACAAAATATAAAAAAACCCATCTAATATAATTCCCTTACTTAATATTCATATTATTTCTTATTTTATCTTTATTTGTGTGCCCTCTTACTCAGGTTACTTTCTTTTTTCCTATTTTTTTTCACTTCAACATAATCAACACTTGAAATACCTTGTCTCATATTATTTAATTTTATGTTTGAGAGTTTTTTTTGGTCTAACTGGCCACACATAATTTTTTGGAATTCTTTCCCTCTGGATCGACCTATATTCACCACTGCACTAGTTTTTAATAAGGTTTGTAAATAATCAATTTTACTTGGACCTAGTTAATGTACTGGTGGACCAGTAAATTTTTTGTATCATTTTCATAGAGGTAAACTCCAACCAATTAATAAAATAATAACTTAAAAAAATTGTAACATCCCAACCTTAATAAATTATAGACTTTTTTTACTTTTTGTAGTCTAATTAATTAAGAGACCTGGGGCGCATGCGTGTGCACCTTGTTGTGGGTCCAGGGCAACTTTTTATTTAATTTAAAAAATTGCAGACGTTTCATGAAAAATGTCACGCCATGATTTGGAGTGGTGTTTAGGTTTTAAATAATTAATAAAGGATTGGAAAGAGTAATAAGAGATTTAAATAATATTTAAAAGAAATCAAGAAAATATAAAAAGAAATTCTAAAATAAAATAAAGAGGGGGTTACAGGAAAAATGAAAATAATTGAAATGGGGGATTCCTGTTTTTAATTATTTTTGTTATTTTCCTTTCCGTTGTTTTTTTATTTTATATTTTCCTTTTATTTCATTTTTTCATTATATTTTATTTTTCTCTTATTTTTCTTTTCCTTTATTTTTCTTTCTTTTCTCTTTTTTTCCCACTCCTCTCTCCCTCTCCCACTTATTACATCTCACCCATCAATCCCGTCACACCAACCAAAAGACCCTTTGGAAAGATGCTTCTCCTCCATCCTATTCCTACACCATCTGGTGTGTAGTAAACCTTAGGGAAAGTCTAACATTTCACATTTGGAATCGTGCGTTTTTGTTGAGTAATATGCGCGCAGTTCATCACAGAAGATTTTTACCCTATTTTGGGGTTTTTCTAAAATCCTTTGTTTTCATCCGTTTTAGGTCAAATAAAAGCCCACCGCATATCTTAGAGTGATCTACGACTACAAGGTATGGTTCCTACTCTCTTTCCCTCCGTTTCATTGCGATTTATAAAAAACTCACCATTGTGCTATTAGTCGGTGCCTACCGGCTTTGTGCAATTTTACCCATTTTAATTACTTTAATGGTTTTACTTAATTGTTTCAGACTTAATCATCTTAAATAAACTTATTTGAATGGTTGAAACAAGATAGGACACCCCTTTAGGTTAGCCGACATAGTCGGTGTATTTTTTCGTTAGCCGGTTTATTAATTTAATTAGCTGTTGTTTTTAAATTAAATGAATAATTGAAAAAACGTTGGACACCCATTTGGGAGTGCCGACATAATCGGTGTATTCTTCCATTAGCCGAGTTTATTTTTTGATTAATTGAATGTTTTGCCAAGCCCCTTTTTATTGTAATTAAATTAAATAAATAGTTGCTTTGAACATGAACTTGAATTGTTGGATCATTGGCACTTGTTTTGCTGAAATGTTTATTATTTAAAAAGTGCATTATTCGCTAATGTTGATATGATATGTATATTACCTTGCAAGTTATTATGATGAACTGATGATTATTTAAATGTGAATTATCCGCTGAGGTTGATATGATATGTATATTACCTTGCAAGTTGTTATGCTATACTGTTAGATTTATGCCTTCTGATGTGGGTGTATCTAGTTAGTTTTCAAGATGCGACTTTATATGCTAATTATGTCATATCTACTGCTGTGAAAAATTTAATTAAATTCAGGGTGGGGAAAGAGGGAGGGTCCCATATTAAGGGACACACTTAGATCCTCTATTCCTGACGGGTTACCTCTAGGTGCTGGGGGGCGGTGTCGTTGGATTTGCCGGACCGAGACTTCCCCGGACTTTCTAATACTTTTGAGTGATATCGGTTCCAAAAGGGCCCATCGGCATGGATCTGTTGGAAATGTGTATAAGCCATCCTCGGATGACACTCGACCCCTTTTTTCAAGATCCAAACAGAATCAGGGTAAAACCATGCCTCAGGCGATACTTGGTCTTTCGAAAGATTTCCTTGGAAGGGCTCAGTGTCATTGGATAAATTGACGGATGTTCCATAGCGATACCTTCGGGATGAGATCAAACTCCAACTCTCAACTTGGACTTTAATAATGATGCACTGAAGGTTTATATTATTTCCATTTGAGTTTTCTTGAGAATTGAGATATCCTTTTGATATGTGAAAGTGAACCTGGTTGACACTGTACTTCGACCCCAAGTCAAAGCAAAAGCTTGGGGTACACCTATTTCTTATTTACCTTGATTTTATGAGTTTTATATATACACGTGTTCATGAATTCTTCTGACAGGTTCCCTTTCAGACTATCAGCTTAGGTTGAAGCTGGTGATTAGGCATGGGTTCTGTTTGGAACTCAAGCCATCTTATTTATTTCGTTGCATTTAAATTAATTATCTGAAATTATTAAGTAATGGCACACTGCATTTTTATTGTTACACAAAATGGAAAGGTTTAGACACTGTGGGTGCCGACCTACTTGGATTTTATCTCACACCCTGCTCGGGCATCGTCAACACCCGAGTAGATTACATGCTCGCAGGTATTGACAAGGGGATGCGTGCTGCTTTCGATGCTTGATTGTTCATTACTACTTAGGATGGAGACTGGGGCAGAGGACTGGGACTTGCTCGTGATGCAGTTGCTGCTTGTGTCTTTTCTTTTAGTTGATAGTGTGTTTGAGTTCTGTTTTCCATACTTTTAGTTTAGAATCATATCATGGTATGACACTCTTTTATGAGTTTCCGCACATGTTTTTTATCTTTCAGTTGGATTTATTTATATTTATTCTACTGTAGTTTATTCATTCACATGCTTTCTCTATTTATTAGTTGTTTCTGTTTACTTCCACTGTGATATTATCTGTTACCTATGAGACCATAGTCTCCCACACAGACACAAAAATGCCCCTCGATACTAGTCGGTAGCCTCTGGTGTTCGGGGAGATGCGCTTGAGGTTATGTGACCCACCGGTCTAGCCACTGTCTTAGAGGTGAGCCGGGTCGGGATGTTACACAGTGGTATCAGAGGTGTTTTCCTTTTGTATTATTGTTTGGTTTAGACAAGAGACTGGGATATAGGGTTTTGGAATGTACCCTGTTCTTGGACGTTGCTAACCCATGTACATGGGAAACCCAAATTCCTAGGTTGGGATTACAGTTATTGATTATGCTAATTACTGTTGATATGATTTCACCTTGGGTGACTCACTTGTATTGCGTTGTTATTGTTTTGGTATTATTGAAATAATGGGTTTACCATTTCATCCTAATGATAGGAGGAAAAAACATCCCATGCATCATGATAGGTAATATAGGATTTAAATTCCATGCATATTTCCATGACATATCTACTTTTAGCATGCATTTGCCTTTTTCATGTGGGTGTTATTATACCTAGTGGTAAAATTTTGAATTTTTGTTTTATTGAATATAAGGTTGTGTTAGTCTGTTATATGTTATCCTGACTCAACCTAGGAGTGGATTGTATAACTTGTTTAGTAATCCTTTTGAGTTTTCTCTTCTATATTGAAACCCAGCCTTTGAGGTGGGTTGTCTGTTGTTTAGTGCTCAGAGGAAGGATATGTACCTAACCTATTTTGCACTTTACTTTTTTTTTCTCACCTTATTTACTCCTTGTCTAAAGGTGTGTGTTTGTTTGTTGTAGACAAATTCCGCCATGATGTCTTCATGCTATGCCTTGGGAGAGTGGCAATGAGCACATTCCAAAGATGGTGGGTCCTGAACCACCAGTGGTTCCTCTCATATAGCCTCCTATGGAACTACCTCCTGTTGATTCTCCGAGGGACCCTAACGCTCAGTTCAGGGATAGTCTCCTCAGGTTTATGTAGTTGGTTCAGAAAATTTCCAGACCTACCCCATTTATGGTAGAACTTACGCGGGACTTTCTGCAGCAGCACCCTCCCAACTTCTCAGGGAGTGGTGGCCCTCATGCTGTAGAATCATAGATAGAATCTATAAGGACAATATTCGACCATCTTGAGATGCTTCTAGAGAGAATAGTCAAGATTGCAATCTACATGCTCTGTGACTCCACCAAGCGTTGGTGGGACATTGTTTCTCAGGCTGAGAAGACCAGCGACATGTCTTGGGTTGACTTCCAAGAAGCCTTCTATGACCAATATTTCCCACCGACTCTAAGAGATGATCATGCGTGGGAGTTCCTACATGTTCAGCAGGGATCTATGACTATGTTAGAGTATTCTACTCATTTCACAGAACTTCATCATTTTACCCCATCTCTGACTGGCGACGCGCAGACTACTACGAGGTGTTTTGAGGATGGACTTGAGTATACTATCCATTCACAAGTGAACGTCTTCTATTTGACCACTATTATGGAGATCCTGAACTAGGATCTAATCTTAGAGAGAAATGTCAGGGAAGCCAAACCAGTGAGCCAGAGCGGTTTAGTTTCGAGACAGGGTGATGGCTCTTTTGGCAGCAGGAAACTCCATTTTGAAAGTGCACATGTGCGAAATACAAGCCAAAAAACACGTCTTGATAGCTCTGTCACTTGTTATCAGTGCGGTAGGGATAGTCACAAGAATCCACTATGCACGAGGGATCCGAAGGAGTGCCGAGCTTGCAGTAGGATGGGTCACCTTCAGCGTTTCTGCCATTCCTTCTCTTCAGCTTCCAGTGGTAGAGGATCCGCACCTGGACCTCCTTCAGGTATGGGATCTATGAATCCATAGTAGGCTGGATGTTCCTTTTCCACCAGTCGATCAGGCCGAGGTAATGGTGGAGGTCGTGGTCGAGAAAATCAAGTCCCAGATTATCAGCGTTAGCAGAGTGGACCTTCTCAGGCCAACTAGGTAGCGTATCTGGGCCGTGGATTAGGTCCCATGTACGTAGTGCAATCAACACTAGAGGAGAAGAGTGCAAGACCATCTGCAGTGAGAGGTACTATCCTAGTAGCCTCTACATTAGTTTCTTCTCTTTTTGATACTGGTGCAACACACTCCTTTATATCTGCTGCTGTTGTTGAGAGTCTTAGTTTTCCAATTGAGTATCATGGTGGTGTCATGTATCTCGACACTCCGCTTTGGGTCAGGACAGAGGGAATACACTAGTGCCAAGAGTTCCCCATTGAGATAGGTGGGTACCATTTTGTTTGGAATTTCTATATCCTCTATATGTCTGTCATCGAAGTCATTCTTGGTATGAACTGGCTTGCCCCTTATTGTGATCAAGTGGATTTCTATCATTGTCGGGTGTCCTTCACATCCCATGATGGCGACACATATCTTCACAAAGGAGAATGGGATCTACAAGCAGACCGAGCTAAGCATAAATATGCAGGGTTGGGTAAAGTGACTACTCAGTTGAAAAGTCTCTTCATGAGCGATCAGGGAACATAGCTAGATGAATTCCATCCAGTGGCGGACCATTTCAAGGACGTCTTCCCTGATGATTTCTCTGGCTTGCCTCCTATGAGAGATGCAGATTTCACTATCGAGCTCATGCCAGGTGTGGCACCAGTGTTTATTCCCCCCTATAGGATGGCACCAATAGAGCTACAGAAACTCAAAAAGTAGCTTGAAGACCTCGAGTCTAAGGGTTTCATCAGACCTAGCACATTGCCTTGGGGTTCACCTGTCCTTTTTTCTAGGAAGGAAGATGGTACCCTAAGGTTATGTGTGGATTATCTTCGACTCAACCAGCTCATGGTAAAGAATCGATATCCATTTCCTCATATAGATGATATATTTGACCAGCTCCAGGGAGTAACTGTTTTCTCCAAGATTGATCTGAGGTTGGGATATCACCAGGTGCGTGTGAGACCATCTGACATACCACGTACAACATTCTGAAGTAGGTATGGCTTGTACTAGTATCTAGTTATGCCATTCGGCGTCACAAATGCTCTAGTGGTCTTTATGTCTCTAATGAACTGGGGTTTTCATCCGTATCTTGATACCTTTGTGGTAGTATTCATGGACGACATCTTAGTGTATTCGCGTTCCAAACACAACCATGCAACCCATCTTGAGATCATGGTGATTACACTGAGAGAGCACCAGCTATATGATAAGATCAGTAAATTACACCTTTGGATTGATAAAGTGCACTTCTTGGGGTCATATTATATCTGAATTATGGGTATCGGTTGACCCAGAAAAAGTGAGCGCCATGGTTTTATGGGAGCATCCCAAGAGTGTCTTCGACATCCGTAGTTTCTTGGGGCTTACTGGCTATTATAGGCATTTCATCCAGGATTTCTCCTGCTTTGAAGCGCCTCTCATGGACTTGAATAAGAAAGGTGTATAGTTCATCTGGTCAGAAGCTTGTGAAAAGTACTTTTAGGAATTAAAAGGAAGACTAACCTCATCCCCAATCCTGATTCTACCTGAACCTAGTAAGAGCTATATAGTTTATTGTGATGCTTCAAGAATTGGACTGGGTGCAGTTTTGATGCAGGGTAATCAAGTCGTGGATTATGGATCTCTCCAGCTGAGACCTCATGAGCGGAACTATCCTACACATAACCTTGATTTGGCAGCTATGGTTCATGCTCTATGATTTTGGAGACATTATTTGTTGGGTGAGAGATTCATTGTTTACACGGATCATAAAAGCTTGAAATATATCTCCACTCAACGAGACTTGAACATAAGGCAAAAAAGGTGGGTAAAATACTTGCACTCGTTCGACTTTGAGCTTGCTTATACCCCTAGTAAGGGTAATGCTGTGGCTGATTATTTAATCCACAAGACACAGACACAGGTCGTGCAGGTAGCCAGTAGTGAGTGGCAGATGATGGCCTTATTTTCAGAGATGCATCTAGAGGTTCAGAACCAGAGTGGACAACCAGTTATAACATCTCTTACAGTGACGTCCTCTATTTTGGAGGAAGTCCGCAGGCAATAATTGACTGATCCTGAGGGACTTGTTTTGAGGGAAAGTGTTACAGGAGGGAAACCGCCTCCTAGTTGGGTTGTTGATGGCAGTGAAACTCTCCTTTATTGTGGCCGTGTATGGGAACCTTCAGGTATGCGAGAAGAGATGATGAAGGAATATAACACCTCCATTTGTGCAGTTCACCCTGGGCTGACCAAGATGTATAGAGACATGTGTCGATAGTATTGGTGGCCTGGTATGAAAAAGTAGATAGCAGGTTTCATCACTCGGTGCTCCACCTACCAACAGGTGATGGTAGAGCACCGATGACCTACTGGACTCCTACAGCCTCTATCCATTCTTGGATGGAAATGGAATGACATAACCTTGGATTCGTTATAGTATTTCCAAGATATCTTCGAATTAGTGATACAGTATGGGTGGTTGTCGATAGGTTGACCAAGGTTGCGCACTTCTTGCCTATCCGAGAGACCTTTACGATTGATGAGCTGGGAAGCCTGTATATCTGGGAAATTGTGTGACTTCATGATGTAACTCATTCTTTTTTCTCTGATAGGGATGCTCTCTTTACTTCATGGTTCTCACAGGGGTTGCAAAAGACATTGGGCTCACATGTACTTATGAGTACTGCATATCACCCTCAGACTGATGGGCAGTACAAGAGAACTATACAAGTGTTAGAAGATATGTTACAGGCCTGTATCCTTGATTTTGGAGGTTCCTGGGAGAAGTATTTACATATTGTTGAGTTTACCTATCATAATAGCTTCAAAGCGACAATTAAAATGGCTCCGTACATGGATCTCTATGGTAGACTGTGTAGTTCACCTTTATGCTAGCTCGAAGCAGGTGAGGTAGCTATATTGGGTCCTCATCTCGTTTAGGAGACTTCTGAGAAAGTTCAACTGATTCAGAAGCACATGACTACAACTCAGTCTAGGAAAAAGACTTATACCAATTATCACTGCAGACCTTTGGAGTTTGAGGTGGGACATCGAGTCTTTCTGCGTGTTTTTCCGAGGTTGGGTCATAGGCGGATCAGAAGGTAGGGGAAGTTATCACTGAGATACACCGGGCCATTTGAGATAGTGGAGAGAGTTGGGACGGTAGCCTATCTGTTATTGCTACCTCAGATGTACTGTGCCATTCACAATGTTTTCCATGTATCTCAGCTCCGACAATATCATCTAGACCCATCTCATTCTTTTTACCTTGACGACATCAAGCTTGACGCTGATGCATCCTTTGCAGAGCATCTGATCTGTATCATCAACCATAGCATGAAAGTCCTCTAAAGAAAGTCAGTCCCTCTGGTCCGGGTGTTGTGGCAACACAGATGCCTTCAAGACGAGACCTGGAAGTGAGAAACGGATGTACGTGCACAGTGGCCAGAACTCTTCTCTGGCTATGTTCCACTACCCTTGGAAGGGAAACTTGGGGATGAGTTTTATTAAAGAGGGGAGGTGGTGACATCTTGACCTTAATCTGGTATGGACTTTTTTTTTACTTTTTTTAGTCTAATTAATTAAGTGACCCGAAGCGCGCGCCTGCGCACTTCGCTGTGGGTCCCAGACGGCTTTTTATTTAATTTAAATAATTGCAAACGTTTCATGAAAAATGTCACGTCATGATTTGGAATGGTGTTTGGGTTTTAAATAATTAATTAAGGATTAGAAAGAGTAATAAGATATTTAAAGAAGGTTTAAAAGAAATCAAGAAAAGATAAAAAGAAATTTTGAAATAAAATAAAGAGGAGGTTACGGGAAAAATGAAAATAATTGAAATGGAGATTCCCATTTTTAATTATTTTAATTATTTTCCTTTCCATTCCTTTTTTTTTTATTTTATCTTTTCCATTTATTTCTTTTTTTCCTTATATTTTATTTTTCTCTTAATTTTCTTTTCCTTTATTTTTCTTTCTTTTCTATCTTTTCTTTTTTTCCCTCTCCTCTCTCCCCCTCCCACTCATCACGTCGCACCGCTTAATCCTGTCACACCAACCAGAAGCCCCTTCATAAGGCCGCTACTCCTCTGTCTGATGTATGATTCCTTCACCGTCAGGTGTGCAGTAAAACTCAGGGAACGAATATCGTTGTGCATTTGGAATCGTGAGTTTTCATTGAGTAATCTGCGTGCAGTTCTTTGCGGAGCATTTTCAACATATTTTGGGGTTTTTCTAAAATCCTTCATTTTCATCCATTTTAGGTCAAATCAAATTCCACCACGGATCTTATATTCATTTACGACTACAAGGTAAGGTGCTTACTCTCTTTCCCTCTGTTTTGTTGCAATTTATAAAAAATGCACCGTTGTGCCGTTAGCCGGTGGCTACCGAATTTGTGCAACTTTACCCATTTTAATTACTTTAATGGTTTTACTTAATTGTTACAGCCTTAATCATCTTAAATAAATTTGTTTTAATGGTTATAACAAGATCGGACACCCCTTTGGGTGTGCCGACATAGTCGGTGTATTTTTTCCGTTAGCCGGGTTATTAATTTAATTAGCTGCGGGTATTGCACAACCCCTTTTTATTGCTTTCAAATTAAATGAATAGTTGTTTGAATTATTGAAACAAAGTTGGACACCCCTTTGGGTGTGCCGACATTATTGGTGTATTCTTCCATCATCTGAGTTTACTGTTTGATTAATTGCATGTGTTTCGAAGCCCCTTTTTATTTTAAATAAATTAAATAAATAGTTTCTTTGAACATGAACTTGAATTGTGGGATAATTGGCACGTGTTTTGTTGAACTATTTATTATTTAAAAAGTGAATTATCTGCTGATGTTGATAAGATATATATATTTCCTTGCAAGTTTTTATGCTGAACTACTGATTATTTAAATGTGCATTATCCGCTGAGGTTGATATGATATGTATATTGTCTTGCAAGTTGTTATGCTATACTGTTAGATTTATGCCTTGTGATGTGGGTGTTTCTGGTTAGTTTTCAAGCTGTGACTTTATATGCTGATTATGTCATATATGCTGCTGTGAAACCTTTAATTAAATTGAGTGCGGGGAAAGGGGGTGGGTCCCGTATCAAGGGCCACACTTATATCCTCCGTTCCTAATAGGTTACCTCTAGGTGCCAAGGGGCGGTGTCGTTGGCTTTGCTGGATCAAGACTTCCCTAGTATTTCTTATAATTTTGAGTGATATAGGTTCCAAAAGGGCCCATCAGGACGGATCCATTGGCAATGTGGCTAAGCCATCCTCAGATAACACTTGACCCCTTTTTACGAGATCAGGATGAACTCCGGGTAAAGCCATGCCTCGGGTGATACTTGGTCTTTAGGAAGATTGCCTTGTACAGGCTCAGTGGCATTGAATAAATTGACGGATGTTCCATTGAGATACCTTCAGGAGGGGCTCAGAATCCAACTCTCAACTTTAACCTTAATAATGATGCACTTAAGGTTTATATTATTTCCATTTGAGTTTTCTTTAGAATTGAGATATCCTTCTGATATATGAAAGTGCACTTGGTTGATACTGTACTTAGACCCCAAGTCAAAGCACAAGATTAGGATAAACCTCTTTCTTATTTACCTTGCTTTTCTGGGTTTTATATATATACGTTTTCGTGCATTCTGCTGACAGGTTTTCTTTTAGACTACCAGCTTAGGCTGAGGCAGGTGATTAGGTATGGGTGCCATTTAGAACCCAAGACATATTATTTATTTCATTGCGTTTAAATTAATTATCTAAAATTATTAAGTAATGGAACACTGTGTTTTTATTGCTTCATGAAATGGAGTGGTTTAGACACCATGAGTGCCGACCTACTGGGATTTTATCTCACACCCTACTCGGGCGTCGTCGACACCCAAGTAGATTACATGATCGTAGGTATTGACAAGGGGAAGCGTGCTGCTTCCAATGATTGACTATTCATTACAACTTTGGATGGAGACTGGGGAAGAGGACCGGGCCTTGCTCGTGATGCAGTTGCTGCTTGTGTCTTTTCTTTTAGTTGACTGTGTGTTTGAGTACTTTTTTCCATACATTCAGTTTAGAATCATATCATGGCATGACACTCTTTTATGAGTTTCCGCACTTGGTTTTTATATTTCATTTGGATTTATTTATATTAATTTTTTTTGCAATTTATTCATTCACGTGATTCCTCTATTTATTAATTTTTTCCGTTTAATTCTGCTATGATATTATTTGTTACCTATGAAAGCATAGTCTCCCCCACGAACACAAAAAGGGCCCTCGCTGCTAGTCAGTAGACTCTCGCGTTTAGGGATATGCGCTAGAGGTTATGTGATCAACTGGTCCAGCCACCATCTTAGAGGTGAGTCGGGTCGGGACGTTACAAAAATCCTATATGGAATAACAAAACCCCTTTAAAAAGAAAACCCATAAGAAAAATAAAGAAAAAAAAAATCTTTCAAATCTATAGTGTGTATGAAAACTAAGTCTAAAACCAAGAACCTAGATCCCATTAACCTAAAAATTGAATGGTTTTGTAGTTATCTAGTATATAATAGGAAAAAAATAAAAATGGAAGATACAAGTGACAAAAAACTAAATAACCAACCATATGAAAATCAAAGTATCAATCCACCATAACCTATAAATGATCAGATAGTGAAAGTTAGACTTAGGGAATTTTATTTTCCGACCATTTCAAGGAACCCATCCCACTTTAAAAAAACTCCTAGGCCTATCAATTATGAAATTAATAATTATCACTTTTAAATTTTTTTATCATTCAATGGAATACAGAATGAAGCTTCCCTTGACTTCACTAAGGACTTATATTGTGTGGTGTAATGGATATAACTAAGAGGGTTGATTAAAGAAGAACTGAAACCTAGGGGATTCAATTTATGTTTAAAGAAAAATTATAGGATTTGGTTCCAAAAAATGGATTAAGAGAATCTTGTTACTCTAGACCAGCTATACAACAATTTTTTCATGAAATTTGTTCCTTATATAATTATCTCTCAAATAAGGCATAAAATTAATGAATTTTTTTAGGTTGATGGTGAACTATTTCATGAGGTTTGAGATAGATTCATGGGGTTACGTAGAAAAATTAAAAATCAAAAATTCACTCCAAAATTTCTTATGGACACATTTTACAATAGTGTCACTCCATACCACCAAACTTTAGTGGATTAGGGTTTTGGAGGGAGTCTTAGTGATGAACCTTATAAGGAATTAAAATATATTTTTAACACATTGGCTTAGAACTCACCAAAATAATTATCAAAAACATGAATTTTTGTTAGGAAAGAAAACAATCCTATGAAAACAGATGTGGTTTAATATGATGAGGTTTAAAATAAAAATAATCGAAACAATTTTAGGGATAAATTCCACTTCTATGACTTGTTTGGGTGTTCATAATACTACTATAAAATTTTTGATATTCCTTTTTAGAGTCTTGATAATGAAATATTTGTTGTTTGAGGTCCTAGAATGCAACCAAATGATGATCCATTATCAAATTCATACAGTCAGGGATACTAAAACCATCAAAAATTTTATTTGGGAGAGTAGGGAGTGCTTAAAAATAGTTCTCCCCTTGGACTATAATAACAACCAAGGTAGAAATTCCAACCACAACAAAAGTTTGAAACTTCTATTTCTTAAGATTAATTAAGAGGTACATTCCAATAGTTTATTGGTAGGTTTGATAAACAAAATATGAAAAATTATTTTGATAAATCACAACCAGGTGAATGTTTAAAAAATCTATAGTTAAAAATGGGGATGTTAGCTAGATATATTGGAGGTAGAGGAGAGTTTAAACTAATAAGAACCACTAAAATTATTCCAAGGGAGAATGTTATGGATTTAAAAACTATTATTTGTCTACAAATCCACCAGTAAGATGGGAAAGATATAAAATATACCGAAAAGGAAAAACTGGATGAAACTAAAACCCAAAATTTATAAAATGGGGAGTCTAAAAATCTATATATCCCCATTGAAAGTCTATTAACACCTTTTTTACCTACTGATAAACCACATGAAAATACTTGAAAATAAAAAAAATAAAGGGAAAAACAATATTGATGATGAAAATGAAGGAATTCAAAAAATATTAAAGAATCTAACCCCTACCAATCCTTTAACTGAAATAATATATAATATTAATCATAAAATATAACTTCTCAAATTTCTTGAACTTGTTAAAAAAAATCAGATTATTATTAATTTCCTGGAACCCTTAATTCAAAGTCTGTCTTATTTGAAATCATGAACGAAATTATGTTCAAAAAATATAAATTTATAAGAATTTTCTACTTACAATCTCATATAAAACTGTAGTGAGAAATTGAAAAATAGGGTACCTCCAATGATCCAAGACCCTATAATATTTTTCATCCCACGCACACTAGAGGAAATTGGTTTGATTAACTCTCTTTGTAACATTGGTGTGAGTGTCAACATGATTCCCTTATCATTGTTCTAGCACTTAAGGTTATTATAACCACAACCCACCACTATTGTCTTGAAGTTAACTGACTAGTCCATTACTCACCCTATCAAGAGAGTTGATGATTTTTTATTGAGAGTGTGGAACCTGTACTTATCAGTTGATTTTATCATTATAGATATCGAGTGTGACATTAAAGTACCCATTATTCTGGGAAGTAACTTCTAATATATAAGAGGATATATCATTGAAATTTCTAAGTGAAAACTCATTTTTAAGTTTGGAGTGAAAAGATAGAAGTTTAATGTTTTAAAAAATGAAAGGGAACCTCCATTGGAAGATACCTATACAAGGGTCGATATGCTTGAATTAGAGGATTAATTTTTTTATCTTAATGAATTAAATAATAAATATATGGGTAAATAATTCCATTTGGAAGCTAACATAAACTATTCCCAATATGTTTATAATGATAAAAATGAGGTTTTGGACACCCTTCCAAAGAGAGATAAGAAGTTTGAAACTACTATCACCAGCCCCTTAGATAATCAAATTTATTTTACTGAGCTTATGAATTTTTTGGTAGAATTTAAATAACCTTTTCATAATATAACATAAGAGGATCATCCTACCAATTATGATGGATAAATTTTGAAACACATTATTGAGTTTTTTAAGGATCTATTTTAAAATTAGGCCCATCTTTAGGGACTAGTGAACTATCCACTTTAAATAGTAGTGAATAGAATCTTGATTCTAGTCTTGAAATTCAAGATATTTATAATATTCATACACACTTTTAGAATTTTTTTTAGAATATAGTCCTATAAAACCCAATATTCTACTATCTTGTGAATAATAACCTAATCTAGATCTCAAACTTCTTCCTACTCATTTGAAATATTATTTTTAGGGTGATTGTTCTACATTTACTATTATAATATTTATTAGTTAAGAGGAAAGTCAATAATAAAGTATGATAAGTTTATCTCGTAAGTTTAAATATATCATTGGTTATTCCATAGATAATATTAAGTGTATAGGTACAAATTATTGTATGTAAAAAATTACAATGGAACTAGACCACACACCTAGAGCTTAAGCATAAATAGGATTGAATCCTAAAAAGAATGAAGTGGTTATAGAGGAAGTGGTTATATTACTAGATTCTAGGATTATGTTTCCTATTTTATACACCCTATGGTCTAGTCTTTTTTAGGTGGTCCCCATGAAAATTTGAATCACAATTGTTACAAATGAAAAAATGAGAAAGTTCTATCCATAAAACTAACGAATTGAGAGTCTATATTGATTACAGGAAATTGAATGATACCACTATGAAATACCATTTACCATTAGTTTTTTGGACCAAATGTCAGATATATTGACTAGGAATCAATTATTTTTCTTTATTTATGGATACTCTCTTAACAACCATATTTAAATAGCTCATGAGGATCAGGATAAGACTACTTTGACATGTTTATTTGTGACATTTTTATACCAAGAAATGAATATTGTATTGTGTGTTTCCTTAGAAAATTTATTGAGATTAAATAAGGATGTTTTCTAGGACATGATTGAAAGGATAATTGAGGTTTTATGGATAATTTATCAATAGTTGGAAGTAATTTTTAAAATTTGTTGGATGTTATTGAATCTATTTTTGAGAGATTTCAGGAAACAAATCTTTTTTTAAACTATGAAAAGTGTCATTTCATGGTTATATATGGGATAAAATTGGTCCAATAGTTTTCCAAGAGAGGTATTGAGGTTTGAAATTCTATAATTTAAGTTTTACAAAAACTTCTACCTATTGAGAATGTATAAGGAATTAGAATCTTTTTAGGCCATGCTGGATTCTATAGGGGATTCATCAAGGAGTTTTCGAAATTCAAAAATCCTTTATTTTCCCTTATTTTAAAGAAACACACTTTTTTTTTGATGAGAATTGTATGGATTCATTTAACTTAGTAAAATAGAATCTCATAATTTCACCCATTATCACTGCTACTGACTGTAAGATACATTTTTAGGTTATGTTTCATGTAAGTGATGTAGATCTAGGTTCTTTTTTTGGGGTAGAGTAAGGAAAATAGGATTCATTTTATTTATTATTCTAACAAGATATTTAATGTTTCCCAAAATTAATACTATATAGTAGAAAAATATTTGGCCACTATGATTTTTTATCTTGATAAATTTGAACTGTACTTGATAGGAAGTAAGGTTTTCATTTTTATTGATCATTCTTCCCTCAAGAACTTGTTAGAAAATAAAGACTCCAAACCAAGGCTCATGTGATTGAAAATTTAGTTATAGGTTTTTTATTTAGAAATAAATGATAAAAAAGAAACTAAAAATATGGTCGTAGACTATTTTTCTTTATTACCCAATCCCCAAGATGAATAAACCCAACAAATTAATACTACCTTCCAAGATTAAACTTTTTTATTCTTTAGTTAGGTATTATTATTGGTATTCATACTATTCCAACTTTCTTTCTATAAGAGTTAATGACCAAATATTTTTTACAAAAATAAAATATAAAAAATTCATTTTTGAGTTGAAACATTATTTTTGGGATAATCTTATTCTTTTTAGGAGATGCGATGATGGTATTTTGAGGAGGTGTGTAAAGGAGGAGAAAAACTTTCCCATCCTTGAGAGGTTTTATTCATCACCTTAGGGTGGAAATCATGGGGGTTATAGAAAAGAAAAAATATCCACTAGGATATTTTCTATTTTCCCACTCTTTTCAAATATTCTAGAAATCTTGTGATATGTTGCGACAAGTGTCAAAGGCTGGGAAATGTTGGGAGAAGCCCAAAGCTACTATAAAGAGGAATTAAAGTGGTATAAATGTTTGATTTATGTTGTATAGACTTTATGATACCATTTATATCATAATATTGGAATTGATACACACTTATGGAAATATACTATGTTTCCCTGTGGGTTGTGGAAGTGACCATACCAAAAACCTTTCTACTAATGTAAAATACCCTAATATATAACTCTCTCATATGGAAAAATCATGTTGGTTACCCGGCCTCAAGTTTTCCTCCCCACATGCCAGAGGCTGTTAACTAGCAGTGGGGGTGTATAGAACATAGTGGGGAGACTATACCCTTGGTACAAATTTGTAATACAATGGAAATAAATAAATATCCAAGTAACTTAAATAGCATAAATAGTACTTCATACAACTAGATGGTAAATGATAAACCTATTAAACCAAATAATAATGAACCATGTATTGTTAGGATAGAATATATCTAAATTACATTATAGAAGTAATATAGATAAAAGAAAAATATGACTCAAATAAACTCAAAAGAACTCAGTCTTGAATCCTTGGTTGGTCCCATCTCCAAGTTCAAACCCATCCAATAAGAAACAATCAATAACAAGGTCCCTTTAGCTTATCCCAACCTTCGTGTATATAATCTTATGAGGTAGAAAATGATAGACCAAATAAAATATTGGTAAAACTTAGTAGGTTGACACCACCATTTATAAACGAAACCAGTTGATAATAAGTGCCTGCCATAAAGTGATTAATAAGTTTTATAATTAATCAATTAATACAATACAACAATCAACCTACTTGGGAACTATAACAACCTCTATCTTTATTAAAAACTTAAACATGATTTATTACATAAAATATTCACTTGATACAACATATAATATCAATAGTTCTAGTGTATTTTGGGCTTAGAAAAATTACATAACGACTTAAAACATGAAACACACCATCTTTATTGAAAACTTCCTTTACACGACCACTATATTCCCTCTTACTTAGCATTGCAGGGGATAATTTGAGGACATGCATAAGAAAAGGGTGAGCTATAAAGCCCTGTAAGAGAGTAAAAAGGCATAACATGAAAATTAAAATACATTTTAGGAAATAGGAATATCAATGGATCATAATAGAAACATGAACATAAAGACATGATATAACATGGTTATCATAACATGGAAATGTGGCAACAACACTTAACAATGTATTAGCATGAGACAAGGCTCACTGCACATAGAGCATGAGTAAACCCTCATTGAATTTGAATTATAATGAGTAAACCCTCATTGCACTTAACTTATCATGATACTAATCTTTACCCAATACATTGGAGTGCTATTAGGGAACACCTTTCTTAAACATTTCATTTCATGCATAAGTGTGCCACATAGATCATACAACATGGATTCATTAATCATCATAATTTATTACATGAATAAGTGATGTGGAACACATAAATATAAGTCCTAAATCAACAATTAAATGTGAATAAAGGTGAATACACTTGATAAATAAATGGGTATGATATTCACTTACATGATGATTTTGTCATGGAAATTATGGTATAACTTCAGCATCATAACGATGTAAAATATGAATCATAAAAGGGGTTGATGAGGGGGAAGGGGTCTATAAGAATTTATACATGAAATGGACAGTAAGGGGGGTCATGTAACATAATATCCCAACACAATTTAATGGAATTTAGATGCATAATATAAAATAATTTCTTGAATGTAAATGAGAAGAGAGAAATTCCTTATGGAATTTCAGCATAGTAACGAGTGTTGATGGGAGACATTAATGAGAGATAAAGGGGTCTCCCATCATTAAAACATAATGAGGGAATTCTGGGAGAGTTGAAAAATCATACCCCAACATTTATAATTGAAAATAAAAGGTCATAACAATATAATGAAACTTGGACATAAATAAGGAAGGAAGGAAATATCTTACGAAATTTCAGCATGGAAGCAAGTGTACATGGGAGGCATCAATGAGAGAGAAAGAGGTATCTCATCATTAAAAAATAAATAGGGAATTATGGGAGAGGTGAGAAATCATACCCCAACATTTATAATTGGAAATAAAATGGAATAACAATATTAAAAATCTTGAATAAAATGAGAAAGGAAGGAATCCCTTACTTGGAAGTGTGATCCCAAAGGCTTGGGAGGGGCTTGAGAGAGGCTTCTTGAGAGATTGTGGAACCTTGGGAGGTTTCTAGATAGAGTAAGGAAGAGGTTTTTAGAGCTAAAAATTCTTTTATTGAAGAGTAAATGGGATCATGGGTGGGTTTATATAAGAAAATGAAGGGAATTCTATATTATTTAGGTTTTGGCCACTACACATTAAAATAGTCAAAACCAAAAACCAACCCATGGTTTTTGCCCATGTTTCTTTCCAAAGGAGAGTGGAAAACAATATCTTATAAGTGAAATGGACTATATTCTTAAAATATTAGGATTTTTTATGTGGAGGTGAGTCACACTCTCAATGAAATCATTTGAAAAAGATAAAACATTTTATAAGTCTTGGAGGGTCCAATAAGGCTTTGTAAAATAAATAAAAAAACCTAAAATAACATTATTTTAATGGTAAAACATATATTTTCCGAAAATAATGTTTATAGTATTTTATTACATCACTATTGGGTCATTATGATGTCATAAAACACATTATATATTTAAATATTTAAACGGTATTTAATTTTTACCCCAAAAATTCGAATGTCTCAGAAAATTATGAAAAATTCACCGTAGGATAATTTTGACTTCCTAATTCCAAAAAAAAATATTCATTTTATATAAATAATTTTCTAAATATGTTAATTTTTACTTTTAAAATAAAAACTGACATTTATCGAAAATTCATTGGTTTTGACAAAAACAACTTTCAAACCTTAATAAAAAATTCAATTGTATTCATAAAAATTACACGATAATTTATATTTAAAAAGTAATTTATTAATAATATTTTATTAAAACATTATTTAATTCTAAAATCCATTAATTCATCAAAATATATTTCTTAATCAAATATTAACTAAAAAAAATACTATTTGTGCTTTAAAAATTATTTACAAAGTAACAATAATAAAATGAATGTATATTCTCTATACAAAAACAATGCACATAATCATAGTGCTAAGGTCTTATTACATAACCCCTTATAACAACCGTATAATACCAAAGGGTAAGGTGTGAGATGGTGACATACTCTTGGGGTGTGTCGGATAACATCGCTCGGGTGATAATCTCAATCAACTTCTACTTCTTCCGTAGGCAGTTCCTCTTTAGATTAACTTGTTCAAGATCAGCTGGGGATTGGTCAAGAACGAAGACCAATGAAGCCACCTCCTTTCTGAGCTCTAACAAATGAGATTTGTATGGACCAATTATACTGGATGAGGCCATCACTTTCTTTGTCTGAGTAAATTTGATTTGTTAAAGCCCTATATTTATACTAAAAATGTTATCACTGTTCAACGACTATATTAGCAACGATAATAATTATTAATGGTATATTGAAATCTAAAAACATAAAACCAAGGAAGTTTATATTTTATATAACCATTTTACATAATAATACATTTAATTAGATCAAGAGGAATTTTCATTAATGAAAGTTTGGGTCGTTACAATCTTCCCCCCTTAAGAAATTTTGCCCTCAAAATTTTCTTTTCCCCCACTAAAATAGATGCAAGTAACTCTGCTTCATCACTTCCTCCGATTCCCTCATTGCTTCTTTAAACTTGTTGTTTTTCCACAAAACTTTCATGAGACACATTTTCTAATTTCTTAGAAATTTTTCCCTATGATCTAAGATCTTCAGCAGCTTCTCTTCATAGGAGAGGTTATTCTCCAATGGTACCACATCTGGATTTAGTACATGCGATGGGTCAGGTATGTACTTACTCAAGAGTGATACATGGAATACATCATGTACTTGAGATAGGTTTTTTTGTAGTGCTAGTCGATAGTCCACTACTCCAATGCGATCAAGGATATCAAAAGGGCCGATGTACCTTGGACTAAGCTTTACCTTCTTCCCAAATCTCATAAACATATTCCATGGCTATATGTGGAGGAATACCATGTCTTTGACATCAAACTCAAGGTCTCGTCGACGATTATCAACACATCTCTTTTGTCGACTCCGAGAAGATTTAATGTGCTGCTATATGGTCTTAACCTTCTTCATAATTTCTTCAAGCATTTCTGGACCTAAGAGTTTTTGCTCCCCAACTTAATCCGAACATGCCGGTGTTCTGCACCTTTTCCCATATAGGGCTTCATATGGATCTATTTGGATGCTTGAGTGGAAACTGTTATTGTAAATAGAACTCAAGCAGAGGAAGATGTTGATCCCATACTCCTTTGAATTCCATTGGGCATGCTCTCAACATGTTCTCAAGTGTTTGGATAGTCTACTTAGATTGGCCATAAGTTTGAGGATGATAAGCCGTACTGAAGTTCAGCTCAATATCTAGAGCATGTTGAAGACTCTTCCAGAACTTGGAGGGGAATCTTGGATCTCGATCAGATACAATCGATAGTGGTACTCCATGCATCCTTACCACTTATCTGATATATATATCCATTCTAGTTGATCCAATGAGAAATCCTCTCAAATTACAATGAAGTGTGCAGTCTTTGTAAGACGATCCACAACAACCTAAATAGAATTGTTTCCTTTGGATGTCATAGTAAGTCTAGTGACAAAGTCCATAGTGATGTTCTCCTATTTCCATGCTGGTATGTGTAATGGTTGAATCACCCCCTTAGACTTCTGCCTCTCAACCTTCACTTTCTGACATACCAGGAACATTGATGTATACTAAAAAATCTCCTTCTTCTTGTTATCCCACCAATAATTCTCTCAGAGATCTCGATACATCATTGTGTTTCCTAGGTGAACGGATAAATTTGAACTATGTTAATCATCCAAAAGTTCTTTCTTTAACTCTGGATTTTATGGAACACATAGTCTTGGCCCAAACCTCATGATTCCTTTTTCATTGACATTGAAATCCGAGGATTTCCCTTTTCTGATAGTTTCCGCATTCTTCTAAACTCCCACATCATCATTTTGAGCATCCATTAACCTTTCCAAAAGATATGATTGAGCAATAATTTGTGAAAGGATTGATTATGTTCCCTTATTTATGATTCCCATGTCCATCTTCATAAAATATAAGAAGATTGGATCCTTTTAAATTCTCATCAATGATAGAATTGTTGGATCCTTTCTACTTAGAGAATCCTCCACCTTGTTCGCTTTCCTAGGGTGGTAATGGATTGAGCAGTCAGTCTTTGATTAGCTCTAACCATCTTCATTGGCACATATTCAACTCTTTCTGTGTGAATATATATTTGAGGATTTTGTGATTCGTGTATATTTCACACTTCTCCCCAAAGAGGTAATTTCGACAAATCTTCAAAGAGAAGATTACAACAGCCAACTCCATATCATGCATTAGATAGTTTTTCTAATTAATTTTCAATTTACTTGAAGCATAGGAAATTACCTTTTCATTTTTCATCAACTCACAGCCCATACCCTTCTTTGAAAAATGACTAAATACTACAGAAAGTTCTCCACTTTTGGGTAATGTGAGAACATGCATAGTGATAATCCTCCTTTTCAACTCCTTGAAGCTCTGTTCAAATTAATTACTCCAAGAAAACTTGAATCCCTTCCGATTTATCTTGGTAAGAGGGTTTGAGAATCGTGAGAAATTTATCAAAAATCAACGATAATATCCATGTAACCCTAAGAAGCTACAAATATCCATTACCGATGTTGGCCTCAACTATCCCTCAATTGCAGCTGTCTTAGAGGGATTCACTGATATCCCATTGCTTGTGATGATATGACCCAAGAATGACACCTCATTCAACAAGAACTCACATTTTCTGTACTTTCCATAGAGTTTCTCCTTTCACAAGGTCTCTAGTACATTTCTTAGATTCACCTCACGATCCTCTTTAGTTTTGGAGTATGTTAGAATATCATCTATAACGACTACAACAGATTTGTAAAGGTAATATCTAAAGAATATATTCATCATGTCCGTGAATATTTTTGGAGAGTTAGTGAGTCCTAAAGGAATTACTATGAATTCATCGTGCCTGTACCATGTTCGAAAAGTAGTCTTGGGGATACTCTTCTTCTTCACCCATACTTGGTAATATCCTGACCACAAATCCACCTTGGATAAGTATTGTGCTCCACGTAATTGATCGAACAATTCATCAATTCGGGGAAGAGGATACTTGTTCTTTATCATGATTTTGTTGAGCTCACGATAATCAATTCAAAGGCGCATTGACCCATCCTTCTTCTTGATGAAGAGGACTGGTGCACTCCATGGGGAAGCACTTGGGTGTATAAAACCTTTATCTAGATTTTATTATAGTTGTTTCTTCATCTCATCAAGCTCCACAACAGCCATTCTATACAGAGTCTTGGATATTAGCAACACCCCAGGTATAAGATCAATTGATAATTCAACATCTCTTTGAGGAGGAAGAACAACCAATTCCTTGAGAAACACTTTAGTGAATTCCCCCACAATAGGTATGTCTTAAAGGATGGTTGATTCCTAGGACTCAATCATATGAGTTAGATACGCATGCTCATTGGGCAGGGATATCAATGCTTGAGCTGATGGTGCTGAAGAAGATTCATCAGCCACTTTACACTTGTATCAAATCAGGGGTCTATTCTCTATATGGAGAGTGATTTCCCTATCACATAAATTTATGTTTGATCTATATAAGGAAAGACAATCCATGCTAAAAAGTGAATCAAATTACACCAGAGGGAGTATAATAAGGTTCGCTGGGAAGTTAAATCAACAAATTGTGATATGGTAGGAGTTATATTCATGGGTTGCAAAGATTTCACCATTTGTTGTACTCAACAACATATTTACTTCCATAACTTTTGGTAGGATTGGGATTGATATACTAAACTTTCAGGATATAAAAGAATGCGTAGAACTAGAATCAAAAATCAAGTTTTTTAATTTTTGAACGAATAACTAGAACACTTTTCACCACTTTATTGTAGGGGTTCACTTTGGTGGTAGTGATAGAAAAATCTCTCCCTTACTTCCTTGGTGGTTGTTGGTTTCCTCCGAAAACCCTTGTCTTAGGGAACTGATTTGCAAGGTGACCTGGTTCTTTGCAGTTGAAGCAATAAATGACACGTTGAGGGTTGAACGAAGCATTCCTCTCCTATGTTGTAGTTGTGGGGTTTTTCTTATCAGCAGTTAATAGCTTGATCCCCTTCCCTTCCACACATAAAGCATTTCCTCGTCCCCTTCAAGCTATTTCTAGGGTGCTTCTTTCTGCACCTTTGGCAAGTGGGGTGCTGTATTTTCTTATCACCGTTGGATTTATCCATCAGGCCACCAGAATTGAAGTCCACCTTATGCTTATTATCCCCATGATAGTCCTTAGATTATCCAATCTCCATTTTGACTTTGAGGGCACATTAGACAATTTACTCAAAGCTATCGAAGTCACGAATCGCCAGGGATTTCTATAGGCTAGGTTTTAGCCCACTAACGAAATGGTCAACCTTGAATTTGGGGGTAATAACAAAGACGAAGCAATATCATGAAAGCCTTGTGACATTTTCCTCATATAATCCAATGTATTTGTCATCTTTTTTTCTTGAGGGAAAAGAAGTCTCTTTCCATCTTAAGTCAGAGGGTGTGAGGAAAATATTTATCAAAAAACATTTTTTAGGAATCCTTCCATTCCAACGCCTCGATATCTTCCTCAAGCTTCATATTTTTGATCAATGTCAACCATTGATCAGCTTCACCTTCAATATGATAAGAATATAGAATAATCTTCACTTGTTCGGAATATTGAATGATGGAGAAGATTTTTTCAATGGATTTGATCCATTTTTCGATGATTAAGGGATTAGATGACCCATTAAAAGTATGAGACCTTTGTCTCACGAAGCCATTGATTGCGAATGGTTCTTTATTAGGGGGGGGGGGGTGAGTGTTCCTATTGACCCATGTTTCTATTCAAATATTGAGTTAACTAAGAGAGTATTGTGAAAAAGTTCGCGATTCCCACTCCCGTTGGATTGGGCATCTCATTAGAACATTCATCACATTGATCGTCACATCGATTATTAGCCCGAGTCCTCCTATTATCAGCCATTGGCTGGAATAAAAGGAAAGTTATGGGTAACACATAGAGGGTAATCCAAGGACAAAAACAGATGACTTATAAATAACTTTTATTTACTTAACTTTTAAATCTATAGGCTTCAATATATGTTATCCATGATCTACTTCCCAACATTTATTCTTAGGATCATTTTTTTATTCCCTTAACAATGGTTCATACTAAGTTTTTGAATTTACCAAAGTATATACCCTGGTATTTTGATAACCAAGAGTGCAGTAAGGCCCGTTGTCATGTTCCAGGATACCCCAGGTCAAGCCTGAAACTCTTTATCAGAGTTTTCACTTCTTGGTACATCTATGTCAGAGCTGCCTCTACCTACTCGTATCCAGACAGGGATATATTTACTTGATAAAACACTTACTCAATACTCACCAAAACTTAGGGAAGTTTTTCTTATACTTAGTCTTATCCCTAAGGATTTTACTAGTGTTTTATAATCCTAATCCCAAAAATAACTAAACCTATCCTATGATACCAACTATAACAACATTTCTATTTGTTAAACACTTAAACATGATTTATTACATAAAATATTCACTTTATAAAACATATAAGATCGAGATTTATAGTGTCTTTAGAGCTTAGGAACATTAAATAAGTACTTAAAATACGAAATACAACATCTTTATTGAAAACTTCCTTTACATGACCACTACATTCCCTGGTACTTAACGTTTCATGGGATAACCTGAGGACATGCATAAGAAAAGGGTGATCTATAAATCCCAGTAAGGGAGTAAACAAGGCATAACATGAAGAGTAAAATACATTTCAGGAAATAGGCATATCAATGGAGCATAAGATAAACATGAACATAAAGGCATGATATAGCATGTTTATCATAACATGGAAATGTGACAACAACACTTAATATGGTATTAGCACGAGACAAGGCTCATTGCACATGGATCAATAGTGAAACCTCATTGCACTTGAATTATCATTAGTAAACCATCATTGAAATTGATGTATCATGATACCAATATTTACCCAATGCATTGGAGCGCTATCAGGGCACACCCTTCTTAAACATTTTATTTCACACAAAAGTGTGACACATAGATCATACAACATGGATTCATTAAACATAATAATTTATTCCATGAATAAGAAATGTGGAACACTTAAATTTAAGTCCTAAATCAAAAATTTCATGTTCATAAAGGTGAATACCCTTGATTAAGAAATGGGTATGGTATTCACTTACACGATGATTTTGGCATGGAAATTATGGTATAACTTCAGCAGCATAACGATGCCAAATAGGAATCATAAAAGGGGTTGATGATAAAGAAAGGGTCTCTCATAATTTTTACATGAAATGGAAATTAAGGGGGTTCATGGAACATAATATCTCAACATACTGTAATGGAATTTAGATTCATAATATAAAATAATTGCTTGAATGTAAATGAGAAGAGATAAATTACTTACAGAATTTCGGCATCGTAACTGGTGTACATGGGAGGAATTAATGAGAGATAAATGGGTATATCATCATTAAAACATAAGGAGGGAAGTATGAGGGAGGTTAGAAATCATACCCCAACATTTATAATTTAAAATAAAAGGTCATAACAATATAATGAAACTTGGACATAAATAAAGAAGGAAGGAAATCGCTTGCGAAATTTCAGTATGGTAACTGGTGTACATGGGAGGAATTAATGAGATAGAAAGAGGTATCTCATTATTCAAAAATAAGGAGGGATGTATGGGAGATGTGATAAATAATACCACAACATTTATAATTGTAAATAAAATGGCATAACAATATTAAGAAACTTGGATAAAATGAGAAAGGAAGAAATCCCTTACTTGGAAGTGTGATCCCAAAGGCTTCCGAGGGGCTTGAGGGAGGCTTCTTGAGAGATTAGGACACCTTGGGAGGATTATAAAGAGAATAGGGAAGAGGTTGGTCGAGATCCAAAGGTTTTTAGTGAAGAGGAAGTTGGAGCATGGGTGGGTTTATATAGGAAAATAGGGATAATTCTTTATTATTTAGGTTTTGGCCACCACACATTAAACTAATCAAAACAACAAATCAACCCATGGTTTTTGACCATGGTTTTTGCTAAAGGGGAGTGTAAAAAAATATTTTATAAGGAAAATGTCCTAACTTCTTAAAATATTAGTCTTGATTATGTGGAGGTGAGTCACACTCTCAAGGAAATCATTTTAAAAAGATAAAATGTTTTATAAGTCTTGGAGGGTCCACTAAGGCTTTGTAAAATAAATAAAATAAACAAAAAATCACGTTATTTTAATTTTAAAACATATATTGGACTAACATAATGTTTATAGTATTTTATTACAGCACAATTGTGTCATTATGATGTCATAAAACATATTATATATTTAAACGGTATTTAATTTTTACCCAAAAATACAACTGACTCATAAAATTATGAAAAATTCACTGTTGGATAATTTTGATGCCCTGCTTCCAAAAATATTATTCATTTTATCCAAGTAATTATCTAAATATGAGAATTTTTACTTTTAAAATAAAAACTGACATTTATAAAAAATTCATGGGTTTTGACAATAACAACTTTCAAACCTTAATAAAAATTTCAATTGTATTCATTAAAATTATACGATCATTTATATTTAAAAATTAATTTATTAATAATATTTTATTATAATATTATTTAATTTTAAAATACCTTAATTCATAAAAATAGATTTCTTAATAGAATATTAACTAAAAAAAATACTATTTTTGATTTAGAAATTATTTTCAAAGTAACAATAATAAAATGAATATATATTATCTATACAGAAATAATGAACATAATCATAGTGATAAGGTCTTGTTACATAACCCCTTATAACACCCATATAAGACCAAAGGGTAAGGTGTGCGATGGTGACAGACTCTTGGGGTGGCTCGGATAACATCCCTCAGGTGGTAATATCGATCAACTTCCACTTCTTCCGTAGGCGGTTCTGCTCAAGCTTAACATGTTCAGGCTCAGCTTGGGTTTATTCAAGAGCAAAGCCCAATGATGCCACCTCCTTTCTGAGCTCTAAAAAATGGGGTTTGTACAGATTAGTTCTACTGGATGAGGCCATCACTTCCTTTTTCTGTGTAAATTGGATTTGTTAAAGCCCTATATTTATACTAATCATGTGATCTCTGTTCAACGACTATATTAGCAACGATAAAAATTCTTAATGGTATGTTGAAATCCAAAAACATAAAACCAAGGAAGTGAATATTTTAAATAACCATTTTACATAACAAGACATTTAATTAGATTAAGAGTAATTTTAATTAATGAAAGTTTGGTTCGTTATAGGAACCATGCCAAAATATTCTAGGCATGAAGCATAACCATGAAAACCACAACTACAAGTCTACAATATAACCACATAATAGGTCAAAATTCATACATATAAGCATTTTAGCATAGCCAGGTTTGTCCCTCTATATAATAATTTCATCATTAGAGTATAACTGGGTTGAGAACTATAATAATTATAGTATAACCATGTTAATTCATATAAGAATTACAACATAAGTGATCCATGCCCTATATGAATTATAAAATAATCAGGCCATGCCCTTCCTATAATCATTTTAGCTTGGACCAAAACACAATTACTAATAGAAATAATAATATAACATAAATCATAATACACAAAGGATAATTCGACCAATTACCTTTATTGTTTTTATTTCCCTTTCATTCATCAAGTTATGTCTTGACCCATTAAATTTATGTTGTACACAACCATATCATATCAAAGTATCAATAGTCATTTCAAATAGACAAGTAAGACATTTTTGAAAGTGATGCTATCATAAGAAATCACATAAGGTCTCACATCATTGCAAAACATATTTTTAAGCCATTATCCTAGTCTTTTTTGTTCAAGGCTAAGAACACCATACGAGTAGCAATATGCCAGGTCTCAACACTAATAGATCCAAAGGCATCCAAGGAATAGTCCAAACACATGATTATGGTCACCCATTATTCATTTAGTCTATGCACTTGTTGTGTCAGCATGATCACATAATATTTTACATACTTAAACAATTAGAAATCTACCAAAGGGTTTTTTTGTAGACCACCTAACTTAATCTGGTGATCAAAGCAGCAATTTCAATAGGTAATGCCAACAAATAATGAAGGATATAGTGATCACAAGAAAAACTAATATCACAAAAACATTGAGATCAAAACCCAATTCAACAATGGTTAAGAAATAACACAACTAGAATAGATAATAACAGAATAATGGGGAAAATAATAGAGAAGGAAACCAATGGTGATTAAATGATAGACCAAGACATATGGAAGGGAAGGAATCACTCCAAAATCACATGGAGTTTCCCTAGGTTATGAGAGAGGAGGATGCATGGTGGATGTAATAAAATCTTATGAGGGTGTGGTTTAAAGCCACTGGTCCTAAGATATTCACAATGTGAACCACCACCATGATGTGAATTTATCAATTTAAAAGATACATAAAAAACTCATCATTAAAATTTGAAACAACTACGGTTGAATCTTCCAAGATGTGAACTAGTTTCATGGTGTGTAAACTGTTCATGCTCTAAACCAATTCAAAACATGTGCATGATAAAAGGGTTATGCTGTGAAATATGTTCATGAAGTGAAAGTGTCCTAAAGATAGATTTCATCCCATCTTCTATAGAATTTACCTGATCCACCTTCTAAGTTTTCCAAAACTATAGAGAACTCTCGTAATCCATTTGAAATATTTATTCATAGAGTCCATTAATTTGGAAAAACATACATCCCTAAAATTTAGGTCATTTTACGTAGAGAAATCTCACCACACCCAAGAAAAGTCACAACAACCAATGTTAAAAGAAGAAAAAATCAAAACTAAGGAGGTTCAAACAAAACTAAAGAGGAATGTACCTAAAAAAATAAGGTATCTTAAAACATCCCACCATATAAAAACTCATCCTCGATCCACTCTAAACATAATTATGGGGTATCAGTGATCATGTCTGGAAACTTTTCTCAAATATCAGATTCTCTCTCCAAGGTATTCTCTTGAACATGCCCATGCTACCATTTCACTCTCACTAGAGGTATAGTATTTCCCTGAAGATAATTCTCACTATGGCCCACAATATGTATATGATGATCCTCGTAGTATGAATCTAACCCAATCTTGACATCATCAATTTCTATCACATGAGAAGTATTAGGATTCTATCTACAAAGATGTGATACATGAAATACATTTTCATGAAAATGTAGTGCTGTGGATGGACCAATCGGCATGCCACTAGAACAACCCTCCCCACTATCTTAAACGACTCAATAATCCTAGGCACTAGCTTTACCAATTTTTTGATATGGAATTTCCCCAACATAGGAAACACCTGAAAGAAATCATGATGACCCACGTCAAACTTTATATGTTATCTCTGCTTTCCAGTGTAATATTTATACCTACTCTGTGTGGTTACCAAGCACTTCCTGATGAACTAGACCTATTCAGACATCCCCTGTATGAGACTAGGTCCAACAAGCACTGACTCAGCTACCTCTAACCAATAAAGAGGCAATCAATAGAGAATTTCATACAATTCCTTGAAAGGTTCTATTTGGATCAATTCCTATAATCTATTATTATATGAAAACTCTACAAGTACTAAACACTACTCCTATAAACCATTGAAATCCAAAAAAGAGTCTCGTAACGTGTCCTACAAAATATAAATAGTTCATTAAAATTGGACATCAGGATGAGGATGATTGACGGTACTCAAAGGAATCTATGATACCAAATCTTTCTAAATACCCTAGAAGAATTGGGACATGAAATGGGGATCTCTATCAGGAATGATATTCTTGAGAACACCATGTAGTCAAACTATCTCTCTCATATAGAGAATACCCAAATCATCAGTAGTGAAGGTCTCCCAAATAGGAAATAAGCGTGCCACCTTTTTTAGTTGATCCATTATCCCCATACTAATTCATTATTGTAAGGTGTCCTAGGTAATCCTGTCACAAAATATATAGTGACATCATCCCATTTACACTCTAGAATGAGTAGAGGCTGCAATAGCTTAGGTGGCCTATTATTCTCAACATTCACTTACTAATACGTGAAACATATCTCCCTGAAGCCCACTACCTCCTTTTTTATTCCTAACCACTAGTACTATATATGGAGATCATGATACATCTTTATTTGACCTGGATGTAAAACCTATCTAAAAGCATGAAACTCTCTCATCAGCTCCTTATACAACTACATAGGAACCCATAGTCGGTCATGAGGAAAAATGATAATTTTTGCTACCAAGAGACTATCCTAGTAGAGGATACCTACCATATAAGATATCTATTAGATCTAAGCTCTCCAGATGAGATAATCTTTTTGTCTTGACCCGATCAAGAAGTATAAGTATAACATATGTTGAAGTCAAAGCTACACATCCCTAGGACTTTTAAACATGTAAATGAATATCTGAAAAGAGTTTCGTTTTCCACTACTCATCACAATACCACCCCACTACCTATCTCTCTGTAATATGACTCAAGGCATTGGAAACGATGTTCCATTTCATGGAGTATAATCCACCTCAAATTCAGAAGACCGAAAATACTCGACCCACCACCTATATAAAAGGTTAATGTCTTACTGAGAAAAGATGTACCAAAGGATATTGTTCACCATGTAAACCAAAATAATCTCTCCCAAAATATAGTGCCTCCAGTATCTCAGGGAATGTTAGAACAAAAATAAATCTAAATTATTAGTAGGATTATTCCTATCACGTGGTCTTAGTTTCCTGGAACCATAAGCAACCACTCATTCCTCCTACACCAGAATTTATCTGATTCTAACCCAGTTGAATCATAGTACATGTTATATTACTTACCTAGAACCAATAATGTGAGGATCAGTGCAGAGGTCATCCTGGACTTCAGTTATTGAAAATATCTCTTGAAAGAATCTGACCAAACAATCTTCACCCCTTTCTTGGTCAGCTCGAACATTGGTGTTTCCACACGAATAAAACCCTGATATTAACCTTATAAACCCACAAAACTGTGAATTTTGAATACATTATTGGGATTCTACCAATATTCCATAGCTAAAAACTTATCTGTTCCCACTAACACTCCATCCTGTAAGATGACATAAACCAAGAAGTTAACTTTATCAATCCAGAAACTACATTTGGTTAGCTTGGCATAAAGCCAGTTCTCTCTCAATATAATCAAGACAATGTCAAGATGTTGAAAATGATCATCAAATGGCTTGGAGTTAACAAATATAAAATTAATGAAAACCACCTCAAAATGATATAGGAAGGGATGAAATATCTAATTCATCAAGGTCGTGAATACATTTGGTTCTTTGGTCAGACCAAACAACATCACCATGAACTCATATAAGCCATACCTTCTTTTAAAAGTATTCCTATGTACATCTGATAGTATCACTCTCAGATAATGATACCATGATCTAAATTAATTCTTAGAGAAAATCTAGGAACCTATAAGCTTACTGAAGAGATAATATATGTGTAAAAGGGGATACCGGTTATCCTCTATCATCTAGTTCAATCTTTCATAGTCCACACATAAGTGAAAAGTACCATCAACCATATTGCCGAAAAATATGATGACCTGTGTCTGTATTACACCTTAATTCATGATTAATTACATAATAATAAATATAATAAAACCCAAAATATTGATAAGTCTAGTGTCTTTGTGAATTAGGTGTACAAAATAACATCTTTAACCTAGGATACAACAACATTATTGCAAACTTCTTTAGCATGCTCTTATAAATCATCGGTCCTCTTAAACTGCAAGGGATAATATAGTGATATACACAAGAAAAATTTGAGCTAAAAATCACTATAAGGGAATAAACATGGAATAATATGAATTTTTTTTTACATTTTATCCAATTGGTAATTAAATGGTACATAAAAAGGATGATAATCATAAACATGAACAAAGAATCATGATATAACAAGATAACATAAAGGAAATATGGGAAATGTGGAGAAAAAATTTAAACATGACATCATAAACATAGGACAAGGATAACTTCCAAGAAATGATAATAAGGTGGAAAATGTCCCATGATAGATTATGTTCACCCCATAATCTCTTTCACGATATCTAATGAGACTAAAAAATTACCCAATGCATTGGAACACTATATAATTCTAAGTACACCTGTCTCTTTCATATCATGTACATGCACAAGTGTGCCCCATGGATCATTCAACATAGGATAATATTTCATCAAATTTGAAACCAAGATAATGGATTGTGGTTAACATACATTTAATTCAACAATAAAATAAATTTAAGTTCCTAAAGGTTAAAACCCTTTTTATGAAATGGGTATGAGTATTCACCACACAATTTATTGGCATGGATAAATTACAATAACATTTCAGTAGCATAATTGGGGCACATAAATGTTCATGGAGGGATTAATGAGATTGAAAGGGGTCTATAATAATATATCATAAGGTTAATAAGGGGGAAAATAAGTAAATATCCAAAAATTAGGAATTTTATATAAAAGACATTATATAATGGTGATGCTTTAATAAATAGAATAAGGATAGGATCCCTTACTAAATTTCGACATTGTAACGACTTAAATTAATAATACAATGAGAGGGTAGAATGATATATTATTATTAGAAAATAAATTTGGTAGTATGGGGATTTTTATAAGGAAATTAAATCATAATAAATTTATAATTAAAATTCTAAATATAAATAAGGTACTTTAGTTGAAAATAAGAGCGAGATGTCCCTTACTTTTGGTAAGGAAAATCACAGGACAATTTCGGTAGCATAATAGGTGTATATAAATGTTCATGAGAGGTATTAATGTTAGTGAAAGGGGTATATCATCACATTTAAAGAAAAGGGTAAGAAACAGGTAAGTATAAAATCATACCCAAACAATAAAAAATGGATATTAATATGTACAACATAAAAGATGCGTTTGAATACAAAGAAGAGAGGGAGATGCCTTACCTCGAGAGGGTGATTCCAAAAGCTTGGGAGGAGATGCATGAGATATTAAGGGAAACTTGATAGGAAGATATAGTGGGGAAGAAATAATATGGATGTGATCCAAGTTTTTTAAGTGAATAGGAATGTGATATTGGGAGGGTATATATTGTAAAATAGAGGGGAGTTCTTTATTATTTCCCAAACTTAGGTTTCAGACTCTATATAATAAAATTATCAAAAAAACTAACAAACCCATATTTTTTCAAACGTTTTCTACATAAGGGGATTATTTTTCAATATTTTATAAGTATAAGGGCAGAAATAATTAAAATATTACCCTTGGTGTTGTGGAAGTGAGCCATGTTTATAATGAATTGATTTTAAAACCATAAAGTATAATATAGGTTTCGGAGGATTCATAAAGGATTTATAAAATTAATAAAATGACCTAAAAATCACATTATTTTAGAGGTGAAACATATATTTGGCCATGGATACCTTACATGGTATATATTACATCACTTTTGGGTCATTATAATGTTATAACACACATCGTATCCTTTCACCATATTTAATTTTTACCCTGAAATTTGACTATCTCAGAAAATTATGAAAAAATCACCATTGGATAATTTTTAAATTATGATTACAAAAATGGTATTTAATTTATCAAAAAATTATTGAAATATTAGAAATTAAAATTTTAAATTTTAATTCCTGTTTATTTAGAAATACCAATTTTTTGATGATAACTATTTTCTAACCCTTATAAAAATTACATTTTCATTTCATAAAATTATATATATCATTTATATTATATATATAATATTTAATAATACTATTTTATTAAAATATAATTTATTTCTAAAATAATATAATTAAAAATAAGTGTTTCTTAATTAAAACTATATTTTACCCCAAATAAAATTTATGTTTTAACGTATTAAAAATCTAATTCTTAACAAAATCATTATTTAAACATTTATAAAGTAACAAAAAATATAAAAAATATAATAATTAAGTGAATATATGTATGTATATATATATATATATTTATTATTCATACTCATAGAATTACTTTGTTCTTATACCTTGTAAAATTATTTTTACCCTTAACAAACCGATTTATTTCCTTTTACCATTGTAATAAATATTTATTTTGATTAATATTCATATTGTCAAAAAATAATGTTGAACTTGTTACCTAATATTAATTATGTTGATTAAAAATAATGAAACCATTTTATGAAAGTTAATTCATAGAGTTGGAAGAATTTAACTTAAAATAAAACCTACAAGGACAATGGAAAGCGATTTTCTAAAAAGTTCATTTTTGAAGGAAAATATGATTTTACCTTAACTCTATAACTTTTAATCTCTATTATTTTAATTTAAATTAATTAATAAAGATAATTATTCTAAAAATATCATTTAAATCATTTCTCATTAGGTGTTATTTTAATTAATTATAATAGAGAAACATTATGCATTTTAAAACAGTTTTTAGAAAAATTCGTTTTAAGCCTAAAAATAAACTTATAATAAAATATGATATATAGTGTAACACCCCAATATTCCATGGTACATTTTCATTTGAATAATGCAATAGCTTGCATTGTACGCAACTTCAAGATTTTAACACACCGCGACCAATCTAAGTAGCCGTTATGAATAGTAATACCCACTTTTTAAAATTTTATAAATTTTATCACTCAAAATGGACATAATTTTTGGATTCGGAATATCGAAATTAGCCTAGGGTAAAATTTTGGTACTTTTCGGATAACTTTTATATTTTGATGAATATTGAAAATTACTAAATTTTAATTAAAAACAACTTTTTTAATCAAAATAATTAATAGTGATAAATTATGAATTTTAGTGGTTTTAGAGTATATTTAGAATATATTTTTACCATTTAATACAATTTTGTTCATTGGACATAATTTCACATTTAAACCGGACATAAACAACAGTCAATCTTTTGATAGTTATAATCTCTTAAAAACACGCTTTTTGTTTTAACAACGGGAATTAATTTTAAATTAATTTCTGCCACTTCTGTGTTTTGAATTTAGAAATATGGATTCCATATTTTTAATCAGGAGGTCCAAATTGTGTAAATAGGTAACTTTTATTTTTAGACATTTTAAATAATTATTTCGGTAAATATTTTATTTACCATGGTTAAGGGGTAAATCCGGTAAATAAGGGTAAACAATAATATTAATTTACCCTAAAACGTGTCCTATACCTATTGGTTAATACATGTCCGACCATGGGCATCTTTGGGTCGATTTTGGGACCCCATGGAGCCACTTGTATTTGATAAGGACACTTTATATTAATTAAGTTAAAGTAAATACAAAAATGACATAAGCATATATCTTTTAGAAAAATAATTTTTACATAGGGTTATATATGTCATATTTTAGACTATAAATATTAATTATCAAGATAAAATGATTTCCTACATAATTGTATTTTATTTATAATTTTTAGACATTGAATAATTAAATTTATTTATGA
The DNA here is from genome assembly GCA_963277665.1 of Viscum album. Classification (NCBI taxonomy): domain Eukaryota; kingdom Viridiplantae; phylum Streptophyta; class Magnoliopsida; order Santalales; family Viscaceae; genus Viscum; species Viscum album. Next base: position 74,115,481 of record OY728127.1, on the reverse strand, counting down.
CACAATAATGATGCAGTATTTTCCTTATTAATGAAAGAATCAAACAATTGGTATTATAAATGTTAAAATAAATATAATTTGAATGTTTTGATGACATAAACGAATTTTATTGGTTAATATGACATGTTAGGATTTATTAAATGAATTTGGTTTGAATTAATAAAGTTTTTACGACTTTAACAAAAATCAATTATTGAATAGTGTCAAAATTGACATAAATGAGTTTTTAAAACAAATATTATATTATTAATTGATATTCTATTCCTAAAAATATAATTTTCGGCCAAAGGAATTATATCATGATATGTTTATCATTAATGGACCACTTGGGGATCGCTTGGATGTATATAGTAAGTTTGTTAACTATATAATATAAAAATACAAAGTGACATGGTAAATGTCAATCTAATTAATTAAGAGTTAGAACTAAACTATAAGGTTAATATAATGACCCAAACCTGTCCAAAATATATTTTTTGAATTTATTTATACCCATAATAACCTTAGAATTTGAATAATCCACTTTTGATCCATTATAAATCGAATATGAATTTATTATAAATTAATACTTTAAGTTTTTCCTAAAGAGCCCTTCCTCCCCCTTATAAAAGGACACAACTTCTAACCAATTATACACACCTCCAAATCCTTTTTTTTCAGCCAAAACCTTCCCAAATACTCTATAAACTTCCCTCAATTCAACCTAGAGGCCTTATTTTGATCATAAAGCCAACCTATGGAGCCATTTTGATCAAATCAAAAGGAAGAACCAGAAGAAGAGGTAATGTTTTCACCAGCTTTTTTCAAGTTCCTTTCTTCTTAAACTTCTTCTTTATTTGTTATTTCCTTTATAAAATAATAAATCTAGTATATTATATATACTGTGATGTTATTATAAATATGGTACAACTATATTCAGTATTCTATCCATCCTTTGAATGACATGTCACCATACGTGCGTACGTACGACTTACCGTCTCCACGTCGTGGTGTAATTGTTATTCAAAAAAATTATTATTTGGATGGGTATTATAATGATATGTAATTGATCTAAATAATAAATATAACATGATAATTATTCTGTATATATGATATAACATCCAATTATATATTATTTTAATATCAAAATAATGATATTGTCGCTCGTGCGTACATACAGACTACCGTCTCCACGAACGCAATGAGATTCATTCCCCATCGTATCCATGAAATTATAATTATCATTTGATATTAAAAATAATGTTTAAGGACTTTATATCATTCTGGATATGAATAATATACAACCTATCCATAACAAACACGACTTATTTAACAAAACATATAAACGAAAACGAGTAAGTTAACACCCGAAACGACGATAATACTAAGATATTATTAACAAATCAATGTTAAAAGATCATATATGATATAATATTAATGTATATGATTATTGTATAATTTAATAACAATTATTTCACCATTATAAATGACGTTAACCTACCCTCAACCAAGAAAAAGTACAAGTTAAGGGTTTATTTCACAATCTCTTCATTATCCGAGGTTGTTTATACGTAATTATCTACTGGGACCTCTTTATCATCCACATCCATGTTTCTTAAAAATGTTTTTCAAAACATTATTACTATTTTACAGAATATGGTTTAAAGTCATTTATACCCTTGTTTGACTTTTTATAATAAATTTATAAAGGAGTCTTTCCGTCATTTTCCAAACAAGGTCTTTTTTAACATTTTCGATAGAATTAAGGTAAGAATGTTTTTTAACTTATACGGAGGGTGCGGCTATTTTCTGCCATTATAAAATCGTTTAAGCTTCCCTTACAATATTATAAGAATATTTTGAAATTAAATATTTTATTTTATAATTATGTGACCTTTAAATGATTTCAAAATGAATATTTTAAGATTTTTTGAAAGGTAATCTTTATCGAGATCATAATTTTAAATGTTTTAAAGATTTATCTTTCTAAATATTTTTAATTATTGTCTATATTTTCAAAATGATTTTAAGGATTTATTTATATCGACATGAATGTTTTGAAATGATATTTATTTTCAAAAGTTTCAAAGTGGTATGGGACACTTTGATTAAAAAATACCTTTTAAATTACTTCCTTTATAAATGTGTGACATTGATTTCAAAAAAAGAGATATTTCTCTCAAATAGTTTTTATTTCATCTATGTCAACATCCTTTGTTGTATTTTAAGCTTATTTGAAGTTGATTTATTATGATACAAAACTTCCATATTATATTGAAGGTTTTGTGATATGTTTGACTATGGATGTGTTATTTTTATACCATTCATGGTTTATGAAGAAAGTATTGAAATTTCGTATGATAGTTTTAATATGAATGTTTATGTTATGTTTAAACCTGTTCATATGAGGAATGAATTGGACTTAGTAAGTGACGGGTGGAGCCAGCTATAGCTCCTAGATGAATCGGTAGGTATCATGAGACAAACTAGTGTCTTGGCACGAGGCCTTGACAAAATCTTATTTGAAGTCTTGGCACGAGGCCTTGACAAAATCTTATTTGAAGTCTTGGCACGAGGCCTTGGATACGTGGTTATGATAGTCTGACATTATGCATTCCATCATTATGAAAGTGGTTATTGATATTTCATGTGATTATTAGACTAGTAGAATATCCATGTGAATAAGAAAATGGCATTATTTCATTTTATTTCTACCATATTATGCTGAAGTTCAAGTTTAAAAGGCTTTTGTTTTAGTTATAAATTGCCTTAAATGTTTATGCTTATTTATGAAATTTTGCGCTATATTGTCATCCTTACTGGGCATCTGAGCTCACCCCTTTCTATGTTTTATTTTTCCTAGGATGTGAAGAAGTAATTTATAAATGACCCGCAGGGATAGTATGAGGGGATATGAGTGTGAACTATGGAGACTATGTTGTTTTAGTTTTCATTTTATGATGTAATGTAAGACTTATGAATGTATCTAGTGTTTCCAAGGCTACTAAATTAATCGGTCTTTTGAGACTTGATCTTTTGTGATCATTTCAATGTTATGTAATAATACAATGACTCTGGGTAACTGGGGTCGGGGCATTACAGTTGGTATCAGAGGAAGTTTAGTACAAACCTTGGAAGCTAGATTTAGATAAACTCTGATTAAAGCACATAGACCTAAGATGGACTTTGAGGATTAGTATAGAAGAACTTCCTAGAATTTTGGTATTGTAAAGATTTTGTGAGTTTTACGAGCAATACATCCCTATATGGATATGAGAAGATAGAGGCGGCTCTGGCACAGATGTACCTAGGGGTAAAACCCTACAACACCATTTTGAGCTAGACTCGAACGGGAACTAGTGCACGACAATGGGCCTTGCTGCACTCTTGGTTACGACACTCCCGGGGGATATGCTTAGGATAATTCTCATTTTCTTTAAAAACCATTATGAAGGGCTTATGAGTATATACTTACTCAAAGAAAACATTTTTATGATTATGGATTATATCCATAAACTGGTCAATTTACATTAGGTATTTTACAAGTTTGGAATTATTCATTGTAATTCATAAACTGACCTAGTTTATGATATTGTATATAAATGGCGCCCAGTAGAAGGGATGTGAAATCCAACAATACGTATAATCCAAAGAGTAAGAAGGATAATATCTTTCACGGTATTAAGCCAACATTTAGAAGGGAAATAGTCTCCCATGTATTCTCAACATATGAAGAAATAGTATCATGTGTTAATAAGACAAGTAAATAATTCTCCAAGTCCTATGGCTTTGAAGGGAAACAAGAGAAGAAAAGGATGTAAGAGAGAAAGATGGGTAAAGGGAAGAGGGAAAAAAAGAATTTTCTCGTATGTGATAACCGTGGGAAGAAACACCCTGGAACTTGCCTTAAAGGAATGTGAGTTTGTTATAAGTGTGGAGAAAAAGGACACCATGTACGTGACTGCAAGGGTAAGAAAAAGGTTTCAAATGTACAATGCTTCATCTGCAAGGAGTTGGGACAATATGTGAAACAATGTCCAAATCATCAGAGTATGCCCCAAATGATGTTATTGGATAATAATAAAGTTATGATACTACCATAGATGAGGAGCAATGATTAGAGTTCTTATGTTGTTATTAGAGAATTATGTCATTTGAGTGTTGTATCAACAATGTATTGGTTTTAATAATTATGGATTATATAAGGATTGTAATATAATACTATTTCATTAAGGAATTGAGATTGTGTGGAACAAAGAAAAGTGACTCAATAGCAGGTTAAATTTTTGGAAAATATATGGTTGAGAGAAAGATAAACCATAATATGGTTCCGATACCGAGGTAGTGATTTTGGAACAATACATGATTGATTTGGATAAATTATATTAGATATTCTTGACTACCTTGAAATTGATTAATGATTTTTATATTCCATCATTGTTGGAGTTTACAACATTTTTGGACAGAAGGAGTATATCCAGTATTCTATAAGTAATAAGGGATCATGAATGTAATCAATAAGGTTTAGTGGTATTTCAGGATGTTGCAGTTTTTTAAAAGAATACATGATGAAGGTGTTCACATGCTATTATGTGAAAAAAGGATCTTCATTGTGTTTACCTACCTTATAAATTTTGGAATGTGATTTTGGATATAAGTATTTTGGATAAGTATAGTTTGAGATTATTTTTGGATTTCCATAAAAATGACAACCCGGTGGTCAGGCGGCAACCCGTCGCGTCCGACAAGGCCGCAAGACTTGAACCCACAACCGAAGGGCGACAAGGGTGTATCACCTACCACTGACCCACGTGATGTCCTGGATTGAATAATGTAGTTTTTTAATGGTTCTTCTAGATGAATTATAAATTCATTTTTTTTAACCCTATATGAATAGGATAAATATAATATTATTTTTAAGTTTTATTATCTTTTAGAGTGAAAGATGAGTTTGTGGTAGAACTTAGTTAAAGGTTGGGACTCTACATGTCAAGTATATATTTTTCTTCTTATATTATTCAATGAAGAAATTAATTCTTATACTTTAGTGAAGGGATCTTAAAACAAAAAATGTGTTATCCTAATACCATATGTTTTGTTGAACTGATGATATTTTAAATCATCATAGATTGATGAATTTAAGGCCCTCAATTTTACTCTTGTTTGTGATTGATGAACTCAATCACTACATATAAATATTTACATTTTTACTCCAATTATATTTCTCTAATTTCCACCAATGTTCTCCTAATCGATATCATAATATAGTGGTGACCCTTTCATTTCCATTTTCTTCTTATTAAGACTAAATTTTATTAACCCAATTTCCGATGTGGGTTTTCCCATAAAGATATTTTCTATTTTCACCATTTATTTTTGAAGAACAATTTCAAATTGCAAGGATTAAATTTATTGAAGGAGGGGAGAATGTAACACCCCAAGCTTCCATGGTACGTTTCCCTTTGAATAATGCAATAGCTTGCATTGTACGCAAGTTCGAGATTCTAACACACCGCGACCAATCAAAGTAGCCGTTATGAATAGTAATACCCACCTTTTGAAATTTTATAAATTTTATCTCTCAAAATGGACTTCATTTTTGGTATCGTAATATCTAAATCAGCCTAGGGTAAAATTTTGGTACTTTTCGGATAATTTTATATTTTGATGAATAGTGAAAATTACTAAATTTTAATTAAAAAAAACTTTTTTAATCAAAATAATTAATAGTGATAAATTATGAATTTTAGCGGTTTTAAAGTATATTTAGAATATATTTTTACCATTTAATATAATGTTGGTCATTGGACATAATTTCACATTTAAACCGGACATAAACAACTGCCAATTTTTGATAGTTATTATCTCTTAAAAACACGCTTTTTGTTTTAACAATGAGAATTAATTTTAAATTAATTTATGCCACTTCTGTGTTTTGAATTTAGAAATATGGATTCCATATTTGGAATTAGGAGTTCCAAATTATGTAAATAGGTAACTTTTATTTTTAGACATTTTGAATAATTACTTCGGTAAATATTTTATTTACCATGGTTAAAGGGTAAATCCGGTAAATAAGGGTAAAAAATAATATTATAATAATATTAATTTACCATAAAACGTATCCTATCCCTATTGTTTGATAAATTTAAAACCATGGTCATATTTGGGTTGATTTTGGGACCCCATGGAGCCACTTGTAGGTGAGAAGGATACTTTATATTAATTATGTTAAAGTAAATTCAAAAATGACATAAGCATATATCTTTTAGAAAAACAATTTTTACATAAGGTTATATATGTTATATTTTCGACTATAAATATACATTAGCAAGATAAAACTATTTCCTACATAATGGTATTTTATTTATAATTTTTAGACATTGAATAATTAAATTTATTTATGACCCAATAATAATGAAGTATTTTCCTTATTAATGAAAGAATCAAACAATTGGTATTATAAATGTTAAAATAAATATAATTTAAAGTTTTGATGACATAAAAAAATTTAATTGGTTAATATGACATGTTATGATTGATTAAATGAATTTGGTTTGAATTAATAAAGTTTTTATGACTTTAAAAAAAATCAATTATTAAATAGTGTCAAAATTGACATAAATGAGTTTTTAAAACAAATATTATATTATTAATTGATATTCTATTTCTAAAAATCTAAGGTTTGGCAAAAGGACTTATATCATGATAGGTGTATCATTAATGGACCACATGAGGGTATCTTGGATGTATATAGTAAGTTTATTAACTACATAATATAAAAATACAAAGTGACATGGTAAATGTCAATCTAATTAACTAAGAGTTAAAACTCAAAGATAAGGTTAATATAATGACACAAACCTGTCTAAAATATATTTTTTGAATGTATTTCGACCCATCCCAACCTTATACTTTTAATAATACACTTTTGAGCCATTATAAACCGAATATAAATTTATTATAAATTAATACTTTAATTTTTTCCTAAAGAGCCCCTCCTCCCCCTTATAAAAGGACACAACTTCTAACCAATTATTCACACCTTAAAAGCCTTTTGGTTCGGCCAAACCCTACAAAAATACTCTCTAAACTTCCCTAAATTAAACCTAGAGGCCTTAGTTTTATTATAAATCCAACCTAAGGAGCCCTTTTGATCAAATCAAAAGAAAGAACCTGATGAAGAGGTAATGTTTTCACCACCCTTTTTCAAGTTCTTTTTTTCTTCAACTTCTTCTTTCTTTGTTATTTACTTTATAAAATAATAATTCCAGTATCTTCAATATACTGTGATGTTATTATAAATATGGTACAACCATATTAATTATTCTATCCATCCTTTGAACGACATGTCACCATACGTGCGTACGTATGGCTTACCGTCTCCACATCGTGGTGTAATTGTTATTCAAAAACATTATTATTTGGATGGGTATTATAATGATATGTAATTGATGTAAATAATAAATATGACATGATAATTATTATGTATATATTATATAACATCCAATTATATATTATTTTAATATCAAAATAATGATATTGTCGCTCGTGCGTACGTACGGACTACTGTCTCCACGAACGCGATGAGATTAATTCCCCATCGTATCCATGAAATTATAATTCTCGTTTGATGATTAAAAATAATTTTTAAGGACTTGATATCATTATTTATATGAATAATATACAAACTATCCATAAAAAAAATGACTTATGTAACAAAACATATAAAAGAAAACTAGTAAGTTAACACCCGAAACGACGATAGTACTAAGATATTATTAACAAATCAATGTTAAAAGATCATATATGATATCATATTAATGTATATGATTCTTGTATAATTTAATAACAATTATTTCAACATTATACAGGAGGTTAACCTACCCTCAAACAAGTAAAATTACAAGGTAAGGGTTTATTTCACAATCTCTTCATTATCCGAGGTTGTTTATACGTAATTATCTACTCGGAACTCTTTATCATCCACATCCATGTTTCTTAAAAATATTTTTCAAAAAATTCTTAATATTTTACATAATATGGGTTAAATTAATTTATTCCCTTTTTTGAATTTTTATAATAAGTTTATAAAGGAATATTTCTGTCGTTTTCCAAACAAGGTCTTTTTTAACCTTTTCGACAGAATTAAGGTAAGAATGTTTTTTTAACTTATATGGTGGGTGCAGCTATTTTCCCCCATTATAAAATAGTCAAAGATTCCTTTAGAATATTATAAGAATATTTTTAAATTAAATGTTTTATTTTATAATTATGTGACCTTTAAATGATTTCAAAATTAATATTTTAAGAATTTGTGAAAGGTACTCTTTATCAAGATCATAATTTTAAATGTTTTGAAGATTTATCTTTCTAAATATTTTTAATTATTGTAAATATTTTCAAAATGATTTTAAGGATTTATTTATATGGAAATTAATGTTTTGAAATGATATTTCTTTTCAAAAGTTTCAAATTGGTATGGGAAACTTTGATTCAAAAATCTCTTTTAAATTACTTCCTTTATAAATGTGTGACTTTTCAATGATTAAAAAAAGAGAGATATTTCTCTCTAATAGTTTTTATTTCATCTATTTTAACATACTTTGATGGATTTTAAGACTATTTGGTGTTTATTTATTATGATACAAAATATCCATATTGTATTGAAGGTTTTGTGATACGTTTGACTGCGGATGTGTTATTTTAATACCATTCATGGTTTATGGAGAAAGTATTGAAATTTTGTATGATAGTTTTAATATGAATGTTTATGTTATGTTTAAACCTGTTCATATGAGGAATGCATTGGACTTATTAAGTGATGTCTGGAGCCCGCTATAGCTCCTCGATGCATTGGTAGGTCTCATGAGACAAACTAGTGTTTTGGCACGAGGCCTTGACAAAATCTTATTTGTAGTCTTGGCACGAGGCCTTGGATACGTAGTTATGATAGTATGACATTATGAATTCCATCATTATAAAAGTGGTTATTGATATTGCATGTGATTATTCAACTAGAAGAATATCCATGTGAATAAGTAAATGGCATTATTTTATTTTATTTCTACCATATTATGCTGAAGTTCAAGTTTAAAAGGATTTTGTTTTAGTTATACGTTTCCTTAAATGTTTATGCTTATTTATAAAAGTTTCTGCTATATTTTTATCCTTACTGGGCATCTGAGCTCACCCCTTTCTATGTTTTATTTTTCCCAGGATGTGAAGAAGTAATTTATGAATGACCTGCAGGGATAGTATGAGGGGATACGAGTGTGGACTATGGAGACTATGTTGTTGTTGTTTTAATTTTATGATGTAATGTAAGACTTATTAATGTATCTAGTGTTTCCAAGGCTACTAAAATAATCAGTCTTTCGAAACTTTATCTTTTGTGATCATGCCAATGTTATGTAATAATGCACCGAATCTGGGTAATTGGGGTTTGGGCGTTACATAAAGACAATTTAAATGTAATTAATTGAATTAAATATAAATAAATATTAATTATGTTACATTTAAATATAATTAAAAGAATAATCGTTATTTTATATTACTTAATTTTTCAAAATAAATGGAAATTTTTGATAAAAATAGTATTTTTACCAATCATCGAAAAATATATATTTCCCAAATATCCCAAGTTTTCACCCTAAGTTAATTTTGATATTATGATATCAAGAATTTAGGAAATTTTATTAACTAAATTTTCAAATTTTCTAGAAAATAATTATAATATATATTTTTAAAACAAATAAAAATCCTTTTTTTGAAGAAAACGTATTTTGAAGAACAGAAGGATAGTATAAAAAAAGTCGAGTGATTATTTACGAAGAATTTATCAATAAATTTATGATGAGTATGACATACACACACACAGAGATATATATATAATAAAGTTGTTAATACGACTCTTATATTCAAATATAATGGAAAGGTTATAATGGTCATATTTAAATAATCATTGTTTGTTTAGATTTTGTGTAGCGTATCACATATGCTATCGAACATAGATTTCTCTTTTAAAAACTCAGGGAATTACATTCTCCCACTTTACTAAATTTGTAACACACTGAACCCTGTAGACCAGAGCCGGTGCATTAATTGTTTTATTGGAATGGTTAGATGTAATGAAAATCCCAAAGGAATGATTAGTTAAGTAGTTTTGAAGAAACTATATACATAGATGTAACTCAAATTACATTGGAAAAGGTTACAAAATACAATACATAACAAAAACTAAGAACTGCATCCAAAAAACTCAATAAATAGTCTCCTCTTCATAACATATTGAAGGTAAATAAATGAAATGGGTGAGATCAAATGATCAGTAAGTATTACAAATGGTGGAAGCATGAATCAATAATAACTGAATTGTAAACAATTTGACATAATCAATATGGCATGGTGAATAAATGAAAAACTCACGCCATTAATAAACTGAGAATGAAACTGCATCCATAGATTTTGTCATAGTGAAAACCTCATGGATAATAATAACATATAATGAATAAATAGAATGCTTATTAATTTGATTTTAGGTATCTGGAACATGATACCATAATACCATAAAAACGGTTTAGTTTTGTGGGTAGAAAACTGTCTGATTTTTGGAAACAAACTCGAAGGGTTTGTAACCAACTGATTTGTCTCATGAGACCTACCGATGAATCGATGGACTTTACCAGGCCCAAACCACCACTTAATGTCCAAATAATTCTTTATACATAGATTCAACATAAGAGAAATATTCCATTACATTATCCGTATAGAATAGAGGATACAAATTCATCAATATTTCCACAATCAAAACATCATTCAAAATAAATACCAAATGTAAAATGGTGTACAGATTAGAAAATAATCATATCCATGATATTATAATATGAAAATTTAAATGGAATATAATTTTAATTTAAATTTAATCTCAAATGGGTAGTAGGTACACCACATAAGAAAGAGTAGTTTCACAATTCTAAGCAAGTCACAATGAAGTGAAAATTGAGATGAAGTTCGTTACCACATTGTAATCAATTTAGTCATGTGACCAAAAGTTAATAACGACCAAATTAGTCCTAGAATACCATGAATATAAATTGAATCATGATAATATATATCAAATGTCAGTAAACCTATACCACATATAAAAATTAAGAGGCGAACAATGGAAATCCCACAGAATTGAATGTGAGATGAGAAAACCCCTTACAAAACTTTCGTCATGGTAACGAGTGTTCTTGTGAGGGATTAATGAGGGGTAAAGGGGTATCCAATTATTTATATATCATAAGAGAAGTATGGGGAAGGTTATAAAACATACCCCATCATTAGGTATTAAAAATAAAATAGCACGACATATGAGAGATTTTTGAACAAAAGTAAGAGAGAGGATCCCTTACAAAGATCATGTCATTAGGGTGACGACAAATCAATGAAATATTTATGTGTGAAAAATAAAAATCCTAAAAAGATAATTGGATATACATTATAAAACAATCATAGGTCATTAACACATATTCTTGGAATAATGTAACCAATGAAATAGATGTTTAACTCAAAAATTAAAATTGAGTTAAGCAATCCCTTACCTTAAACTCGAAGGTGTTCTTTGATTGTTATTAACAACCTGAATAATAAAATTTAGATTCATTAATTAATAATTATAGAACCTCATAAACATGTAATTTATATGGTATAACCTTATTAGGTCCATTACTTGCCTTTTGATGGGTTTAAGAGATTTAATTTTATTGTTTTTGAAGCATTTTCTTCCTTGGTTTTCATGATCCGTTTACTTGAATTCATGAATGGATGTTGGTTTGAAATGCGGTTAAACATCCAGAATTATTAATATACATTATTAGTGATATTAAAGAGATATAAATGATATTATAATGATTCTATTTATATACCATGAGGATGACTCATTCGATGAGTTAAAAATAAACGTTTGGTTTTGGCTTGACATTTTTGTGCACAATAAACTTGTTTTGTATTATTATTCCAAATTATGAACGTGTAAGGATTACAGAACATTAAACAAGATAAAATACATATATTATGATCTGTTTCAACTATTGAAAAGGTTTTATGACCATTATTGAAGATATTAATTCAAATTGAAAACCCATCTTCCTTGAGTGTGATAAATTAACACATATCAAATGGTGTTTGAATTTATATTATAAAAAGAAGGGAAAAAGAGATATTATGATGAAATATTCTATTAGAACATTGAAAATACAGTACATTTATGTTACTAGAATTATCATGGAATTTGGATGAGGTGAGGTGATAAGAGAGAACAAAATAATGGAACTTTTAAAAGGAAATGAAAGAAAAGGAAGAGAGGTTCACCTCTGGAGTACTCCTCCTTGAGAAACTCTTTAAGTCCTTTTTTTGACTTTTGGTGAGACCATAAGGTCTTGGATGTGGGTAGAGGGCTTGAGAAGTGTATTTTTATGAATTTAGGCAAGTCTTGAAGGTTTAGTGGTGTGGGAGGAAGAGGGGGTGAGTGGTGGTTTATATATTGGAGGGGAGAGGGGATTTCTCTATATTATATTCATTAATTTATTATTTCTCCACAAGACAAGGAATAGTGAGTCTTCCATGACCAAGAATATTAATTTTTTCATATGAATCTGAATCAATTGTGCTTACATGTCACGAACCGGCCTGGGTCGACCCTGAACCGGTCACCCGAGCCGGCCCGAGACATGGACCAAGGGGCGTTCCCGATCCCCATGGGCTGGCAACTAGTGCCGGGCATCAAAGTTAAAACATTGGGAATGATTTGGACCAAAAGATAAATAAGTAAATAAGAATAAACAGAACAAAATCACTAAACTCTAGCAGTGGAAAGAAATAAAACCAAATAGTAGGCGTACCTCCATGTGACCCTCGTTCACCTCCCAACCAAGGCCAACATTGCTCCCAAAATGAGCAACTCAGCCAAGAAAACTTGAACAAGGGAAACCTGTGACTGAAATGATAAAAATATGCGTGAGCATTAAAAATGCTCAGTAGGAATGCCAAAGTAAACCACAGAATCCAACCAAAACCACTTTCCAGAAACAATCCCAAAACACTAGTTTGCAAATACAAATATAGAAAATAGGGTTTTCATATTTTAAAGGAAAAGGATCCCATTTTACCATCCCAAAAACCAACACATGCCACAACCCGTTTTCCCCAAAACAATGCATTTCTTGAAAACTGAAATTTCAAATTCATGTTTATCACATTTGTGCCAAAGAAGAACAAGTAATAAGTAAATGTTGGAAACCAAGTGCAAGTAAAAGTAAACAAGAAGATATAAGCAATAACCATGGGTGATCCTAAACATCCTTAGAAAACCCCTGGACGTACTCGGGTTCAGACTACCTTCCGGCATGGCACTCCACAGTCAACAACCAACTGGCCGCCCTAACAACCAACCAGTGGCATGCCCCACAAGGCCTACCTACCAAGGGGGGTCTAACCCGTCTAATCGAGGTTAGCCAGCAATCGTCACTCGATTCTCTAAAAGACGCCCAAGAACCCACGATGGTTTTAATAATACTGTGTAAGTGGGAGGCCCTCGCACGCGTGACTCATCTCACCACACTTTCCAACCCCTTACACGGACACCACTACATGACAATCCTCGAAGGGAAGTCCCCCTATAGAGATGCCCCAGAAATATGTATATATGAAATTCTTTCACATTCAACAAGGTGCCAACTGGGCCTTCACAACATGCGTAGTTTCAAAACATTTCATAAATGAGTTAAGTTTCCAATCAGGCACACACATTTTTCCCAAAAGTCAGTGAAAACACATTATTTTCAAAGAGTCAACCCAAATATTACAATTGAGTTGGAAGATCCAAACGGGCCTTTAAGCAAAACGACCATCTAACTCACACCAAAAGCCAACCGGGACAGCTTCTTTCAATTCCCTTTGAAACAACACATTATTTTCTCTGAAACCTAGTTTTAAGAAAACATAGCTTTAATGTGTCATCTTCATTTGGAGGCACATCCATGTGAGCACCTAGTGCTCCCATGAATGTGCCAACATCTAATAGCACATTTAGTTTTTAGAAGGATCGCTTTAAAAACCATCTTTCATAAAAAACTTTAGCATTGAAACCAAACTCAAATTCTTTCAAAACACTTTATAAAAATAAATTGTGCCTTTCAAACTAGCCACCATTTCCAAAACTTCTCTAAAAAAAACTGTTGGTTCATCATTTTGTCAAACAAACACACCAAACCAAATCTTACATTTCCAAAACACAATCACTATCAGCTACAACCAAACACATCACAAGGCACTCAATTTAACTTTACCAAGAACATATGCATTTCATATAAACCAACATAAAAATCCACTTTCATTAATTTAAAACAACAATAATACTATGTCAGATTCTTTTTTTATAAACACAACAGAAATGCAACGATATAAAATAATTAATTGAAAAAATTCTAGTGCTCAAGGTTTGAATCAAAAATGGGAAATGGTTGGAAACACCTACCTTAAATAATTGGGCCGAGCCAACGCTTTCAAACTCACATGACCACCTGTTCACGTACACGCACTCCCACAAAAGCGCACACACTAGAAAAACAACTTCTCCACACCTTAACAAAACAGCCGACACCCAAAGTCAGTGCGACGAAGACCAACGCACAACCAAAAGAAAACCAGGGACTCAAAAACAACGTAAGACACTAAATCAAGCAGTGAAAAACCAATCAACTGGTAAAAACTCTTACCTGAAACAATAGCAACATAATGATACATTACTAAACTAATAATTCAAGTAAATCCGACTCTGGACCAGATAAAGACCTCAAGGGTTCACAACTCAATTCACATATAAAATGGCATAAGAAAAAAAATAACAAAGTATAAATATATCCTTACCCAAAAAAATCAGTGAGCAGTCCGAAAAGATCCAAAACGCTTCGCCTTCAGCGGTGGTGGATGGGACGTGGTCCGACATGACCCGGGAAACCCTTCGCAAACCCGATGAGGGGATTCATGGCCACGTCGGAGCAACGCGGAGGCGTTGCGAAATTCCGCGTTCACCGGAATCGCACCAGAGATGGGGCTGGGCTCGCTGGAATCGCGCCGGAAAGGGGCTGGGCTCGCCAGAATCGCTCCGGGAAGGTTGAGCTCGCACCAGATCGGGAGGGGAGCGGCGGAGGGCGCCGACGGGTGTAGGGAAGTGGGGTGGCACCGGGACAGGGCCGAAGACGACGGTTTCTGGGAAGCAGGATAGGGAGCCGGACGGGGGCGCCGATGGAGGGGAGCGGTGGAGGCGCCAGTGGGTGTAGGGAAGCGGGGCGGTGCTGGGAAAGGGGCCAGTGATGGCGGTTTTCGGGCAGCGGGTTAGGGAGCTGGACGGGGGCGCCGACGGACGGCGCAGGGAGGCGGAGCCGGGGCCGTAGCGCGAAGGGGGGGAATAAATGGGGGAATGGGGGCGCACTGGAAAAGGGGGAAGGGGGGGGGGTAGTTAGGGTTCCCTTTTTTTATATTAATAACAATAATAATAATAATAGTAATTTGACAAACTTTAAGAATAATAATAAATATACCCAAATAACAACCAATAATAATAATAATTTCAATCAAATAAAAATAAAAATAAAAATAATAGTTATTATAAACATATATACATATATAAATATATATAACATATATAAAAATGGATATATATATATATATATAAACATATATATAACATATATAAACATATAAACATATAAACATATATGAAAATATATATAAACATGTATACACATAAGCATATAACGTTAAAACATATTTATTTATAAACATATGTGTATATATATATATACCTATAAACATATATACACATAAATTATATATATATACACACAATGTTAAAACATAAACATATACAAATGTAGATACACATATATATACACATATACAAACGTATAAACATACATATACATATATCTACACACATAACGTTAAAACTGGATGACCGTGCGATATTTGCGCACCGTACGATACCCAAGCAGACAACGCGTCTTAAACGTACGGTGTTCGCGCACTATCCCAAACCATAAACTCAACCCAAAATTAAAATTTTAAACCAGGACTCACCCGCACTTACGCAAAATCACCCGATGCCAAGATAAATAAAATAAATAGAAGGACTAAAAAAAAACAGGTGTGACAATTCTCCCCACCAAAAACACTTTATGCCCCCATAAAGTCACTAAGACAACAGTTAGCATAACTCGAGTCCATGCCCAGGAAGAACCAGAAGAAACAGAGAGGCTCAGGGTGACCATTTCCAACACAAGTCACACCCGACCAACTTGAGAACAAACATTGTCCGAGGTTGAGGGGAGAACACGGGAGGGTTCTCCCCACCACAGAAATTTACTAACACAAAGACCTTGAAACTCAAACAACCCACCCCTGAGGGGGGGGGGAAACATTGGAACTCCTAAACTGAACCCATTTAATTTCTCCACATAGACTGAACAACACTCAGATACTTAAACAAAAAGCTTGCTATGAAATGAACCAACAACCCGAGGATAAGGAATTAACTCAACCCCTCACACACCGACCGAATAAAATCCTCACCGTAATCAGAGACTAGGGAATTCCTAGCCCGAAATCAGAAAGGACCCCAAAAAAACGCCCGTTAATTTCACGAAACCAAACATCCACCTAACGCACACAATTGAGACCCAACTCAAAATTAGAACGACCCGTTTATTTGCGGGCCCAACATCCTTCAAGGAAATCAAAACGATTTGAGAACACACTGAGAACATATAAGACTGCTTAGACTACGGTAGAACAAGTTCATCCCATTACCACAACTATTATGAACTTACAACGGTGATAAGAACAGAACAAGGAAACTTTAGATTTTCCCCTTCAGAAATCTAGGAACATAATCTGAAGCGAGGTTCTACACACCCTCGGCAACTCCTGACTGTGCGCGAGCTTCACCCCGAGACCTGTGGCTGGGGACCTGATGGTTGAAGCATCTCTTGCCTCACAATCAGTCATTTTCATCTTCTGGTCTCTAACTCCTTCACGAGCGATGCTTCTTCCAGAATTCTCCCTGGTGGCCTGAACAGTCGTACGGTAGGAAGACTTCAGAGGTATGCGACAAGCCGGCTTAGAATGCCTGAACTGGCCAGACTAGTGGCAGGTGAGAGAATGCTCCAACAAACTGGGAATCCGTACAGACGAAGATCCTTGACAGACGGGGAATCCTTACAGGAGACGACTCCCACCAACTACTCCCGAGACTCTAACGACAATGAGACATCCCACCTTTACTCATCCAGAACTGAACCCTCAAATAAACCTGAGATGGTACGCACCCTAACAACCTGAAGAACCACTCCAATTCCACAACCACACAACTACCCCTCACGGACTTTGATTTCTTTGATCGATAGACAACATGCAAAAAGAACTGAAATCTGGGCATGACTCATTAGCATCCTTAGAGACCTTTCTGGGCAACATACTCATGACAACACGAGAAACATCATCAAAACCGGCATTAAGCCAAAACTCAATCAAAGCAACAACATAATCCAAGTTCAATAGGCCCATAATCCAAACATATACAAACCCAAGCATAAATCACTTTCCAAAACCATTATTTCCTTAAAATTTTAAAACCCACCTATGGAACCTTACGAACCGTCACATGTGAGTTCATTCAATATTGCTCACATCATCTACAAACAAGTGCCCCTACGCACTCTCCGTACATACCCACACACGTCTGACCCTCCATAAGGAGTGCCAAGGTTCAAACACTTATTTTCTTACCAAATACAAACACATAACCTATTGTTTCAAACCAATACATTTTCTCTTTAAAAAATCACTTTACTAATTTCCTAAAATTTTTGGAAGAAATCCTTTTTTTTTCATTTCGAAATCACTTTCATTTTCAACACACACACACACAGAGACCGAGTTCAAAATGAAAGACAACCAACTATAAAACTTCGGAATGAGGTACTAGTTTCTGTGCTTAACCCGGTGATATGGTGGTGAGGCATGCCCCAAGTAAGACATAACACTAAGAGGACCTTAAACCGGGCACTTGGACTCCACATGGGTCACCACCCCACGTGAGGCCGCAATTTGAACCGACTCGCTCTCATTGTCATCCCTCAATCCAAAATTACCAAAGACAAAAAACTCAAATCCCAGACTACCCTTGGTAACTCAGGTCACGTCGCAAGCGGTGGTGATTAGGCACCGACCCGTAACCTACCTCCTGAGCCCCGAAAGTCCTAATCTCCTTCTACCAGACATCCCAAATAACAAGGGCCTCCTCTGATACCATTTTGTCACGAACCAGCCCGGGTTGACCCTGAACCGGTCACCCGAGCCGACCTGAGACATGGCCCGAGGGGCGTTCCCGATCCCCACGGGCTGACAACTGGTGTCGGGCATCAAAGTTAAAAGATTGGGAAAGATTTGGCCCAAAAAGATAAATAAGTAAATAAGAATAAACAGAACAAAAGTACTAAACTCTAGCAGCGAAAAGAAATAAAACCAAACAGTAGATGTACCTCATTGTGACCCTCAGTCACCTCCCAACCAAGGCCAACATTTCTCCCAAAATGAGCAACTCAGCCAAGAAAACCTGAACAAGGGAAACCTGCGACTGAAATGATAAAAATAGGCGTGAGCATTAAAAATGATCAGTAGGAATTCCAAAGTAAACCACAGAATCCAACCAAAACCACTTTCTAGAAACAATCCCAAAACACTAGTTTGCACATACAAAGATAGAAAATAGGGTTTTCATATTTTAAAATAAAAGGATCCCATTTTACCATCTCAAAAACCAACACACGCCACAACCCGTTTTCCCCAAAACAATGCATTTCTTGAAAACTAAAATTTTAAATTCATGTTTATCACATTTGTGAAAAAGAAGAATAGGTAATAAGTAAATGTTGGAAACCAAGTGCAAGTAAAAGTAAACAAGCAGATATAAGTAGTAACCATGGGTGATCCAAAACATCCTTAGAAAACCCCTGGACGTACTCGGTTTTAGACTACCTGCCGACATGGTACTCCACATTCAATAACCAACTGGCCGCCCTAACAGCCAACCAGTGGCATGCCCCACAATGCCTACCTACCAAGGGGGGACTAACCCGTCTAATCGGGGTTAGCCAACAACCATCACTCGATTCTCTAAAATACACCCAGGAACCCATGTTGGTTTTAATAATACTATGTAAGTGGGAGGTCCACGCATGCGTGACTCATCTCACCACACTTGCCAACCCCTTACATGGACACCACTACATGACAATCCTCGAAGGGAAGTCCCCCTATAGAGATGCCCCACAAATATGTATATAGGAAATTTTTTCACATTCAACAAGGTGCCAACCGGGCCTTCACAGCATGCATAGTTTCAAAACATTTCATAAATGAGTTCAGTCGCCAATCGGGCACACAAATTTTCCCCAAAAGTCAGTACAAACATATTCTTTTCAAAGAGTCAACACAAATATTACAATTGAGTTAGAAGAGCCAAATGGGCCTTTAAGAAAAACGACCATCTAACTCACAACAAAAGCCAACCGGGCTAGCTTCTTTCAATTACCTTTGAAACAACACATTATTTTCTCTGAAACCTAGTTTTAAGAAAACATATCTTTAATGTGTCATCTTTATTTGGAGGCACATCCATGTGAGCACCTAGTGCTCCCATGGATGTTCCAACATCCAACGACACATTTAGTTTTTAGAAGGATCGCCTTAAAAACCATCTTTCATAAAACACTTTAGCATTCAAACCAAACTCAAATTATTTCACAACACTTTATAAAAACAAATTGCATCTTTCAAACCAGCCACCATTTCTAAAACTTCTCTAAAAAAACTATTGGTTTATCATTTTTTCAAACAAACACACCAAACAAAATCTTACATTTCCAAAACACAATCACTATCAGCTACAACTAAACACATCACAAGGCACTCCATTTAACTTTACCAAGAACCTATGCATTTCATATAAACCAACATCAAAAGCCAATTTCAGTAATTTAAAACAACAATACTACTATGTCAGATGCTTTTTTTATAAACACAATAGAAATGCAATGATATAAAATAATTAATTGAAAAAATTATAGTGCTCAAGGTTTGAATCAAAAAGGGGAAATGGTTGGAAACACCTACCTCAAAGAATTGGGCCGAGCCAATGCTTTCAAACTCACACGACCACCTGTTCACGTACACACACTCCCACAAAATCGCACGCACTAGAAAAACAACTTTGCCATACCTTAAAAAAACAGTCGACACCCAAAGTCAGTGCGATGAAGACCAACACACAACCAAAAGAAAACCAGGCACTCAAAAACAACATAAGACACTAAATCAAGCAGTGCAAAACCAATCAACTGGTAAAAACTCTTACCCAAAACAACAGCGGCATAGAGAGACATTGTTAAAATAATAATTCAAGTAAAGCCGACTCTGGACCAGATAAATACCTCAACGATCCACAAATCAATTCATATATAAATTGGCGTAAGAAAAAAAATAACAAAGTATAAATATATGCTTACCCAAAAAAATCAGCGAGCAGTCTGAAAAGATCCGAAACGCTTCTCCTTCAACGGCGGTGGATGGGACGTGGTCCGACATGACCCGGGAAACCCTTCGCAAACCTGACGAGGGGATTCATGGCCACGCCGGAGCAACGCGGAGGCGCTGCGAAATGCCATGTTCTACGGAATTTCACCAGAGAGGGGTATGGGCTCACCTGAATCATGCCAGAAAGGGACTGGGCTCGCTGGAATCGCGCCAGGAAGGGGGAGCTCGCACTAGACCGGGAGGGGAGCAGCGGAGGGCGTCGACGGGTGTAGGGCAGCGGGACGGTGCCGGGATAGGGCCGGCGATGACGGTTTCTGGGCAGTAGGATAGGGAGCTGGACAGGGGCGCCAGCGGAGGGGACCGACAGAGGTGCCGGTGGGTGTAGGGAAGCGGGGCGTTGCCGGGACAGGGGCCGACGGTGGGGGTTTTCGGGCAGCAGGTTAGGGAGTCGGACGGGGGCGCCAGTGGACAGTGCAGGGAGGTGGAGCTAGGGCCGCAACGCGAAGGGGGGGAAGAAACGGGGGAAGGGGGGTGCATGGGAAAAGTGGGAAGGGGGGGGGGGGTAGTTAGGGTTCCCCATTTTTTATAATAATAATAATAATAATAATAATAATAGTAATTTAAGAAACTTTAAGAATAATAATAATTATACCCAAATAACAAACAATAATAATAATAATAATAATTCCAATCAAATAATAATAATAATAATAATAGTTATTATAAACATATATACATATATAAATATATATAACATATATAAAATGGATACATATATACATATATATATAAAAATATAAACATATATGAATATATATATAAACATGTTTACACATAAGCATATAACGCTTACTGATCACAACCATGTATGTTAGATTATCGAAATTCACATCATACAAGTGAAAACATTATGTTTACTTGGCTAGGTTATAACAAAGTGGTGTTCGTAGAATCTTAGTGATCTATGCATTTTATAACAAATCTATTTGTAAATTCTTGAGGTGTTACAAAATTGCATCCTCACAATTTAGACTTGAACTTGGTAATATTTTTTTTGAAACTTGAAAAAATCTTTTTTGAAAACCCACATCATAGAAAGTGTTAATAAAACATCCACTTTAAAAGAAGGAAAGGGAAGTACGAAGTTCACTTCACAACTAGGATTCCATGTTGGATAACATTATTGGGAAGTGAAAAGATAGACAAGGAAGAGAAAACTAACCACAAAGAACTAATAGAGGATGATAGAGAATATTATTAGAAGAATGTCAATGACCACAAAATGATAAATATGTGATGGGTAAAAAGTCCATCGATTAATTAGAAATGATCTTAATATTACTAAATTTTGGTTTTAAGATTATCTTCTTAGAGTTAAGGAATTACTTTACCATCTTGACTAGGTATATAAGGATATATAATTTCTTGACAAGTATAATTTCACCCTTTAATCAACTTCCACTATAGTCTCTTCTTTTATCCAAATGATGAATATATACGATGATTTTTTATATCTGAATCACTAGAATATGCCTCTAATGGATCACATAATCTACCAAAGAATAACAATATATTCCTGTAATATTTAATAAATATAAAATTGTTAGCATAAAGTAATATTATACTGAAAACGAATAAACCTTAATACATTAATTTCCAAAATCCATCAAAAAAATCCCAAAGACTTAACATAGATCATTCCTTAAATAAATACCCATATATCTCAAAGAATACCAATAAACTTAATAATAATAAATATTTTAACTTCAAATTTTGTCTCTTACCCATCATATTACACCTCAAAAAACATAATATAATTCTTCTAAAATAACCCATTATATTAATCCTTATGGGTTAATGTACATCAACCCAATAAAACATCTCCAAAAATTCCATTAATAACCTCGAAATAAAATTGATTTGATCCTATAATATACTTCTCAAAATATCCTTAATCACACTAAACTTCTAGCACAAAAATATTCAAAAGTCATATAAATGATTTTAAACATAATATTAGACTTAGATTTATTATCCCAAGACTCTTTAGGTTTATACCCATATCAAACACATATTAAGGGAAATCAATAAACTTATCACTAAATCAATTTTATAAGTTATCATCACCATTCAACATATATTTCAAATATTTAAAGAAAACTACTATAGAACCATCCTGATATGTTTCTTGGTTCTTATATCTAGAATGCGATTGATATAATACTTATATAAAATAATTCTCAAATAAAAATACATAATCACTCTAATATTTACACTTTAATGATTTCCATAACATAGGTCCTTACTTAGTCTATGATTTAACCCTTTTGATAGGGAATTGAAATGGGTAATGCCCATATTTTCCACACATAGTTCATTATACAAAAAAAGGTTCCATAGGATGTAATTTATTCACATCCATTATACTCTTAATTTTTGTGGAAACTAGCTACTTTATGCACTATTTTTCCACATATAAAACACTGTTGAGTTCCTTTACATTATTTTCTTTGGTTCCGATTCCCAATTTTTTGACATGTAGGAAATTGAATATTCTCTCCTTTATCACCTTTATCAAATTATATTCTTTGATAATTCCTCCCCCTCTTTTTAATGTCTTTGGACATTAAACTATATTCCAGTTGTTCATTGTGATTTTTGATAGCTGTTTTATTATAATCAAAATATGTCTTACATGAGCTCCCATTATGTTAGGAATTTCATTCGGGGAGTCCTTACATTTACCATCACATTGGTTGTTGACATGGTTCTTTCTATTTGCAAAAATTGACTCAAATAAATGGATTAGGGATGAGTAATTTGATACTATTAAAAACATAACTTTGAAGAAGATAACATTAAATAGAGAATTTATAAATGACATGTATTTACTTTACTTATGAATTTCAAGGCTTCAATCTAAGATATCCATGATCTATTTCCTCACAGAGAATATTATCATCATTCATGTTCCCTTAATAATGGTTCATAATGATATTGTGAATTCAGCCAATCATATCCCACTTAAGTGTTAAAAAGGTGTTCCTTAAGGCCTGTTTTAATTCACTAATTATTGATTGAGTCTAGAATAATACAATGTTTTCAGGTGTTACTTGTAGGTGCATCTATTTCAGAGCAACATCCACTTGTAGCATCGAGACATTGATGTATTTTATTAGGAACTTTTTAATAGATACGTTACCAATAATTGGGGATGTTTTATTATATTTATTATTATTCCATATAATTTGCCAATATTTTTTTAATACTAATACCAACAATTACTAAACTTTTATTTTATACCAACTATGATGACCCGTGTCTTTATTACACATTAATTAATGGTTTATTACAAAATAATACACTTAATAAAACCCAGAAGATCGAGAAGCCTAGTGTATTTGGGAATTAGGTATATATAATAAAATCTTGAACATGAAATATAATACCATTATCAAAAACTTCCTTAACATTGTCTTATAAATCATCAGTCTTCTAAAACTCCATGGAATAACCTGGGGACGTACATAAGAGAATGGCGATCTATAGAGCCTAGAAAGGGAATAAACACGAAATAACATGAAGAAAGTATTAAATTTCAGAATATATGAAAATAAATGGGATATAAAAGGATGATAATCATAAATATGAATAAAGAGTCATGATATACCCTGATATTAGAAAGGCAACATGGGATATGTAGTAATAACTTTGAACATGAAATCCTAAACATGGGTCAAGTCTAACCACAAATACATCCTAAAATGTTATAAAAATTACCATTATGTATTAGGTTCACTCCCTAATATATTTCATGAAATATCATGAGACTAAAAAATTACCCAATTCATTATATCATTATATAATTTCCAATGCATTGGTCGCTTTCATATCATATACATGCATAAGTGTTCCATATGGATAATTCAAAAACGGATCATATTTCATTAACTTTAATCCCTTGAAAATGGAGTGTGGATTAAATACATGTAATTACAAATAAAATATGTATAAGTACATAAATGTGGACACCATTGATAGGAAATGGGCAAGGGTATTCACTATAAAATTGTTTAGCATAAAAAAATTGCAGTGAAATTTCACCAGCATAACGGGGGAACATAAATGTTTATGGGAGGGATTAATGAGAGTGAAAGTGGTATATCATAATTAAATAATTATAAGTGATTTATGGGGGATAATTAATAACTTATCCTAAAAATATAAATTTGATATAAAAGGTATAGGATAATGGAGATTCTTGAATAAAGAGGTGAAGGAGAGGACCCCTTACTAAATTTTGGTATGGTGACAACTTAGGTGAATCCTATAATGAGAGGAGATAATGATATATCATTATTATGAAATAAATTATAAAATAGAGGTATATTTACAAGTTCATGAAATAATAAAAAAATTATAATTAAAAGTCCAAATAAAAATAAGGTTCTTGAATTGAAAAGAAGAGAGAGAGAGGTCACTTACTTTTGTTATGGAAAATCGCAAGACAATTTCGGTAGCATAAAGAGGGTACATAAAGGCTCATGAGAGGGATAAATGATAGTAAAAGGGGTATATATTCATGTTTAAAAAAAATGGAAGTAATATAGATATACTAAAACATACCGAAACAATAAAAAATGGATATTAAGAGGCACAACATAAAATAGGTGATTGAATAAAAAGAAGAGAGGGATATCCTTTACCTTGAGAGGGTGATACCAAAAGCTTGGGAGGTGCTTCTTAAGAGATTTGTGGCACCTTGGGAGGACTATAGAGATGGTTGATAAGAGTAAGGATGTGATCCGAGGTTTTAAAGTGAATAGTAATGGGAGATTGGGTGGGTTTATGTAGGAAAAGAGAGGGGAGCTCTTTATTATTTCCCAAACATAGGTTTTGGACTCCACAAAATAAAATAATCAAAAACACAAATAATACCATGGTCTCCCCATGTTTCCTAAAAATTAGAGTGTTATTAATTATTTTATAAGTAATATTGATGGAATCATTAAAATATTACCCTTTTTATGTACAAGTGAGTCATGTTTATAAATAATTTATTTTAAAATCTTAAAATATAATATATGTTTTGGAGGAATCATAAAGGATTTATAGAAAAAATAAAATAACATCAATACCACATTATATTAAAGAAAAAAATATATTTAGTCTTGGATACCTTATATGGTATATGTTACATCACTTTTGGGTCATTATGAGGTTATAATACCCACAATATACTTTTACTGCATTTAATTTTTATCTGAAAATTATTCCTTCTCAAAAAAATAAGAAAAAATCACCATTGGATAATTTCAATATTATGATTCCAAAAATGATATTTATTTTATCAAAAAAATTTATCTAAATATTATAAATTAAAATTTTAAATTAAAATTCAAGTTTATTGAAAAATCTTAGTTTTTTTTGAAAAACATAGTTTTTAAACTCTTATAAAAATTACATTTGCATGTCATAAAATTTTATTATCAATTATATTTGAAATGTACTATTGAATAATAATATTTTATTAAAATATAATTTATTTCAAAAATTTTTAGTTTAAAAATTGTTTCTTCATTTAAAATTTATTTTACCCCAAATACAATTTATGTTTTAACATATCAAAAATCTAATTTTTATCAAAACAATTACTTAATCGTTTATAAATCAAAAAAAAATATAGTCTTTATTATATTGAAATGAATATATATATATATATATACATTCATACTATTTGGTTTACTTTGGCCCTATACCTTGTCAAATCATTTTAACCCTTAATTAACATATTATTTTCCTTTTAACATTATAATAAATATTTACTACGGTTAATATTCATATTTTCAAAAAACTTATGTTGACCCCTAATATTAATTTTTATGATTAAAAAATATATAATATTTTTATAAAAATTAACTCACCTATTTAGATTAATTTAATTTAATATAAAACCTACAAGCGTGATGAAAACCACTTTTCGAAAAAATACATTTTTGAAGGAAAATATGATTTTACTTTAACTCTATAATTAGTAATATTTATTTTATGAATTTCAATTAATGAAGATTCATAGAAAATGTAAAAATTTAGTTTAAGGGATTATTTTAATTAATTATACTGGGGAAACATTATACATTTTGAAGTAGTTTTTAGAAAAATGTGTTCTTAATCCTTAAAATAAACTTAAAATAAAATTAGATATAAATAAGATTTAAATGTTATTAATTGATTATATATAACTAAGGAATACTTATTTTATCTTGAAATAATATTAGGACTTTTATTTTACTTCATTTATCAAAATAAACAACAATTTTACATAAAAATGGTATTCTTCACTATTTACTAAAAAATCAATATTTTCCAAAAAATCACAAAATTTCACTCAAAGTTAATTTTGATACGATGATATAAGAAATAGAGCTCATTTTATTATATACATGTTCTAAATGTTCTAGAAAATAAATATATTATTTTTTCATAAAATAAAATTAAAAATTATTTTTGAAGAAAATATATTTTGAAGAATTAAATGTCATTACCAAAAAAATTGAGTGATTATTTACTAAGAATTTATCATTAAATTTATTATTATTTGGATATGTATATATATATGTCATAAAGTATATAATAATACTTATTTCCTCAAATATAATGGAAAGGTTAAAATGGTCATAATTAAATAATAATCGTTTGTTTGGGTTTGGTGTTGTGTATCACATACACTATTGATCATAGTTTTTTCTTTAAAAAACCGAGGGAATTAAAAAAATAACTAGAGAACCTCATAGAGTTGCACTTTTCCCTTTGAAAAACTTTGTTTCCAGATATTCATGTTGAACTTTGAACCCACGAAGCTCTGCTGGTGCCATCCTATAAGATGGAATAGAAAGTGGGACTACTCCCAACACCAAATTTATCATGAACTCGATCTCCCACTTGGGTGGTAAGCCATAGAACTCATTAGAAAAGAAAATGTGAAAATGGTATACCACTTAAGGAATAGTATCCTGACATATTCCTTCACTGTCTTGAGAAATACATACTATCTGAGTCGCGAGACAATCTAATAAGAACTGAATTAGTCTTGGAAAACCAACAAGTAGATCCCACTCACCCTAGTGAAATTAACTGCATTATTCTCGAGGTAGAAAGGTAACTCTCATTTAATAATAGTAAATATGAGCATGCTATATAAATATCCAATCCATACAAAGAATCAAATAAAATATTATCATTTATAGCATAAATAGTTCTCAAAATAAATGGTAACCACCAATTTATAAAGAACACACCTTACAATGTTTGATATTATCTGATCACACTCCCACTAGTGTATCGATGGTTAAAAAGCCATCTATGCCTTCCATAACCAATCCAAAATCATTTTCTAAAAGAGAAGATATAAATTAATTCAATTAATATATCAAAAAAAACACAAGAAAGGGTAGAAGATACCAGAATCATACCTTTGACAGTAGAAGGTCCTGTATTGAAACTAGCTAGAGTAGACTGCATAGCGTGAGACTCACTTACCCCTCTACCATAGGCTCAAGTATAACTCTACTAGGCTGGTACCTATATATGGTGAATCTTCTACTCCACTAGAGTAATATGTACCCTACATCAACCTAAATATCTAGTGGTACTCCAACTAATATTCTGTTGAGGGCTAGCTGAGTCCTTCCCAAATTCTGGTACAAGTCTGGATACTCTACCACTTATCTGCTAACAGATTCCCCTAAAAAACCTTTATTGGTTTCCCAAACTTCCTCAATAATGACACTCCAAAGTGGGGTTTATTAATTGAGGCCACTTGTGTCCAAACCTTACACATTGATTGCACTATAATGGAATGTTGTCCTAAGATAGCTACCCACTTCCTTGACTGGTCTACCAACTGTTTCTTAAGCGATAACTTTTATAGAGGTTCTTCTTTTCACCAAAATAATTTCTCCCCGTTCTTCCTACCGAAATTGTATGTCCTCTACCCGGGACCTCCCTCAAGTTCTATTTTTTTTGATGAGATCTTAATTCAACCTGTCTAAAATGCTACTCAAGAAAAAAATGTTCACTAGTTACCTGATCTCATAATAATTCCCATCCTGTAAATGCCTCACCCGAACAATCTCATCAGCTTCTAAATATGGTTTAAGGTGTTTCAAGTCGGTGAAACATCCATCATAATATATTACTGACATGGTCACCTGCTTAAGGTGCATAAAATCACAAGCCTTCTTATACCTCAATGTATCTGGATAGAAGTGAATCATAAAATTTCTCTCAAAGTCCTTCCCAAGTAACTCCTCTTACTTCCCAACTTGCTCTAAACTGCACCAATAGTGATTTATTGGTCTAAGAAGCATGTATTTATAGAAATTAAACCTCCTATCTCCATGTGTCTCGAGATTATTGAAATTCTTTTGGAATGACTCGTTCCAGAACTTTGGTTCTTAGGGTACTCCCTCCCCAGTTAATGTAGGTGGGTTCTTTAGATGTAACTGTCTCTTTATATTATACATCGAAGGTATGGTGTGAAAAGTATAAATTTCCATGGATATCATGACCCTTAGGAAGCTGTTTCAAAGAAAAATATCCATATAATCATCACATGCAATAGGAAGATCTAGTTCAGCTATGTTAGGAGTGTATTGATTTCCGTTCCCCTAAAGATTAATTCAAATATAAATAGGAGTCATTTTATCTAAAAGACAAAAAAATACTTAGAACACTAGATAACAAAAAGTTCAACTGTAATGCCCCGACCCCAGCTTCCCAGAGTCGGTGCATTATTGCATAACATTGGCATAATCACAAATGATCAAGTATCTAAAGACCGATTAGTTTAGTAGCCTTGGAAACACTAGATACATTCATAAGTCATACATTGCATCATAAAGTAAAACAAAATTACAACAACATCTTGTCTTTATATCCCCTCATACTATCCCTGCAGGTCATTCAGAATATACTTCTTCACATCCTGGAAAAAATTAAAACATTGGAAGGGGTGAGCTTAGATGCTCAGTAAGGATAACAATATAGCGGAAGTTTTTATAAATAAACATAAACATTTAAGGCAATGTATAACTAAAACAAAATCCTTTTAAACATGAACTTCAACATAATATGGCAAAATTAAAATGAGATAATGCCATTTACTTATTCACATGGATATTCTACTGGTCGAATAATCACATGCAATATCAATAACCACTTTCATAATGATGGAATGCATAATACCAGACTATCATAACCATGTATCCAAGGCCTCGTGCCAAGACCACAAAAAAGATTTTGTCACGGCCTCATGCCAAGACACTAGTTTGTCTCATGAGACCTACAGATGCATCGAGGATCTATAGCGGGCTCCACTCGTCACTTATTAAGTCCAATGCATTCCTCATATGAATAGGTTTAAACATATCATAAACCATAACATAATTGTATCACATAAAACATGCATAAAGGGAACATAAAATTTACACATTTCAATCACAAGATATAAATACAACACATTGATATAATAAAAACATTATCAAAACCATTTTCAATACCAAAATAAAAGAAAATTAAAACTTGGTATTTATTTTTCATTTAGAAAAAGTTATGGCTTGTAGAGGAAGGCGAAACTCAAATAATAGTCACAGCGGCGGAGAAGTCGTTGTCGCTGCATAAGTAATAAAAAAATTCCTTTTTTCGTTTAGTAAAAATGATTCGTATAAAAAGATTCCTTTTTAATAAAAGTAAAAGTCAAAGGGGTTTATACACCGTATAAAGGAAATTGTGTATAAAACAAAATATGCCTCAATGAAAGGAGATTGAGACGAAGTCCTTACCAAGATCATTTTTTTAAAATAAAATAGATCTATTATGTGTATTAAATATTAGTACACATAAATAAATTAAAAATACAAGATAGGAAATAATAATATCATAACATAATTTGAAAGTAGGAGATTAACCCAAATAATGGAAATTAGGTTAAGAAATTCCCTTACCTCGTGTCCGACTTGACTCGACCACTCTTTAAACTCCTGAATAAAAAACTAGAGTTAATCTATACCTTCTTAAGAACCTTTTTCAAGTTCATTTTTCCTTTTATATCACTTATTACCATGTTATGAACATTATGTAATTATTTAAGTTAATAACGGTTGTTTTGTCAATCTTAGGTACTCGAGTCAAAAATAAACTTCTTATAATTATACATTGTTGATGTGGTAAAATATACATTATATCCATAATTATATTCATGATTTAGATATCATATACATCATATATATCCAGTATATATATTAATTTATAATATTACATAACATTTAGAGGTAAGAAATGAAATGCACCGTTCATGGAGACAGTAAGCCGTACGTACGCATGAACTCTACTTTCATTTCTATTTCATATTTAATGGAATGAATTTATAATTATATAAAGGTAAAATATAATTCCAGTACAATATAATGTATAATACCATTTACTCCATCCTTTATACATCCCACATATTGAATTAATGATTCAAATCACTTTGAGGGGCAGTAGTCCGCACTTCCTAAAATGAAAATATCGCGTTTACCCATAATGGAAACCATAAAGGTATGCCATAAATGAAAAATAAATAAGCTTAAGTAAAACATAAACATATTATATATCATATATAAATATAGTGACATATTAATGGCCTCCTTTGAAGGTGTTATATGAGTGTTGAACAATCATCGTTTCGTGAGGCAGAAATTCGCCATCCACAGAAACAGTATGTTCTTTAAAAATTAGATGTAGGTGTGTGTAAGTGTAGCTAGAATACTTCTTATGAAAACATTCTAGTATATTTAGGATACTGGTGTTGTTAAAAAATAAAGGAATAAAAAGAGTTTAAGGGTTTGGAGAAGCAAAATAAAACAAAATAACATAAGAGAAGACATTACCTTAAAATCGGGTAACTCTTTTTTGATTGAGCCAATGGATTCCTTGGGAAGAATTATACCCAAAGTGAGGCTTATAGGAGTAAGAGAGGTAAATTGAGAGAGTATTTGGGAAGAGGTTGACCGATCCAAAAGGCTTTGAAGGTGTGAGTAAGGTGGTATTGGTGGGGGCCTTTTATAAGAGGAGAGGAGGGGCACTCTTGGAAAGTCATGAAACGTTACTTTATTATATAATGAGTTTCGAATTTTAAAGGTCCCACACTTATATATTTCGAGGATAAGGTGATAAGGGTTCTAAATATACTCATCCAATAGGTTTTTAACAAGTTTAAGTCTTAGATTTTACATTATCGTTTTATTTTATTTAAATCGTTAATTAATGAGGTAATCGCTGCATCATCACGGTGTCATAAATACTTTAATTTATTTAATGTATAAAAATTATAGAAAATATAATGATTTAGGAAATCTTTTTATATTTATAATGAATATTTTTAGTAAAAAATATGACTTGTATAACCCCATTTAAAATTTTTTTTAGTAAAACAACTCATGTTTGTGACATTTTTATTTTAACATTAAATAAAAAGTTTTTAATGTCATTTTCCTACCAAAGTGGCTCCATGGGGTCCCCAAGTTGACCCATAGATTGTCTTGGTCGGATATGACTCATCCAATATAGGTAGGACAAGTGTAAAGGTATTTTCATATTTTTATAATATCATTTTTACCTTATATTTCACTAATTACCTTTAATCGTGATTAATTAAACTTAAAAGTTACTATTCACCAAAAAATTATTTTAATCCCATTGAACCACATTTTAATTCCTAATGACAACCATGTATTTACGATTTTTGAAAATCAAATCACAGGAGTGGTAATGTTTAATTTAAATGAAAAATCTGTTTTTTAACTACTACTTAGTGGTTTCACTATTCATCAAAAATTGAAGTTTTTCAGAACAATGCCAAAATTTCACCCTAAGCTATAATTGATATTCCGAATTCAAAAATGATGTCTATTTTAAAAAATTCCAAACATATAAGTTTAATTAATTAATTTTATAACTAATTCGCCCTGTCACAACAAATAGCGTGTTTTTAAGAAACAATATATATCAAAAGATTGACAATTGTTTATGTCCAATTTCAAAGTGAAATTAATTCTAATGAACGCCATTGGATAAAATGGTAAAAATATATTCTAAATATACTTTAAAACCACTCTATAGTATAATTTGTCACTATAAATTATTTTGATTAAAAAAGTTGTTTTGAGTATTTTTCACTATTTATTAGAAAAATGGAAGTTCTCAGAAAATTACAAAAAATTCAACTTAGGATAATTTAGATATTCTGAATACAAAAATGAAGTCCATTTTGAAATATAAAATTTATATAATTTCAAAAAGTGGGTATTACTATTCATAACTACTACTTTGATTGTTCGTGGTGTGTTAGAATCTCGAACTTGGGTACAATGCAAGCTATTGCATTATTGAAAGAGAAGCGTACCGTGAAAGCTTGGGGTGTTACATTATCACCTCCTTCAATAAATTGCGTCCTCGCAATTTGAAAATGTTCTTCGAAAATAAAAGGTTGAAAATAGAAAATACCTTTGTGGAAAACCCACCTCAGAAATAGGGTTAATAAGAATATAACATTAAAAGAAAGAAAGAGAAGTACAAAGGTCACCCGAGATATCCCATACTAGGATTCTATGAAGATATGGATATGGAGGAGAAACAAACCATCAAGGTCTGATGGAGAGTTGTAGAAAATAGAATTAGGAGAAAGTTAACCACAAGAAAATCACAAACTTGTGATTGGTTAAACGGTCATTGAATCCCGAGTTGGAAAATTTAACCGAAAACATTTTTGTTTTAAGTTACCTTTTATAAAGTTGAGGAATTTATTTTAGAGATTTTATAAGAAGCTAAGGAAATATACTTACTTGTCATGTAGGCTTTCATTCTTTAATAAATTTTTACCACGAACCCATCTTTCACTCCAAATGGCAACAGAACTCAAAAATATTCTATTTATCCTAATTGTATAAGGTTCCAAATTTTACCACATACCATTTAGATTTGGAAAACTATTTTGTAATAATCAAGGACTTACTGTAGGCTAGTGGTTGGTAATAAAGGCCTGTCGCACTACGGTTGTGGGTTCGATTCCTGCAGCTTTGTCCGACGCGACGAGTTATCCCCCAACCTGAAGGTTGTCCTTTTCCTAAAACTATAGTATTATAATATTCCAAAAATAATCTTCATAATTGTTTTAACCTTACACAATACTATACAAGGTTCAACTTAATCCATTCCAACCTATATAGTTATCCAAAATACCTCTGTCCAGACTTTCTCTAAAAGGTCTCTAATTTCCAAAATCAATTGTAACATCAGATTCCCCTAACAGAGTAAAGATTCTCTTATTGTCACATACTAAAAATATGATTACCTTCATCATATTAAAACCTTAATGAAAAAAAACAAGTACTGCAGTACAATCCTTATATATATCACACTATTATTATAACCAGAATATAATCCTTGAGTCCAAAAGCACCAATACATTAATTATTCCACTTCAACTGTAGTAACAACATAAGATTTTCCTTGATCCCTTGGCCTTTTCTGAGGTAATTTTCCCTGAAGCTTATGACATTCATTTTCATAATTCCCCATTTCCCTACAATTGTAGCATTCAACATTAATAGCCTCTTTCTTTCCCTTGCAATCACGAGCCTGATGACCTTTTTCTCCACATTTATAACAAACTCCCATTCCTTTTAGGCAAGCATCGGGGTGATTATTCCCACAATTATCACATAATGGAAAATCCTTCTTTCCCTTTTTCCCTTTATCTGTCTCTTGTTCCACCATTATCTTCTTCTCTTAATTTACTTTGTTGTCATAAAACTTAGAGAATTCCTTTTCTGTCTTGATAGCACACGAGACAATATCTTCGTACGATGAGAAGGATTGTGATACTAAAGCTCGACGGAGAAATGGTTTTAACCCATCAAAGAAATGATCAATCTTACTTCTTGGGTTACGTATATAATCTGTAGCATACCTCGCTAACCTTGTAAAGTTGGCCTCATACTTGGCGACATTCTCATCCTCCTTTTGTCTCAGACTCAGAAATTGCCTTTCCATATCTGCTTGATGGTCATGAGGAAAGTATTTTTCTAAGAAAAGATCTTTTAACTCTATCCATTCCATACGTGAAACTTCTTCATCTTCCTTTGTATTTTGAATCAATGACCACCATTGATCGGCATCTCCAGTGAGGCGGTAAAATGCCATGATAACCTTCTCCCTTTCGCTACTCCCCAAGGCATGGAATATTTTCTCTAAGGAGGTTATCCATTGCTCAACTACTAATGGATTTTTACCCCCATTAAATGTTGGTGGTTGTTACCTCATGAAGTGGTCTAACATTGATCGTCCACGTTGCGGATCAGGGTGCTCCATATGAGTAAGGTTATTATTCATAACCTGAGTGAGTTGTCCCAGTATGGTAATAAGTTGATCAGCACCAGTTGTATCTCCAGCTCCACAATAATTATCTTGAGCAGGAGGGAAATCCCTACACAGAGTGCGTGCATTGATACAGTTTCCATTCTTTCCACTAGGCGCCATTTCTAAACAATGGCATAAACTAGATTAGTTTATGAATTAAAATACATAATTCCATACTTGTAAAACACTTAACATAAATAGAACTATTTATGGATATAATCTATAATCATAAAAATGTTTTCTTTGAGAAGTATATACTCATAAACCCTTCATAATGGTTGGTAAAGAAAATGAGAATTATCCTAAGCGTATCCCCCTGGAGTGTCATAACCAAGAGTGCAGCAAGGCCCTTTGTCGTGCACCAGTTCCCGTTTGAGTCTAGCTCAAAGCGGTGTTTTCAGGTTTTACCCCTAGGTACATCTGTGCCAGAGCCGCCTCTACCTGCTCGTATCCAGAGAGGGATGTATTGCTCGGAAAACTCACAAAATCTCTATAATACCAAAATTCTAGGAAGTTATTATATAATAATCCTCAAAGTCTATCTTCGGGCTATGTGATCTAATCAGATTTTATCTAAATCTAGCTTCCAAGGTTAGTACTAAAATGCCTCTGATACCAACTGTAACACCCCGACCCCAGCTACCCAGAGTCAGTGCATTATTGCGTAACATTGGCATGATCACAAATGATCAAGTCTCGAAAGACCGATTAGTTTAGTTGCCTTGGAAACACTAGATACATTCATAAGTCATACATTACATCATAAAGTAAAACAAAACTACAACAACATCTTGTCTTCATATCCCCTCATACTATCCCTGCAGGTCATTCATAATATACTTCTTCACATCCTGGAAAAAATTAAAACATTGGAAGGGGTGAGCTCATATACTCAGTAAGGATAACAATATAGAGGAAGATTTTATAAATAAACATAAACATTTAAGGAAATGTATAACTAAAAAAAAGCCTTTTAAACATGAACATCAACATAATATGGAAAAGGTAAAATGAGATAATGCCATTTACTTATTCACATGGATATTCTACTGGTCGAATAATCACATGAAATATAAATAACCACTTTCATAATGATGGAATGCATAATGCCAGACTATCATAACCATGTAGCCAAGGCCTCGTGCCAAGACCACAAATAAGATTTTTTCAAGGCCTCGTGCCAACACACTAGTTTGTCTCATGAGACCTACGGATGCATCGAGGAGCTATAGCGGGCACCACCCATCACTTATTAAGTCTAATGCATTCCTCATATGAATAGGTTTAAACATATCATAAACCATAACATAATTGTATCACATAAAACATGCATAAAGGGAACATAAAATTTACACATTTCAATCAAAAGATATCAATACAACACATTGATATATTAAAAAAATTATCAAAACCATTTTCAATACCAAAATAAAAGAAAATTAAAACTTGGTATTTATTTTTCATTTAAAAAAAGTTATGGCTTGTAGAGGAAGCCGAAACTCAAATAATAGTCACGGCGGCGGAGAAGTCGTTGTTGCCGCATATGTAAGAAAAACATTCCTTTTGTCGTTTAGTAAAATTGATTCATATAAAAAGATTCCTTTTGAATAAAAGTAAAAGTCCAAGGGGTTTATACGCCGTATAAAGGAAATTGTGTATAAAACAAAATATGCCTCAATGAAAGGAGATTGAGACGAAGTCCTTACCAAGATCATTTTTTTAAAATAAAATAGATCTATTATGTGTATTCAATATAAGTACACATAAAGAAAGTACAAATACAAGATAGGACATAATAATATCATAACATAATTTTAAAGTAGGAGATTAACCCAAAGAATGGAAATTGGGTTAAGAAATTCCCTTACCTTGTGTCCGACTTGACTCGATCGCTCTTTAACTTCCTGAATAATAAACTAGAGTTAATCTCTACCTGCTTAAGAACCTTTTTCAAGTTCGTTATTCCTTTTATATCAGTTATTAACATCTTATGAACATTATGTAATTATTTAAGTTAATAACGGTCGTTTTGTCGATCTTAGGTACTTGAGTCAAAAATAAACTTCTTATAATTTCAATTTGTTCATGTGGTAAAATATCCATTATATCCATAATTATATTCATGGTGTAGATATCATATAAATCATATATATCCAGTATATACATTCATTTATAATATTACATAACATTTAGAGGTAAGAAATGAAATGCACCGTTCATGGAGACGGTAAGCCGTACATACGCATGAACGCTACTTTCATTTCTATTTCGTATTTAATGGTATGAAGTTATAATTATATAAAGGTATAATAGAATTACAGTATAATATAATATATAATACCATTTACTCCATCCTTTATACATCCCACATATGGCATTAACGATTCAAATCACTTTGAGGGACGGTAGTCCGCACTTCCTAAAATGAAAATATCGAGTTTACCCATAATGGAAACCATAAAGGTATGACATAAATGAAAAATACAGAAGCTTAATTAAAACATAAAAATATTATATATCATATATAAATATCGTGACATCTTAATGGCCACCTTTGAAGGTGTTATATGAGTGTTGAACAATCATCGTTTCGTGAGGCAGAAATTCTCCATCCACAGAAACAGTATGGTCTTTAACCATTAGATGTAGGTGTGTGTAAGTTTAGCTCTAATAATTCTTATAAAAACATACTATTATATTGAGGATACTGGTTTTTTTTATAAAAGAAAGGAATAAAAAGAGTTTAAGGGGTTGGAGAAGCAAAATAAAGAAAAAATAACATAAGAGAAGACATTACCTTAAAATCGGGTAACTCTTTTTTGATTGAGCCAAAGACTTCCTTGGGAAGAATTCTGCCCAAAGTGATACTTCTAGGAGTAAGATAGGGAAGTTTAGAGAGTATTTGGGTAGAGTTTGGCTGAGCCAAAAGGCTTTTAAGGTGTGAGTAAGGTGGTAGTGGTGGGGGCCTTTTATAAGAGGAGAGGAGGGACACTCTTGGAAAGTCATGAAATGTTACTTTATTATATAATGAGTTTCGGATTTTAAAGGTCCCACACTTATATATTTCTAGGATAAGGTGATAATGGTTCGAAATATACTTATACAATAGGTTTTTGAAAAGTTTAAGTCTTATATTTTACATTATATTTTTATTTTATTTAAATCGTTAATTTATGAGGTAATCGCTACATCATCATGGTGTCATAAATAATTTAATTTATTTAATGTCTAAAAATTATAAAAAAAACATCATGATGTAGGAAATATTTTTATATTTCTAATGAATATTTATAGTAAAAAATATGACTTGTATAACCCCATTTAAAAATTGTTTTAGTAAAACAACTCATGTTTGTGACATTTTTATTTTAACATTAAATAAAAAGTTTTTAATGTCATTTTCCTACCAAAGTGGCTCTATGGGGTCCCCAAGTTGACCCATGGATTGTATTGGTCGGCCATGACTCATCCAATAGAGGTATGACAAGTTTAAAGCTATTTTCATATTTTTATAATATCATTTTACCTTATATTTCACTAATTACCTTTAATCGCGATTAATTAAACTTAAAAGTTACTATTCACCAAAAAATTATTTTAATCCCATTGAACCACATTTTAATTCCTAATTACAACCATGTATGTCGGATTTTTTAAAATCAAATCCCAGGAGTGGTAATGTTTCATTTAAACGAAAAATCAGTTTTTTTAACTAACACTTAGTGGTTTCACTATTCATCAAAAATTGATGTTTTTCAGAACAATGCCAAAATTTCACCCTAAGCTATAATTGGTATTCTGAATTCAAAAATGATGTCTATTTTACAAAATTACAAACATATAAGTTTCATTAATTAATTTTATAACTAATTCCCGCTGTCACAACAAATAACGTGTTTTTAAGAAACAATATATATCAAAAGATTGACAATTGTTTATATCCAATTTCAAAGTGAAATTAATTCTAATGAACACCATTGGATAAAATGGTAAAAATATATTCTAATTATAATTTAAAACCACTCAATAGTATAATTTATCACTATAAATTATTTTGATTAAAAAAGTTGTTTTAAGTATTTTTCACTACTCATAAGAAAAATGGAAGTTCTCAGAAAATTAAAAAATATTCAACTTAGGATAATTTTGATATTCTGAATAAAAAAATGAAGTCCATTTTGAAACATAAAATTTATATAATTTCAAAAAGTGGGTATTACTATTTATAACTACTAATTTGATTGGTCGCGGTGTGTTAGAATCTCGAACTTGGGTACAATGCAAGCTATTGCATTATTTAAAGAGAAGCGTACCGTGAAAGCTTGGGGTGTTACATCAACATCCAGAGGTGAAAACAATAGAGAACCACTGAATCTTTGTATCTTTAAACATGACTTAAAAAATGAATTCTCTTGACCTAACAGTTCTTTCATTTCATTTAAGAGGTAAAATAGCTATCTGATTTCACAGTTTATACATGAAAATATATCACATGAAATAAATACTTCCCTATCATTAACAATTAATGTAAATATAAATCACTGTGTGTTTATCATGATACATGAATACTAAAATCATTACTTACCATGCCACAAGTTTGAATATCAATAAAAAATAACATCACACAACATGTGAATCACCAAAGCTGAAATAATATCAACCGTAAAAATCGAACATCATGGACAATAATTGCATCACTAGGAACTCAATTTTTACCCTATATATGGGTTATATAATCCCATGAAAAATTTCATTAACTAATCCTAAAACATCCTAATCCCATTTGTACCTTTCTTATATAGAAAAGAAATAGAAAATAAAACATAATCCTCCAACGCAATTTTTTAACGTCTCCTAATGCAACACTCTCTCATGTGGCCAAATCAAGTTTGTTACTAGACCTCAAGATTTCCTCCCCATTTTCCAGAGGTTTCTGAGTAGCAGCATGGGTATAAAGAACATAATGGGGAGACTAAACCCCATGGTATCGAGTTTCAATATAGTGTAAATAAAAAAATATCAGAGTAACAGAAATAGTTGAAATAATATATCATACAACTGGAAGAAAAAGGATGAACCAAGTAAACCAAATAATAATGAACCACATAATGTTATGATGTAATGTAACTTAATGAAATTCTAGAGGTCATATTGATAAAAGAATAATATAACACAAAAAAACTCAAAATACCCCAATCCCAAATCCAGGGTTAGTCTCGTCTCCCAGATCTAACCCATATAGAAAGAAACAATCAACAACAAGGACCCCTACCCTTGTCCAAACCTACAACTATATATTCTACTCATGTACCAAACAGAATTATGAATAGGGTGTGGGTAAAACATAGTAGGTCAACATCACCTTGTATAAACAAAAATAGTTTGATAATAATTTCATGCAATAAAGTGATAAATAGGTGTATTAATTAATAAATTTTTACAATATATTAATAAAACTTATTTGGATGTAACACCCCAAGATTTCATAGCACGTTATCTCCTTAAAGTAATTCAATAGCTTGCGCTACACGCAACACCGAGTTCGAGCGCACCACAACTTACCAAACTACCCGTTCAAAAAGGAGTTACGAATAGTATTAACTGCATTTTGAAACTTATATACTATATATAATTTTAACACCCATATTATAAGTTTCTTAGACATAATATAAGATCAAATTCAATTTTTCAGATAAAAGAAGTATTTTTCAAAAATAAAATTTTACCACCTACTAATGGTGAACTTATTTTTAAATACAATATCTGACACTTTAATATTAAATTTGACAAAATAATGTTCTTATTTATAATTGGGACATTAAAATTTAGTTTGGATAATTTTTTGTTGTTTTTATGATAACTTTCATATTTTGGTGAATAGTGAAAAATACTAAATTTTAATTGAAAACAAATTTTTAAATAAAAATAATTTATAGTGTTAAATTATACATTTGAATGGTTTGGAAGTATAATTATATTATATTTTTATCATTTAATACAATTTAGGTCATTATAAGTAATTTCACATTTAAATTTGACATAAACACATGTCAATCATTTGATAGTTTTTACTTTTTAAAAACTCGCTTTTTGGTTTTGACAACGCTAATTAATTTTAAATTAATAAAAGAAACTTATATGGTTTGAATTTGGTAAAATATACTTCATTTTTGAATTCATAATATCAAAATTATCTTAGGGTATAGTTTTGGTATATTTATGAAAACTTTCAATTTTTGATGAATAGTAAAAAACACTAAGTTATTATTTAAAAACGACCTTTTATTTAAATAATTATATATTTATTTTTAATTTATTTTAAGTAAAAATAGATATATAATACCTATATAAGTTCAATTTAATTCATTGGAGTCATTTTATAATAAAATTAGATGTATAAAATTTTATTGAACTTTTTAACGTTTTTTACCCACCTTCTAGGAGCATTTGAAAATTTGCATAAAACTTAATTTTACCACTTCTGTGAGTGTAATTTAAAAAATCTGAGAGACATGGTTGACATCATTATGAAAAATGAGGTTCAATAAGATGAAAATAATTTTTTGTGTGTAGTAATTTTTGACTTTTATTTACCACAGTTAAAAGTAAATAAGGTAATTAAGGGTAAAAATGATATTATAATTACCCAATTGTTTTTAATTCTATTGGAGAAGTGTAATTCGACCAAAAAAAACCTTAGGAATAAAATATGATCCTATTTGGTCCACTTGGATTAGATTAGGAATTTTATTATTATTTTATTTAAAGTTAAAAGTGTTAAATTCAATGTTTAATAACTAAACTATTTTTAATATATGGTTAAACACAATATAAATTCAAATATAAATATTAATTATAAAGATAAAAATATTTCCTACATAATGGTATTTTATTTATAATTTTAAGACATTAAATAATTTAGTTTATTTATGACACCATGATGATGCAGTAATTACCTAATTAATGAAATATTAAAATAATTGATATTATAAATTCCCAAATAAATGTAATTTGAGACTTTTTATAAATTAAACTAATTTTCTTGGTTAATATGACATTTTAGGGTTGATTAAATGAATTTTATTCGTAGTAATAATGCTGTTATGAATTTAGAAAAAACAAAATACCAAATAGTGTCAAAATTGACATAAAAGTGTTTTTAAAACAAATGTTATATTATTAATTGATATTCTATTCCTAAAAATCTAAGGTTAGAAAAAGTGTCTTAAATAATATTATATATTTCATTAATTAACCACTTGAGGTTCCCTTGGAAGTTTATAGTAAGTTTATTAACCATATAATATAAAGTCACCATACGTGAGTATGTATGGCTTACCGTCTCCACGTCGTGGTATAGTTTGTTATTAAAACACTTCATTATTTGTATGGGTATAATAATGAGTATAACTGATGTAAATAATAAATATAATATGTTAATGATTCTATATATATGATATACCATCCGATTATATACTATTTCACCATCAATATAATGATATTGTCGCTCGTGCGTACGTACAAATTTCCATCTCCACGAACGCGACGAGATTCATTCCCCATCATAATAATTCAAGAATAATTTTCATTTTATAATTAGAAAAATGTTTAATAACTTAATATAATTCTATATATTAATTAAATACATCCTATCCATAAAAAACATGTCTTACACAACCAAGCATATAAAGAAAAACAGATTAGTTAACACCCGAAACGATGATACTACTAAAATATTATTAACAAAGAAATATTAGAAGATCATATATGATATCATATTTGTGTATGTGGTTCTTTTATAACTTAATAACAATTATTTAACTATTTTACAAGAGGTTAATGTACCCTCGACCAAGGAAAAGTACAAGGTAAGGGTTAATTCTTTAATCTCATTATTATCCAAGATTGTTTATGAGTAAGTAGTTACTGGGAAATATTTATCATAAATGTCCAAATTTCATAATAATGTTTTAAAAAGGAATATTTTAAGGTTTTATGGAAGTTTATATTTAACTATATCATAATTTTAAATGTTTTAAATATTTATTTTTCTAAATCTTTTTAATTAATGTCCATGTTTTCAAGATGATTTTCAGAATTTATTTATACGGACATCATTGTTTTAAAATGTTAATTCCTTTCAAAGTTTCAAAGTGGTATGGGACACTTTGATTAAAAAATTTCTTTAAATGTATACTTTTCTAAAATATGTGACTTTTAAATGATTTCAAAAAAAGAAAGAGATATTTCTCTCAACGAGTTTTCATTTCATCTATATTAACTTCCTTTGATAGAATTTAAACTTGTTTGAAGTTGATTTATTATGATACAAATATTCCATATTGCATTGAAGATTTTGTGATATTTTTGACTATGGATGTGTTATTTTTATACCATTCATGGTTAATGGATAAAGTATCGACATTTCATATGATAGTTTTAATACGAATGTTTATGTTATGTTTAAACCTTTTCATATGAGGAATGCATTGGACTTAGTAAGTGACGGGTGGAGCCCGAAATAGCTCCTCGATGCATTAGTAGGTATCATGAGTCAAACTAGTGTCTTAGGATAAGGCTTTGACAAAATATTATTTGTAGTCTTGGCACATGGCCTTGACTATGTGGTTATGAAGT
This sequence comes from Viscum album, assembly GCA_963277665.1. Classification (NCBI taxonomy): domain Eukaryota; kingdom Viridiplantae; phylum Streptophyta; class Magnoliopsida; order Santalales; family Viscaceae; genus Viscum; species Viscum album. The sequence continues at coordinate 74,071,765 of OY728127.1, read as the reverse complement.
CTGGTATTGTGCATTCCATCATTATGAAATTGACTATTGATATTGCATGTGATTATTCGACTAGTAGAATATCCATTTGAATAAGTAAATGGAATTCTTTGATTTATATTTTCCATATTATGCTGAAGTTTAAGTTTAAAAGGATTATGTTTTAGTCTTATACATTGCCTTAAATGTTTATGCTTATTTATGAAATTTTCTACTATATTGTTATCCTTACTGAGCATCTGAGCTCACCCCATTCTATGTTTTATTTTTCCCAGGATGCGAAGAACTATATTATGACTGAACTGCATGGATAGTATAAGGGATATGAATGTGGTCAATTGATAAAATTTTGTTGTTGTTTTTTTATTTTATAATGTATCGTAAAACTTATGAATGTATCTAGTACTTCCAAGGCTACTAAACTGATCGATCTTTCAAGATTTGATCCCTTATGATCATACCAATGATATGTAATAAAGCACTGACTCTGGGAAACTGGGGTCGAGGCATTATAGTTGGAATTAGAAGAAGTTTTGTACATATCTTGGAAACAATATATAGAAAAACTCTGATTAGAGAACATTACCCTAAGATAGACTTTGAGGATTAGTATAGAAGAAATTCCTTAAATTATGGTAACATAGAGATTTTGTGTATTTTCCAAGAAATAGATCCCTATATGGATATGAGCAGGTAGAAGAGGCTCTAGCACAGATGTACCTAGGAGTAAAAACTCCGACAAGAAGTTTCGGGCTTGACCCAGGATATCCTAGTACACAACAACGGGCCTTGCTGTACTCTTGGTTATGAAACTCCTGGGGGGTATGCTTAGGACAATTAAGATTTTCATTACAAGAAATTATAACAGATTTAAGAGTAAATACTTCCTCAAAGAAAACATTTTATGATTATAGATTATATGAAAAATCATTTCAATTTACGTTTGGTATTTTACATGTTTGGAATTTTGCATTGCGATTTATAAACTAACATAGTGTATGCCATTGTTTAGAAATGGTTACTAGTAGAAGGAATGAGAACTCCAGAAATATGCATGATCTAAAGATTAAGAAGGATCATATCTTTCATGGAATTAAGCCAACATTTAGAAGATAAATGGTATCCCATGTATTCTCATCATATGAAGAAATAATATCATGTGTTAATAAGATAAGTAAAGAATTTTCTGAGTCATATGGATTTAAAGGGAAGAAAGGGAAGAAAAGGATGGAAGAGAGATAGATGGATAAAGGTAAGAGAGGAAATAAGGATTTTCCCATATGTGATAATTGTGGAAAGTTTCTCCTTGGGAAATGATTGAAGGGAATGAGAGTTTGTTATAAGTGTGGAGAAAAAGGACACCAAATATGTGATTACAAGGGTAAGAAAAAAGTTTCAAATGTATAATGCTTCATCTCCCAGAGTTAGACACTATGTGAATTAATATCCCAGTCATCATATTATACCCAAAATAATGATATTGGATAATAATCAAGTTATGATACTACTACAGATAAAGAGGAATGATCAGTGTTCTGAAGTTGTTATTAAAGAATTGTGTCATTTGAGTACAAGTTATAAGAATTATAAAGTATATAAGGATTTTATTGCAATACTATTTAATTAAGGATTTGAGATTGTATGGTACCAAGTAAAGTGACACAATTTTAGGTTAATTTTTTTAAAAAATACATGGTTTAAGGAAAGGTAAACCATTATATGGTCCTGATACTGAGGTAGTGATTTTGGAATAAGAGATAGTTGATATGGATAAATTATATTGGATATTCTTGACTACATTGGAACTGATTAAAGGTTTGTTTATTCCATCGTTGTTGGAATATTCAATTTTTTTTTGGATATAATGAGTATATACAATATTATATAAGGAATAAGGGAGAATGAATGTAATCAATAAGGTTTTATGGTAATTCAGGGTGTTACAGTGTTGTAAAAGAATACATAATGAAGGTATTCACATGTTATGACATGGAAAAAAGGATCTTCATTGTGTTTACCTTCCTTATAAATTTTGGACTGTGAGTTTGGATAGAAGTATTTTGGATAAGTCTAATGTTTGGAATCAATTAAGTTTGACATTGGATACTATTGTTAAGGTTAAATCATTTCTTGAGATTACTTTTTGATTTTCATAAAAAGGACAACCCGATGGTCGGGTGACAACCTGTCACGTCCAACAAGGCCGCAAGACTTGAACCTGCAACCTAAGGGTGACAAGGGTGCATCTCCTTCCACTGGACTACGTGATTTCATGGTTTGTATAATGTAGTATTTTTAAATAGTCTAACAAATGAATTTTAAATTCATTATTTTTGGAACCCTATATGATTAGGATAAATAGAATATTTATGAATTTTATTATCTTTTGGAATGAAAGATGAGTTTGTGGTAGGAATTAGTCGCGCAAAAAGGAAAACGGTCGGCGCGGTGCTGTGGTGCACGGGGAAATCCACCAACATCGTCAACAGTGACGCGAAGACCAACACAATTGAGGATGGAGCTGGTCGGAGTAGCCGAGGAGGCCACAGGGCATCTTGTAATGATTGGAAGACAACAAAGGGGCCACACTGGGACTGTACAGCTGAACCAAAGATCCACACGAAATTGCACTAAGGAATCAGAGGTGTGCTTGGCCGGAGGTGTTTGCGGTGACAAAAAAGGAGGGTGTGCGGTCGAAGGGATTTTCTGGATAGAAAAGTGGTCGGTAGGGGACTTGCTGGCTGGAAGAAGGGAGATCGTCGGGGCTGATAAACTACTGCTGGCCGGAGTAGGGCGGCGTCGTGGCGGCCGGGCATTGAGTGTCGGCTGTGTGGACAGTGGGAGGAGCTCGGGTGTGAACTTGTCGGCCGATGAAGAGGGAGTGCCCTGCTGTACGATGGTTTCCCATAGGAGGTGCGCCAGCTGGGTAGAAAGTGGCTAGAGAACATGCATTAGGAGGGAATCAGAGGTTGCGAGTCACGCTGGAGATAACCGAAGAGGAAAGAAAGAAAGAAAAAATTGGAAAGGAGGTTCACAGGGCATCTGTTGGAAGAAGGGGAGGGGGAGTCGGTGCTGTGGCCGGTCGGTATCAGGGAAAAGGTGCGGGAGGCCGAAGGGGGTGCTGTGGAGAAGGGGGCGTTGAGCGGGGCTTCTGGGTAGTGGTAGAGTAGGGGTGAGACATGCTGAAAATAGGGAGCCACATTAAGGGAGGTGCTGAAGGAGGAGGACGCGCGTCCGGGACAGGGGGAATTTGCTGGGAAGGTGATGCAAGGCAGAGGGTGACGGTGTGTTGGTGCACTGAAGGGAGAAGGAAAGCTCCAGGGGGGCACTCTGGCACTGCGGGGAGTGGGAAACAGGGGGCGGTGCACAGGGCTAGGGAAAGAAGAAAGAAAAAAAATGGGGGAGGGGGATTGCTGCGCCGAACCCTAAGCCCTTCTCCATAAAAACAATAAAAATAAAAAAAAATAAAAAGAAAAAGAATTTAATTCAAATTATTTTCCTAATAAAAATTATATTAGAAGTTATAATAATAATTATGATAACACACATAAAAAATAATAATAAAAATAACAATAATAATAATAGCTCAATTAAAATAATAATGATAATAATCATAATCATAAAACATACAATTTTAATCCTTCATGCAAAATAAAAATAATAAAATTTCTTAATAACAATACAAATTTTAAAATATGAAATAAATTAAAAAATTCATAAATTTTAATTATTCAAAGGAAGACCGATCACATAACTACCTGGGTGAAGGCACACGACATTTCCAAGATGCACTCCACCCTTGCGCCCAAAAACATTAAATGAAAAACGTCCCTTTTTTAACATAACTCAAAATTTTTCTGTTCGGGGCTCAACCCAAACCCCAACAAAATTTTAAAATTAAAAGAAAATTACAAAATAAAATAAATGATAGGTCGGGATGTGGCAATTACATTGAGTGTAATAGAGTTTAATTATCATAGAAAACCACTGAAACAATCTAGACAAACCAAAACTCTATATCGGTACCCAACGAAAACATATTAATGTTTTAGAGAAATGAGAAAATAAATAGGGAATAAGATAGCTATATTGGGCACTTGGAGTCCTAAAATTCCCTAGAGGAATCAATCACAATGAATGACACTTAGATTTGACAAGAAAGGAAGGATACGAGCCATTGTGAACTCAAAACTTTCGAAAAACACTAGAGGAGATCAAGAACATGACACACGTGGGTCCTTGATCAAATACCCTACATTAAAACACTTAAAAAGACTACCCTAGGGATATAAAAGTTCTGATAATTTCATGCATTCAAAGTTTATGGATGCACCACTCCAGATGCATGGCCAATTGTTCATAGTGTGACACATTTTGTCACTCAATGAATCCAATATGTAACTTTTGAAATTCCTCATGTTCATCTTGGTTGTCCCAACCTCACTCATGAAGTTCCAAAACACCCCCATCAACCAAAAAATATATTTCATTTATATAGGATTAAAAAAATCACAATTTACCTAAAAAAATACTAGGGGATTTACATTCTATTCCACTGTTGGCATGATTATAGTAAATAAACTTCAATGTAATCTTCTTTTACTATAGTGATCAAACTACTAGATCAGAGTTTTATTCCACATCAATTTTTGGGTATTAATATGGTATTTTTTTCTATTTGTTATGTAATTATCACTTTATTTATTTTTATTTCAAATGAAAATTTTAGTTATACCTCTTAAAAATGGTAGGTCAATCTAATTGCGACACTCATCAAAAGTTAGGTTGTTTTTGGGTTGTGCCTCCATGCGAGAAAAATATAATGTATGTAAAAGGTTACCACATACTTTAAAAAGTATAGTTTTTAGTGTGATATATTTATCTTATATAGAATAGAGAAGTGAAGAGTAGATGTAGGATCACTTTTATCGGAATCATTATAAAATTTTGATGTTCTTTGTCTTTATTTTTTTTCTCTTTTAATTACATGAACATTGTACTTAAACTGTTAATGATTTATATTTCAAAATTTCATGTTTTCTAATTTTATTTTTAACCCTATTATTTTAATATATTTAAATTTATATGAAGGTATATTTACCCCCTATAGACCTATTCAGTATGTCACACCCGGAAAACAAACACAACATGGAATCCTAAGCATGAATGATATCGTGTAAAGTTTTCCTTGAACACCTTATTCTGAGGAGAGATGAATAATATCCAACTGAAGATACATCCCATTCAATAGGTCTCACATTCAAAATAGGTATCCAATTTATATATATAAATGTATATAAGAACTATTCATGATAACCTCACATCACAATCCTTACTTCTATAATGATTCTTTTATAGGAATAATATATATATAATTTATGTACCAGGAGGATTATTATCATAATCATTTTGTTTAAATAAATAAATCATAAGATAATTATAATTTAATAATATATTTCCTTATAAATAATGTAATACATTAAACCAACATTATCCCAAACTATTGTCTAATGATTGGTCCATAGGGATCAATTTCCAACATCCCCACATGAACTAAAGGCACTATCTAATGCATCTAATACATAGATATCCAATATTCCCCTCGTGATACTATTATTGTAGAGATTTAATCATTGAATCTATGATATTATCTTATATAGTAATATTATAAATTAACACATCATCATGATCTATAATCTCAATAATGAGATGATATCACTGAAGGTTATTCTTGAGTTTTTAATTAGAACGAGTCTTCTTATCTAATATAATTTCCCAATTACTATCACAAATAAGTTCATCGGGATCCATAGTGATTTGATGAAACTCTAGTAAAAAGATGACAATTTTAGTTAGAAAAGGCTTCTTTTTTATATCTGATGTAGTAATGTAATTAGTTTTGGTTTTAGAATCATTCACTATTTTATTCTTTGAACTTATCTTACTAACAAAACTTCCGTGAGAGAAAAAAACCATGATTTTAATTCAAAATCATAATTATCTATTTAGAAACTTGCATCACAATAACCCCACACAATAATTTTTTATCCACCTTTATATAAAAAAAATGTATCATTAGTTCTATAGAGATATTTTAGGATATTCTTGAAAATGATCCAATAGTATTAAATATGATTAGATTTTCATATGGTCATCATGATTAATGGATATGACATACCTGGTCAGGTATGTAACATGCCATGCATGGTAGTTCCTATTACCAATGTCGAAGGGAATCCATCAGTGTATTCGATTTCATTGTTAGAATATGGACATTGTACCTTTGAACAAATATTTTAATGGAAAATTGATTTATGTTTTTTATTATAATCATTAAATTTAAATCAATTCATGATCATACAAATATATATACCGTGAATTAGTCTGAGAAGCTTCCTTTACCTATCCCAATAGATCATTATACCTTATATGTATAACATTTCCATAAATTATTTCATTAAGAATATTTTCTTATTCAAAGACTTCATAGATTTCATATTAGGAGTGATGTCTATAATTAGTAATACATCATTAAAATATAACAAAATAAATATAGTTAGACCCATAAAAACATGTTTATATACACAAGGTTCACCTTTATTCTTAAGGGATCCAATCTACTTGGTTTATTTATTAAAACAAAATTTTGAAATCTAAGAAAACTATTTAAGTATATAATATACCTTTATAACATATAAAACTTTATGACACTCACCAGTTCAACCAAAACCTTAGTTTGTAACCTATTCACATTCACAAGTAAGTTCTCACCACACAATTTTTTTTACATTCATTTGATATATATCATTATCATAGAATATTGTGATGGATCAGGTGATTATAATGGATTAAAACATATCAACTAGTGATAAAGTTTCTTTATAATCAATTCTATAAATTTTATTCAATTATTTTTCCAATAATAATTCTTTAAAGTAATATTCTCTTCCATTTATGCCCATTTTCTTCTTGAAGACCCATTTTCACCTGATAGGTCTAGAACCATATGGAAAATAAATAAAATTTAAATACTAGTTGGTGTATATGGATTCATTCCAATAATTCCTGGATCAAATACATTTATTTGATTTAGAATATTGAATGGATTCCTCCTTTGTGGTTGGGTCATCATAAATGACCATAACATCATCTTCATTTTCCATGAGAATTTTATAACTCTTGTGTTTGTGATGAATCCTAGATGACTTAGTTATAGAGTATATTGAGTTAGTTTTTATTATAAAATATATTGTGGAATGAAATCATCTATATTAGGAAATAAGTTCTGTTATTGGTCTTTAACATTTGAAATTTCTTGGTCTCTCTCACTATTTTTCTTCAAAAGGAACTCATTTTACAATAAAATAACATGTCAAACCACAAAAAGTTTGTTCTTAGATGGATTATAAAAATAACAACCACTTATTTCCATGGTATAAAGATACACTTATCTAATTTGGCTCAAAAATTAAATTAATTAATATGGTTTAAATATTCTTCACAAACCCAAATCCTTATAAAATTAATTTTGTGTCTTAACACATTCTATATCTCACATGGGTAATTTTCTAACATATTATATATAACTATATTTAGCGTAAGAGCATATTTTATAGAGAATAACCCTGAAAATATGGAGATTGATTATAATAACTCATCATTTATTGAACTGTATAATAAAACATATGGAATTTATATGAAAGGTTCAGTAATCATGATCTATAATACTTTAGGTCAACAAGTTTTAACTTTATGAGAATATGTCTTAATGGTTATGAGCTCCCAACACCTGATTGTCAAATTGTCATAATATACCCAAACTCCATCTAAGAAGGAAATGAGAGATATTATGGCCTCAAATAATATATTTTTTATTACATAGATTTGTGACTAACACCAAGAGTTTATCATGATAGATTTATAAAAGTAATTTATCTTTTCACTAAAAACTCTCCACCAACATTAATATGAAGAGGTATTTTACTTATACAATACATGAATAATATAAATAAATGCATTTCATATATTAAAATAAAAAATCATAATAGGTGAAGAAATAACAAAACCAAATATCTCCACTATACCTATAGTGATTTATAATAAAAACCTTATCCCCAATAGGTTTCCCTTTTCCAGAGCTAAGGTCTCCCAACAACTCCATCAACTCTCTCCATATAATTTGAAAACTATATTTATAAATCTGCGATGTAATATAATTTTACTTTATTGGATATTAATAATAGCTCTCATGTTTCCATGTGAATGAATCATTATAGTAAATCTATTTATAAAATAAAATAATTGAAACAATCAATAAAAAATACAACACTATTGAAAACCATCTAAATCTGTTTGATCTTATAATTTTTGAACAAATAATCATTTTGAATCACATAATATAGAAAAATATTTGGAAACAAATATATAAATAACCTTATATAATTAAATAACAATAAATAAGTAGTTATCAACCACGTGGACTATATTGTAATAACTATACATAGCTTTCCAACCACAATGACCTTTCCATAATCTCTCTAAGTAGCTATCCATCCATAGAGATAACACTATATATTAATAGGAATATTTATGTAGTGATGAACCTGAATTAACATCACAAACTTTATTTTTACCCACAATTACCTCACTATATATCACCAAGAAGTTATCACCTCATAGGGTCCAATCTAAATATATCAATTGGTTGGGTTTGTGACACCCTGATATTATAAAAGAATAAAATTTTATTCAATAGCATATGTGACATGCAACACATATCTTAGAAGAGAATATAACACCCAAATATTTAAAATAAATTGATTTTGGAATAAATTTAATATATCCGATATTTTTTTATACACACAACAATGAGTTTCTTTGATATTTTGCATTACACACAAGATTGAGTTTTACCAAACAACAATGTACTATTAATATTATTGTTTAATATGAAAGTTATTTCCCAGATGTTGGAATATATGGTATTAATGGGATTATATAACTTATAAAAATATATATTTTATAAATTTTTATTTATTATCTATTGATTATAAATAAAATAAGAATCATTTAAAAGAAAAATAAATTTTTTCTGAAAAACAATATTTTTTTTTCTAAAAGTAGGTTTAGTCATGATTTTCGCACATAATTTAAAATTAAATTTACCAAATTTAGAATATTTATATGAAAAATTAATATTTATCTTCAATATTTTAATATCAAAATTATCTTAGGGCGGAATTTTGTGATATTTCTTAGAAGTTTCATTATTTTGATAAATGGTGACAAATACTGAATTTTAATTGAAAACTTCCTATTCTATTACAAAAGTTATAAGGTAAAATTATGTTTTGAATTAGTTTTAAAGTTACATTAGTAATATTTTATATCAATTACTCTAATTTAGGTCCTTGGAATCAATATCATATTGAATTTCATTATAAAAACTTTGTAAACATTTGAATGTTTTCTCTTTAAAAATCTGCTTTCTCTTCGTGTCAGTGGGATTAATTTTAAATTTATTTATGCCAATTATATAAATTGAATTTTTTAAAATGTATAAAATATTTTTAATCATCATAATTTATAATTTATAATACTTCTAACTTAATTTTTTAGAAAAATGAATAGTGAATATAATTAAAATAAACTATCAGAGTTAAGGTAAGAATTGTTTTACCAGGAGGTTAAACAAAGAGAATAATAGTTAAAAATGGCCTAAAAAGTTGATAAAAACCCATTTGATATCCATATTGACACATTATATTTTTTGGTTTTGATAATGGACCATTTTTGATGTTTTGGCATGATACAACTGTGGGTATGATTGAATCTTTTCAAATAATTACAAGTGTGCCACTCACCTCATATATAAATGGTCATTCCCTCTCCTATATACTTCACACCTTTAAACTACTTTGTTTTTTACATTACCTACCCAAATACCTTACCAAATTGACTCCCCTAATACTATAAGGATTTTTTTTTTCAGAAATCCAATAGAGGACAACTTTAGTTCAAACAGATGGAGGATACCTAAAGAAGAGGTAACGTTCTTCAATGAGCATATTTATTTTACTTCTTTCTCCACATAATTAATTTTTTAAACCATTATGATAGAATAACCTCATTTTATTACATATTATAGTATTTTTTATAACATGGTAATGACCTAAAAAAAATATCTAATTCTATCAAATAGATTTCAAAATCATCATTTGTGTGTACCGCAGACTACCGCCTCACAAACCAATGCCATTCTTTTATCCCTTTACAACCCTAAAGGTTGGATATGATGATGGATATAAGGAATATATATGGTATTTATAAAATATTTATACCTATATATTCATTATAACACACACAAACACACACACACACACACACAACTTCCATTCTATAGGAGATATGATAACATCACTCATGTGTATGATGGACTACCGCCTCACGAAGCGATGCGATTCGCCTTTCACTAACGCTTCAAATAAAAGGTGGTAAGAATAAATTTAATGATTATATGCGATATAAATGAAATAATTATGATATTAATTAAATATTTATATTTCTATTAAGAAAAAATATATTATTTTTTTCTTACCTTTTCAATCACTTAATGATGATAACATCATTCATTTACGTGTGGACAACCACCTTCATAGAGGGATGAGACTCTCTTTTAATCACCAAACCATGTGGATGATATATATATATATGTATATAATATTGTATATATGATATTAATATCCTTATAGAAATATTATATATTACTTACCTTATCTCTATAATGATCATTGAAAAATGGAAGCCTTACTCATGCGTACGTACGACATACCGTCTCCATGATCGTAATGTACTTGATTTTTCATAACAATTTTCATGAGTGTTTTTAAAAGAATAACTGATATAAAATTATGATAATTATTTCATGATTATTATTATGGGGTTGATATAACTATTTAATATTTTCAATAACTAGATATTTCCTGACAAAATACGCGTAAGAAAATAAGGCAATTAACACATGAAACAGTGACAATTATGATTTTTTTTGAATGAATGGGTAATAATATGTTATAGAAGGATCATATGTGATACTATAAATATTAATATGGTTATTTAAAAATTTAGTAACATGTTTAAAATCACTATACATGAGTATAAATCATATTCAACCAAAAGTGAGCATAATTTAAGGGATTTCGTTTCAATTTCATTTCATTGAGGCATATTGTAATGTTATACACCTAATTTATTTTATATGGTGTATATACTACCCATTTGAAATGTAATATCATGAATAATTCATTATTCATTGTATTTTAAGTTTCAATTTTAATTATTTCATCTAAGGTAATTTGAATTTAATGTCCCAAGTTGTAAATAATTTCATAAATCAATTTCTTTTCATTGGGTTATATTACTTCTTCTCTATCATTTATATTCTAAGATTATGTGTATAATAATTTTATATTATATTATTTTTAAGGAACACTTGTTTTATTTGTATTTAAATTTTATAAAAACTATTTATTAATTAGTTTATTATCTCTTCAACAATATTATCTTTACAAGGGTCTACTTCACAATCCCATTCTAATTAAGATGTTTTATTGTTGAATTTAAATTAAAGGATATTGTTTGATCATTGTTTTATAAAAAAATAATTTTATTATTCTCTGGTTATTCATTATATCTTCAAGTATTATTACCATTTTCTACTCTTTGGTACTTTAAATAATTGATTAAATGTTTTTAATAAAATCCTACTTCATTTCTCTCTTCATTCAAAAATCTGTTTTCTCCCAAAACCATGATTTCTAAAAATGTTTTCAAAAAATAATTTTAACATTTTCAAAATGATTTATTAATTAAAGTTTTATATATTTTTACTCTCTAAAATAAGTTTTTAAAGGAATATTATTTCATTCTTGAAACAATTCCAATTTGTATTTTATTAAATATGTAAAATGAATCTTCTAGTTGTTTTATAAACAATTCACTTTCCTATATTTTTTATAGTGAAAAAGGAATGTTATTTTTAAAGTTTAAAATATTTATAGAATTACCTTATATCATGATTAACATTTATTTGAAGCTTCCTTTTCTTGTTTATTAGGATCTTTTTAAATAAATTTTTTCTAAAATTGATTTTCAAAGAAAAGGATTTTCAAAATGAGTTTTAAAATGAAAAGTATATTTTCCTCAAGAATGTTCTTAAATATATTTTTATAGTATTTTTATTCATTAAAGAAAAAAAACCTTTATTATTACTTTAATGGGTATATGTTAATACCATCCTTATTCTTACTTCAGATGGTTTAAGATTATTTTGAGCAAGGATAGTATTGACATCCACTTCCTTTTTTCATTTTTTAGTAATTAACTTCCCATTGAAAAATTCATGTACTTATGATAATTAGACATTAAATTTTCCTTAAATATCTATATTATTTATCATGGATATTCTTATTGATTTAATCATATTCCATTTTAACATATAGTATTTACATTGAAAGTTATTTGTTCATAATGGGAAATATTGATAAATCCGCATTCTTTAGTTAATTTGGATATTTAATGATAGGGTACATTGTTTAAAAATAAAATTGAATATTCAATAAATGAGAAATGATTTGTATATGCATGACACAGGTTGGGGACTATTTATAGAAATACCTTCGATGTGTCAATAGTATCATGGGGAGAGTTAGTTGTCCAGGCTTAGTTAAATGGGGTTTCAAATAGTATGTTCTAAACCATCTCATGAAAGGTCTTGATGGTAAAGGTAACATGTTCCTGGGAAACATGACATCTGATATTTAGCTATTTCCTTTATTTAGAGTTTATTTATCATTATCCCTGATATTTTCACAATGATATTATTTCTAGATGAATTTCCTTCATATTTATTGATTAACGATATGTGTTTTCAGTTATTTACCTTAACATATTGACTGAGCCTTATATAGTTATGATATACAGTTTATTGATTAAATAAAATGTCTTATTTTATTTATTCACCTTTCCATTAATTATTCTAGTTAATTATTTAAATATAATGTGTGTAAAAATATTTACATTTCCATATTGTTCGTTTTTTATTAACGATGCTTAATTTATTCATGATTGTGTCTGTTTTACTTAACCATTACTGAGCATTTTTAGGTCACCCTTATTTTGTTTCCTTTTCCTAGGTTTCTATGAAGAGTACTCTGTTTTATATGCAATGATATTCTAGAGTAAATAATTTTATAATAAAAAATATTATTTTGTCACTAGTGCATTAAATTGTAATTCAAGGCTCAAGTATGTATCTAGTTTACCAAGACTATTGGACTATTCAATCCTTCCAGATGTGAAACATTGTATGTTATACCAATGTAATAAAGAAGAAACCATCTCTAGGCTTCTGGGTTTTGGGTTGCTACATTTGGTATCAAAGTAAGTATAATTGAAACCTTGGGTACTAGATTTAGGAAAACATAGATTAGGGATCAAAACCCTATGATAGACTTTAAGGATAAGTATAGAAGAAAATTTTAATGTTTTGGTAATGTAGAGATTATATGGTTTTTCCAAGAATCCCATCCCTGTTTGGATAATATAAGTGGATTTGGTTCTAGAACAGATGTACCAAGGGTTAATAACTCTAAGAAGGGTGCATTGGGATTGTCCTAAATGTCACCGAGTGCATGAAAACGAACCTTAATGTGCACCTTATTTGACACTCTCAATGAATATACTTAGGACAATTCACATTTAATTTTCAAACCATTATGAGGGATTTGAATGGATAATGAAATTTAATGACCTAGTTTTAGCCTAAGGTTTATTATATTAAAAATAATGTGTCATAATTTAGATATCTTATTAATGATTATATGGTTTTCCCAATAATCTTATTTTTGATCACACTACACTTTTTAGTTTTATTCAATGGATAGAACTTGAAGGAATCATGTTAGTATTGAATATAAAGGAATATGTGGAAACTATGTGAAACAAAATGGGATGATTACTGGATTAAAGATATTGTGATAATTCCAAATTAGTTTTATAGAAATTTCACTAATAATATATACCTTAACCAACTCCTAGAATCACCAATTAAGAGAGGGATGCAAGTTTCTAAGAGCCTGAGTGGTGGAGACCATAGAGAAAATAAGGATCAATTTGCATCTTGTCCAAAATGTGGAAAGAGACACCCATCGAAGTGTCTTAAAAGAATGTAAAAATGATTTATGATTGGAAAAGAAAGGTATAAAGAAAATAATTTCCAAGGAAAAAAGAAGAGTATAATGGAAGGAAATAAATCTCATCATAGAGTTACATTTATAGTTTGTTGTCTTAAATGTGGAGAACCTGATAATTATCTGAGCCAATGACCTATTCTAAATGATAAAACCTAGACCATAAAATGACCTATGTGGAAAAAAGCTGAAGAATTATTTATGTATTGGGATTCAAAAATTTAAATTTTAGAAGTATTTTTACAAATGGTATTTGGTTATAATAATAATAAAACATATTTGGATTGTGTTAAAATCATACATGTTTTCATTAAGTTAATAGTTGTGGATACTATAATGGGTTAAATGAGTTTAATATTGACCATATTTTCAAAGTCTTAAATAAATATTTTTTTGGTTTTATGTGATGGGATTCTACCAATATTAATCAATTTTTTGTTAAATTTATGGAAAGTTTATGTTTTGGAGGAAAAAATATTTAAGGAATGATTCCATTAAATTTTATAGACATAAGTTTAAAGGTGTTGATATAATTTAGGGTTAAAATTATCATTAATGACATTATAATAATCAAATAAAATTATTATAATTAGTGAAAAACATAATCTGCATTGAAAACCATAGTAAAAATGTTATTTAATGATTGATTTTATTTCAGTGATGTCCATAAAATTTACATAGCCTCAAGCACACCTCCCTATATGCCCAAGTTTTCCAGCTAATAGTGAGAGTAGATGGTGGAATACTTGGGAGAATATACTGTCATAATCTGATTCAAAAATCGGTGTAATAAATAGATAAAAAAATATTCAAAGAATAACTAATTATTGGTAGTGATTAAATTAAAAGAAGACATCCAGATGGAAACAATAAACAAGTTTTCAATAGGAAAATCTAGTATCATATACATGATGGTGTGATGTCATGTCTTTAGACCAAGAAGAAATAAGAATACATGGTTGCAGACACACATACATACAAGTATATTAAAATAATCAAGAAGACCAAAATACTTTCTCTAGATAGATTCAAGATCTATGGCTCAGTCATGTGCTTCCTCACTCCCATGATATAATCAATCCAATATCGACAACTTGGTGATTTCCACCTTCCCTACATGTATCCACATAATCTTTTTCGGTACAATCATTATCCCACGTAGGGTGGGAGATAAAATTAGTAGGCCACCACCAATTGTTCCTATAACAAATACAACATGGGAAAATCACTATAGCTGTGTGTAGGTAAAATAAAAAAGAAGTAAAGTAAGGAATGTATAACTTCTCCATGGAATAATCTATAATAGAAATAAGATAAATTGATGCGCAATAATATATATAAGTTATCATCAGTAGATAGTAACCAGATCAAAAAAATCCACATGTGATAAGTATAATAAACCAACATGGTCTAGGCCTTAAGGTATATAACTTGGGAGACCTATATCTAGATATTTATATATATAATGATGCTGCAGGTTCTATACCTCTTTCCTCATCATCATTACAATACCTTAAATAATCATACAAAGGGGTTGAAAGTTTTTTACCTCAATACGCAATCCGATGCCATACCTTGATGTCATAGGTTCCATACCTTTCTAATAAGTCATAACCATACCCAAGTATACAGTTTCCATACCTTAATAATCATTGGCCAGTTCCATACCACCATTCATTAGGTTCCACAACTTTTATAATTATTGGTTCCAAATCATCAATGAATAGGTTCCATACCTTTAATAATCATAGGTTCCATACCTTTATTAATACTTTAGTGCCATACCAAGACATCCAATATCAAGAAGGTAATAATAATAAGGAAAGGGCTATGTTAGTTTACATACCCAATGAAAATAATCATCTAATTAACCAATTAATCATTTTAATAACATTTAATAACATAGAAAAGTAGGCATGATCCTCTCAAACTTCCTCATTTAATTTATAGAGGCTCCCACTAAAATTATGGTGATATCACACACCCAAAGGGTTGGTTTTAAATATGTTACATAAAGGAATACACTACATGGTTGGCTTGGGTTGAGGTTGACAACTTCCAACCATGATTAGGTGTGACATGGGAAACCCAAAATAAGTGAAAAGATAAATTAAAGGATTAACATTTAATTTAGGAGAAAAAACTGAAAGGTATGATATGTGTCACAATAGTGATATAAAAATAGATAGAAAAACCTTAGGTAAAAGGTATAAACCACAAAAATTAAGCCTACAGAAGAAAATTCATCAATTATCAGCCTATGGTTTGGTCCAAATCAGAATAAAATAGAGAAATTGAAAAACACCCAAAAAATTAGGTATATGAGCTTGGACCAAAATAACACCAAAAGGGGAAAGATAAACCAAGGAAAGGAGGTAACCTTATAAAGATATTTTTGGTGGTGATCCAACATGATATAAAGATCTCAAATCAGAGTGTTGATGGAAGAATAAGATCAAAGTATAATCTATACTTGAGGGAGATATCTTAAGGTGGACCTCCTATGTGTGAGAGAAGTGAGGGAGATGGATTATGTGGAAAAAGAGGCCCCTACACCTTAAAAAAAGACATTGGGGATTTACATGATGTGTAAATGCCTCAAAAATCATGTAATGCTTGAGATTTATTTTCTAGGGAATGTTCATTACATTCCATGTATTGGCCATCCCAAGACAATACACATCATGTGTTGAATATACACCATGTATTCCAAATACAATTCATGTTCATGGACTACGACTAGTCTTCATCCCCTAGCATCCTTCTTTACAAAACATACCAACTAGACTAAGGGATTGAATTCCATATCTAGGCCAAAGAGAGAGATTAAAAAATGGTTTAACCCAATGTTAAAAGGATCCATACATGATATGAAAATATGGAATGTTACAGTCTTCCCCCCTTAAATAAAGTCTTTCCCAAGTTTCCCTTCCAAGCTGGGAAAGGAATAATCTATTAATAACTCTAGTCACTGAGCATAGATGTGAGCCTCTCGCTACCAGGTCTCATCCTATACATAGAATTACTTCCATATAAACCGTATTAGAGGAACTCACATACCTCAAAGGGCCTACATACTCCAGTCCATAATAGAGATACAATGATCCTTAAAGGACACATCAACCTAAAACTCAATATCATTAGAATGAAATATATGAGTCTAATCTAGATAGCATTGGAAAATATGTGAAAGGTGGTAGATGTAGTGCATACCTCAGTACCTCTAAGGTAACTAAAACAAATAGACTACCAGACCGACTCTCTCCATAGCCTCTGAAGGTCCAACGAACTGAGATGAAAGAATCCCCTTCCATATAAACCATCTATGTCCAATATAGTCAATACACTCAAGAATACCTGATCTCAAACTTCAAACTCTAGTGGCCAACAACAACAATCAGTGTGTGAATTCTTCCTAGGATGACCTATATCCATTTTCTTATGAATCAACTGAATTGGCTCTAAATCACCTAAACCAGATGAGGTCTAAGTTGGGATGCCTTAACTTCCTCGAATAAACATAAAGGTGAAGGACATGGATTCAATATAAGGGTTTTTAGGGTTTCATATATATCATTTCCAAATTTTTTTATTGAATTAAAACTAAAAAAGAGGTATATGTTTATACCACGAGCTATATAAATCAAGGATTCATGCTCATAACATGTCCTCTAGCACCCGTATCACCCTTTTTGTTAGACCATCGATCTGAGTATGAAAGGCCATGCTCAAAAGTACTTACATACCCAAATCTCTATATAACCCTTGCCCGAACCTTGACATGAAATGAAAATATCTATCTATAATGATGTTGTAAGGGACCCTATGTAGTTATATAATATTACTGACATATAATATCCCATACTCATCAACTAAGTAGGTTTATATAATGGGTAAGAAGTGAGAAAACTTCCTGATCCAGTTGGTGATCACCCATACTGCATCATTGACTTGAGGTAATTTCATTAATATAGTAAGAAATCTATCATGACATCATCCCATTTCAACTCAGGAATGGGAAATAACTTCAAAATCCCTATGAGCTATTTATGCTTCTCTTTCACCTTGTGATAGTTGGAACACCACATAATGAAACCAGATATCTATGTTTTCATACCAGGGAAAAAACAATGGTGATATAGATCATGTAACATATTAAAAAAACTAGGATATACTGCCCAAGTAGTGTCATTATACATTTTCTTAAACTCTCTTGGGTTTCTGTTTGAACCCAGACACATATGTGAATGTGCAAGACCTCATCCTCTTCAATGATCCAACCTGACAATGGATCCTTCTCCTGAAACACTTTACCTTATGAATAATCTCTTAATATTTTATTACTACCTCATCTTCAACCTCTATAGAAGTGAATAGTTTACTGATAATGATGTAAGTACATACTATACATGATGGTCCTAAAATTTCATGTGCATCTCAAAAAATAGTTCGATAAGCTTCCAATCCCTAATAGCCCCCAAAACTTCATGTGTCTAAGTTCAATATCTTATATAATCCACTATAACATTTACTTTCCTAGGAATATTGGCAAGATTGAAGTCAAATTACAGTAGGTATTGAACCCACATTTTCTTACTGAGGTTTAAGTCACAATGCAAGAAAATATACCTAAGGATTTTGTATTCCATAAACATGATAAAAAATGTTCCTAATAAGTAATGCCTCCAATAATGTAGTGTATGAAAAAAAATGCTAACTCAAGATTGTGTGTTAGGTAATTGAACCCAGGGGGCCTCAGCTGCTATGACCCATACCCAATGTCTTGATCATAATACCTCAAAACTTCTCCTAGCCTGATACCTGATTCTTCCCAATTGACTGTATAACTTCTTCCCAGATCTAGTGGAATCATGATCAGTTCTAAATTAATTCTCCCTTTCATCTCCTGAAAGGATATATCATAGGTTTATAACCTTATGAACTTCACACCATTTTTAGTCAAGATCGTAATAGATACTACTAGGAATTAAAAGTCATGAATAAAGTACCATTAATATCTAGTCATCCCCACAAAACTAAAAACTTAAAAAAAAAATTCTTCGGACACTTCCAGGTAACTACAACTCTCACATTCTTGGGGTCAACTGATACTTCTACCTCTGACATAACAAGACCTTGTAAGTGCAATTTATTGATCTAAAAGTGGAATTTAATGATATTTATATATATATAGTCCTCAATCAGTGTATTTAAATTGATCTCAATTTGTTTATCATAGTCTTATCAAGTATGAAAATACACCAAGATGAAATCTATAAAAACTACCATGAGTGAATCCAAAAATAGGTGGAAAATCAGATTCATCAGAGCCCTGAACTTGGACGGTGCATTCATGAGACCAAAAAACATAACCATATTCTCATAAACATCATACCTAATATAGAACACTATATGAGGTATGTCCAATGTTATAACACATAAATGGTGATATCCTAACCTCAAATTAATATTCAAGAATACTTTATATCCTTGGATATAATCAAATAGGTTATCTATACTAGGAAATGGATTATAGTTCTTCACTATAACATGATTTAACTTCTGATAATCCACAAAATTAATGAGGGTTTCATCTACATTTTTTGATAATAGAACCTATGAAACTTAGGGAGAAGTTATGGGCACATGAAAATCTTGGATTCAAAGACCTCTAGCTATCTCTTGAGCTCCTATGAATCATTAGTGGCCATCCAATAAGGAGGAATGGAAACTGATGTTAGTCCTTGAACCAACTAAATATAGAACTCCACCTCTCACTCAAGAGGTAAACTTTCAAATTCATTGGGGAAAACATCTTTGAAATGATCTATTACAGGAGTGAATTCAGAATAATATAAACGCTGGCCATCTATATAGAGGCTAGTAATTTAGTCCATGAGGCCACTCAACACATGATTATTTTTTGTAGTCTTACATACATTGATATCCCACTCATCCTTGTGAACATAACATCCACTCTATGGGGATGTAAATGACACCCATCGATGATATATATCCTTGTAGAAATGGTTAGGAACTAACTAGTACATTCCATGGATGACATCAAAGCTTGTATTCTCAATAAGAATAAGTTCCATAGAAAATTTTAGCTTCCTATCTAAATGGGGAACTCTATACATTTGTGTACACTCTCAGAAAAGATACCAAAATGGTTGTAAAGGATTATCACTCCATAGAATTACCTAATCTCAAGCATAAGGCTTTACACAATAGCCATAATAATAACAGAATTCAATGCCCCTATATCAAAAAAATCAGATACCAAGGTAGATGTTACTAAAATCATACCATGAATTGTAGAAGGTTTTGGACCCTGATCCCTTAGAACATAAAAAATAGAATAAACCTAGAAGGTTTTGTGTCCCTGAGATACAACATGACCGCCTTGAGAAATCCATCTCTGTTGGTGAAACATAACTTGTGTTTATCTCTCTCATCCATAACCACCTATTTATATTTAATAGTCGGTAACAATATAACTCCTTCCCTAATGGTGAGATGCTAATATTTCTCCTAGACCTGAAGTCAGTGCTGTTCCTCTCTCACTAGACCCTAGAGGAAAGATTATGAAAAACTGTTGTAATTAGACAATCCTACCATTTGATCGAAACTAAACCGGGTCCCTCTCACACAGAGGTTTCATAATACCCTACTTACTGCACTGATGATAGAATACAAAAATTCTAGTACATACACTCTACCTAGTACTTCCCTCATGATAGGTCTCAAAGAGATGGTTCTTTCCACCAGATACTAAACCACTGGGATGATAAGCTGATCCACTATGATCCAAATTTCTAGTATCCCTCAATTTTTGGTTAGTAATGGGATTATATTTTCATATTTTAGAGATGATATTAAATTAGAAAATATTCACCTGATAACATATAGGATTCTTGATCCCATCCTCAAAATTTCACTATTTTGCTGGATCCTCAGTAGTTTAGATAGGTAGAAAGTACTAAAACTCTATAAAATGTGATAACTAATCTATAAAGGATATAAAAACTTTTTGTAAGTTCATGAACTGTAGAGACCCAATCTTGATGTACATGGACATTACATTACTTTTGCAGAATACTTAATACATAACAAAAATAGGCACCCAACGACCGTAATAGTTTGGTGTCTTTGGAGACTCGGAACATAATCTTCTAATAATGGTGAAAGATCTTCAACATCTCCCATAAATATATTCCTATTTTGTTTTCTTACCTAAAACCTCTCTTTATATCCTGGGGAAAAGAAAACATATAAAGGGTGAGTTCAAAGGATAATTAAGGGAAATAATGGAGAAAATAAAACAAACCATAAACATTTGAACTTAAAAACATGAACAAAAAGTTTAAACATCAAAATCTTGAGTTGTGAAATAAATCCTGGAAGTACGTAAGGCATAGATCATAAAGGAATATCAACCATGATAAAATAGCATGGTAATGAGACATGTAATTGTGGAAAACCATTAAGCACATGATATTATTTCCATAGTAGCCAAGGCATTGCTACTGAGACCATCATAGTGGACAAATTCCATTAATGAACCATTTTTACTTGCCATTCCAGCCTAGTATTGCTGAACTAGTTTTACATTCCATTCCAACCATGTTTATCTCATGAGATATAATTTTTTACCCAATTAATTGGAGGGAGATATAGGTCCCACCCATCTCATAATTAAATCATTCTTTCATGTTCCACAAAATAAACATAAATCATTCATCAAAACCCAATGAAGAAAATGGGTTTCATATACATCATTCCATCATAAAATAATCCATATAAAAGAATGGATATAATTTCATCATAAAAAAATAAAACCAAGTAAATAATAGTAAAATTATACATGAAGCATATCCATAATAAAGAATGTCATTTTAGATGGAAAATAGTTTGGATAAAACACTTTAAATGAATTCTTGGGGAAAATATCCTTTCTTCTTCGAAATCATTTTCTTTTCTCAAAATTCCATGCAATTTTAAAAGAAAAGAATTTCGTTGAAAATAATCATGAAATCATGTAGAGGAATCTTCATGGAAATAAGGCGTTATGAAACTGTAAAAATCCATTCACGCTGTATAAGTTAAAAAAAATTCTCCTCTTACTTTTACCGGAAAAGTCAAAATGTACCTTGTATGGTAAACAAAAGAAAGATTCCTTCAATACCATGTGGTAAAAGTCTAAAAATGGTAAAAATGATTTTAAAAATACATGGAATAATTTTTTTTTTATGAAAACTGTTTTACAAGACATGAACATGGATGATAAATATAAACCCAATAAATACTTACGAATAAACAATCTCAGATAAGAACGCGATTGGAATAATTATCCCTAACCTTAGGTCCAATTTCTTCTGTACATGTATGAAACTCCTGTATAATGATTTAAATAATGTCATTGACTTATTAAATAATCATATTCATTTTTATGACATCATATATGATTCACTTATGACTTTATATTACCCATTCATTTTTCAATTCCATGTTGAAGCAACGTTTTGGGTTATAATCATTTCATTTATCATACATGTTTGGACTTGTTGTTATTGATATTATCATGATTTAATTACTTCCAGAATGTAAAACATGATTTATATATCATATATACATTCATTATATATATATATATAATAGATAAATGAAATGAAATACACCGTTCATAGAGACGGTAGGCTGTACATACAGATGAACATTGTTTTCATTTCCTTATTGACTTGAATGGAAGTAAGTAGATGAAATATATATATATATATATACATAAATACAATAGAATTATTATTTAATATATCTCATTATTATTCATTATATATACTTTATATTCATTCTTGAATGGTGAACATGGAGAATGGATCTCATCGCGTTGTGGAGATGGTAATCCGTACGTACGCACGAGCGATGATATCATTCTCATAATTATTGAATGGAATTGGAGTGGATGATATAATATCTAAGAATCAGTATGATGCTATAATAATCATATATAGTTATTATTTACCCCATTATACCCATCAAAGTATGGTGGTGGTGGAAAAACAGATTACACCATGGCGTGGAGATGGTAAGCCGTACGTACGCATGAGCGGTGATTTCATTTTTCATAGGATGGATATATGGTGAAATAGAGTTGTTTATTATATATAATAACATATCAGTATATTAGTGATACTAATTTTATTACTTTATAATGAAACAACTAAAGAATATGAAGTCGAAGAAGAAATAAACTTGAAAGAATCGGTAGAAGATATTACCTCTTCCTCAACGTGCCTCTTTTAAACATCCTCTTAGGGCACTAGAGTTGGTCTTTTGAGAAGTCCAGAAATTCTATAATATAACTAGAGAGGTTGAGAAGAGGAATGTTCAGGGGTTGGACGAGCTTGAAGGCTTAAAATGGATCAAAGAGAAGAGGGAGGAGGTGCCCTTTTATAAGAGAGTAGAGGGGCACTTTTGGAAACCTCAAAAATATTAATTTATAATAAAATCAAACCCCACATAAAAACATCCAAAAATAACTCAAATTAAAATATGAGATGAGATAGGGTTGTAATATCAAAATAAAATAAAATTTATACATGTTTTGTTTCTATTTTAAACCTTATCGATTTGATTTATCCTTATTTAATCTATTTAATGTTATTTGTGGTAATAATATTCTAAATTTTATATTGTTATAAATACTTACTTATTTGTTGTTAATTTTCCATAATTATATATTTTATGACATTTTAGAACATATAAATTTAAATTTTTAATTTTTAAATATTTTTGTGATTTTTAAACAATTTCATAATATGTTATTTTTATAAAATATCAATAGTTTTAATTTTGACACTATTCAATTATTTGAATTTAAATAAAATCCAAATTGAAGATATGTCTGAAAACAAATATTTAATAGATTTATAACATGTCATATTTATCTGTAAAATTTGGGGAGCACATTAATTAGTTCATATAATATTTATTTTAATATTTTTAAAACCATTTATTTGATATTTTTCTTAATAAAATAATTACTAATTTTTTTTTATATAATTAGTTAATATACTTATTTTTGGAATAAAAAATAAAAATAAAAATACTATGATGAATATAAATATGATAGATTTCATAATAATACTTTTAATCAAATTTATCTTCTAAAACACCCAACTTTTAAAATTATATGTTTATTAAATTATGAAGGTGACAACTTTGACATCATTTAAAATAAAATAAAATAAATATCATAATCTGTTTTATAAGGATCCAAATCGTCCACAAGTCTACCCTTGGATGTTTGGGGTATATATATACATGAAAAATAAGGTTTTGTCAATTTTATGGTCCTTTTGATGGGTATTATTATTTTAATAAAAACTATATTATTGATTTTTTACTAAATAAATAATTTCTGTATCATTAATGTCTAAGCTAGTAATATAATTATATATTTCTTTAAAATTACAAATAAATTACCATGATGAGGAAAATAATTTTATCTTTCAAATGAGTATTTATAATCGAATTTATATTCTATATAACCTTATTTTAAAAATAATTTAATTAATAAAGTTTGAGTGAGACATATTTCACTTTCCTATAAATAAAATAAATTAAAGGTCTAAATCTCACCCAAGTGGGTTCCAAAAGATACCATTTCGACCCAAGTATATTTTAGGAAGAAATATAATCATCCAATTATATTAATACAAGTGTTAGGGTAATTTTATAACATTATGTTTACCCTTAATTACATGATTTACCTTTAACTGTAGTAAATAAAATTTACCGTAGTACTATTCATAGTGCCTAAAAATAAAAAGAAGCCTATTAACATAATTTATACCTACTTATTCCAAATATAGAATCCATTTTTCCAAATTCAAAACACATACGTTGTAGTATTTAATTTAAAATTAATCCCACTATTGAGAAAACGAGTTCTAAAGTTTAAAACATTACAAAAGATTGAAATGTTCTTACCTATGAATTCAATGTAAAATTAAAGATAATGACATACATAATATTAAATGGTAAAAACATAGTATATTTATACTTTAAAACCATTCAATGTTATAAATTAACCATATAAATTATCTTGATGAAAAAAGTTGTCTTTAATTAAAATTTAGCTTATTTTTACTATTAATCAAAATATGAAAGTCAAGAGAAAATATTTAAAAATTATCCAAAGTTAATTTTTATATCCTTATTGAAATGAATAATTTTATTTCATCAAATTTAACTTATAAAAGTGTCAAAAATTATATTTAAAGTGGATGCACCATCAAAAGGAGGCAAAACTACATTTTTTGAAAAAGACTTATTTTACCCAAAAAATTATTTTGTTCTCATACCATGTTCTAGAATATGTGTAAGATGAATGATATTGTTATAAAATTAAAAATTTGTTTAATACTATTCTTAATGGCTAGTTCATAGTAATTTTATAACAATATATCATTGTTTAGTGAAACTCAGTATTGCGTACAACATAGGCTATTGAGGAAGGTCACTCTTGTGTGCAACAAAAGCCAAAAATAGTGTTTCATATACTACAACATAATACGGTGTTGTGTATAGTGCAAGAAAATATTAGTGTAGCATACAACACAAGACATCAAAGAAATTAAAAACAATATTTCTCATAAAATCTTGGGGTGTTACATTCTACCCCCCTTAAAATTAAATTTTCCCTCAAAATTCATGGAAGTTATAAATGGTTTACTTCTTGAAATTTTCTTACAAATAATCCCACATCGTAAAAGGTAATACTAAAACTTAGTTTTAAAAAGTAAAGTAAGAAACATAACAGTTACCCAAATTAACTTTTCATTGAGTTTCCACACAGGGGAACATAGGTGAAAACATGGATATGGAAGAGAAATATAACCATCAAGTTATGATGAAGAGTGGTAGATAACATGGCTATTAACAAGCCAAAAATCACAAAGCCATAAATTTGTGATGATCTAAGGTACCATCTAATTCATCGGATATGAGGGTACTAGGACAATGTTTTTGGTTTTCAAGATCATTTCCCAAAATTTGATGAATTTTTGCATAAGGATAAATAATTACTTGATTTCAGTGTAATATCATCATTGGTCATTACATTAACAATTTACACTTCATATCTTATTTAAATAAATGAAGTTGAATTTTTTATTCTTGAAGTGTTAGGAGATCATGCGAAAGAATGACAGGTCATTCCATCTGTCTCTATCAAAAAAAGGATAACACAAGATATTAAATATACATAAGTCCATTTATGGTGAGGTTAATCATATATGGTTCCAAAAAATGGACTTATACTTCATCTATCATATCTATTAATAAAATAAAACTAATTTATACTAACCAAGGACTTCCTGTAGGCCAATGGTATGCGATAAAGGTCTGTCACACTTCGGTTGTGAGTTCGATTCTCACAGCCTTGTCCGAAGCGACGGGTTGTCTCCCATCCTAAGGGTTGTCCTTTTTTAAAAATTATAACATTACAGAAATAATATCTAGAAAAATTTCTAGTCTTAAAAAATACTATCTGATGTCCAACTTAATCCATTCCAACCTTTAGGCTTATCCAAAATACTTCTGTCCAAACTCACAGTATAAAGAAAATGATTACTAAAAAGGTCATATAACATGCATGTGAATACCATCATTAATCCCCCATATATCATAAGATATATCTTGTTGGTCACATTCCAAACATGTGAATACCTTAATCATGTATTCTCTTGAAACATGAATTACCATGAATGCTCCCAAAAGTTAACTCTTTCCCCATACCAAAATTCCAAAAATTCTATACACTAAAACCATGATAAAACTTTGTCCTTATACCAGTCATGAGCCCATTAATAATATCCAACATATTATTTTCTCCTTATCCCTTCATTATGTGCATATCATCTGCTTTCCAAAAATATTTCAATCACTTTACATGGTTACCGGTACCATATAATTATTGAAAACCACAATAAACCAATACATAAATATTCCAAAATTCCATGATACTATAAATGAGATTCCACAACACTATTTTGGAATCCCATTACATAAACACTTAATCATTCCACCACTTCGTTGTCATATTCAACTTCTCTAATAGTGATCGCATGTGACTTCCCTTTTTTCCTTTGTCTTAAGAGGTTGTTGATGTCGATCATCATTAACCCTTGGATTTGGGCATTGATTAGCATAATTCCCCATTTCCCTTCACTTGTAGCATTGAAGTGTTGGTAGTGCGTTCTCTGTAGACTTTTCTATATTCACATCATTAGATACCTTTTTCCCATTACTTCGGCACTCAGCTACTCGATGACCTTATTTTCCACACTTAAAACATTTTATAGTCCCTTTAAGACAATCTCCACCATGCTTCTTTCCACACTTTGAGCATAATGAAACATCTGTCTTCTTTTCACCATAGTTTTAAGATTTTCCTTAAACTCCATCTTTCATTTCTTGTCAAAAACATGAGATGGATATGTAACACCAACTTCCAGTTCTACCTTGATAGCACAACACATATTCTCTTCATAGCTACTAAAGTCTCTTATAACTAATGACTTTAGAAGACTTGGTTTTAATCCATGGAAGAATCAATCAACTTTAATTTCAGGTTGGATGATAAATCCATATGCATACCTTGAAATCCTTGTAAAATTCGCTTCGTATATACCAAAAGATTCATCATCTTTTTGCTCAATCTCAAGGAACTCCTTTTCCATATTCTTTCAAAGAATACGAGGAAAGTACTTATTAAAAAATATGTTCTTGAACTCATCCCATTCCACATATTCAATTTCATCTTAGCCGCCTTGTATTCTTAATTAGAGTCCACCACAAGTCTGCTTCACCTTCTAAACAGTAAACAACCAGAATTAATTTTTCATGTTACGAATAGTGAAGTATTGAAAATATATTTTCAATGTTATTGATCCATTTTTCAGCAACAAGTGGACTAGATGACCTACTGAAAGAAGGTGTATGTTGCCTCATGAAGGACTCAATAGAATATTATTCCTTTCTCTGCTCATTTGGAAGTCTAGAATGATTCATAGCTTGTGTAAGTATAGAAATAAGATTTTGTAATCCATTTTACATAACATTTGGTTGTTCAAAAGGAAAATAATTTCATTTCCCACTACATTGATCATTAACACGGTTCCTTCAGGTTCCAGTCATTATCTAAAACCCAAAAAGAATAGTGTGAGAGACAAAAATCATACTAGGAAAACAACATAGTCAAGGGGAGTACTTTCCATCACTAACATATTAGGTTTAATCCCAGGTTATTCATGATTGTTATAGTAATTATTGGACTGTAAACTATACTTATACTTATCCTTAGGGACATCGCTAGAAATACATTAGAAATATCTCTAGGGATCTCACAAAAGTTTTTGTATCCTAATTTCCAAAGGTTAACTAAACCTTTCCTATGATACTAACTTTAGATACCCAAGCTTGACATACATGGAAATTACATTACTTTTTCGGAATACTTAATACATACCAAAAACAGACACCCAAGGACCGTAATAGTTTAGTGTCTTTAAAAACTTAGAACATAATCTTCTAATCCTGGTGAAAGATCTTCAACATCTCCCATAAAGATATTCCCGTTTTTTTTCTTACCTAAAACATCTCTTTATATCCTGGGGAAAAGAAAAAATATAAAGAGTGATATAAATGATCAGTAAGGGTAATCATGGGGAAAATAAAACAAACCATATACATTTGAACTTAAAAATATGAACCTAAAGTTTAAACATCAAAATCTTGAGTTGTGAAATAAATCTTGGCAGTACATAAGGAATAGATCATTAATGAACATAAATCATGATAAAATTGCATGGGAATAAAACATATAATTGTGGAAAACCAATAATCACATGATATGATTTCCATAGTATCCAAGGCATTGATGTCGAGACTATCATAGTGGACAAAGTCCATTACTGAACTAGGTTTAATTGCCGTTCCAGCCCTGTATTACTGAACCATATTTAATTTCCATTCCAGACATGTTTATCTCATGAGATATAAATCTTTACCCAATGAATTGGATAAATATATAGGACCCACCCATCTCATAATGAAATCATTCTTTCGTGTGCCACAAAATAAACATAAATCATTCATCAAAACCCAATGAATAAAATGGGTTTCATATACACCATTCCATGATAACATAATCCATATAAAACAAAGGATTTAATTTCATCATAAACAAAATAAAACCATGTAAATAATAGGGACATTATACATGAAGCATATCCATATTAAATAATGTCTTCTTAGATGGAAAATAGTTTGGATAAAACAATTAAAATGAATTCTTGAGGAAAATATTCTTTCTTCTTCGAAATCATTTTCTATTCTCAAAATGCCGTGAAATTTCAAAATAAAAGAATTTAATAGAAAATAATCATGAAATCTTGTAGAGTAAGCTTCATGGAAATAAGGAATTATGAAATAGTAAAAATCCATCCATGCCGTATAAGTTAAAAAAAATTCTCCTCGTACTTTTATCGGAAAAGTCAAAAAGTACCTCGTATGGTAAACAAAAGAAAGATTTCTTCCATACCATGTGGTAAGATTAAAAAAAGGGTAAAAATGACTTTAAATATACATGGAAGAATAATAAAAATTTTATGAAAACAGTTTTAGAATACATGGACATGGATGATAAATATAACCCCAGTAAATATTTATGAATAAACAATCTCGGATACGAACAAGATTAGAATAATTATCCCTTACCTTTGGTCCAATTTCTTATGTACATGTCGGAAACTCCTGAATAATGATTTAAATAATGTCATTGACTTATTAAAGAATCATATTCATTTTTATGACATCATATATGATTCACTTATGACTTTATATTACCCATTCATTTGTCAATTCCATGTTGAAGCAATGTTTTGGGAAATAATTATTTCATTTATCATACGTGTTTGGGCTTGTTGTTATTGATATTATCATGATTTTCTTACTTACAGAATGTAAAACATGATTTATATATAATATATACATTCATTATATATATATATATATATTTATAACAGATATATAAATGAAATGAAATACACCGTTCATGGAGAAAGTAGGCCGTACGTACTCATGAACGCTGTTTTTGTTTCCTTATTGACTTGAATGGAAGTAAGTAGATTACACACACAAACACACACACACACACATATATATATACATAAATACAGTAGCATTATTATTTCATATATTTCATTATTTTTCATTATATATACTTTATAATCATTCTTGAATGGTGAACATGGAGAATGAATCTCATCGCATGGGGGATACGGTAATCCGTACATACGCATGAGCGATTATATCATTCCCATAATTATTGGATGGAATTGGAGTGGATGATATAATATCTCAGAATCAGTATGATGTTATAACAATCATATATAGTTATTATTTACTCCATTATACCCATCCAAGTATGGTGGTGGTGAAAAATTCGATTACACCACGGCGTGGAGACGGTAAGCCATACGTACACACGTGCGGTGATTTCATTTTTTGTAGGATGGATATAAGGTGAAATATGATTGTTTCATATTTATAATAATATATCAGTATATTAGTGATACTGATGTTATTACTTTATAATGAAACAACTAAATAAGAGGAAGTAGAAGAAGAAAGAAACTTGAAAGAATCGGTAGAAGAGATTACCTCTTCCTCGACGTGCCTCTTTTAAACTTCCTCTTAGGGCTCTAGAGTGGGTCTTTTGAGAAGTCCAGAACATCTATAACATAAATAGATAGATTTAGAAGAGGAATTGTTAGGGGTGTCTGAGATTTAAGGCTTAAAATGGAGTGAATAGAAGAGGGAGGAGGTGCCCTTTTATAAGAGAGGAGAGAGGCACTTTTGGAAACCTCAAAAATATTAATTTATAATAAAATCAAAACCCACTTAAAAACATTAAAAAATGACTCAACTTAGAAGATGAGATGTGACAGGGTTGTAATCTCATCAACCAATAAAATTTAGACATGTTTTGATTATATTTTAAACCTTATCATTTTGATATATCCTTATTTAATCTATTTAATTTTATTTGTTGTAATAATATTTTAAATTTTAAATTTTTTTAAATACTTACTCATGTGTTGTTAATTTTACTTAATTCGAAACTTTATATAATTTTAGACCATATAAATTTCAATTTTTAATTTTTAAATATTTTTGTGATTTTCAAACAATTTAATAATATGTTATTTTTATAAAATATCAATAGTGTCTATTTTGACACTATTAATTTATTTGAATTTAAATAAAATCCACACATAAGATATGTTCGAACCAAAATATTTAATAGATTACTCACATTTAATATGTATCTATAATATTCTTGGAGAACATTAATTAGTTAATATAATATTTATTTTAATATTCATAAAACCATTTATTTGATATTTTTCTTAATAAAATAATTATTACAACATTATTTATAATTATTTAATATAATTATTTTTTGCATAAAAATTAAAACTAAAAATACTATTATGAATATAAATCTAATATATTTCATAATAATACTTTTAGTCGAATTTATCTTCTAAAATACCCAAATTTTAAAATGATATGTTTATTAAATTATAAAGGTGACAACTTTGACATCATTTAAAATAAAATAATATAAATGTCATAATCTGATTTATAAGGCTATAAATAGTCCAAATGTCGACCCTTGGATTGTTAGAGTATAGATATACTCGACCAATAAGGGTTTTTCAAGTTTATGGTCCATTTGATGGGTATTATTATTTTAATAAAAACTATATTATTGATTTTTCACTAAATAAATAATTTCTGTATCATTAATGTATAAGCTATTAAGGTAAATATATATTTCTTAAAAATTAAAAAAAAATTACCATGATGAAGAAAAACATTTTATCTTTCAAATGAGTATTTATAATCGAATTTATATTCTGTATATCCTTATATTAAAAATAATTTAATTAATAAATTTTGAGTGAGACATATTTCACTTTCCTTTAAATAAAATAAAGTAAAGGTCTTAATATCATCCAAGTGGGTTCAAATAGATACCATTTAAACCCAAGTATATTTTATAATGAAATATAATCATCCAATTATATTAATACAAGTTTTAGGGTAATTTTATAATATCATTTTTACCCTTAATCACCTGATTTACCTTTAACTGTAGTAAATAAAATTTACCATAGTTACTATTCATAATGCCTAAAAATAAAAAGTAGCCTATTAAAATAATTTGGACCTACTGATTCCAAATATAGATTCCATTTTTCTAAATTAAAAACACATAAGTTTCAGTATTTAATTTAAAATTAATCTCGCTGTTGAGAAAATAGGGTCTAAAAGTTAAAACATTGCAAAAGATTGACATGTTTTTATCTATGAATTAAATGTAAAATTAATGATAATGGAATACATAATATTAAATGGTAAAAAAATATTATATTTATACTTTAAAACCATTAAATATTATAATTTAACCTTATAAATTATCTTGATGAAAAAAGTTGTTTTTAATTAAAATTTAGCGTATTTTTACTATTCATCAAAATATGAAATTTAACAAAAAAATATTAATAAATTATCCAAAGTTAATTTTTATATCCTTATTGAAATGAATAATTTTATTTTTTCAAATTGAACTTATAAACGTGTCAAAAACTAGATTTAAAGTGGGGGCGCCATCAAAAGGCGGCACAACTGCATTTTTTGAAATATACTTATTTTACCTGAAAAATTTATTTTCTTCTCATACCATGTTCTATAATATGTGTAAGATGAATGATATTTTTATAAAATTAAAAATGTGGTCAATACTATTCATAATGACTAGTTCATAATAATTTTATAATAATATATCATTGTTTAGTGAAACTCGGTATTGCGTACAACATACACTACTGAGTAAAGTCGCTTTTGCGTGCAACACAATCCAATAATAGTGTTGCGTATAATACAAGATAATACTGTTTTTCATATCATGCAAGCGTATCTTGGTGTAACATATAACACAAGACATCAAAGAAATTAAAAATAATATTTCTCATAAAATCTCGGGGTGTTACATGAACTCCATAGAATGGTATGCTATCAATATCTTAGGAAAAAAACAATCTTAGAAGCTAGATTGGAAATCCCTCCAAATCACTTCCTAGTACTGACTAACATGGTTTATAATATCCCATAAATGTTTAGAATATCCTCAAATCATATATGTATCAATATTCACTTTTCTCTTTATAGGTGTGTCAATGTTTTGGAATATGGATAATACCATACTGGGGTATTAATCTATGGCCTGGGGCCACAATCCTCTGAAAAAGAAGGTGTATGCTACTACTGAAACTCCCATGTCAACTCTCAGATAGAAGGGCCAGGTCTCAAAGTTCCTATTTAGTATGCATGAGTTGTTGAAAATCGTCTCAAAACTAGGAATCATCACCCACATCAGGACTAGAAAGAGGTTCCATAGGTGGAACTACTGAAGGTAACACTATTTTCTCTGGTCCCACTACCTTTAGAGCATGGTTTTCACCACCCTCATAACTTATGACAAAAGGAAATCATGGTGGAATATCCCTACAAATTCCAAGAACAAAAGTCAAATTTAATTTAACAATGATAATGTCATAGATATAATAATAAAATAGGTACAATCCATTTATAAATAAGATTCATACCCCTCTAGCTATTAATAAAGTTGGGTCTGGGTAATAAGAATGATCATAAAGAACACAAGATACACTACCTATTCCCATTACTATGGTCAGGTCTGGGTCAATCTCTATGTTTCACTGTAAGGGTCTCAGTATTTAGATTATCCATTGAAATTTATATATGAAACAACCATTTAATTTCCAATTAGTATCCCCATTTAATAAAGACCATAATAAATATAATATTTAAAAATTATTACATTTAGATAATAGAAAATTTATCTGAAATACCAATCCAAATTTATACAAGTACAAGCTTTATAAATTTCAAATGGTAGTTTATATAATTTCATTATAACATTTACATTCACTAAGGAAATATAATAGCTAATATAATATTATTTAACTACATGAATCATATTTTCTAATCAATAGAGGTTCATGAACTCTTTATATTACAAATTAAATTCATGTATTTCAAATCAACTAAAATTCCTATCTATGTAACCACAATTACATAACTCAAACATGCGATAATTGGTTAATTAAGGTGGAATCATCAAACTTTATAGGAAAAAAACATTTAGGTTGATGCAGGCACATTAATAAACTGTTGTATAATCTTCTTTTTCATACAGAAAAATTATTCACATAATAGATATATCATTGAAGGAACTCACAACAGGTTTCATGCAATCAAGTAGTGTAACCTACACGGAACGACATGATACATGAAATATTAGTCATATAAAGTTTCTAAAATGATGTATGATCAATGTTTACTTTCTGTATCGAGCCAAGGATAAAATTTAATCCAATAAAATAACATTAATAACCTCAAATGTCATGTGCATCACCGAATTATTAAATCAAATCAACTGTAACAAACATATACTAGATCATAACACTCAACCAGGTAATTTGGTTTTTTCCTTGTATGTTGGTTAGATACTCCGAGACACAATCTCATTACCAAATACCAACATAGACTAGTATCCTTTCTACCATCCCAAAATAGTAATGGAAATAAAATAACATATGATACCAATTTGTAACATCCTGACCTAGAATCCACTAAACTGTGCCCCATGCTGGTTGGACACATAGCCTCAAGCATGACTCCCCATACTATAGAGGCTTCCAAATAGTAGTGGGGGTCCATAGTGGTACAGTTAGGATACTATACCCTTATAATTAAATTTACACAATTTTTTAATAAATAGATAATAGAATATGGGAATCATAACTAATGAATGGATGTAATAACATTAGAAGTAAACATCTAGATGAAAATAATAAACAAGTCATCAATAGGAAAATCTAGTATCATATATATAATGGTGTAATGTCATGTATCTATACCAAAAATAAAGAAAAAAGAATGGAATCATGAACACATAAATTCTGGTATGTAAAAAGAATCAAAAAGACCAAAATACTATCTCTAGATAGTTTCATGTTCCATGGATGAGTCATTTACTCTCCCACTCTCATGATATAGTCAATCACGTATGAACAACTGGGTGCATTACATTGTGCCTTCCAGTATCCACATAATATTATTGTGTGGCATCAATGTCTTAGATATGGGGTGAGATAAAATTATTAGGCCACAACCAATGGTGTCTATAAGAAATACAACGTCTACAAATAACAATACATGTGTTCAGGTATAACAAATAAGCAATAAAGTAAGGTAGATATAACTAGTCCATGGTATAAGATATGATAGAAATAGGCTAAATATGTGAGTAAAAATATATATAAAGTATCTTCCTCATTAAGTAACTATCTCAAAAAAATACAAACGTGATAATTGTCACATACCTACATGGTATAGGTCCCATGGTTTATAACCAGAGTGACCTATATTTAGAGATGTAAATGTATTCATAATTTTTAGGTGCAAGACCTTGTTCCTCCTCATCGGCACCATACCATAAATAATCGTACATGGTGGTCATAAGTGGAGTACCTTGATACCCAATCCAGTTCCATTCCGTGATATCATAGGTCCCATACCTTTTTAATAAGTTGGTTCCATACCAAATTATAAAGGATCCATACCTTAATAATCATAGGTTAGTTCCATACCACCAATCATTAAGTTCCATACCATTAATAATAATATGTTCCATACCATTAATCAATAGGTTCAATAACATTAATAATAATAGGTTCTATATATTTATTAACACCGTGGTTTCATACTAAGACGTCCAATATCAAGAAAGTAATAATAATATGGCAAGGGCTATGTTAGTTTCCATAAAAAATCACAGTCATCATTTAATTAACCAATTAATCAATTTAATATAATTTTATGACATCTAAAAGAGGCATGATACTCTCAAACTTACTCATTTAATTTATAGAGGCCCCATATAAGGATGGAGATCTCACACACCCGATGAGTTAGTTTAACAAAGGGTAGATAAAGAAACACACCACATGAGTGGATCAGGTTTAGGTTAACAAACCTCCAACCTTGATTAGGTGATACAAGGGAACCTGAAAATAAAAGGGAAGATTAATTAAAGTTTTATCAGGTAGTTTGGGAGAAACAACTAGAAGGTCTAGTGTACAACATAATGGTGATTTCCAAATACACAGTAAAAAATTCAAGAAAATTTATAGAACACCTACCTTAAGCCCATGGTAGAACAATCATCCAATATCACCTTTGTTTTGGGCCATATCAGAAGAAAGTGAAAAAATATAAACACCTAGAAAATAGGGCATATGATCTTGTACAAAAATAACACTAAAAGAAGTAAGATAAACCAAGGAAAGAAGTAAATAGACTAAATATATTACCAGTGGAGATGTAACATGATAGATGGATATTTTATCATAGTTTGGATGTAAGAACACGATCAAATATTAGTGTTTGATTGATGGAGAGTTCCTAAAATGGATCTATTATGAGTGAAAAAAATAAGGGAGATGAATTCTATCAAAAAAGAGACAATGAATCATTTTAAAAAAATATCCTGGGCATTTACAAGGCGTATAAATGCCTTACAAGATGTGTAATCCTGAGTCTTTCCCTTCTGGGGAAATTTAATTACATATTTTGAATTAACCTACCTAGGCCAATACATGTTTCTTATTGAATACATTTCATGTATTGAAAATAAACATCATGTACTTGATCTATAGCCAGCCTTCAACCCCTACTTCCTTCTTTCTAAAACATACCAACTGGCCTAAGGGCTTGGCTTTCGGATCTGGGACAAAAAGCGAACTACAATAAGTGCATAACCAAAAGTTAAAAGGATCTGTACCTGATATGAATTGTTGGGATGTTATAGGTAGGGCTTGAACCCATGACCAAAGGATGATAATGGTTTATCACTTACCACTATACCATGTGAAATCCTAATCAATGTGTCATTATTTTTGGGTAAATTATTTTGAAAAGAATAGATATTAATGATGAACTAATAGGGTTACTTTTGAGTTTTATAGATTAATGTCTTGGATAACTTGTGATAATCATACTGGTTTTAGAAAATATTTAGAGATAGACATAAATACTTTCTTTATGGATCTTATGATCTGTTAAAAGTGAATTTTAGTGATTTAGACAGAATTTTTTTTTATCTTTATTTCTTAGAGGAAGGGATGAATTGGAAATTTATTGGAGAAAAACAGTAACACCCTAAGATTCTATGGTATGTCTCTATTATACTTAAAATCTTGAATTTCTTATATTTCATGCAACACCGAGTTTAAAACCATGATATACAATTAAATATTAACATGAATGTTGGTGACGTAATAGTACTGTTAGTAATAAAAATCAATACATTAGAATAATAACATCACCTATGATTTCATAAATAAAATTTAGGTGTCTCATAAATAAAAATATGATATATTTATATAGAGGAATAAGTAAATAAATGTTTTAAAAATGATAAATTAAGTGCTGGTATTTTTGTGAAACGTAAATGGTTATTTTCAATTTTAAAATTAATATGATGATTTAAATAAAATTTTGTTTTTATAAAATTGATTCATAGATTAATATTTTATTTCATTATAATTATAATATAATTTTACGAGACCATAATGGTTTTTAAAGTTTCGCAAAATCAGTTATAATATTGAAATCAGTATTTTTCAAATAAATGATAATTTTATTTAAAAATTAAATTTCTGACAAGTATAAAATTATTTTAAAAAAATGTATTCCATTTTTGAAAAATAAACATTTTAAAAAATTTAGGGCGTATTTTTGAGTTTTTTATAAAATATTTGAATTTTTAGTTAATAGTGAAATATGGTAATTAATAGTATTTAAAATTTTAAGTAAATAAATGAATTTTTGAGTCTTGGTTGAGTAATTTATGATGTAAGTGTCCATTATCTCAAACTCACATACTCTAGTTACTATTCTTTTTCACAATAATCACCATTGTTTATAGTTTGGATCCAAAATAAATAAAAAAATGAATAAAATAGCAAAAAACCCCTCTCATCCACTATAAATACCACCCATTACCGCCTCCTATAATCAAAATTTATAAGATTTGTAGTTTGATTATATTATAAAAAATTCCTCTTTAAAACCTCTTCCCCTCGTTCTGGTCTTTTTGGTCTCACCAAAATACTATTTCTAAGGGCCTTAAGGAGGCTCTCAAGGAGACGACACTCCAAAGGTAACCCTCCCTTTTTCTCTTTTAATTTCTTTTATTTTCTTATCCTATACTCAAATATCAAATAAAAAGTGGCATGGTAACTATATTTTCATAAATATACAAGAATTTTATCGTGGTAATGGAATATCCATCATCAAATATCTTTTCTTCTACTATAAAAAAAATGAAAACATCGTGTGTGATGTGTCAATTCACCACCTTTGTGGACGAAGAGTTTTCATTTTTCATTAGAAAATTCAATTACTTTTGATAAAACTATTATTATTGTTGAATCATATTTTTATATACATATTATAAGTTACATCATGTTCTGGAACCAAAAAATAAAAATAATATTAAATAACGTGGCACAAGTTTGTGATGGTTATCGAAACCACCAAAATAAATTAACACATTTTCATCAACATATTATCTAATGAATCATACTCATACAATATAACCAAATGTTATATGAGATAATTAATATTCTATATTTTTATTAATACTAAACAATTTCACTTTTGAAGAAGTTTTTCCCATTTTACAAGAACTCCCATATTTATAGTCAAGGGATCTGACCATAAAACCATGAAACGAACGCCTACAAAGAAAAGAAATTAAACATTATAACTCATATATATATGCTAAAATAAAATTTATAAAAATATTATAAAAAAAATATATTTTTAAGATGTTCTTATTTAAGTAATTAAGGAATTTAATTTTATTATCCAAGAAAATTAAGTATAATTGCAAAATGGTTTCATATATATGGTAAGGGTTTTCTCATCTCACTTTTATTTCTATAAGATATGAATTATTCACTAATTATTCCTTGTGTGTCGTGTATACATACTTCTAATTGATATATCATATCATGAATCCGTTTATCTTTATAGTATTTATCTTTTTCATTTTATAATTATTAATTTTTTTTGGCATATGGTCTAACTGATTATAAAGTGGTAAGAGAATTATTAACCAAATTTCCATTCTTTGGGTTAAAATTATACTCCAATAATTATGCCATGATATTATTATGTGTGAAATGAATTTTTAATAACTTATATTGTATTTAAACTTTTTATGTGAATTTATAGTTTATATACATAATCAATTCATTTGGTTAATGTTCACACTTTCTTTTAAAAGTACTCTTTTAAATGTAGATTTTTTTTTCAATGTTTAAAGGATTTTTTTAAAACTTATACAACACGATAAGATTTTACCATTTTCATGAAACCTTAATTCCTTGAGGAATCCTTTATAAGTTTAAAATTTCATTTTAAATTTTTTTATTTTATAACTGAATTACTTTTAAAAAAAATGATTTAAAAATAAAGTGGTATTTCTCTTAGGAACTTTTCAATGATTTTATTTGAGTATTTTCATCTATTTCAAAACTCTTTGTTGGATATTTTTATTAAATGAGGTTGATCTATTATGATTCCACCTATAATATTTTATTTAATTCTTTAAGATTTTTTTGACTATAGATGTGTTATTTTGATACATTCATCATATTATAATGGATGGTTTATGATTATGATTATTGTTCGGGGAAAGTTACTAACATTTTTTATGCTAGTTTTAATATTAATTTATATGTTGAATATGTTTCAAACATTTTATACGAGGAATGAATTAGACTTAAATAAGTGTCAGGAAGGGCCCTTTATAATCACTTGATGCATCAGTAGGTCTTATGAGACAAACTAGATCGGGTTTTGGCCGAGGCCTTACCCATTTATATAGACTTCTTGGACGAGGCCTTGGTGGTATGTTTATTATATACCACATTATTAATTCCCTAATTATGAGATTATTTTTTTATAATCCATGCTATTATTCAACTTTATAATATCCATGGTTAAGTTTCATTCTCAAGTTTGTATTATATAGCATTATTTTTCAGCATTTATTCATGGCATATTATTCTCTAGATTTTATTTCCATGGCATGTGTTTTTAGTTATTCACATTTCATTATTATTA
Organism: Viscum album; assembly: GCA_963277665.1. Lineage (NCBI taxonomy): Eukaryota > Viridiplantae > Streptophyta > Magnoliopsida > Santalales > Viscaceae > Viscum > Viscum album. The sequence continues at coordinate 74,031,170 of OY728127.1, read as the reverse complement.
ATATTTATTTATGATAAATTTTTCTACACTCTTACCCTTACTGAGCTTCTGATCTCACCCCTTTCTTATGTTTTATTTTTCCCTAGGATTCCATGATATATATTATGATTGAGATGTGGGGATAATCTATAAAAATAGAGATGTTTCCAATATTGTTTTTATGCTGTATTCATTTTAAAGTTTCAATGTAAAACTTATGTTTTTATATTTTTTTACAAATATACTGAACTATTCAGTATTTTGGGTTGTGATCACTTGTACTTAGTACTAATGTAATAAATTAAGGCACCATATCTGGGATATTGGGGTCGAGGTATTTACTATTTGTATAAGAGTAAGTTTAGTAGAAACATTAGAAACTAGATTTTGGAAAAGATTTATTTGTGAAATATATCCCTATAAATTAATTTGATAATATTCCTAAGGTAACCAAGATTATTATTATGAGATTACATATACTTTAAGTGTTTTACTAGTTTTAAATTTTCATAATCTAATCATGTGCATTACATTGTTAAGAAATAACACCCATTGGAAGGAATGAAAACTATATCAATGAACATATTAGATGAAGGGATTTATATCACATTAAAGATAATGATGTTAGACCTAGAGTGACAACTATCACTGAACAAATTAAAACTATAGTATTAAAACAGACTTTGGTTATGATAAATAACCTTACTCACATAGAGCATCCTGATCCACAATGTAGTTTAACAATGTTAAGCTACTTCCTTTAACCACAACCTTCATAATTCAGTGGGAATAAAAATCCATTTTTAGTGGAGAAATTCATAAGTTCCATGGATAATATATTTATCACTTTGATAAGTATTTTTAGAGGGAAGGTTATCATGGAATTTTATCATCTATAGGGAGATGTAGATCAATGGTGGTCATTATTTCAAAACACGAAGGAGGAGGAAGAAATTGAAAATATGGAATGAAATTATTTTAAGGAAATTTTATTATAAAAAAATTTACATCATGAAAAATGAGTTGATATGGAGAGAAAATTCTTGAGTATGAGACAAAAAGTGGATGAAAATTTTGCCAAGTATGAATCTAATTTTACAATGTTAACAAAGCATGACACAACCTACATGTGAAATCCAAGGAGAAATATTGACCATTTATTTGATGCTATTAAACCAATTCTTTGAAGGGAAATAGTCTCCCAAACATTATCATCATACGATGATATAATATCATGTTCCATCAATATGGAAAAAGAATTTTATAATCCATATGGCTTCAAAATGAAGCAGGATAATAAGAGTGATGCTGAGTATTATGGAAAAGAAAATAAGACAAAAGAGAAGAATAAAAATTTAAACTTGCAATAAATAAAGAATGTAACATCATGTAACATGCCTATTAGGATTGGGATTTTGTTACAAGTGTGGAGAAAAAGGCCACTAGGCCCGTGATTGCAAGGTAAAGAAAGAAATCAACAATGTGGAATTCTTCATCTGTAAGGAGTTGGGACACTATGAACATGAATTTCAAAGATTTTAGGGAAAATTTCCATAGAAAATGACAATATAACAAGCTCTTTCTTATAATGTCCAAACAACTGAAGTTTATGTTCCTAATGATGTGGTCGCAGGTATATTAATCAGCTTCTCAAATTTAGCTAAAGATTTATTTTATTTTGGATCATTACATTCTTTTATATCTTCTAATTTTTATACAAAAATTAAATATTCAAAATTCACCTTAACAATGGTGTTTTTAATTAAAAATCCTAGTGTAAACCTTATTAAAATAAATATGTGTCAAGAGGTTACTATTATGACACATAAATGTGCTCTAATTTATTATTTTTTTATCATACCTATGGTTGACTTTGATACAATCCTTGGTGTCGAATGAATTTCAAAATATAATGAAAAAACATATTGAAATGAGTAAGAAATTATGATAAGTGATGAAGATATAGAATTTCTTATCTTTATAGGGGAGCCTTCATCATCCAATTCATATTAGGATCCACCTCCAATAGCTCTTCTAAATGATATTCTTAGAGAAGAAGAATAGATAAAACCTACTATTGAAAACTGAAATCTTTAAATTGAGGATCTCCCTTGTGTATATGAGTAAATTGATGTATTTTCAGAGGAATTTACCGATCATCCTTCAGAGTGGAAACTTGAGATTTTTATTGATTTAATCCTCAATAAAAGTCCTATATCAAAGACTCCCTATAGAATTTCTACTATGGAGTTAATAGACTGAAAGAAACTAGTAGAGAAATTGAGTGATAAGGGATATATATGCCCTAGTGTTTCATATTTGGGAGATCCTATTATTTGCATTAATAAGAAATATAGATCTATGATTTTTTTCATTTACTACAGGTAGATGAATGATATTACGATAAAGAAAAAGTATCCTCTGCCTTGAATTGATGACATATTTGACCAAATTCAAGGTGATAAATATTTCTGAAAGATTGATATTTATTATAGATATCATAAACTGCATACAAAGAAGGACAATATTTGAAATACATCATTTCAAACAAGGTAGGGAAATTATGAATATACATTAAGTCTATTAAGAATGACTAATGAAACCCATATCAATAGTGTAATCAAGGAATATATTGATAATTTTATTGTGGTATTTATTGATTATTTCTTAGCATACTCTAAAATCTTTGAGGACCATGATAACCACTTTTAGATTGTTATGGATACTCTTAGAAGAAAAGTGTTATGTGGGAAATTTAACAAGACATTATTCTGGCTTCAAAAAATTTCATTTCATGGAAACATTGTCTCCAAGGATTGAATATAAACTGATCCTATGAAGAAAAATGAAGTCTTGGAATGGGATACACCAATGAACATAATTGGTGTTTGTAGTTTCATTATTTTATCAAGTTTCCATCAACGTTTATTTTAGAATATTTTCTATTTATCTAAACCATTATCCAAGCTTAGACGTAAAGTGGTTAAGTTTATTTGGACAGTGGAATGTGAAGAATGATTTGATGAATTTAATATAAGATTAATGAATGATTTTATCTTGACCTTACCCTCATGAAATGATGGTTTTGGGATTTATAGTGATTCATCAAAGAAAGGAATTGGTTGTGTCATTATGCAGAATGATAGAGTTATTTTCTATGCATTGAGGTAGTTAAAAACTCATGAATAAAACCGTCCAAATCATTATCTTGAGTTAGCAGCTGCAATATTATATATGAATATATAGTGATACTATATTTATGTTGAAATATTTGATATATATACACATAATAAGAGTTTAAAATATATATTCTCATAGAAAGATTTCAACCTGAGGAAAAGGTGATGGATCAAGTTACTCAAGGATTACGTTTATTGTATACAACAACACCTTGGAAAGGAAAATAAGGTAGAAGATGCATTGAGAAGGAATGACCATGGAGTTATAAACAAACAGAGGATTAATAGGGATCCTTTATACATGGGTATAGTAAATATGGATGTGGGAATTATCAAGGAAGGTGAAACATCACTACTTTTTTCAAATGGTTACCAAACCATCTTTATTGGAAAGGATAATTTTTTTTAGTATGATGATGATAATTTTCAAAAGAAAATTAAAGTTGTGAATGATTAGAAATTAGTAGACTTCGTATATGAAAATGGAATTTTAAATTTTGGGAATAGATTTTCTAGTCCCTCTATACTCGAGATAAAAAGGAAATTGTTGGATAATGATCATAGCTGGATTTTCTCAACACACTATGGTAGTACTAATAGGTATAGAGATTTGAAGGAACATTTATGGTGTGGTAATATGAAGTGGAGAATTTCTAATTATGTATCAGGATGTTTAGTTTTTCAATAAGTTAAGGATTAGTGAAAATATCCTGTAGGAGTCAGACAACCTTTACCTATTTCTACATGGAAATTGGATGAAATTACTATTTATTTTGTCACCAGATTACCAAGGACTCCAAAAAAGAGTGGGAAATAAGGTCAATTTTTGATCTAATTACTAAATCTGCACATTTCCTCACTATAATGGGGGAATTTCCACTAGGACACCTTTAATGACTCTATATTAATGATGTTATAAGACTTCATTGTGAACCTCAATCGCTTGTGTCTGATCGATATCCCTATTTCACATAAAATTATGGAAGATCATTTAGAAGTCTCTTGATATTAAGGTTCATTTGGGAACATATTATCACCCTCAAACCACCGACAATCATAAAGGATGATGAAAATTTTATAATACATATTGAGGTCCTTCTCACTTAATTTTCATGGAATGTGGGATCAATATTTACCTTTGGTAGAATATTCCTGTACAAAAAGTTTCCACTCAAATATTCAAATGGAGCTGTATGAAGTGTTATATAGAAAGAGATGTCTTACACCAACTTTTTGGAATGAAGTTGTTGAAAGCAACCTTTTAGGCCTAGAACTTGTATAGGAAAAAATAGTAAAGTTAATGAGTATTCGAACCCATATCAAAGTAACTCAAAGTAGGAAAAAGTGATATGTGGATAACCAGAGGAAATATTTAGAGTTACAAGTGGGAGATCATGTTTTATTGAATTTATCTCCATGGAAGGGTGTTATATGATTTGGAAAGAAAGGGAAATTGAGCCCTAAGAACATTGTAATTTTGTATGTTCTCCAGAGAATTGGCACTATGACTTATCATTTGGAGATTCCACCTTGCATTTCCAAAGATCATGATGCGTTCCACATATCATTGTTAAGTAAGTACATGCTAGACCCAAAACATGTACTCACATGTAAATAAATATATCTAGAATCAGATTTTTCTTTCTACGAAGTGACTATCGAGATTATAAACACTAGAGAACATGTGTTGTTGAATTAGATGAGTTGGTTTGTAAAATTACTTTGGAAAAATCCTAAAATTGAATAGGTGACATGGGAACTAGAGGAAATTATTATTAAGTACTACCCAAATATTTTTATGAGGTGAAATATATGAAATTTTATGGAATAAATTTTTGAAGGAGGAGATAATGTAACAACCCAATATTTTACAGTATGTATCTCTTATATTTAATATCTTCGATAGCTTATGTTTCATGGAACATAGATTTTAAAACCACGATATACTGTTAAATATTAACATCACTATTTGCATAGTAATGTGAGTGTTAGGAATTGTAATCTGGCCATTAGAATAATAAACTCATCTATAAAAGTATAAATAAAATTTAGGCATCTCATAAATGAAAATTTGATTCATTTATATAATGGAATAATTAAATAAAAATCTTTTAAAAATGATAAATTAAGTGTTGGTATTTTTTTAAAACGTAAATGATTATTTAAAATATTATAATTAATATAATGATTTAATGAATTTTTTTTTCATAAAATAGATTCATAAATTAATATTTATTTCCATTATAATTATAATATAATTTTATGATACCACAATTATTTTTATAAATCATTGTAAAAACGATTATAATATTAAAATTAGTATTTTTAAATTAAATGATGATTTTATTTAAAAATTAAATTTCTCATAGTTCAAAAATTATTTTCATAAAATGGATCCAATTTTTGAAATCTATATGTCTAAATAATGTTAGAGTGAATTCTTGGGATTTTTCAAAAATAGTGGAATTTTTGGTGGATAGTGAAATACTGTAATTTGTAGTATCGAGCATTATAAGTAAATAAAGGACTTTTTGAGTTACAGTTGAGTTATTGATGATTTAATTGTCCCTTATCTAAAAACCACACGATATATTTCTTGTACTTATTCACAAGAATCAACAATTTTGATGGTCTTTATCCAAAATAATAAACTAATGAATAAAACAATAAAAAACACCCCTCTTCTCTTACACTTTCTTTAGAAATGAAAACATTGTCTGTGATGTGTCAATTCACTGCCTTCATAGATAACAAGTTTTCATGTTCTATTACCACATTCAAGGATAGTCATAAAACCAATATTATGGTTATATAATAATTTTATATACATACTATAAGTTAAATCAAGTTCTAAAACCAATAAATAAACATAATATTAAATAAAATGACCCAAGTTCGTGATGGTTGTTAAAACCGCCGAAATAAATTAAGTCATTTTCATCAATATTTTATCTAATGAATCATCCTCATAGCATATAACAAAATTATATATGAGATCATAAAAAATTATGTAAGTTCATCAATACTAAATAATTTCACTTCTAGAGAAGTTATTCCCATTTGACAAGAACTCTCATATTTATAGACAAGGGAACCATCCATAAAACCATGAAATGAATGCATTAAGAACAACAAAATTAAACATTATAACTCATATAAATGGATAAAAATGAACATAATAAAATTATAATAAATAAAATATATGTTTAATATGTTTTTAAATAATTAATTAATGAAACTAATTTTATTATTCTGGACATTAAGTACAAGTTAATAACGCTGTCAGACACAAGGTAAGGGTTTTTTAATCTCGATTTTATTTCTATGAGATATGAATTTTTCACCACTAATTACTTATTTGTGGTGTATTTATAATTCAATTTGATATTCAATATCATGAATTTATTCATCTTCTTGTTATTAAATATTTCACTTGACAATTATTAATTTTAAGGGGAATACAGTCTCACTGATTACAAAGTGTAAGGGATTTCTTTACCCAATTTTCATTCTTCGGGTAAAAATTCTACTCCAATGATTATTTCATGCTACGATTATGTGTGAAGTGAAATTTTAATATCTTATGTTGTATTTAAACCTTTTTATATGAACTAATATCTGATAAACATAATTTATTCATTTGTTTAATGCTCAAACTTTATATAAAAAATACTCTTTATAAATGTTTCTCTTTTTCAAAGTTCAAAAAAATGTTCTTTTTAAAATTATATTTCATGATATGATTTTCAATATTTCATGAAGAATTAATTTGTTTAGAAATCATTTACATGTTTAAAATTTAATTTTCAAATAAAATGTTTTCATTTATAATTTCATGTATTTTTAAATAACTGATTTCAAAGTAAAAGTGGCATTTTTATTAGGAAATTTTCAATGACTTTATTAGTGTATTTTTTTCTATTTCAACACAATTTGTTGGATATTTTTCTTCAGTAGGGTTGAACTATTATGATACCATATAACACATTTTATTTAATTGTTTATGATTGGTTTGACTTTGGATGCACTATTTTGATACCATTCATCATATTATATTGGATGGTTTATTATTGTGTTTATTATTTATGAAAAGTTTCTAACAGTGCAAATTATAGTTTAAATATGAATTTATATGTTGATTATGTTTCACCTGTTTCATATGAGGAATTAATTATAATTAGTAAGAGTTGGATGAGGCTGACTATATCCCCTTGATGCATCAGTAGGTCTCATGAGACAAACTATATTGAGTTTTTTTCTAACACATTACCCATTTATGTATACCTCTTGACTAAGGCCTTTTTGGTATGTTTATTATGTATTGAATTATACATTCCCAAATTATGAGATTAGTTTTGGATAATCCATGTGATTATTCAACTAGTGGAATATCCATGGTTATGTTTCATTATCATGTGTTTATTATATGGAATTATTTGATCAGATTTTATTCCTGCCATATTATTCTAAAGATTATGTAAAAATGGCATGAATTTTTAGTTATTCACTTCCCTTTATTTTTTATGTTTATCTATGATATCTTCTACAACATTCTTACCCATACTAATAATCTGAGATCACCTCTTTATTATGCTTTATTTTCCCCCAAGATGACAATTTGTAGGTTATGATAGACATGAAGGGATTATATATGAGAATAGGGATGTTTAAAATGGAGTTTATGTGTTTTGTTCCATTTCAATGTGTAATTTAAAACTTATGTTTGTATCTAGTTTTCAAAATCTAAGAAACTATTCAGTAATTTGGGATACTAGACTTGTATTTAGTGAAAATTTAATAAAATAATGCACTATATTTGAGTGACTGGGGTTGGGATATTTACAAAAATAAATGGTTGAAATTGTTCTTATAAATTAGAAACATATCAAGTAAGAATATTTCCTTATATTTCTAGATAGTAAAAGAATTACTCAACATTGGAAAAATGATCTTGAATATAAAATGTTTTCCTATTGCCTCTATAACCAAGGAATAATATAGTATTTTAGATAATACCATTTTCATGGATTTTAAGAAATTAACCTTCAATTGACTATTCACTTAATTTTGATAAATTATATCAATAACTCTATAATTTTTTATTCTTTTCTTCTATGTCTATGTTTTCATTTCCCACCTACGTTCTTCTATTTGGAAACCAAGTTCTGTGCTATTTCATATGAATTTCATGATTCTTTTTCTATGTTATGAAGAGGATGTTTTATTAAACCTTTTTTGATTTGGGTTCTAAACAAATTAATTTTCAAATATAAAACCTTGGATTACCTTGATCAAGTTTAAGTTTTGAGGATGCAATTTACATATGGCAGGGAGATTGTAACCCCCCAAATTATAAAAGAATAACATTTCATTCAATAGAATCTGTGACATGAAACACCTATATTAGGAGAAAATATAACACCATAAGAATTTATTATATATTTATTTTAGAATAAATTTAATTTCTTCAATAACTTATGATAAACACAATTAGGAGTTTCTTCAATATATAGCGTTACACACAAAATATTGTTTTACCAATTACAAATATAATCATAATATTATTATTTAATACGATAATTATCACATAGCCATTGGAATGGAAGGTATTAATAGTATAAAAATATTATGAAAATGTATAGTTTACACTTTTTTAAGAATTATCTATTGATTATAAATAAAAAAATCATTTAAGAGAAAAATAAACATTTTCCATTTTTTTAAAACTTCTTTCTCATTTAAATATCTTATATGGTTAAATTATTTGTTTAATTGGGTTTAAAATTAAATTAGTTAAATTTTATATGAAGTAATATAATTTAGGTTATCTTAATCATTTTGATTATGAATTTTGATATAAAAACTTGGTAATTTTTTTAATTTTCCCTTTAAAAACCTTCTTTCTCACCGCGTATTTGGTATTAAATTTAAAATACAAATATGCCACTTATATGAATTAAAAAAATAGATTATATATTTTGAATAATAATTTATAATTTCTAATAAGTTGCACTTAATTTTCTTGAAAAGTAAAATGTGAATGATTTAAAAATTATTTACTGCGGTTGAGGTTAAAATTAATTTACAGGGGGGTTAAACTAAGAGGATAAGGGAAATAAATGGTCTACCAAATTTTAGAAAACCCATTATATGGAACTTTTCATACTTTATATCTTATAGTTTTGAGAATGGATTTTTTTTGAAGCTTTTTTCATGATAAAAACGTGGGTATTATTGAATCTTTTCAAAAAATTACAATTGTCCCACTCACCTCACTTAAATAGGGCCACCCACCCTCCTTTACGCTTAACACCTTCAAACAAATTTGGATATGAAAATACATACCCAAATAAATCAAAAATTCCATACTCTTATCCTAGAGGCCTTATTTTGGGTATAAATTCAACCTAGGAATGCTAAAGTGCAAACCTAAGGTGGATACTTGAAGAAGAGGCAACCTTCTTCAATGACCGTCTTTATATTACTTCATTCTCCACCACCATAAATTTTTTAAACCATTATGATATAATAAAATAATTATATTAAATATAATGTAATTTTTTTATTATTTAATGACATATAAATATCTACAATTCCATTATATAGGTTTGAAAATCGTCGTTCTTGTGTACAATAGACTACCGCCTTGTGAATTGATATAATTTGTTTTTCCATTTACATCCAGCAAGGTTGGGTATGATGATAGATATCAAGTATATATAATATATCTATAAAATATTTTTTTACATATATAGTTACTCTATAATATATATATATATATTTACCTTCCATTTCTTAGGTGATACGATAACGTCACTCGTGTGTACGACAAACTATTTCCTTGCTAAGCGATGCGATTCTTCTTTCACTAATGCTTCACATGGAAGGTGACAAGGATAATGTTAACGATAATATGTGATATAAATGAAATAATTAATATATTAATAAAATATTTATCATTTTTTAAAGTCAATATGTATCATTTTCTTTCTTACCTTATCACTCACTTAAAGATGATAACATCATTTGTTTTCGCGTGGACAACCACCTTCACAAAGCGATGCAACTCTATTTTCATTACCATACCACATGGATGATATATATATGTATATAATATGGTATATATGATATTATTATAATTAGATGAATAATATATATTGCTTTCCTTCTTTCCATAGTGATCATTGAAAAATGGAAGCGTTACTCATGCATACGCATGACCTACCGTCTCCATGATCGTAACATAATTGATTTTTCATCACCATATTTATTGATTCCTTTAACATTCATAATTGATATAAAAATATGATAAATATGTAATGACTATTTTTTTATATTATAGAACTATATAACATGCCCAAGAACCAGATCTTTGATGTCAAAACATGAATGAGAAAACTAGGAAATTAAAACCCAAAAAATGAAAATAATGAATGATTATCAAAGAATGGGTAATAAGATGATATATAAGGATAATATATGATATTATAAATATTAATATGGTTATTAAATAAGTTAATAACATTTTTAAAACAACTATACAGGAGGTTAAAGAATTTTCAACAAAAAATGAGTGTAAGGTAATGGATTTCGTCTCAATTTCATTTCAACAAGTCATATTATAATGTCATGCACCTAATTTCTTTTTTATAGTGCATATAATTATACTTTGAAATGTAATATCATGGAAAATTAATTATTTAAGGTATTTTAATTTCTAATTTGAATTATTTCACCTAAGGGGACTTGAATTAAATGTCACAAAGTGGTTAAGAATTTCATAACTCAATTTATTTTAATTAAGTTATATTACGTCTTCATTGTCATTGATATTATAAGATTATGTGTATAATGACATTTGATTATATTATTATATATTTAAAATTATTTTATGTTTATTTATATTTGATAGACAGAATCAATTAATTGGTTGATTATTACTTCAATTTTATGATATTTTTAAGGGTTTACTTTAGAATATAATTTTAATTGAGATTGTTTATTATTGAATTTAAATTAAAGGAAATTATTGGATCATTTTATAATAAAACATTTAATATTATTATTATATACTTATTAATGATATTTTCATATAATAGTACTATTTCCCACTTTTTTTACTGAAAATAATTGTTAAAATATTTTAATGAAACTCAACTTCATTTCTCTCTTCAGTCGGAAATCATTTTTCTTCCAAATCCATGTTTTATAAAAATGTTTTAAAATTTGTTTTTAAAAATTTAAAATTGATCTGTTAAAGTATTTTTACACTTTTTTATGGTTTAAAAAAGTTATCAATGGAATGTTAAGTCATTTTCAAAACAATATCTTTTTGGATTTTACCGAAAATGTGAAATGAATCTGCTTATGGTTTTTTGATACAGAACTTTAATAATCTATTTTACTTTTACAAAGGAACGACCTTTTTAAAATTTATTACATGTATATAATTACCTTCTATCATGACTGTAATTTCTTTTTAGGTTCCTTGGAAATATTATGAGAATATTTTTAATTTTTTTTAAAAGTGATTTACAGAGAAAAGGATTTCAAAATGTTTTTCCAAATGAAAAGGATATTTTCCTCAAAAATGTTTCTAAAGATATTTTTATAGTATTTTGATTCTTAAATGAAAAAAATAATTTTTTATTACTCTGATGGGTATATGTTAATACCATCCCAATTTTTCCTCTAGATGATTTATGATTATTTTGGCCAATGATAGTATTGACATTCACTTCCATGTTTCTTTTTGTAGGATTAACTTCCCCTTGACATATTTACATTCCTATAATCATTAGACATTATATTTACCCTAAATATCCATACTATTTATCATGGATATTGTTATTTCTTAAATTGTATACCACATTCACATATAGGGTTTTCATTGAAAGTTATTTGTTCATCAAAGGAAATATTGATAAATCAATATTCTTTACTCAATGTAGATATTTAATAATAAGGAATGTTTATCATGAATTAGATAGATTATTTGATATAAAAGTAATTTTTTAAACATTCATGACATGGGGTGGGGACCATTTATTTAAATCCCCTCAATGATTTGGTAGTCTCAATGAACAAATCAGTTGGCTAGCCTTAGTTTAGTGGATTTTCAACTAGTATGTTATAAAACATCTTGTGAAATGAATTGATAGTAAATGTATCATGTTATTGGAAAACATGACGTATGATATTTAAGAACTTCTTTCATTTTTTTTCAGTTGATTTTATCTATGATATTTTCATAATGATATTATCTCTAGATGCAATTCAATCTCAGTTATTGATTAAGGGATTTTTCTTATAGTTATTTACCTTTCCATATTTGTTATGACTTATCTAGTTATGTTGGTTAGTTTATTGATTAAATGACATGTGTTTTAATTTATTTAACTTACCATTGATTATTCTAGTCAATTATTTAAGTGCCTTGTATGTTTAGACATTTACCATTATATACTATTCATTACTTATTAATAATGCTTCATTTATTCTTGATTGATTCTACTGTAGTTAACCCCTAATAAGTATTTTAACTCACACTTAATTTTTTTTCATTCCCTAGGATTCCATAAAGAGTACTATGTTTGATATTCAAGTATATTCTATAGGGAATAATGTTATTCTAAAAAAATTATGTTGTAATTTGTGTATTGAATTATAATTTAAAAATGAAGTACGTATCTAGTTTACCAAGACTACTATAATATTTGGTCCATTGGGATGTGATTACTTGTATCTTATATCAATATAATAAATTATACACCGTCTCTTGGCTATTGGGGTTGGGGTTTCTATAGGGATGCAGTCAACCCACAGGGAATCTTTCTAGTTTTCTTGGTTTCTATACTTAGTGACTATCCCCACCAAAACATGCATCAGTTAAGCCTCCTTATACATTTATGAAACTCATTTTATTACATTTAATCAACAATTAGGGACTCTCCCCTCCACAACCTCTATGATTACCACCACATATCACCTAACCAAAACATTTAGTCTCATAATCCACACCACCACCACCACCACCACCACCACCACTGCTATCATTATCATTATTCTATAATTTTAATAGATTCGGGTCCACTTATATATTTTTATATCATTTGTAGGACAGTAAACATTTGAATGTTCAAAGGAATATAATCACATCTCATAGATATACCTTACTCTAAACAAGGTTGACATAAACTCAAATCACACAGAGTAACAAATCATATCTCACATTCATTCCACACTCACACAAAGTTCCCCCATAGCTAGATCACAAGGAATAATTAACCATATAAATAACATTATTAATATCCTTTTCACAACAAGTTAAACTATCTCATCACTATATAACTAATTTTCTAAAACCCATTTACCCCAAGCCCAAATGTTCACTGTTTCAATATATATTTATAATTACATCTATACACCCCATAGAGGTTTATCTTGGGGTTCATATGTGATTTGGATATCAACATTACAATAAACTCTTCCCAAAATCTCCACCAAAAACCTCAAGAAAGGAATGAAATATGTTGTAATAATCATGTTTAAAATGGAATTGTTTCATGAAAATGCTGCATGACCTATGTAGATTTCACACCATACCTATTTTAATTACTTCCAAAAATTAACTATTCTCTAGAATGTGGTTTAATTCCAAGCATGTGTGGAATTAACCTTATGTAACTCACTATGTATTCAATCCAAGCTATCACCGATACTTTATTAATTTGTTTTAGAGAATTTCATTTCATCCATGGCTATTTGGTAAGTACTTCACCAAAAAATATAAATTCCTATTCACTCCTGTAAGGGTATTTTATACAATACTATATATATATATATATTTAAATTTCAGTATATGGACATATTAAATAATTCTAAATTATTCATAAATAAATATGAATTATAATTCCATCAGAAAAAATTACCACATTATTTTTAAAATAATCATTAGAGAAAATTCACATGAAATTCATCATAATCACATATAAAAATAAATTTTATCTTTAAAAATATTTCCAAATATATATATCATAATATTAATTCCACAGATTATTCAAAGTACATATTTTTAAACTAAAATTATATTATCATATAATTTTAATTCACATCCATTTCCATAATTCATTTCTACTATTTATTAGTTACCACCGATAATACATCATAATAAAATTTATATTCACAAAAAATATCCATATTGAATATTTATTAATCCGATTTCATATTCATATATAATTTTAATTTTTAATGTTTAGATCATTTTAATTTGATCAAAACCATATTCCAATTCATTACATAATCATCATCTTGAATTATCATGAATCATAAACCCATCATAAAAAATAAAATCAAGGAATATTCACCTTGATAAATGAATAGGGTATAATATCAAGTCACTTGCCCTGATTCCGCAGTGAACAAAAATATATAATACTTTAATAATAAAAACAAATAATTTATCCATAATTTATTCTTAATTATCCTTTCCCCAATTCTCCCAGACACACCAATTATAAATCATCATTTCTAATTTTTTTTAGAATGATAAAATTTTTCTTAGTGGAAAGAGAGAAAAAAGGATTGAAAACTATAATATCTCCCATAAAATTCAAGTCATTACTTCCTATAATTACCCAATTGATTTTCCTACATATTTCCATTCAAATAACCTGTTAGAAATAACAAATTAAATATATTTAATAGACATGACACAACTTATCAAAACATCTGGCCTTATTCCTTTAAAATTCCACTACATCTGTCCCAAATATACCCTATTCAATTTATAAAAATAATTTATTAAAAATAAAATACATGAATAAGTAAATAAATAATTTTATTCTAAAGTTACCCAACATTGATAAAAAATTAAAAACTTCTTATAATATTATAAAAATACCACACGATAATATAAATTATTTCCCAAATCCATTAATGCACTCTAAATTTTATTTAGAGAATGAAAAATTAAAATTTTACCCTTCATAGGAAGAAATATCAAAATTTCAAAAGGTCCCAAGTATCATATTTTTGGGTTTTTACCTTAAATAATGATTTTAATAATATTTACTATAAATAATATTCAACTATAATCATAAAATGCATGAAAATGACATAAAAAATTTCATTGGTATAAATAATTTCCCATTAATACTAATAAGAACAACTAAAAAAATTGGGAAATTCACACACATATTTGATTCCCTCTACCAATTTCTCCACACATACAAAGAACTCAGAGTTTCATATATACTCATCCATATATAAATTTATATCCGCAATCCTAAATTTCCACTCAAAACTCAAAATGGTTATATCCTATTCAATATCAATATAATTCAATTGAATTACATGAAAAGGATCAAGATATTACTTTTAATTTTTGGATATATTATACATATAATGAATCTTTTTATACTATGAATATAGTGAAAAATGATAATCTACCTCTCATACTCACTAAAAAATTTCAAAATTTCTAATAAATCTTGGAAAAAAATTTCCCCTTAACAAATATTTTCTATTCACACCGATGAGAAGCTCATAAAAATACACAATCTCTAATGAGAAACTTTAATAGTATATTCTTATAATAAACAAAGGATTTATACCTACTTTGATCAGTATATATACAATATAAATTAACTTGGACACTCTCTATTATATCCCATACTATCATCGAACCAACAATAATGGCCTCACCCAACTAAACCTAATTTAGTTATAAACGAAACAATCGACTATACAAATCCTTATATGGTAACATAATAATGACGAAATGATATTTTTTATTGTTTGAAAATTAAACCTATGATAGATGATCCATCAATGATCCCCAAAATCATTTATACGTGCCATATACAAATCTTCATGTATTTGGACCATTCACTCACTTTGGCCATTAGTCTATAGGTGAAATGTGGTACTAAGGTAAAAATATATACCAAAGTAATGATTGAATCCAATATAATTCCATGATGTTAACTAATAATCACAATTAGATACTATATTCATAATAATATTAAGCTTCATCATATCCATCCCACAAAGATCCTATATGCTATCCATTTAGCACAATTCCCTAATAAATGAGAAATGATTTTAATTTTTTTATGAATCTTCATTAACCAGAAAAGTATTATATCACATGATTACATTAGTTAGTCCTATAAAAAAATACATAAAAATATCTTAGCACTTCAACTATGTTATCTCAAATAGATGAAAAAACCCACCATAATTTTATTTCAATATTTCAGCTAATGTAACTAAATTTATCATGAAAGAAAATTAGTCATCACTTTATTCACCCTGAGCCACTAAAATTTCCACTTCAATGTGTGAAACATATTTTTAATAGTAAAATACACTACCAAAGATATATTATTGAACTTGAAAAAAAATTAAATTTTTATATTTTATATAGAATAAAAAACTTCCTATAAAATAAATCCAAATTTTATTAATCCTTATTCCAGCCAACAATAGAATCACTATTCACAATATGATCCCTCAAAAATTATACCTTAGGGTATCCATTCTGAAAATATTCATCCCCATATAAAAATAAATATTTCATTTTATCTTATAAATACTTTATCTCTCATCACTCACCTTATATGAAGGATGTAAAGATAAAAACCTCACAAATTTCCATTTCCCACTCACCCACTATGAAATATAATCATAAGGCTCTCGAATCAAAGTTTTAACCACCATGTTATCCCTTATATGGATATATGAGATCAAAAATTTATAATATTAGAGAAATTCCCCCAATATTATTTTATAAATTCTTAAATACCTTTTCGTGAGGATATATCTCAGGATTTAATGATTTTTATAAACTATAAAGTACTAACTTATAAAATCTTACCTCTATAGGTTATGCTCGAATTCAAGAGATACAAGATGAATCCAAGTAAAGATAATTATGAAAATCCTATAATATCCAACTAATACTAAGAAAATACTGACTTTAAAAATATTCTCCAGTTCAATCCATCCAATAACTTCCTCAATATTCATTCAGTCTATGATTATAATATAGAAAAAATTATAGATTATTTTTTTCATTTTTATTCCAAGCTAATTTTTTCCCCAATTTTTTATAAAATAATTTTAATTTTATTGTTTTTTGAATTTGGTGAAATATCAAATCAAATGAAATATTTGAGTAAATATAATTTATAAAAATAGAAATTTTTTTAATTTTAATGTTTTAACTAGAAATATATATTAATGCATTTAGGGAGTTATGTATGCTAGTTTTATATAACAATTAATATATAATTATTGTGTTATGAAAGAAAACACACCAAAAGACAAATAATTATTGATTAATACTAGATCATTAGTTAAATCCCAATAAAGATTCATATATTTTTTCACAAGAACCATCTCCAACTACACCCAGTCTATTATTCACTAATTCCTCTATTGAATCTTTCAAGTAGACCGTAGTAAAACCAGTGAAACTATAGATTCTATAATTAACTCTAATTCAGATATAGTCTAATACTAGTATATAAAACACAACTATCATATAAAAACTTATCCCCAAAAGTAAGGGGATATAATTAACCCAATCCATAGTCATTTACCAAGGTACTCTGTATTGATGTACAAGATCCCGAATAAATCCCAACCTCTAATCAAAAGTTTAAAACCAATTGTTTAAAGCTCAATTTCTATTGCACTAGGAGCTTTATAACAACCATGATCTGAATTAGCTGAATAGTACATGGATCATACAAACACATAACTTCAGATTCATTTTCTAACTACAATAGTGTGGTGATAAGCACCAGGTATCTTAGAAAACATTGGGGGAAGGTTTTTCCCCCATGGATATGTATAACTAAAAGAAAATATGACATATAATAATGAAATGAAATTAATTTCACATGATAGATACTAAATAACACCCTAATAAATAGAAATGAAACAAAAGAATGTATTTGATACCCTTGAATAAGTGTCAATAATCTCTCCAACCTCCAACTCTAACACCAATTTGATATTGGATTCTACCAATCATGATTATGTATTAAAGTAACACAGGCATTAAAACTTATACCAATACCTATTATTACCTACAAAATAGAAAATGAAGTTGCATGTCCATATAAGTGCACATGAAGGGTGTTATAATTACATACTCAGTTGGAAACCATCAATATTATAACATATATATAAGAAACTTAGGAGTCTGGTTAAGATAAAAATACTCATTTACATAAATATACATGAGGGAAGATTTGTAACTAGTCATTAATAAATGAATAGAACTAATATATAACAATATATTCAAAAGTTTAAGATTTAATTTGAATGAAAACACCATATACCTGGAGTATCCACACATATTATACAAGATTTGAGCATCATATCAGTACTTGAGCCAAGTTAAACTAGTTAATATTGTATCTATTGCAACTAAATAATCGTAAAGTAGTCTATGTGTAATATTTTTTCCATAGGGTATAGGGGATATTTTATACTCATGTTAGAGTGATCTTGTAACCATTAAATTTAAAAATATGTGAGTGGGTATAAAAGTGTCAGGGAAATATTGTAGTGCATCCTATATATTTGACCGACATTTAATCAAGTGGGTATATGCCTACTATTCATACAACAATAGTTCCAACACAAGGTGTACCTGGGAACTATTCTATACTAACACATATTATACCCCTTACATTATGTCACAATGACAATCTTGGCACACATTTAGAGTGATGTGTAAATTTTTGTGTTGAATTTTTCCTTCTTCCCATTGGTTCCTATTATTTTCTTAGAAATAAAAACTGAAATTTTTTATATTCAAGAAACATATGGTATTAAAACATAGAAATTAAATACAGTGAGATATAATTTTACTAAATTCACTACAAAGAGTTAGTCTAAGGAAAATAAATTAATGGTGTGTTGATGTACCTAGGGTTAACCTTGTGCACTGTTTGTGTTAAAATAGATTAGGAAAGATACAATTTAAATCCTAGGGGCACTCCCTCATCTTGTATCTTGTATATTTTATCAAATATTTGATAAAAGGAATATAAAATAGGTTATACAATGATAAATTACAATATTTCTATACAAAAACAAAACACTAGTCTAGTGAGGGTATTTTCATTATGCATTAGCTCTTCCTTCAATTCCATATTGTCAATGAAATTTCATTAGATGTATTACCTTTATCTTTTATTCATATTTATCAATGTTCTAAAATATTATTTTATTCCTTCAAAATTAATTTAAATCAAGGTTAAATTTCCTCAAAACATTCTATATAATTTTCCACTTTTCATTTTTGATTATATCTTTAAACCACCTATTAACTACCCATACGGTCGACCTAGTCGACATAGTTTCCATAAAATATAAAATGGACTCAAACTCATGGAATTTTATGGATTTTATTAGTTCATGGTATGACCTCCTCTATTATAGAGAGAAAATTATTAAATAAATCCTTGACTATGGTGTTATAAACTACACCATGATATTATTTCATTCAATCCACTAGATATATAATTCTTATCCAAAACCCATATTTATACCCAAGTAATTCCACATTACGATCTCTATAACCTTTTTGATTTATAAAACTATCACATTTTGACACTATTATTCATAGTACATGAACCTAATTCAATTCTAATAAACCCTTAGCTAAACAATAACATATGTTTTTGTTTTTTCATAGATATAAGATTTGATACATTGACTCAAGTTCCACTCAAAGGTTCCCTAAGCTCGGTTGGAAACATGGCCTCAAGAATGAATCCTCATATTCTAGAGGCTATCGACTACCAGTGAGTTCCTAGGGTGTGTCCATGTAGAGACTATGCCCTCATGTTAGAGGGAATCATATCATATATTCTAATATGGTAAATAACAATATCATAATAATGAATAAAAAATTGGAAGCATATAATATGGATAAACACACAAGAACATATAAGAATCAAAAGATAGAAACCAAATATTATAAAAAAAGATAATGATACATGTCATTTATCTAAAAACTGGATAATATATATACATTAAATTACTAAAGACATGCTATAAAAATGAAGAAAAAAGAATCCAAAAACTATCAAGGAATCCCTAGAACTAGCTCTATCATATACTACTAAGATCCACCCTAATAAAACAAATCAATATTAGATCTCTAATGTGGGATGATTCAGCTTATCAACACTTGCATACATATAATCCTCCTAGGTTTCAATGGAGGCCCGGATAGTGTGTGAGATAAATCTTAGTAGGCTACCACCAATGATGTCTATACAAATCCAGTCTATGACATGTAAACTGAATAGTGTGCATTTATATATGAATGTAAACACAATAAAGTAATTTAAACACCCCTTTACTACTTCTTCCCTAGTTCGTGTCTGAGAATTTATCATTTAATTAATTTAGTTAAGTTTAATTTGTATAGATAATTCATGTGAGGTGTAATAACACTAACAATATATCAAAAAAATAATTAAAGAGGATCCAATGTATAACTAAGTCATGATTGACCATAGGGGTTGACCAACTCATAGTAATTACTCATCCAATATGGTAGTAAAAAGTGGTCTGAGTGTAATCCAAAGGGTATCACCCAAGTAATTCCATATTAAATAATTCTAACCGAGTCCAAGGATCTCATATAAGGTTAAACGGGCTAAGCATGACTAGGCCCAATGGGGGTGAATCCATGGCGCTGCGTGTTTGATATCAAGTTGGATCTAAGGAGTGTATATAAGGAACCCTAATATACATAATATAGAAAGAGGATCCTTTGAAAAAATTCTACATATAAACTAGAAGAAAATTACCATGTTCCAAGGTGGGTATCTCCCTTGGAAACTGACTCCCTGAATCGGAATGGAATCCTTTGAGTGCTCAAAGTATTTTTTCAAGAATCCAAGGCCAGATCAAGTATGAAAAATCCTAAAAAGATTAAAAGGTATATATTCAATAGTCACTTTATGTATAATTAATTATTTTATTTAGGATATGTAGTACTCATGCCTTCTAATAATTCAAAAGGTTCATTCCATTACCTTACATACTAGCTGACATGACTAATTAGGGCATGCAATCAATTACCAATTATATTTATAAAAATTTAATGGGTTCATTCCATATAAGACATGAAACTAATTATTACTTTAATTCCATATTGAATTATTAAGTTTCTTCCGTTACCTTTTATTAAAAATAAAATTTTTGAAAAGGACATACAACCATATTGAATTAAATTGTAAATAAATATTCTTAGTTATATATATAAATATTTTTTATATTTTTCATCTTAAAGGTCCATTAGTTAATTGGAACACTTTCCTTAAAAGGGCTAAGTGATAACTATACATGTTATATCCATTAGAAAATTACAATTCATTTAATTTAAGAGGTATTACTATTAGTTGGGTAAATCCACACACCCGAATAGTGTCATAGATAAACCTCCATGGGTTTCCAAGGCATATTTAAGGAAGCACCCTACTTGGGGTGGAAGGAATTGAGGTCATATCCTACAATGTCATGAATAATATGTATGAAAAGTTCTCTAGAATATGAGCATAGTGATTATAAGAATGAAATATGGAATTGATAAGCAACACCCAATGAAATTGGCATGAACACAATGATAGAAATTTATTAAATAATGATACTTGAGGGATGATTCATAGATAACATACCTTAAGACCGTAACACTCTCCTCATCCATTATTGACCCTTAGTTTTCTTGGATCAGAAGAAAATGGAGGGACAGATTAGCTATCTAAAAATAGGGCAGTTGAGCCTATACCAAGAGGGGAGTTTGAGAGATCCAATATTAGAAAATAAGGCCTCCTATCTACTAGAGGAGTAAAATAGAAATATGTATAGGGTTATTAAATTTTAACGGTGAATATTATTTTTTCAAAAAAATCTTGGGTCACATCGTTTGGCTGAATAGTTGGTGAAACCCTGCACTATCTGTGTGCCTCCCACTGCTTAAGGAGGGACCCCTCATAGTTTCATGGACTTGTTTTGAATAACCCTATTGAAACTATGAAAACCCATCTACTAAGAATTTTGGATCTACCCACAGGGGTGTGTGGACCTGGGAGCATGGTTAGGGAAAGAAATGTGCCCCTTATTTCACCTATGAATCTGCCCACATGGTTGGGGGAAACCATGATGACTGGATCACATAGCTTCCAATAACTTTGTGACCAAGTTCTCTTCTCAACTGGTAGGAGTTATGAGATCTTAATGAGACTTACACACCCCAAAAAATATTTTAACTCATTAGGCATTCATATTAGGTCCAAAACAAATAATTAGATTTAAATTTAAAGGATCCATACTTGATAGAAAAATGGGGTCATTACAATCTTCCCCTATAAAGGAACTGATACTCTAGAAAATTATGCTTATAAGATAATCCTCAAAAGAATAATTAACATCTTACTCAACATCACCAGAATGAACAGTTTTAGATGGGTTAGCATGATGATGGAGAAGCTATAAAATGTGGAATACATCGTGCATTGAACAATACCTGTGAGTTATTAACAAATGATAGGCATTTGACCTGACTCTCTAAAGTATCTTAAAAGACCCCACATAATTAGGAGACAACCAACCTTACCTCTATATCCATCTATGACCAAGTTTGGGTGATACCCATAGGAATATGAAACCCCTGGCTTCGAAGTCTAGAGGTCATTAGTGGTTATCAACATATGATTTATGTCTAGATAGAGTACTAGAAAAATGATTTCGGATCAATTGAACCTACTATGAAGTATTCAAAATGCAATGAGGACCTAGTATCACTACCTCTCATATATCTAACCATCATAGGGGTGAACAAAAATGACTACCATAAAAGGCCTCATAGGAAGCCATTTAAATCATTTCCTAGAAGCTGTTATTATAAGTGAACTTGATGAGAGTGATATTAATCTCCCAAGAACTACCAAAATCAAGGATTCATTCTTATAACATGTCCTATAACACCTATATCCTCCGTTCTGATTTGACATAAATTAGAGGGTGAAAAGCTGTGCTAAGAAGAACCTGTGTACCCATATCTCTCTATAATCCCTGCCATAACCTCAATGGGAAACAAGAATCCCTATCTAAAACTAAAGCACAAGTAACCCTATGTAACAATATGATCTCACATACATAGAGACTTCCCAAACCATTAACTAGTAAATTCAATCGGATAAAAGGAAGTGGCCTTATTTCACTAGTCATTCCAAGACTATCCAAACTACATTGCTACCATGAGGAAAACTCAGTATGATAATGAAAAAATCTATAGAGACATCTTTCCATTTATATTATGATATTTAAAATTGATTTAATAAGATATAAAGTCACTAGTTCTCTACCTTTATCTTATAACAGGTGGATCACCTAGTGATAAAGCATACTATCTGACGTTTCATCCTATTCCACTAATACTAGCATTGCATATCTAATTATATCTTGGAGAAGAAAAGATAAACTGTGCACTAAGAAGAGTGGGACTCTCTAATTATTTCCTATCTAATATCTATAGGAACATAGATGTTCCTCTGAATACGTAGGTTGGTGTCTCCATCTATAGAGTAATCCAGAGAAAGGTCCTCACTAGCAATGCTCTATTGGAGAACCAATACTCCAGGATACGAAAACTATATTTTCTTAACCCTGTCAAGGAGTGAAGAGGAAACTGTAAAGTCTATAAGAAAACAACAATCATGACTCTCTTGATGCTCTATATGTATATAAGAAAATATTTCCGTTAATTTCTATTCATCACTAGCTTCCAGTAAGGTCTATACCCTAGTTTTGTGACTCAACACATCGACCAACACATTTTCCTTTCGAGGTATATACGAAACCTCAAAGTCAAAGGAATGAATATATTTAACCCATAATTGTTATTTGAGTTTCAAGTCACACTACGTAAAGGTATATTTGAGGATATTGTGGTTTGTGTACACCAAAAAGTGTTCACCCATCAAATAGTATCTACAGTAGTTTATGGAATGGAAAATTGCTTCTAGATCAAGATTATGAATCAAATAATTTCTCTCATGAGGCCTTAACTTCCAAGACCCATGTGTAATGTATCTACCCTCCTAAATCAATACTGTATCCAAGATGATGCCTGATGCAACACAGAAAATGGTATATCCTCTTCCAAGCTCAGGTAGAATCAAATTCGGTTCCAAAACAATACTTCCATTCATCTCATGAAAGGTTTTATTGAATTCTTATGACCAAAGAAACATAAAACCCATATTTTTAAGACCATTAAGAGTTGAAACAAAGTGTGATAAGTCCTGTATGAAATTATTTTAATATCCATCTCGATTCAATAAATTCGGAATACTAAACACATTCTTGGGCTGCTCCAAAGATATAATATTACTCACCTTCCATGGGTCAACTGATACTCCCGATTCCAAGATAATATTACCCAATAAGTGAAATTTTTCTATTTATAAGGGTCACTTAGAAATATTAACATATAGACGATGCTCCCGTAGTTTATTCAAAAAAATCTCAAGATTTTTATCATTTTCACTATGAGTATGATAATACACCAATATGCCATCCACAAAGATAAAAAATAAATAATCTAGATTGGAGTGGAAAAATGTATTCATCAGATCCAGGAAAATGGAGGGTTCATTCGTGAGATTGAATGACATAACAAGATAATAATATAAAATATACCGACCAAATATTGTCATAAGTGGTATATATTAAGGACTAACTCAAACTTCATGATTTCTAGATCTCAGTATGATCTTTGAGAACACCCGAGCTCCTCAGATCTTGTGAAAGAGATCATCTATTTGAGGTAGTGGATACTAGTTCTTTACCATAATCTAATTCAACCATAAGTAATCCACACATAGCCTAAGGGTCTCATTCACTTTTTTGGAACAAAGAATAGGTGGACCCCAAGATGAATTCCGGGGTATGATAAAGCTTTAAACTTTAGATATTCCAATTTTCTATTGACATTAGGGATCTTAGTAGGTGCCATCCTATACGGAGGAATGGACACCAGTAATGCTCCTGGAATAAGATCAATCATGAACTCTACCTCTATCTCAAGATATAAGCATGAAAAATGATCCGAAAATACATCCCTAAAACTATCTATCATAAGAGGATAGATTTTCATATGTATACCCTGATACCCTATGTAAATACTAGAAATATAGGATTTTAATCCACCTATCCCATGATACACTGGTCTAGATCTTCTATCCTAGACCTTAAAATTACCATTATGGAGACAAATACTAACTTCTGGTGATGAAAAAAACACCCTTAAATAATATAAGTCCACATATGCATGATATGTAACCAACCAATACATTCCGAGAATGATATCAAAGCCTATCATATCAAGTATGAAGAGGTCCCACAAGAAGGGATAAATGCCTACCTTTAGTGGAAGTCCCTGTATTGGTGTATTCCCTCGGACCGAACTCCTAATAGTGTGTCTAGGTTTATCACACCATATAAGTACTAAATTAATATCTTAATACTTTCCATGGTAGATAAAAAGGTAAAGGAATGTGAGTCTATTATATCGAACAAAGAACATACAATAGTAGAGGCTATTAGAATAGTACATCATATTATAGGCGGTCCTACACTCTAATCCTTAGGTATCATATGTAAGGAACGAAACTAACCTGATCCTCAGACCTATGCTATAGTTGGAATACCATGATCAGGTTTTCTCTATTAGTATTGATAATCGACGTCTGGATACCACTACCAAGACCTCCTCCTCAGCCAATCCTATTAGTGGCACTCCAACAGCCTACCTCACATGGCATAACTGATCCTTCTCCTGAAGGTAGATATAGTGGATATCCTCTTACACTAGAAGTAGGTGGAATGGTATGAAATAATCTTTGAATATTACCTATATAACTATATGCATGACAATCCATAGGGTATCTATCACAATGAGGCTTTATATTCCCATACGTTACACACTAATGAAATATAACATAGATGCTAGTGTGAATACTCTAACATCCACTGCTCTGATGAGATACCTCAAGATTACACTTTTTTCTACCTATTGTACTATTTCCCCACCTCAGTACTGAACCTCAATTCTTGATACTATCATCTTCTCTCATATTTCACTTAGTGATACGATCCTGACTGTTGATCGCAATAATGGTAGGTGGGAGAAAAATATTCATCTATAAGTGGATAGCATACTTGCACACATACTTAATATGTTTGAATCATGATAGATCATCATATAAAATAAGTGAGTAAAAGAATTGAAACATAGTAACACACACTAGTTAGTTCATTATGGACATTACACCCTTCTCTAGGTACATAAAATCCCTGAATCTATCATCTCTGAGTGTTTGAGGGAAGAAGTAATCATAGAAGGTAGCCTAAAAGTTTGCCCAATCTATACCCTGATGATGATAAGACTTGGTAATCACATCCCACCATATATTGGATGAATCACACAACATATAGGTGGAAAGGATGACCCTTATAGCTGTAGGTGTCTCCATATGTTAAAAGATAGATACAGTGGCCACTAGCAAAGACTCAAAAGACTATGGACCACCATTCCACGAGAAGGTAGGAGGTTGCTGATGTTGGAACTCACAAGTCAGAGAAGCCATAGTATGTGCAGGTCACGGAGAACCAATCATGGAATTCATCATAAATAAAAAACCCTCTAAAAATAAAGCACCAGTTACCATACCAGGGATGGTAAATGGTGCCTCTGGTGGCAATACATAAGGAATCACTGGTGGCTCTGGCCCCACCACCTTCAGAGTGTGGTTGTTTCCATGCTACTGGTACATGACTAGGGGATGTTGTGGTTACTTAACTATAAAAATACCAATAAAATTCCTCATATAAATATTTCGTAACAGATAAAATCACTAGAAAAAGTAGATCACATGCTTAAGGGTTCACTACTCAGGATACTACCCCAACTACCCGCTTGGATGGCCAAGTATTGGAAATTGTTCAAGTTGATTTTAAAAAGATCTAGTAGATAAAAGGTCAAATGATATTTTACTCTTTAATTAATGGAAACCATTTCCTTTTATAACTCAATATTTACATTTAATGTTTGAATTTTCTTATATACATATATAAATGTTATATTAAATGGACCATCATTACCAGTTAATAAGGACCTATACACATTATAATTGAAAGTGAAACCCATTTAATTTTACTCATTTACCTTCTACAGTCAATCTCAGAATGTAAGAGGTTACACTAAAAAGATTGACTCAGTAAATTACGCCTCCAATCCATGAGGTCCCATACACCTCATTAATCGAAAATGGTAGTCACTAAATTAGAGATATATATCAGATCATGTAACCACATGTACATATATATCATAGGTAAAACTAGCTATTTAATATTAAACCATCAACCTATATAGGAAAAAACTATTTGTATTTATTATTACACTTTAAACAACCAATTCCCACACCCTGTAACAATTATAGGAAACACAATTAATGAAAGCAATAAAATGAACCTATATGTCAGGGAATATGTATGGAATGAGAATTATAGGTGCCTATAAATATGTGTGTAACAATTCTCATTGACTTATTAGGAAAAGGTAATGATCCATAAAGTATATCAAATACCACAACTCAAGTGAATCTTCTAATGGTTAAAGTTTATCAAATGTAATATAAGAAATACTGAACAATAATTTCGCATTCCCATGAAACATTGTATTTAACTCGAACATGAGTTAGCTACTCCAAGGCATGACTTATAACCAAGTTCCAAAATTTCCAAAATCTCTCGTACATATCCAAAAATTGTAATATAAAAGAAAATAAAACCACTCTGATACCACTTTGTGACGTCCCAACCCATGTTACACTCCACGGTGCCCCAAACCCGGTTGGTCTCATGGCCTCAAGCTCACCTCCCCAAATGCCAGATGATTCCGACTAACAGTGAGGTTTTAGGGTGTGTAGGTGGGAAGAATATGTTCTCATGTCATATTAGAGTGGATTAGATATGATATCAAGGTAATTAGCATAATAATAATAACAAATAAAACAATTTTTAGTGCAAGATAAGGATATACATCTAATCACAAATAATAATAAAAATCCAGAAACTGAATCTTATATGAAAAGATGATGATACATGTGATGTCTCTAAAAAAATATAAAATATATGTACATGGAAGTAGGTAATGTAGGCTATAAAAAATAAGTTAAAATAAGACAAATATTATCATGGAATGCATAGAACTGTCCGGATCATTTGCTAACAAGATTCATCCTAATGAAATAAATCAAGATCAGGTGTCTAAAGTGGGATGCTTCCCCTTATCAACACCTACATACATATAATATGAATGGAAACCAATGGAGGCCTAGATAGGGTGTTAGATAAGTATCATTAGTCCACCACCAATGACGTCTATACAAATCCAGTCTATGAAATATAAATTGAACAATGTGCAGGTATATATGAGGATCTCATCCAAGTTAAAATGGTCTAAGCAAGACTGGGCCCAATGGGGTGAATCCATGGCAGCACATTTCTGAGGTCATTAAGCTGGATCCAAGGAGTGTATCTGAGGCATCTTAATATTCATAAGATAGTGAGTGATCCTAATGCATCATTTTGTGAATCCACTAGTTGATAAGGACAATTTTACAAGGTGTGTATCTCCCTTGGAGACTATATCCTTGAATCATAATGGAATCCTTTGAGTTATCAAGTTATTACCTCAAGAATCCAAGGATGTCTCAAATTTGACCACTCCAACAAATATAGAATGGTCTTTATTCAATAGGAACCTTATACATAACTCTTTATTTAATTTACACCATTTAGTACTCATTCTTTTTTGGAATTCAACAGGTTCATTCCATTTTCTTTCATACTAGGTGACTAGGCTAATTAGGACATGCAACGAATTAGCATTTCTATTTATAAACATTTAATGGGTTAATTCAATGGAGTAAATGTAACCAATTATTACTATAGTTCTATATTAAATTATTAGGTTCATTTATTTACCTTTAATAAGCATGAAAAGGTGGAAAAAACAGGTACAACCATATTCAATTCAATTATAAATAAATAGGACGAGTTATATATATAAATATACTTTCCATTTAATGTCTTAAAGATTCATTATTTAATTAGAAAACATAAATTAAAAGGGACAAGTGATAACTATACATGTGATAGGATTTGGAAATTAACAATTCATTTAACTTAATAGGTATTACCATTAGTAGGGTCAATCCACACACTCGAACGATGTCACAGATAAAAACCTATGAGTTCCCAAGTCATATTTAAGGAATCACCCAACTTTGGGTGGAATTAATTGATTTCATAACCTCCAATGACATGAATAATATGTATAAAAAGGGATCTAGAATACAACCATAATGATTATAAGAATGAAATATTAATTTTATAAGCAATTATCGATAAAATCAATGTGCGCACAGTGACAATAGATTATAAAATAGAGATACTTGATGGATGAGTCATAGACCACCTACCTTAAGTCTGTAGAACTCTACTCGTCTAGTATGGGCCTGTAGTTTTGTCTAGATTGGGATAAAATGAGAGAACATATCAATGCCTTGAAAATAGGGCATATGAGCCTGCCCTAAGACAACATTGTTAAGGGAAATACAACTGATTAATGAATCATAAGGATTAAAGTGCTGATCTGTAGGAATCCAATGTGACCAACGATTCTTGAATTCGATATCAGAAAAAGAAACGAGATCAAAAAGTATGAAGAGGGGAGTTTGAGAAACCTAATGAGAGAAAATAAGGCCTAATGTATAGTGTAGGATTAAGAGATAAATATGGGTAGGTTTAACATATTTTTAAGGGAGAAATCATATTTTTTTTCAAAATATACTGGGTCACATGATTGGATAAACTGTGCACCAACCTTGTGCCTCCCATTGCATAAGAATGTACCCCACACAGTTTCATTCAAACTGTTTAACTAACCATGTAAAAAACATGAAATACCATATGATAAGAATTAAAGATCAACTCGAACAGGTGTGTGGAATTGGGAACATGATTAGGGAAATTCATGCACCCATGATTTCCCCTCTGAAATGCCCTACATAGTTAGGGGAAACTTTGCGGACTGGATTTCATGATTTCTACTAAACATGCTGCCTAATTAGTTTCTCCACCGGCTGGGTTTCTGAGATCTGAACAAGCCCTAGAAACCAGCAATACTTCTGTGACATCATTATACATCCATACTAGGTCAAAAAAAAATTAGACTAAAATTTAAAGGAACTATACCTAATAGAAAAAATCAAGTTCTTACATAGGACACAAAACAAACTATTTAATCATATTTTATAGCATACTTAAAATCCTATATTCTATTGTGTAATCCTCCTCATTAAAAAATAACATGCTTTATTTCAAAAAGTATATATTCCCATCATTAGGACAGAAATTCTCTTCAAACGATGTGACCACCAAGTCACAACAGTATTTTCGTTTACATTTTATAGGTTATAAAGTGATCATCTTCCATGTCTTGAGAATCTTCTAGAACAATTTACCACCAAAATCTACCTCCCAATCCTTAGGAAATTTATATTCATCTCATAACATGACAATATTTCTTCAGCCTTTTTTGAAAAATTAAAAATCTTTTCTATTTTCTAAATGGAACTTTTGAATGGATAAAAATAATATTATGTATTATAAAACTTTGGATGGTTATGAAGAAAAATTCCTTCATAGAGTAACCCATGTACTTATTCCCTAGAACTTTACTTCTGTATCCAAAATCATTATATTATATCTCCATCCATCAAAAATTTATTCCAAACACCTATACAAACTTTATGATATTTAAAGTGTCTTTAAATATATAACTTATTGATAAAAAATTCAACCTTACAACTGGTGATTTCATCAATATAACCCATTGGATTATATTTTCAATATTTTATATGAGTCTTTTAAATTATTCATGCCATACATTCCCCCTAAATATGATACCCCCTTTAGTTATTATCTCTATTTTATAATAGAATTAAAATGGGGTTTTCCTATTTTAGTTTAGATATTATCTAAGAAAAAAAACAATTAACAAATTTTTTAAGCCTATATGAGCCAATTCTCAATGTATTAAATGTGAAAATATGTCAATTTCAAATATACTATATTTTTTGTTTTCTATAACTATTATCCTCTCTAAAAATTATTCCCCATGGATTGTATCTCCCTCTATCTTCTACACATAATAAAAGATAGGTTCCTTTAAGAACAATCAACATATGTATAAAGAATTATAGACAGTAAGGAGTGGGGAATTTATGAACCCCCATAAGTTAGAATATGTGATAGAGAACCAAGATTAAAATAATGGTTTTCAAATTACAGTGTTGTCAGAGGTTTTTTGAATATGTATACCACTTATTGACTAGTTCCATCAAGTTATAAATTAATAATTCCTCATTCCACCATTCCATTATTGAAATGAAACTGTATATTAATATGCTTTATCAAGGAATGATAGACTGGATTGTTTGTCATCTCTATCAAACATTTGTTTTAACATTAGACTACCATGGAAAAATTCACATCCTCTCCAAGATTTACTAGTTTCTATTTCATCCATTCTAAAATAGTGTCATGTTTGGTTACTGAAATTCACTCCTCTAGAGTTGTACTGAGTGAAATTATCCTTTTCTTCTTCCTAAGTCATCAAAATTCTGTTTTTAATGAAAATGGCTCATCTACTCATGGAATTTTTAACAAAACAACCCCAATCACCTATAACCTAGGCACTCAAGGTTTCATGCAATGAACCCAAGGTACATCCTCTTATAAATTGGGCTAGAAAATATTTCCAAGGGATTCAAAGTAGACTAAAAAGGTATAATTTATCAAAAAAAATATAAAAATAATGTAGTAGAATAATTAACAAAATTATGGTGTGATAAATCTATATTTTAGAGGTTAATTAACACATAGAAAAGTAGTATTAAAAATAAGCATTAACAAAATGATCATAATAAATAAAAAACATCTGAAACAAAGGAAAAAATACATCAAAAATAGAAACCAACATAGAAGGGGGTTGACTTGGACAATATTAAAATGATACAAAACATAATAAAAACCCAAAATGAACTCCACATGACTCCATGAGTCACCATAAAATATCAACCCAAAAATTCTCTATGAGAAACCATAAGAAAAACCCAATTCACTAATCTGAAATATATATTGCCCTGAGAACAAATATCAGTAGCTCTTCCAAAAAATAGCACACCTCAAGTATTACCTTGAAATAAAAAACATTTTTATCTATCTTGAAATAAAATTAGAAAAAATATATTTTTTTCTCTAAGATTGAAAAAACAATCAAAATATGTTTCCCTTGTTATTTTGAAATTGTTTTCATTTAAAACAAATGGTTTAAGCATATTAAAAGAGAGGATCCTTAAAAAATAAAATATTAAAATCATCATTCTTGAAAAATTCCCTTGAAATATGTTTATGTATTAAAGTCTCTGAAGGGGTTCTAAAAACATACTCCATAAATATTTAACAGGTATGTTTTTTAAAACAAAATTGTTCAATAGGAATAAGGAGAATATGTCATAATAATAATAATAGTGACAATAAATTGAAGAAAACATGAAAGAACTTGCTCTCTACTATTACTATAATAAAATTAAATTATTCAAGATAAACAACAAAGTAAAAATGATCTTGGGAGTACCCATGAGTTGAGGAGGAATTATAGAATATATTAACCATGATACATCATATCAGTAATCTTGATTTAATCTAACAACCCTAATGGCCAGTGGCACCCTACCTAGAATAAACGAGAGGAAATTTCCCATAAGAGTGAGTCTTATTAGTGTCTATTAGCAAGAGAATGATCCAAATTTAGTAAAATAAGTGTTCATGGAAGTTACACTGGGTAATTTTGGTTTCTATGTTGTATATATAAATGGTGGTTTTCCAATAATCAATAAAAAATATATAATGATAGATACACAAAGTATAAATGATAATCAAGACTCACCCCTGAGAACCCGTCTTAGGAATTACAATTTACATTCAAAATAATCTCTGTAACAAACATGTTATATAATAAGGGAAATCGCATCCATTAAAAAACAAAACAACCATGGAAAATTTTCCAAGTCCATTTTCATTAGCAGAATCCTCTCTAAAAGTTCCAATCAGGCCTTCCAACCATTATTTAGAATCTATGTTATAAAACACCTTTTCAAAAACCAAGAACACCTTAAAAATCCAGGGATTAATTAATAAATCCATTGAAAAAAAAACATTTCAAATCTCAATTTTTTTTTACAAAGGCCATTTAGAAAAATGTCAGACACTTGGGGTGACAAGATAACTAAAACTCACGTTTTTGAATTAAAACAAATGGGAAGACCTTCTATTTTAATATAAATCAATGATAAACCTTGCTTTCTTCCCAAAAAGATAATAATCATGATTAATACTATCATAATACATCAAAATCATTAATTTAATAGTACAATCTATCATAGTTGAAGTATTCAACGGATAATACAATGGGTAACCTACATCACATTGAAGGGAAATGGTATATAACTTCAAACAAGGAATAAATTCATATGGGAAGAAAATTTCAGCACTATAAGCAAGGAGAAACACAAGTCATGAGGTTAAACACTCACACTAGGGTTTGACCAAGGAGGAACATAATAATTAGAGAATAAAAAAATATAATGAAATAAAAGATAATAAAGAAATAGTGAAGGAAGAAACCAAACCATGAAGAACCATTTTCAATCAAGAAGAACCATTATGGGATCACTTTGGATGGGAATAAAATCAAGAAGGGATACAAGAATGTTCACTATGATTGGGAGGATAATAAAGGGTTTAGTGATTAAAAAGTTATAGGAATATAAAGGTAATTTCCAAATTTGTTTATAACTATGGGTATAATTCATGGTTTGGCCTCATGGCTTACTAAATCATGTGAAAACCGTACTCTGTTCATATGAATCACTTGGAAAGTTTCATGGTTTAGCCACATGGTTAAATAAAACTTGTTCAAACCATTCTAAATTTCTCTTCTAAAAATTTATACACAATATCATTCCTGCCGCATATTTCCCACTAACCATGCACAAGCCATGCTCCAGTACTCATATGCACCAAGATATCTCACAGTTTCTTATGGTTTTATCAATGTTTGGAATCAACCATGTGGGACCTATATTGAGTAACCCATATATTAACAAAATGAACTGGAAAATTTCCACATGTAAAGGAAACCACATGGTGTACCCTGAAATACATGATATAAGAAAAAAATTCTACAAAATAATAAATAGTCCATATAACTCTCAAAATACATGTAATCAGAAAAATAAATAAATAAAAAAGAATGGAAAATAAATTTTGGTGTGAAATAATTCTATCCACCATAACATATTCCACCCCTAGAAAGTTATATTGTATTTAGTTGATCAATTATAAAGGAAATACTCAAACTTCCTAACATGGCTCAATTTGAAAATGAACACCACAACCACCACTAAGAAAAGTCTAAAGACACTAAATAAAATGATCCAAAAAAAAATCTTTGACTCACTTCACTACCCAATAGACCTTAAATTCCACATACAACAACCAAACATAGTAACATCCTAGATATCTAGTGACTATTTTTATAAATTTGATTTCCTATATTAAATATGTAAATGGTAATTCCATTTATTTGGTTTTGTTTTTAATAATATTTTCCAAAAATTTATTTATATATGTATCACCTAAGTTGTTTCCATTATGCATTTTTTTTAATTTTTTAAAAATAATTTCTTCAAATAATTTTTTCTATATAAATGATTAATTTCACACATATAATTTAATTTAATAACTAAATTACTATTATGAATAGTTTTTTTTCAGCATTTTTTCATTCAAATATAATGGTAAAAAAATTTGATATATATTTTCATAGTCAAAAAATTGTGTTATATAACCATTAAAAATTAAGGTCTTATAACATTTCTATGGAAACAAATGATAAATGGTTAAATATTATTATTTCAATAATTTAGTACTTTACCATGTATTTTAGTCACATCATAGCTTATTTAATTTCTAAATTGTTTTTTATCATATTCTATGTTCATATTTTACTAGTAAAATATATCCTTCTAAAAAGTTAAGTAGAATGTTTTAAAATTGAATCACATTATGGTATATTTTTTTAGAGAACATGATTATTTTTATGTATAGTGTATTATTATCACATAATGGTTATGAATATTTGATAATGTGGTTGTCATGAACCCCTCCCTACAATGTGTACCATACTGGGAAAGCAATTAGAGAAGGGAGATGATGAATGCTTGTGTCCTGCCTCTAGTTGGCCCCAATATGGTGATTAACATTGAGGGCAATATAATCATACAATTGGAGTAATTAAACTCTAAGAAAACAAGTGGAATAAAGTGATATTATCGATATACCAATAAAAAACTACTCAAAGATATATATAAATATATACCAAGTGACAACAAGAAATATTGTATAGTACTATAAAAACAACAAATAAGACTACATATTCCAAAAGGTTAAGGAGACAATGACCACAAAGCCCAAATA
Source organism: Viscum album (assembly GCA_963277665.1). NCBI lineage: Eukaryota > Viridiplantae > Streptophyta > Magnoliopsida > Santalales > Viscaceae > Viscum > Viscum album. Next base: position 73,995,303 of record OY728127.1, on the reverse strand, counting down.
GATCATGCAAGACCACAATTCAGAAATATCTAGACTGATCTCCACTCTAATTTAACTGACCTGAAAAATATTATATTTATTTTTATGGTAAATATAATAGTATAATCAATAGGATCCTCCTCATAGCCTCTCATGAAAAAGATAAAGGAACCATGCTAAAGCATAGTGAATAATAGTGAAACTAACTCATCACCTAAAAAAGTATATTAAGTTAAAATCCTTACCATGGATAACTCTCACCAAGTATCTCATACAATAGAGCATATAATTTAATAATAAAATATAAATGGAATCCTCTTCTACTTCCCAACTTATTTTCCACCATTCCCCAACATACCACTTCATGATCCATCCCTCTCCAAAATAACCCAGTTCACAGACACTTGGGATAAGTATTAAAACATGCACATCGTGCATCACATGACCACATCATCTGATATAACATCTCTATATACTAACCGAGTAATTTTTGGGATCCAACACAACCAGTATTATGTGTATCATACATTGGGTTTTATACCTCAAGCCATCTGAACCCGTACAATTAGTAAGTTACCTCAAGCCATCACAAACTATACAAATCATAACTATAATAATCCTATGGATACTATATCTGGGAAAAACTATGTGTGAATAAACACAATACATTATTTCTCTCTACACATGTAACACCACAACCCTAGTTACCCAGAGTTAGTGCATTATTACATAACATTGGAATGATCACAAAATATCAAGTCTCGAAAGACCGATTAGTTTAATAGCCTTGGAAACACTAGATACATTCATAAGTCTTACATTACATAATAAAGTGAAAAATTAAAACAAAATCTTGTCTTCATATTGCCTCATACTATCCCTGCAGATCATTCATAAAATACTACTTCACATCCTGGGAAAAATAAAACATTGAAAGGGGTGAGCTCAGATGCTCAGTAAGTATAACAATATAGCGGAAACTTTCTTAAATAAACATACACTTTTAAGGAAATGCATAACTAAAACAAAAGCCTTTTAAACTTGAACTTCAACATAGCATGGAAAAAATAAATTGAAATAATTCAATTTAATTATTCACATGGATATTCTAATAGTCGTATAATCACATTCAATATCAATAACCACTTTCATAATGATGGAATGCATAATTCCAGACTATCATAACCACATAGTCAAGGCCTCGTGCCAAGACTACAAATAAGATTTTGTCTAGGCATTGTTCCAAGACACTAGTTTGTCTCATGAGACCTACCGATGCATCAAGGAGCTATAGTGGGATCCACCCATCACTTATTAAGTCCAATGCATTCCTCATATGAACAGGTTTAAACATAACATAAAAATTCATATTAAAACTGTCATACGAAATGTCAATACTTTCTCCATAAACCATAAATGGTATAGAAATAACACATCCACAATCAAAAATATCAGAAAACCTTCAATACAATATGGAAGTTTTGTATCATAATAAATCAACTTCAAATAAGCTTAAAATCCATCATAGGATGTTTACATAAATGAAATCAAAACTATTTGAGAGAAATATCTCTTTTTTGAAATTATTTAAAAGTCACACATTTATAAAGGAAGTAATTTAAAAGAGATTTTTGAATCAAAGTGTCCCATACCACTTTGAAACTTTTGAAAATAAATATCATTTCAAAACATTCATGTACATATAAATAAATCCTTAAAATCATTTTGAAAACATGGATATTAATTAAAAGAATTTAGAAAGATAAATATTTAAAACATTTAAAATTATGATCTTGATAAAGAGTACCTTTCACAAATTCTTAAAATATTAATTTTGAAATCATTTAAAGGTAACATAATTATAAAATAAAACATTTAATTTCTAAATATTCTTATAAGCTTTTAAGGGAAGCTTTGAAGATTTTATAACGGTGGAAAATAGACGCACCCGCCGTATAAGTTAAAAAAACATTCTTACCTTAATTCCGTCGAAAAGGTTAAAAAGGACCTTGTTTGGAAAACAACGGAAAGATTCCTTTATAAACTTCTTATAAAAATTAAAAAAAGGGTATAAATGAATTTAACCCATATTCTGTAAAATAGTAATAATGTTTTGATTTTTTTTAAGAAACATGGAAGTGGATGATAAAGAGGTCCCAATAGATAATTACGTATAAACAACCTTGGATAATGAAGAGATTGTGAAATAATACCTTACCTTGTACTTTTCCTTTTTTGAGGGTAGGTTACACTCATGTATAATAGTGAAATAATTGTTATTAAATTATACAATAATCATATACATTAATATGATATCATATATGATCTTTTAACATTGCTTTGTTAATAATGTCTTAGTATTATCGTCATTTCGGGTGTTAACTTACTCGTTTTCTCTTATATGTTTTGTTACATAAGTAGTGTTTTTTATGGATAGGTTGTATATTATTCATATAAATAATGATATAAAGTCCTTAAAAATTATTTTTAATCATCAAATGAGAATTATACTTTCATGGATATGATGATGAATTAATCTCATCGCGTTCGTGGAGACGGTAGTCCGTATATACACACGAGTGACAATATCATTCTTTTGATATTAAAATAATATATAATTGGATGGTATATCATTTATACAGAATAATTATCATATATATTTATTATTTACATCAATTACACATCATTATCATTCCCATCCAAATAATAATTTTTTGAATAACAATTACACCACGACGTGGAGACGGTAAGCCATACGTACGTACGTATGGTGACATGTCATTCAAAGGATCGATAGAATAATGAATATGGTTGTACCATATTTATAATAACATCACAGTATATAGAATATATTGGATTTATTATTTTAGAATGGAAATAACAAAGAATGAAGAATTTGACGAAGAATGGAACTTGAAAGAGGGTGGTGAAAACGTTACCTCTTCTTCGGGTTCTTCCTTTTGATTTGATCAAAAGGGATACTTAGGTTGGATTTCTGACTAAAGTAAGGCCTCTAGGATTTAGGGAGGATAGTTGAGAGGGTAGTTGTTCAGAGTTTGGCCAAACAAAAAGGCTTTGAAGTTATGAAGAATTGGTTATAAGTGGTGTCCTTTTATAAGGGTGGGGGGATGGGCTCTTTAGGAAAACCTAAAGTATTAATTTACAATAAATTCATATTTGGTTTATATTGGCTCCAAAGTAGATTATTAAAAGTATAAGGTGGTTATGGGTATAAATAATTTCAACCAATATATTTTAGACAGGTTTTAATCATTATATTAACCTTATCTTTTAGTTTTAACTCTTAGTTAATTAGTATGACATTTACCATGTCACTTTGTATTTTTATATTATATAGTTTATAAACTTACTATATAAATCCAAGAGACCCCCAAGTGGTCCATTAATGATACACATATCATGATATAAGTCCTTTGGCAGAACTATATATTTTTAGGAATATAATATCAATTAATAATATAATATTTTTTTAAAAACTCATTTATGTCAATTTTGACACTATTCAATAATTGATTTTTGTTAGTCTTAAAAACTTTATTAATTCGAACCAAATTCATTTAATAAATACTAAAAAGTCATATTAACCAATAAAATTAGTTTATGTCCTCAAAAATTTCAAATTATATTTATTTTAACATTTATAATACCAATTGTGTGATTCTTTCATTAATAAGGAAAATACTGCATCATTATTGTGTCATAAATAAATTTAATTATTCAATGTCTAAAAATTATAAATAAAATACCATTATTTAGGAATTGTTTTTATATTTATAATGAATATTTATAGTCGAAAATATAACATATATAACCCTATGTTGAAATTGTTTTTCTAAATGATATATGCTTATGTCATTTTTGCATTTACTTTAACTTAATTAATATAAAGTGTCCTTATCACCTACAAGTGGCTCCATGGGGTCCCAAAATCGACCAAAAGATGCCCATGGTCAGACATGTATCAACCAATAGGGTTAGGACGTGTTTTATGGTAAATTAATGTTATTATAATATTATTTTTTACCCTTATTTACCGGATTTACGTTTTAACAATGGTTAATAAAATATTTACCGAAATAATTATTCAAAATGTCTAAAAATAAAATTTACCTATTTAAAAAATTTGGACCTCATGATTCCAAATATGGAATCCATTTTTCTAAATTCAAAACACAGAAGTGGCAGAAATTAATTTAAAATTAATTCCCGTTGTTAAAACAAAAAAGCGTGTTTTTAAGAGATAATAACTATCAAAAGATTGACACTTGTTTATGTTCGGTTTAAATGTGAAATTATGTACAATGACCAAAATTGTATTAAATGGTAAAAATATATTCTAAATATACTTTAAAACCACTCAAATTCATTATTTATCACTATTAATTATTTTGATTAAAAAAGTTGTTTTTAATTAAAATTTAGTAATTTTCACTATTCATCAAAATATAAAAGCTATCCGAAAAGTACCAGAATTTTACCCTAGGATAATTTCGATATTCCGAATCCAAAAATGAAGTCCATTTTGAGAGATAAAATTTATAAAATTTTAAAAAGTGGGTATTACTATTCATAACGGCTACTTTGATTGGTCGCGGTGTGTTAGAATTTCGAAGTTGCGTACAATGCAAGCTATTGCATTATTCAATGGGAAACATACCGTGGAAGCTTGGGGTGTGATAACACAAATATATGGGATAACTAATATCTATGTATACTAGTTTATTTAACTATACAGAGAAGAGTGTGGGGCCAAAGGGGGTAGACATCCATATATCCTACCACCTGGATATTGGGGAAGACACCGTCCTAGAGTTTATCAGGTGTAAGTAACCCAAACCACCATGGGTGGGGTAGTGTATGATGTAACGTCCCATATCCGCGTGCCATTCAACTAATACCTCGAACCCGGTTGGTCACATGACCTCAAGCGCATTTCCCCAAACGCCAGTGGCTGCTGACTAGCAGTGAGGGCCCATGTCTGATAGTGGGGAAGCTATGCCCTCATTTTTCAAAGTATAGCGAATCAGAAAAGATAAATAACATGCAAAAATGGAAGTAGCAGACAATATACAACTAAAATGGAAAACTGAAGTAAAAGGGAACCAGCAGTCATATATATATATATATATATATATAAAGAAGAAGAATGTCACTATTATATGCAAATAGCTAGAACATGATACACTAGAATACAATACAATATAGATCAAGTACAAGGTATAGAAAAAATAAAACAAAAAAGTGAAACATGAGCTTAGTAGCATCGCAAGACAAAGCTCGGTCCCATGCTCTCCTACTCCTCTACAAAAATCATGTACCTGTATAGGGACCCTTGCCCCTATAAACACCTGCAACAATATAGTCTGTTTGGGCCAAAGACATGACCGAAATAGGGTGTGAGAAATAAATCCCAATAGGCAACCACCAAAGGCCCGTGCCCAACTGTCAGTGAAAATGTGGAACAACAGTGTGCTGTAGTAAATGCAATAAACTAAGCAGTACTCAAAATTAACTAACTCTACCAGTTATATTGCCATTTGAATATTCATTTAACAATTCCAAGCTCATGCTTTAACTTGGTAGGTATAACATATGAAAATCACCACGGTAAACATTCATGATAACACTATCCTCAGACATACAAACCTTACCCTCAGGTAATAAGAGTCACAACCCATAGGTAATTTCCCACAGGCATTACAGATATTTCCTACAGGTGTACAAAGTGTTACCCTCAGGCACAAAATCTACTGCCCTCAGGAATGAAAAGAGTTGCCCTCAGGCTAAATAGAACACTGCCCTTAGGATAAATAGAACACTGCCCTCAGGATAAATAGAAAACTACCCTCAGGCGCAAGTAACCAGGCCGGGGCCAACAGATAAGTAAAAAATTATATAAAATTCCTCTCAAGACTATTTAAGGCATGCTAAATTTTACGGTATACCCTCAGGTAACCTGACCAAATAGCTAAACAGAGGAACACACCCCGGGGGTGGTCTTGGATCCAAGTAGTGATCCCAAATAGCAATTCATAACTAAATTCAATTACCTATACAATTCTAGGTATTTAAAATAACCATGGCCTCAGCCACACGACACCCCAACATGGGTTTATAGCACAACAATACACAAAAACACACATCAGTTGGAATTTAAACACCAGACCACCTACCTCGATTGCCCATGATTGGTATACGTGAACAAAGCCTCCCGAAACAAAAAAGAATGGAGCAAATCTGAGGTGAACATAATCCCATTAAAACTCAAATAACATTCCCTCAGGAAAGAATTGGTAAGAAAATCTCTATGAGAAGGAAGAGCTTACCCGTGCGGTTCCAATGTGATCGGCAGAAGCGGAAACAAATTCTCAGTGTGCGGTCAGCTGATCTCCGAATCTCTGATAGTCCTCCCGAGCTCCAACGATGTTATATGGTTCCTCTATGAATAGAGGAGGATACTGCCCATTTTAAGCGAAAAAAACAAACTACATGGCATGTACTCTCAATTACATGGCGCGTACTTTTCATCATTTAACTGTTCCTCTGTCGGCTACTTTTTCCACCGATGAACTGTTCATCTATCGACATGAGTACGTGACGTGTATTTCCAAATACACAGCATGTATTGTCGCTCAGCTGGCGGCTTTGCCCACTGCCTTACTATTCACCTAATGATTGACTACACAGTGTGTAAATACCCACTACATGATGTGTAGTCGGTTTTTACTCCTTTCATCACTGACAGAGCTACACGCCCTATGTACTCAGCCCACACGGCCAAAGTACACGGCGTGTGGAAAAGTATATGGCGTGTACCCACAAAATTTGGGATTTTTCCCCATTTTCCTTATTTTCTCAAAAACACTTAAGGAAAAAAGAAAAGTAGAAACCTGTACCTCAAGAATAAGAACCGGGTTATTACAAACTTACCCCCTTAAAGCAATTCTTCCTTGAATTTCCCTTATAAGGGTGGTGAAGATAAAGCTCATAACAACTCTGGCCACTGAGCACCTATGTCGGTCTCCTGCTCCTAGGTTTCGTCCTGAACTCGGCCATGCTGCCATAACACCCATACGATTGGAACTTACCGACATTAGAGAACCTTCGTGCTCCTATCAACGATACGAATTAGATGCTCCTCAAAGGACACATTGATCGGAAGCTCAACCTCCTTGGGCTGAAAGGCATGAGATGGGTCTGAATGATAACTACACAACTAAGATACATGGAAGACATCGTGCATGTCCTGGTACCTCTGTGGTAACTACAACCGATAGGCAACCAGCCCGACCTTCTCCATAATCTCAAACGGTCCCACATAACTCAGTGAAAGTTTACGCTGTCTCCTAATTCACCTGTGTCCCAACCTCGGTGAAACGCACAAGAAAACCTGATCCCCGACCATGAACTCCAAGGGTCGTCTGCGGTAATCAGCATAAGATTTATGATGAGACTACACAGTAGCCATCCACTTCTGTATCAACTGGACCTGCGCTGATGTCTCCTCCACAAGGCATGGTCCCAACAAAGCTGCCTCACCTGCCTCTAATCATCACAAGGGTGATCGGAACTACCTACCATATAAAGGCTCGTAAGGTGTCATCTGAATAGTGGCCAAAAAACTATTATTATAGGAAAACTCAAACAGGGGTATATGCTCCTCCCAAGATCCCCCGAAGTCTAGGACGCATGCACACAGCATGTCCTCTAGCAGATGTATCGTACGCCATGATTAGCCATCAGTTTGAGGGTGGTAAGCTATGATCAGAAGCACCTGTGTACCCAGTGCCCTCTGAAAACTCTTCCAGAAATGAGATGTATAGCGGGCATCCCTATCTAAAACTATAGAATGAGGAACCCCATGAAGACACACTATCTCTCAGATATAAAACTTCCCGAGCTCGTCAACACCGAAGGTCTCCTTGATCGGCAAAAAGTGAGCTACCTTTTTATGTTTGTCTACAACAACCCATACGAAATCACTACCTCGAGGTAACCTCTGCAACCCAGTCACAAAATCCATCGCAACATCATCACATTTCCAATTCGGAATGGGTAACTGATATAATAGTCCGACTGTCCTCTGATGCTCCGCCTTCACCTGCTGACAGGTGGAATATCTCGCAACAAAACTAGCTACCTCACTCTTCATACCCAGCCACCAATACTGACGTCTCATGTCACAGTACATTTTGGTAGCCCCGGGATGCACTGCCCAAGCTGAAGCATGAAACTCCCGCATCATATCCTCGTGTATATCCCCTAGAACCCATACTCTTCCATGGAAATTCAATACCTCATCATTGCCTATCGTCCATCCAGGAGGAGGGTCCTCACTTTCCATCGACTCCCATAGAATGAGGCCTTCTAAACCTGACAGCTATCTCATCTTCACTATATCCAGGAGGGTAGAAGTCACAGCTAAGGATGAAAGATAGGTCTACACCTGACTATCGTGCACTCCGAATGCAACTCGGAGAACAAAGCCAAAAGCTGCCACTCACCACCGGCCTCCTGAACTGCATGTGTCTGAGTCTTCCTGCTCAGTGAATTAGAAACTATATTACCTTTACCAGGTGTATAGGCAAGATCAAAGTTGAAGGACTGAAGGTATTCGACCCACCTTCATTGTCTCAGGTTCAAGTCACGCTGGGTAAAGATATATTTGAGACTTTTGCTGTTGGTGAAAACCACAAAATGCTCTGCCAAGAGATAATGTCTCCAATAGTGCAACGCATGAACAACTGCAGCCAACTTGAGATCATGCGTCGGGTAATTCCTCTCATGTGGCCTCAACTGCTGATACCTGTATGAAACTACTCAATCACCATGCATCAACACCGCTCCCAGCCCAATACCCGATGCATCACAGTAAACTGTATAGCTCTTACCTTACTCTAAAAGTACCAGGATTGGTGCTGATGTAAACCTTCCCTTCAGCTCCTGAAAGGCTATTTCGCAAGCTTCTAACCAAACAGACTTCGCACCGTTCTTAGTCAAACCTGTAAACAGTGCTGCTAAGCAGGATAAGTCCTGTATAAAGTGCCTGTAGTAACCATCCAGCCCCAACAAACTCTGTATCTCAAACATGTTCTTTGGATACTCCCAGGAAAATACTTCTCTCACCTTCTCTGGGTCTACCGCAACTCTTTCCTCTGAGATAATATGACCCAGGAAATGTATCTGGTCCATCCAAAAGTGACACTTTGAGAGCTTAGCATATAGATGATGCTCTATCAGTGTACTCAATACGATCTCAATATGGGTAGCATGGTCGTGTCAAGTGTGAGAGTACACCAAGATATTTTACATGAAGACTACCACAAATGAATCTAGATAAGGGTGGACCACACGATTCATCAGGGCCATGAAAACTACTGGCACGTTCGTGCGTCCAAACGGCATAACCAAGTACTCGTATAGACTATATCTGCTCCGAAAATCTGTAAGCGGTATATCCGATGGTCTAACGCATAACTGATGAAATTCGGATCTCAAGTAGATCTTCGAGAGCACTCGTGCTCCTCAAAGTTGATAAAAAAGATCATCAATCCTCGGCAAGGGATATAGGTTCTTAACCACCAACTGGTTCAGCTTCCGATAATCCACACAAAGTCTGAGGGTACCGTCCACCTTCTTCGCAAAAAGGATAGGAGAACCCCAAGGAGAAGTATTGGGTCAGATGAAACCCTTTGCCTGTAACTCCTCTAACTGTCTCTTGAGATCCTTCAGCTCTAGTGTAGCCATCCTATAAGGAGGAATGGCCACCGGTGCTGCTCCTGGAAGAAGATCAGTCACCACCCGTCCTCGGGGCCCGTGCCGTGACTACCCCAAGCCCGCCTTCCATAGGCCAGAGGCTGGCGACTAGCACCAAGGCGTAATTCATAATAAAAGGGAAGACATTGACTTTATAAAGTAAACAAACACCACAGAGCAAGCAAGCAGAAGTAAACACTAAGTAAAAACTGGGTACAACAGTAAGTGCGGAAAAGTAAGTGGGCCAGAATACAAACCCAAACTGAAAGTAAAGTACAATTGGAAATGGAAAACAACAACTGAAAGTAAATCCGCAATGTTGAGCCGTCCACTGGAAGTCCCACCTAAAGGGTGAGTACAGATAGCCTCCACAGATCCTGAGGTCCAGCCATCCGCTCTGAGTACGTCCCGCCCAGTGGTCCATCTCCAGGTACCGTCCTGCTCCGCAAACCTCAACCACGATCAGTGTTGTCCGTCGTCTGCAACCAACACAACGTAGTGCAGGAATAGCCCATGCAGGGGTGAGTAGAAGCTAATCAGTAGGGACCCCGAGACCCCCGAAGGTCTCCCAGAATCCACAAAGGATAATCCACAAAGGAAAGATACAATCACGAAGTAACATCCGACACTACTTAGGTATATGCTCATACATATACCTAAGTCATCAATTCTCATTCGGCTCCAACATCCGAGCTCAAGTACAACCCAGTCCACATAGGAAATCACAACCCAGTCCACACAGGAAATCAAAACGTAATCCACACAGGATTGCACAACACAATCCACATAGGAAAGGAAAACATGATTCATCTCACACAGGTATACTTCTTCGTATGATGATAGAGATGATCAGATATTACCACTGATTCATCTAAGCCGTCAGACCCACAAACGATCGATAGGTACTAACCCCCACAATTACCCACAAAGGATCTGACCCACACAGGATTGATAGGTAACTAATCCCCTCAATGACCCACACAGGATCATACCCACACATGATCTGTAGGCGCTGGCCCACACAGGACCGTTGAGCGCTGACCCACACAGGATCTGACCAACACAGGATCAGTGGCACTGATCCACGTAGGATTGCTGAGTGCTGTAGTCATCACCGACGAATCCACGGAGGATTTCTGCATAGTCATCGTCGTCGCAGTTGCAACCAGCTCTAGGCTTACCGCACACAGCAAGCTCGTTCGGGAGGGTCCGCTTCACGAGCCGAGGGGCTGATGCATCAACTAACATGTAGTCTGAAGTTGATGTATCCAAAAGTTCTGTATCATCAATAGGAACTCAACGTCATAGATGGCGCGTCAATCAGACGCCCGGTCTGAGAGTTATTGGCTTTTTCCTCCCAGGGGACCAGTTGGTTTTTAAGTCAAAACCAACTCAACCGCACTCCAACTGCATCCAAACCTCGAGCGGAGTAAGCCAACAGGTCCGTCTCACTAATATTAATCCAACAAAGCCGACGACATGCCAATCAGACGTTCGGAACTCAAGTTATAAGTGTTTCCGCTTCGAGGGCCCGGTTGGTTTCATGTACGAACCAACCCGGCCAAACCCAAAGTACTCAGAAACCTTGAGTGTAATATATCTAAATGGCCGTCTCGTTCCAAGGATCTCATTGCCACTTATGGTGCATCGATCGGAGGTCCGCAGCCCAAGTTATGGGAAAAAGACCGTGAGAGGTCCGAAAGTGGGGGTTTCAGGCCCATACTGACCCGGCCCGAGACCCCCGGGTCAACTCGAATCGGGTCTGGGTCTGGCCCGCTTGGGCGTGGCCCAGCCCGGCTGGCACAACCTGGCCCGGCCTGGGCACGTCCTGGCGCGCTGGCCAGGTGGCTCAGCCGAACGGACGAGCCGTTCGGGATGCGGGGGTGGGGGGGGGGGGGGGGGGGGGGGGGGCGCTGCCCCCTGCTTGTTGTAACCGCGGCCCCATAATGGGGGCCGCTCACGTCCGGCCTGCCGGGGGTTTCGAACCCCCTTCTCTTACACTATCCGGCCGGCCGACTTCTGCCGCAATGGGACAGGCAAGGCTAGTCCCCCCTACTCCGATGCCGGCGGCCCGATTCTGGCCGCCGGTTCCCCTACTCCGCCGCGGCCTTGGACCGTCCGGCGCGACGCGACGGCGCCACGCCCCTCCGCCGAGGCCCCGCTCCGGCAGCGGTGCCGTCGGGGTTCTCCGACACGGTGCGACGGCACCATGTTCTTGTTCGATTAAAAGGCACGACGCGAAGGTGCCACACATACCTTGCTGCAGACCCCACGCGGTGCGACGACACCGCGCCAACCTCGTTCCATTCCACCACAAGGAGGACAAGATAAAAAGGAGAGGAGGGTCGGCCGTGTTTTTGCGGTCCGGCCTCCTCCTGTTAACTTGTAACAGGTGGTTCAAAAGTACGAGGAATGATGAAGGATGAAAACATGAATATCATCAACAATAAAAGAAATCCCTACCACGAGCGTAGCTTGAACAGAGGTTCATCACGAAAATAACCGTCGCGAAAGGAGGCATCGCGAAAGGAGAATCGTCGCGGAAGAAAGCGTCGTTGGGGTCGCGGTACATGGTGTCGCGTAGTCGATCTCCGAGTATTCAGCGTTCTTCGTCGGAGATCGGCGCGTTCTTCGCGTTCTTCGTGTTCATCGACGAAGAAGATGAAGATCTTCAAGCCTCCCTTAGTTTTTCTCCCAAAACTCTCAAGAAACAAGTCCCAACCAAAATAAAATAAGTGTTGTCTTATTTTATTAACTCACAAGCCAAAGTTTGAATTTCAAAAGAAACGAAACGAATAATTAAATGAGGAGTTTAAAACCGCCCAATTAATTGGGGCGTTTAATATCCAGATTAAACGTAAGAGTTGACTTCATTTAAAAGGGGGGTGCAGGTGCATTACTTAGAAGAAAAGAAACGGTGGGGCTCGTGTGGGCCCCACCTCACAAATATCCTTCCAAGAGGGTAGGATATTGTGGGTCCCACATAATCCACTTAACTTAAGTTAAAATAAAATAAAAATCGGTTGTACCACTTTTATTTTATTTCTTAACTTAACCCCAAAAAAAATTAAAATCCACACCCGAGAAAACGCAACTTCGGAAGAGGTGTTTCTAAGAAAATACCGGTGCTGTGATTCCATCGATGTACTCGGAATTTGATTCTGAGCACCGGTTTAAAAGTTAGAAAAACCCGCTCGTTGGTTCACTGAATTTACCCAAGCTAAACTTTGGAAAAAGGTTCCGGGCATAGTGTGCCTCAAAATCAGGTGCTGTCAGAAACTGCATTCTTGTAAAATTCCCAAGAAAATTAACAAAAACATTTCCTTGAATTTTTTGGGTCTTTACATCACTCCCACCTCAGGGCTTGAGGTCCCCGTAAAGATACATCAAAAACTAGGGAAACAAAAGTGGGTACTGAGCACGCATCTGAGCCTCCCGCTCCCAAGTGCTCTCCTGGAGGATCCCGTGCTGCCATCTGATGTGCACTAGAGGAATCGATCATCCACATAGGACCCACTCTTGTCGATACTCGATCTCCACCAGGACCTCCACAAAAGGCGCCCCATAATCAACGTTCAGCTCCCCATGGTTAATGATATGCGTCGGGTCGTGCACATATCTCCTCAGCTAAGATACGTGGAAGACGTCGTGCACCCGGTGCAACTGAGTTGGTAGAGCCAGGCGATAAGCCACCTTGCCAATCCTACTGAGGACCTGGAATGGTCTGATGAAGCATGGAGGCAACTTGCCGCCTCGACCAAATCTCCGTAATCCACATCGAGGTGAGACCCGAAAAAACACGTGGTCGCCATCCTCGAACTCCAGTGGCCTCCACCTTCTGTCAGCATAAGACTTCTGCCGGCTCTGAGCTGTCCCCATCCGCTCCTGGATAAATTGAACCTTCTCCGTCATGGTCTGGACCTTCTCCGGTCCCACAAGTGCTAACTCCCCAGGGTTTGTCCAGCACAGCGGTGATCTGCAAGGTCGGCCGTACAATGCCTCGTATGGTGCCATCCCGATGGTGGAGTGGTAGTTGTTGTTGTACGCGAACTCCACCAAGGGTAGGTGGTTCTCCCAGCTGTGACCAAAGTCGAGGACACATGCACATAGCATGTATTCGAGAGTCTGAATGGTCCTCTCTTTCTGACCATCTGTATGAGGGTGAAAGGCGGTGCTCAGACGTAGCTGTGTCCCAAACGCCTCCTGTAACCCCTTCCAAAGCCGAGAAGTAAAGAGAGCATCTCGATCGGAGACGATAGATGAAGGCACACCGTGAAGCCGTACAATCTCCTGAACATAGAGACGTCACAAGCTCTCCACTGAGCCCTGCTCTCTGATGGGTAAGAAGTGAGCCGACTTGGTGAGTCGGTCGATAATCAGCCAAATGGAGTCATGACCTCTGGAAGTGTGTGGAAGTCCAGTCACGAAGTCCATAGATATCCCATCCCACTTCCACTCCAGGACCTCCAAGGGCTGTACCAAGCCTGCTGGTACCTGGTGCTCTGCCTTCACCTGCTGGCAGGTGAGGCATCAAGAAATGAACTCTGCCACAACCTTCTTCATTCCTGGTACCAGTGCTGTCATCTGAGATCCTGGTACATCTTCGCCACGCAAGGATGTACCGCCAAAGGGGAAGTGTGAAACTCTCTCAGCACCTCCTCTCGTAAAGCAACTGGTACCAAGGTACGTCCTCTGAAAAGGAAATCGTGATCTCCTCCCACAGAGAATCCATCAGGTGCCTGTCCTAAGGATATCTGTGCACGCCGCGTCTCACAGTCGGCGTCCCCACGCTGTGCCTCTATGACCCGCTGTAGTAGTAGAGGAGTGAATGTGAGTGACTGAAGGAAGGCTGCTCCATCTTTATCCATGAAGGATATCTGCAAAGCGACTAGCTTCTCTGTCGCCTCCCCAAGTAGCTGAATGACCGTCCTCCTGCTAAGAGCATCGGCTACTACGTTCCCCTTTCCAAGAGTATAGACTATCTCAAAGTCATAGTCCTGGAGGAGCTCGATCCATCGCTGCTCTCTCAGGTTCAGGTCCTTCTGCGAGAAGATGTACCTGAGACTCTGATGGACAGAATAGACTGTAAAGCGCTCACCCATCAGATAGTGTTGCCATGGCTTCAGAGCGAAGACCACTATTGCTAACTCTAGGTCATGGGTAGCATAGTTCTGCTCATGCGGCCTCAACTAAAGTGATCCATAGGAGATCACTGCCTGCTCCTACATCAGGACACATCCAAGTCTGGTCCCTGATGCATCGCAGTAAACTACGTACCCTACTCCCTCCTCTGACAACCTCAAGATAGGTGCGCTGGTCAATCTCTGTCTCAGCTCTTGGAAGCTCTGCTGACATCTGTTTGACCACACAAAGGGTTTCCCCTTCTTCATAAAAGCTGAGAGTGGTGCCGCAACTTTGGAGAAGTCTGGCACAAATCTCTGGTAGTACCCAGCTAGTCCCAAGAAACTCCACACCTCCGTCACGCTCCTGGGTGGCTCCCAAGCTAGCACTACCTCGATCTTCGCAGGATCCACCACAACTCCCGCCTTAGAGATGATGTGTCCCAAGAAGTGGACCTCGCGTATCCAGAACTGACACTTCGAGAGCTTACTATAAAGTTGGTGCTCTCAAAGTGTGTCCATTACAACCCGCAAGTGGTAGGCGTGCTCCTCCTCGGTCGTCGAGTATATCAAAATGTCGTCGATGAATACCACGAAAAATCGATCGAGGTATGGCTGCAAGATCTTGTTCATGAGGCCCATGAACACTGCTGGAGCATTGGTTACGCCGAATGGCATAACCAAGAACTCATAGTGGCCATACCGACATCTGAAGGCCGTCTTCTGCACGTCCTCATCCCGAACTCTGAGCTAATGATATCCTGACCTGAGGTCTATCTTTGAGAACCACCGTGCTCCCTTGAGCTGATCGGAGAGGTCATCAATCCTCGGTAGCGGATACTTGTTCCTCACTGTCACCTGGTTCAGGCGAAGATAGTCGACACAAAGTCGCAAGCTCTCGTTCGCCTTCTTGGCGAACAAAATCAAGGAATCCCAGGGTGAAAAACTGGGTCGGATGAATCCCTTTCCCTGCAAGTCCTCCAACTGTACCCATAGCCCCCGAAGCTCGGCGGGTTCCATCCGATATGCTGGGGTGGATATTGGGGCTGTCCCGGGGTACAAGTCAATATAAAAGTCTACCTCTCTACGAGGAGGTGGCCCTGGGACGTCATCGAGGAAAACGTCCGCATAGTGATCCACCACTGCATGAAAACTTGGACTCCGCACTTCAACTGCTCCTAGGATGAGGCTAGACAACTGATGAGTGATGGGTTGTCGTCTCCTCTGCGAGAGTCCATCTTGTGCTGCGAAGGCTCCCTTCTCGCCGGTGAAGGTGAACCTGCTCCCGTCGGTGCGTACACACCGCACCTTGCGCCTAATACAATAAATATGAGCATGGACTGTAGATAACCAATCCATGCCCAAGATGACTTCGTAAGGCCTCGACGCCGCTACAAGAAGATCCCAGCCGAAGCTCTCACCTCCTAGAGTAAGCTCACACTGCCAGAACCAGTGCGTAATCGTCAAGTCTGCTCCCATAGGAGTCTCTAGCCGTAAGGATCGAGCCAACGACTCTGTCGGAATATCCGAGCTCCGAACAAGGGAAGTGGCTATGAAGGAATTACTCGCTTCTGTGTCTATAAGAACTGTAGAAAAGGTGGAATAGACACATATAGTACCTTGAATCATCTCGGCGCGCCATGGTCGTAGGCCTCCATTGCCTGGAGCTGTGCCTGTCTCTGCCTGCTAGCTCCCTGTGGTCGGGGTGGACCTCCTGGTGGTGGTGGTGGTAGAGCCTCAAAGCGTCTCCCACAACCTGCTGCTTGGCCAGCTCCTCTGCCTCGTCCGCCTGCTCCCTGCGGACCACCACGATCAACCCTCTACCTCTGCCTGGGTGGCCCCTCAACCGCCTGCTGCTCCTCGGCACGGCGGGTCGGGTAGTCATGAGCCATGTGGCCCTGCCCGCCACATGCGTAGCACTGTCTGCCTATCGAAAGACTGGCTCCACGCTTTGTTCCCCGCACTGCGGAGCCTGTGTCCTGAGGTCATCTGCCTGAGGGTCTGGTCTTCCTGGACCCATGAGTCATCCGTCTGCTGCCTGCTGGAGAGGACTCTGCTACATGCCACCCTACGGTAGGTCTCGCTGCTGATGCAGGGTCTAGAAGGAAGCTCTCGATCAGAAGGGCTCGCTCCAGTACCCCTGCCTGCGTCGCAATGCCGAGGGAGATCAGCGATGCCCTGATCTCCTGCCTCAATCCTTGCTCAAAGGGACGGGCTCGGAAGAATGGGTCCTGTACAATGTCTCTCGAGTAGCGCGAGAGATCGGTAAATCTCACCGAGTACTGGGCGACCATCAAGCTGCCCTGCCGCAGCTGTAGAAGCTCCTAGATGTGCACCGCACAGAGGGTGGCTGGGATGAACTCCGAGTGGAAGAGGCTCTCAAAGTCCGTCCAGAGAAGAGATGCCTCATCATTACCCTGGAGCATCAAGCTCCACCATCTGCCTACTTCCGCGTGCTGGAGGCTCACTGCGAGGGTCACCATGAGGTCTGCTGGTGTCCTCACTAACCTGAAAACCCATACAACTACCTCCAACCAATCCTTGGCTACCTGGGGGTCCGTCTCCTCGCGGAACCTGGGCGGTCGCTGGCACTGAAACTCGTGTAGTGCACTAAGGCGATGCGCATCGTCAGCTGCTGGGGCTGGTAGCATCGGTGGCTCGGTGGGTAGCGGTACCGCCAGTGCCTCTGCTGCCAAAGGGCCCTGTACCGAGGCCTCGTCACTCGGTGGGATGTCATCACACACAACTCTCGGAACCCTAGCTGGATGCCATTGTGGGGCCATCCTGAAAAGAAATAGGTGCGCCACGGTCAAACAGTATACCTGGTGAGCAGACATAAAGTAATCAAAAATAAAACTTGAATCACACATGCAATCAATGTTTTCGTGCATTAAGTCGGAAATAAAAAGTCAGGGTCCTGGTGTACGGATACGTCGGCTGCCGCACCAACACTGGACTCCCTGGACTGATAACCCCACCGAATACGCTTAACAATATTGCTTCATATAGAAGAAAGATCAGATTCCAAAGTTCTGCGGTAGAACCGAACTCCTCTGATACCAATTTGTCACGACCCGTCCTCGGGGCCCGTACCGTGACTACCCCAAAGCCGCCTTCCATAGGCCAGGGGCTGGCGACTAGCACCAAGGCGTAATTCCCGATAAAAGGGAAGACATTGCTTTTGTAAAGTAAACAAACACCACAGAGTGAGCAAGTATAAGTAAACACTAAGTAAAAACTGGGTACAACAGTAAGTGCGGAAAAGTAAGTGGGCCAGAATACAAACCCAAACTGAAAGTAAAGTACAACTGGAAAGGGAAAACAACAACTGAAAGTAAATCCACAACGTCGAGCCATCCATTGGAAGTCCCACCTGAAGGGTGAGTACAGATAGACTCCACAGCTCCTCGGGTCTAGCCGTCCGCTCCGAGTACGTCCCACCCAGTGGTCCACCTCCAGGTACTATCCTGCTCCGCAAGCCTCAACCACGATCAGCGCTGTCCGTCGTCTGCAACCAACACAACATATTGCGGGCCTAAACCGTGCAGGGGTGAGTATAAGCTACTCAGTAGGGACCCAGAGACCCCCGAAGGTCTCCCAGAATCCACAAAGGATAATCCACAAAGGAAAGATACAATCACGAAGTAACATCCGACACTACTTAGGTATATTCCCATACATATACCTATGTCATCAATTCTCATTCGACTCCAACATCCGAGCTCAAGTACAACACAGTACACACATGAAAAATCACAACCCAGTCCACATCGGAAAGCAAAACTTAATCCACACAGGATAGCACAACAAAATCCACATAGGAAAGCAAAACATGATTTAGCTCACACAGGTATACTTCTTCGTATGGAGATAGAGATGATCAGATATTGCCACTGATTCATCTAAGCCGTCAGACCCACAAAGGATCGATAGGTACTAACCCCCGCAATGAACCACAAAGGATCTGACCCACACAAGATCGATAGGTTACTAACCCCCACAATTACCCACAAAGGATCTGCCCCACAGAGGATCGATAGGTAACTAACCTCCGCAATGACCCACACAGGATCAGACCCACACAAGATCTGTAGGCGCTGGCCCACATAGGACCGCTGAGCACTGACCCACACAGGATTTGAACCACACAGGATCGGTGGCACTGATCCACGTAGGATCGCTGAGTACTATAGTCGTCGCCGTCGAATCCACGAAGGATTTCTGCATAGTCGTCATCATCGTCGCAGTCGCAGCCAGCTCTAGGGTTCCCGCACACAGCAAGCTCGTTCGGGAGGGTCTGCTCCACGAGCCGAGGGGATGATGCATCAACTGACACATAGTCTGAAGTTGATGTATCCAAAAGTTCCGTATCGTCAACAGGAACTCAACGTCACAGACGACGCGTCAATCGGACGCTCGGTCTAAGAGTTATTGGCTTTTTCGTCCTAGGGGCCCGGTCTGTTTTTAAGTCAAAACCAACCTGACCGTACTCCAACTGCGTCCAAACCTCGAGCGGAGTAAGCCAACATGTCTGTCTCACTAATAGGAATCCAACAAAGTCGACGACACGTCAATCGGACATCTGGAACTCATGTTATAAGCGTTTCCGCTCCGAGGGCCCGGTTGGTTTCGTGTACGAACCAACCCGGCCGAACCCAAAGTACTCCGAAACCTTGAGTGTAATATATCAAAACGACCGTATCATTCTAAGGATCTCATCTCCGCTGAAGGTGCGTTGATCGGAGGTCCTCAGACCATGTTATGGGCAAAAGACCGTGAGAGGTCAGAAAGTGGGGGTTTCGGGCCTGGACCGACCCAGGTCCGGGTCCGGCCCGCTTGGTCGCGGCCCGGCCCGACCTGGGCGCGGCCCAGCTCCGAGTCCGGCCCGCTTGGTCGCGGCCCGGCCCGACCTGGGCGCGGCCCAGCTCGCTGGCCAGGTGGCTCGGCCGAACGGCCGAGCCGTTTGGGATGCGGGGGGGGGGGGGGGGGGGCTGCCCCTCGTTTGTTGTAACCGCGACCACATAATGGGGGCCGCTCACATCTGACCAGCTGTTGGTTTCGAACCCCCGGCTCTTCCACTGTCTGGCCGACTTCTGCCGCCACGGGACCGGCAAGGCCGGTCCCCCCTGCTCCGACGCCGGCGGCCCGATTCTGGCCGCCGGTTCCCCTGCTCCGCCGCGGCCTTGGACCCTCCGGCATTGCGTGACAGTGTTGCGCCCCTCTGCCGCGGCCCCGCTCCGGCCGCGGTGCCTTCGGGGTTCTCCGGTGCGGCGCGACCGCACCGTGTTCTTGTTCGATTCAAAGGTGCGGCGTGACGGTTCCACGCATACCTTTCCGCATGACCCCGCGCGGTGCGACGACACCGCGCCATCCTCGTTCCATTCCACCACAAGGAAGACAAGATAAAAAGGGGAGGAGGGTCGGCCGTGTTTGTGCGGTCCGACCTCCTCCCGTTAACTTTTAACAGGTGGTCCAAAATTATGAGGAATGATGATGGATGAAAACACAAATATATTCAACAATAAAAGAAATCCCTACCTCGAGCGTAGCTTGAACAGAGGTTCGTCGCGGAAGGAGGCGTCGCGAAAGGAGAATCGTCGTAGAAGAAGGAGTCATTGGCATCGCGGTACACGGCATCGCATAGTCGATCTCCGAGGATTCGGAGTTCTTTGTCGGAGATCAGGGCGTTCTTCGTGTTCTTCATGTTCTTCGTGTTCCTTGACGAAGAAGATTAAGATCTTCAAGCCTTCCTTAGCTTTTCTCCCAAACCTCTCAAGCAACAAGTCCCAACCAAAATAAAATAAGAGTTGTCTTATTTTATTAACGCACAAGCCAACATTTGAGTTTCAAAAGAAACGAAATGAATAATTAAATGAGGAGTTTAAAACCGCCCAATTAATTGGGGCGTTTAATATCCAGATTAAATGTAAGAGTTGACTTCATTTAAGAGGGGGTGCGGGTGCGTTACTTAGAAGAAAAGAAACGTTGGGGCTCGTGTGGGCCCCACCTCACAAATATCCTACCAAGAGGGTTGGATATTGTGGGTCCCACATCATCCACTTAACTTAAGTTAAAATAAAATAAAAATCGGTTGTAGAACTTTTATTTTATTTCTTAACTTAACCCAAAAAAAAACTAAAATCCACAACCTAGGAAACACAACTCCAGAAGAGGTGTTTCTAAGCAAATACCGGCGCTGCGATTCCATCGGTGCCCTCAAAATTTGATTCCGAGCACCGGTTCAAAAGTTATAAAAACCTTCTCATTCATTCACTGAACGTACCTGAGCTAAACTTCGCAAAATGATTCCAGGCACACCGGGCCTCGGAATCAGGTGTCGTCAGAAACTGCGTTCTTGTAAAATTCCCAAAAAAATTAAGAAAAACATTTCCTTGAATTTTTTGGGTCTTTACAAGATCAATAGAGAAATACACATCTCGCTTCGGAGGTAGACCCGAAAAGTCATCTGGGAAGACATCCCTGAAACGATCAACTACTACAGGGAAATCCTTCTGACAAGTCCCCTGATTATCTATATATAAAATCACAATCTTGGCTATCACACCACCTCACTGACAATGCTCAGGTCTAGCTCGGCTCTCCTGGACATCCCATTCACCTTTGTATAGAAAATCTCCGCCCTCTGGGGACGTAAAACTCACCCTGCGATGATAGCAATCTACAAAGGCTCAAAAGTGTACCAACTAGTCGATCCCAAGAATCACATCATAGGCTGTCATATCTAAGACATAGAGGTCCCATAGAAATTGACACCCACCAAACTCTAGGGGGCACTCCCTACATTGATGCACACCAGCCGTTCTAGCTCCCAATGGAGTTTCTAGCGTCATGACATCGGAAGAAGAAGAAACACCGAGCCCGTGGCTCTCCACAACGAGAATAGATATAAAGATATGTGTAGCACTCGTATCGAAAAGTATAGATGACAAAACAGAAGAAACTAGAATCCTACCTCTGATAGTAGAAGGTCCGGGATCCTTCTCATGTTGGGTCTATTGCACTGCATTTACATGCCCAGTGCCGCAACCCTGCGACACAGCCTGGCTACCTTGAGATGTCCCACCCTACTATCTATGAGATCCTGGTGTCTGGATACCACAACCATGACCACCATCTTTTCTTGCACGCCCTGACATACCCCAATTTCCTGAATGGTAAGAAGCTTCTGGTCCTACTCCCGCACACAGAGTCTGCACAGAACCCCTCTCACTAGCCACTGGTAGAAACACCCTGCAAAACTGCTGCAGATGACCCATCTTGCCGCAAGCTCGACACTCCATTGGGTCACGTGGACACTTTGTTCTCTTTTTCCCCTCCTTACCACACTGGTAGAAAATGACCTAGCCACCTGAATTATTTATCTAGCTAGTACTGCCACTGAGAGAGAAATCCATCTACCTCTTCCTCTTACCGGTAGAAATAGTACCAGAAACTGGTGATGAACCGACCTGGCCCACACCACTAGCTTCCCACAGGTTCCGTTCAGTAATCAATGATTGGTTCACAATTTCATGCACTATAGGAAACCTGAAAACATTCACCAAAGCTCAGATGTCATATCGAAGACCATCCTCAAAGCTTCTAGCCCTCAACGTCTCATCACCCACCAGTATAGGTGCAAAACGCTGAAGCTCGGTGAAGCGAGCAGAGTAATCCATCAATGACATGGTGCCTTGCTACAGATTCATGAACTCTCAAGCTCGATCTTCTCTCAGTGTCTCAGTGAAGAATAATTCATACAAATCTTCCTGAAAATCTTCTCATGCCATGCCGCGGTGATGCTTGGACTGGGTGGTGACATCCCACCACCTCTTGGTGGAATCACACAGCATATAAGTTGCGAGCTTGACCCTCCACCTTGGAGGTGTCTCAAGATGCTCGGAAATAGTCTCCACTGAATCCCGCAATGAATCCGTAGCCTATGGTCCACCATCCCCTGAAAACGTCAGCAGATGCTACTGCTGAAAGATACGAGTTAGCTCTACCATAGATGTGGTAGCCTGCGGTGCTCCCTGGAAGGTCTGCATGAAACACATGAAGCCTTCACAGAACTGTGCCTCCATGCCTGTGTCTGGTATAATGGCTGGTGCTACACCTGACTCTACCGGAGGATCAACTAGTTTCCCATGGCCTACCATCTCCGGAGTATAATCGTCGCCACTCTCTTGGAGAACAACCAATGGTCATCTCAGCGGCGTAACTCCACAAGGTCAAACACACGCCTTAGATCAAGATTTATCAAGGACTGAAAACAAGGAGTGTAAGAAGGGGGCAAGGAAAAGAAAACTTTCAAGTTTTACAAAGCAATACTACACGACGTGTATAATAACTACACGACGTGTTTACTCAAGTCTTCCGCATAGGAATGTACTCTACCCAAAACTGGTCGTGTAACACCCCAAAACACACGGCGTGTTGTCCACACACACAGTGTGTACTTGAATTTTCCTCCCTGCCCGAGTCCCTCTACACGGATTAGCTACACTGATCTAATTTAAACAAAACTACACAGTGCTTCCTAGATAGACACAGCATGTACGACTTAATTTCCAACTTCCCATGTTGTTAGTGACATGGATGACCACTCAGCTGACACTATACAACATGTAAACCACTCTGTCTTCCCAGCCACATGACCAGGTCCACACGGTCTTTCCTCGGTCAAGACTACACGGCGTGCCCCACGGGAACACGACATATACCAAGTACTGTAACACCAACCCGTGTTGTTAGTGACATGACCAGGTACCTGGTTCAGACTACACGGCATGTTCAAGGTGGAAACAACATGTATGTCTTAAGATTTCACCGTTCGTGTTGTCAGTTACACGGGCAGTCTTGAGGTCCACACTACAAGATGTGTACAACCGGTACACGACGTGTTTGACCAAGCCATTCCCTACCCCGTTTCCCCACCTACATGGCCTATGACACAGGAAGAGACTACAAGGAATGTACTTAGGGCACACGATGTGTACTTAAAAACTTTTTTTCTTCCTGAACAGAAGTTTAAACGGCGTGTAATCATAGAACTACACAGCGTGTATCCTGGGTTTTCCAGACAGTATGCCTTTGAAACTACTCTGGAACCCAGAAAGACACTAAAAATACACCTAAGTTATAAATTCCGATCTGTGAGGGCCCATACTCCTCACGAATCAAATCTTGGCATCTTATCTGTGTTATAAATAAGGTAAACAACCAATGATCCACCAAATTCTGGTCAATCAGGGCCCATACTCCTCAATAAACAAAGTTTGGTGTTCATTCTATCAAGGTCTCACACAAAAATACCCTATCAAATAGCGGGCATTTGTCAAAGCAGCTATCACAACATCATGCTTTTCTAGCACAACAACAATCAGAACAACATGCAATTTCTAATGCACCTACATGGCATGGAAGAAAGCATGACATGTGATTTCTAGAATGTTCTTAAATGATGCATGAGACGACATACCCTCATCTCATTCGGTTGAAACTAAATAAAACTCATGTATAACATATAAACAACACAATCACAAGTGCGTCACCCAATGGTGAAAATCAAATTAACTGTAAAATTGAAAAACCAGTAAAATTGAAATAACCAAGCTAGAATATATTTTCCCTATACACAAGTTAGATATTCCCAGGTACAGCTTATTACCAACTACCATGTCCATCCTATCCCTGAATAAGGATCCAAATAGTAATTCAAATAAAAGAACTCCTCTGATACCACTTTGTAACATCCTGGATCCCGGTGCCACTCAACGGGTGCCCAGAACCCGGTTGGTCACATGACCTCAAGCACATTTCCCAAAATGCTATAGGTTTCCGACTAGCAGTGAGGGTCCAGGTCTCATATTGGGGAAACTATGCCCTCATTTGTCAAAGTGTAGTGAATTGGAAATGTTAAATAACATGAAACAATGGAAGTAGTAGACATTATACAACTAAAATGGACAACTGAAGTAAAAGGGAACCAACAATCATATATATATATATATCAAGATGCAGAATGTCACTATTCTATGAAAATAGCCAGAACAAGATACACTGCAATAAAATAAAATACATCTCAAGTATAAGGTACAACAAAAATGAAACAAAACAGTGCAATAGGAGCTCAGCAGCATCGCAAGCCTAAGCTCGGTCCCATGCTCTCCTACTCCTCTGCAACAATCATGTACCTGTATGGGGACCCTTTCCCCTATTGAAACCTACAACAATATAGTCAGTTTGGGCTGAAGACATGACCCAAACTGGGTGTGAGAAATAAATCCCAGTAAGCAACCACCAAAGGCCCGTGCCCAACTATTAGTGAAAATGTGCAACAACAGTGTGCAATAGTAAATGCAATAAAATAAGCAGTACTCAAAAGTAACTAACTCTACCAGTTATATTTCCATTTTAATATTCATTTAACAATTTCAAGCCTATGCTTTAACTTGGAAGGTATAACATATGAAAATCACCACTGTGAACATTCATGATAACACTGTCCTCAGACATAAAAACCTTACCCTCGGGTAATCAGAGTCACAACCTGTAGGTAATTGCCCACATGCATAACATATATTTCCCTTAGGCGTACAAAGTATCACCCTTAGGCACAAAATCTACTGCCCTCAGGCATGAAAGGAGTTTCCCTCAGGCTAAACAGAACATTACCCTTAGGCTAAATAGAACACTGTCCTCAGGCTAAATAGAACACTGCCCTCAGGCGCAAGTAACCGGGCTGAGCCCAAAAAATAAGAAAGAAATTACATAAAATTACTCTCATGGCAATTTAAAGCATGCTAAATTTTACGGTATACCCTCGGGTGACCTCGCCAAATGGCTAAACAGAGGAACTCACCCCGGAGGTGGTCCTGGATCCAAGCAGTGATCCCAAACTGCAGTTCATAATTATTTTCAATTACATATACAATTCTAGGTATTTAAAACAGCCAAGGCCTCAACCACACGACACCCCAACATGGGTTCGTAGCACAACGGTACACAAAAACACACAGCAGTTGGAATTTAAACACCAGACCACCTACCTTGATCACCCCTGATCGGTATACGTGAACGACGACTCATGAAAAAAACAAGAACGAATCAGATCTGAGGTGAACATATTCCCATTAAAACTCAAATAACATTCCCATGGGAAAGAATTGGAAAGAAAGGATCTATGAGAAGGAAGAGATTACCCGTGCGGTTCCAATGTGATCAGTAGAAGCGGAAACGGATTCCCGGTGCATGGTCAGCTGATCTCCGAAGCTCCGACCATCCTCTCGAGCTCCAACGACGTTCAAAGATTCCTCTGTGAACAGAGGAGGCTACTGCCCGTTTTAAGAGAAAGAAACAAACTAAACTGCTTGTACTTTCAAGTACACGTCGTTTACTTTTCATCATTTAACTGTTCGTCTGGCGGATACTTTTTCCACCGCCGAACTATTCATCTATCAACATGAGTATATGGCGTGTATTTACAAATACACGACATATACTGTCACTCAGCTGACAGCTACTCCCACCACCATACTATTCACCTTCATACTGACTACACGATGTGTAAATACCCACTACACGGCATGTAGTAGGCTTTTACACCTTTTATCACCGACAGGGCTACACGCCCTGTGTACTCATCCCACATGGCCGAAGTACACAGTGTGTGGAAAAGTACACGACCTATACCCACAAAATTTGGGATTCTCCCCCATTTTCCTTATTTTCTCAAAAACACTTATGGAAAAAAGAAAAGAAGAAACCCATACCTCAAGAATAAAAATAGGGTTCTTACATATGAAATCACTAAAATACATGATATAATATAGCCAATAACCACACTATGGGAATAACCTAGTCCAAATACAAATTACTGCTATCGTCAGCTAGAAACCCGACTGCCACTTCTTGGGACCAAATATCCAATAAGTACATAATCATTTATAGAGATAAATTAATTAATTATTTTATTTTAATCATTTCCTTTACTTTAATGTAACATCCCTAACCTAGATTCCATTTAAAGATGCCCCAAGCTTTGTGGGTCACATGGACTCAAGCGCATCTCCCCAAATTTCATAAGTTGCCGACTAGTAGTGAGGGAATAGGTGGTTTGGTGGGGAAATTATTACCGCATCACTATAATGTAGCACAACAACAATACAATAATATATATGTAGCAGAAGTAGTGATAAAAATTAGATGATAGAATAATTGCATAAATAAATGTCAATACCAAGATGGAATCTCATATAAAATGATGACACATGTTATGTGTCTAAGAAAGTATCCAAAAAAAGTCCATAGAAGTAAAATAAAATACATGTATAAAAAACACCAAAAATATAAAAAAGTTTTATCCCCAAATAGAATCACGAGCCATAGCCCAGTCTCATTCTCTTCTGGTTCTATTCAATGTACAAATTCAACCCCAAAACTTTGGGCACTTTCCCCTGTCTCTACATGTATCCAAAATGTCTATTCTGGTACCCAACGATGGACCGAATAGGGTCTAAGATATAATCCCATTTGTTAACCACCCAAATATATATACAAGTCTTAGATGTGAAATATAATAAGATAAAACTATGTTGGTAAAGAGGTAAATAGTATATGAATGTGAAGATGCCCAAGGAATGTAAACTACTAAAAGTAAGTGATACAAAATTAACCTCTCAAGGCTACCTATAGAACGAGTGTCAAGATGCTAACCAGGTACCTATAATATCAATAAGTTTAAATAGCATGGCCTCTCCGAACATCCATATACATCATGTGAACCACGAACTCTCCATACAACTTGAAGTGTCAAAACATCCATTGTTGATCCATTCAACCAAGCACAACTTATTTCTCATGGTCACGCCATATAATCAAATATTCAGACTAAAATTGGTCAGATCCAAGGTGTAGAAGGCCATGGTATCCTCGTTGAGTCCCAAGAGTATCTCAATGAAATCTCAGTTAGAAACTGGGTTGATTCATAAGAGTATTTCATACCAAACATGTCCTATGTGAGTCTAAGAAAACCAGATTCAAGGGGTAGCAATGATCAAGTCATCCCATGGAATCAATTCCCAAATAGAATACTCAATCCCAGGAATCCACTATTGTGTCATGAACCAAGGAGTTGCATCTAAGGCATCTAAATACTCAGTCCCCATCTTGTACCATTAATCAATTAAAACCATCTGAGTCTACCCCCATATAAAACCCAAATCAAATTTAAAGGAAAATGATCAATATTCCCTCCCATTGTTCACAATTCAAATTTAAACACATCACTTGAGTTTACCCACACATTTTCACATTTTTTAATTTAAGTATTTGAGAAAAAAAAGTTCCACAATAACCATTTAGTCAAGCATCACATGAAAATGGAGGAAAATATATCTTTTCATATAAACCAATTACATTTAATTGTAATTGGGATTCCTACATATAGGAAAGCATGAGAACACACCCCTTAGGTGGTTCAACCAAGGTATAACAAGTTAATTTTATGAGGCACACCGCATGAGTGATCATGGTTTGGGAAAAGGCCACCAATGCCTCATAACAAAACATAAGGGATTTTTTAATAGGTCTCAAATCATTTAGTTCAATTAACCGGTTCAATTTTAGGTTCGTACCAAAACTTATAGTAGGCAACACAATGGATGGTAGCCTAATAAAGAAAAAAAACTCAAGGACAATACATATAACCCCTACCATAGCTTGGTATTAGTTTGTGTAACACCCCAAGCTTTCACGATACACTTCTCTTTCAATAATGCAATAGCTTGCATTGTACCCAAGTTTGAGATTCTAACACACTGCGACCAATCAAAGTAGTAGTTATGAATAGTAATACCCACCTTTTGAAATTATATATATTTTATATTTAAAAATGGACTTCATTTTTGTATTTGGAATATCAAAATTTTACTAAGTTGAATTTTTTGTAATTTTCTGAGAACTTCCAATTTTCTATGAATAGTGAAAAATACTTAAAAACAACTTTTTTAATCAAAATAATTTATAGTGATAAATTATACCATTGAGTGGTTTTAAATTATAATTAGAATATATTTTTACCATTTTATCCAATGGTGTTCATTAGAATTAATTTAACATTGAAATTGGACATGAACAATTGTCAATCTTTTGATATATATTGTTTCTTAAAAACACGCTTTTTGTTGTGATAGCAGGAATTAATTATAAAATTAATTAATGAAACTTATACGTTTGTAATTTTTTAAAATAGAAATCATTTTTGAATTCTGAATATCAATTATATCTTAAGGTGAAATTTTGGCATTGTTCTGAAAAACTTCAATTTTTGATGAATAGTGAAACCACTAAGTGGTAGTTAAAAAATTGATTTTTCATTTAAATGAAACATTACCACTTCTGTGATTTGATTTTCAAAAATCCGACATAAATGGTTGTCATTAGGAAGTAAAATGTGGTACAATGGGATTAAAATATTTTTTTTGAATAGCAACTTTTAAGTTTAATTAATCGCGATTAAAGGTAATTAGTGAAATTTAAGGTAAAAATGATATTATAAAAATATGAAAATACATTTACACTTGCCCTACCCCTATTTTATGAGTCATGGGCGACCAAGACAATCCATGGGTCAACTTGGGGACCCCATGGAGCCACTTTTGTAGGAAAATGACATTAAAAACTTTTTATTTAATGTTAAAATAAAAATGTCACAAACATGAGTTGTTTTACTAAAACAATTTTTAAATGGGGTTATACAAGTCATATTTTTGACAATAAATATTCATTAGAAATCTAAAAATATTTCATACATCATGATAGTTTTTTTATAATTTTTATACATTAAATAAATTAAATTATGTTTGACACCATGATGATGCAGCGATTACCTCATTAATTAACGATTTAAATAAAATGAAAAGATAATGTAAAATCTAAGGCGTAAACTTGTCAAAAACCTATTGGATGAGTATATTTAGAACCCTTATCACCTTATCCTAGAAATATATAAGTGTGGGAATTTTAAAATCCTAAACTCATTATATAATAAAGTATCATTTCATGACTTTCCAAGAGTGCCCCTCCTCTCCTCTTATAAAAGGCCCCCACCACTACCACCTTACCCACACCTCTCAAGCCTTTGTCTCAGCCAAATCTTGACCATTGTTTCTCTCCAATTCCATATCTTACTCCTAGATGCCTCACTTTGGGCAGAAGTCTTACCAAGGAAGCCTTTGATCTCAAATAAAAAAGAGTTACCTGTTTTAAGGTAATGTCTTCTCTTATGTTATTTTGTTTTATTTTGCTTCTCCAACCCCTTAAACTCTTTTTATTCCTTTATTTTATAACAAAACCAGTATATTAAATATACTAGGATGTTTTTATAATAATTATTCATGCTACACTTACACAAACATATATCTAATGGTTAAAGAACATATTGTTTCTGTGGATGGCGAATTTTTGCCTCACGAAACGATGATTGTTCAACACTCATATAACACCGTCAAAGGTGTCCATTATGATGTCACTATATTTATATATGATATATAATATGTTTATGTTTTCTTTAAGCTTATTTATTTTTCATTTATGGCATACCTTTATAGTTTCCATTATGGGTAAACACGATATTTTCATTTTAGGAAGTGCGGACTACCGCCCCCTGAAAGTGATTTGAATCGTTAATGACATATGTGGGATGTATAAAGGATGGAGTAAATGATATTATACATGATATTATACTGGTATTATATTATACCTTTATATAATTATAATTTCATTCCATTAAATATGAAATATAAATGAAAGTAGCGTTCATGCATACGTACGGATTACCATCTCCATGAACGGTGCATTTCATTTCTTACCTCTAAATGTTATGTAATATTATAAATGAATTTATATACTGGATATATATGATATATAAATCATGAATATAATTCTGTAGATAATGGATATTCTACCACATAAACAACTTGTAATTATAAGAAGTTTATTGTTGACTCAAGTACCAAATATTGACAAAACGACCGTTATTAACTTAAATAATTACATAGTGTTCATAACATGGTAATAAGTGATATAAAAGGAATAATGAACTTGAAAAAGGATCTTAAGAAAGTAGAGATTAACTCTAGTTTATTATTCAGGAGGTTAAAGAACGGTCGAGTCAAGTCGGACACAAGGTAAGGGAATTTCTTAACCCAATTTCCATTCTTTGGGTTAATCTCCTACT
Organism: Viscum album; assembly: GCA_963277665.1. Classification (NCBI taxonomy): domain Eukaryota; kingdom Viridiplantae; phylum Streptophyta; class Magnoliopsida; order Santalales; family Viscaceae; genus Viscum; species Viscum album. Next base: position 73,964,187 of record OY728127.1, on the reverse strand, counting down.
TTAAAATTATGTTATGATATTATTATGTCATATCTTGTATTTGTACTTTGTTTATGTGTAATTATATTGAATACACATAATAGATCTATTTTATTTAAAAAAATGATCTTGGTAAGGACTTCATCTCAATCTCCTTTCATTGAGGCATATTTTGTTTTATACACAATTTCCTTTATACGGTGTATAAACCCCTTTGACTTTTACTTTTATTCAAAATGAATCTTTTTATACGAAGCATTTTTACTAAACGACAAAATTAATGTTTTTATTATGTATGCGGCAACAATGAATTCTCCGCCACCATGACTATTATTTTAGTTTCGGCTTCCTCTACAAGCCATAACTTTTTTTAAATGAAAAATAAATACCAAGTTTTAATTTTCTTTTATTTTGGTATTGAAAATGGTTTTGATAATGTTTTTATTATATCAATGTGTTGTATTGATATTTTGTGATTGAAATGTGGAAATTTTATGTTCCCTTTATGCATGTTTTATGTGATACAATTATGTTATGGTTTATGATATGTTTAAACCTATTCGTATGAGGAATGTATTGGACTTAATAAGTGATGGGTGGAGCCTGCTATAGCTCCTCGATGCATCGGTAAGTCTCATGAGACAAACTAGTGTCTTGGCACGAGGCCTTGACAAAATCTTATTTGTGGTCTTGGCACGAGGCCTTGGCTATGTGGTTATGATAGTCTGACATTATGCATTCCATCATTATGAAAGTGGTTATTGATATTGCATGTGATTATTCGACCAGTAGAATATCCATGTGAATAAGTAAATGGAATTATCTCATATTACTTTTGCCATATTATGTTTAAGTTCATGTTTAAAAGGATTTTTTAGTTATACATTTCCTTAAATTTTTATGTTTATTTATAAAAGCTTCCGCTATATTGTTATCCTTAATGAGAATCTGAGCTCACCCCTTACAATTTTTTAATTTTTCCAGGATGTGAAGAAGTATATTATGAATGACCTGCAGGGATAGTATGAGGGGATATGAAGACAAGATTTTGTTGTAGTTTTGTATTACTTTATGATGTAATGTACGACTTATGAATGTATCTAGTGTTTCCAAGGCTACTAAACTAATCGGTCTTTTGAGACTTGATCTTTTGTGATCATGCCAATGTTACGCAATAATGCACTGACTCTGGGTAACTGGGGTCGGGGCGTTACAGTGTGTTCATCCAATATCAAATCCAAATTCAACTTATATTGATAGAAATGTAAAGACCCGGAAATTTCAAGGAATTTTTTTCTTAATTTTCTATGTAATTTTACAAGAACGCAGTTTCTGACGGCACCTGATTCCGTGGCCCGGTGTGCCTGGAATTAATTTCCGAAGTTTGGCTCGGGTACGTTCAGTGAACGAGCGAGCGGGAATTTCTATCTTTTGAACCGTTGCCCGGAATCGAATTCCGAAGGCACCGATGAAATCGCAGCGCCGATATTCGCTTAAGGAGACCTTTTCCGAGGTTGCGTTTATTGCGGGTTGAGAGTTAGTTTTTGGGTTTTTAAAATAAAGTTAAATAAAATGTGGAAACACATTTTATTTTTAACTTGTTGGTTAACTCCTCCCAAAGGGAGTTAGGGGTGGGACCCACATCCACTTAACCTCCCTTGATAGGATTAAGTGTGGTGGGGCCCACACAAACCCTAAATCTTCACCTCCTCTTTTTAAAACTCCCCTTTAACTCACTTTAATTAATGTTTGACACTTGGAATAATTAATTGAGGTGAGATGCTTTAAATTTCAAACCTTTGAAATTCTAAGAGGGAGGTTGTGTAATAAAATAAGCATAAGCTTATTTTATCATTTTGGGGTTGGTTTCTTTTTCCACTTGAGAGGATTTGAGAAGCTCTCTCTACCATCCTCAACTTTGACGAAGAACACGAAGAACACTCAAGAACGCCGCTTCTCTCTTCTTCCTAGCCAGATTGTTTCCGAAGATCGACGACACCTTCCGTGTCAACGAAAGGGAACGCCACTTCCTCCTCGGACTTTCTTCGCCGGCTTACGAAGATTCACCAACGACGCACCTCTTCGGACGTACCTCTACGTCAACGGAATCGACGAACGATTACCGCAATGCCCGACCTCCGCGACCCTTGTCTTCCGCGGTTTGTTGACGTGCTCCGCACTTGAACCGAGGTAGGGGTTTGTTTCAATTGTTTACTTTACAAAGGCAATGCCTTCCCTTTTTACCGGGATTTATGCCTTGGTGCTAGTCGCCAGCCCCTGGCCTATGGAAGGCGGGCTTGGGGTAGTCACGACACGGGCCCCGAGGACGGGTCGTGACAAATTGGTATCAGAGGAGTTCGGTTCTACCGCAGAACTTATAACTCTGATGTTTCTTTCTGTGAAGCAATAATGTTGAGAGTACCGAGTGTGGTTTTCAGTTCAGGGAGTCCAGTGTTGGTGCGGGCGGCCGACGTATCCATACACCAGGACCCTGACAACTGATTTCTGACTTTGTGTACGAAAACACTAATTGCGTGTGTGTTTTCAAAGGTTTTCCCTTAAAACAGCTCAAACCAGGTCAGCTCACCAGGTATAAACGTTTGATCGTGTCACGATTTTTCTTTCAGAATGCCTTTTCACAGACGACCAGCTAGATCCCCGAGAGTGGTACGTACTGACAGCCCGCCGAGCGACGAGGCCTCAGTACAGGGCCCTATCCCAGTTGAGGCACCAGCGGAGGCACCAACGGTACTGCTACCCGTTGGGCCACCGATGCCACCAGCCCCAGCAGTAGGCGATGCACGATGCTTGAGCGCGCAGCATGAGTTCCAGCGCTAGAGGCCACCCAGGTTCCGGGGAGAGACGGACCCGCAGGCGGCTGAGGTTTGGCTGGAGGCTGTGGTGAGAGTCTTCAGGCTAGTGGGGATGCCGGCAGACTTCATGGTGATCTTTTCTACCATCCTCCTTCAGGCAGCAGCAGGCAAGTGGTGGAGCCACTTGTTCTAGTTTTGCGATGAGATGAACTTTTCATGGGAAGACTTCGAGAACTTCTTCAGGGTGGAGTTTGTGCCAGTATCTCTACACCCCGAGCGTGTACAGGAGCTTCTGCCTTTGCCGCGTGCTTTTTGATCAGTAGCCGAGTCATCTGTGGGCAGTAGACAGATGATGCAGAGGTCCAGGAGGACCATACTAGCAGTTAGACGATCTCGAGTTTTAGGACCGGTGGTGCAGGGCACCCGAGGTGGGGTCAGAGCCAGGTGTGCCAGAAACGGACAATGTTACTCATGCGGCGGAAAGGGTCACCTGGCACGTGACTGTCCGAATCCTCGTACGGTTGATCAGCGGGTGTTGGAGGAGCCATCGAGACAGAAGCAACGACTAGTGCTTGAGCAACAGCCCAGCAGTGGACAAGGCAGTAGAGCTCCGAGAGCAGGTGGGCAAGAGAGGAACTAGTGGATATGTCCTTTGTACTTCTATTTCCATGTTTCTTTGTATTAGTGTCTTTGTACTATGAGCTGCAATAATAAAAAGACACTTATCTTTGTTTGCTTTCCTGTCCTTTTGTTTGGTTGATACTGAGTGGTCCCGGTTAAACCGTTGACTTGACCCTCACTTTCGAGATTTCTACTGGAGGGGACCCAGTGACCTCACACTGATTCCGAAAGTGTGACTCGACCCTTAGAGGCGAGAGTGACAGTTGGATCTCTTAGTAGATACTTCGAGGCCTTACGACGTCATCCATGGTATGAATGCATCATTCATGTCAGGATTGACTGTATTAGGTAACGAATGTGGTTCATCCAGGGGATGAGACCGGGTTTCTCTTATCGGCAAAGAAGAAATCATAGCAGCTCTTGTGAGACTAAAGGAGGTCCATGACATCCAAGAGAGGATGAAGACTGCACAGTGCAGTAAGAAACATAAAACCGGTGCCAGTCATAGAGACTCGGGCGTGTTAAGAAGAAGAATCTTAAAGGAGAGATGAGTCTACGAAGCAGTAGACATGGAGGCAGATCTAGGAGAGTAGCATGAGGTGGTGTACATCCTAACATGGTACAAACACCTGCCTTAGTTATCCCCACCAAGCTCAGGGAGCTGGAGGGCTGTGGAAGAATGCGGCTGCATGCGGTCAAGGAGTGTGACCCAATGGCTCTAAAAATGATTCAAGGGACAGTCTGTGTCCACTACTATCTGCTGAAGTAACAGACATCGATATGAATCATTCCTCGCTTTCACAAATCTTGTTCCAGACCTAGAGTTTCTGGTAAGCCGTGGAATTGACCCTCACGTCTGGAGATACCTTGGGAGGAGACTCGACAATCACACTTACGCCGATGGTGTGGTCAGACCCTCGAGGCGAGAGTTTCGGTTGGAATCTCTTGGTGGCAGCATCGAGGCCTTACGACGTTAGTTTCAGTATGGAATGGGCAATAACTGTTCATACTCAAATTGACGGTTTTAGGCAAACGTCGGGATGAGTTTTCCTTGGTCGGCGGAAAAGGAAACCCCAGGCAGCGTAGGGTAACTCTTTCACAGGGGAGTATGACCGATCACTCTTGAGTCGGTCAACCTTACCCTCGTGGCAGCATCCTTTTGAGTTCCAGTTCTAACAGAAAATGGAGACCTCTGGAGTTCGAGGATGACAATAACGTCCTTATACGGGTCTCACCTTGACGTGGTTTACGGGGATGTAGCCAAGACGACAAGTTATCTCCGGGATTCAGCGGAACTTCTTAGGTCCCCAGCTGGGTAGGCGGGGTGGTTTACCGCTTGACCCATTCACCGCAGTTGCACCAGGTGCACGACGACTTCCACATATCTCAACGGAGGAGATACGTGCTCGACCCTTCACATACCATCGACCATGAGGAGTTTGACGATGGCGATGGGGTGTCTTTCATGGAGATTCCAGTGGGGATCGAGGATCGATAGGAGAAGATCCTACGAGGACGATCGATTCCTCGGGTGCACTTTCTTTGGCAGTACGTAACCTCTAGGTAAGTACATGGGAGCGGAAGGCTCAGATGCGTGCTCTGTACAGCTTTTGTGACACTAGTTTGTGTTAAAGCTTTACGGGGACGTAAAGCCCTGAGGTGGGAATAATGTAAAGACCCGGAAATTTCAAGGAATTTTTTTCATAATTTTCTATGTAATTTTACAAGAACGCAGTTTCTGACGGCGCCTGATTCCGTGGCCCGGTGTGCCTGGAATTAATTTCCGAAGTTTGGCTCGGGTACGTTCAGTGAACAAGCGATCGGGAATTTCTATCTTTTGAACCCTTGCCCGGAATCGAATTCCGAAGGCACCGATGAAATCGCAGCGCCGATATTCGCTTAAGGAGACCTTTTCCGAGGTTGCGTTTATTGCGGGTTGAGAGTTAGTTTTTGGGTTTTTAAAATAAAGTTAAATAAAATGTGGAAACACATTTTATTTTTAACTTGTTGGTTAACTCCTCCCAAAGGGAGTTAGGGGTGGGACCCACATCCACTTAACCTCCCTTGATAGGATTAAGTGTGGTGGGGCCCACACAAACCCTAAATCTTCACCTCCTCTTTTTAAAACTCCCCTTTAACTCACTTTAATTAATGTTTGACACTTGGAATAATTAATTGAGGTGAGATGCTTTAAATTTCAAACCTTTGAAATTCTAAGAGGGAGGTTGTGTAATAAAATAAGCATAAGCTTATTTTATCATTTTGGGGTTGGTTTCTTTTTCCACTTGAGAGGATTTGAGAAGCTCTCTCTACCATCCTCAACTTTGACGAAGAACACGAAGAACACTCAAGAACGCCGCTTCTCTCTTCTTCCTAGCCGGATTGTTTCCGAAGATCGACGACACCTTCCGTGTCAACGAAAGGGAACGCCACTTCCTCCTCGGACTTTCTTCGTCAGCTTACGAAGATTCACCAAAGATGCACCTCTTCGGACGTACGTCTACGTCAACGGAATCGACGAACGATTACCGCAATGCCCGACCTCCGCGACCCTTGTCTTCCGCGGTTTGTTGACGTGCTCCGCACTTGAACCGAGGTAGGGGTTTGTTTCAATTGTTTACTTTACAAAGGAAATGCCTTCCCTTTTTACCGGGATTTACGCCTTGGTGCTAGTCGCCAACCCCTGGCCTATGGAAGGCGGGCTTGGGGTAGTCACGGCACGGGCCCCAGGGATGGGTCGTGACAAGAAAAATGAAGAACGAATAAAGAACCTAAAATTATGTAAAATCATCTTGCACTTAAATAGAATCATAAATTGGAGGAATAATGAGGAATTTATTTAAAGGAATCAAGTAATCACCAATGTGGATCTGACTAGGCATTTTGGGCTTTAATCAAAGATCAGATGGAGGATTTATCTTAAATTCTAGAATAGTCATTATTGACAGCTTCAAAAGGGGAGAGCTTTTGTCTATTGAAGAAATTATATATTTTAGCTTAAAAATGGAATTAATTAAAATTAGAATTTTAAAATTCACCAAAAAGGGGGTTAAAGGTTTGAGAACATAGTTTGACAGACCTTGTACCAACCATGCATGGTTAGCTGTAGATGAAGGGCTCCCAAATGCTTACCTAGAATGATTTGACAAACCATGGAAAAGATGTGAAAAAACCAACATTGAAATTATAGAAATGGCTGCATGGACATGCATCCAAAATTGAATGGTTTGGACTAATCATGAAACATACTCCTTCTACCTTTCTATACGTCACTTGGTTTGTTAAATTGTGTGGCATGCATTTCTCGATTTATAATAACCGTGTACTGAGCATTTTTTCTCCAAAAAACCTGGGTTCTAGACTCCAAAATAGACCCTGACACCCCCGATACCTCCAGAACTTTAAAATGGAATTCACATTTCTCCATATTTATGCAATTAAAAAAAATAAAAATGATCCATAACTCATAAAAAATCTATGTCCTTACAATATTCCAAACTTAAAGTAATTCATCCATGAATTTCCCTTAGAAGGTGGTCAAGATTCTTTTGAGGACAACTTGGGACACTGAGCATATTCTTTGGCCTTCCTCTCTAAATTCCTGTCACGTAAATGGTCATTCTACCATAGAACCCTTACTTGAGAAACTAACCGAAAACATAGAACATTTATGATCCTATCAACGACATCCCACACTACATCACTACCTCGAGGAATCCTCAATATACTGGTTTTGAAATCCAATGTGACAGCATCCCATTTTCACATTGGAATAGGAAACTACTTCAAAATTATGGCTGATCACTGATTTTCCTCATTCACCTACTGATAGGTGGAACACCTCTAAACAAAATCATTTACCTCTTGTTTCATACCCGACCACCAATAATGACATCGTAAGTCACGATACATCTTGGTGACAATGGGGTACACTGCCAAAGATGAGGCATGGAACTCCCACATCAGCTCCTTGTGTATGTCCATTGGAACCCAAACAAAACCGTGGATATGCATGATCTCATCCTTGGCTAGAGTCTAACTAGTTGGAGTGTCCTCACGTAACATATTCTCCCATAAAACTATGCCTTCTTAGTTCAATAGTTTCCTCATCATCACTCTATCTAGTAGGGTAGAGGTCACATCTAATAATGATAGATAAGTCTACCACTGACTGTCATGCACCACCAAGTGCATCTCAGAGAATAACGCCATAAAATTCCCCAAACTAACTGCATACTGAACTTACTATATATGATTCCTCCTACTTAGTTATTAGATACTACCTTTCCATTTTTAGGCATATCCGAAAGCTCAAAGTCGGAATACTGGAGGTACTCCACCCACATTCGCTGCTTTAGATTCAGATCACACAGTAAAAATATTCACTAGAGGATTTTGTGGTGTGTGTACACCAGAGAATGCCCTCAGAGAAAATAGTGTCTTTAATAAATCAATTCATGTAAAACCACAACTAACTCAAGATCATGCATTGGGGAGTCCCCCTTGTGCGACCTTAGATGCCGAGACCTATATTCCATGACTCTATCCCCCTACATTAGCACTACTCTAACCTGATACCTGATGCATCACAAGACACAGTGTAGCTTCGACCCTACTTTGGTTGAATCAAGACTGGTGTTGAAGTAAATCTCCCATTCATCTCTTGAAAGGATATATCATAAGAATCTTACCATAAAAACTTTACACCCTTCTTAGAAAATTATTTCAATAGAATTACTTATCATGATAAGTCCTGTATGAAATTCTTATAATATCTAGCTAGCCCTAATAAACTATATATGTTAAATACGTTATTGGAATGACCCTAGGAAACTACAACTCTCACCTTCTTTGGGTCTACTGATATTCCTCTTTCAGAGATAATGTGACCTAGGAAGTGAATCTGATCCATTAAGAAGTATAACTTTAAGAGATTATCATATTTCTGAAGATCTCTAAGTGTATCCAAAATGATCTCAATATGCTTGTCATGGTCATGTTTATTGTGAGAATACACCAAGATTTCATCCATGAAAACCACCAAAAATGGATCCAAATAAGGATGGAACACTTGGTTCATCAATGCGATGAAAAATGCTAGCATTTTCATGAGATTGAAAGGCATAACCTGAAACCCATATAGACCATACCTGCTATTAAATTCTGTATAAGGTATGGATGCATGTCAAACATGTACCTATTGATAACTGTATCTCAAATAATTTTCTTGAGAACACCCAAGATCCTCAAATAAGATCAAATAAGTCATCTATCCATGGTTGAGGATACCATTTCTTAACAATCAACAAGTTCAATTTTTGATAATCCACAAATAGAGTAAGGGTACCATCCACTTTTTTTTTTGAAAAAAGGACTGAAGAAACCCATGGAGGAGTACTATGTCAAAGAAATCGATTTTCCTTTAAATCCTCTAGCTGCCTCTTGATATCCAAAACCTCCATCGTAGTCATCTTGTAAGGAGGAATTGATACCAGTGTCTCTCCTGACACTTGCTTGATGGAGAAATCAATATATCTCTTAGGAGGTAAACTAGAAAAGTTATCTGGAACCACAGCTCAGAAACATTCAACCACTGGAGAGAAATATTCCTGACAAGTTCCCTGATCATCCAGATAAAAACTAGCTATCTATGCTATCATCCCGCCCATCCCATGATGCTATGGTCCATCTTGGATTACCTATAAATTCCTTTGACCATTTTAAGTATAAAATACACCCTATGGTGATTTGAAGGTCACCCTAAAGTGATAACAGTCATATTAAGCTTGATAAGCTACTAGCAAGTACATCCTGAGTATGATTCCAAACCCTAGCATCATGAGGACATAAAAATTATAGACTAAGTGAGACCCACCAACCTTAAAGGGGCACTCTCTATACTATTATACATCTTCTTCTATTATCCCCAGTGGAGTGTCTACCATTATAACGCTCTCTGAAGATAGTTTAATTGGCCCAGGTATTTTCACCACATGTGTAGATATTAAACTATTTGATACACTTATATAAAAAGAGAAGATGAAATAATAGAGGCTACTATGATCATACCTCTCACCATAGGTTGTTTGACACCCTACTCCTTGGGGGTAGGCTGTACGAAAATAGATCTAGACTGAACCACAAATCTGTGACACCACCTCACTACTTAGAGTAGGCCCACTCTGATGTCTTGGTGGAACTGGTGAATGGACTCCTCAGTAATGACTACCACTTTCTCAACTTGATTGGATGACACTACTAAATTTACCTTCCTGACATTGAGCTAAGAATATTTCTCCTAAACCTAGTGTCAGAGCTAACCCCCTTCCACTCATAGTTGGAGGGAAAGTCCAGAAAAAACACTGCACATAGGCTATTATACCGCAAGATCGACATTTTAATGGGTCACGATCTCTATGATTCTTCATGTGGCCCCTTATACCTCACTGATGATAAAAAACCAAGATACTAGTGCTGATATCATGGATACTACTCATGTCATGGAAATCCTTAAAATGTCACTTCCTTCCACTAGAAGTTGAACTACTAGGTCGAGAGATGACACTATTCTACTCTTCACCCCCATATTCCCTCAGGTTCCACTATGTAATCATCACCTGATTCACAATTTTAGTGATAGAGGTAAATCTGAACATGTTGAACTAGGATTTGATAGCATGTGGGAGCCCTTCGTCGAAGCTTCTCCCTCTTGATAGCTCATTAGTAAGGTACATCAGTGAAAAATGTTTCCCCTATATAAATCCTGTAGAGTACTCCATAAACATCATCACACACTTCTCTAGATGCATGAACTCACTATCCTACTCTACCCATAGAGTCTCGAGGTAAAATTAGTCATAGAATTGGTTTTGAAAATCCGCACAACCCATATCTCACACACTGTCGTCGTAGTTCAATACATCCCACCAAAGCTTTTATACCCCACATTGCATATATGTCTTTAGATTTACCCTTCTATCAGGTGGGATCTCAAGATGCTTGAAGATTTCTAGCATGGTCTCAAGCTATGTCTTAGAATCCTGGGGACCACCATCCCTCCAAAAATGGAAGGTTTCTTTTATTGGGACACATGAAAAATATTATCCATTGATAAATATGGATGCAGTGCTCCTTGAAAAGTCTGTATGAAGTGATAGAATCCCTCAAAAGAGTTTTCCTCAGATCCTATGTTCGGAAAATAGATGGTGCCTCTACTGGTACTGAAAGAGGATCCACTGGTAGCCAATGGACCACCACCTCTAGAGAGTGGTTGTAACTATCACGACCCATACCCAAGGGACCATGAAATTACTACCCCAAGCCTGCCTCCTCTAGGGAAGGGGCTGACGACCAGCACTGAGTAGGAATATCCCACAAAATTAGGCATTTTTCTAAGTACTTGTACACACACGCACGTCTTCGAGCAAAAGGGATGAAATTGAAAACAAGGAGTAAATAAGTATGCATCCCACTAAGACAGCCACTAAGAGTAATAGTACAAAATAGAATTGTAAGTGGGAAAAAAAATCCAAATTGAAACAGAGATGTACAAACACCTGGATCTAATCTGTAGAAAACCTAAGCTAAAGGGTAGGTACAATAAATTATTTAAATTTCATTGAAGCGTACCACTTCTTCCGGGTCACACTAAAGCTACACTTTTCTTCGACCCACCAAGGAATCCATCAAATCTATCAATTATATACACAAGACATGACATATTCAGGCGAAGCTCATGCAGGGGTGAGTAAAAAAATACTTAATAGGGACCCCAAACCTCAAAGGTAAACCACAAGGAAAGACATAAGTCAGACTACTAAAGAGGTACAAAAAGTAAAGCCTATAAGAAGTACTTTCAGGAGAGTCACTAGAGTCATCTCACACTATCATACATATACTAAGAAATTCCAATCATATCCAAATCCAATGATACATATAGTCTTCATAGGATCCCTACTTCACACCCTCGCAGGAGACCTACACTATGCCCTCGCAGGAGAAATACTATGCACCATTGTAAGAGAACTACTTTGTGCACTCGCAGAAGACCAACTCCATGTCTTCATAGGAGACCAACTCCTTGTCTTCATAGGAGACCAACTCCATGTATTCATAGGAGACTGACTCCACGTCTTCATAGGAGACCAACTCCACATCTTTTCCACAAACAGTCACCATATTCTATCCTTAACACACTCATTTCGGGAGCATCTACTCCTCGATCGAATAGGTCACACACCAAAATCCACTAAAGGTCACACACAGTATCCTAAAAGGACAACCTGATCACAAGGGTCCCAATGCTGCAAATGTATCATCAAACGAAATTATAGTTTGGATGTTTTGAAAATTTAAGTAAAAAGGGGATAGTTTGTTTAGGGTCTGGTTCGACTCTGTGGGACTGACCTGACCCAACCCTAGTCTCACTTGACCCGACCCTCTGGGTGTGACCCGACTCTCAGGGTCTGACCAGACTCTCCGGGTCTGACCCAACCCACCAGGTTTACCCGGCCCACCCCAATTGGGCGCCACATCCCTTCCCAATCAATATGGGGTGGCCACTATGTTACAGCTTGACCACGACCCTATACCATGTGATGTGGCATCCTACCACATGTAGACGCTATATAATTTAGAGCTGAAGGCCCTGTTCACCGCCCGCGACAACTCATCCTCGGGTTCCTCCTGCCAGGAGGCCCTGCCACCGCACACCGCCACCATCAGATCCATCTTCTATGGGTCGACACCATTGCAATAGTGGTCCATTCATTGAACTATGAATGCCTTTGAAAACCGCCATTCATCCCCATCAATTCCAATGGCTCAAGATCGTCTTGCATTAGCTCCATGTGTCTGATCATGTTTGGAACCTCCCAGCAAAGCCTGACGCGACCACATGGGTCTGTTAACGAAGAACACAAGGATGAGGATAGAAAAAAACACCCAAGGGATGAATGAAGAACTTTTTCATTTCGGTCTTCATTAACCCCATTAATAAAAGGGAAATTAACAATAGGATAAACACTATGTTTTTAACCCTTCAAAACCCCACAGTAGATAACCTATCCCACATGAATGATCAACCCGCAAATCAACATTTTTTTGGGTTAGTCTGCATTCATCGTTTGTAACATGAATGGGGAAAGAATAAACCTGTAAATAAACCCCCTATCTAGAAAGGGGATTAGTTGGAGGATAGAATTTTTCATTGATGGTGATCCATCCATGAACACCCTCGATCTGTTATTCGTCAGCGTTCGTCATTCATCGATGCTTGATCCAAGCTATGATATCCAAACTATCGTCTTCAACGAAAGAGATTCATTATCTTTACATGAGGGAAACATCAAGGATTTAGGGATAATTCTCCAGTGTCATGAATTGTAACACTACTCCCTACCTCTATTTAATGGATGAAACACATTAACTTGTTTCAGTATTTTAAAAATGTTTCAGCCTCGCTGAGTCATGAAATCACAGTGTTGTTGAGTCACCGCATAATGTTGAAGAAATAAAATAAAATAACTTTTTAATTATATTTTTTTGATCTTAAAATTTCAATAAATTAAATTTTGTAGTTGACCTACGCTATCCGATGTTAGGCCCCACCTAAGGTAAACTCACTTTTCTGAGCTTAATGTTACCCTCAGATTTTCGATCCGTGCACCCATTTGTATGTTACTAAATCTACTCATGCGTTCTATTTTTAATAAACATAAAAATAGTTTGAACATTTATTCCAAGAACCCGGGGCCTCATAATCACATGCCGTCTCTATGCCTGGTCTTGAAGAAATGTAATCCCATATAATTTTAAAAAAATATTCATGGAAAAGATGATACATTACATTCTCCCTTCCTTAAGGCTTTACGTCCCAAAAAACCAAAACAAGGGAGAAAAAAACAAATGTAGATACTGGTCATGAATCCAAGCCTCCCGCTCCCATGTGCTCTACAAAAGATTCCCATTCTACCACTGAATGCACACTAGGGGAATTGATCGCCCTCAGAGGGTCCTTTTTTGTCGATCCTCAATCACCACTAAGAACTCCATAATAGTGAACCATCATCAATGTCCAGATCACCCCATTCAATGACGTGTGATGGGTCTTGTACATATCTTCTCTACTAAGATACGTAGAAGACGTTGTTCACTATCTCTAACTGTGGAGGTATAGACAAATAGTACACCACCTCTCCCACTCTACGCTGTATCAAAAATTGTCTGATGAACCTCAGAGATAACTTGCTGCCCTAGAAAAATCTCTGTATCCCTTATTGAGGAGAGTCCCGAAAGAACACATGCCCCCCTCCTTGAACTCAAAGGGTCTTTGTCTCCTATTAGAATAGTAATTTTGATAGCTCTGGGAAGTCTTCATCTTCTCCTAGATGACCTGAACCTTCTCTGTAGTTTCCTGCACCAACTTCATGCCCACAAGTTCTGACTCTCTGGGGTCAGTCCTTCAAAGTGGAGACCTATAGGGTCTCCCTTACAGGGCCTTGAAAAGTTCCATACCAATGGTGGAGTGGTACCTTTTTTTACACAAACTCCACCATAGTTTGGTTTTCCTCCCTAAAATGACCCAAATCAAGGATGAAAGTATATAGAATGTCCTCTAGGACCTAAATTGTTTTCTCTATCTAGACGTATGTCTGCAGGTTGAAAGTTGTGCTCAAGCGCAGCTGAGTCCCAAATACCTTTTGAAATACCTTAAAAAAATGCGATGTAAATCATGCATAAAAATTTGAGACTATTGTAGATGGGACTCCATGGAGTCTAACTATCTTCTGTATGTAGAGGTGTCCTAAGATTACCACTAAACCTTGTTCCCGAATCACTAGGTAGTGGGCCAACTTATTGAGTCGGTCAATGATCACCCAGATGGTATAAATTCCCTGAGACGTACATGGTAGAACTATCATGAAGTTCATTGATATTCTATCTCAAATACACTCTGGAACCTCAAGGGGTTAATAAAAACCCACTGGAACCTGGTGGTCAGCCTTCACTCGCTCACAAGTAAGGCATCTAGAGAAAAACTTTGCCACTTTCTTCATCATCCCGAACCACCAAATGTGACGTCGAAGGTCATGGTACATCTTTTACACACCTAGATGTACCAACAAATGGTATGTATGGAGTTTAATCAACACCTCATCCCACAATGTCACCGATACAACTGTGATTCCTCTAAAAAGAATGACGTGCTCCCCACCTTTTGATTATCCATCAGGGGAATGCCCTATTGACATCTAAGCACGTGTAGTCTCGTAGATGGAATCTATGAGCTGTGCCTCCCCGAATCACTATAAAAGTGGAGGGGTAACTACCATTGATTGGAGATAAGATACTCTATCCCAATCCATGAAGGAAATCTGAAGTGAGGCCAACTGCTCTGAGGCCTCATTTTGGAGTTGTGAACTCAATCTATGACTAAGAGCATCTGCCACCATGTTACCCTTACCAAGATTATATACCATCTCATAATCATATTCTAGAAGAAACTATACCCAACACTGCTATCTCAGGTGAAAATCCTTCTGAAAAAAGATATACCCCAGACTATTGTGGTTTTTGTAGATTATATACTACTCTCCCATAAGGTAGTGTCACAACATCTTCAATGCGGAGACTAACTCCACCAACTATAGATCATGGGTAACAAAGCTTTGGTCATTTTATATAAACTTATGTGAATCATAGTCAATAACCACTCACCCTTCCATCAGGACACAACCAATCCTAGTCCCTGATATGTCTCTGAACACCTCGTTCTCGACACCATCTTCTGGAAATCTCAGGATGGGAGCGCTCATCAAACTATGCCCAGCTACTGAAATATCTCATGGAAGTTCTTCGTGCACATGAAAGGTTGTCCCTTTCATATCAAGGATATCATGGATGCTACTACTCTATAAAATTCAGGCAAAAACCTTTGATAGTACCCATCCAATGGAAGGAAACTCTACACCTATATAACATTCTTGGGTGGATACCAAGCAAGAACCACCTCTATCTTCTTTGGATCTACTAAAACTCAAACCTATGAAAGGATGTGTACCAGAAAGTGAACCTCTCATTTCAAAACTGATACTTTACGAGATTATCGTAAATCTAGTGCTCTCAAAGTAATTCTAAGACCATCCTCATGTGTATCACATGATCCTTCTCAGACACCAAGTGCACCGGGATGTCATCTACCAAGACCACTACAAACTGGTCATGGTAAGGTTGGAAGATCCTATACATGAGCCCCATGAACACTACTATTGGGGAGTTCTTCATGCCAAATGTAATCACTAAGTAATTGTAGTGGCTATAACAACATCTGAAATACTTCTTTGGAACGTCGTCATCCCACACTCGAAGTTAGTGATATCCTTCTTTGAGGTCTATCTTTGAGAACCATCTCACTACCTTCTTCTAATAAAAGAGGTAATAAATCCTCAATAGTGGATAATTATTTTTCATAGCCATCTGATTCAAGTGCCGAAAGTCCACACATAACCTCAAGATCCCGTATTCCTTATTGGAAAACAATACCGGGGCTGCCCATGATGAAACACTAGGTCTCACGAAGCCCTTCCTCTACAATTCCTCCAACTATAACCTCAAATTAAGAAGATATTTATGAGACATATGATATTACAGTGTAGATATTGGTGCCATCATGAGGTATAGTTAAATGAAAAAGTCTACCTCCCTATGAGGAGGTTGTCCTGGAACATCTTCTGGAATGATTTAATCATACTCATCCACCACTGCAAGAAACTGGGGAATCGTATAATCCAATACACTAAGGGTCATGGTAAATAATTGATGTGTGATCAGATGCACCCTCCTATGTGTGAGTAAATCCTATATTTCTTCGGTTTCCTTCTCACTGTTAATGGAAAACCTGGTCCCATCTCCACAGATACACTGCACTGTGAGCCTAAAATAGTCGATCTGAGCATGAACTGTGGATAACCAGTCAACACCTAGAATGATGTCGTGAATATTAGAACCTGTCACCAAGAAATACAAACCAAAACTCTCACCCCCAGGAGTAAGGGAAAACTTTTGGCAGTAGTGTGTGACTGTCAAATCTCCTCCTGCAGGATTAACTAAGTGTAGGGATCAAGTCAACGGTTCCACTAGAATCTCTAGGTCTCAAACAAGGGTTGTGGCGGGAAAAGAGTGACTGGAACCTTTGTCCATCAAAACTGTACATTGGGTGGAAAATTCAAATATTGTTTCTATGATCATCCTGGGAGTCTTGGGATCGTAAAAATCCATCACCTAGAGCTGGCCTCACCCAGTACACCAGATCCCTAAGCTCGTGGTGGACAACTTAGGTGTGGTGGTGGTAGTACCTTGAACTGACTTCCACCTCCTTCTGCACGTACCACTCCTCTTTCACATCCTCCCCCTAGAGGAAATCCCTATTCCTTCCTCTGCCGATACCTCAGTGGTCCCTTGACCATCTCTTGTCCAGTTGTATGTCTAGTCTAAAAATGTCTAACCATATGTCGATGACTACCACACGTGTAGAACAAAACTTCTCTTGACTAACCTCCTCTTCCCTAGAATCCTTAAATTACTGATACCCTGTGATAGGGTTGTACCCTAGACTATTTGGCACTCTTGGACCCCTGCGTCATTTGTCGGCTACCCGCTGCCAAAGAATCAGTCACTCAACGCCCAGTGGAAGATCCCACCACCGTGGCATTCTTCGTAATAAATCTGTTTACCAGTAGAGATCTCTCCAACACCCCAACATGCATAGGAATGATAAGGGATATCATTGACACCCTTATCTCCCAGTATAGTCTTTTATCAATGGTACATGCCCTAATTAACGGGTCCCATACCATGTCTATAGAGTGGCGAGAAAGATCCGTGAATCTCGCTGAGTAATCAGCCACCGTTTGGCTGCTCTTCTGTAGATGCAAGATCTCCTGTATACATACCGAGTGTAAATTCGTTGGAAAGACATCCTCTTGTAAGAGATGCTCAATGTCTATCTTGGAGAGGGTCACCTCCTCGTGCGTCTAGATTGTTAAGCTCCACCATCTCCCCACCGAGCCCTATAGAAGACTCATGAATAAGACCTCCATCTGGTAATGATGTATCCTAAATAGGAGGAGAACTCATGTAACCACCTCCGAAAAATCCTCAGCTACATGAGGATCTATATCACCTCATAACCTGAGAGGTCAATATCTTTATAACTCATGTAATGCACTGATCCTGTGTGCATCCTCTACCCGTAAGACTGTTAGGAACTACTGATCTCCGGGTGGTGGTATCAATGGTACACTACCAGGTGGTGCTATCTATGGAAACTGTCCCCACAACGATGCCTCATTGCTTAGCGAACCATCCACGTGTTCACACCATGGAATCCTAGATGTCTACCTATGTGGAAGCATCTTTAAATGAAATAATATGTACCTTGGTCAATAGAGTATACCTGGTGAGATGAATTTGACTCAAGAAGGACATGATAACACAAAAAATTCCTAAATAATGCATGAACCATTGATTTCCCCTTCAACTAGTGTTCTCATGTACCAAGATAGAATGTAGAATTCAATTTCCTAGTGTTTTGATACATCGACTGTTACACCAACACTGGGTTCCCTTTCCTGAAATCCAAACTCGAAACATTTAACACTGTTTCTGCCCAAAAAAGTAAAACCAAACTCAGTATAATACCACTCTGTCATGACCCATCCCCCTTTACCCATTCTATGACTACCCCAAGCCCACCTCCCTTATGAAAAAGGTTGGCGACTACCTATGAGTAGGCATATCCCAAAAAGGGGAGAAATTTTCCTAAGTACCCGTACACAGACACATGTTTGCAAGAAAAAGGAATGAAACAAAAAACACTAAGTAAATAGGTATGCATCCCACTAAGATAACCACATAGAGTAACAATACAAAATAGAAAATTAAATGGGAAGAATACAAGCCTAATTGAAACTGAAAAGTTCAAACTCTTGGTTCTCATCTATAGAAAACTCGACCTGAAGGGTAGGTACAATAAGATGTATGAATGTTGTTGAAGCATACCAAATCCATAAGGTCACCCTGGATCACCACCTGCATTCAGCCCACCAAGGACTCTATCAAGGCTGTTGATATTCTTCACAAGACATGACATGTGTAAGAAAATCTTGTGCATAGGTGAGTAAAACAATACTCAGTAGGGACCCCAAACCACAAATATAAACACTAAGGAAAGACACTAGGTAGACTAAAAAATATGTGCATGAAGTGTAGACTCTAATAAGTACAATCAAGAGATTCACTAGAGTCATCTCACACCAGGATACATATACTAACAAATTCCAGTAATATCCAAATTCTATGAGACATACAGCCTTCACATGAGACATACTATGCATCTTTGCAGGAGACATACTTTGTTCCCTCGTAAGAGACCTAATACATTCCATAATAGGATACCAATTACTCATATTTTTAGGGGACAAACTAATCATATTCATAGGATACTAACTCTACGTCTTCGCAGGAGACCAACTCCATGTCTTCATAGGAGACAAACTCTACGTCTTTTCCACAACCAGTCACATGATTCCATCCTTAGCAGAGTCATTCTGGGAGCACCTAAGTCTTGATCCAATAGGTGGTACTCCAATATACACAAATGGTCATATAGAGTATCTCAAATTGACCACCTCATTGTGAGGGTCCCAATGCCACAAACGATTTTTCAAACAGACTTACACATTGGAGGTTATGTCCATTTAAGTAAAAAGGGTCTGGTTGGGTCTGGGTCTGGTCCGACTGACCAAACCAGGCCCGGGTCTTGCCTGACCCGACCCGCTAGGTCCAAACTGACCCTCCGGATTGACCCGACCCTCCATGGATGGGCCCGACCTGCTGCCGGACTGGTCCGCCGGCTCCATCCCGACCTACTTGAGCAGGCCAGTTCGTCCACCTGGGATGCAGACGGTACCGTATCCCCACACGATCAATAGTGGATGACCGCTGTATCAGGGGTTACTTTCGTAGGGTGGCTGTTTCACCATGCACCATCGCTGATAACTCCCTCTTCTTGGGATGCCACTATTATCGTGGTTGTCCATTTTTTGAACCTGGAACGCCATTGAAATCCTTCAATCGCCACCATCACAACCATGTGATGAAGATCATCTTGCCATCACTATGGGGGTACAATCATGTTCGGAACCTCCCTAAAAATCCCTATGTGACCATGTGGGTCCATCGGTGAAGAACACAAGTATGAGGATAGTAAAGGAACCAAGAACACTAGAGGGAAGAATTTCAGCCTTGTTTGTTTCAGCCTTCATTCATCCCTTTAAAAAAAGGGAAAGGAACAACAGGATAAAAAACAAGTTTTTAACCCTTAAAAACCCCACTATAGATAACACATACCACATAAATGATCAACCTATGAATCAACCTATTTGTGGGTTGGTCTATTTTCTTCATTGAGAAACAAGAATGGTGGAAAAATTCACATGGAAATAAATACCATACCTATAAAGTTGATTAGTTAGAGGATATAATTCATCATTGATGGAGATCTGTCCATGAACATCCTCGATCCATCATTCGTCGACATTCGTTGTTTGTCGATGCTTGATCCAAGCTCTGATCTCCAAACCATCATCACCGGTGAGAGATATTCCTTCTCCTTACCTTAGGGAAACTTCAAGGATCTACGGAAAATTCTCTTGCATTTCGAATTCTAGCACTGGTCCCTGCCTCTGTTTAATGGAGGAAATACATTAACACTTTTTGGGGTTTTAAACATGTTTCAGCGTTGCTACAAAATAGCATTGCAGTGTCGCCGAGTCATCACATCACAGTTCTACTCATTTTCTACGTAACAATTAAGAAATAAATGAAAATAAATTTATAAGTATATTTTATATTTCTCTCAAAACATCCAAAAATGAACTTTTGCAGCTGACCCACACTAGCCGATGCTAGGCCCCGCCTAAGTTAAACAAACAATTCTAAGCTCAACAGTTCCCTCATATGTTCGATTTGGGCTCTCGTTTAGAAGTTACTGAAACCAAACCCAGGCACAATTTTTAATAAACTTAATAATACATCGAACATTTATTCAGGGAACCCCAGGCCTAGGAAAGGCGTGCTGTCTCAGTACCTGGTCTTGAAAAAAAATAAATACCATATAATTTTCCAAATTTTTATATTGAAAATCTGGGAATTACAGTCACCACCTTCCTAGAATATGACTAGAGGTCATCATGGTGGCATGCCTCTATAATACCAAAGACACAACTCATAAAATCATGATATCAAAGTTCACATATCAAAAGTACAGGACTCCTCAAAACCATCAGAAAACCATGTCATACCATAAATACATTTCCTTAATATAGGTTTTTAAAAATAACAGTCACCAAATTACACTATAGGCACTACCACTTTCCCACTCAGAAGACGGGTTTAGGTTAAGTCTCTATTTATCTTCTCAAATTTCCATTTCAATTCATATTCATTTCATTCAAACTCATAAACCCAATTCAAATTGATATATCAATTCAAATTAAATTGGTTGAACCCAATGGTTCTACAAATTCATATCCATGAGGGCCATACCCCTTATGAATCAATGTGTGGAACCAATATAATTCACACCATATCACGTTAACTTTAAATGATTTATTCAAAATGGGAATCACTTTCTTGTCCACAAGGGCCTATACTCATTATGAGATGAAATATATAATTAATTTTCTATCCAATGCACAAAAATATATCACAACAACAGTTACATCTATCACCTTACCTATCATAAAAACATGGAACTAGTAATGTATCCTAAATGGCATGATGTAATGCATGGAATGTGATTTCTAGAAAGTGTCTAAAATGATGCATGAGATGGAATAACCTAATCTCATCGGTTTGAAACAAAAATAGAACCCACAATCATATCAATAATTACAACATAAATCATGTTCATCACCCAATGGTTGAATCAAATCAACTGTAATAGTCAAAATCTTGAAAACAATAATTTCATTTGAGGAAATTTGGCTTTTTTATATATGCGGGTTAGCTACGCCCAGAAACCAGTTATTACCATTCTCCAATACCTTCCTATCCCTTTCTATTGTTTCCAAATAGTACATAAAACTATAAAATAAGAATATAATACCACTTTGTAACATCCTTGACCCAGATTCCACCAAAATATTTCCCTATCCTAGTGGGATACATGCCCTCAAGCGCATCTCCCTAAATGCCATAGGCTACCGAGTAACAGTGAGAGCCTAATTGTTTTAGTGGGGAGACAATTCCCTCATCACTATAGTGTAACACAATAACATAAAATTTTAAGACATAGTGACAACAATCAGAAAATAGAAATATTGTAGGAATAGATAACAATACCAAGATGTAATATCATATACAATGATGATACATGTTATGTGTTTAAGAAAGAAACCAAAACAAGTCTATAGTAGTACAATACAATACATGTTTCCAAAATACCAAAAATACCAAAAATTATTATCCCTTAATAGCATCACAAGACTCAACCCGATCATATTTTCTCATGGTCCTATGCATAGTACAAATTCAACCTGTGAACTATGAGTGCATTCCCCTACCTCTACATGCATCCAAAAGGTCTGTTCGGGAACACAACAGTTGGCCATATAGGGTGTGAGATACAATCCCATTTGGTCACCATCGAAATATCTATACAAGTCCTAGATGTGAAATCTAACAAGTTAACAATGTGAAGGTAAACATTAAAAGAAATTGAATATGCCCATGGAATGTAAACTAATACAAGAATGTGATACCAAATTAGCCACTTAAGGATACCTACATTGTCAATTTAAGCTCCTAACTAGGAAACCACAATAGAAATGGGATTAACCAACGCGACCTCACCAAAAATACATACACGTCCTATCAACGACGACCTTTCCATACAACATGAAGTGTTAAAACATATTGGAAAAGTGGTTCAACCAAGAATAACATAATTCTAATATACATGACATATAATCAAAGTGTTTGACCATGAAGGTCCAGATATATGGTGTATAAGACCATGACATCCTCATAAATTCATAGGAGCATCTGAATAGAAATTTAGTTAGGCACTGGCTGAAGTCTTAGGAGATTGTCATACCAAACATGTGCTACATGCACCAAAAAAAGCCATTTCCAAAGGGTACTAAGGCCCAAGGAATCCCATAGAATCAAGACTCAAAGAGAATACTCAATCCAAGGTGTCCACTATAGTTTCAATATCCAAGGAGTTATATCCAAGGCATCTAAATAATCACTTCCCATCTCATATAATTAATAGATTCATATAATCCGAGTCTACACAGTCATATAACCCAAATTAAATTCAAAGTACACCAATTAATATACCCCCTCATTGTTCAAAATTCACATTTAAAAACATAACATGATTTCACCCACTCATTTCCATATTTTCCAATTTAACAATTTGAACAATCGAAGTTAAAAAATAATCATTTAATCAATAATCACATGAAAATAGTTTGGAAAACATCTCCTGTAACTCAAAAAAATTCCATTTAATTGTAATTGGGATTCCTAAATATATTAAATCATGAGAACACTCCCCTTGGGTGGTTAAAACAAGGAATACTAAGGTAATTTCATAAGGCATACCCCATGGGTGACCATGGTTTGGGAAAAAACCACCAACACATCACAACAGAACCCAAGGGCTTCCCTAACATGTCCCTAATCATTTAGTTCTGCTAACTAGTTCAATTTCAGGGCTGGATCGGAAATTCCAGTAGACGAAATAATAACAGGTGGCCTAATAAAGTACCAAAACTCAAGTAAAATTTATAGACCACCTACTGTAGCTTGATAGTATAGTGATCATCCAATATGAACTCCTGATTCAAATCAGACCTTGATAAAAATAAAGAATGGACAAAGAACCTGAAATTAGGGAAAATCATCTTGCACCTAAATAGTTTAATCGATAGAAGGAAGAATAAATAAATAATTAAACGGAACTGAGTACTCAATGATTCATATCCAATGAGATGTTCCACGCTTGAATCAGAGATCAGATGAAGGATTTATCTCAAATCTATGAATAGTCGTCATTGAGAGATAAAAAATGGGTGGGCGTCTATATGATGAAGAAATGAGATATTTTAGAAAAAAAGGATTTAATTAAAATTTAAATTATAAAATTTACAAAAAAATGGGTAGTACGCTTTGAGAACATGGTTTGAAAAATCATGTGCCAGCCGTGCATGGTTAGTTGTAGGATAAGGGCTTCTGTATAGTTACCTCTCACTATTTGACTAACATTTTTGAAACCATGAAAAAACCAACTATTCAAATTGAAAACATGGCTTTTTGGTTGTGCTGCCCAAATCTCACGATTTGGACTTATTGTTCAGCTTCTTCCTGCTCTTTTCCCACCCATCACACAGTCTGTTAAGCCATGTAGTTTGCCCCACCCGATTTATCATAACTATGAAATAGGAAATTTTTCATCCCATAAACCTTCGTTTTGGGCTCTGAAATAGCTTCATTCACCCCTGATACCTCCAAAACCCCAGTTGGAATTCATATTAGACCATATTTATGTATTTAAACCAAAGAGAAATTATTTGTACCTCATAAGAAAATCCAGGTTCTTATAGTTAATATATTCATTTTCTATTAACTAAACAATTTTTTTATGAATTAAATTACTTTAAATCATCAGTGTAAATTCTATTTCCTCTAGGTATATTCCAAATAGAGCCCATAGTCTCTAAACAATAACATATTTCAGAATTTTCATTCCATAAACACAAACCCTATGGTTAATAATTATTCATTATTTCTTAGTATGATTCCAAAATCCAAGTAATCTTGTAAAACTATCCTTAGCACCCACTAATATGAAATATGCAACCAAGCACACCTAGTTGCCTCAAGAAGTGGGGAAATGAATGAAGATAAAATAAGAAAACTGACGATCGACTATTAAAAAAATTCTTCTAAAGAAAACCTCTAGATTTATTACGTAAATGGGTAACCCCTTACTCACCCCATTCCACCATAATTGGTGTCATCCCTAACACACACATGCATATCATGTCACATGTCACCATCAATGAGGTCAAATGCTAGAATATCATTCGGGCCACCCTCCCCATATCACATTATTCATCCCAAGACAAAAACATATCACATAACAAAGATCAGATCTATAGGAAATCAAAAGGTAGAAACAAATATACATAGTCAATAGGTAGATATAGTCCCTAAAATAAGGCATCAAGTCTTCACATAAAAATTAAATCTAATAGATTGAAACAGATGGAAGTTGACGTTCTCAAGAAAACTGAAAATTTAGGCATTAGAAATAATCTTTGTCACTCAACCAGTTATTATTCAATATTGAATTAAATGATTCATAACTCATTTTATCTAACTATGGTATACCTAAGGAATCATGTAATAACAAGATATCGAAAAATAAACATACTCTCATTATTAATTCTTAATTAAAAAAACCTAGGGATGTTTCATTCAAATTTAACATGCCTTTTTAAATTATCATGAACAAACATTATGGTGATTAAAATTCATGATCAATTACATTATCATGGAAGAACACATTTAATTAAGAGTGAAATTTGAATCAACTTCATTATCATAAAATTATAAGAAACTTCAAATTCATTATAACATACCTATTCTTTAATTCTCAATCCAATTAATGAATTAATTCCAGCTTTTAGTTCTTTACCATTCTCAATCAAGAAAAACTTGCTACCCCACAACATAAAATTACATACTAACAATAATAACATAGATAACACACTATCTATAAAATCAAGTGTCAAACCATTATGATGGTAGAAAGAAATGACATGTGACCACTTCAACTAATTATTTATTTTTATGGTTCAATAATTATTTGGTTAATTCCATTTTCATTCCAATAGAAAAACCATGATAACTTTGTGATTACATGTAAACAAATAGGAGAAGAAATTACTACCCTACCTCAAATGAATTAATGTTCTTTGCACAAGAACAAACTAACATCATAGACCCTAATCACCCATATTTTTAGAGTTGTATCCATCTAAAGACACAGTTCCACAACTTCACTAATAGAAAACTAAAAAATTTGATTATAATGTTGTTGATAAACCTTCATCACTTGGTAAGAAGAAATTTTAGGATCTAGATTAAAGGAAAATAAGTAAAAAGGTAGAAGTTACCTTTGATCATCACAGAACGACCATGCTAAGATGATAATCGATCCCCGTTGAAGGGATTCCAAAATTCCTAAAGAGATAGATACTATATGCATGGTGTTTGGGAGAAAATCTACATGGTTTGAAAAGTCCCAAGATGGTTCAAATTGTAAAGGCACATTGCACATCATATTTTCATGGTTTGAAACCCTTTTATGTCGTGTAAATATTAAGTCTTAATTCACACCTAAAAACACATAACATCAAACCATTTCTCCTTGAATTAATCCAAGTTGTTGGGAACCCTATGAACCATCCTAACATAGGTCATGAAATTCATATTCATGATACAAAAAACATACGCATAATTAATTATTCCTACTACCGTATTTTAGCATCCTAACATCTCCAAACTTTATATAGGAATATTATTAGTACCTTAGACTTTGAAAGCATACAAATGGTTAGATTATAAATATTTGGGCCCTTACATCATATGTAATGACCCAAACTTTCAATATTGAAAACTCATTTTTATCCAATTAAATGTATTATTATTTAAAATGTGAACTTCCTTGGTTTTATGTTTTTGGATTTTAAAATACCATTAAGAATTGTGAACATTGCTAATCTATCCGTTGAACAGTGATCCCATGATTAGTATAATTATACGACTTTGAAAAATCCAATTTACTCAAACAAAGTAAGTGATGTACTCATCTAATAGAATTACTATATACAAAGCCCATTTTTAGAGCTCAAAAAGGAGGTGGCATCATTGGGCTTCACTCTTGACCAAGTCCAAGACGAGCTTTAACACATTAAGCTCGAACAGAACCGCCTACATGAGAAGTGTAAGTTGATAGAGATTACCAC
This sequence comes from Viscum album, assembly GCA_963277665.1. Classification (NCBI taxonomy): domain Eukaryota; kingdom Viridiplantae; phylum Streptophyta; class Magnoliopsida; order Santalales; family Viscaceae; genus Viscum; species Viscum album. Next base: position 73,937,669 of record OY728127.1, on the reverse strand, counting down.
CCGAACGATGTTATCTGAGCCAACCCAAGAGTCTGTCACCATCTCACACCTTACCCTTAGGTGTTATGTGGGTGTTATAAAGGGTTATGTAACAAGATATTATCACTATGATTATGTGCATTATTTTTGTATATAACAAAGAGTATATATTCATTTTATTATTGTAACTTTGTAAATAGTTTTAAAGAACAAAGAGTATTTTTAGTTAATATTAAATTAAGAAATTTATTTTGATGAATTAATGGATTTTTGAATTAAATAATATTTTGATAAAATATTATTACTAAATTACTTTTTATTAAATATGGATGATTGTTTAATTTTTATGAATACAATTGTAATTTTTATTAGGATTTGAAAGCTATTTTTATCAAAACCCATGAATTATTGATAAATGTTAGTTTTTATTTTAAAATTAAAATTCAAATATTTAGAAAATTATTTATATAAAATAAATATTATTTTTTGAATCAGGATGTCAAAATTATCCAATTGTGATTTTTTCATAATTTTCTGAGACTGTCAATTTTTTGGGTAAAAATTAAGTACTGTTTAAATATATAATGTGTTTTGTGACATCATAATGACCCAATAGTGATGTAATAAAGTATTATAAATATTATATTAGAACAATATATGTTTTTACATTAAAATAATGTGATTTTAGGTTTTTATTTATTTATTTTACAATGCTTTAGTGGACCCTTCAAGACTTATAAAACATTTTAACCTTTTAAATTGATTTCCTTTAGAGTGTGACTCACCTCCACATAAGAAACCCTATTATTTTAAGAAGGTAGGACATTATACTTATAAAATAATGTTTCCACCCCCCTTTGGAAGAATCCATGGGTAAAAACCATGGGATAGTTTGTGGTTTTGATTAGTTTAATGTGTGGTGTCCCAAACCTAAATAATAAAAAATTTCATCCCTTTTCCTATATAAACCCACCCAAGCTCTGACTTACTCTTCACTCAAAGCCTTTAGAGTTCGTCCAACCTCTTACCTACTCTATCTAGAATCCTCACAAGGCACCCCATGATCTCATGAAGCCTATCTCAAGCCCCTCTTAAGCCTTTGGGATCACACTTCCAAGTAAGGGATCCCTTCCTTTCTCATTTTATCCAAGTTTCTTAATATTGTTATTCCATTTTTTTTAAATTATAAATAATGGGGTATGATTTTACACCTCCCCCATTCTTCCCAATTTGTGTCTGAATGATGAGATACCCCTTTTCTCACTTATTAATTCCTCCCATGTACACCTGTTACCATGCCGAAATTGCGTAAGGAATTTCTCTCTCCTCATTTACATTCAAGCAATTCTTTTGTATTATGAATCCAAATTCCATTAATTATGTTGTGACATGTATCTATATGACCCATTAATTTCCATTTCATGTACATTTTATTAGACACCCTTTTCTCTCTCATTAAACTTTTTTATGAAGTCTTATGTCACACCGTTATGCTGCCAAAGTTTTACTACCATTTTTGAAACTAAAATTATTGTGTAGTGAATACCGTGCCCATTTCTCTATCAAGGTTAGTCACCATTATGAATTTTTTTTATTGATGGAGGAGTTTCATTTATTAATTCCACATTCCTTTACCATGTAATACATTATTATGTTTAATGGATCTATGTTGTATGATTTTGTGGCACACTTATGCATGAAATGAAATGTTAAAAAGGGTGCGCCCTGATAGCACTCCAATGAATAGGGTAAAGATTAGTATCATGATAAGTCAAGTGAAATGAGGGTTTAATCATGATAATTCAAGTGAAATGAGGGTTTAATCATGCTCCATGTGCAATGAACCATGGATCAAGCTAATACCATGTTAAGTGTTGTTTCCACATTTCCATGTTGTGATAATCATGATTTATCATGCATTTATGTTCATGTTTATTTTATGCTTCGTTGATATGACTATTTCCAAACATGTATTTCATTATTCATGTTATTCCTTGTTTACTCCCTTACTAGGCTTTATAGCTCACCATTTTCTTATGCATGTCCTTAGGTTATCCCATGCAATGCTATGTACGAGGGAATGTAGTGGTCATGTAAAGGAATTTTTCAATAAAGATGTTGTGTTTCATGTTTTAAGTCGTTATGTAATGTTCCAAATACCCAAAGACACTAGAACTCTTGATATTCCATATTTTATCAAGTGATGAGTTTATGTAATAAATCATGTTTAAGTGTGTAATAAAGAGAAGGGTTGTTATATCAGATACCTCTAATAAATTATAATCCCCAAGAATCTAAATCCAAACCTAGAGTGTAACGCCCCGACCCTAGAAGCCCAGATCTGGTGCATTATTTCAATACATTGGAATGATCACAAGAGATTATGTCTCGAAAGACTGATTAGTTTAGTAGCATTGTCAGTACTAGATACATACATAAGTTTTACTTTACATCATTAAATAAAAAATCAACCAAATTGTGTCCCATATGAACACACTCATATCATTTGAGAACGACATTATTCACCTATCTTAACCCTTCATATCAATCATAATACACATCTTGGAATACCAGAAAAAAAAGCATAAGAAAGGGGTTATCTCAGATGCTCAGAAAGGGTAAAAAATTTAGCGGAATTTATAAATTTTTAAGGAAAGATGTGTAATAAAAAACAACCTTTTAAACATAAAATTGAATATAATATGGAAAAAATAAATCAAAGGTTACTGATGCATCAAGGAGATATAGCGGGCCCCACCCTTCACTTATTATTTCCAATTAATTCCTCATATGAAAAGGGTGAAACATAACATAAGAATTCGTATTAAAACCAGCATACGAAATGTCAATACATCGATCGTAAACCATGAATGGTATAAGAGAAACACATCCATAGTCAAACATATCATAATTCATTCAATATAATATAGAACATTGTATTGTAATAAATAAACCTCAATCATGAATAATATTCAGTAAAGGATGTTGTCATAGGTGAAAATGACCATTAAAACTCTTTGAGAGAAATATCCCTTTTTACAAAAATAATTTAAACGTCACACAATTTATAAAAGAAGACATCTAAAAGACATTTTTGAATCAAAGTGTCCCATACCACTTTGAAACTTTTCAATGGAATTAACATTTTAGAACCTTCATGTCCATATAAATAAATCATTAAATCCATTTTGAAAAAACAGACATTAATGAGAATGATTTAGAAGAATAAATATTTAAACCATTTAAAATGAAGTTTTAGTTAAAGGGTACCTTAAAAATAAACCTTTTTAAAACTATTTTATGGAACATGGACATGGACAATAAATATGTCATAGTAAAAACTTACACATAAACAATCTCGGATAACAATGAGATTGAGGAATTAACCCTTACCTTGTACTTTACATTAGTTGAGGGTACACTTAACCTCCTGTATAATGACCACAATATGTTATTAAATTATTCTAGAAACATATTCATATTTATGAAATCAAACTTGATTCATTTATTGATTTATACTACCCATTTAATAATAATTTCTATGTTAAAATAACATTTCAGGGAATAATCATTTTCATTATCGTACATGTTTTAACTTGTTACTCTTGATAATATCAGTTAAATATTGATTTAAATACATAAATAATATAAAACAAGATTTATATATCATATATATTCAGAATATAAATATTTATAATATATAGATATATGAAATGGAAACACCGTTCATGGAGACCGTAGTCCATATGTATGCATGAACGTTGTTTCTGTTTTCTTATTGTACAGTATGGAAGTAAGTAAATGAAAAATATTTATCTACATAAATATATATTATTCTAGTAGAAATATTTTTTCAGATATCTCATACTTAAAAAATATATATATATTTTTATAAAAAATCTTTAATGGTGATTGTTGAAGATGAATGTCATCGCATTGTTGAGACGGTAAGCCGTACGTACGCACGAGCGACAATATAATTCTATTGATGGTAAAATCATATGTAATTGGATGATATATCATATATAAATAATAATTAACATGTTATATTTATTATTTACATCAATTATACTCATTATTATTCCCATCTAAATAATTAAGTGTTGAATTACGAACTACACCACGATGTGGAGACGGTAAGCCGTGCACATGCTCGTATGGTGACTTTGTCATTCATTGGATGGATAGAATAATGAATATGGTTGTACCATATTTACAATAACATCATAGTATGTTTAAGGTACTGAATTTATTATTTTGGTATGGAAACAACAAATAAAGAGGAAGTGGAAGAAGAAAAGAACTTTGAATGAGGTGATGAAATTATTACCTCCTCTTCAGGTGCTTCCTTTTGATTTGATCAAAAGGGATCCTTAGTAGGATTTATGATAAAATTAAGGCCTCTAGGTTTAAGTGAGGGTAGTTTTTAGGATATTTGATCAAGTTTTGGTTGATCCCAATGGATTTGGAGGTGTGGTTTCAAGAGATGGGGAAGTGCCCTTTTATAAGAGAGGTGAGGCTCACTTTAAGAAAAGATTGAAATATTATTTTATTATAAAATTATTTTCGGTTTATAATGGATCCAAATGGATTTAATTATATGATATGTTGAGTATGGGTCTAAATCTCTCAACAAATTGGTTTTAGACAAGTTTAGGTCACTATATTAACCTTATATGTTATATTTTACTCTTAGTTAAATAGTTTAACTTTTATAATGTCTTCTTGTACTTTTATATTACATGGTTAATAAAATTAATATAAGAAGCCAAGAAAAACCCAAGTGGTACCTTATTTGCATATATAACCTTAACTAAGTCCTTTGGTCTCATATTTTATTTTTATGAGTATTATATCCATTGATAATATAGTATTTGTTTAAAAAACACATTTATGTCAATTTGGACACTATTTAGTATTTTGTTTTTGTGAAAGTCATAAAAACTTTATAACTTCAAAAAACAAAACATTATATCTATCCTAATATGTCATAGTAACCTATAAAATTAGTGTAATTCATAAAAAATCACAATTTACATTTATTTTGATATTTATAATATCAATTATTTTAATCATTCCTTAATATAGTAATTATTGTATCATCATTGTGTTAGAAATAAATTTAATTATTTAATCTATAAAAATTATAAATAAAATACCATTATATAGGAAAGATTATTATATTTATAATTAATATTTATAGTCTAATTTATCTTATGTTTAATCCTATATTAAAAATGGATTAGTTATTAAAATTTGAATTTTACACTTTTAACTCTTCTTTAAATGAAATATAATAAATGTACTAATATAATCCAAGTGGATAAAAAGGATCATATTTTATTAATAAGGTTTATTTTGGTGTAAATGGACTTATCCAATAGAATTAGGACATGTTTTAGGGTAATTATAACATCATTTTGACCTTTAATTACCCTATTGACTTTTAACCATGGTAAATAAATTTCAAAAGTTACTAGTCACAAAACAATATTTTCATCTTATTAAACCAAATTTTACTTACCTATATTAACTGTGTCTCTTTTATTTTTTAAATTCAATTCATAGAAGTGGTAAAATTACATTTTATGCAAATTAGAAAATGTGCTTAGATGGTGGGTAAAAGGAGTTAAATAGTTCAATAATTTTTTTATGTCTAATCAAATTATAAAATGTCACTAATAAAATAAATTGGAATAATATATGTATTATGTATCTATTTTTACTTTAAGATAAATTTTTATTTAAAAAAAATTATTTAAATGATAAAGTCGTATTTCATCTATAACTTAGTGTTTTTCACTATTCATCAAAAATTGATTGTTTTTAGAAAAATACAAAAAATTCACCCAAAGATAATTTTGATATTACAAATTAAAAAATGATGTCTATTTTACTAAATTCAGAACATAGGTGTTTTATTAATTAATTTAAAAATAATTCCCATTGTCAAAACGAGAAAGTATGTTTTAGAGATGTAAAAACTATCAAAAGATTGATATTTGTTTATGACAAATTTAAATGTGAAATTACATAAAATGAACAATATTGGATTAAATTATAAAAATATAATCTAATTATACTTCCAAACAATCCAAATTTATAATTTAACACCATAAATTATTTTGATTAAAAAATTTGTTTTCAACTAAAATTTAGTATCTTTCACTATTCGTCAAAATATGAAAGTTATTAGAGAATGACCAAAAATTCATACAAACTAAGTTTTTATGTCCCTATTCTAAATAAAAAGTTTATTTTGTAAAATTTAATATATAAAAGTGTCAAATATTGGATTTAAAAATGGTTCTTCTTTAAAAGGTGGTAAAATTTCATTTTTTTAAAAATACTTATTTTATCTGAAAAATTGAATTTGTTCTTATATTATGTATAATAAACACATAATATAGATGTTAAAATTATATGGAGTATATAAAATTTAAAATACAGTTAATACTATTCTTAACTGCTTTTTGAACGACTAGTTTGGTAAGTCGTGGTGCATTCAAAATCGGTATTACGTGTAGCGAAAGTTATTGAATTATTTTAAATAGATAACGTACTATGAAATCTTGGGGAGTTACATTCTCTATTCCCTCAATGAATTGCGTCCTCACAATTTGAAATTGTTCTTTGAAAATAAAAGGTTAAAAATAAAAAATACCTTTGTGGGAAACCCTCATAGGAAATAGGGTAAATAAAATTTAGTCTTAATGTGTAGGAAAGGGAAAGGAAAAATTCACCGCCAAATTAGGATTTCAAATAGATTAAAATTAGTGGAAATTTTAGACACATAATTGGAGTAAAATGTAAATATTTATAAGGAGTGATCAAGGTCATCAATCATAAACAAGTGAAAAATAAATAGAAAATTGAGGGCTTCAAAGACATAAATCTATGATGACATAAAATATCCTTGGTTCATCAAAACATAAGGTATTAGGATAACACATTTTTGGTTTTAAGATCCTTTCCCTAAAATTTAAAAATTAATTTCTTCATAGAATAAGAATATATATATATATATACACTTGACAAGTATAATTCCATCCTTTAACTAATTTCTACCACAAACTTATCTTTTACTTCAAAAGATAATAGAACTCAAAAATATTCTATTTATCCTAATCATATAGGGTTTAAAAAAATTATTTTTTAAGTCATATATCAGATCATTAAAAAAACTAAGTTATATAAACCTGGACATCATGTAGGCCAGAGGTAGGTGATGAACCCTTGTTTCCCTTTGGTTGTGGGTTCAAGTCTCATGACCTTTTCGAATGCGACGGGTTGTCGACCGACCATTGGGTTTTACATTTTATAAATAAAATCCAAAAGAAAATTTTAAGAAATGTTTTAACATTAAACCATAGTATCCAATGTCCAACTTAATCCATTCGAACCTTTAGGCTTATCCAAAATACTTGGGTCCAAAATCATAGTCCCAAAATTTATAAAGAAGGTCAACATAACATAATGAAGATCTATTTTTACCAAATAATTACTTATGAGCACATTCATCATGTATTCTCTTAAAACATGGTAACACCCTGAATTATCATAAAACCTTATGGATTACATTCATTCTCCCTTATTCTTTATAGAATTATATATATATTCTTTATATAATTTTTTTGAATACTCCAACCATGAAGGAATAAAAAAACCATTAATCAGTTCCAAGGTAGTCTAGAATATCTAATATAATTTATCTAAATCAACCATCTCTTATTCTAAAATCACTACCTCAGTTTCAGGACCATATTAAGGTTTATATTTCCTTCAACCATGTATTTTCCAAAATTTTTAACTTGTTGTTGAGTCACTTTTATTAGTACTATATAATCACAAATAATCAATGAAATAATAATGCATTACAATCCTTATTTATTTCCATAATTAATATAACCATTACATCATTGATACAAAACTCAAATGACATAATTCATTAATAAAAAATATAATAACACTAATTATTCCCCTTCATCTGCGGTTGTATCATAACTTGATTATTATCCAATAGCCTCATTGGGGTTATACTTTGATGATTGAGACATTGATTCACGTAGTGTCCCAACTCCTTGCAGATGAAGCATTGTAAATTTTAAAGCTTTTACTTACCCTATCAATCACGTACTTGGTGTCCTTTTTTCCACAATTATAACAAACTCTCATTCCTTTCAAGCATTTACCAAGGTAATTCTGTCCACAGTGATCACATATGAGAAAATAATTATTTAACTTATTCCCTTTATCTGTCTTTCCCTCTACAATCTTTTTCTTCACTAGCTTCCCTTCAATTCCATAAGGCTCAGAGAATTTTTTACTTATCTTATTAATAAATGATTCTATTTTTTCGTATGATGATAATATGTGGGAGACTGTTTCCCTTCTAAAATTTTAGCATAAGACCATGAAATATACTATCCTTCTAAATCTTTCGATAATGCATATTTTTGGTGTTATCATTATTTCTACTGGGCACCATTTCTAAACAATGGGATACACTAGGTTAGTTTATGAATCGTAATGCATAATTTAAAAATTGTAAAATACCTAATGTAAATTAAAAAGTGTATGAATATAATCCCTAATCATAAAAATGTTTTCTTTGTAGAAGTATTTACTCATAAATACTTCATAATGGATTTTAAAGAAAATGTAAATTATCCTAAGAATATCCCCCAAGAGTGTCGTAACCAAGAGTGCAACAAGGCCCGTTGTCATGTACCCAGATACACCAGGTCAAGCCCGAAACTCCTTGTCGGAGTTTTCACTCCTAGGTACATCTGTGCCAGAGACACCTCTACCTGATTATTTTCGTACAAGGATATATTGTTTGGAAAACTCAAAAAATATATACATTACCAAAATTCTATGAAGTCCTTATACACTAATCCTCAATGTTTATCTTAGGGTAATGTTCTCTAATCAGAGTTTTTCTAAATATAGTTTCCATGGTATGTACTAAACTTCCTCTGATACAAACTATAATGCCCATACCCCAGAAGCCCAGAGCTGGTGCATTATTTTAATACATTGGATAGATCACAAGAGATCAAGTATCGAAAGTCCTATTAGTTTAGTAGCTTTGGAAGTACTAGATACATACAAAAGTTTTACATTACATCATGAAATAAAACAACAACAACATTTTTTCCCCTTTGAACACAATAATATCCTTTTAGAAAACCATTAATCCCCTAGATTAACCCTTCATATCAATCATAATACACTTATTTGAGTCCTGGGAAAACAAAACATAAGTATGGGGTGAGCTCCGATGCTCAGTAAGGGTAAATAATTTAGCAGAATCTATAAAGTTTTAAGGAAAGATGTGTAATAAAAACAACAACTTCTTAAACACTAACTTGAACATAATATGGAAAAAATAAATTAAATATTACCATATAAACATTGTAATTGTTTTAAAAGGTTGGGTGAGAATCCTTATTTATTATTAAAGCAAAGAAAATATCTCTTTAACTAGGTAGAGGGAGACCCATTACATAGCCTGATGGCCGAGTGGGAATTTAGCCCATAACATAGCTTGTAGGCCCAAAATTTTGGCCCAAGGCCCATTCTATGAATATTATTTCTACAGTACCCACCTTCTATAGTGCCACACAGTACACACCACCACTATAGTGCCCTCCCACCGTTTCCACAATGCTGCCACTATTATAGTACCCTGCGCCAAATGTGTTTTGAACCCCCATTTTTCATGTAGGATTATAGGGTGGTTACCACTAATCCAAACCCCAACTACCATATAAACATGGAGACGAATATTATACTAGTAGAATAATCATAAGTAATAACTAATTACATAATGAGGGAATGCATAATGTTGGACATCATAACCACATTGTCAACACATCGTGCCAAGAATACATAATTTTTTTTCAAGGCCTTGTGCGAAGACACTAATTTATCTCATGAGACCTATTGATGAAGCTAGGGGCTATAGTGGTCCCCACACATCACTTACTAAGTCCAATTCATTCCTCATATGAAAAGGGTGAAACAAAACCTAAACATTCATATTAAAACTAGCATAGGAAATTTCAATAGTTCAACCATAAACCATGAATGGTATAAAAACCGAAAATCCATAGTCAAAGATATCATAATTCATTAAATACAATATAGAACATTGTATTATAATAAACAAACCTCAATCATGAATAATATTCAGTAAAGTATGTTTATATAGTTGAAAATGATCAGTAAAACTCTTTGAGAGAAATATCCATTTTTCATGAAATCATTTAAAAATCACACAATTTAGAGAGGAAGACATTTAAAAGAAATTTTTGAATCAATGTTTCCCATACCAATTTGAAACTTTTGAAACAAATTAACAATTTAAAACATTCATGTCCATATAAATAAATCCTTAAAACCATTTTGAAAATATGAACATTAATAATAAAAATTTAGAAGAATAAATATTTAAACCATTTAAAATGATGTTTTAGTTAAAGAGTCCCTTAAAAATAATAATTTTGAAAACACTTTTATGAAACATGGACATGGATAATAAATAAGTCCCATTAAAAACTTACACATAAACAATCTCGGATAATAATGAGATTGAGGAATTAACCCTTACCTTGTACTTTACTTTAGTCGATGGTATATTTAACCTCATATATAATGACCAAAATATGCTATTAAATTATAATAGAACCATATTCATATATATTATATCATATGTGATTCATTTATTGCATTATACTACCCATTTAATAATAATTTCTATGTTAAAATAACATTTCGGGTAATAGGAATTTTCTTTATCGTACGTGTTTTAACTTATTATTCTTGATCGTATAAGTTAGATCATGATTTACATACTTACTGAATATAAAAACTGGTTTATATATCATATCTATTCAGAATATAAGTATTTATAATAGATATATACATGAAATGGAAACACCGTTCATGGAGACGGTAGTCCGTACGTATGCATGAACGATGTTTCTGTTTTCTTATCGTATAGTATGGAAGTTAGTAAATGACATATATTTATCTACATAAATATATATTATTATATTAGAAATATTATTTCATATATCTCATTGTTAAAAAATATATACATTTTTATAAAGAAAATTGAATGGTGATCTTTGAAGATGAATCTCATCGCGTCGTGGAAAAGGTAAGCCGTACGCACGCACGAGCGATAATATCATTCTATGGATGATAAAATCGTATATAATTGAATGGTATGTCATTTATATAGAGTAATTAAAATTTAATATTTATTATTTAAATCAATTATACTCATTATTATATCTATCCAAATAATTAAGTGTTGAATAAAAAACTACATGACCTGGAGACGGTAATCGGTATGTACGCATGTATGGAGACTTTTTCATTCTTAGGATGGATATAATAATTAATATATACGTACCATATTTATAATAACATCATAGTTGGTATAATTTACTAGCGTTATTATTTTGTTATGGAAAAAACAAAGAAAGAGTAAGTGGAAGAAGAAAAGAACTTTGAAAGAGGTGATGAAATTATTACCTCTTCTTCGGGTGCTTCCTTTTGATTTGATCAAAAGTGATCCTTATGTTGGATTTATGATAAAATTAATGCCTACATGTTGAATTTAGAGTAGTTGGGAGGATATTTGAGTAGGTTTTGTCCGAGACAAATGGCTTTGGGGTGTGATTTTGAGAGAAGGGGAAGTACTATTTTATAAGAGAGGTGAGGGTCACTTTAAGAAAAGCTTGGAATATTATTTTATTATAAAATAATTTTCGGTTTATAATGGCTCCATATATATATATTTCTAGGATAAGGTGGGTATGGGTATAAATTCTTTCAACCAATATGTTTTAAAAAAGTTTATGTCACCATATTAACCTTAACTTTTAGATTTAACTCTTAGTTAAATTGTTTAACTTTTACAATGTCTTCTTGTATTTTTCTATTACATGGTTAATAGACTTACTATAAGAAGCCAATATAACCCCAAATGGTTCATTATTGACATATATAACCTTATTTAATTTCTTTTTCTGAACATTATATTTTGAGTAACGTTATATCAATTAATAATATAGTATTTGTTTTAAAAACCCATTTATGTTTATTTTGACACTATTTAGTATTTGGTTTCTTTGAAAGTCATAACAACTTTTTCACTTAGAAAAAATACATTAAATTAATCCTAACATGTAATAGTAACATATAAAATTTGTTTAATGCATCAAAAGTATCAATTTACCTTTATTTGGATATTTATAATATCAATTATTTTAATCTTTCATTAATTACTGAATTACTCTGTCATCATTGTGTCATAAATTAATTTAATTAAATAATTTATAAAAATTATAAATAAAATACCATGATTTAGGAAATATTTTTATATTTATAATGAATATTTATTGTCTAATTTATCTTATGTATAACCCTATATTAAAAATGGTTTAGTTATTAAAATTTGAATTTAACACTTTTAACTCTTCTTTAAATAAAATATAATAAATGTTCTAATCTAATAAAAGTGGATAAAAAAGGATTATATTTTATTACTAAGGTTGATTTTGGTCGAAATACGCTTATACAATAGAATTAGGACTTGTGTTAGGGTAATTATAATATCATTTTTACCTTTAATTACCCTATTTACTTTTAACCATTGTTAATAAAACAAAAAAAATACTATTCACCAAAAATTATTTTCATCTTATTGAAACAAATTTTACTTACTGATGTCAACTTTGTGTCTCAAATTTTTGAAATTCAATTTACAGAAATAGTAAAATTACGTTTTATGAAAATTTTCAAATGTGCCTAGAAGGTGGGTAAAAGGTGTTAAATAGTTCAATAAAATATTATATGTCTAATCTTATTATAAAATGTACATAATGAATTACATTGGACTAATATATGTATTATGTATCTATTTTTAATTTAAGATAAATTTTAATTTAAAAATAATTATTTAAATAAAGAAGTCGATTTTCATCTACAACACAATGTTTTTCACTATTCATCAAAAATTGAATGTTTTCAGGAAAATACAAAAAATTCACCGAAAGATAAATTTGATATTCTCAATTCATAAATGATGTCTATTTTACAAAATTAAAAACATAGGAGTTACATTAATTAATTTAAAATTAATTTCCATTTTCAAAATGAGAAAGCGGGTTTTGAGAAGTAAAAACTATCAAAAGATTGATATGTGTTTATGTGCAATTTAAATTTGAAATTACTTAAAATGACCAATATTGGATTAAAATATAAAAATATAATATAATTATACTTAAAAAACATTCAAATGTATAATTTAACACTATAAATTATTTTGATTAAAAAGTTGTTTTCAATTAAAATTTTAGTATCTTTCACTATTCTTCAAAATATGAAAGTTATCAGAAAAACACCAAAAAATCATAAAAACTAAATTTTTATGTCCCTATTTTAAATAAGAAATTTATTTTGTCAAATTTAATATATAAAAGTGTCAAATATTAGATTTAAAAAGGGTTATTCATTAAAAGGTGGTAAAATAATATTTTTTGAAAAATACTTATTTTATCTAAAAAATTTAATTTATTATTATATAATTTGTAAGAAACACATAATATGGATGATAAAATTTTATAGAGTATATAAAATTCTAAATGCATTAAATACTATTAATATCTTCTTTTTGAACAGCTAGTTTGGTAAGTTGTAGTGCATTCAAACTCGGTGTTGCATGTATCGCAAGCTACTGAATTACTTTAAAGAGATAACGCACTATGAAATCCTGGGGCGTTACATAGAGAGAAAATGAAAATGGGCTATCTAAACAGCCACCCCATGAGATACCTCTTATGGATATCTCTATCAGAAGAGCTCAACCCGCTCACAAAAGGAACGACTAAGAATCATGAATTAGTAAAAACTTGCTCCTAAACACTCTCCTTGGTGAGATACCACTCAAATGAGGACAAGGTTATCAACAAGAAACAAGAGGGTACCGTAACCTAAACCATAATGGTCAACATATATAGAAATGAACAACGCTAAAATAGAAGATCTAAAAAACAAATAGTTTGGGGTATTAAGTGCACACTAGGGACTTACATTCCCAGGTACTCACGTATATGCCACAATGTTGCTATAAGTCATGAGACAAGGGAATATAACACCCACACAAAACCTTGTCATGTCATTTCTAGATCTCCGTAGTCCACTTATTGAAGGTTCCATCATCATCAATATTAATCTTTCCACAATCGATGACATGATAGTCGTCATAAAAGTTACAACAAAGATGTGATATGTGAAAAAAATAATGTATTCTTCTCATTGATGGGGGAAGTGATATCTAATACACCATAATTGTAAAACCAGCCAAGACCCCAAATGACACAACAAACTATGGATAAATCTTACTTCAATGACCAAACCTTCACTACCCATTTTTATAATTAACCTTCAAGAACACATTATCCCCAAGGTCAAACTCAAGAGGTCTCCTCCTATAATCGACATAGGATATCAGAAGATCTTGCAAGTCATTTATCCTCAAATGAATTACCAAATGCATCTCTTTCATATTCTGTACTATTTTTGGCTCAAGAATTTATTTCTCTTTGACCCAAGTCTAGAACAACAGAGAATATAAAAGTTGAGAATATAAATTTTAAAAGGGTTCCATATCAAAGGTGGAGTGAAAACTATTATTGCAAGAAAACTCGATGAAGGGTAGGTGCTTAATCCATGAACCTCCAAAATATAGGACAAAAGAGTGAAACATGTCCTCAAGATTTTGGATGGTTTTCTCTATCTGGTCATCCATCTATGAATGAAAAGGAGTGCTGAGGCCTAAATGAGAGAAAAAATCATGATGGAGACCACTCTACACCCTAGAGTTAAAATGATGACGTTAATAATAGATGATAATCCTAAGGATTCCGTGGAGTCACACCATATCCTCTTGGTACTTCCACAAAAAAACCTACATTAATATAAACTCCTTGGTCAATATATATTAGGATGATCTCATAAAATGACCCACTATCACCCATATAGAATCATAGAGTCCCTAAGAACAAGGTAAACCGATAACTAATTCCATATCTATTTCCTCCCACTTCCAATTTGGAACATCCAATGACTAGAACAAACCACTAGGAAAACAGTGCTCAATATTCAACTTCTAGTAGACCAAACATCAAGATTTTTTTTTTTCAAATACAAGTTTCAACATAGTATACAAAAAATGACATCTTAGATCTCAGTACATCTTTATCATGCTTGGACGTACTATTGAGGGTGAGATATGAAACTCACGGAGAAATATATCACAAATCATTGAAGGCATGAAAATACTCTTCAAAAACAAGATCCGATACTATCCATACTTAAATCAACCATTAACGGAATCCCCAAAAACAATTCAGTCCCTCCAAAACTCCACCTTAGAATCATCTAGCTTGGACTCCTCCACTTGGTACACTAAAGTTTAATGCACCATCATTTGGAAATGAATACCACTTCCTCTAGCATGTTCCATATTTGAATGCATCACTATGAGTTCTTTAATCACACTCCATGAATCTCTAGATTCGTGCATAATAACACAATTTGAATTTATTTTTATTCCATTAGCTGTAAAATTAACATTTCTGGGAATATATGAAATCATGAAGTCACAATCCTTCAACAATTCTATCTACCAACATTGAAAGATGTTCATGTAACTTTGGGAGAATACATAGATCATGATCTTTTAATTGGTAAAAACCATAAAACGATCACTGATGAGGTGATGTAAGCACAAAATCAAAGTAAACACAACTACTACAAACCTAAGATCATGGGTGGCATATTTATGTTTATGGGGATAGAAATGCTATGACCTAATAGAAACAAATGATCTCTAATACATCATAAAATAGACCAAGTCCAGACATAAATCATCACAGAAAAACTCAAACATGACTCCCTCCACTAAAAAAGGATTGGAGTGCTGAATAACTTCAATATTAGGTTCTTGAAAGCTTCCAGACACTAGATGGTATGCAAGAAGGAAATATTATTTATGTTCAAGAGTATTAGGGGAGTCACAATTAAAGATAAATTGGAAATTAACCTCCTAAAATAGACTTAATGACCAAGGATACTTGAAATTTTTTTAACTATCTTATGGGATTCCCAAGTAACAACTACATCTATATTAAAAGGATCAGAAACTAATCCTTATTGGGATATAACATTCCATAAAAAATGAACTTCATGAGCCCAAAAATCACATTTTAAAAAATTCATAAATAACTAATCAAGATAAAAAAATCCCAAAATGAAACACAAATTCTCTATAAGTTTCTCGTTATAGGAAGATTAGATAGGGATTATTTCAATGAAAACCACCAAAATGTTATATAGGAACTCTCTAAACACTGTGTTCATAAACCCTGTGAACACAGCTGATTCATTTTTCTCACCAAATCACATAAAAAAACTCATAATTCCCCTGAAGACATAAGAAAGTATTTTATATAATTCCCTCATAATTCACACAAATATAATGATTCCATGATTATAGATTAATCATTAAGAACAAACTTTATCCCTTTATCTAATTAAATAAATCATCAATCCATAGAAATGGAAATAATTTCTTCAAATTTACTTGGTTCAAGCAATGATAATCAATAAAAAATCATAAAAACCCATGAGCCTTATTCTTTAACATAACTAGAGCATCCAAAGGTAAAGAACTTAGATAAAAAACCTCACTACAATAGATCATCAAGAATTGTTCACAAAACATACAACTCATAAGGTAATATCCAATACATATACATTGAGATTAGAGACATTATTAGATGTAGGTGGATCCCAAAATTGACCACCCATCATGGGGGTTATGCTTCAACCTCCTCTAAAAATAAATTAGGTAACCATTTTATAACCTTATGAATCACTAACTACTAAACTTCCTGTAGAATCTGCATCAACTAATACATCAAAGAAGACAAGAACAAAACATGCCTCCAACCTATCTCAATGTCTTGCTCGCTAACAAATACAACCAGATCTCCAATCGAATCATAAAAGACAACCTGGATCATAATGTAATCTAAGATATTGTAACACCCTGAGATTTTATGAAAAATATTCTTTTTAATTTCATTAATGTCTTGTGTTGTACGCTACACCAAAAGAAGCTTGCATAACACACATCCTTGACTTTCCTTGCATTACACGCCATCACGACCTTCCTCGATAGCGCGTGTAGTACGCAATACCGAGTTTTACTAAACAACGATATGTTATTAAAATATTATTAAAACTAGCCGTTATGAATAGTAATAACCAATTTTTGAAATTTTGTAAATTTTTTTTTCAAAATGGACTTCATTTTTGGATTTAGAATATTGAAATTAGCTTAGGGTGAAATTTTTGCACTTTTCGGATAACTTTCATATTCTGATGAATAGTGAAAATTACTAAATTTTAATTAAAAACAACTTTTTAAATCGAAATAATTAATAGTGATAAATTATTAATTTTAGTAGTTTTAAAGTATATTTAGAATACATTTTTATAATTTAATACAATTTTGGTCATTGGATGTAATTTCACATTTAAACCAGACATAAACAATTGTCAATATTTTGATAGTTATTATCTCTTAAGAACACGCTATTTGCGTTGACGACGGGAATTAATATTTAAATTAATTAATGAAACTGATATGTTTTGAATTTGGTAAAATAGACATCATTTTTGAGATCATAATATCAAATATAGCTTAGGCCTAATTTTTGGTATTTTTCTGGAAACTTTCATTTTCTGATGAATAGTGAAACCACTAAGTGGTAGTTAAAAAAAATGAATTTTTCATAAAACATAATTTTACCACTTCTGTGAGTGGAATTTAAAAAATCCGAGAGACACGGTTGATGTCAGTAAGTAAAATGTGGTTCAATCAGATGAAAATAATTTTTGGTGAATAGTAACTTTTTACTTTTTTTTACTACGGTTAAAAGTAAATAGGGTAATTAAGGGTAAAAATGATATTATTATTCCCTAAAACATGTCCTAATTCTATTGGATAAGAGTAATTCGACCAAAAACAACCTTAGTAATAAAATATGACCATTTAGGCCCACTTGGATTAGATTAGGACATTTATTATTATTTAATTCAAAGAAGAGTTAAAAGAGTTAAAATCAAAGTTTATTTACTAAAACATTTTTAATATAGGGTTATACATAAGATAAATTAGATTGTAAATATTAATTAGAAATCTAATAAGATTTAATACATGATTATATTTTATTTATAATTTTTAGATATTAAATAAATTAGTTTATTTATGACATAATGATGATGCAGTAATTACCATAATAGTGAAAAATTAGAATAATTGATATTATAAATACCCAAATAAATATAATTTCAGACTTTTTATGAATTGAACTAATTTCATAGGTTAATATGGAATGTTAGGGTTGATTTAATTAACTTTGGACGAATTAATAATTCTGTTATGAGTTTCACAAAAATCAATTATTGTATAGTTTCAAAATTGACATAAAATAATTTTTAAAACAAATATTATATTATTGATTGTTATTTTATTCCTAAAAATCTAAGGTTCGGCCAAGATACTTATATCATGATAGGTGTATCATTAATGGACCAATTTGGGGTCTCTTGGATTTATATGGTAAGTTTATTAACTATATAATATAAAAATACAAAGTGACATGGTAAATGTCATTCTAATTAACTAAGAGTTAAAACTAAAAGATAAGGTTAGTATAATGAACTAAACTTGTCTAAATTCTATTGGATGAGAGGATTTAGACCCATCCCCACCTTATCTTAGAAATAAATTAATTTGGAGCTATTTAAAACCGAATTTGGCTTTATAATAAAATTATATTTTTAGTTATTCCAAAGGTGCCCCTCTCCTCCCTTATAAAAGGGCAACTCCTACCCCTATTCCTCACACCACTTTGACCCTTCAAGCTTGGACAAAACCTGACCATTTCACTTCCCCACTTCCATAGAAACATCCTAGAGGTTCTGGTCTTCCTCAAAGACCAATTTTAGTGTCCTAAAAGGAGATCTCAAAGAGGCGCTTCAAAGAAGAGGTAATGTACGATTACCAATTCTTTCAACTTTATTTCTTCTTGCACTTACTCTTATTTAGTTGTTTCATTATGAAGTAATAACATAAGTATCACTCATATAATTATATGTTATTATAAGTATGAAACAACCCTATTTCACCATCTATCCATCCTACGGAAAACGAAATCACCGCGCGTGCGTACGTACAGAATAAGGTCTCCACGCCGTGGTGTAATCTATTTTCCACCACCACCTTACTTGGATGGGTATAATGGTGTAAATAATGACTATATATGACTATTATAAAGTGATATTGATTTTGAAATAGTATACATACACTCCAATACAATTCCACGATCATGAGAACGATATCATCACTCGTGCGTACGTACGGACTACCGTCACCACGACGCGATGAGATTCATTCTCCACGTTAACCATTCATGAATGACTATAAAGTATATATAATAAGTAATCATGAAATATAAGACATAATAATTATACTGGATTTATGTATATATATATATATGTATTTCATCCAATTAATTCCATTCAATTCAATGAGGAAACGAAAACAACGTTCATGCGTACGTACGACCTACCGTGTCCACGAACGGTGTATTTCTTTCCATTTATAAATATATTATATATATGTATATTCTGAATATATATTATATATAAATCATGTATTATATTCTGGAATTAAGTAATCATGATCTAAGTAATCATATGATTAATTACAAGTCAAAACATAGACGACAAATGAAACGATTTTACCCAAAACACTCTTTAACATGGAATTTACAAAAGAACGGGTAATATAAAGTCATAAGTGAACCATATATGATATAATAATAGTGAATATGATTCTGTAATAAGTAAATGACATTATTTAAATCATTATAAAGGAGGTTTGGATATGTACTAAGCAT
The DNA here is from genome assembly GCA_963277665.1 of Viscum album. Lineage (NCBI taxonomy): Eukaryota > Viridiplantae > Streptophyta > Magnoliopsida > Santalales > Viscaceae > Viscum > Viscum album. The sequence continues at coordinate 73,917,639 of OY728127.1, read as the reverse complement.
ATCGGACCTAAGGTAAGGGATAATTTTGCAAATCTCATTTTTATCTGAGAATTGATTATTCGTAAGTATTTACTAAGGTTATTGCTATAATCCATGTAAATATTTTATAATAGTGTATTCATGTATGTTTAAAGTCCTTTTTACCCATTTTTAACTTTTACTACATAGTATGTATGGAATCTTTCTTTTACGAGGTACTTTTTGACTTTTCCGGCAAAAGTGCGAGAAGAATGTTTTTTAACGTATACGGCATGAAAGGATTTTTACGGTTTTATAAAGCCTTATTTTCATGAAGATTCCTCCAAAATATTTCATGACTATTTTAAACAAAATATTATTCTTTTAAAATTTCATGACATTTTGTGAAAAGAAATTGATTTTGAATAAGAAAGGATATTTTCCTCAAGAATTCATTTCAAGTGTTTTATCAAAACCATTTTCCATCTAAGATGACATTATTTCATATGTGTATGTTTCAAGTATAATGTACCTATGATTTACATGGTTTCACTTTTCTTATTATGAAATGATATCCATTTATTTTATATGGATTATGTGATGATGGGATGATGTTTATGAAACCCATTTTATTTATTGGGTTTTTTATGAATGATGTATGTTTATTTTGTGGCACAAGTAAGAATGATTTCATTATGAGATGGGTGTGACCTATATCTCCCTCCAATGCATTGGGTAAAGATTTTATATCTCATGAGATAGACATGGCTGGAAGGGTAAGTTAATCTGGTTCAGTGATACAGGATTGAAACGAGGAGTGAACTCGATTCAGAATGAGACTTTGTCCACTAAGATGGTCTTCGAAGCAATGCCTTGGCTACTATGGAAATCATTACATGTTCTTAATGGATTCCACAATTACATGTTTTATTCCCATGCTATTTTATCGTGATTGATGTTCCTTTATGATATATGCCTTACGTACTTCCAAGATTTATATCTTTGCTCAAGGTTTTAATGTTTAGATTTTATGTTCAAGTTTTTGCTTTCAAATGTTTATGGATTGTTTTATGTTCTCTATGTTTGCCTTTAATGAGAAATTAAATGACTGAAAATTAACTTTTTTATTATCAAAACACTTTTGAGGATAAAGTGAGAAACCACATGATCCAACATTACAATCAAATAAAACCATAAAGAAGAATAACCCGGATGAAGACTACATGATCTGCCCCTCCCCAGCAATTACATCTTGGTGCCAAGCCTTCACCATCGCATGACCGCTCGGCTAGCAGTCCCTTTAATGAGAAATTGAGCTCAACCTTTTTTTATGTTTTATTTTCCCCAGGAAATAAAGAAAGGTTTTAGGTAAGGAAACAAAAAGGGGAAGATCGTTATGGGAGATGTTGAAGATCTTTCAACATGATTAGTTGTTTATATTTGGAGTTTCCAAAGACACTAAACTATTACGGTCCTTGTGTGTCTGTTTTTGATATGTATTAAGTATTCCACAAAAGTAATGTAATGTCCATGTACGTCAAGCTTAGGGTCTCTACAGATATCCTACACCAAATACAACTGATCAATTCTAGTAATGATGTCACATGAATGTCACTGTAGACATAAGAAGTAAACCCAAGAGTGGTGAATCCCTAGATCTAGCTCACAGTCTTTACATACTTCATAAAAGTTAGCTCAACCTATAACTAGTGTAGTCAATTATAAGGGAATTGGAAGGTCTACTACCTCTAGTACCAAATAATGGATGATGTTAAGTGATATAAAGGAGTGTTTCACTATGGAATCAATCAAAGAAATCACTCATAAAGAAAATACGGAAAGGTTACCTTGAACGACATCTGGAGTACTCAACACTAGAAACATTAAAACATGAAGCTGGACACAACATGCTCCATTACCTCTCTGACCATACTGTTGACCATCTAAATAGAAATAAATTTCTCTATGAGAAAGATTATTGCCTTAGGGATGCACTCTAACTTCCATATCTCTTCATTTCAAATCCCTTACCAGAACACCCTACTGCTACTGCCTGAACGAAAACCTCTTCAATGGAGGAACTTGAAGAGGAAAACCTGACATAAACTTACTAACAAGAAAGTTTGGGAACCCTCACTATTTACGAACACATAATCCACAGGAAAAAATATATAATATCTCTTGAAATAGGTCTGAGAGACACTGCCCCAGGAGAAATGGAATGTTGAGTATAAAGACCTACCCCTCGATGAAGAAAGATCTTCTTTCTCGGAAACTGGGATACGTAGATGACATATATTTTTCATGGGGAATCCTGAAGACTCCATTAACTTTTTGATATACTTTTCTCCAGTATCATCTCTATAACCTCAAGTATAATTATCACATTGAGACATGTCTTCATCATGAATGGGGTGACCAGAAGCTAGATTTCTGGACACACATCCTTCTCAGAATGCCTCACCTTAGACTCCACATCTGGAAGTAGGGTTGAAGCATATCATAGAAGGGTCCGGAAATGGATCCCAAACTCTCGCACACCACAAATTCCCTATAAAAGGGTAAGAATCTCTTGGTGACTAGCCACCTTTGTGGTCGAATAAATTATTTTTCTCAAAAAATGGTCTGAAAACATTTCACATGAGACTGCTGACTCCCTATGATCCCTAAGGAAGAAGAACCACCGCTACGTCACTTCTCCATATAGAATATTCATGGCCAATTAAAACCAATACTCCTTCTGAGTATGGATCAAACTAAAATCTATATCAACCTCCTCCAACTAGTATTATATGACTGAATTTAAAATGGATCCCTTATACTTTTGGAGACTTTAGATTTGTAACTCTCAGAGTGTCCTCCTCCATGTTTTATCATCATCAACCTCCACTCTATGAGGATTTTATGGAACATCCTATTGAATATATTCAATATGAACCTGATGAGAATGTCTACCTAGAGACATGCCTTTAAAATGAATAATATTATAGATATCCTTAACCTGGAATATAAAATAATTAACATTAATTAATTACCGATTTTCATACTGACCCACAATTTTCATACATTAACATTACATAACATTTTCGGAATACTTAAAAGCATTATACAAATAGACTCCCAAATACTATACTAGTATAGTGCCTTTGGATACATGGAAACATAAACACTGATACATATGTGAGTTACATTATCTCTCACTGGATTCTTCTTAAATAACACCCTTCATAGACACATCAAACATAATAAATTTCTTCATAATTTGGGGAAGTAAACATAAAAAGTGGTGAGCTCAAATGCCCAGTAAGGGTAAATAAAGGAGACATGTAATCATAATCATGAGCATAATGGTATGAGAACATGGTCATGAAAATATAAGATCATACCATATATATCAAAGATCATATACATAAATCATGGAATTAATATTGGTAGATAAGAATATAACAATCATAAGGAAATAAATTACATAAGCCATAAAATCATAAAATAGGAATAAAACATTTAATTTTGATAGACACATAAGAATATAATAAGATTTCCATAGTAGCCAAGGCATCTCTCCCAAGACCATCTTGGTAGTATGGGTTGAGTCCTCATACCATCTTGGACGTTATAGTTCACTCCCATGGCCATCTTGGTAGCATGAGTTCACTCCTCATACCATATTTGTAGTCATCGTTAACTCCCTTTTACATATTAGTTTTCAAAGTTAATTCCCAAAACCATCTTAGCCCATCTCAAGAGAAATAAATATTTACCTAATGAATTTTAGGGAGATATAGGTCCCACCCATCTAATAATGAAATCATTCATACATGTTCAAAAAGTTAAAAAATAATCATATCATAACCCATGAAATGAAATGGGTAATATAAAAATGTAATCATATCATAACCTCTTGAAAAATATAGGTTTCATTATCATTTCATAAAATACATAGCCTGTGAAGAAAAGTGAGTTTCAATAGCATATAACTCATGAAAGGGAAACGAGTTTCATAAACATCATGCCATCAAAATATAATCCATTCAACGAAATAATATGAATGTAAAAATTGAATAATTTACTTATTAATACATGAGTAACAACAAGATATTTTATCTTATATGGGAAATAATTTTGAAAGATTTTTAAAAACATTTCTGGAATAAAATATCCTTTTTTCATTGAAAACACTTTTTAAAAAATAATTTTTTTTAAAAACCTTTTTCTTTTAAAATATCTTTGAAAACTTACAAAGGATAAATTGAAAACCATAAAATGTTTTTAAAATTCCCTTTCCTTGAAAATGAGATTTAAATATCTTTTGAAAACATTTTTGAAAAAATTGTTTTTGAATATAATTGATTTCTTACCGGAGAGAGAGACAATCAGATTTCACCTAAAACATTAAATTAACTACAAAAAGAGCTGTAAAATGGTACTAATACATGGATATATCTTGAATAAATTTAAGATAAGTAAAAACATGAGTCTTCTCGAGATATGGGTCATAATATTTAATCAGAAGAACTATAAACATAAACAATCTAAAAAATTGATGAGATTGTTTCAATTAACTCTTATAAATTGTTTACTTGTGATCATACTCTCCATGTAAGAAAAAGAAATTACATGAATATGAAAAATCATTAAAATTAGGGAATAAATGATATAACATGTAAAATGGAAGTATATAAACCTTGAAAAATAATTTAGGTGCATAATAAAACATGAGACACAATGAAAGAAAAATTGAGAAAAAATTATTTTTACCAGTTTGGAAACGTTTGAAACTTAAAACCCATGAAAATAATATCACAAAATGGATATTTGAATAAAATTAACTTAATTATAACATAAATATAGTAAAATCTTGGGAATTATATACACTTTACAAAAGGAAAGAGTGGCGGACAAGAATTTATCTCAAAGAAATAAAAAGTGAGATGAGACCCCCTTTCCATGTGTCTTGACTGACATTGTACTCATTCAAACCAACTGTATACACCATTCAGAGAGACAATAAGCTGTATGTATGCGTGAATGTTGTTTCTATTTTTATTGATGTATTGAAAGAATGAAGAAAATGAAATATATGTATATATGTATATAATATCATTATATTAGAATTGTAATGTTATATATATCATATAATTTCATTAAATCTATCCTTAATACACCCCATATACTGTGTGAACAGATCACATCGCTTTGAGGGGGCAGTAGTCCACACTTCCTCAAACAAAATTATCATATTTACATGAAATAGAAAGTAAAAATATATGTTTTATAAAAGGAAAAAAGAAGCTTAAATATATAATATATATAATATATAACATATATAAAATAGTTTCCATCTTAAGTTTCACCATGAGAGGCGGTAAAGGAAAAATGGACAATCATCATTTAGTGAGGGAATAGTTTTCCGTACACATAAACAATATGTTCGTAACCTAGTAGATAGAGGTGTTTGTAAGTGTAGTTTAAAAACATATAATAAAAACATTATAGTATAGTTAAGACACTAGTTATTTATAAAATCAGGAAATAAAGTTATTGGAGGGGGTGGAGAAGGAAAATAAAAGAAATAATCTTGAGAGAGAACATTATCTCTTAATCGAGTAACTCCTTTTGGTTTGTGACAAAAGGCTTCCTTGAATTATATTTTGACCAAATAGAGGACTAAAGTATTAAGGGATGAATTTTGGTAAGTTTATTGGGAAGATATTTTCCAAACCTATGTGGTTTCAGATGTATGAGGAAGAGGGAGAGGTGGTGGCCTTTTATGGGTAATAGTAATGGCACACTTGGTATTTTTGAAAACAAGTTAAGTGTACCCACCTTTTTAGCAAAGAAAAGTCATAAAAAACCAAAATAACAAAGTAATTGAAGGTTAATGGACTAATAATGGACTGAAAATGGGTTTTTGGAAGGTTTCTAAGTTATTTTGGGTCTTAAATATAAGTTTTTATTCTGAATTAAGCATAATTTTACCTTAATCGATGTAATTAATTTTAATAACCTTCACAAATCATTTTGGTGAAAATGAAGTTTTACTTATTAGAAATTAGAAATTATTATATTTAAAAATATAGAATTTATTTTTTCAAATTCTAATAACTGAAGTGGATTAAATTAATTTAAAATTAAACCCACATTCAGGTCGACAATGTGGGGTTTTAAAGTGAAAACGATCAAAAGTTTGCTATGTTTTTATATCCAATTTCATTGTGAAATTGGTTCCAGTTAAGTAAATTGGATTAATTGATAAATATATAATATAATTAAAGTTTTAAATCAAATTAAAATATAATTTACAGTTATAAATAAATTATATGAAAATGATGTTTTGAATTAAAATCCATTATTTTTCACTACTAATCCAAAAATGAAGTTTTTCTGAAAAACCCCAAAACTTTACCCTAAGATAATTTAAAAATTCTAACTTAAAAAAATTATTTTTATTTTAAAAAATCAAGTTTATAAATGTTTATAATATTAATTATTATTATTTTTCACATAAGGACATTAAAAATAGTTTATTTGAGAAAATGATATGTTTAAACATAAAAGGACTTTACTAGAAATCATATATTTCTTTATCAATATATTTTATTTATATAAAACTGTTATAAAAAATATTTGAAGAGTAGTTATTACTATGCATATAACTATGTTTAATGACTAGTTTATAATTATATCATTTATGTAATATTAACAAAAAATGATGTTTTATAGAAACATTGGTGCTGTATGTAACATATGTCAACTCGCTATTCCGTGTAATGTATGCCAAGTCAATGTTGCCTATAACGTATGATGATATTGTTCTATGTAACGTATTCCAAGTTGATGCCATTTTAATTGAATATTAAACTTAGTGTATTGCAATACAAAAATGAAAATTGATTTTTTTTGAAAAAAGGTCCACAGAAACTCGGGGTGGTACAATTTTATTATATTATTTAAGGTTTAAACCTATACCATGGTCTACCCTTTTAAATAAAAGATCAAACAGTAATGATGCATGATAATTTCCTAGGTCTCTACCCTATAACCAATATTAATTTTTTAATTAGGATTAATAAACTTAATGGTCCATGCATCAGACCATTGGGCCCTGAATAATGGTGTCTCAGCCAGTGTCCCATGTTTACATAACTTACAAATCATAGTTGGCACCGTTTCCATACCAAACCATGAATCCTCTCCTATGCCTAAATCCAAAATGTGTCCTATAACTCAAACCTGGTCCTATGATACAACTCTATCATAACCCCCACAAAGTTTACCCCTAGTGGGATGGTAATGAGTGAAAGGTGATAATGTCTACCTGGGCCCCATCTCCAGTAGGACCTGGGATGTTGACTTATACAGAGGGTACCAAAATCATACATTAGGTTGAATTAACCAATAATAAGACACAAAGAAATGAGATATAATATAGATACACCAATAAAAACATAAATATAAATATATGTAAATAAATACCAAGTGTAAACATGCAATTTCATTTCATACTATATTAACTGAACGAAAAATTATAAGTAACAAAAAGTAAAGATGACATTGAACATAAAGTCTAAATAGATCCTAAAAAACCATGATCCAGTAATATGAAGCCCAATATCTAACCTAATCTAGATTATATGAAAAATATTTTATATATAAATTGGGTGATCATAATAGTATACTCAATAGGATCCTCCCCAGATCCTCCCATGAAAAAGATTAAGAAAGAATGGTAAAAGAAAGTGAAAAATAGTGGAACTAACTCATTGAATAAAAAAGTACATTGTATTCCCAGCCTTACCATGGATAACTGCCACTACGTATTACATAAAAGAGAGAATATAATATAGTAATTTAACATCAAGGGTACACTGCTTTGACTTCCACACCAGGTTTTCACAATGTACCAATATCTCACGTCTTGAGCCATCTCTCTGAAAAATAAGATTTCCCATAGAAACTTGGTCTAATTATCAAAAGATGAACCTCATGCATCAAATTATCACTCAATATTATATCACATCTCTATATAGAGACTAGATAGTTTATGGTATCCACCATATCTCGGATTATTTGTATAACACATCGGGTTTTATACCTCAAGCCATCATAGCCTATACACTAAGTAAGGCACCTCAATCCATCACCACCTATAAACATCGTTCTTATAATAACTCTTTGGATAACATATCTGGGGATACATCTATGTGAATAACCAAAAGACATCACATCCCTCTATACACATGTATGGTAAAACTAATCACTATTTATACTAGAACAAATAACTACAAAGAGAAGATAGTGTGGCCAAAGTGGGTAGTATTCGATCCATCCTCCCACTGGGATGTTGGGGGAGACACCCTACTAGATTAAACTAGGTTTCAGTCACACAAATTGAAATGGGAGGGGTAGCGTATAAAATGGAAAAATATACTGGCTAAAATATATCTCACATAGTCACTATAAGAATTACCCATTCTGAAGCTCAACTATAACTATCGTCGCTTGGACACCCAACTACCACTGCTTGGGACTAAATATCCTATAATCACACAAATACTTAAAGGGATACATTAATTACATATTTTCTTTTAATAATTTAATTTATTTTAATTAATTCATTATCCATTAATTAACTACCAACGTTATTCAAAATTTCTTTTCTTTAAATCATCAGATTAAAGATGATGCCCTAAGGGAATATTTCTAACCGAGTCCACAGTTTCTCGAGATTGACATATTTTCAAAATATTAATTCCATAAATACCAACCCCACAGGTTAACAATTAATTATTTATTATTATCATTATTCCATAATGTAGGTACTCTATGAAAACCATCCCAAACTACCGTGAAGACTAAACAAGAAACCAACCACACCCTACTATCTTAATCATTGGGGAAAGTAATGTAGATAAAATAGGAAACCTAGCCATAATACATTTAACAAATTCATGTAAAAGAAGAATACATATTTACCACATTAATCTATAGGAAAAAATTTAACTCATTCTATCATATCTGATGTTAGCCCCAACAACCACATGCATATCCCGATGCATCTCTTCATCACCGACATCAACTACTACCACATTATTCGGGCCCCCACCATATATCACTTCAACCTTTCTAGGATCATAACTCATCTCATAGAGAATCTCACATATTGAGAAAACCACAAGTTAGAAATAAAAAAACATACATAATAGGGAAATATATGACCTAAAATAAGGTATACAACCTTTACAAAAAAATGACCACTTTCAGTTCCGAACACAAGGCACTAAGCCTTGTAATAAAAATAGGAAACTCAGACCCTAGAAATTATCTTTATCATAAAACTGGTTCTTATTCAATCTTGAATTAACCAATTAATTATTCATAGGTTTCATTAATAGGAAACCTAATGCATCAATCTATAAAAATATATCAAAATTAAAACATGATATCATCATTAATTTCAGTTTCCATAAACCCAGGGAAGTATCATTATCATTTAAGATGGTTTTTTAATAATCATAAAAAATAATAACCATGATTCTAATTATTTATCAATTCCATTAGCATGGAAGAAATCATTTAATTAATCATGAACATTGCATCAATTTAAATATCAAAAAATAATAAAAATACCAGAATCAATACAATATGAATCTTATTTAATTCTTAAGAAAATTAATAAATTAATTCTAGATTTACATTATTTGAAATTTTTCATCAAGAAAAAATGCTAATCCATAGCATAAAAAGACAAACTAATAAGCATAAAATTGATAACACACTATCCAAAAATTCAAGAGGCAGAAAATTATAAATGTGGAAAGAAAAAACATGCGATCACTACAACTAACTATTTATTAATATCATTCAATAATTATTAGGTTAATTATGTTATCATCTAAAGGGATAAACCATGATCACTTAATGAATTCACATAAATAAATAGGAGAATTAACGAATCAACTACATTAAGTGTTTCAATATTCTTCACACAATAATGGACCAACATTGTAGATCCTGATCATCCATCTTGCAATAGCTACATCCCTCCAAGGAAGCCACACCACAACTGCACCAATAAAAAACCATGATAAATCCCTTAGAATGATGGAGTGAACCCATCATCACATTTAAATAAGAAAGAGGAGAATCCATATAGGATATCCATGATTAAAAATTGGTAGAACATACCATGTATCACTATGGATCGATCACGGGAAGCTTAGAATAAATCCACAATGATGGGATTGCAAGATACATAAAGAGAGAGCCACTGACCACCTGGGGTTTGGGATAAATTATATAGGGGTTGTAAAAAACCCAGGCCACTAAAAATAATAAAGGGACACTGGAAAAATTATTTTCCTGGTATGAAACCTTTTCACATTGTGTAAATATTAGGTTTTAAACTATGAAAAAAAACACATTGCCTCAATCCATTTGGCCTCAAATTAATTCACATCATGAGGCCCCATGTGAACCAAATACTCACAATGTTAAACACTTATATTTCATAAATTCTCCCTACTCATGGATTTTAGCACCCAACCACATCTATACCTGTTCTTGGACTCCTATGAGTACCTCAGGCTTTGGAAACACACAAAGGGTCATACTAGATGGATCTGACCACCTATATTGGTTTTTATAATAGTAAAATGGTCATTGATATATTATTTTGATCATTGTGTATAATATTTTTTACACTCAATCTATTTTCACAATTATATATAGAAAAGTTAAATTTGAATTAATTATAAAATTAATTTAATGAAATATATTATTCTTAGATCTATAAATAAAAAAGTATCAATAATTTAATAAATTGGATATAATAAAAAATATAAATTTTATCACTCATAGAAAACAAATTGATTTGATCTATATATATTTTTACATATATTATAATAATTAATTAAAAAGTTTAATTTATAAATTAGAGAGTTTTAATTCTATTATATGGATATAATTTTTGAAATCAACACATCAAAATTTTCAATTGGTGAGTACTTCCGAATTTTCGAATATAGTTGAATTTTTTTGGGAAGAAAATAAAATATGGTGTAAATATATGGTAATTAATATGAAATCATAATAGATTAAATGTGACTCAATAAATTAAGAAATAATGAAAAATAAAATTTTTCGCATGAAAATAAAATATATCATAAAATTTTATACCCCGAGAAAGCTTTAGTGGATTTAGTTGATCAATTTTCAATGATAATACTAAAAACATATTTACAAGACTCAATTATCAACATTCGAAAAACAAAAACCACCACTTATACTAGGCCAAATACTATAACTAAAATTAGGCACACACATATATAGAACTCACTTCATTACCCAATTAACCATTAAGGCCACAACTGGGAAATAAAAAATGTAACATCCCACATTTCTATAGAATGTTTTTATGAATTTTTATTCTTATATTAAATATGTTAATGATAATTCCATCAATTTGTTTTTATTTTTAATAATTCTAATTAAGAATATTTTTATATATTTATCATCTATGTTTTTTCCTTTATGTATTTTTCAATTATATTTTTAATTTTATCAGGATATTTTTATTTAATATTTTTTTTCAATATTCATGAGTCATTTTACACATTAACTTTAATTTAATAAATAAATTAGCTTTATAAATATTTTTTAGAGTAATTAGATCATTATAATATAATGTAAAACAAACTACGATACATATTTTCGTTGTTAAAAAACTATGTTATAAAAATATTAAAAAAATAATGTCATATAACATATTAGAAGAATCATATTGTAAATGTTTAAACATTATTTTTGCAATAAAATAAAAATATTCAATGAATTTTAGTTACATTATATCTCATTTAATTTCTAAATGGTTTTTATCATATTCTATGTTAATATTTTATTAATAAAAAAATTTCCTTTTAAAATGTTAAGTAGCATGTTTTATAACAAGAAAACATTATGGAATATTTTTCTAGAGAATATGATTCATATAGTGTATATTGTCTTATTATCACATTGATAAATATTATTAAATAATGTTTTCTATATTCATGAGTCTTTTTTCACATATAATTTAATTAAATTACTAAATTACCTTCATAAATAGTTTTATCGGTAATTAGTTTTTTCTAATATAATGCTAAAAAAAATATCACACATATTTTCCTAGTAATTTTTTTTGTTATATAACCACTAAAAATAATTTCATATAACATTTTTGAAGAAATACATGATAAATGTGAAAATATTATTTTTTATCCAAGGTAATACTTTACAATGAATTTTACTCACAATGTAGCTCTTTTAAATTCCAAAATTGTTTTTATCACATTCTAGGTTCAAATTTTATTAGTAAAAAATATAAATTTAAAATGTTAAGTAACATGTTTTATAATAAAATAGAATTATCGAATATATTTTTAGAGAATATTATTCTTATATTTTATAGTGTCTTATTATGACATAATGGTTATAAAGATGTGATAATGTGGTTATTTGAAAAGTAACAAGGTCAATCATATATTTGTTTGATCACAATGTATACAATTTATTACACTAAAACTATTTTATCGATTATGAATTGAAAATATAAATTATGAATAATTAGAAAAATAATTTCATAAAATATATATGGTTTATATCTATAAATAATAAAGTATCAATAATTTAGAAAATTGGGGATAATAGAAAATATGAATGTAATCACTCATAGGAAATAAATTTTTTTGTTCTAAATAAATGGGTTTTACATATATTGTATGATTTTATTTAAAAGTATAGTTCTTAAATTATAGAGTTTAAATTGGATAAAATTTATTTTAGTTTTCAAATCAACATGTAAACATTAGATAATGGTAAATGTTTCATAATTTTCAGAGACAATCATTTTTTTAGTTAAAGTGAAAAATAATGTATAAATATATGGTAAGTTTTATGACACTATTGTAACTTAAATGTGAATTAATAAAGTTTATGTTGTTACAATTCACCCCACTATAAAATTTTCCTCCCCTATAAAGCTTCATTGGATTTAGTTGACCAATTAGAAAGAATAATAATCAAACTTCTTAACATGACTGAATTATCAAATAGGGGAATACCAGAACCACCACCGAGATAAGACTAAATACTCTGATTTAAATGATCCAGACACATCTCTTAAACTCACTTCATTACCCAATGATCCTTGAAGTCAACAACCTATGTTTTTATGAATTATTATTTTTATATTAAACATATAAATGGTAATTTCCTTACTTTGTCTTTATTTTTTATAATATTAACCAAGAATATATTTAAATATTTATCATCAATGTTGTCTCCATTATATATTTTTAATTTTTTTTATTTTATAAGAAAAGTTTTATTAAATAATTTTTTCTGTATTCTTGAGTCATTTTACATAAATAATTTATGTTAATTACTATATTTCCTTTAAAAATTGTTTTATAGGTAACTAGTTCCTTCTAATTTAATGGTAAAAAAACATGATACATATTTTCATAGTATAAATATATTGTTTTTTTAACCATTAAAAAAATGAAATAAAAATTTTTATATGAAACATATATTAAATGGTTAAATATTATTTTTTCACTAATATAATACTTGACTACTTGTTTTAGTCACATTATAGGTAATTTAATTTATAATTTTTTTTATAATCAATGTTCATATTTTATTAGTGATAAATATCCCATTAAAATTTCAAGTCACATGTTTTATAATAAAATAGAATTATGTATAGTGTCTTATTATCATGTGGTTAAATATTAATAAATAAAATTTATGCATTCATGAGTCGTTATATAACACATTAGAAACAATTTCATATAAAATTTTCTAAGAAACATATGATATAGGGTAAGATATTATTGTTCACTAATGTAATACTTTATCAATAATTTTATTCAAATTATAACTCATTTAATTTTTAAACATTTTTTATCATATTTTATGTTCTTACATTATCATAAAAAACATCGTTTTAGAATGTTTGGTAAAATTTTTTATAATAAAATAACATTATTGATTATTTTAGAAGAAACATATGATAAAAGTATAGAATAGTTTTATTAAATTTAATTTTTCTATATTCACAAGTTTTTTTAAACATATGTTTTAATTTAATAACCATACTACCATTATCAATAGTTTTAACATTAATTATTTTATTCTAATTAAATAACAAACAAAATATGATACATATTTTTATAGTTATAAAATTGTGTTATATAACCATTAAAATAATAATTTCATATAATATTTTGAAATAAATATTTGATAAATGGTTAGATATTATTATTTTTCAATAATTTAACACTGTACCATTCCTTTTAGTTATATTATATCCCATTTAATTTCTAAATGGGGTTTATCATATTCTATGTTCATATTTTATTAGTAAACAATATCATTTTAAAATGTTAAGTAACATGTTTTATAATAAAATAACATTATGGAATATTATTTATAGATAATATGATTCCTATTATTTATAGTGTCATATTATCACATGGTTAAATATTATTAAATATTTTTTTGTATTCATGTGTCATAATATAACCCTTTAAAAATAATTTCATTTAACATTTTAGAAGAAACATATGGTAAATGATTAAATATTATTTTTTTCACTAGTGTAATACTTTACAATGAATTTTAGTCACATTATAGATCATTTACTTTCTAAATGTTTTTTTTATCATTTTCAATGTTCATATTTTATTTTTTAAAAAATCATTTTAGAATTTTAACTAACATGTTTTTTAATAAAATATCATTATGAACATTTTAAAAGAAACTTATAACAAATGGTTAGAATAGTTTTATTAAATATTTTTTGTATTCATGAGTCTTTTTACACATATACTTTAATTTAATATCTATATCACCTTTATATAGAGTTTTATCATTAATTAATTTAATATAATATAATGGTAAGAAAAATATGACACATATTTTCATAGTTGTGAAACTGTTTTATATAACCATTAAAAAACAATCTCATATAATATATTGGAATAAACATATGATAAATGGTTAAATATTATTTTTTCACTAATATAATGCTTTATAATTCATAAAAGTCACATTATTTCTTATTTAGTTTCTATTTTTTTTTCATATTCTATGTTCATATTTTATTAGGAAAATATATCCTTTTAAAACAATAAGACGTATGTTTTACAAAAAAATATCACTATGGAATATTTTTTTAGAGAATATGAAGCATATTATGTATATTTTTTTATTATCACATGATTAAATATTATTAAATATATTTTTTATATTGTTTAGGATTCATTATATAGCCATTAAAAAATAATATCATAAAACACTTTAGAAGAAATATATAATAAATGGTTAAATATTATTTTTTATAGAATATTATTCTTAATTTTTAGGGTGTCTTAGTGTTACATAATGGTTATAAGTATGTGATGAAATTATTTTTAGAAAAGTAAAATGGTCATTGATATATCATTTCGATCATTATGAATAAAATTTGTTACACTAAAACCATTTTCTCAATTATTTATTGAAAAAATAAATTCCACATATTTAGATAAATAATTTCATAAAATATATTTTATTTTTATTTATAAGTTATAAAGTATCAATCATTTAATTAATTTTTCATAATATTAAATATAAATCTAATCACTCATAGTAAAGAAATTGTTTTGGTTTATAATTTTTTTTCTATATATTATAATATTTTATTTCAAAGCATAATTCATAAATTATAGATTTTGAATTTTTAAAAAAGGATTTAATTTTGGTAATCAACACATCGTAATTAGTTAATGGAATTTTTTTGATAATTTTCTAATATAATCAATTTTTATGATAGAAAATAAAAAATTGTATAAATATATGGTAAGTATTATTACATCATAATGACATAAAATTGATTTGATAAATAATATAAAGGGTTTTATTAAAAAATATAGTTTTTTTTATTAAAATATGGTCATTAAAATTAATAAGACTCATTTTTTAATCCTATAATTAATCTTCCAAAACCTAAAGTATATTTTAAAGGTTTCAAAAAATAATTATTTATGAAATGTAATCCATTCTACCTATAAAATATTATTATTGAAAGAAGTTTCATCCTTATGCTATGAAAATACTTAAAACCATTCCCCCTTGGAAGAAAATATTTTAAAAATAATGGTTTTTTATTTTGTTATTAAGATGTCTAAGTCCTTAGTTTAGAAATTCATAAAAATTCCATTTCATTTGTTATAAATTCACCCAATTCTCCTATTCATATTCACTTAAAATAATTTTTTCATTAATTTCATCCCATATTTTATCTTAATATACCTCCTAATGAGTTTCTATGGTTCTAAGGGGATCCTCTCAAGCTTTAAGAAGCAACCTCTATTATATGGGTTCCCAATCCTCCTCTTCCTTTTCAAATGACAATTCTTTTGTTATAATGACATTTAAAATTCCATTCATATACAAACATGATTTTATATATATGGTTTTATTAGAAAATTTATATATTTTTAGTGATGTATTATTTAATCCCCATTATATCCTCTTCCTAAGACATTATTATGCTGATGTAAGGGTCTATTTTTCTTTATTCACAATTTTCTATTCAAATTTACTATGTCGTATCCTTTCTAATTTCCATGCTATTATTCATGTATTTTCTTCATTAAATTTTATTTTATTTTAGAAGGTTATTAATTCCACATGATTATATATCTCACACACATCAAACTACATTATTAATACGTTATTATGATTAAACATTCCCGTAGCAAAAAAATCCTCATTTTTTCATAAAGTAAACAGAGTATGTAATTCTATATTAATGAAATATCTATATCAATACTAACAAATCTCCCAAATATATTAAACTAGGTGTAATATGTAACACCCTGATATTTTATGAGAAGTATATTTTTTTAATTTAATATGTTATATGCAAATGAATCTTTCACTGCACACAACACTAGTTTGGCTTGCGTTACACGCAATCACGACCTTCCTCGATAGAGTGTGTAGTACGCAATACCGAGTTTCACTAAACGACAATATATTATTATAATATTATAAACTAGCAGTTATGAATAGTATTAAAGGAATTTTGAATTTTATAACATTATAATTCATCTTATACATTTTCTATAATGAGGTATGAAAACAAAATCAGTTTTTTGGATAAAAGAAGTATTTTTCAAAAAATGCAGTTTTACCGCCTTTTGATGGAGCAACCATTTTAAATATAGTTTTGACATGTTTATAAGTTCAATTTGAAAAAATAAAATTCTTCTTTGGAATCCGGATATAAAAATTTACTTTGGATAATTTTTTAATATTATTCTGGTAACTTTCATATTTTGATGAATAGTAAAAACACGGTCTATTTTAATTAAAAACAACTTTTTTCATTGCAATAATTTATATGGTTAAATTATAATATTTAATGATTTTAAAGTATAAATAGAATATATTTTTAACATTTAATATAATGTATGTAATTAGAATTAATTTTACATTGAATTCATAGGTAAAAACATTTCAATCTTTGGCAATGTTTTAACTTTTAAAACCCATTTGCTTAACAACATGATTAATTTTAAATTGATTACTGAAACTTCTGTGTTTTGAATTTTGAAAAATGTATTATATATTTGGATTCATTGGGTCCGAATTATGTTAATATGTTACCTTTATTTCTTTGAGATTATGAATAGTAACTACATAAATTTTTATTTAGTGCAGTTAAAGGTAAATCGTGTAATTAAGGGTAAATATAAGATTATAAAATTACCCTAACACTTTCCAAAATACTATTTTATGGATAAAATTCGACCCATATCACCTAATGGTTAGACTAGATTCATTTCATGGACTTTTGACCATGAAATAATATAATTATTATTAAAACCAAATAAAGTGACAACATGTCACTCTCTTAAATCTTATAAGTGTAATAATTTTAATTTAGTGATAAACTTCATGACATTTCAAAAATGAATAGTATCCAGAAAGATAATAAAATATCTATATCATATGAGTTTATTTATAATTTTTAGGTATTAAATAATTATCATTAATTATGACACAATAGTGATGTTGAAATTATTTTATTGATTGAAATATCAAATAAATGATATTAAAATTATTAAAATAAATATTATATGAACTATTTAATGTTCTCAAATAATTTTATAGATAAAAATGACATGTTATGAATCTATTTTATATTTTAGTTCGAACATATATTCTGTATATATTTTATTTAAAATCAAATAAATGAATAGTGTCAAAATTGACACTATTGTGAATTTATAGAAATTACATATTATAAAATTGTTTAAAAGTCACAAAAATATTAAAAAATTATAAACCTACTAGAGGTACTGGTCTTCTCAAAAGACCCACTCTAATCTTTAGATATGAGTCATTTTGGAAGTTTTTAAATGGGGTTGGGATTTAATATAAACTAATATTTCTTATATTTCCAAAGGTGCCCCTCTCCTCCCTTATAAAATGGCACATCCTACCTCTCTTCCTCACACCAATTTGAGCCTTCAAGCTCGGCCAAACCCTGCCCATTTCACTTCCCCACTTCCTTATAAACCTACTAGAGGTACTGGTCTTCTCAAAAGACCCACTCTAGTGCAATAAGAGAAAGTTTAAAGGAGGCCCTTCAAGAAATATATAATACCTTCTACCGTTTTCTTCATGTTCCATTCTTCTTCTACTCCATCTTATTTAGTTGTTTCATTATGAGGTAATAACATCAGTGTCCCTCATATACTGATATGTTATTATAAATATGAAACAACCCTATTTCACCTCTTATCCATGCTACGGTAAACAAAATCACCGCGCGTGCGTACGTACGGAATACCGTCTCCACGCCGTGGTGTAAAATGTTTTCCACCACCACCTTACTTTGATGGGTATGATGGTGTAAATAAATAAATATATATGATTATTGTAAAGTTGTATTGATTCTTAAATATTATACATACACTTCAATACAATTCCACGATCATGGGAACGATATCATCGCTCGTGCGTACGTACGGCCTACCGTCTCCACGATGTGGTGCGACTCGTTCTATATGATCTTCATCAAATAATGATTATGTAAATTAATTTAATGAATTAATATGATATATATTACACTAATACCATTCTGTAAATGATGTATCTATATCCTATAAAGTGGGATAATAATTTATTCGACAAAACACGCATAAGAACATAAAGCAATAAACACCCGAATAACAAGTAGCAATGAAATATTACTAAAAAAAAGCTAAGAATATGACCATATATGATATAATAACAATGAATAATATTCTTTAATATGTCAATTAATATATTTAAATCATTATACAGGTGGTTCAGACATGTATAAATTATATCAGACCTAAGGTAAGGGAAAATCTCGCAATCTCAATTTTTATCTGAGATTGTTTATACTTCAGAATTTACTAGGGAATATTTATCATCCAAATCCATGTTTCCTCAATATGTAATATTATTTATATCCTACTACAATTTTTTAACTCCAATTTTACCCTTCTGTGAGTTTTTAGTAAAAGATATGAAAGGAATCTTTTGTCGTTTTTCGTACGAGGTACTTTTTCACATTTCCGGCCAAAGTATGAGAAAAATGTTTTTTAACTTATACGACATGAATGGATTTTTAGAAAATTATTTCCATGAATCTTACTTTATAAATTTTCAAGTTTATTTTTAATTAACTTCTTTTAGTTTAAAATTTTATGACATGTTAAGAAAGGAAAAATGTTTTTGACGTAGAAATGATATTTTCCTCAAGAATTGAGTTCAAGTGTTTTATCAAAACTATTTTCCATCTATGATAATATAGGGTTCTGTTTCTATCCCTATTATTACATTTATTTGATTATGTTATGATAGAATTATTTTTATGATGTCCTTGTATCTTATATGGATTATGTTATGATGGCATGATGTTTAAGAATCCCATTTTTATTACAAGGGTTATGCTATGATGTATGATTTATGATATTGTGGCACACATAAGAATGGTATCATTATGAGATGGGTGGGACCTATATCTCCCTCTAATTCATTGGGTAAAGATTTATATCTCATGAGATAGACATGGATGGAACGACAGGTTAATCCAGTTCAGTGAAACGTGACTGAAACGAGGAGTGAAATCGGTTCAGAAATGGACTTTTTCTACTAAGATAGTCTTGGCAATGCGTCTTGACTACTAAGAAATGATTCTCTATGATTATGTGTGTATTCAAAAAAGTTTCATGTTTTAATTTAGGATTATTGGGATTACATTTCAATACTATGATTTAACCCATGTTATGAAATTATGATCTCTTTTGCAGGTTAATATTTCCAAAATGTTATGTTCTTATGATTGATATTTCTTTTGTTTACACTTACTGAGCATTTGAGCTCACCCTTTTTTATTTTTTCTTTCCCTAGGTCAGGAAGAAGGTTATTAAGTAGGATATGCCAAAAGGGACTCTAGATATGATGAAATAAATGGGAGAAAATGTAGATTATTTATGAACCAGTTGTCTATGTTTCCCGGTTTCTAAAGACACTATACCTATACGGTGCTTTCATGGTTTTGTTATATGTTGTAATAAGTGTGCTTTCAATTTTGAAGAAATAACAATGTATGTAAAGTATGGGTCTTTATAGTTAGTATCAGAGGAAAAGGAGGTTGGAATGAATCCGATCCTTGGGAACTCTCACATGTGAGCGTTGGACGAAGCATGGCTCTCCACCCAAGGGCTTCATGAGGAAATGGGTGCCACTGGGGATGGTGGTGTGTCCCACCCAGGGGGTGTATCCACCCATGGAGTGCCCTGATATGTATCAATTATAGTCCACTGGAAGTAATTCCAGACCGTTATAGTTGGTATCAGAGGAAAGATATAGTCAACCTTTGGAATCTAGGATGTGAAAGCCGTAGTAAGAACCCTAAGGATATGTCTAAGCATAGAACACAATATTAGTGTTTTAGAAATGGCCATGATTAACCAATGATAAGACCTTAAGTGTGAAATTTTATTCTTGATTAAGTGGTTTTCCAATTATGATTAGTGTTGCTCACACTATGCTTCTTGGTTTTGGTCAATGGCTAGAACCTGAAGGAACCGTGTTAATGCTGAATGCGACGGGCAGTGCAATGATTGTCCCCCTGAGCAACCAAACGTTATGGGATATGGAATGCAAAATCTTGTAGCAATGCTCACACAAATTTCTCAAGCTATAAACCATGCAGGACTTCCAATCGAGGAAAGGAAGGAGAAACATTCTGTTGAATCCTTCATGAGGCAGCGTCCACCTTCATTCAGCGGGTCTTCTGATCCATTAGTAGCTGAATAATGGATTAGTACCACTGAAAAGATATTTTCAGTTCTACAATGTTCTGAACATGAAAAATTCATCTTAACAGTGTATCGTTTGGAAGGTGATGCTGATCAATGGTGGAATCTTATCAAGAATATAAGGCAAAGAGATGAAATTGAGTCCATGGAATGGGACGAGTTCAAGAACTTATTTTTCAATAAGTACTTCTCTCGTATTCTTAGAACAAAGATGGAGAAGTAGTTTCTTTAACTAAAGCAAATGGATGATGAATATGTTGGTATCTACGAAGAAAATTTTAGAAGGCTTGCAAGGTACGCTTCTGGGATTATCATCCAACCTGAGAGTAAAATCGATCGATTCTTTAGTGGCTTAAAACCATATCTTTGAAGGGCGTTAGACATAAGGGACTTCAATATCTACGAGGAAATTTTTCAATGTTCTCTCAAGGTTGAGATGGAGATTAGAGTAACCCATCATTCATATGGGTTTGATAAGAAGAGGAAAATGGAATTCAAAGGAAAATCTAAAGACCACACTGAAAAGAAGATGATTTTTCCATTATGCTCAAATTGTGGAAGGCAACATGGAGGGAATTGTCTTAAGGGGATAGGAAAATGTTATAAGTGTGGAAAAGAAGGTCATTAGGCAATTGAATGTCGAAATAATGGGAAGAAGATGTCTAATTATGTGAACAAAGGAAGGGATACACAAAATGCACCTCCTACACTTCAATGTTTCAAGTGAAAGGAGATGGGGCATTATGCCAATCAATGCCCAAATCCAAGGGTTGATGATGATGATCGATGTCAACAAACTCTTAAGGCCAAAGACAACGGAAAGTCCCATGCAATTACTATCAGCGATGTGGAGTACGAAAACAGAGTGGTGAGAGGTACACTTACCATCCACTCTAATGTAGAAAATGTTTTATTTGATTCTAGATCCACCCTATCTTTTATTTCTAAAGAATTTTCTAAAGGTATCACCGTATTACCTCAACAATTAGATGTTGAGTTAGCCGTGACCACTTCTAATGGCACAACGTTCGCATCAAAAGTTTATAATTCTTCTCCAATTGAAGTTTGTGGGAAAGTGCTTCCTGCAAATATTTTTATCCTTCCTATAGTGGAATTTGATGTGATTCTTGGCATGGATTGGCTTTCTTTATACGGAGCTCATATCAATTTCCAAAGAAGGGAAATCAGATTTAATATTCCAGATCAATCTATGATCATCTATTGATTCAAGGATGAATATAACCTTACAGAGGAAATTTATTCCATATTATGGGTCTTGATTCCACTAAATGAAGGTTATTTATCTCAAATGGTTGGGGAGAAACTCACGATTAAGAATACACCCATTGTACGAAAGTTTGATTATGTTTTTCAGAAGGAATTTCTAGGTCTTCCACCAAATCGTGAAGTTGTGTTTTCAATAGAACTCATACCGGGTGCTATACCTATTTCAAAGACACCTTATAGAATGGACCCAATTGAGTTGAAGGAATTAAATAAGTAACTACAAGATAATCTTGATAAAGATTCATATGCCCTAGTGCATCACCATGGGGAGCACCTGTTCTATTTGTTAAGAAGAAAGATGGATCAATGAGACTCTGCATTGATTACCGAGAACTTAACAAGATCACTACCAAGAACAAATATCCTCTACCACGCATTGATGAATTATTTGATCAACTACGCGGAGCTAAATACTTTTCCAAGATTGATCTTCATTCGGGGTATCATCAATTAAGGGTCAAAAGGGAGGATATACCAAAGACGCCTTTCTGTACAAGGTATGGACACTATGAATTTCTAGTGATGTCATTTGGTCTTACTAATGCCCCTGCTATCTTCATGGATATGATGAATAGATTCTTTAGAGACTATATTGATTAGTTTGTGGTAGTATTTATAGATGATATTCTTTTATATTAAAAGATCAAGGAAGGACATGAAGATCACTTGAGAATTGTATTAAAGACCCTGATAAAGGAGAATATTTATTCCAAATTTACCAAGTGTGAATTTCGGCTTCAAAAAGTTTCATTTTTGGGTCACATAATCTCAAAAGAGGGGATATCTGTGGATCCAGCAAAAACATATTTTATCTAAATATGGTCAAGACCAATAACAGTAACTAAGATCCTAAGTTTTCTTATTTTTGATGGATATTATCGTCATTTTGTGAAAGATTTTTCACGATTATCTAACCCACTCACCAAATTGACTCAGAAAGGAGTTATGTTTGTTTGGACAGAGGAATGTGAAGAGAATTTCAAGGAGTTGAAATAAAGGTTATCTAGTGCACCTGTACTCACACTGACTTGTAGTGGAGAAAGGTTTGTGATCTATAGTGATTCATCCAAGAAGGGATTTGGGTGTGTTCTCATGAAAAAAAATATGGTGATAACTTATGCCTCATGACAGTTGAAAATCCATGAGAAAAATTACCCCACTCATGATTTGGAGTTAGCTACGGTAATCTTTGCATTAAAGATTTGGAGGCATTATCTTTATGAAGAAAGGTGTGATATTTATACTGATCATAAAAGTTTAAATTATATTTTCACACAAAAGGAGATGAATATGCACCAAAGAATATGGTTGGAGTTGATTAAGGATTACGACTGCTCAATTCATTACCACCCTGGGAAAGCAAACAATGTGACATATGCATTAAGTCGACAAGACCATTCTAGCTTATCCATGATGAGGATCACAAAAGATCTAATATTTATGGATTTACAAAGGATAGATCTTGGAATTATAATGGAAGGGGAAAAATCGTATCTATCTCAAATGAGTGTTCAACCATATATACATGTGAAGATTAAAGAGGCACTTAAAGAAGATGTAGAGTTACAAAAGAAGGTGAGAAATGTTCCTGAATTCAACCTTGATTGTGATGGGATAATAAGGTTCAGGAATCAGGTTTTTGTTCCTCCCATCTCAGAATTAAAGAAGGAGCTGTTGGATGAGGCTCATAGTTCTTCATTCTCTATTCATCCTAGAAGCACGCAAATTTATAGGGAAATGAAAGAGTACTTCTGGTGGGATGACATGAAAAGAGATTTTGCTGAATATGTCTCTCGATGCTTGGTTTTTCAACAAGTTAAAGTTGAGAGACAGAAGTCTAAGGGGATGTTACAACCATTACCCATACCTAAATGGAAATGGGAAAACATCACTATAGGATTTTTTAATGGACTTCCTAAAACATCCAGAGGTAATAATGCTATCTGGGTCATAGTTGATCATCTTACAAAGTCAGCACACTTCATTGCTATTAGAGAAGATTTCTCTCTAGATCAGCTTGCCAGGATATATGTAAAAGAAGTGGTAAGATTGCATGGAGTTCCACTTTCCATTATATCTGATCGAGATCCGAGGTTTACCTTGAAGTTCTGGCGAAGTCTTCAGCATACTCTAGATACAAAGTTGAGTTTTAGTACTGATTATCATCCTCAAATAGACGGTCAGTCTGAGAGGACAATTCAAACTCTAGAAGACATATTAAGATCTTGCTCTATAGATTTCAAAGGTGGTTGGTATCAACACCTACCTTTCGTGAAATTGTATTATAATAATAGATTTTACTCCAGTATTCAGATGGCTCTTTATGAGGCTCTCTATGGAAAGAAATGCAGAACTCCAACTTGCTGGGATGAAGTTGGGGAAATAAAGCTATTAGGACATGATCTTGTTGAGGAGATGGTAGAAAAGGTCAGATCTATTCAAAAACACATAAGAGCATCTCAGAATCGATAAAAAAGTTATGCCTACAACCGAAGAAAAGACCTAGAATTTTAAGTGGGTGATAAAGCGTTCTTTCGAATATCTCATTGGAAGAGAGTAATGAGATTTGGAAAGAAGGGTAAGTTGAGCCCTTGGTATATTGGTCCTTTCGAAATATTGGATCATGTTGGGAAGGTAGCTTACCGATTGGCAAATCCACCGAATCTCTCTCAAGTTCATGATGTGTTCCATGTATCTCTCCTAAGGAAGTACATACTTGATCCTTAAATGTACTAAGCTCAGAAGTTGTACCACTGGAGCAAGATCTTTCTTATGAAGAACAACCGATAGAGATTTGGGATCGTAGCGAAAAAGTTCTGCGAAACAAGACCACTTTCTTGGTTAAAGTTTTATGGAGGAACCATCAATTAGAAGAAGCTACATGGAAACTTGAGGATATGATGATGGAGAGGTATCCTCATCGGTTTGTTACGAAGTGACAAATTTCGAATGAGAAATTCATTTTAAGGGGGGTAGAATGTAACACCCTGAAATTTTATGAGAAGTATATGTATTTTTTTATGTAATATTTTATACGCAAAGGAATTTTTCACTGCACACAAGCCCAGCTTGGCTTGCATTACACGCAATCACGACCTTCCTCGATAGCGTATGTAGTACGCAATACCCAGATTCACTAAACAACGATATATTATTATAATATTATAAACTAGCGGTTATGAATAGTATTAAATAAAATTTTAATTTTATAACATTATAATTCATCTTATACATTTTCTATAATGAGGTATGAAAACAAAATCAGTTTTTTGGATAAAAGAAGTATTTTTCAAAAAATGCAGTTTTACCGCCTT
Organism: Viscum album; assembly: GCA_963277665.1. Classification (NCBI taxonomy): domain Eukaryota; kingdom Viridiplantae; phylum Streptophyta; class Magnoliopsida; order Santalales; family Viscaceae; genus Viscum; species Viscum album. Next base: position 73,891,688 of record OY728127.1, on the reverse strand, counting down.
TTGATGGAACACCCATTTTAAATCTAGTTTTTGACATGTTTATAAGTTAAATTTGACAAAATAAAATTCTTCTTTGGAATCATGATATAAAAATTTACTTTGTATAATTTTTTCATATTATTCTGGTAACTTCCATATTTTGATGAATAGTAAAAACACGTTCTATTTTAATTAAAAACAACTTTTTTCATCACAATAATTTATATGGTTAAATTATAATATTGAATGGTTTTAAAGTATAAATAGAATATATTTTTACTATTTAATATAATTTATGTCATTAGCATTAATATTACATTGAATTCATAGGTAAAAACATTTCAATCTTTGGCAATGTTTTAACTTTTAAAACCCGTTTGCTTAACAACAGGATTAATTTTAAATTAACTACTGCAACTTATGTGTTTTGAATTTTTAAAAATGGATTCCATATTTGGATTCAGTGGGTCCAAATTATGTTAATAGGTTACTTTTAGTTTTTTGAGATTATGAATAGTAACTACGGTAATTTTTATTTACTGAAGTTAAAGGTAAATCGGGTAATTAAGGGTAAATATAAGATTATAAAATTACCCTAAAACTTGCAAAAATCCTATTTAATGAATAAAAGTCGACCCATTTCACCTAAGGGACAGACTAGATTCATTTCATGGACTTTTGACCATGAAATAATATAATTATTATTAAGACCAAAGAAAGTGACAACATGTCACTCTCATAAATCTTATAAGTGAAATAATTTTAAATTAGTGATAAACTTCATGAAACTTCATAAATGAATAGTCTCCAAAAATCTAAAAAAATAATATACGTCTTATGAATTTATTTTTAATTTTTAGGGATTAAATAATTATCATTAATTATGACACAATTGTGATGTTGAAATTATTTTATTGATTGAAAAATAAAATAAATGATATTAAAACTCTTAAAATAAATATTATATGAACTATGTAATGTGCTCCACTAATTTTATAGACAAAAATGACATGTTATGAATCTATTAAATATTTTAGTTCGAACATATCGTCTGTATATATTTTATTTAAACTCAAATAAATGAATACTGTCAAAATTGACACTATTGTTAATTTATAGAAATTACATATTATAAAATTGTTTAAAAATCAAAAAAATATTTAAAAATTATAAATTAATATTTATATGGTCTAAACTGTCATAAAGTGTAAAATTATGGAAAATTCACAACACATATGTAATTATTTATAATAATTTAAAATTTAGAATATTATTACCACAAATAAAATTAAATTGATAAATAAGGATAAATCAAGTTGATAATGTTTAAAATAAATTCCTAACATGTATAAATTTTATTGGATGATGATATTACAACCTTATCTCATTTAATATTCGTATATGAGTCATTTTTGACGTTTTTAAGTGGGTTTGTATTTAATATAAACTAATATTTCTTATATTTCCAAAGGTACCCCTCTCCTCCCTTATAAAAGGGCACATCCTCCCTCTCTTCCTCACACCAATTTGATCCTTCATTCTCGGACAAAACCAGCCCATTTTACTTCCCCACTTCCTTAGGAACCTACTAGATGTACTGGTCTTCTCAAAAGACCAACTCTAGTGCCCTAAGAGAAAGTTTAAAGGAGGCACTTCGAGAAAGAGGTAATACCTTCTACCGTTTTCTTCAAGTTCCATTCTTCTTATACTCCCTCTTCTTTAGTTGTTTAATTATGAGGTAATAACATCAGTATCCATCATATACTGATATGTTATTATAAATATGAAACAACCTTATTTCACCTCTTATCCATCCTACGGTAAACAAAATCACCGCGCGTACGTACGTACGGAATACTGTCTGCACGCCGTGGTGTAAAATGCTTTCCACCACCACCTTACTTTGATGGGTATGATGGTGTAAATAAATAACTATATATAATTATTGTGAAGTGGTATTGATTCTGAAATATTATACATACACTTCAATACAATTCCACGATCATGGGAATGATATCATCGCTCGTGCGTACGTATGACCTACCATCTCCACGATGTGGTGCGACTCCTTCTATATGATCTTCATTGAATAATGATTATATAAATGAATTTAATGAATTAATATGATATATATTACACTAATACCATTATGTGAATGATGTATCTATACCCTATAAATAGGAATAAGAATTGTTTCGACAAAACATGCATAAGAACATAAAGTAATAAACACCCGAATAACAAGTAGCAATGGAATATTACTAATAAGAAGCTAAGAATATGACCATATATGATATCATAACAATGAATATGATTTTGTAATAAGTCAATGACATTATTTAAATCATTATACAAGAGGTTCAGACACGTACAAAGCATATCGGACCTAAGGTAAGGGAAAATCTCACAATCTCAATTTTTATCCGATATTGTTTATACTTCAGAATTTACTAGGGAATATTTATCATCCACATCCATGTTTCCTAAATATGTAATATTATTTATATCCTCCTAAAATTGTTTAAATCCAATTTTACCCTTCGGTGAGTTTTTAGTAAAAGATATGAAAGGAATCTTTTGTCGTTTTTCATACGAGGTACTTTTTGAAATTTCAGGCAAAGTACGAGAAGAATGTTTTTTAACTTATACAACATGAATGGATTTTTAGTACATTATTTCCATGAAGCTTAATTTACAAGTTTTCAAGTTTATTTTTAATTAACTTCTTTTAGTTTAAAATTTTATGACATGTTAAGAAAGGAAAAATGTTTTTGAAGTAGAAATGATATTTTCCTCAAGAATGGATTTAAAGTGTTTTATCTAGACTATCTTCCATCTAAGATAATATAGGGTTCTATTTCTATTCCTATTCTTACATTTATTTGATTACGTTATGATATAATTATTTTTATGATGTCCTTTTTTCTTATATGGATTATGTTATTATGGCACGATGTTTAAGAATCCCATTTTTATTACATGGGTTATGCTATGATGTATGATTTATGATATTGTGGCACACATAAGAATGGTATCATTATGAGATGGTTGGGACCTATATCTCCCTCCAATGCATTGGGTAAATATTTATATCTCATGAGATAGACATGGCTGGAACGACAGGTTAATCCGGTTCAGTGAAACATGACTGAAACGAGGAGTGAACTCAGTTCAGAAATGGACTTTTTCTGCTAAGATAGTCTTGGCAATGAGTCTTGACTACTAAGAAATGATTCTCTATAGTTATGTGTGTATGAAACAATGTTTCATGTTTTATGTTACGATTATTGGGATTACATTTCACTACTATTATTTAACCCATGTTATGAAATTATGATCTCTTTTGCAGGTTAAGATTTCCAAAATGTTATGTTATTATGATTGATATTTCTTTTGTTTACCCTTACTGAGCATTTGAGCTCAAAATTTTTTATGTTTTCTTTCCCCAGGTCAGGAAGAAGGTTATTAAGTAGGATATGCCAAAAGGGACTCTATATATGATGAAATAAATGGGAGACAATGTAGATTCTTTATGAACTAGTTGTTTATATTTCCCGGTTTCTAAAGACACTATACCTATACGGTCCTTTCATGGTTTTGTTATATGTTGTAATAAGCGTGCTTTCAATTTTGAAGCCATAAAAATGTATGTAAAGTATGGTTCGTTATATAATAACCCTAAAAATGGATGGCTAGGTACTAAATAAATGTTCACTCTATGTAAAACAAGTGGGCCTTACTGCTCACCTTGTTTGACACTCTTGGGGGATATGATTTGGATGATTCACATGCTCTTAGTTAACAATAATAAAGGAGAATTTCATTTTGATAAACCTACACCATGAACATAATATTACCTAATACCTTAGTATAATTCCTTTGATATGGGTACTTTATATTACACTTTAAATATCCAATGATTTTTATATTTATTTAGTGATAATAACCTAGATATCTATACATCGATTTACCAGAGAAATTATTGACTAAACTATATACCATTTTACCCATAAGATGTAAATAACTTTTACATAATTATCCTAATTTAATGGCATTTACCTAGAGAGTTAAATAATTTCATTGGATGACTATTTAATTTCAATATTTTTATCATTTTGTGATTATTTATGTATTTTTTTACTTTTTTCCTCAAGTGGTACAAATATGCATGCTTATATTATTATATGATGGATATGTATGAATTTATATAACCCTAAAACTTATTGGGTAAATCATGATTTCATAGGAGAAAATATTAAAGGGAATGGGGAGTGAACCCAATCCACTATAAAACTTTATCCACTATGTTATGATGTCTTGGTGGTGAGGCTTGACTTGTGTATATGATGTCTTGTTTTTTATTTTTTCCACATTATTATGATAACATTATCCTATGATATCGACATAGTTTTTTCAAAGGACATATATTATGATTAATTACCTATTATCTTTGTTATATAAGCTATGATTTCAATATGATGTGATGTTGTAGCACTATTATGTTCTCATACCCATATGTTTATCTTATTCCCACTTATAATCATTGAATTTTATCACTAATATTTAACCTTAATGAGAATCTAAACTCACTATTTCTTATGTTTATATTTTCTAAATAATTACTATGAAACTACATAAGGATAATATTTTCATGTTGGGAGAAACTTTAGTGAAGAAATGTGTATTATACAATGAGTTTACATTGATATGAACTTATTCCCAAAATGTAGTAAATTTTAGTCTTGGGTGTTGGTTATAATATTTGTAATGTATAAATAATTTCTATAATAATAACCTAATTCATAAGTGTAGGTAAGAGGTGTCTCAAACACTCATAAAAAAATGAGAATCCATTAGTGATTGTAGAATATATCACCAAGATAACCACTTTTAATCTAAATATAGTGTCCTCCACATCGTATTATAATTATACTAAAATACACATTATTTTTGGACAATTAATCACTCCCAAAAGTCCAATAATTTAATAGGAGAAACCAAAATATAAATGAATGAGTCATAAAGACAACCACTCTTGATTCATAATTTCTAAAAGAATCACATCCCATGAAAAGATATAAACTTTTATGATAAAAGAGGATAACTAAGACAACTTAAAAGGGAAACAAATAAAAAATGGGGAATACCCCAAGTTTCCACTTTAAAGGGCATTTGATTCCATAAGTTAAACGTAAAAATTAATATGTAGAAGTATATCTAACTCCACTCCTTTTCTGAGTAATTCATTTACCAAACCTTTCCATATGACCCAAATGGAATCACCCTTGATAGGTCTTTAGAGCATTCTAACATGAGGGATTATTATGAACCGACATCCTATAGTGGTGTAATATAATTATCCGACCTCCGGTAGAAGTCATATAGATTCTAGAGTGACTCTTAATAATTCATTCTAATTACTCAAATTTATACTTATTTCCCTTTCCTTTTATTGATTTCTATTCACCACTCTAGGGAATAGATAATTCCACATTAACCTCAAGAACTCATCCAAGGAGAACCTTAACATGATAATCCTACATTAATACTTCTATATAAGAGGTTATATTGAACCCCAAAACCTTTAATTGAACATTAGTATATAGGACCCTTTCAAAATATTGAGGGTCCAATGAATCTTCAATAAATAACTCTAAAAAAATATGGAATGAGGTCAAAATATAGGTAGAAATACTTCAACACCGATCGATAACCCAATTGAAGATAGTATAACTACATTTCCTTAATCACTTTCATAGCCTCAAAGAAATAGTATTAGGTGAATAAAGACTTTAAATTCCCCCATGAAAGGTCTACTAATGTCTTAGTTTTGGAAAACTAAACTTCTACAACTCCCACTTCATTCCTTCACATTTAAAATTTATGATATTGATCTTTAGAGACCAAAAAATATCAAAAACCCCACAGATACTATCAATATATTATAATAATAATTATTATTTATGAGGATTGGACTAACAATAAAATAGATAAGGATTAAACTTCTGAAAATCCAGAAGATAATTTTTATGTTGATCAATTTTAGGGCTCACTTATGGAATAATAGCCCCAATTTTCTATTGATAATCCATGGAGACATGATGAAGTGATTATAAAAATAATATGAAAATAAAAAATTTGATCAAATATTAACAAAACTAAAACCATACCTAGAAAAAAAATATCACCATAAAAATATCACTACATAAAATGAAATAAAAACTATTGAAAAGTTTTAAAAATATTTATTTTTAGATATTTTACAATCCCACATCCAAATTTTGGATATATTAAACTTGAAGTAAGAAATCACTTTAAATTTTCTTAAAACATCATTATTAAAATAATTCAATAATTTTTAATATATAAATTTCTTTTTTAATTTACCATATAAATCATATTTTCAAAGGCTAATATTTCACATTTTATACATAAAAATTGGTTTAAACCATGATTCCCTTTCTAAAAATATAATACACAGAACCCCTTTCTTCTTATTTAAAACAAATTCCTTATAAATTCAAAACTATTTATTTTCATTCAACTATCATAATTCTCCTTCCAAATTTAATAAAACAAAAGGAAAATATATCAATTCCCTAAAAACATTTTACTCTGCTAAAGTAAAACATGTTTACATGCAATACTTGATGCCATAACATAGAGGATCACGATTCACCTGTGTAATTTCCACATAGAATTATACCGAACCATGTACTCTAGATGCACATGGTTTGAAAAAACCTACTGTCAAACAATGTACCACTAGTTTAACCACTATTATCATCTCCCAAAACATAAAAATCCTTTAAAAAATTTACATTTCATCAATAAATGTTGGAAATCAACAATTTATAATATTAGTAATAAAAAGGAAAACCACACAAACAACCAAACACAAACCTAAATCCCCAATATACTCAAGGCTTCAAATGAGAAAGAGATCACAAGTCTCTATATAAATCAACCTATCAAGTTTTTAATGTGTTAAATATAATATGTGAAACACATAAAATAAAATAAGGTATTCCAAGAACCTTGGTATGAAATAAATATTATTATCAGATACAATTTCATCATCAACAAATCTCAGTTACTCCTGAAGAAAGAACCCGAGGTAGCCTTCGACATTGTCTAGGTGATTCCCTAATCTCGCTAGGCTAGAAACTAGTTCCAAAGGAATCAATGTATAAAAATGGGAATGAATTTTTTTAAATAGATTTTATAAAAGAAGAATATTTATTTAAATTATAGCATGACCACTCCATACATTAGAGGTCCATGTGCTTACATAATTTCTTTTGAAGATAATCCGAATCAAATTGAGAAATAAAAAATCTAAAAATTCAGATTAAATAAAAAATACATCTAAAATAGAAATTTATTCGAAAGGGGTTATCATTTCTGATAAATGTATGATACAAAACAAAATAAAAACCCACACTGATCTTTATGTGATAGAAATAGTGACTATCAAACCTCAAACTAAAAACACTACACAAGTGACTATAAGATGAACCTAGAACCTAAAAATGATATATTGATAAAAATGAGCTTTAATAATAGTAGTTATTAAAAATCAATAATACGCACCTAATATCACCTTTAAATAAATGATCTATTTCATTATTGTTTGAAATATAATTAAAAAACATAGTTTTTCATCACATAGAATTAAAAACCAATCATAAAACATTTCCATTTTTCCCTTTATAGATGGTTTAATTTGAAACACGAGGTAAAAATATTTTTGAATATAGGTTCCAAAAAATCCAAAATTTGAAAATTATATTTCATAATGATTTTATTGATAGATGATTATATATAAAATATATTTAAGGAGTTCCAAAATAATTTTCCATTAAATATTAAACAAGTAGTTCATATTAAAACAAAAGTTTATAATGGAAACAAAGAGTAGTTTTTATAATAATATAACTAGTATTATTAAATATAGAGTAATGCGAAAAAAGGCATGTTCTACAATCAGAGTATTAAAAATAATTAACTGATATCTATAAAAATCTAAAAAATATCATTGGAGTACCTAACAGGTGATGAGAAAGTTTAGAATAAAGAAAAAATGATCCATTATATTGGCATTCCAATTGTAATCTAACATGTCTAAAGTTTTGACATTCCCAACCTAGCTAAATATACGTGGAACTGCTCAAGCAGAGAAAGTCCAACTAGGGACCACTGAACAAAGAATGATCCTAATATAGTGCATCCTGTGTTCATAGAAGTTCCACATTCCACTCTTACTTCCCATGATGTATATATAAATTAGTATGAGCTAATAAGTAATAAAAAAAATATAAATATAGTTATGTCAAATATAAATTATAAACAAGACTCAATCTCAAGAACCCCTCTCAAGAATAATGCATTACTTTCAAAATCATCACTTTTATAAAATTTTCATCTAATGGGGAAACTCTTATCCATTTAAAAAAATGAAACAATATGTACATTTGAAGGATATTTTCATTAATAAAATCCTATTTAAAGTGCACATATAGACTTATAACCATTTTTTATAAACCAAGTTATAGAACACCTTTTTAATGAATCAAGAAAAACTAAAAAATTCTCCAAAGTTTGTAAACATCCATTATAAAATTGAAAAAGAATCTAAAATATTAGAACTCATTTATAATGGCTATTTAGGTAATCTCCCAAACATGTAGTATAATAGGCCAAGTAAAACATACAATTTGACTTTAAAATAATGGGAAACCACTAAATTTCAATTTAAATCTAGTTAAAACTTTATTTTCTTCCCAAAAAAAATCATTAAAACTATCATAATATGTTCATGAAATTTAGTTTAAAAGCATAAGAAATCATATTTCAATTATTCATAGTGTAATACATGAGGCAATATTCTTTTAACCGAAGGAGAACAATATGAAACTTTGATTATGATATAAATATAACTCAAAAGACAATCTATAAACCATAATAAACTATAAACATAGGGAATGAGGTAAAAACATATCCCTAGGGTTATATAAAGGAGGAAGATAGTATGGGGATAGGAGAAAAAGAAGAATAAAGTAGGGAGAATGAAGTAATCAAGGTGTAAGGAACTTAACATTGAAGAACAAGCTTTAATTCATGAAGAATCACAATTTAAGGAAATAGAATCAAATAGTTTGAGATGAAAGGATATTTTAAAATTATAGGATGAGAATAGATGGTTTATGGAATAAACAATAATAGGCTATGAAATAATGTTTCCCATTTTTCTTAGAATTATGGGAAGGCTATATGGTTTGGCTGTACGATTTTCCAAACTATGATCCAACCATGAACCCTTCGTTCGGATCACTTATGAACCAACATGGTTTGGATAAATGGTATGATAAACCATGTTCCAACCATGAAAAATGAATAATATTAAATGGAAAACATATTTTCCCACTTGTCACATGGTCCCCACTTACTATGGGTAAGCTACGCACTAGTGCCCCTAGGCACCAAGGGCTCGCTTGATTTTCTTTGGGTTTCAAATGGTTTGGACTAAACCATGGACTACCTGTGTGGAAAAAACCATGAAATAAAAAAATAAATTAGAAAATATCTTAGCAAAGATGCATGGTTTCCTCCAAACAATGTGACCTAACCATATAACAGAATAAAAAGCATCCCAAAACTCAAAATCTGAACTCAAAACTATCAAAAATCAATGAAATGTACAAAATAAATTAGAAATAAATAAATAATAAGTAAAATAAGGGATAGGGTGTGATGGGATTTATTTATAAATATATCCTTTCCAATACACACCTTGGAGGGTATACAATTGTTTTGACATTTCTCACAGAATATATCAAACTATAATCAGGTGTGCCCCAAATTTACCATATGATATACTTCACAAAAAAGTGGTGATACTAATTTGAAATACTTTAAAACTGAGAAACCATGTAAATATAAAAGAAAATATAAATTCTTAATTATTTGTGTCCCAAAAGCTTATATTTATCCTATGGTAATGTTTTGGATCAACCTCTATTCCTTCCTCATGTTTGCGATGTTTGGTTGCGACCATAACTGATTTTGAAACTCGATTTCTTCTATGCATTTTAAAATTCATAAGAAATTAATTATATGTATTTACTTATAAAAGAATATTTATCCCTATTTTTTGAAAACTTGTATCCTATGAATGACAGGGAGTTTTTCGATCATTAATATTTCAAACTCAAAGATCATGAACCATAAAAATTCATTCTCATATTTTACATGATTCATCCAAATATGATGTTATCTACATAGAAAATCCATGATATTATCTTATTTGGTTGAATTAACCTAAATATTTTGATTTATTTCATCACTTTTGAATGACATATTCCTATGGAATGTTTATATCCAAGTGTAATAGGCCAGAGGTGCATGTTTTATTTCATACACGACTCTTTTCAACAATAACAACTTTTATTCATCATCAACCATTAGAAATCACATTGGTTATTGGATATAAAAATATTATTTGTGAATAAAATTAAATAATTATATATGAAAATACTTCTGTTATATTGTGAATCTTCTTTGAATGATCATAGTAAAGAAGACTCTTATCGACTCATATATCACCACTAATAGGAAGGTTTCTTCAATATTATTTTAGTCTATTTCTTCACAACCCTTTCAAATTGATATTTATTTGTTTTGGATGAATCCTCCACACCCATCATGTTTGTTTTTGAATGTCCAATTTGTTCCTATGATATTGAGATTTGTTAACTGATTAATGAGATCCCAAGTCTAATATTTATCGATCTGGTTTATATCCTCATTCATGGAATTGAACAATGAATTTTCTTTTACTACTTCTTCAAGTGTGTTTATTTAGACTTCAAAAAGTAAAAAATTATTCTCCATAGATCTCATCCTACATGTATTTTTTTATCATATTTGTCTTTACTAATATTTGTCTCATCGACCCCATCCCATATTCTTGTTTTTTGAGTCACTAGTTAAATCCCTTCAATGGATTCTTCATCAACTCATTCAACATTGAAATGTTCTTGAAAAGTAGGATTGTGTACACCACTTTGTTTTTTTATCAATTTATTATTATTTGTCAAAAACCTCACACAGATCTAGAATTCAAAAATCTATTCATATCTTTTTATTCAATAATTTCTATATCAATACTCTCAAATATATTATTCTTCCTCTCATTGAGACATTTATAAGGCACACCTTTGAAATGATAGACTTAAAATATCTCATCATATTCATATAGTTTGGAGTGATACCATTTTCATTGAGTAATTTTTGACTATGTTTTTTAAAATTTATTTTTTTTCTTTTGGGAACACCATTTTGTTTCAGTGCTTTCACTAATGATACATTATACTTAAAACCATTATTCTATAAATAATTTTATACCACATGATAAGTATACTCTATTAAATTTCAAAATCATTGAAAATTGATTACTCACATGGTTTAATTCGTAGTTATTCATTGGAAACACTTGATGCTCTCACTCAATTCAGTATTTTTTTTCCATAAAGGTGAAACAAATTATTCTATTTTATAAATAAAAAAATATAATGGGATATTTATCACTATTATACTGAGGAATATTCACATGTCCACACACATCAATGTGAATATAATCTAGTATACTTGTGATTCTTTTCATCTTTATTTTTAAGGATTTAACACCAGTTTCTCTCTTACATAGGATACCGATGTCTACTATTGATTTTGTTTTAGATTTGAAAAATAAGTTAAAACCCTCAGATTGAATATATTTTACATGATTTATTGATTAATAGGTTTGAGACTTAAATTTCTAAGGAATTATTCTTATTCTATGAAATGGATATATGTTGTTTCTCCTTGAAATTAATAATATAAATATTTATGTTGGTTCTCTATCCATTGAAAATAGAGTTTCCTATATTTACATATATAGAAAACCTCTTGCTATGGAACATGAAATTATTTATAAATTTACTGACATGAATAATGATAAATAAGTTATGTTGAAGACCTTAACAATATATACTTCTATATTTCTTATATCATCAATAGACGCCATCCTCTTTTAGCTTCCCTTGATTTTATGCCTTCATAACTAATGAATTTAACCGTATTATCAACATAAACCTTCATATTATTTAAGTGATTTATGTTTTTTTAATGTAGGATGAAAAAACACTATCCAAGAACCAAATAATATTATTTTTTATCACATTATTAGAAATTTTACCAAGATATCATTTTCAATCTTTGTCATCTCCTCTAGAGAGAAGCTTGGCTATGTGGATATAGAAGGTGAACTCTACTCATTTTCCCTAGGAAAATCATTGAGACCATACTTAAATTAATATATTTGATAAGAGTTATTTTTAAAGGAAATATAGTATGGTTTTCTAGATAACCTTATACTTTGGCTTCCATCAGAGCATGTTTGAGTTCTCCATTACCTGTAATTTATAGCTTTGTGACCAATGTTTTTAATAGCGACAAAATTTTTCCTAAAAAATATTTTTCTTCATATTGTAGGATATTTTGATATTCAACACTATGGATTTATGGGAGATTTAGATCTAAAATAGAACTATAAATCCATGTACAAGATCATTGTATTACCAATATGGCCACATAATTGGAATTTAATAAAAGGAAATATTTTATCATTTCTAACTTGCTATAAATTTTCATATTTTTATTAGAAACTTTATGTTTGAATAAATCATGATGAATTTAAGTTTTTTACACCTTTGTTTCTTTAATTTATCTTATATAAAAAATCCTCATAACTTGGATAACTTAGCCTCACATATAAGCTCACACTTTCCTATATTTCTTTTCAAATTCTACTTTATGATTTTTTAATAGTACCTATACCTGTTAATGATATTTTTATCAACTAATTATTCAAAAACCTTCTACAAGATGCACTTTCTTATCACTATACACTCTATATAATCCCCTAGGTTCTTCCTTATTAACACAACTTATTTTTCAATGGATTTAAACCTTTTACCCTATCTTCTACTAGCGCATTAATAAATTCAATAATTTTATCACACCATTCAATTTCTTATTTTAAGTCTTCCACTTATTTGGATGTGTCTTGAAAAACCACAAATTTGACCACATCATTTTCCAACAGAATAATTTCATCTTCGAGTTGATGAATGTATTTTGATGATACCTTTAGCAGTTCACCAGTATTTGAGTTTTTCTTATGTGTAATTTCAAAATAATCATGTAATTAGTTTATTTTTAACATAAGATCAACAAATACTTCATGTTGATCTTCTTACTATATTTTTTCTTTTTTATTTTTCACTATTAACTTCATAATGTATTATTTATCAAAAATAAACGTAGATTCATCATCCTTTAGGAATAATTAATGACCTTATTTATCTTTACTCAAAATGTTTTCTCATTAAAACCAACTTCCATTTGTATTTATAGATTTATAGTTCCAACTTAGGAGGAACTCTCTCAACTATTATGGCACAAAATAATCTTCAAATACATTTTTATCCTTCCTTGGACATCTTCTTTCAATAGGCCTAATATTTTCCAAACTGAAATATATTAAGTGTAGTTCACCCACTTATCTTTATCTTCATTAATTTAATTTTCATACAAAATTGGCATTCATAATTGATTAATATGTCTGAGATTTGTGGGGGGGGGATAAGTTTTATCCTTTTTTGATAAAATTATAATTTATCTATCAATTTTTACCATATTTGAATTTAAAAACACTATTTCTAGTTATGATATTTGGGTATATTTTAGTTTAACCTTGAAATAAACACCACATGCACTGAAAGAAACCAATTAAAATATGAACAATCTATTTTTAAAAGGTTCGGTGCTTAGACCCACTCCTTTCCTTGATTTTTTATTCACCCTAATGAAATATTCTCTATTATGATTAAATGTTGACTAAAATGGTTGGTGATTCTCAGAAATGTCTTATACCTCACCATGAATACACTTTCCTACCTCTCATAGTGCCTTCAAAAGTGGATTATCATTATATTAAAAGATTCTCACTATAATATCCATACAAGCCTTGATTTTTAAATGTTTTACGGATTCAAATCAACTATATAAAAAGTGTTCCTTTTAGTATATTCTAACATGTCAATCAACAGGTCTGCACAAGATTCTTCTACATCAAAAAGGTTGATCACGTTTTTCAACACACCAGGGCTTTTACTTACACATGTTCTACAAAATGATTCTTACAACCCAGTACCAATTTCCTAGTCAGTTCCATATCATTAGAAGAATTGGTTTATTAGATTCTCTACTGATTGATATCCTTTCAAATTCTTGAATGTCGTAGCTCCTCAAACTCTAAAAGTCTCAACATCAAATGATTTGATCATAAAACCCTTTTGGTATCTCACTCAACATGTATATTTAAATCCTCTAACAAATGTATAGCATAAGATGATATTTATTCTTCAGCATTAATTTATAGATATTATCTTTTTTATAATATAATCAACATTCCCTGCTTCTTCACCTCCAAGTGTTTCTTTTTCTTCTTCACCTTAGTTTGAGCTCTAGGCATTCACCTATTTTTTATATCAAAAAAATATTTTGTCTCCTTTATAATAATTTTATACACAGTTAACCAAAAAATAATATTGTATATATATAGAATATTTTAAATAATCTCCCATGATTCTCTTCTACATTTTCACTATTTTCTCAAAAGAAAAAATGATTTACAATTAAAAATGATTTTTATCTTCTAAAATGTGGTCCCTTGTACATTTACAAGAGTGCCCATGTTTTTATAATTATTTCCACATATATCTCAGTAAAAATATATTCAATAGAGCTCCATCAGGCTTGGGAATTCCTCATTTTCTTCTCAAAGTGATTTCATTAAAATATGTTGCTCATCGTTAATCATTTTTGTGTTAAAATCAAACTGTAGAACTCCATCTTGTTCCTTGGACCCATCTATTTATACACCCAGAATCTACCAAAACTAAATATTTAATTTTTTTTGAATTACACAATTTCACTTCACACTCATTAATGACTTGAGATTTTGGACACTTTAAATTAATATTATATTCAATAGTTTATGATATAGGCAACACCGAACTAACAAAAAAACTGAAGAAAACAAATAATATAATCATTATTAGGTAGGGATATAATAATATAATCATTATTAAAATTATGTGAATAACATAATCATTATTAGGTAGGTAGATAATAATCAATTTAAATAAATTAATATTATTATTTTCATTGATTAAAATCTTAAAAAGGGTCCCTTTCTAAGAACTAATTTAAAAGAGTGTGGTAACATATTTTCATTTAAAAAGTTAATTTATCATATTTATTTTTTTATAATAGTTAATATTTAGATTTATAAACAAATATATCCATATTTAACTATTTATTACTCCATACGGAATAAGTTAAAAATCCCTCAAAGTTTAAAAAGTTCATATTTTAAATTAAAGTAGATTTGTTTATTTATTGTTTTTAATTAATATTTAATCTATATTTTTTTGAAATTTTAATTTTATAGGAATAAATTTAATGTTTACATGTGCTTATTTAATGTTTTAGAACTGAAGTAATATTTTTTTCAAGATTATTTTGAATATATTATATATTTATTATTTTAAAATTGACCTTTAACACTATTAAAGACTATTTAAAAAAAATTAATTTTTTTTAAAATTTTTTAATTATTTTTTTAATATGTACTATTTTATATTTAAGAATAAATGAAAATTTACATAGGTAAATTCTAGTTACAATGGTAATAGCTAAAATAGTAAAAGTGAAAAATTTAATGGCAATGAGTTGAAAAAATGTTTAAAACTATCATGGGATTGGGATCATCCATAGATCAAACTTATATAGTCCTCTTTCCATAATTTATCAATTTTAGAGTTTCTTTATTTTGTAGTGAATCCCCCTTATTAAAATGTTTTGGGTTTTTTAAAAATACCATCCCTTTTCACTTATAAACGGGCACCCTTATCCTCACTTCCCACAAAACCACAACCCAGTCATCTAAGCACAAAATATAACTAAAACTCTCATAAAAATTTCTATACTCCTTCAAGAGTTTCTGGTATTCTCAAAATATCATCCCTTAAAAGTGTTAATTCCCCTTTCAAAGGAGATTATCCAAGAAGTGGTTTATAAATCTTCAATATTTTATTTTTCATTTTTGTTTCCTTATGTGCAATTTTTCCACTTTAAATTAAATTAAACAATCTTAAATTAATATAATTAGTAACCTTATTTTAATTTTATGTTATTATATTGATGGTATAATTTTTAACCACATTTTAATTTTATAATAAGAAAAATGAATCCATCATTCGTGCATTGTGTCGATTAACACCTCTACAACACAACATGATTCATTTTACTTCGCTAAATTACAATCATATTCCAAATAGGAAATTTAATATATTATTATAATTTTTATGGCATATTTTTATTCTAAAATGATAAATCATATTACTTATTTTCCAAATCTATAGAAAATGAAGTCATCATCTATGCAATTGTGTGGACAAACACCTGCATAGAACGACTGATTTCCATTTTACTTTTAATAAAAACATTACACAGATAGTCATTTGAATTTATTTAGTGTATATATATTATTGTTATGAAATTATTAATGTTTTGGACTAATAAATTGGACGGCATCTTAAAAATATGAGCAATAAACAACTTTGGTAAATTCAACTTTCCAAAAGAGCTTCCAAAGAGAAAACATTATTTATTCATACTATGAAATATATTCATATAGATTATATTATTCTTATAATTATTTCTAACTATTATATAAAACACTAGTAAATAATAAAAAAGATAATTAGGATTTTTTATAATGATATTACAACTAAAACACTCAATAATCATCAGTTAATTATGGAGTGTTCTTTTTTGTGTTGGGTTTTCCACCTAGTTGATTTTTTTTGAATTTAAATCATGGATAACTACGATAATTTAATTTGGGATAATATATTATATAAATATTTAAATAATTATTTTTTTGGTTTGGGAATAGTAATAAAAAATTTAACTCATTTTTTTGTGAAAAGACCCTTTGTTTGTAAAGAATCATTGAAACATGTTCATTGATAAATTCATATTTAATGAAACTTTAAAAAAATACCATAGAATGAAAGTATAAAATTATAAATATTTAAAAAACACCAATTATAGAACCTTGTATTTTCTATGAAGTATGCTCATTTTTATAATAATGAAGAACGACACCACCATTATAAATCTAGTTCAAAATGATTGAGAATACTCACCCCCTTTATCAAAAATAGATATTAACTAACTAATATACTTGTAGATAATAACTATGATTTATGATTCTAAAAGGTCATAGATATGAACAATTATATTTAATGGGTGATTAAGATAATTAATTTCATTATATATGAGGTTAGAGTGAATTTTAACTAAGAAATAATTGATGTTTGTGGTTCTTGTCTCAAATTTAATTTATTTAGAAATATTTATTAATGTGTATAATAATCACCTTAATGTTGTGTGATTACTTCCTAATGAATTTATTTTACCATAATCATGGGGTTTCAATCTAAATAATTATTTTTTTAAATGAACTTTGATTTAAAAGATACAAAATTTGAAATGGATTTTGTTTAAAATGTTACTCAAACCATATGGGTTTTCCGTATCAAATTTCTTCTTTTGGGACCTTTTTATGTCATTCAATTTGTTTTTCATTATATTTTATATTTATTACCTATGAATGTATCATTATAAAATATTTTTCATTCATGGGAAATACTCTGAAAATTGGTTTATTTTAATTAATTGGAATTTGAAAAAATTGTTACCCTAGTTGGGGGTTTTTTATCAACTCAATTTTCATTCATTGGGTTATAATGTTTCATATTAAATTTTTTATGGGTTCTTAAACTATACTATTTTAGTGTACGATATTTTTTATTATTATTTTTGAAAATTAATTTTCAGTTTAAATAAAAGTTTTACTATATGGTTTTTGAACAAAGTTATTTTTAATGTATTAAAAAGATTCCTTTACTTTAATTATCAAAGGGTTTATCCTTTAATCCAAATTTCATATAGAAATTTGTATTTAATTTTCAAGGATCCATTATTTGATATTGTTTTTAAAAGAAAAAATTTTCAAAATATTTCATTTAATTTTTTAAAATCTACCTTTGAAAGTGACATGTATGTTTTTACATTATGTCAAAATGTTTTAAAAAAGTTATTTTATGTTTCACCCAACGTTTCCTTTTTAATATTCAAAAGGATTTAAACACATTATATTTATACTTCATGACTTTTTATTTTATATATATATAATTTTGGGGACTGAAATTATTAAATCAGTTAATTTTTTTCTTTATTCCTTCTTATGTGATAATGTATGAAGCATTCATTTTATAAGGATATTTTTCATCTATAGAAACATTCATCAGAGGGTCCTTTGTAACACTGGTGATATGTAGTTTATAAATCATTAATCGTTAATAGTAATTAATTTAATTTTATTTTTTTTCTTTGTGAATACCGTGGTTTCCGATAATTTGATTAAAGGGTGTTTAACTAGGTTATATACATGAATTTACTAGAGAAATTATTTTCATAACCATATAATCTTAAACTATATAGTGTTAATACCTTATGATTTATTATCTCAATTTAATGGAATTTACCAAGAATATTCCTTAATGTCATTAATTACCAACTTATTTCCCATGGGGTTTTCATGATATGGTTATTAATTGAATTATTAATGATTTCCTTATATATATATATGTATATCAATTTGAAAAGGATATGAAACCCATTTTATTTCCATGGGTTCTTTATGGAATAAAAATAAAATTATTTTTATTTAAAAGGTTTATTAAACCAACATTATTTAGATGGGTTCGTTATGATGTGATAAGTGGATGATTTTCAAGTGTCACACATAATTATGGATGAATGATGGGTGGAGTCCCATATCAACCTCCAATTAATTTGTTAATATTTTATATATCACAATATAATGATTTTTTGCAAGGGTATAATTGTGATTAATCTATGATAACAATATTGTACAGAAGGTATAATTACAGTTGAGCTATGATCACTAGGTTTTGTGTGGGTATTATTGTGGTTATGTTTTACTTAATAGGTTGTGTGTGGGAATAAGTTTTGTTAATCTATGTTCAAAAAGTTGTGAGTGGGTATAATTTTAGTTAATATTTTCTCACATGGGTTTTTATTGGTATATTTTTAGTTTAGCTGTGCGCACGAGGGTTTTTATGGATATAATTTGAATTAATATATAATTACAAGCTTGTGAATGAGTCTAATTGCAGTTAATCTATGTTCAGATGTATTTGTGGGGACATGATTGTGGTTAATAATTGTTTAAATTCATATATTTTCTTATACCTATATTCTTTCCACACTCTTATGCATATTCTATTTACTATGTAATGCTCCCATGGATAATGTTTTTTGGACTCATGTTTACACAAACATTTGATTCATGTCTTATAATAAGATAATAATTTTTCCATCATTTATGATCCAGGCTTTATTTTCTATAAGTTTCTTATGTATAATAATTATACTCATATTATTATCTTATGCTAAATTATGATATTTTATTGTTATTGATTATGTTTACCCCTATTGAGTATCCGATCTCACCCCTTTATTTTGATTTTATTTCGTTAGGTTATTAAGATAGGAAATATTTGAAATAAACACAAGAGATTTTTATGTGTAGATTTTTTTTGGAGATATCGAAGACTCATTATGGATAAAGAAACTATATATATAATGGAAAAATTCCTATTTGAAACAAAGATCATGTTTTTTTAGTTAATGTTTTATCTTAAATATCTTAAATACTATTCCTAAATGATCTTGGGAATGTATTGTAATGAAATTTTTTCTTTATGTTATATGGACGATATGACCATGTCTACAAAATTATATAGCTCATATCATATAAGGATTTAGATAACATTAGATATTAGGGTGATATCATTTGGGGATACAATGGGTGGTTTAATTACTATAAAAGGTTCATTAGTTAAGGTTTATTATAATTTAAAAGGTATATATAACCCTGGAGGTATTTTAAGGAAATATTTTAGGGATTTGGGTAAGATATCCTTAGTGAAATCCTTAAAGATAAGTCTAAGGGATTAGTCTGAATAGGATAACATCTAGAAATATTGGTAAATTAGATATTGTGTGATTTTCCTGGTGATTTCATGCATGTATGAATATTAAAAGTGGATTTAGACTCTGTTACATATTTATATTGGGGTAATAACCCTAAAAAGGTGGTATTGGGCATTAACCAATTGGTGACCTTGTGAAGGAAAAGTAGGCCTAACTTCACACCTAGTTTAACAATCCCAAGTAATATGATTTGTGTATCCAAATTCTCTTTATAGACCATTAATAAGGATTTATTTCCTAATAACTTTAAGGGATTAGGTTAAGACTTATAAGAGAAACTAACTTAAAGAAAAGTAGAATGAAATGATTATATAAACTGATGAAATTATGGTGTAATTAGATAATACATTCTAATATTGGGTTTTCATATTTATATTATCATTTACTATGATATTATTGTTAACCATTTTGAGTTTTATCATTCAGTTGAAACATGATTACAAAACTGAATCTGATAAAGTTATGTCTCTATAACCACTATGTATTATAACAAAATAAGGGAGAATAATTAATGGGTATTGAATATTGGTATATTCCTATTATGATGGAAAAGGTGATCTTCCTAGTCATATATATGTATGTGAGGTTTACATCAAAACATAAATTAATTCTAGAAACTCTTATATATTTTCATTAGTGAGTGATATTTATTAACAATATTATTTTATATTCTAAAAGTTATGAGAATTATATAAAAAATGTAGGGATTATTGTCAAATAATTCATTATTGTGTTGAAAACATATATTAAAGGATATCAAAAAAATTTGAAAATTAATTTTATGACAATGATATATTTTGGGGATAACTATTGGAGAACACATGATTGAGGTATGTGAAATTATTGCGTTTAATATATTCTTGGACTTGAGTTAATAAATGATCTATTTATTTTTATAAATTTTAGTTAGATAGTATTGATAGACTTATAATTTTATATTTACTTAATTAAAAAGTATTCCATGATAGTTTTGGTGATTTTTTTTCGCATTTTTGGGATTATGATATATATTGACTAGTGTGTGATTTTGTGATGTACTGGATAAAGTTAAGAGTTAATTTCAAGAAGAATATATTATTTTTTATGTTTTAGTGAATTCATGATTAAAATGTATTTGGTAAAAGTATATTATGATCATGGTCTATACATACTTCAGTATATGATTTTATGAATGGATAATGTTGTTCGAAGAAAGATAGGTTATTTTATACAATGAAAAAGAGTTTGATTAATGTCATATTAGAATATATATCCCGAATGATGGACATGTTTATATTACCCTCACATAATTTTATCACTAAGTAATAATTAAATTTCCTAAGATATAATTTATTTAAGGGGGTAGAATTTAATGTCTTGAGATTCTGGACCCTTCAAATTAATGTGATATTCAACAGCTAATGTCAGACACACCATCGAACTAACAAGGCGTCTGTATAAAATAAATGTTTATTATTGTATGTAATTTTTTTATTTATAAACTAATATATTAATCTTAAATTATTTATAAATCTATATGAAATAATAATAAAAACAATTGAAATAGAAAAATGTTATTTTTTAAATTAAAAGATGTTCATATTTATATATTTTATTTTCATTTAAAATATAATTTGTAAATTTTAGAATATTAATTTGAAAAAAATAAATTCATTTTTTATAATAAATATAAATATTATCTTATAATAAATTATTTATATTTTCTAAAAAATTTATTTTAGGCGAATAAAATAAATACTTATTTTAATTTAAAAACATATATTTAATGTTTTATAACATAAGTAATTTTTTATAAATAATTTTTTATTCATAATATAATTATTTTTTTAAAATTAATCTTGATAACCTTTATAAATTGAACTAAATTAAATTAATTTTTAATTTCAAATCATTAGGACTAATTTATATAAAAATTACCATTTTATTTGTAAGCATAAATTGTATGTTACTTACGTAAAGAATAGTTACCATAGTAAAATCTAAAAGGGTTAAGGTGAAACATATATCAATAATAGTTGAAAACATGTATTTAATATTTTTGGGAATGTGTGGTTGAGGCCTATCTTGACATCATATCTTTACCTCTCTATTATTTCTTAATTTTTGGATCTAGTTTTCTTAAGAGCGACTTACCATTATAAAAATGTTTTAAGTATTTACAAAAATGCCATCACTTTTCACTTATAATTGGGGAAATACCCTACACATTTCCCCTCCCCCCAAAATCCACTTAGTTTAGAAAAAAATCTACCAAAAACTCTCCTAAAAATTCCTAGGTACCTTTAAGATGTTTTGGTATTTTTAAAGACCACCCTTCAATGTTTTAACCCACATCACAAAGGAATAAAATCCAATATGTGAGGTATGAATTTATAAGGTCTCCTTTATCATTTATATTTATTTATGCGAGATACTTTTTCCTCAAACCAGATCAAACATTTTTAATATGTTAAAATCATAAAAGTTATTATACTTGTATTTTATTATAATTATGATATAACCATTAATCACCTTTCCATTTTCTATTAAGAAAACCAAAACTGTTATTCATTCATTGTGTGGACTACCACCCCCACAACATAATGTATTTCATTTTCCTACACCAACGTACAAGGTGGGTAGTAATATAAAATTTAATATATATAAGTATGATATTTAAGACTTATTTTATATTCTTAAATGATAAACTGTAACATCTTGTTACTATTCCCAGGCATTCCTAAAACCATATATTAGTAATGATTTGGTTGGGTTTCATTTCTGGGTTACCCAGGTGAAATTTTTTGGAAAATTTGAATGTTTCTAGGTTGTGTATAGTTGGTATACAGTTTTCCTAAAACATTATCCACATCAGTAGAAACAGTTCAGAACCTAATAGTGGGGTATTGCATGGATAACACACGGTTTCAAAAACCGTGCTCCCACCTAGTAGAAACCATGCACCCATGTAAAAGGGGGTGCACAATTGGGGTGTACAGTTTATCTAACTGTGTATCCTTTCCAAGTAAACCATGAATAAATGGTTTAATTAATATGAAAATTAATTTTTAAACCCCCCAAACCCTCTTTTTATGTTCCTGATGGGCCTAACTCGAAATAATATGTTTTTTTCTTCCTTATAGTCTCCTAATAGGTGATTTTGTCCTCTCTACACTCCTTTAGAAGAGAATAAAAGCTTGGATAATGATGTTCAATCTATTCCCTATTGGGTTCCTATTCCCGGTCACTTTTCCAACTCTCTCATCTTTCCTCCCTAGGGTTTTTTAGATCTCCATTTTGTGGGAGTATCTATTAACCGACATTTTAGATGTTGAATATAGGTTTTATTATCAGATATTTATTGCCGACATTATTCATCAGATTTTTCCAATTAGGGATTTGTGTTTTGAGATCCCATGATCCCAAAGTAGGTGGTTCTATTATGACAGATAATTTTAATTAACCCGAAATTGCTTGATTTAAATTAATTTTTTTATTTATGTTTATTTTTTTTATTTTAATTCAATTTATTTTAATTTGTTTATAGAGAAACCAAATTCTAGTGAATTGGGGATTTCTGTTTGATTTGGCATGAAATTGGGAAAAAACAAAAATTCAATTGAATTAGGGTGGATTTTTGAATTTGATTGAAAATTTTAAAATTGAAATTGTTGAATTTAAATTATGAAATTTATTTTTTGAAATTTATTTCAAAGTTGTTTTTGAGAAAAAATGGATTAAACTGGTTTTAATAGAATCCTAGTGGTTTTATCTTGAAAAAAGTCGTTACATGACTAAAGACCCGTGTGTTGGTTTTTAAAAGGAAATTGGTAT
Source organism: Viscum album (assembly GCA_963277665.1). Taxonomy (NCBI): domain Eukaryota; kingdom Viridiplantae; phylum Streptophyta; class Magnoliopsida; order Santalales; family Viscaceae; genus Viscum; species Viscum album. The sequence goes on along the minus strand of OY728127.1, from coordinate 73,867,637 downwards.
ATTTGAAATGGGAGAATGGGATGAATTGTGTTTTAAATAGTTTTAAAATAAATTTACCATAACCAATTGTTATTTAACTATATGCATGCCTAGATAGTTAGTGAGTTATTGGATAACAATCTTTTGATTCATTAAAACTGAAATAAATCTTATTATTGTAGGTCTCATCACTAATGGGATGGTGATGATTTCTCTTTGGACAGTGTTTGAGGGATGTTTGTATACACATATTGTTTTGATAACCTCTATGTGTGTGATGATCAAGTAGATTGGATATATCATACCTTTTTTTAGATGACCATGTTTCTCATTGATTATATTTAAAATCTATGTAATTGTTTATTTTAAATTGTTTTACAAATTCCTTATGAATTTATATAAAATGTTTATTAAGCTATTTGTTTAAAGTAATTAAATCATTTGAAATTTAAATCCTGATTTGGTTTGAATATTATTTTAAAATTTCATGTTCATTTATTTGAAATTGAAAATTTTATTTTGTTAACTAAATGTGAAATATTATTATGGAATCCGTGGTGAGACCCTACCCGGATGTTAGATCACAACCTACCTATTCCTTCCGTTGTTTGTAGAATATCTTCTTCAGGTTCGAGCAAGGGTAAATCATGACTTTAATGTCATTCTAGTTGTTGATCATGGGGATTGTAGAATTTCATAAATTGAGACTTGGGTGTTTATCTTGTTTTTGGGTTCTTGGTGTTGTAGTTAGGGTAGTTTATACCTATTTGTATTCAAGTACAATTCTATCTGGAGTTTTTCTTGTATGCATATTGACTTGTTTATCTTTATTCCATTATGTTTGTAGAAAAAGCATTCCCACTTTCAAATTGTATGATTCCAGGTGATAGTTTCCAACTTTTGGTGATCTATAACACCTTTAGGGATGTGTTTTAATGGGCATAGTTACTATGTAAGGAAGGTATCTAGGATACTTTGGGATAAGGTGGTATCAAAGATCTAGGTTGAGCTTCCTTTTGTGATGCCTCTATGAAGTTGTGTAATCTTATTAAGAATTAAGTGGTAGTTGCGATTGGGTTCCTAGACTGCTCTCACTGTAATGAACCTTATGTCACTAGGGGTGGTTTGGGAAAGTTTTGTTGAGTTTTATTTATAGTATATTCCCTAATTTTTATTTGGATAGTTTGAAATCCAAATATTTTTATCTATATATTGGGATTCATTTCCCCTTGTTTCTCTATTTTACTATTAATGTGATGTCTTATATGTTGTCTTATAATGTTTTGTGGCCTAATTACTTTGAGTAGATGAGAGAATTAGATATAGGGGGGAAGATATTGATGAATCTCAACGAGACAACACTCTTGTGGACTCGAATATGGTTGATGTGATTGTGTGCACTGTCCAAGCTCTGGTATAGGTACCACCACCAATTCTTGTTTAGGCTCCAGCTATAGAAATTTAGGTGTATGTTTTCTAAAACTATTCTCAGGATTTAATCTTCCATATGTCACCATATTTCAAAGTCTAAAATGATCCTCCAGATGCTGAGAAATGGTTGACCAAGATTGGGTATTTTTTTTGAGTTCTTGGTGACACCTGATGAAATAAAGGTGAAGTGTGCCACCTTCATGCTAGAGGTTCCTAGCAGGAGATGGTGGGACATGTTGTTGATGAAAATGAAGAATGGTGGATTAGAGTATAAATTCATCAAATATATTTTAACTAAAAAATTTTATATAGAGTTGATGGTGTTAGCCAAGGATATTGAGTTTTTCAAACTAGAGTAATTTAACAAGACCATGACAGAATATTCAAGAAAATTTGTTGATCTAGTTTAGTTTTCCCATGAGATAACATCCAACAAAAATATTAAGACTCAAAAGTTTTGGATGGAACTTCAATATGATACACTATTGTTAGGTTTTCTTCTTGAATCTTGCCTCTTATGCTGATGTTCTGGATAAAGCATTGATGGTTAAAATGAACCTGACTGGTAAGTCAAGATTTTTGGGAGTCTATTTTTCTACAAGTGGTTTTGTGAATTAATTTAAAGGTAAGAGGAAGTGTGATGATTATCATTGTCGATGTAAATAGTAGGGTTCTTATATACCTCATGTAGTTCTTGGAAGAGGGCCTTTTTATTTTCTACTAGTGTGGAAAGGCTATGCATTCTAAGTAGGTCTTCATTAAGGTATCCAAGATATGGGGCTTCTGTGGATGCTTTGTAAACTAAAAAAAGTGCTTCCTTATCATTTTTAATATATATTGTGGAATGAGTTCATCCACTCCTATTAAAAATGAAGTGTAATCAAATGCTTCATGAGAAATGGGGTACCAGTTAGAGGCATCTAGATTGAAGATTCTTCACACAATGGAAGTGTCTCCAGAGGAAGCAGATATGATTCTAGTGATGATGAGAGGTACCTCAATATAGATTCATCATTAGTTTCTACATTTTTTGATACTGGTGCATGTCATTCATTTATTTCAACATGTATTTTTATTCTACTAAAAATTCACATAGATCTTTTCTATAATGTGATGGATATTTCTTCACAGATTAGAACGGGGAGAGTGAAGGGTCCCTGTAGTCCTTATTTTATTTCTATCCATCAGAGGTTGTTATTTCCAAGAGATATATATTTCTGGACATGAAACGACTTGATTTCATGTTCAAGATGGATGGGATAATTTCTAAATTATCCTGGATTGATTGTTTTCTATAATGGGTGTCGTTAACCGCACCCGATGGGTCATGCCGTATCATTCATGGAAAGTGGGAAATAAGTTCATATAGAGCCATACCATCTAATATAGTGATGGATAAAGTAATATATGCATTTTATTTTGATCTATAGATAGAATCCTTGAATGGTGATCTCCCTCCGGTTGTTGTCGATTTTCTGAAAATTTTCCCTTCTGACTTCTCTAGTTTTTCATTGGAAAGAGAGGTAGAGATTTTAGTTGATATAGTACCTAGTACCCTAATGGTGTATATTACATCATACTATATGGGACCCTTATAAATGAAGGATTTGAATACTCATTTGGATGATTTGCTAATTGAAGGATTTATATGCACGATTGGGCCACCTTGGGTGGTTCTAGTTCTCTTTGCTAAGAAAGATAATGGTTTCCTTCAACTTTCTGTTGATTACCAAAAAAATAGAGTCATATGAAAAGAATATTCATTCCATGGATCAATGATTTGTTTGATCAGTTCAAATGGTAAAAGCGGTTCTTGAAGTTTGAGCTTTAATATAGTTACCATCAGTTGTGAATAAACGAATCTGACATTCGTAAACTACATTTCAGAGCAGTTATGACCATTATGAGTACCTTATCAGAAAATTTGTCTAAACATTTATCCTATAGTCTCTATGGACTTGATGAAAATGATTTTCCAGGAGTATCTTGATATGTTTTTGGTAAAAAAATTTGTATGAAATCCTTGTATACTCTATGTCTTTTGAAGATTCTGTGCATCATCTAAGAGAAGTTCTGGAACTATTAAGAAACCACTGACTTTATGAAAAGCTTTCTAAATGTGATTTATGGATTTGAGAAGTAATTTTATTGGGACATGTGGTGTCAGAACATGGTATTTTAGTTGATCATGAAAAAGTAAAATCAGGTATGAAATGGATACAACCATGAAATGTTTTCTATATGTAGAGATTCTTTATCCTATCTAGGTATTATCACTAGCTTATAAATGAATTATCAATTCTGGATCCTCTCATAACTACTCTAACTTGGAAGGGATTTACATTTTCTTGGGATAAAAAATGTCACAATTATTTTGTTGATATGAAATGTATTTTGAATGCTGTGTCGGTGTTGACTGTCCCAGAGGATGGGCAGGGCTATGTGGTCTTTTGTTATACATCAGGTTATGGTTTGAGATTTGTTATTATATAGGGTGATATGTTATTGGTTATAGATCTTGTTATCTTAGGACACATGAGATGAATTATTTGACCCATGTTCTTTAACATGCAGCTATGATGAACATTATTAAGAGTTGGTGGAACTGAATTTTTGGAGAAAGGTTTACCATGTATTCTGACCAAAAAATCTTGAGTTATATATAATTCCAAAAATATTTGAATATATACACGAGTTATTGGGTTGAATACCTTCAATATTTTCATTTCGAAATCACCTATAACCTGGGGAATGAGGATTTCATTATAGAGGATTCGATCAAGAATCTTATGACCCATGCCTTATCAGAATCATTATAAGTGTGGAAGTTGTTGTCTCATTTTTGCGTTGTTTCATATTGGAGTCCAGGAATTAGGGGACGAGGTTTCTTTGGATAATGTTTAATTTAAATACACTCTTCTAGAGATGATTCTTCCGAAATAGAATCTTGAATATGTGTTCCATATAATTGGGGACTCTATTTATGCTGGGAAGACCATGGTTGATTATTCATTATCCACAGAGTTAATTTTATGTTATCAGAATCATTTTTTTGTAATATTAGTGGTAAGGAAAGCTATGATGGTGGATTAACACAATTTTTTCTGTGGACTGTAAACCCAAAAACCACAATGATATCCTATGACATGTAGATAGAATTTTAGCGGTCAGGTTTGATACGGGGCATTTCTGATTTTTTATCTCATTTTTATATATGAAAATAGGTCAAGGAAGAGAACTAGAAACCTTAGGTTTTTATTAATAAACATCTAGTTCCTACTTTGAAGTGTTATAAGATTCCTAGTTTGAAGTGGTATAAGATCCCTATGAACTAGAAACCTTAGGTTTTACTTATGACTTTTGAAGAGGCCTTTAGGAGGCACTGGGATCTCAGGTCTGTTTGATCACAACATACTGTAGAGAGTAAGATTTATCGATATAAAGAACTATATAGATTCTTGAGGATATTATTTGTGCTTGTATTTCTGACTTTGTAAGAGCTTGGCATGACCATCTACGGATTTGTTAGTTTCCTTATAACAATATTTTCAAGTCTGGTTTCAAAATGGATCCTTCTGAGGAAATGTGTGATTCACCATATAAATCTCAATTGTGTTGGACGAAGGTTGGTGGAAGTTCCTTGGTTAGGTCAAGATTTATTGAATTGGAAATATCAAATATTCAGTTGATTCATTAGATAATGTTGACGACACAAATCCTGTATAAGTCTTATGCTTGTCATCGTCTCAGACCATTGTAATTTTTAGTTCGTGACCAGGTTTTCATGAAAGTTTCACCCCATTTGGATCATCGATAGCTTTGGAGGAAAGGGATGCTTACTCCTTACTTTATGGGAACTTTTGAGGTTGTTTAGATGATGGATAAATTATATTACCATTTAACACTTCCACAAAAGTAGAGGTTGATAGATAACATATTCCATGTATCTCAGCTATGAAAGTATCTATCTGATCCATATCATTTTCTGAGAAGTAGTGATCTTGAGGTTGAACATGAATTATCCATGAATAAGAATCTAGTAAGAAACATTTATTCTGAAACCAAGGTACTTTCTGATAGAACAATTTCTTTATTTTGAGTTCTATGAAAACACCGTTATTTTTCTCATGAGACCTGGGAGAGGGAGGTTCTGTTGAGAGAGTAGTGGCCTCGTATTTTTTTTCATCAAAGCTTCTCAGTTGCATTTTTGAGGACAAAAAGTTTCTAAGGTGGGGAGGTTATAACATTCCATTACTATTTTAAGGTATTCCTAAACCCCTTATTTATTCATTCTTTGGTAGGGTTTCATTTAAGGGGGGTATTGGGTGTTTTTTTTGGAGATTTGTAAAGTTTATGTGCTACGCATGGTTGGTTAATAGTTTTTCAAAACCGCACACCCTCTCAGGGGAAACAGTCCAAATCCATTTTTTTTTGTATTTTTAAAACCCACTTTAAGGTTAAGTGGTAACCTCACAGACAATCCAATGGAAACCATACCAACTACGAAAATTACAAACACCAAAATGTTTCAAGAGTCCAAAAAAACAATAGAGCCCAATCATGAAATTCAAACTGGTACTTCATTGAACCCCTCACCAAAACGCGTCATACAAGAAACCTCAAGCGGAGCAGTGAGTCGCCTCGAGCCGCGCCCCCTGACGGATCGGCATCCCATCATCGTTACCACATCACCGACGAAAACAAACCAGCCATCCACCGCAGTGCCGACGTCATTGACCCCGAGCCAACCCTTGGAAACACCACCATCATCGATTCCAGGAATGAATAACAACCAAAACCAGACACATCTCATCTCACCGAACAAAAAACTAAACAGAAAATTCGCTTCACAGAAATGAACCCAGAAAACCTTCACTAGCGTCCATGAGGAGGGGAAACTGTGCAAACCAAAATTTTGGGGTTTTTCATGGATGGCGCATGGTTTCACAAACCATTTACCCACATAGTAGAATCCTTGAACCATTGAAAAAGGGGGTGAATGTTTTGAGAGTATGATTTATCTAACCGTGTGTCCCTACATAGGAAATTGTGTATATGCCATTTAATTAATTCAAAAAATTAATTTTTAAAACTCAAACCCCCTTTTTATACACCCAAAAGGCCTAACATTACATAATAAAATTTATTCTTCCTTATAAGCTCCCAAGAGGCGATTTTGTCCCCTTTAGACCCCTATGGCAGTGAATCAAATCTAGGTGAATGAATTTAAATCTCTTCCTAATAATGTTCCTCTTCCTGATCTCTTTCTCCCATGGTCTCCTCTCTCCTACCGGGGGTTTTAAATATCTCCATGTTGTGGGAGGATTGAATCCCCAATGTTTCAGATCTTTAATATTTTTTTGATTCTTTGATCCTTGTTGCCAATGTTCTTCATTAGAGTTTCTTTTTTAGGGATTTTTATTTTCTGATACCGTGATCCTGAGGTAGTTGGCTTCGTTATGATAGCCAATTTTTTTTATACCTAAATTTCTTGACTTAAATTCAATGGTTTTATTTAAATTTAATTTCTTAATTTCAATTAAATTTCTTCAATGTGTTAATTGAAAAAACAAATTCTAGTGAATTGGGTATTTGTGTTCGATTTGGCCTAAAATTGGGAAAAAACCCAAATTCCATTGAATTGGGGGGTGTTTGTCAAATTTATAGAAAATTGTGACATTTAAAATTTGGAATTTAAATTATTAAATTGTTTCGATGAAATTTATTTCAATGTTATTTGTGAGAAAAATTTATTAATTTTTTTGATAGAAACCAAGTTGTTTTACTGTGTAAAAAATCATTACATGATTGAAACCTACATGTTGATTTTTAAAAGGATATTGGAATATTTGAAATGGGTGAATGTATTGAATTGTATTTTAAAATAATTTTCAAATCACAAATTTTTATTCGAGCACATAAAAATCTAGATATATAGTGAGTTATTGGGATAACACTATTTTGATGCTTTACAACAAAAACAAAACCTAGGGTAGCAGGTCACACCCCCGATGGGAAGCTTATAAGTCCTATTTGGATCGTGTCAGAGGGACACGTGTATACACATATTTCAATGATTATCTTTTAGTGTGTGAGGATCCCATATCCTGGAACTACCATACATTTTGGTTAATGACCACATTGATTGTTTTTTTATATGAAATATATTCCATTGTTTGTTGTAAAATGATTTAAACATGACTTATAAATTTATATAAAATGTTTTATATAAATTTTTTATGAAGCCATTTTTTTAAATTATTTCCATAATTTCAAATGTAAATCATTATTTGGTTTGAATATGATTTTAAAATGAGTTGTCTATTTATTTGAAATTGAAAGATTTATTTGGTTATTTAAATATATAATTTTATTATATAATCATTTGTGAGACCCTATTAGGATATTTTATCACACCATACCTATTACTTCAATTGTTTTTAGATTATTTCCATTCAGGATTGAGCAGGGTTAAATCACCACTTTGAGGTGGTTCTAGTTGTTGATCCTAGGAATTGTAGAGTTGATCCAATTAGGATTTGTGTGGTTATTATATTTTCTAGTGCTTTGAGTTTTACTTTGGGTTGTTTATAATTGTTTTGTTTCTGGTACAGTTCTCTCTGTGGTGTTTTTATTGTATGCATACTGACTTTTTTATCTTGTTTCCATTAGGTTTATGGAAAAGTCATTCCCACTTTCATATTTTATGATGCCAGGTGCTGGTTACCAACCCATGGAGATCAAGAATGACCTTTAGTTTATGTATGGATCAGATTAGTTATAATGTTATCAGGTTATCCAAGCTTCTTTGTTACATAAACTATATTACGCCTCCTCACCGTCTAATATAAAATGAAATCTTTATCCATGTGTATTTGGGGAAAACCTCCTCCATGTAACAATTGATTTCCATTTTTATTTTCATCACTACATTTCATTGATGGCCATGAGAATTATATTAATGGATAAATATGATTTTTATGAAATTATTATGGTTTTCAGAGACAAATTTGATGACTAATTAACAGTAATAGCCTTAATAAACCATAGTAAATTAAACTATCTAAAAGAGCATCTTAAGAGAAAAATTATTTCTTTGTACCATGAAATAAATTCATATAGGTTATTTTATTCATATAATTATTTCTAATTCTGATATAAAAAACACTAATAATGACTTCATAAGATCATTAGGCTTTCATAATACTGATATTAAAACTAATCACTTTACAATTATCCCTTAATTTTGGTATGTTCTTGTTTGGGTAGGTTTAACCACCCACTTGAACAAATATATGAATTAATATAATACATGACTTTGAGTATTTAATTTCAAGTAATTTATTTTATAAATAATTATATAATATATATTTTTTGTATTAGTAATAGTATTAAAAAAATATTAGTCATTGTTTAAGAAAACACCATTCGCTTGCTTAGAATCATCAAAACTTTCTCATCACCAAATACATCATTGAAGACCGTAAATAAAACTACCATAGAATGATATTAAAATAATATAAATAATTATAAAACCTTAATAATAGTAATTTTTATGATATTTTAATGGTGAGATTTTTGGGAAAATTGAAGAACAACACAAATATTTTGAAACAAGTTTGAAACGTTCATGACTACTCACACCCGATATCTAAAATAGATTATAACTGACTAATATACATGTATTGAATAATTATTAATTAATTTTAAGAAAGTATATATTTATTAAAAAGTCTCCAAAATGGGTTATTATGGTAGTTATTTATTTTTATACAGGAGCTCAGAGAATATTCCGACTAAACCAGAATTGAGGTAAGGGGTTCTTTGTCTAAAATTTAATTTTTGGGACATATTTGTCAATGTGAACCATGATAACATTAATATGGAGGGATTAATGACTAATGAATTTATTTTACTATAATCATGGGATATGGAGTAACATAATCTATAATTTTCTTAAATTTATTTGGATTGAAATGGTCTCCATGATGAATGGTGTTAGATTAAAACATTACTCAAACCACAAGGTCTTTTCTTCTCAACTTCCTTCCTTTGAGGTATGTTTTTATTATGCACCATTTTTTTAATTTTATAGTATGATTAATAATAATTAAGTTATATTTATCATATATATTTTTTATCCATGGAATTATTAATCTAAATTTGTTCCTTTACACTAAATGGAATTTGACTTAATTATTAGTCAAGTTACTGAGATTTTTCCTAACTCACTTTTCATTAATTAAATTATACTTATTCATATTGAATATTTATTAGGTTTTTACTCCATAGCACTTTATTATATGGTATTATCTATTCCAATTTTTTAAAATCATGTTTTAATATAGAAGAAAGTATCACTGTATAGGTTTTTAACAAATTCATTTTCGAAGTTTTAAAGAGGTTCATTTCCTTTCATTGTCAAATGTTTTATACTTGGATCTAAATTTTACATTTAAAACATTATTTAAATTTCATGGTGTAATTATTAGATATTATTTTTAGAATTACCTTTTTTTCAAAATCTTTCTCTTCACCTTTTCAAAGGATACTTTTGAAAGTGACATGAAAGTTTGTATTTTACGTCATTGTTAAAAATGTTTTCTAATAGCACTTTTATGTTTTCCCTCAATTTTATATTTCATATTAAAATGTATTTAAACTGAATGGATTTATTTTACTATATTTATTCCGTAAATCAACTTTATATTTATATTTATAATTTGGGGGATTGAACTCGTGACATATATCAGTTCGATTTATAGTCCTTTCTTGTGTGGTATTATTCAATGCATTGTTTTTCAAGGATTTTATTAATTTATTTCAACATCCTTATCAGTTTCCTTTATTATATGATATATATGTTTTTTGGATAGCATCCACTTTCAATCTCAATATTTCTTATATAATGTTACTTTCCATCAATGATATGACCTATAATTTCTTTTTTCTTTCCTAACCATCCACTATGAATATGCATTAATTTTATTCCAATGAATTTACTTTGGGAATACGCTATTTTAGAAATCCATTGATTCATGGGTTTTCAAATATGTTCCATATATGTATTTATTAGGGAAATTATTTTCTTACCCATATACCCTTTATCTATATGGCATAAATACCGTACGCTTTACTATATTGATTGAATTGTATTTAACTTGAAAGTTTCTTTATGTCATTGGATACCCATTTTTTCCACAGGATTTTTATGTTATGATTATTTATATAATTACTAATTATTTTTTATGTGAATCCTGTTCAAAAGGATATGTAACCCATTTTCCATATATGCATTCTTTATGCTATAAAAATTGGATTATTCTCATTTAAAAGTTTTATGAAAACCAATTTCTTTCCATGGGATATTTATAATTTGATTAGTGAATGATTTTCAAGTGAAACTTATTAGTATGGATGAATAATAGTTGGGGTCTCATATCACCCTCCCATGAATTGGTTAAGGTTTTATATCTCCTAAGAGAATGATTTTATGTGTATATATAATTTCTATTTAGCTATGACAACAAGGTTGTGAGAGGGTATAATTGTGTTTAATATATACTCACATGATTTTTTATGGGTATAATTATGGTTAATATATTATCCAAAGGTTATTCATGTGTATAATTGGGGTCATGATATTCTAACAAGGTTGTTCTTGAGTATAATTGCTGTTAAGCTATTATCACAAATTTATGTGTGTGTATAATTATGTTTAATATATGACTAGAAAATTTTTCATGGGTGGAATTGCGATTAATATATGATTATAAAGATGTGTAATTATTATTAAACTGTAATTAATATATTTTTAACGAGTATAATTGTTGTTATGCAATGCTCACAGGTCTTTGTGTGGAAATAATTGTGGATAAGCTTTTTTCAAAATGATATATTTTTATTCCAATATTTTTTATAAACTCTTATAAATATTCTCATGACTATGATGGGATCTCATGGATCGTGTTTATTGACTCATGTTTACACAAAATTTTGATTCATGTATTATGTCATGACATTAAATATTCCATTAGTTATGATCCATTCTATATTGGGCATAAACTTCTTATGTATCTTGATTATACCGATGTTCTCATCTTATTATCACTTAGGATATAATATTTTTTAAAATAATGTTTACCCTAATTGATAATATCACCTCACCCCTTTATTATGTTCTTATTTTATTAGGTTATGAATATATTAATTATATAAAATATATAGAATATTTTATTGAGTGAATAATGTTTTCAGAGATGCTGAAGATTCATTATGGATTAATTAGTTTCATATATAATGCGAAATATTTTTAATTGATACAGAGAATATTTTTTAGTTAATAGTTTTAAATATTTATCTAAAACTCTATACTTAAATGTTATTAGGAATTTATTATAATGAAATATTTGATTTATGTTATGTGTTTGAGAAGGCTGTATTTCTAAGATTCTATACAATTAACTCAACAACTTGAATTTTAGTCACTCAAGAACAAAACTACTTCTCATATTACTATAATCCTAGTATGAATCAAAATTCTTAATTATATATTCATATAAATGAATCTAAAATCTTATATATTTATAATTAATTTAATTATTCTCAAATATAATGATTTTTTAATATTCCAATCGAAAATACTAACATAAATTAAATAGTGATCAATAATATCATCTCATTTTCAATCTAAAAGTAAGCATGGATCACAACCCTTCTACATCAATATGTTCATATCAGTTGAGAATTGATCAAGGAAGAACTAATATATATTTTTATCATAATTAATAAATTTTGGGAACTCTATTTTATTATACTTGAAAAGTATCTCAAATATTCAATTTATTTTATATTCTTGTTTATTAAATTTATGATTAAAAAATCCGAAATTTAGTTATGGTATCACATTTATTTTGTGAATTTTTTCCCAAAAAATTATTTTTGGAATCATTCAAAAAATAATAATTTAACAAGATATTAAATCTGTAATATTTATTTTATATCTAGTAGAAACTAATATTTTCACTTATTCCTAATGTTTAAAAAGTTTGACATGATTTTTATACAGGTCCGGGTTTATCCTTACATAGCTCACATCATATTTTATTAGGATAGTTTTTTTTCACATCTACACATCAAATGATTCTTATAGTGAATGATTCTGAATGATAATCATGCTTATGAAGAAAGGGATGTACATCAGGAAGTATAAATATATAATAGAAGTTTATCGTTGTTATAGTGATATTTCTTATGTTTTTGAAAAACTAGCTAACCATATATTTGAATTGTCTCATATATATATAGATAAAGACTAATGATATTTTGATTTGTTTCAAGCTTATGCAGGTCTAATGATATATATGATGTTTATATAGACCTAGATAAATTATTATAGATAACATGCATGATTATTATATAAAAATTATATTATATTAGATGATGTCAATGTAGAACTATATGATCTCAACATATATCCTTTTTCATTTAGATGATTTTTATGAAGAACTTAAGACTTATCTAATTTTCAACATTAAACTCCAAAATAAATAATTATTCAATTAAGATTAGATTCTCTTCAAATAAACTCAAGAGAAAAAAAATCATATTTAAAGACAATTTAAAACACCTTTGTAAATTTTTCAACTGTCAAAAAATTATTAAGATCCTTCCCAAACACATTTTCAATATTTAAACTCAACTTTGAGTTTTTCAAACTAGCTCACTACACTTCACAATTCTTTCCTTTATTCAACCATTGAGAGATTTCAACCAAATATTTTTTGATTGTGGTTTTAATATTCAATTGTATCTTCATGCTTGGATGTATTCTCAAAATAAAGAGCCAACTATTTTTTCACCAATCACATGTATTCAATCTTCTTATGTATTTAGCTTCACTCTTACTTATTCAACCTATCTTAGACAATGTTGGATAAACTCACTCATCATTGTTAATTTGTATTATGAATTATTGTTTATAAATTATTTTAATTTTCTATAAACTATACTGGAACATAGAAAGATAATTGTTTAAAGGTAGAAACACCATTTCCTTTCACCATTAAGGATAGACGACATTAGTTCATGTATTTGGTGGTTACTCATAACATCACTGAATTCTTCATTCCCATGAAATAACACATGTTTTCAAGATTTATTGAAAACAAATAAAAACAAAGTCTAATCAGAATTTCAAATACTTAGAAATTCACAATAAATGTGTAGCCTATAGATATCTATATTATTGGTTCACTTTTCCACACCCCATAAAAAATAATAAATACAAATGGGAATAATTTTAATACCCCTTAATGAAATTATAGATGATGGGGGAAATATTCTAATTAACCATATCTTATCTCCCTTCTATTCATTACTATATCACGATCCACATTCAAGAGAGGATTGATAATATATTTTTTTTCATAGAAATTTTCCATTAGTTAATCACTCAATGTCTATATAGGAAATATTGGCGTAGAAAAAATAGTCCATAACCTAGACACAAATGATTTTATTAAGATTTTTTATGTAATATCAACTATGTATTTCTCTTTTTATGGACTGTATAAACCATATTTTACAGATTTTTTATGCTAATTCACTAAATATCAAATTTTTTAGAAACATTTAAGTGTATGATTGTGTCACCTCCCCATTTTATAAAATAATACAACCTCTTGATTTAATATTCAACATAAATTATAGATTTTTAAAAAGTGTTCAAGTCATACCTAAAACTTAATTTTTTGGTGGGACTATCCTGATTTCACATTTTAGTAAAAAAAATAAAGTCTTATAGATTACCCTCAATTGGTATCTCCCCCTAAGAGGATTATCTCCAAATTTTCTCACCATTAGTGTTTTTCTTTCACAAGTAAGATCTGAGAAATATTGATATATAATTATATCTGATACCAATTGAAAATATTATCCATGATTTTTTCTTGATATATAGGAATAAGAAATACGACCATCATTAGTTTTTCTTTTCTTCACCATTAATCCCTAATTTCAAAATATAGAGTCAAAAAATGTAAATAAGGAGGATTTATCTAGTTCTGTAGTTGAAGCATTGGGGTTGTGACTTCTATCTCAACCTAATAACACTTTTATTTTCATATTTAATGTTTATTATCTTATTTACTATTTATTCATTCTTCACTTTCCATATTTTCTCATATTGAGGCTATATAGAATCTATATTCTTTTTTTGTTTTCAACATAACTCGTAATGGATTCTTCACATGAGAAATTAAATAACCTTCATTATTTTCATCTAGTTACTATTTTTTATTTTTTTAATTTGGTAATGATATATGATTAAACACTCTTAAGAAAAAAAACCTCACTTAGTTCTCTACCTGGATATTTTTTTCAATAACATTTTGAGAACATGAAACCATTGGTACTTTTTCATTATCAAACATTTTCTTCTTTTGACCATTCTTCCAAGTCATGATTTTTCTTGTAATGAAACATGTTTGATTTCAACTTCTACACACAATATCATATTTTTAGTTAACTTTACTTGACACTCTTTAAAAACTCACGAGTTTTAATTTCAACTATTATGCTACTATTTTTATGTCTAATCTTGATTTATTCCCTTTTTCATTCAAGAATATTCCCATGAACATTCTTTATGAAGGCTATTTATCAATAGTGTATGATTTTTAATTTTTTACAATAACAGTATTATCTTCTCTTTTCTAGTTTGAAATTCTTCTTTATATATATCCTCAATGACTTTTTCAGTGTACCCTTCTCAGCTTCCTTATTCAGTTCACCCCTTAAGGAAGACCTATCATTACAGGTTAATTTCTTCTTCAATTGTGTCATCCTCTTCTCATTATAATAAGAGTCATGTTGGGTTGGTACATACCAGCATTCAATATATCAATTTACACACATTTTCAGTATTAAAAAATTTATCGAGACATTCAATTATGTTATGAATGATAAATTTATCATCATTTGTGAAAACATATTTTTCATTGTCTGTTTATTCTCAAATTTAGATTATCTAGCCTTTTCCACCGGCCTTATATCTCTTATATGATTTGTCACAATATACCAAAATTGCAAGCCCATTTTCACAAATCTTTAGAAAACACATAATTAGTCTACCAAATATCCTCTTTTTCTCATATGAAAAATCTCTTAGGATTTTCCACATTAATGTATTTTTCAAATTGACAATGTTTTTGTGCTTTGTTTTGGGAAATTATATTTTTATACCCTCTCACATATTCCCTTAATGTATTTTTTTGGTTTTTCTAAATTTTTACTCATATATATATATATATATATTTCTTTTTTCAAATCACTTTTGTTTCAAAATAGATTTAGTAATCATATATTTCACATGATAGTGGGCTACCTTCTTCCATGATGACGGGGTGGAGACTTTTCCACATGTTCTCATGATCTCTTTGCTTTAAGTATAGATCAATTTTAATAGAAAAAACATACCTAAAAATTTAGTGTAATCACACATTTTTTCAATTCCTCAGGAAGGTCCAACTTTGGTTAATTTCAACTCTATTAACTTGAATTCTAACTGCAAACACTTCATGTCGATGTAATATTTTTCATCCTCAATTGAATTTAATCTATATTAGAGATGTCTCTTCAACGAACAATTATATTATTCATTCATATTAGTGATCTCTTGTAGTTAACTATTAGTCTCTTTTACTCATTTTTCTTTCACATATAACTATGAATATTTGAAAATCACTTTGTCTTTTTGATGATTTTATAATGTATAGAAATATTTAGGTAAAAAATACTTAAACACTTCTTTCTCAAAAAATAATCCTTTTAATTTTCCATTAATCAAATAAAGATTACAATTGAAAATAAAAACTATTTATCCATTAGCTTTAACTTGTTTTCAGAGGGTGTTTCATTTTACAACATCTTTAGATTACGAATCTTCCTTGGAATAAGTTATTTTTTATGCTGTGATTTATTATAAAGTATTACCTTGATAGAATTTGTTATGTAAGATAAAAATTCAACATGAACCTTATTCAAATAATATATAATATAACATTAGAATACTTTAACTACTATTTATCTTTTCATACTATTCAAAAAATATAGTTTATTTATTAGATAATTAATAAATAAGAAGAATAGATATACAAATTCCCCTATGATTACCTTCAACTCTTGGTGATTCCTACTAATTTATTTTGAATTTTATAAACTTCCTAGAATATTTTTTTATTCTTCATATTCTGGCCTGATACATCCACTTGTGTGACAATAGTAATTGGAAATGGTTATTCCATCATATAAACTTTTTCAAACAATTATTGAAATGTATTCACTTCATCAAACTAGATATATATACCCAAAGAAATAAACTTAAATCCAACAAGTGGGAACCTTAACTCTAATACCAATTGAAATTACCTTTAGGATCGACATAGATACTTTGGAGGGGGGGGGGGGGGTGGTGGGGGGGGGGGTAAATTAGTGGTGTTTTATTTTTACCAACTTTCAATTTATATATAATACCTTTTACCCCTTTGTAATTTAAACCTCCATTATTAGTTATGACTCTCCAATCCATTCTTATTTAACCATGTAATCAACACCACATGAAATGTAGAAAGGTAATTAAAATATATTTGAAATATTTTTATGAGGGTCATTATGAAGACATACTTCTCACCTTGACTGGTTATTCACCCCAATGTGGGATTATATACTATAATCAAATGCTGACAACAACGGTTAGTGATCCTCACACCTATACAATACATCACCATGAATACAATTGTTATCTTCCCACATGAACATCACAAATAGATTCACACTGTAGTCCCAGAGTTACACTATGATATTTTTATATTCCTAGGGTCACCAATGTTCTATGAATTCACACCATGTTTAGGAATGTGTTATTTTTAGATCTTATTAGAACTCGACCACTATGTTTGTGAAGGTTGATTCAACATTAACATGACCAATATAATTTTCTTAGAAAAAGTTCTTAAACTACCGTAAGTTATTCAAGAATACCTACTTGAATCTCAGTACATATTTCTTACTCATCTATATATCTGTAATAGAAATGGTTTACTAGCTTCTCAACTCACTAAGCTCCTATCAACTTCTCACATATGTTGTCTTTTAAATCCAAAAAAGGAATAACACTAAATAAATAGAACATATAGCACAATTAGTATCTCACTCAACATCTTCTTATCAAAACATTAAAAAAATGGTTGTCCAATTATTCCATTCCTTCTTCAGTTTTGATTCTTAGTAGATATTCTCTTTAGAACAAAATTAAAATTCTCTATTTCTTTCCCTTCAAGTGTTTCTTTTTTTCTTCACATTAACGTAAGATCCCATTATTCATAGGTTCTTCTATATCAAACACATCTTATTACCCATTAATTTTTAATTTTTATATTGGATAGTATGAAATATTATTCCATATATTTATAATATATAAATTTTTTCAAATCACTACCCCTATTTATCATTCACCTGTTCTCATTTTTCATGTACAATGAAATGCTTTGTGATATCAAATGTTTTTTCCTCCTCAACTATGATCTCATGTTTTTTTATTGGAATGTACTCGATTTGTTTTTATTTTTTCACCATATACATCAACAAATAGATATTTTATATTATTCTAGTATTATATATACTTCCTCATATTAAATAAAAAATACATCCATTGAAATATGTAGCTCATCATCAATCATGGATATATAAACCTCACAAAAATTCTCTCCAAAATATGGCTCATCTTTATCTTATTATACTCACTAAAGAATTTCAAACTTAACTTATCGTTTTTTTAGAATCACATAGTTACATTTTATACACAACTTAGAAGATCGTTTTTTAGTCACCCAAGAACAAAACTTATTCTCATCCAACTTCAGTCCCATCATGGATCAAACTTCTCAATGTTATCTTTAGATTAATGAAGAGAAATGGGAGAATCCTTCTAATTTAATTCATTTTGATCATAAATAATTATTTTCAAATATTATATCTGAATATCCCATCTAATATAGAATATACATCTACAATACCATACAATATATAAACTCAAAATAGATATAGAAAATGGATTTATAGCATCATGATTTCTAGATACATTAATAATAGGTCAATAATCAACATAAGTATATTTTTTTAAATAATTTAGTAATGATCAAAACACTATTTCTATAAACATTATATTTATCTAAAATTATCTTTTTCTTAGATATTATTATTTAAAAAATTGAATCTTAGATACTCTAAAATTCATATCATGTATCAAAGTCATTTTTTTCCACTTTGATCTATGAAAATTAATTTTGGTATCATCCTAATAAATTATTTATTTTGATATTAAATATTAAAGATTGATTTTTTATGCAGGAGAAACTTTAATTTTAAAGAAGGAATTATGTTTACCAAAATACACATGATATTTAAATAGATTAAAATTCATGGTTACATATCCAACATCATGTTTACATAGGATAAAAATATATTTACAGAGGCATGTAAAATGATGGATACGTTGAATTCCTTGGCATGAAAATCATGTTTATAAGGGATATATGATATTTATGGAGAAATGTATGATGTGTATATATAATGTTTTTGAGATCTATATATCATATCTGATGATTATAATGAAGTTTTTCATTTTTACATCTATATATCTGACCATATCTTCAACATGTCTCATATTTTCACAATTAAAGTTCAAGTATTCACATTGAGGATTCAAGATTATAAAGGTTAGTTGATATTTATACATAGACAGTATGATGTTTATGAAAAAATAGACTCATGATTTTATGAAGAAGAGATTATTCTTACACAAAACATAGCTTGGATTAGATAATGTTCACACTACACATGATCATTCATTTATATATCATTTTTACTTGAGATGATTCTTACGTAGATTTCTAGACTTAACAAAATTTCACCTTTAAAATCTAAAATATTGACTTATTAAATTATTCTTATACTCTATTAAAATGTACTTAGAATATCTACAACCTCTTTAAAAACACATTAGAACACCTTTTGGAGTTTATAAACCTTTAAAATATAATTTACATTAATTCTTTATTAGCCTTATAGCATATGAACTAAACTTTAAGTTGTTCCAAGAGTCAAACAACATTTTAAACCTCCATCCTTCCATTATCCTTTAAAAAATATTGTCCATGTGTTTTTCAACATTGAATTCCATAGTTAGTCTTAGTTACATTCTTGAGTGGCTTCTCCAACGAAACCACTAGTTGTTCCTACATCAATCCCATGTCTTCAATCCGCCTATGTATCTATACCTAGTACCACTTATCTAATATATTATAAAAAATCACTGGATAAACACCCTCTTCACTAATAATAGTATATCCTTAAGAGTAGAAAATGCAATCAAAAGATTTTCATGTTGATATCCAAAATAATATTTAGAAAGATTCTGAAAGGGAATAACACCTTTCTTATTTACCGGAAAAAGATGGGTGACCTCACTTCATGCATTGGGTGGTTAATCAAGTAATCACCAAACACTAGATTCTCAGGAAAACATATATATTTTCATGTTCCATTGATGAAAAATACAGACAGAAACCCATGAGAAATTAACTTTCCACTAGTGATAGAAATTTATCACCAACAACTTTTTCATTCGAGAAATATTCATGAGTCTCTAGATTCTCAAAGAATTTAAAATTAATTACTTTTAATTATCAGTTAAACTTACATTTTAGTTTAATTAAAATTTCATAATCCAGTATCTTACTATGATTTTTTTCAAGATTCATGTATGTGATATCTTGTTCTTCAAGATCCGATGCCTTAACATTATACAACAGTGAATTTTTTTTAATAAATTTCTTTATTAGGTCTAAATCATTCATTTGGTCACCACTTCCACATATGTCCCTAAAATATCAATGATTTTCTTGAATAAACAATAAATATTGTCATTAAATGTAACATACCAAGTAAATAAAGAATAATACATTCTCAGATTTATTACTATTTTGGAATTAAATATTAATTTTACTTTAAAGGGGATGCAATGTTTGATGGGTTACCTGATACGCAACAACAGGTTTCTTTGAAATCTTACGTTGCACTCTAATAATATAATATTATTATTTTAAATGGTAGTTAACGCCAAGACCTTGTATTGGAAGGAATAAATAGAACTAATTTAAATATTATTATATATGTTTCTTAAATGTTTTTATATTTATCCAATAAATTTTAGGGGCTTAAAATATGAATGAATCTAATTTTAAGCATAAATACTATAATATTCACTAAAAGGTCTATTTTCCTCCTTTTGATGGAGAACCCCCTTTAAATATAATTTTGGAAACTTTTATATGTTATATTTGACAAAATAAAATTTTTCTTTAGATTCGAGACATCAAAATTTACTTGGGGTAAAATTTTGGTATTTTCCTGGTAAAGTTCATTTTTTAATGAATATTCAAAAATATTGCATTTTAATTTAAAAGTGCCTTTTAATATAATTTATTTATATGGTTATATTATATTTTTAATTTTATTTAATGTTTAATTAGAATATATTTTTACCATTTAATACAATTTTGGTCATTTTAATTAATGTCCCTTTGAAATTAGACATAAACAAGTGTCCATCTTTGGATAGTTATTGTTTCTTAAAAACACGCTATTTGTTTTCACAACAGGAATTAATTTTAAATGAATTAATGAAACTTATATGTTTTGAATAAGTTAAAATGGACATCATTTTTGAATTTGGAATATCAAATATATTTTAGGAATAATTTTTGGTAGTTTTCTGAAAAACATCAATTTTTGATGAATAGTGAAACCACTAAGTATTAGTTAAAAATTGACATTTTAATTTAAATGAAAATTTTCCGCTTGTGTGGATTAAATTTTGAAAATAAGACATACATGGTTTTTATTAGTAAGTAAAATGTGGTTCAATAAGATGAAAATAATTTTTGGTGAATAGTAACTTTTGAATTTTATTTACCACGGTTAAAGGGAAATAGGGTAATTCAAGGTAAAAAGAATATTATAATAACAAAATTACCTTAAAACTTGTCCTAACCTTATTGGTTGAGTAATTTAGAACCATGGACATCTTTGGTTCTATTTTGGGACCCCATGGAGCCACTTGGTAGGGATAATGACACTTTAGATTAAATAACTTAAAGTAATGATAAAAATGACACAACCAAATATGTTTTAGTAAATTAACTTTTACATGGGTTTATATAAGTTATATTTTCAACTATAAATATTAATTGGAAAGATAAAAATATTTCCTACATCATGGTATTTTTTTATAATTTTTGGACATCAAATAAATTAAATTATTTATGACACAATAATGATGCAGTATTTACCTCATTAATAAAACATTTAAATATATAAGATTATAAATATTAAAACAATATCCAAAACTTGTACAATTCTTATTGGATGATTTTATTTTGACAATGAGTCATCTTATATTAGACTTTAATTAGTTTTGGACCTTTAGAAATTGAATATCATTATATAATAAAATAATATTTTCACACTTTCTTAAAGAGCCCCTCCCCCCCTTATAAAATGCCCTCACTTATTACTTATTCCTCACACCTCTCAAGACTCTTGGATCGCCCAAAACATTACCAAATAAGATCTTAAGATCACTATCCTCCTCCTACAAGCCTTACCTTAGGAAGAAGTCACTTCAAGAAGTCCCTTTGGTTCAAATCAAAGGGAGTTACCCAAATTAAAGGAAACAATTCCTCTTAACTTCTTTTATTTTATTTTACTTCTCCAACTTCTAAACTATTTTTATTACTTTATTTTATAACAAATCCAGTATCCCTAATATACTTGGATGTTTTTAGGAGAATTATTCGAACAATACTTACACACACCTCCATTTAATGGATGAAGAACATACTGTTTTTGTGAATGGAAAACTAACGCCTCACAAAACGATGATTGTTCGATTATATCATACTGCCTCTCATGGTGGCCATTAATATGAAAATATATTTATATATGATATATATTATGTTTATGTTTTATTTATTCTTCTGTATTTTTGTTTTATATCATACCATTATGGTTTCCAATATTGGTAAACATGATAATTTCATTTGAGGAAGTGCAGACTACCGCGCCCTCACAGTGATATGACTCATTAATTCCATATGTGGGACATATAAATGATAATTTTAATGATATTATATATGATATTATACTATAATTATAATATACCTATGTATCATTATGTATTAATTCCATTAAATTACAAAATTGAAATGAAAGTAGCATTCATGCGTACGTACGACTTACCATCTCCATGAACGGTGCATTTTATTTCTTATCTCCAAAATGTTATGTACTATTATAAATACATATATATACTGGATATATATTATATATATGATATCAAAATCATTAATATCATTTTTGAGATAATGGACTATTGACAAAATGGACAACTTGTAATTATATGGAGTTCATTTCTGACTTAAGTACTAAATATCAACAAAACAACCATTATTAACTTAAATGATTACATATTGTTTATAACATGGTAATAAGTGATATAAAAGGAATAATAAATGATAAAAAGGTTCTTAAGCAAGTATAAATTAACTTTAGTTTATTATAAAGGGGATTAAAGAATGAACGGGTCAAGTCAGACACGAGGTAGGAGACTCCACCTCAATCTCCTTTCATTGAGGCATATTTCGATAATATATACCTTCTTCTTTTACATGTTGTATAATAAAACACTTTGAATTTTAATTTCATTCAAATGGAATATTTTTTCTATGAATCATTTTACTAAATGACAAATAGAATGTTTTTAATGTTTGCGGTGACAATGACCTCTTCGCCACCGTAATCATTTTTTTGGCTTCCTCTATAAGCCTTAATGTTTTATAAAATGAAAAGGAAATCCCTTATTATGTTTTTGGGTGTTTTGGTATTGAAAATGGTTTTTTAAATGGATTGATTATTTCAATATCTTGAAATTATTTCTTGTGATTGAAATTTAAATGTTTTCAGTGAAATGTTTATATTTGCAATATTTTATGTGTTATGATTTTATATTGGTAGTTGGACATTTGACAGGTGGTTACATGATAAACCAAATGTCAGGTGGTGCCGTGATAAACTAGGATGGGTGGTTACATTATAACTTATAATTCATTGGGTCTGGAAGTCGGCCGTATGGTTATTCCATTTAGTGATATGTGTGGAAGTCGACCATATTGTTATTCCACTGAAGAATGTTTATATCCCAAGTTACCTTTATATGTTATGTGTTCTTTATATGGGTTTTATGGTAATAGATTTGTTACAAAAGCGTAAGAAATGATCTTTTATTCAGTGATGATTATTTACTACTTCATAAAGGTGAAATGTATTACGTATGATAGAGTATTCATGGTTTACTTGTTGTTTTAAAAAACTAACAGTTTTCCTTATTTGTGTATCCCTTACTGAGATTTTTTATGATCATCCCAAGTTTTTGAAATGTTTTTCACATGACATAAAGTGGAATAGAATCTGGGAATGGATCAAGGAAATGCCATAAACATGGAATTAGACAAGACTCTTTTTTTAAAAGTTTTTATTTTCTGAAAAAAATGGAAACTGGGTAGATGTGTCTACATGTATTATTCAAGTCGTCATGTATATGTTATGGACTAATTCTCTAAAACTCTAAACCTGAAAAGATCCTCAATGTGAATTATTTATTTTAAATCAAGATTATGTAAATTTTTAAGGCTGGGTCCTTATAGTTGGTATCATAGGTCGGTTTATACATCTTTAGGAGTTAGAATATAGTTAAATTAATATCCATAAATTATTTTAGTTTAAGTTATGATTGAAATGATATATAATTCATAGATTACCATGTCACTTCTCCTAAGATATTTATGTGTTCAGAATGGTTTTCCGCAGAGGAAACATGGAAGCTATGTTGGAACGACATTAGGAGGAAGAAAACCTTCCAAATCAGCAACCTGAGATAATTGGAATTGGAACTGAATAGTTTGTTGAAGTGATGGCACAATTTACTCCGGATATAAATGGTAGTAGTATCCATGCATGAGATCAGCCAGATCAACCACATAGGAACAAGTCGGTAGTGGAGCATTTCATGAGGCCACATCCCCCATAATTTAGAGGATCATCTGACCTTGTGCTAGAAGAAGGGTGGATTAAACCACTGAAGAAAGGTTTCAATGTCATGGATTGTTCCGAACCTCAAAAGGTTAGTCTCACAGTTTACCTTTTTGAAGTTGAAGCTGATCAGTAGTGGTCGATGGTGAAAAATATCAGGTATAGTGAAGAGATTGATGATCTTGTTTGGGACTAATTCAAAGGTTTGTTCCCTGAGAAATATTTTCCTAAAGTTGTTTGACTTAGGATGTAAAAACAATTCTTTTAATTGAGGAAGGGGATGACTTGGTGGCTATTTATGAAGGAATGTTCACTGAACTAGCAAGGTATGCTCCAAATTTCATCTGAAATCTTGATAGTAAGATAAATCAATTTTACTCAGGACTGAAGCCACAATATCTAAGAGAATTATCCTTTCGTGAGTTCAAAAGTTATGAAAAAATTGTTCGATGTGCGGAGAAGGTGGAAATGGCGTTTACCGATGATCAGGTGTTCTTTAAAAAACAACAAGATAAAAAGTCCAGTTGGTAGGAAAACAGAAAGAATTCCTCAAAGAAGCCTGGAGGTAAAAAAATTGAATATCCATCTTGTGAGAAGTGTGGTAAAATGAATCTTGGAGAATGTTTATCAATGTTTTGGAAGTGCTTCCGGTGTGGTAAGTCTGGTCATATTGCTCGTAACTGTAAAGAAAATGATCAAGAAGGAAATGAAATGCCATCGATAAGATGTTTTATGTGTAATGAAATGGGTCCTTATGCAAATAAGTGTCCAGTGAAGAACTCAACTTAGGGAAAGAAACCAAACTACAAGCAGAAAGGGGTGGTGAAATCCCATGAAACTACTTCAGGAGATGTTGGTCCATCAAATGATATAGTATAAGGTACACTCTTTGTTTTCTCAGATTATGCCAATGTGTTTTTTGATTCAGGGTCTACAGATTATGTCATTTTTGAGAATATTTCTATTAAATTGGGAGTTCCATCTCAAGATATGAATCCTGAACTTATGGTAAAAACACATGGAGGAAATTTTGAGACAAAAAGAAATTATAAGAACCTTCCTGTCCTTGTGTGTGGAAAGGATCTATATGAAAACCTTATTGTTTTTCCTCTAGTAGAGTTTGATGTTATTTTGGAAATGGATTGGATGTCTGTTTATCATGCTAATATTGCATGTAGAGCTAAAGATGTTTCTTTTCAGAAAGATTTTTAGTTTATATAAATGAATGAACCCTTACATTTGATAACATATCAGGAAGCTGAGAAACTAGAAAAATATGGAAATGAATGTTACCTTGCACAAATTGTTGAAAACAAAGGAACTGTTCAGATAAATGATGTGCCAGTGTTAAATGAGTATCTTGATGTTTTTTCTTGATGAGTTTCATGGTATTATAACTGATCGAGAAGTTGAATTTACTTTTGACTTAGTTCTTGATGCTAATACAATTTAAAAACTCCCTTATCAAATGGATCAAATTTAACTTTTAGAGTTAAAGAATCTATTGCATGAGTTATTAGATAAAGGTTTCATTCGACCTAGAACATCACCATGGGGTGCTCCTGTCTTGTTTGTTAAAAAGAAATATGGTTCAATGAGACTTTTCATTGATTATAGAGCATTTAATAACATATTTATTGAGAAAAAGTATCCTTTGCCTCATATCAATGATTTGTTTGATCAGATCTATGGAGCCAAGTATATTTTGAAAATTGATTTGAGGTTGGGGTACCATCAGTTGAAAGTAAAGGAAGCATACATTACGAATACCACCTTTCGTACTAGATATGTCCATTATGAATTTGTAGTTATGCCTTTTTGTTTAACCAATTCTCCTACTATATTCATGGATCTTATGAATAGAATTTTTCATGAGTAATTGGATAAGTTTATGGTTGTGTTCATTGATTATATTTTGGTTTATTCCAAAAGTAAAGAGGAAAATGAAAGGAATTTAAGGGTTGTCTTGCAAACCTTAAAAGTAAAGAAACTGTATGGGAAATTCCGAAAGTGTGAGTTCTGGTTATAAAAACATTATTTCCTTGGTCACATTTTTTCAAAAAATGGCATAACTTTTGATCTTTCTAAAACAAAAGTGTTGAGGAATGGCCAAGACCCACAAATATAACTGAGATTTGTATTTTTCTTGGTCTGGAAGGTTATTACTGGAGGTTTGTAGAGAATTTTTAATAGTTATCTAGTCCAATGACTAAGTTAACTCTAAACGGTGTTAAGTTTATTTGGACAAGAGAACATGATGATTGTTTTCAAGAATTGAAAATAATGTTGGTGAATGGTCCAGTTTGGTACTACCTTCCATAAATGGTGAGTTTTTTATTTACAATGATGCTTCGTTGAAAGAGCTTCGATGTGTCCTTATGAAAAATGATCAGGTAATTGCTTATGCTTCACGTCAGTTGAAACCTCATGAGATAAATTACCCTACACATGATTTGGAATTAGCTGCAGTTGTTTTATCTTTAAAAATTTGGAGGCATCATTTTTTTGGAGTAAAATGTGAAATATATACTGAACACAACACTTTGAAGTATATATTCACTCAAAAAGAATTGAACATGAGACCGAGGATATGGTTGGAATTAATCAAGGATTATGTTTGCATGATCCTTTACCATCTGGGAAAATAAAATAATGTGGATGATTGTTTGAGTCAAAAAATTAATGCTTCATTAAACATGATACATTTGGAACGAGATCCTTTGTTATTTGATTCGATGAAATTTGTCATATAAGATTTTGCTGCAGGAAATTATTTTGTTTTGTTTCTGGTGACAGTGAAATCATCTCTTTCAGATAGAATAAAGCAAGTGCATAAAGAAGACAGTGAGTTGTAGAAAAAGGTAGAGTATGTTTAGAAGGGTAAGTTGCCGGATTTTAACATTGATAATGATTTTGTTTTGAGGTTAGGAAAAAAATTATGCATGCCTTGTGATTCATAGTTGAAGAATGAGTTGTTATGTGAAGATCATAGATCCCCGTTTTTAGTTCATCCTAGAAGTACAAATATGTACAGAGTTCTTCGAGAGTATTACTGGTGCGATGAAATGAAAATAGATATTGCTGATTTTACTATGAAGTGTTCGACTTGTCAGCATGTTAAAGCAGAGTGGTAGTTACCAAACAGGATTCTTCAGTCTTTACCGATGCTTTAGTGGAAATGGGAAAATATATCCCTAGACTTCGTTGTAATATTACCATAGAAATATCGAGGTAACAATGAAATCTGGGTTATTGTTGATCGGTTGGCTAAATCTGCTCATTTCCTTCCTATTCGAGATACTTTGTCTCTAGATCAACTTTCTCTGTTGTATATTAACGGGATAGTTAGGTTGCATGGAGTTCCCCTCTCCATTGTATCTGATCGTGATCCCAGGTTTAATTCTTACTTTTAGAAAGGCCTTCATAAGTAGTTGGGTACTAAATTAAATTTTAGTACAACTTTTCATCCGCAATCAGATGGAAAGTCAGAATGAAAAATTCAGACCCTGGAGGATATTCTACGTGCTTGTTCACTGGATTACTAGGGATGATGGGACCAACATATTTCTTTGGTTCAATTTTCTTATAATAATAATTTTCATTCTAGTATATATATGGCTCCATTCGAGGCATTATTTGGAAAGCGTTTTCGAGCTCCAACATTTTGGGATGACGTAGGTGAATGGAAGATGATGAGACCAGAATTGGTAGAAGCGATGTAAGAAAAGGGTCAGTTGATTCAGAAGAACATGAGAACAGATCTGAGCAAGGATAAAAGTTATGCAGATAACTGGAATAAGGATCTATATTTCGAGGTGGGTGATCATGCCTTTCTCAAAGTTTCTCCATTGAAAAGTGTGATGCATTTTAGTAAGAAGGGAAAGTTGAGTCTGAGGTTCATTGGACCTAATGAAATCCTGGAGAAAGTTCGATCAGTTGTGTATATATTGGCTTTACCTCCAAGTTTATCTCAGGTACATAATTTTTTTCATGTATCATTATTGAGAAAGTATATTCCAGATCCATCTCATGTTTTGAGCCCAGAGGTAGTTCAGTTGGAAGATAATCTCTCTTATGAGGAACAACCCGTCCCGATTCTTGATCGTAGAGAGAAAGTGTGGTGGAATAAGGTAATTCACCTGGTAAAGGCTTTGTGGAAAAACCATATAGTTGAAGAGGCAACGTGGGAATCTGAAAATTCTAGGAGAGATAAATACCCCCATTAATTTGATAAGTGAAAAAAATTGCGATGATGCAATTCGCAAAAGGGGGGAATGAGGTAACATCCCAAGTAAATAAAGAATAATAAATTTTCATATTTATTAAAATATGTGAATTAAATATTAATTTTAATTTAAAGGGGACACAATATTCGATGGCTTACCTGCTACGCAACAACAAGTTTCTTTGAAATCTTACGTTGCACACTAATATTATAATATTATTATTTAAAATGCTAGTTAACGCCTAGCCGTTATATTGTTCAGAATGAATAGAACTAACTAAAATATGATTATATATGTTTTTTAAATGTTTTTACATTTATCCAATAAAAGTTAGGGGCTTAAAATATGAATGAATCTAATTTTAAGCATAAATACTCTAATACTCACTAAAAGGTCAATTTTTTTTCCTTTTGATGGAGAACCCTCTTTAAATATAGTTTTGGTCACATTAATATGTTCTATTTGACAAAATAAAATTCTTATTTAGATTCGGGACATCAAAATTTACTTTGGGTAAATTTTTGGTATTTTTCTAGTAAAGTTCATTTTTTTAACGAATAATGAAAAATACTGTATTTTAATTCAAAAGTGCCTTTTAATCTAATTTATTTTTATGGTTATATTATATTTTTAATTGTATTTAAAGTTTAATTAGAATATATTTTTACCATTTAATTCAATTTTGGTCATTGTAATTAATTTCTCTTTGAAATTGGACAAAAACAAGTGTGAATATTTTGATAGTTATTATTTCTTAAAAACACGCTATTTGTTTTGAAAACGGGAATTAATTTTAAATTAGTTAATGGAACTTCTATGTTTTGAATTTGGTAAAATAGACATCATTGTTTAATTCAAAATATCAAATATATCTTAGGATGAATTTTTTGAAGTTTTCTGAAAAACATCAATTTTTGATGAACAGTGAAACCACAAAGTAGCAGTTAAAAAATGACATATTTATTTAAATGAATTTTTAATGATTTTGTGAATTAAATTTTGAATATCCAATATAAATGATTGTTATTAGTAAGTAAAATGTGGTTCAATAAGATGAAAATAATTTTTGGTGAATAGTAACCTTTGACTTTTATTTAGCACGATTAAAGGTAAATAGGGTAAGTTAAGGTAAAAAGAATATTATAAAAACACAAAATTACCATAAAACTTTTCCTAAACATATTAGTTGAGTCATTTATGACCATGAGAATCTTTGGGTCGACTTTGGGATCCCATAGAGCCACTTGGGAGTGATAATGACATTTTTGATTAATTAACTTGAAGTAATGATTTAAATGACACAAACAAATATCTTTTAGTAAATTAATTTTTAAATGGGTTTATATAAGTTATATTTTCGACTATAAATATTCTTTGGAAAGATAATAATATTTTCTACATAATTTTAGTTTTTTTTTATAATTTTTAGACTTCAAATAAATTACATTATTTATGACACAATAATGATGCAATATTTACCTCATTAAAAAAAGATTTAAATAAATATGATTATAAATATTAATAAAATATCCAAAACCTTCCCAATTATTATTGTATGATTTTATTTCTACAATGAATCATATTATATTTAACTTTAATTAGTTTTTAACCTTTATAACATGAATATAATTATATAATAAAATAATATTTTCACACTTTATTAAAGAGCTCCTCCTCCCCCCTTATAAAAGCCGTCACTTCTTACTCATTCCTCACACATCTCAAGCCCCTTGGCTCATTCAAAACCTGACCAAATAAGCTCTCAAGATCTCTATAATCCTCCTATAATCCTTTCCTTATGCATAAGTTCCTTCAAGATTTCTTTTTTGTTCAAACCAAAGGGAGTTACCCAAATTAAAGGTAACGATTCCTCTTAACTTCTTTTCTTTTATTTTACTTCTCCAACCCCTAAAATATTTTTATTCCTTTATTTTATAACATAAATAGTATTTTAAATACACTTGGAGGTTTTTATGAGAAGGATTCAAACTATACATACACACATCTCCATCTAATTGGTGAAGAGCATACTGTTTCAGTGAATGGAAAACTAACGCCTCACGAAACAATGATTGTTCGATTATTTACTACCACCTCTGATGGTGACCATTATGATGAAACTATATTTATATATGATATATATTATGTTTCTGTTCTCTTTATGCTTCTGTATTTTTCTTTTATATCATACCTTTATGGTTTCTATTATGGGTAAACACGATAATTTCATTTGAGGAAGTGCGGACTACTGCGCCCTCACAGTGATATGACTCACTAATGCCATATGTGGGATGTATAAATGATAGTGTTAATGATATTATATATTATATTATAATTAAATTATAATATACATATGTATCAAGACATTTTAATTCAATTAAAGTACGAAATAGAAATGAAAGTAGCGTTAATGCGTACGTACAACTTACCGTTTCCCTGAATGGTGGATTTCATTTATTATCTCCAAAATGTTATGTACTATTATAAATAAATATATATAATGGATATATATGATTTATATTATATCTTAATCCTGAATATCATTATGAAGATAATCGACTATTGACCACATGGACAACTTGTAATTATATGGTGTTTATTTGTGACTCAAGTACCAAATATCCACAAAACAACAATTATTAACTTAAATGATTACATAATGTTTATAACATGGTAATAAGTGATATATAAGGAATAATAAACTTTAAAAAGGCACTTAATCAAGTAGAAATTAACTTTAGTTTATTATTCAGGAGATTAAATAACGAATGGGTCAAGTCATATACGAGGTAAGGGACTTTGTCTCAATCTCTTCTCATTAAGGAATATTTCGATAATATATACCTTCTTCTTTTACATGGTGTATAATAAAACCCTTTGAATTTTACTTTCATTCAAAGGGAATATTTTTTATACGAATCATTTTACGAAACAAAAAATTGAATGTTATTAACGTTTGCACAGAGAATAACCTCTCCACCGCCGTAATCGTTATTTGGATTCCTCTATAAGGCTTAATGTTTTCTAAAATGAAAAGGAAATCACTTATTCTGTTTTCAGTAATTTTTATATTGAAAATGGTTTTTGAAATGGATTGATTATTTCAATATCTTGAAATTATTTCTTATGATTGCAAATTAAATTCTATTAGTGAAATGATTATATTCGCAATATTTTATGTGTTATTATTTTGTAATGGTATTTGGACATTTGAAAGGTGGTTACTTGATAAGAAAAATGGCGGGTGGTGCTCTGATAAACCCGGACGGGTGGTTACGTTATAACCTCCAATGCATTGCACTACTACAAAAACAGGCAATATCAGTGCTCAAATCGGGCTTTAACAGCGCTATAAAGCTCAGTGCTAATAAAGGGGTGGGCTCCGTTACAACGCTCAAAAAGCGCTGTTAAAGGCGACCTTTAACAGCGCTAAAAAAGTGCTGTTAAATCCCTACCTACTGCGAATAGAAAATTTGCATCAGTACAACCAGCCGAACAAGACCTGTAGAAAAACCAGTATATCAAACAAGAAAATGTGATCTACTAATTATTCCTTGTGGAAAACATAAAGGTACCATTAAATACTTACATTTCCCCAAACACCCATAACACAACCCAACCACAACCTTCATCTCAATGTACTCAACCGATCTAAACACCAAGATGGATTTTACCCAAGACTATCTAATTCAAAACACCGATCATGTCATCAACCGACCACTTAATTTCTATGGTTCTCCCCAATATACGCTTTAGCTCACAAACACCACCATCTGATGTTTAACACCTCCATCATCAGGAAAGAACCACTAGAACCCCAACTAAAACTCCACAACATACCCAACATGTTTTCTAACTTACCGTTCTTAGACATCATTGAGAACACCAACTAATGTTATCATCCATCCTTTCCATCAAAACCACTTTGAATGGATGTGAATCCATCATCCATAAATGAATAAAGGACAATTAAACATTTCCTCAAAGATTGAACCCATTTTCAAAACATAATTAACATTTCAAAACATCAAATAGATGTGGCTTACAACTCACCACATTTGTTCCTTTTTCCTGGAGGAATTTGAAACATGCACCACATAGGTTGTAAATGTAGTAGAGGATAGATCTCTTTTATCATACAAAGCCATGAACCCAAGTTTATCCTTGAGGAAACTGATGAGTGATGTTTGTGAATGCTTTTTGGAATTAGGAACTGACTCGCTTGATGAAACACATGAAATATCTTTAAATGTATCCTCACTTGCCGAATCATTGGAACAATTTCCTGTATTGGATGCTATTAATGTTAGATTTAGCATCCCATCTTGTTCATAAAATGGATTGGTCAACTTCTAATCTATCATGGAGGCTGCCGCACCACCTTACATGCAACTAATGATTAGAGGCATCTTGATTAGAAAAACAATCCTGAGGGCCCTGGACATAAAAGATAATGCGATGCCATAGTTTCTCAGCAACCTCAATTTACCCCACATGATATAAGGCTATTGTGTGATGTACAAGACACAGCGAGAGGAGAAGAGAAGGTGAAAATCCCGTAGACGAACAACATCAACAATGAACATCCACCACCCTTTCACTATATACATCAAAATCATATCTTTAAGAACGTCCATGTGAATTTCTATCTTACTTCCATCGAGGATGATGCATGTTGGTCATCTTGTTTTGGAAATTTTTTATCTTCATTCATGCCTTGTACTTGTACCCATGAAATTGAAGGTGAGTATGCATACACGACAGTTGACCTTCTTAGAGAAGAGTTTCTGGAAGAGTATAAGAGACATGAAGCAATGAAGATCATTAGAGTGTTGGAGAAAATGTGGTTGCTACAAAAAATGTGGAAATTGGCTTGTGCAATGCGACCTAAGTTACAAATTGCAGGTATTGTAATTTAATTTTTTCTGGAGGGTTTAAGTGTAAATGAATTTTGGAATGATCATTTCTAGTCATTGTCTTTTAGGTTTTTTTGACATCCAAGGTGAAAGGGTGGGGTCTGCAGACATTGGAGGATATGTCGAAGGGTGATTTTGTGTGTGAATATGTTGGAGAAATGTTAACTCACGTAGAACTGCGAGAGAGAAAGCTAACTAAGAGTAGTGAAAAGCATGCATATACAGTTCTCTTAGATGGTGATCGGGGTTCAGGGAGTAGTGAAAAGCATGCATATACAGTTCTCTAGGTGGTACCATAGTATCTAACATCTAACCAAATGACCTCTTTTCCCTTCAAGCTCCCAGAACCCCGATCACCATCTAAGTGAACTGAATGTGCATGCTTTTCACTACTCTTAGTTAGCTTTCTCTCTCATAGTTCTGCATGAGTTAACATTTCTCCAACATATTCACACACAAAATCACCCTTCAACATATCCTCTAATGTCTGAAGACCCCACCCTTTCCCCTTGACTGTCAAAAAAACCTAAAAGACAATGAATAGAAATGATCATTCCAAAATTCATTTATACTGAATCCCTCCAGAAAAAAATAAAGTACAATACCTGAAAGTTGTAACTTAGGCCGCGTTGCACAAGACGATTTCCACATTGTTTGTAGAAACCACATTTGCTACGACACTCTAATGATATTCATTGCTTTATGTCTCTTATACTCTTCCAGAAACTATTATCTAAGAATGGAAACTATCGTGTACGCATACTCACCTTCAAATTCATGGGTGCAAGTACAAGGCACAGATGAAGATAAAAAATTTCCAAAACAAGTTGACTAATGTAAGTATTTAATGGTACCTTTATGTTTTTCATAATGAATAATTAGATATTCATGTTTTTGAATGCTTTTTGGAACTAGGCACTAACTCGCTTGATGAAACAGAGGAAAGATCTTTAAATGTAGCGTCAATTGCCGAATCATTGGAACAATTTCCGGCATTGGATGTTCTAAATTCCATATTTAGCATCCCATATTATTCATCAAATGGATTGGTGAACTTCCAATCTATCATGTAAGCTGCCGTATACATGCAACTAACGATTGGAGATTTTACTAGTTCATGCATGATATGAAGGTATTTTGGAGATTTTACTGGTTTTTTTGTCAAAATCCCAAAGAAATGTGGTTCCCCATTCTTGCATGTTGCTGGTGCATTTCATCTGTTAAAATGGACAAATGACCCATTGGAGAAATAATTTTTTATTTAATAATAATTACAATTTTTCTACAAACATTTACATACAATAATGTTTCATCTTTTTATCTCTATGAACCCCTCTCAAAAATGTCCGCCAATTATACACATCCGCAACTCTTGCAATAAAAGTCAGATCTTCATGCTATTTCTAGACAATCTTGCATCAGGTATGTGACCCACTCGTTTCTGAACATATCTACATCCTCTTGTGAATATGACGCTTTTCGGCATTCATAATAGTACTGAAAAATATATAAATAAATAATTAATAAATAATATAAATGAAATAGTACTTGTTTTCGAAAATACCTCTTAGGGATGCTAGTTTGTCCATTGACAACGATCTATCTCATGAATCTTCAAACATAATAACTACAATATTTGTCGTTTGTTTGTTTTGGACACTGCAGAAACATTAATCATGAGGCGAGTAAGTAACTTGTTTTGATATAAGTTTGGATAGTGCAATTTTGTTATATATACCCTGATAATTGTCCAGACGTTGTACTTGCTCGACTCCTTATGCTTAGCCAATGTCCACATACCATTATTTAGACGATATTGGTACACCGCCCTATCATAACAGAATCCTCAGTAAAAGATAATATATATTATATAACTTGATGTTTAGACCTAAAACGTAGGATGTAGTGTCTTACAGATTGACAAACCACATCACATGCGGTCAGTTTGTTGGATATCCGTGCTTTGAATCTAGAAAATAAATCTTGGGAGTATCCAAATTCACCACAATTAGCAGAAAATGTTGCCTAAATACACAAAAAGTTATAAGTAATGAATGAAATGAGATGGGACATGTGGATGATGGAACTTTTCTTCAGTGGAAAGGCTTGGGTCATGATGGTGGAATGCCTTGAGTGACAATGTTGGGTTTTAATGAGATGTGACATGTGGATGATGGACCCTATCCTGAGTTCTGAGGCAGTGGGTTAGGATTTGAACCTAGGACATTACCTTGTACCTTTTAATAGTGGGTTGAGTTCTTGGATGATGCTTTCCCCGAGCCTTTGGGTATGGGTTGGAACATGGGTACTAATATGATGGCATGTGGCGATGATGGAATTTTTTATGGTACCAAATTTGGAATGATCATGTGTTATGGTGTCGTAGTTAGCACATAAAGACCTAACGTTCACTGAGTCAGGGTTCCCTAGTTAGCACATAATATCCAACATTCTTAGGTGATGTTTTTATTTTCCTCATCCATGCATGGATATGATGATATATACTAGGGAAACATGGTGTTACCCTACTGAGATGTATTTCTCACACCATGCATAGGCACTTTGGAGCATGTTCAGACCATATATTTATTTTATATGTTCGAGCATAGGTTTTACATGGGATCAATCTGAAGCATCTTGAATGGAATCGAGTGATTAGGATTTCACTATGGCCCAGGGAAGGTAGTAGGGTTGGTGTGTATTGTTCAAGGGGTAAATCAAGAGGTAAAAACAATATTTAAAAGATGAACTATATAAAATGTAATCTAGACATTTACCACAAACAATATAATCTAATTCCAAACACATAGGCATACAAAATGATTCTAAAACACAATTCTTGTCACAAAATTAATTTATAGAACAACAATAAATGCCCAAAAACTCATACTAAAAACATCTAGATATTTTAGGGCATCCACTGACCTTGGGTGAAGAAATCGATGAAGTCCAAGGAAAAACCCAAAGGGTGAGAGAGCCTTCTGCGCTGCCTCGGAAGGGGAAGACGCGACTGCCGGAGTGGGGGGTGCATGGGAGGAGCCACCAACCATTGAGTACGGTCCAGAGGGTAGGAGGAGGAGTAGGGTTCAGAGGGAGGAAGATCCGCCGGAGTAGGGTTCACGCAGAGTACGGTCCATAGGGGAAGAGGACGAGTAGGGTTCGGAGGGAGGAAGATCCGTGGAAGAGGTTCGAGGGGAAGAAGAAAGAGTACAATGGAGGTCCGGCAAAGGGAATATCGGGGGGGGGGGGGGGGCAACTGTCGCAGGGGTACAGTACCGCGAGAGATTGGGGCCCGATAAAAAAGAGGAGACTGTGTGCCTGCTTTTAATAAAATCAGAGACAAGTTTTATGAGCGGTAAAAAGGCGCTGATAAAGCGAGCCTTTATCAGTGCCTTTTTAGGGCTGATAAAGGACATCATTATCAGCCCTAGAAAAGCACTGATAAAGCCCCCCTTTATCAGCGCTAAAATCTTAGCACTGATAAAGGGTCGATTTATCAGTTCTTTTCTAGCGCTGATAAAGGATAATCTTTATCAGCTCTACAAAAAAGCTGATAAATCTACCCTTTATCAGTGCTTTTAATTAGCGCTGATAAAGATTATCATTTATCAGTGCTTTTTGATTAGCGTTGATAAAGGGTGGCGCTTCCCTTGCCCGTTTTTGTAGTAGTCTTGGGTTTGGAAGTCTTCCATATGGCTTTTCTATTTAGTGATATGTGTGGAAGTTGACCGTATGGTTATTCCAATTGGGAATGTTTATGTCCCAAGTTACTTTTATATGTTATGTGTTCTTTATATGGGTTTTATGGTAATATTTTGGGTAAAAAAGGGTAAGAAATGATTTTTTATTCAGTGAAGAGTATTTAGTACTTCATAAATGTGAAATGTATTATTTATGATAAAGTATTCATGGTTTACTTGTTGTTTTGAAAAACTAACAGTTTTCTTTTTTTGTGTATCCCTTGTTGAGGTTTTTATGCTCATCCCAAGTTTTTAAAATGTTCTTCCTAGGACATAAATTGGAATAGGTTCAAGGATGAGATCAAGTAAATGTCATAAACATGGAACTATACCTAACTCTTTTTTAAGAGTTTTTATTTGGTAAAAAAATGGAAACTGAATAGATGTGTCCACATGTATTATTCAAGTCGTCATGTATATGTTATGGCCTAATTCTTTAAAACTCTAAACCTGAAAAGATCCTTAATGTGAATTCTTCGTTTTAATTCAAGATCATGTAAATGTTTAAGGCCGGGTACTTATATTAAATATCTTAATTAAATCACTAAAGTTGTTAGGAATCAATTATAACTTTTCATCCTTTACCATGATGTCTCTTTCAAAGATATTGGTAAAATTTTCTCTAATGAATTTTATTTATTTGGTATACATCACATTCATATATATTTGGTTAAAAATTATTTATATATGGAATACTGTGCCTTCGCATTAGTATCATGAATTTTTTTGTTTCATTTATTCATAGATATTCTTGAACAAATGCTGACTTGTTTTCCATGAATTGTAGTAGGGAAAACATCAAGTCTAGGATATCATAATTGAGATCTCATTTGATTTTTCCATATAACTATGTTATAACCATTTAATAAGGGATCCATTTTTTCATTCAACACATTCTCTTTTAGAGCAATATCCAATGTAGGATTCATTTTGGAAAACCCTTATTTCTACAATGCCACATGTTATAAACACAATACCAACACACCCTAATAGGTAGTTAAAATAGGATGCTAATTTTTCATTTCTTACTATGAAATATTATTCTCATTTTAGGAATAATAACTCAACCTATCAATTTTTATGAACAAATACAATATTTTCATATAATACTTAATGTAAGGGGCATATTATTTTTCATGGTTCACCAAAAAGGGAATGTCCAAGTAGCATACACTGAATATGTGTCTTTGTAATAGGGATTAAAAATAAACAATATACATGTCAGTGTAGTTTTGGAAAGATTCATTATTTATCATAGGGTTTCATCATAATATTATCAATTTTCTCACTTATTTTAGATATGTAATATAAAATTTGTGATGGGATGATCTCTTATAATATTTATTTGAAAAAACAAAACATATATCAATTTAGGGTTTTGTAATTTTTCATCATCACTTCTATAAATTAATTATATTCAATGAAATTTATCTATAAATATTCATTTTTTTTAGATTTTTCAATGTTTTCAAATAATATTTCATTCCATAAAAATTACTTTAAATCAATGTAACATCGCCTCAAAATACAATACATGATTTTTCTACTTGTTCCTTCCTAGTATTGTCTTGAATGTTGACCAACTCAATTTAGTTTCCAAATAATTTTAAATGGATTCAAAATTAGGGAAATATTGTTTTTCATGGAATTTATTCTTATATTAAAAAATAAACCTTATTCGAAACTCTCTGACCATGGTGTGATGTGTCACACCACAAAATTGTTTATTTCAAATAACCAAATACATTATACTTTCAAAAAAACTATATATTAACCTTTGTAATTCCATGTTTTAATCTCTATGACATTATATATTTAAAAAACTATTTTTGTGTGACACTCTTCTTCATGGAACATTATCTTGATTTATTACTAAAAATCCTTAGGATAAAAATTCATGGATTATGGTAGTTTTTTTGTCCATATGTCCTGAGACAACCACTTTAATTATATTTTACAATATACTAAAAATACCATCTTATATGTTATGATACTTATAATTGGGGTTTGATTTCCTTTACTTTATAAAATCCATCATATAATCATTCATTATGAACCGATCCTTAAATTTCTATGAAAGAACTTCTATGTAAGGAAAAAAATAATATTATATATTTTAGGATTTGAAAATTATTAAAAGAAGAACTCCATTCATTTAATTACACATGTGACCAAGTTCTGACCTATTCCTGAATCTTCCAGAATCATCAATGTATATCTGCTTCCATTGAAGCTTGACTCCATAAATATATACACACTTCAAGATACTTCTTATGACTTTTAATCCTGACTTAATTTACAATGAAATCAAACCTTACGTTATGTGATTAAAATAATTTATAAACTTTAATTTTAATATATAAAATTATTAATCATGATCAAGGTGGATTATTTGTTATGGAAATCAATATGTTTAGTAAAATAAAGTATCAATAATGATGAAAATTAAAAATAGACATCAAGTATACCATAAAAAATAAATCACATGATGATCTTGAAAAAGAAATAATACATTTAACATAAAAAATTACAAACATGCTTAACGTAATAAAGAAATAACATGTATCACTGTTAATTTTTCACAAAAACATGTCATAAATATTAAGTAAGTATATGGAAACTATATTATATATCATAACTAAAAAATCGGATTTAATACAAAAATATCATACATAATAAAATATCAAATCCTATTAAACCCCTCTAGGAATTTCATCCATAATGGAGGTGGTATGACATGAATCAATTTAAAGTAAATTGTAATATATTCAAGAAAATAACTAAGCACAAAATGGGTGGTAAATAATGTTAATAAGAACTGAATAAATGAGAAATATTTGGTTGGACATAGCCAATATCCGCAAAAAGAAGACCATGTAAGGGGTAAATCAAATATTTCAATAACCTTGAAAAGTAAGATAATAATTATTACATCATTAGTAATTAGTTTACATTATAAATTTACTATTCTTTAACAAAGTATAGCATTGGTATTAGATTTCTCATCCCCAAAGAATCATAGATATAGAATTAATGGATGATGCAAGTGTTGAGTTTAAATTATCCATTTAAATGTAAAAATCTTTTCTATACTGGTATTCATACTTGAAATATAGTTCAATTAAAATAAAAATTTTGGTTTTAATGTTATCAAAAGTCCACTTTAAATTTTTTCCATAATGATGATATAATGCATGATATAATTTAAAAATATAAATTTTTTTAAGAAACCGGGTTTTTTATGAAATATTTCTCTAAAATTGAGAATGTATCTAGGAATTCATGAAGAATAAAGAGATGAAGTTTTTTTAAGAAAATATATCCAATTAGAGTTGAAACGCCATTCATTAAAACCAATTAAATATGTATATGACCAAAATAATTTCCACTAAAAGTCAAGAAATATTTCACTTCATGTCCAATGTAACTATTAACAAAAAAATTGTTCATATTGTGAATTTTAACTCATGCATGTTAATGTAAGAAGAAA
Source organism: Viscum album (assembly GCA_963277665.1). Classification (NCBI taxonomy): domain Eukaryota; kingdom Viridiplantae; phylum Streptophyta; class Magnoliopsida; order Santalales; family Viscaceae; genus Viscum; species Viscum album. Next base: position 73,826,647 of record OY728127.1, on the reverse strand, counting down.
TATTTTCTTTAATAATAATAGTTCATGTTAAAAATAGAGATAATTTTATCCCAAAATAGACATATCACATTTTTTCTCAAATTAATCCACCAAGGAACATATTCCCATAATCAGTATGGGTTATTTAAGGTTCAAGGAGGGAACCATCAATGTTATGGGTTAATGGACAATTGTTCTACAATGTTTTTAATGACCAATTACTGAAAAATTATGCAAACTAGAAAATAACAATAATAAATATTTTCCAAATCAATTTATTTTTTATAAATAACTAGAAAATAGAATTCATTTAGAATAACCATATTATATAATTATATTTATAGTTCTATTTTTTCTCAAAGTTACCTTTAATTCTTCATGGAAAATTAATTTAACGAATGGTGTAACAAATTCTCTAACTTGTAATTTATATATAAAAATAATGTGAAGTGAATGATATCTGACAAATTCTCCCTAATAAATTTAAACTATAATTTGAAACTAAATTAAAAAAATTTAATACCATGTTCCATTTATTGAAAAATGATTTAATGGAAATATTATTTGAATTTAAGAAAAGGATATTTTTTTCTATAGAAAGTAATTCAAAACATTTATAAGTAAACAAGAAATTGATTTGTAAATTTAAGTGAAATGGTGGAAGAAGAACCCAAATAAAGTACAAAGAGATTTTATATTGGATGGAAGCAAATACGAGTGATATTTCTTTAATGGGCTATTTTCATCCTCCAACAACATTACAACTTAACTTAAAAAACATTAAAAACCAATACATTATCAATTAAAATATATTACCCATAAATCACAAAAATATTATATATGAAATCAATAGAAACCTAAACAAAACCTAATAATATTACCATAATAATTATGATAACAAGTAAACAAAATTGATCCCCATTTAATTATGAGATAAAATGACCTAAAATAATGTTTGAAATAATGGAAACCCAAAAAAATCAGTGCATATCAGGATTTTATCATAATAGTGAATGATCACTAATAAAATGACATCATTGACCATTTTAAACCATAAAACTATGGACCAAGTCATATTAATGTTTTTTCTATTAATTTTTTCAAATCCTTAATTAGATAATATATTTATAGAAGGGAAACAAGGGAAATTAAAATAGAAGAAGAGAATATAATATAATAGGAGATCTTGTGAAATACTAAGATTTAAGGAAATAAAACCAAACTAAGAGTAATAGTTAATAGAGATAATAGGAATAAAAAAAAAATACATTATAAATAACTAATTTTATTAATAAATATGAAATAAAGTGGTAGTGAGTTAAAGGGATTAAAGGGAGAGAAGGAAAATTACTCTGTTTCCCCGAAATAAAAATTTAGGAAAAATTGACTAAGAGGATACATGGTATCTTATGCACCCCTAGGTTCCCACATCCTTTTTTAGGATCAATAGGTACTTGGATAGTGTCAACTGGGTTCCCAATAACATATACAATTTTTAATTGTTAAAAAGACCTTATTTATTTCCACCTCAACCAAAATATTTCATATCTAACCTTATACCACATTGAAGAACACCCCAAATATCACTCTCAAACTTCTATCTTGATTACCAAATCCTAAAAAGAAAAATTTCCCTTCAAATTGAGACAATAATTCAAATGTTATATTAATTTCACAACCAAATTTCCTCATAAAAATAACGGGCATGGTCAGGGTCATCAAAAAATCCCCACCATAGTGTTTTTCATCCTTGAGAAATAAATACGACAACTAACCAAATTTCTTAAGTCTCTAAACCATAATATTTACTATTATTATTATATTATATATATATATATATCTCTGTGTGTGTGTGTTTCATTTTAAATAAATTCATTTAATGATTTAAAACAAAATGAGATACATTTCAAGATATTATGAAAACTCAAATTCAATGCACCAAATATTTCTATGTATTATTACTCCGGGTACTAGAATATAGTAGTATATATTAGATCTATTAACACTATGGGACAATATGTGAAAATAAATATGAAACAAAAATATTTTAGGGTGCCTTATCTTTACCCACAATGAAAATTATTCCTCCGAAGATGAATGTGGAAATGATACAGATGATCACAAATATAGAAACCATGATGTGAGATAAATGAAGTGATTTTAATGTATATAAATATATATAACATGAATATTTCCATTAATATGGTATTTCAATAATGGAATATGAACATTCTAATATAGCTATTTGGCAATGGAAATCATGCATGATCATTCAAGTATCATATAAATCAATTTAAAATATTTATATTATAAAATCACTACTTTTGAATTTTTTATTATCACCAAAGAAGTAATATATGAAGTAATACCTAATATTATAAAACTATAAATTTTATATTATTTTGTAATAGATAGATAATATTATAAATTAATGACTATTATTACTGAAAATGATAAAAGAATAAATTGTCATTGTAGTATAATTTCAAAATTATATGAAACCATATTTGGAAATAGAAACAAGTGGAAGATAAATATGGTAATTTATTTGAATAATTAATTTAACATCATTATTCATTAACTCTGGTGAAGTCAAAAAATTAATTTTAAGATGTATTTGAGTTTATCATGACTATATTAATTAATATATTAATATTAAACTCTTTAACAAAAACATTATTTTTTCATGTTAGGATTACGATTAATATGTGAGTTTCAATATTTTAGGATTATAGTATATATGTTAAATATATAATATTTAAAAGGGATATATGAAGATATAATATGGGGATATTATCCAAGTCAACCATAATTGTGGTTTATTGACGTAGGTTAAGTATGTGGTCGATGAGGTGATGATAACACATAGTTAAGGCATAAAACACATAAGATGATATATTAGGGAAGTGGGTCCCTATCCTATCATGTATGGGTTAGTACATGAGGACATAGGAGATAACCTATTGCTTCTAAGACTCAATCAAATGTTTTAGGAGAGATCATCAAATAAGACAGAGTGTTGGTCCAACCATGATTTTAATGCCAGATATATTCTTTTTTTGGGTGAGAACTTTTCAAAGTATGAAAATGATGTCTATGTTTCATTTAAGAAGAAAAAAATTCTATTATGTTCCCTTCTTATATCTTAGTTGAAAAAATTTATTTAATATACATATATATATATTTCATGATCAAAATAATTTCTTTATTAATTTCTAGAAAATGTTGCATGAAAGTAGAATGGTTCTTGTCTTAATCAAGGGAATTGATATTTTTGAACCCAAAAAAATCTTCCAGCGTGCCCTGTGTCACCTCTAACATAACATATAAATCTTATACTGTTAACTCACCCTGAAATTTATATATTTTATTGTTTAAAAATTATAGTATTAACACATATAACTATAACTTATAGTGACCTTGGTATACTTCTGAGCATGTCCTTCCATTGGGTTTTTAATGAAATTTACTATTAGGGTGAAAGATTTAGAAGATATGTTTTCTATATCATTAAAATAATTTTAAGGGGATCTTATGGGATCATTCAATGTCAGGGTAGAAATAATTTAACTGATTTTATTAATTATTTAAATTAACCACAATGACAAGATATAGTTAAAATTTATATAAAAAAATATCCTCTAAAATTTATTCCGTTAATTATATAGAATTAATTGTAGAAGATAAAGTCTGGTATGATCTTGGTGTGATCTTGAAATAGTTTAAGGTTATGTTTTTTTTAATTCAATGGACTGTAGTGTTATATGTGATGTAGAAAAAAAGACAAATTTAAACTTTTTTTTAAAAAAAGTTCTCCTTATGTGGGTTATTAACTACATGTGTAGGATTGGTTTATATAAAAATTTTTTTGTGGAAGGGGAGGCATCTAGGTCTTTAGGGGAGTTTCCTATTTTTTTTGTATTATAAAACCTTTTTCTTCCCCAGTTCCATTAATTACATGTATTACTTTCTTTCCCTACCCAACCCTTTATTTGTTATCATGAGGTATCTTAATGTCCTTCCAATGTGATCTTTAATCAGGATACATTAGTTTAATAGTAGAGTTATGGTAAAGGTATTTTGATTTAAATAATTGTTTCAAAGTTCCAATTATTTCCATAATACTTTTAAAATGACTACTAGAAGAAAGAATATTTTTCTTTATAGTTTTTTTAAAAATAAATTCTGTATTATGAATATGTTTCCAATTTTAGAGGAGTTTTAAATCACATTTATGAAAATGTGAGGATTAATAAATATTTAAAAATATATTTTTTTACATAATAATTCAATTCATAGATGTTTATTTTATAATATCCATAATTTCATTAGATGTATCCTATTTTTGAGAATTATTCAAAATATGCATTTGAATGATATATTAATAAAAAATCATGTTGGGTTTTCTATAAAACGATTTTTTATGTGAAAATATTCTCTATGTTTTTATCTTTTTACCATGTTGAAAATGTAATAATATTTCTATTATGAGTTAAATTTAAATGATACAGTCAATGGATATAAAATAATATTTTTAAATAAACTCAATAAACATGAAAACTTTAATTGATAAAATTTATTTTCTTAGATTAATTTTTAAGGTTCTCATGTCGATAGATGATTATATATGATATATGAATAATAGTTCAAGCTATTAAATGTTTTTATTTTAGGATATTAGATGTATATATTTAATTATTTTATTCTTCAACAATATTGATGAAAGAAGGAATGGGGAGTGTAACTAATCTCCTTCGGGAATTTTTATATAATTTAATGACTGGATCTATTAAAGTCTTATAATTTATTGGGTATAATGATGGATTTAATTGATGTAAGTTAACCCTAAGATAATGTTGAAAAATTGATCTTGTGATGAGTTACTTCTATGATATTATTGAGGTAACTAATATGTTAATCCTATAAAATGAGAGTGATAATTAATATGTTTCTCTTAAGAGAAAATTAAATTAACTGATATAATTTACTCCTAATAGTATGTTGTAATTATCTATTTAGGTGATTCCATGATGAAAATATGACTCCTCATGATATTATTAGGTTTTTCAATATTTTCTAATTAGTTTTATAGGAAAGTAAATGGATTTATGGAAAGAAATTGATAATGTGAAAAAATATAATTTGGATCATTTCTTGGATAAATGTTTTATGATTTAAGAAAAATACAAATTGTTGATAATATTCAATGGTTAATTTTTTCAAGAAAAGAATGTTTTATTTCAAGACTCTTATTCTCCCTTCAATATTGTTTCAAATGTGTTTTTTATATTATTAATGAATCTTTTTTAGAACTATTTGTTTACCCTTTTAAGGTGACCAAGCAATTTCTTATTTTAGTATATGTTTATTAAAGTTTCAATGATTTTAATTATATAATGGAAGAATTTAATTATTATTTTTAGGTTTCAAAGCATGATCAAGATATAACTATTTTGAATACCTCTTACTCAAGATTTATAGGATCACCATAAGATTTAATTTTTTTCATAGGGATATGGATGATTAATATCCAATTTGGTTTATGTAAGGTCTATTTGATTGTAGTGTATGTATACTAATTGAATAATTTTCTTTAATTCCTTTTGAAAAATATCTTTTTGTTTTTGATAAGTAGTGATTGTAATAATTATCTAAATCTCTTGACATTAAATTATTTTTGGGTATGTATTGATTCAATTTTAGTAGATGAGGTTGTATTAGAAAATTGTTAAAATTTGTTTTTTTCTTTTGGTGTTAGAACCAATATATAAAAAATATGATTTTTTACATCAAATTTGGGAGTTTGGGCCTAAATCATATTACTCACTATAGTCTAAAATATCAGGAGGTCATTAAAAACTCAAATAATATTTTATAAAAATACACATATCAATAAGTATCACAAACACATAATATCAAAAAGAGTATAATAAAATATATGAATAAAAGAAAATTACCATTTTTATAATTTATATAATTCTACCATTAAATATATATCATATAGGATTATAATACTCTAAAATATCAAACTTCAAAAAATTATCAACATGTAACATCCTAGTCAGGTTCACTTTACAGTATCTAGATCGGAGTAGAACATGATATCATGAATGCCTCATTATACACAAGTGGATCTTGAATAAAAGTGGATAACTTTTAATGTAGCGGGGAAACTATACAACTAGGATATGATAACTATAAATAGTATCATAATTAACAAAAATAATTCTTAGATAGATAAACTTGCATTATTCAACATCATAATTTGATACAAGTAAAGAAATATAAAAGCCATTATGTATCAAAATTAATTTTTTACATGTCATAAAAGTCACATGACTATAAACTAGATTCTCTCTGGGTGGATCATATATAACAAAGCCCCAAAATAATTAAGATAATCAAAATTGTGAATGAATATAAAACTATTTGAGTGTTGTGACCTGTACCTATCTCCAATACACCATCCTAGATATCCAGTTAAATTTTCAAGCATATAGACCTTTTTATTGTCTTGACATACAACCATGAAGTGTTTTGGGGAACCCATTATGAACCATGTAGGGTGTGATTACAATTTAGTAGGAAAACACAAATGGTGTCCCAAAATATACCTAGGGCATCAAAGCTTATGATAATACCTATCTCCAATACACCATCCTAGATATCCAGTTAAATTTTCAAGCATATAGACCTTTTTATTGTCTTGACATACAACCATGAAGTGTTTTGGGGAACCCATTATGAACCATGTAGGGTGTGATTACAATTTAGTAGGAAAACACAAATGGTGTCCGAAAATATACCTAGGGCATCAAAGCTTATGATAATGTATCATATTGAGTAATTGAAAGCATAAATAAATAAACCACCATCAATCATCATGTTCTATATTGGAACCTAGTACTGAACATAGATGCTTTGACCAGTGCAAGATATATCTAAATATGATACAAAACCATCAGGGGGAATTGATTCCCTTTCTACGACCATCCCATAAACATCCAAAATAGGGGGAATGGATCCCCTACTTATAACTGCCTCATCAGTATCCATATATATTGTGAATAACACTCCTAGTGGGAACATAATTTTCATAATCACCTTGGGGGAATACTATCCCACCATGAAAAAATCTTATATGTCATATCCCATATGGTAGAATGATGTCACACTTTAGAATCATGTCATTTCCTATAATCACACATAGTGGGATTGAAATAAACCACAGAACCATTTCATATTTCATTATCACCTATGGAGAATTCAATCCCACTGAGAAACCATCTCATTAATATAAAATAATTTATTCATTTACTAGTTATATAATTTTTAAATTTTATTTACAAGACATTTCATAAATGTTTCCATTTTTAATATTAGGATTACTTCTCATAAGGGTCATTGACCCCTCAATTATCATCCAATATGTAAATATTTATATTGATCCACAAATCTCTCACAACTTGAACAATGAGTTTTCTAATGAAGAATAAGATTTAAATCATTTTATTAATTATTACATTAAATTTACATTAGCTTAGTGTGATTGAAAATCATATTTAGATAGAAAATTAGAATAGTTAGATGGATAACAGAAGAACAACTCACCTTATACATATAGTGGTTTCTAATTTTATATCATTGTATTATCCAAGATCAAATTGAAGGAATCAAATAATTTTTTATAAATCAAAAAATGGGGGAAAACCATAACTAGAATATAACCACTAAAATGTGAGTCAATATTAGAAATAAATTGATATGAGTGATAGAATTATCTCTATATATGATATGGAATAGAAGTCACTTAATTTGGTTGAATAACAAAGAAAAAATAACCTTAGAAGAGGAAGGGTTGATAGATAATAGAGGAAGTTATGAATTAATTAAGTTAATGAGGAGTCCTTATATAATTTAGCATAATTATAAACACATTTATTTATTTAATTTTATTTAATTAATATAAAAGTCATGCACTACAATATAAACACATAAGTCATGGTGTGGAGAACATTCATGGGGCTCCTCACATCAAATCTTCCCATGTTCACATCATGTCTCACCTCTCCCAAGTAAAAAACAAATATTTACACACTTCAAGACATGATAGCATGACCTTCCACCATCACTATTAAAACCACCTACTTTCATGGTTCCATGATGTGAAACCCTCACCATAGTGGACCCCACCTTATCCATCATGTGTTTCCCATGGGTCACTACATAACCACTTCATCCTTGAGAGTTTTATAAGGGGAATATATTTGATTTTTAATAAATTAGTATTTTGATATGTAAGAAATTATAGTGGATTTATATTATTTCTATCACCATTACATAAATCCCATCATCATTACATGAACCTTGAACTCCTAATAAAAATATCAAAGGAAAAATTTTAGTGTTTCAAAAATTTTACATTAGGGTCATCATCATTAAGTGATGACCTATTCCCCAACATGAATCTATGATATAAGTATTATCATGTTTTATCACTAAATATATTAGATATTGTATTAGGACATGATATCCCTTCACCAAGGTGTGGTACTCGTTCTCTACACCATGAAGACCTAGGAAATGGTGTGGCTCACAAAAAACCCTTAATACTCATATGTAAAACCCCACTATACCGTGACACCCTTGGAAACTATTTTACTACTTAAATTATAAACTAAATTAATTCACTATGGAAAACATCATAGATTTTCCTCTACTCTTATTGGTGGCATGTCCACTTTGTATAAATTACTATCCCATTACCTGCAAATTCTTAGGCTGATCATATACCAAATGTAATAAACTATTATAGTTGGTGTCCTTGGACCAACTGATTGTATTTTGATTACATGTATATAAATTAATTTAAAATTAATGAAATATATAATTACATATTTTTCATTGTTATATATGATTATATAGTAATAATGTCTTAGGGTATTTTTTTAATTGATAAGGCTCTAGTAGTTCCACGCTCTGATGAAAACCATGAACCAATATGATAATATTGTTAATTATAGTTCTATGGTTGGATAAAATACAATTATAGGAAAAATACTATATAGAATGTATAGTGTTAGTACTCATAAGAAGATGAGGATTTTTGTAGTGTCCAAACCTAGGTGCCACTCAAAACATCCCCAAATCCCATTGGCTGCATGTCCTCAAGTGCTTCCCCCATATTCCAGAGGCTACCGACTTTCATTTTCAGGCAAGGGTGAGTTTATGTGGAAACTATTCCCTCATTACTATAGAGTAGCACAATGGATATGTAATATCAAGTAAATAGCAGAAATAGTATAATAATTGTATAAGGAGTAGAATATAGGAATAAAAAACCAATAAATAAATAATAATTAAAATCTGGAAACAGAATAATATAAAAAATAATGATGATACGTTTCAGGTCTCTACAAAAATAGGAAAATAGGTATACATGGAAACTTTCATTACATACTATAAAAAAAAGAAAAAAGAAGTTAAAAAATATCCAAGAATCCTGAGCACTGATCGTGTCATCTACTACCATGCTCCATCCTAAACCAAGAAAGTAATATGTGGTGCTAAAGTAGGAAGATCCCCCTTTTCAACACTTTCATATTTATAATCTACCAGGGTACCATCAACGAACCATATAGGTGGTGAGATAAATCCAGAAGGCTGTCACCAATGTCGTCTATACCATCTAGGCTGAGAAATAAAAACGGATAGTGCGCATCTATATATAATTGTAATGTATTACAGTAATGAAGAAACCCTAATACGTTCTTCAGCATTAACTAGTGTCTAAACACACAATTATTTAATTAATTATGTTCCAGTTTATAATAGGTAATGTAAGAGGATCCAAGGTGTGACTATGGAATCCAATAATAATAATAATTATGTAGGATCCAATATAATAATATTGGCATCTTTTATAATGATAATATTTAAAAGGATTCAAGTTAGTAACCGGGGAAAAAATGATCTTAGGGTTCAGTCCAACTCTGTAACAACCAATATCCTAGATATAAGAGGTCTTATTGTGATCAATGAGGCATCACTCATGGAATTCCACTATGATATGATTCTAACCAAGTCTAAGGATGTCGTCCAATGTAAAATGAGATAGGTAATTACTAGGACCAATGGGTGTTTTGATGGTGCTACCTATCCAAAGATGTTAATATGGATCCTAGGAGTGTATAAAAGGCGTCATAATAACTGAATAATAGTGAAGGGATCTTAGGACATAATTCCAGGAATACATATGTAGACAAGGAATAGGTTCCAAAGTGGGTATATCCCTTGGAAACCAACATCCTTGAGTGAGAATGGTGTCATATGAGTGTAGAGGACATTCCCTCTGGAATCCAAGGCTGGCCCAACTATGACGACTCATATAAATTTCAACATGTCCTTAATAAATAAGAACCTTGTACATAAATCATTATTTTATTCAAGTCCATGTAATAATCATGCATTTTAATAATTCAATTGGTTCATTCCACACCTTTCATTAGTGTGACAATGATATGAGGATATGTATCCATTTGTTTCATTTAATATTTAATTATTAAGTTCCTTACATTACCTTTCATAAACATGAAAAAGTGGTATACGGTAAAGAAACCAATTCCTATTCAATTATAATTACTAGTCCAAGTGATATATGTAAGTATACATTCCATTTTCCATTTAATGATTCATTTTGTTGATTTAAACAATTATCTTAGAAGGTTCAAGTGGCACTATGATGTAATATCCATTAATAACTCTTTCATTTAATTTCAACACCTACCTTTATGAAGGTCAAGTCAAAGAACACCTAAACAGTGGAGCAAATTGACCCACAAGGGCCACAGATGAATAATTATGGAAATAACCAAATTGGGGTGGTTGAAAAATATTTATCTAACTCAAATGACATAATGATCATGTATAGAAAGAGATTTATAATATGAGAATATATATTACAAGAATAGAATCTGAAATGAACAAGTAACTTTTAATGAAATTAGAATGCCCACAATGATGATAGTTTATAAAATGGTAAGACATGAGGGATCTATAGTGACCCAGGCTTAACATACATATACATTACATTATTTTAGATGAATATTCATCAAATTACCAAAGTACATGAACATGGACCATAATAGTTTGGTATATTTGGAAACTTTAAACACATTCTTTTAACTTTGTGAAAGATATTAAATTTTTCCCAAAAAGATCATACCCTTTAGTACTCAAACTCAAAACCACTCTTCATAACCCCGAGAAAGGAAAAATAAGAAAAGGCAAGTTGAGATGCTCAGTAAGGATAAATGTAGGCGATACTTAAGCATAACATAAGAATAAGGGTATGAGAACTTGAACATGACATTGGAAAATTATACCCTTCATATCAAAGGACATAAATATGAATCATGGAATAATGATTAGTAGTTCATAATAAATGAATCATAAGGGAATCAAGAGAATAAATCATGAAAGCATAAAATATGAATAAGTCTTGGAATTATGGTATGAACATAAGCATATAAATTACTATGTTAGGGATAACTACCAAGAACCTCATAACATGTGATCTATGTTCCAATCAACCACGTACCTTCTGTAGGCTTGTGATGACCTCCCGTGTATCATCTGGTTTTGGGCTTCACATTCCCTCCTATGAACCTCTTGTAAAAGGACTGGGATGCCCCCTATGTATCCTCTTATAATAGGATTAGTATGCCCTCCCATGTACACTATTGTTACAAGATTGGTATTCCCTCCCAAAAACCCTCTTGTTATTGGCTTGAGATACCATCTCGTGTACACTCTTATTATGGGATTGGGATTCTCTCCAGTATACCATATATTTATGGGCTTAGAATTCCCTCCCCTATACCTTTTAAGATCATAGAACATTTAAAATTACCCAATTAATTAGAGGGAGAAATTGGTTCCACCCATCACATAATGAAATAATACATAATAGTTCTACAAGAAAATAAAACAATCATCATATCCTGGCCAATAAAAAGAGATGGATTTCATAAACATCATAACATTACCCATGAAATGAAATGGGAATTATGAATATTTCAAAATTTCTTAAGTTAGTGAAAGGAGATATGTTTCATAATTAATTCATCATAGAATAACCCATGAAAGGATGTGGAATTTATCATGGTATAACTCGTGATAGAGGAAAAAGTATCATAAACTTTTCATCATGAACATAAATCATTCAAAGAAAGAATAAGAAAGGTATTTTGGGAAAAAATCCCTTAAGGTGACATTGAATCATTTTCCAATTGATTATGTTTGTTGAAAAAGATGGTTTCCATGGTTTGTTGTGGAATTATAGAGATATTGTTTAAAAACAATATTGACAAGGATCCATGATAAAATAATGGATGATTTGGAGGCGATACAAAAACATCGTATATAAGGTAGCATCATTTTCCACTGTTTGCCAAATTTTTGGGTCAAAAAATTTGAGAATAGGGGAAAGTGTATTTGGAAAAGGGGTTGTGAACCAATGTTAAGGAGGTTTGGAAAGTGTTCTTAAAACCATTTTTTCGGAATAGTGCATATAAAAATGGAAATGGAAAGAAGAACGCGCATGTTTTGGATTTTCCTTGAAAGGTGAGTTTGTGTGTAAGAGACTTGTGAAAATGGAATTGTGCTTGGGGAGATTTCAAGTTCCTCACATGATGGGTCATCAGAATTCATATAAATAGGTGGATACCCCCTCATTCTATACAAATCTGAACATTAGAGAGAATTAGAGCTCAAGTCATGCAAGTGGTTAGGGCGTGCAAGTAGAGAGTCACACAGAAGTTGTGCTCCAGTAGGGAGTTGCATGCCAATAGTGAGGTGGGTATAAAATGAGTGCGTAAATTTTTTTTGAAGTCTTGCGAAAGTGGGTTTTCAATGAAAAAGGAAACACTTGGACACCAGAATTAAAGTAACATTCCAATAATCCTAAAATTGCGTGAAAGGTTGAAGTTTCCCAATACATCTATGGTAAAGAAATATTCATTAGTGGATAAAAGTGGGAAATCAAAATATCATCTATATATAGTGGGGGGTGCATTAATTTTGGAAAATGAAGGCACCTAAATGTTTATAAAATGTGATAAGATCTTTTGAAGAAGCATTGAGCACACTTCAGGTTAGAGGGTTGTGGGATTTCAAATTGTAGTTGGTTGTAAACCAGGAGGGACAGTGAGTCCGCTCTGAACTTTTTAAATAGGAGTTCACTTTTAGTGGATTTGGTACATCAAAAAATTTCTATTGTATTCTTCTTAGACATAGACCAGTGAGGGTGAACTATGTAAAATTGTTGCGTCTCAGGCATATTTTAATTTCTCTTCATACATTGCGGCAAGAAGGATAGATATGAGAGTTTTGTTTAATAAAAAAACAAGATCAAAATTCGAAGTTACTTAAATCTTTCATACCCCCATTCACCACCCTCTCAGGGCATTTGACCAAGTGGGTCTAACAATTGGTATCATTAAAAGGTTATTATCTGTGTTTCTCTCTCAATAGTGGTGATCAATGACAAATATATTCTGATCTTCGATGGGAATAATTTTCATTTATAGAAGAATTATATGTACCACTACTTCCAATATTTAGGAATTGATGTCTTTACAATAGCAATACATGGAATTTATACCAACATTGACAGTGGTGCTTTATCAGAAGCTGAAAAAATAGAATTATATGACCAAAAGAATCAATGCATTAGGGGGATCCATATCCAATGAAATATGTACAAAGGTGATGTCATGAAAGACATCACATGCTACATGAAAAAATCTATTGAATATATATTATGTAGATTCAATGTTCAGGGAGACAAAGACTCAGGTTTTGTGGAAATTTTTTTAATATCTAATAATGAACCCAAACAAATATGCTGATTCAATTTTGGATAGGGTAAATTTTGTCGTTGAAGACATGTGTGGTCTTAGAGAAATTATTGAAGATGTAATTATTGTCAAGGTAATCTTGAGAAGAATTATACCTTATTTCAATTCAAATGTTTCATTATAGGAGGATAAAGATCCAAAGGATCTAAAATTTGATAGCTTATATAATACTCTTGTTTCTTATAAGATGAGAAATGAGGACATTGAGTTTGTGGAGAAATGGAATTCTAAATAAGTGGTGATTAAGGCCATAAAAAATCTCACTATTGAATATTCTGAAGAAGAATAAGAGAAATATTAGGTGATTTTTTTTCATTTTCTAGAGTATATAAAGAGGAAAAGGCAAGTTCAAAGGAAAAATTCCACTTTTTTTATTTATATGTGGAACCATTTTTCATATTGCAGCAAGGTTTCCCAAAAATTTCCAAGAATATGATGAGGATGAAGTTGAAATCCATATAAATATGTCTTCAGCCGATGTGAAACAAAAGATAAATTTTAAGATAAATTTCTTCAAGAAAAATAATATTCTATCACCGGAATGTGAAAGTTCAGATGAATCTTGGGTTGAATAGATAGAGAACTATAAATATCATAGAGAAAATGCTATGGTGGTAGTTGTTGTTAGTTCTTAGAAAATGGAATAAATTGATATTGTTGAAGAATATGTTGAGGGAAGAGTTCATTCGAATGATTAATTAGAAGACTCTCTTATTGAGATAGATGTTTGGAGAGGAAAAATGAAGAAAACCAAAAAGTGTTTCATGATACCAAACTTTATATGATGCAGTAGAAAGAAGAGAAGTCTATGGAAATGAAAGAAATTGAGAAAATTAAGTCTTTAATGCCAGAAAGCTCATAGAAGACTATCGAGTAAAACCTCAAAATCAAGTAACTGAAAAGTGAAATCGATAGTTTGATTAACACTAGAAGGGATCAAATAAAACATATAGAATAAATGAAAGAGAAATTTATCAGTCTAAAATAAAAAGTTAAGGATCTTTTAAAACATTTAAATGCCAATTTTTCTATGGGAAAGAAGACCATTCAAAATATGGAGAAGTTGGAAGTGTGGTATAGAGGTCCAGTAGTATAAAAGAAATAATAAAATTTATGTTATAAGGCTGGTATGAGGATTAATCAAAAATAGAAATAAGTCATGGTTTAATTCATACTACATGAACCTGATCTGAGATTGAAAATTGATTTGGGTATGAAGAAGAATCAGAATATTATGACAACCCAAGATAAAAACAATAGTAGAGAAGTAACATTCTAGAATTCACCCAACACTAGGTGTTATTTCTATGGAAAGATGAGAGATTAATAAAATGTGTGTTCCATTGCCAAGAGATATCAAAGTGAACAAGAACAATAGTGGAATCCAAACCGATCTTGATACTTTATAATATATTTCTATGTATATTCTTTTGGTGTAGAGGATTTGGGAACATGGATAGATATTTTACATCAACCATTTAGAGAAAT
The DNA here is from genome assembly GCA_963277665.1 of Viscum album. Taxonomy (NCBI): domain Eukaryota; kingdom Viridiplantae; phylum Streptophyta; class Magnoliopsida; order Santalales; family Viscaceae; genus Viscum; species Viscum album. Next base: position 73,811,261 of record OY728127.1, on the reverse strand, counting down.
GATCCAAAGAAGAACTAAAGTGGTCTCAAGTAGAAAATAAAAGAACAAACAGGTGAATAGAAAATTCAAAATAGATTTGAAGCTCTGTAATATGATTCCAGTCTATCTTACTTTGAAGAAGATTAAAATTAAAAATATGTAACGAGTATGAATTAAAAAAGATATATCAGAAAGAATAGAGCTGAGAAGGTAGTGGTTGTAGAAATTTACCTTAAAGCATTCGACCATTCTGGTTTATCGATCCTCGATAGTGGTTGCCCATCGAAAATGAACAAAAATAATTATCTATTTATAGGCATAGAATTATACAATGAAGGAGTTTTCAATTTTGGAAACGATGAAGGACTAAAGATAGTTGGCTCTAGAAAGACTAGGTTTGGGGGGAAATAAATGAGACATGCAGATGTCTTAGTAGTAGATAGTCTCATTCACAACTTCCATAGTGATAGAAAACTATGTGACTTAGGGAATTCTATGATATTTACTAAGTATATGCAAAAAACCAAAGTAAGAGATGGTGTAATTGTTCTATAGTGAAAAAGAACAAAGGGGAATATTTACCATGTACGAGGGAAATAAGATATATTCTTTTTATCCAAAGAGGGAAAAAACAATTTGTGGCATAAAAAACATGGTCATCTATTCTAAAAAACCCTATAAGATCTAGTAAAGTTTTATGGATCTAGAGACCTACCTAAGATATCATATGATTATACTCTTACGTGTGATGTGTGTAAAAAATTAAAAGCATCTGAAAGATGTACACGGAAAAGGAATATAAGTCAACAAGAGTGCTTGAATTGGTGCGTACTGATGTTTGTGGAAATATCTCACCGATATCCATTGATGGGAAGAGGTGTTATTTTATTTTAATATATGATTTCATTTTGATGTAATGGGTATTTTCATTTCTCGTAAGTGCGATGTGTTAATTTACATAAAATAGTATCACAGGGAATCTGAATGGATTCTTGGACAATAATTTATGATGTTTTGAACTGGTAATGGTACATAATTTACAAATAGTTCAATGGAAGACTATTCTGAGAAACATGGGATAAGGAATCAAATTTCTTTAGTAAGAACTCACTAATAGAACAAAGTGGTTGAGAGAAGAAATTGTATCATCAAAAACATGTCCAGAACAATGATTATTGAAAAAGAAAAACTCGATAAATTTGGGAATGAAGTAGTCTTGACATTAGTCTGCATTTCTAACAGGGCTCTGTTGGGTATGAAGAAAGGAAAAAATCCATATTAGATGTGGTACAGAAATAATCTAACATTAAAATACTTATGAATCTTTAGAAGAAAGTGCTTTATTTTCAATAAAGAAAAAATAGGAAATTTGAGTCACATTGAGATGAGGGATATTCATTGGCTACTCTGGAAAAAGAAAAGAATACAAATGCTTTAATAAGAGGCTGGGAAAAGTAGTTGAGAGAAATGATGTCACTATAGTGGAAAATAAATAGAATATTCAACAATACAATGAATAATTTCTAGATGAAAGTGATCAGGAGGTAAGCAACACAGAGGGAGTGGAAGTGGATGATGCTAATTTAGAAGAAGATATTGATGATGAGAAAGAGGAAGTCATGTCTGTGTGTATGGAGTAGCCAATAAGTCGAGCAGAAATTTCCAGGAAAAATATCATTGGTTATCAGATAGTGACAATTTAAATAAGAATAATGAATTCAGTATAACAGTCATCTTTCATATGCCATGTAGATACAAAATGTTATCCCGATGCAGCTGGAGATGAAAAATGTGTTCATGCTATGAATGAATAGCTTGACAAAATTGAGAATAATCAAATGTAGGATATTGTTTCATGTCTAACTGATGAAATATATATTCAGTGTTCAATGAAATGAAAAATTACCCAAAATATTAAATTAAATAGGAAAAAGTAATTTATAAAAAATCAATGTGTTACATTCTACCCCCCTTAAAATTATTTTGTCCCATAAATTTTTTCTAGGTCATCAAAGTTTTAATACTTGAAAGCTTCTTTCATAGATATGTAGATAGTAAAATTGAATACTAAAAATTAATTTAAAAGTTTAATGTTGGAAACATAATGGTTACCCAAAGTTACTCATAACTGGGTTTCTATATAGGATAACATATGTGGAACGTGAAAACATGGTCGTGGAAGAGAAATATAACTATAAATTTCTGATAGAGAGTGATAGTGGATAAGGTTAAGCGATATTTTACGATAAAAAATCTAAAACCCAAAGAGGCTTGAAAAATATCATTTATGTCATAAAAATGATGACATTAAGACAAAATTTTATTTCATGACCCCTTTCATAATGTTGTATAATTTTAATGAGAAGATACACTTACTTGATTTCAGCAAAATCGTACACTTTACTGTTCCTAAATAAATTTCCACATAATCTCTTATTCTAAGAAATTAAGGTGAAATTTTCATTCTTGAATCATTAGCAGATCATGAGATCCATAAATAGAATGATAGCTCATTCATTCCATATTTTTCACAAAAAAATGGATTGCACAAGTTATCCAATATGTTTATATCATAATATGGAGTGATAATACATTAATCTCTAAAACCTCATTTGAAGTTTAACATAAACAATTACAAAAATGGTTAACCTTATAACCCTTACAAAAGATGAAAGTCCAAAACATTATAAACAAGGTCACTAAATATCTCAAACTAAAATTAGCATTTATCCTCCATATATATCATAAAGTAGCTAATTTTTTTAAATACCAAACATTTAAATAACTTCATCATGTATTTTCTTGAAACATGGTTGTAACCTAAATTACCATAAATACTTATTGATTAAATTAATTTTCCCATATTCTGAATATTATTTTATATATTACTTTAATAAAAAAATGTAGAAAAATTCATCAAATATAGTATAAACCACTTTTTCAAAATATTCTTTATCAGTTTTTGGGTCATAAATACTCTCTAATTTACATTATACTTCGACCATTACACCTCTTCCTTAGGGAATTAACTAATCTTTATTATCTTATTCCTTAATACAAATTTCATAAAATTTGAAATACTAATCATGTATGCTAAATTTAGTCATTCTTATATACAATACTATTAGAAAAGAACAAACCTTTCATATGTCTCTCTTGGTATCCTCATCATCAGTACCAAGACCATTACTCTTACAACCATGAATATTGCCTTCATGAGATTTCCCCAAAGGCATTAATTTTCATAATTCTGATACTTTCCATTTTTAAATCTTTTGATGGTCGACAATACCTTAGGGAGGACATTATTTTCATTAATTTCACTAAATAAACATTTCATTTTCACTTTGTAGTTACTTGATTTATGTCCTTCACTTCAAAAAATCTTCCTATTACCTTGAGACATCCACTTTTTCTATCTTGACGTGGATACAATTTCTCGGTACCCACTCTTTGAATCATTTACTAAAATTATATTAAATTTTCTTAAATTTTGACTCATCCTTAGACTTATCCTTAGATACATCCCAATTCATATCCTTAGAAATATACATATGGATATCACTAATGTTTTATTATCCTAGCTTCACAAGGTTGACTAAACCTTTCCTTTGATACCAACTATAGTGATCCAATATAAACATAAATAAATATTACATCATTTTATATGAATATATAGAACATTACGAAACTAAAAATAGGTGGATCCTAATAGTCTAGTGTGTTTTGAAACTTAATGCACAATATTCAATCTTGAAAAAATATCTTCAATGTTTCCCAAAATTATCATCCCCTTTATTACTCCAACAAAAAACCTTTCTTCATAAATCAGGGAAAAAAACATAAGACATTGTGAGATCAGATGCTCAATTGGCATAACTAAAGGATATATGTAAGCACAACATAAGAATAAGGGTATTATAACATGAAAATAACCTTGGAGAATCAGACCCTTCATATCAAAGAACATAAACATTATTCATAGAATGAAGTTTTTTAGTTCATATGACTTGAATCAAAATGGAATCAAGAGCATTAGACATGAAAAAATTACATAGGAATAAGACATGGAATTATGGCATACATTTATGAATAGAAAATCCAATATAAAGGACACCTTCAAAGATCCTCATAACATGATAGTCTTTGTATAACCACAAATTTACATTCTTTTGTCTCGGGATGACCTCCCATGTACCATCATGTTCCTAGATTCAGATTCCCTCCCATAAACCCTCTTGTTATGAGATTGGGATGCCCTCCCATGTACCCTAATATTAGTGTCCTGGGATTCCCTCCCACATACCGTCTTATTATGGGCATAGGATTCCCTCCAAGACACCCTCTTACAATGGGATAGGGAGGCCCTCCCGTATAACCTCTTGTTATGGTCTTCGTGTTCCCTCTGCATACCCTCTTATTATCTTCATGGGATTCCCTCCCTTGTACCCTTTAAGATCATAGAACATTGGATATTAATGAGTTCAATAGAGGGAGATATAGGTACCATCCATAAAATAGTAAAATCATAAATACTTGTTCCACAAGAGAATAAAACCTTCATCATATCATGTCCCATAAAAGGAGACATGCTTCATAAACATCATATCATAACCCATGAAATTTAATGGGTGTTATATATATTTCATAATATCATAACTAAAGGGAAATATTCAAGTTTAATAATCAATTCATCATAGAATTACCCAATAAAAGAAGTAGGTTTCATCCTAGTATAACCCATGGAATAAAACCATGTTACAAAAACTTGTCATCATAAGCATAAACCATTTAATAAATAATAATAATGGTGTCCTTGGATCATATCCTGAGTAAATCGTAAACAAAATGAAAGTATTTCATATTATATGGAGAATTATTTTGAAATATCACACTGAAAATTTCTTAACGAAAATAATATTTCTTTGAAAATCACTCTTTAAAACATGAGACACTTCCAAAATAATTTCTTTTAAAAAACACTTTCAAAAAATTATAAAGGAAGATTTTAAAAATAATTTAAAAAAATTAATTATAAAATACCCTTTCTTGTTTGAAAAATTATTTTTAAATCATAAAACATTTTGAAAACCCTTTTCCTGGAAAATAACATTGACTACTTATAATGGTAGCATTGAAAATAATTTAAAACTCTTTTTAATCAATTTTTTTGAATTTTTTTTCCTTTGAAGCCCACTTTAAAACAAAGAATTAGAGAATATTTGGAAAAACATTTATTTAAGAATAACTTATAAATTTCGTAGGAAGCTTCAAGGATATGGTAGTCATGATTCCAGATAGATTTATATTTACCAAAAATTCCTTATAAAGAATAAGAAGTTTCAAAAAGTACCTTGATTGGAAAAAAATTAAGAATAATTTTACTTTTTTTATTAAAATTCCAAACTTCGGATTTTTTTAAAAAAATCATAGTAAGACATTTTTTAAAACTTTTTTTTCTTCTAAAAAATGGTTTTTAAATGAAATAAATTTCTGATCAAAGAGATGAATAAAGTTTAACATTCATAAAAACATTTTCTTAATTATATTAAGTAAGAAAGATTGAAAACATTGAAATATTACAAAGTGATATCATGAATAAATATAGTATAATAAAATTCATGAGTGTTATTAAAAGATAGATCATAATATTTCATCAAGGGAATCATAATCCTAAACAATATCAATAAATGATGAGATTTTTGTAATAACCTTTTAGAACTTCGGTAACCATGAATAATAATCCTCATGAAAGAATAACATTTGATGAATTATATAATATCCTTAAATGAATGATAATCATGATATAATAGGGAATAAGGACAATATATACACCTTGTAAAGGAATATTGGTGTGTTCTGTAACATGTGTCTCAAAGAAGGAAAATTGAGACAAGAATAATTTACTGTTTTGGTAACATTTGAACCATAAACACCATGAAATAAAGATCATAAAATTTATTTATAAATACTGATAAATTTAATGATAATAATAATATAATAAATTCATTGGTAGTATATACACCATAGAAAAGAAACGAGTGGTGAATACGGTATAATCCACACAGAAACAAAAGAGACACTAGAAATCCTATTATGACTTGAGTAACATTTGAATCATGAGATATATAAAATAATAACATCAATTGAAACATTAAAAATATTTAACTAAAGGAAATTCATTATAAGAAATTTCATATTTCATTATATACACCAAAGAACAAAAATAAGTGGTGAATATAACACCTAAGTCATAGAAACAAGAGGGAGACGACAAAACTCTTAACTTAAGTCTTGGATTTCTCCATACACATTAAAAACTACACTATAATAAATATAAGTTTGTTATAAATCTATGAAATTACCATATTTTTATATATAATACCATATATGACTTTATTATGACTTTATATTACCCATTTATTAGAAATTCTATGTTAATGTTATGTTTTAGGTCATAACCGCTTTATTTTTCATATATGCTTTGTCTTGCTATTCTTGACCCTCATACATAGTTAGTGAATTAATTAAATAATTTATAAAGATATAAATTTCATATATTTTTTGAATATTATTATTTAAAATAATCTATAAAATATAAATATATGAAATAGAATCCACTGTTCATGTAGACGATAGGTCATACATACAATTAACACTATTTTCATTTTCTTGTCATATTTAAATAAATAAAGTAAATGAAATACATGTATATAAAAAAATATATATTATCATTATAGTCTCAATTTATTTTCATATATATCACATAAGTTTACTAAATCCATCCTTAATACATTCTTTGTATAATGGGAATGACTGTAATTGATTTAAGTCGACGGTAGTCCACACATCCACAAATAAAGTTATCATATTCCAAAAAATTGGAATGCATGAAGGTACGCATTATATAATAATTCCATAAGAATAAGTGAACAATTAATATCATATATATCATATAAAAATATTATTTACATAATTATTTGAAACATTGAAATGTCGTAATGGAAGAATGAACGACAACGGTTCACCAGGTGGTAGTCCTCCATGCATACGAACGATGATTGTGTATCCCATTTTATGTGAGTGTGTGTATGTTTAGGACATAAAATTAACATAAAAACATATAATTATATCTAGTATAATAAAATTATTATTTATTTTTTTATTAAGAATAATTTTTTGGGTGAAGAAAAAAAATAAAACAAAAGTGCTTGTTTAATGATGTTACCTTTGCTTTGGGTGACTCCTTTTGGTTTACACCAAATAGATTCCTTTATTGGATTTATGACCAAATTGAGGCCACTAGTATTGAGGGACGTAATTTTTTAGGATATTTGGTCAGTTTTTCAAACCCAAATGGATATATAGATGTGATGAAATGCGGGGGGGGGGGGGGGGGGTGGGTTGAGGTCCCTTTTGTAGTAGAGGAGTGCCATTCTTGTAATTGTAAAATGGTAAACCCTATTGACGGGTATCCCTTCAATAATGTGCCTAAAATAATTTTTAATTTTATATAAAACTTATTAAATGGTTGAATTATTTCTATAAAATATATTTTGTACATCTTTCATGGTTATTTGGACCCTTAAGTCAAAGTTTAACCACTATATAAAGTCATTTTTACCTTTATCATGGTAATTAATTACATCCACTAACATTTTCAGTAAAATTTTTTTTGAACCTATTAAATATTTTAAATTATTCTAATTCCAAATACATAATCAATTATTCCAAATTATTATCATAGAAGTTGTAGAAATTAGTTTAAAATTAATCACATAGACCAGACGAAATGATGGGTTTTTAAAGAGAAAAATCTCAAAGGATTGAAATATTTTTATATCCAATTCAATGTAAAATTGATTATTATAACATAAATTTTATTGTTAGATGTATAATTTATCTAAATATACATTAAAAATAATTGAAAATATAATTTATTTGTGTAAATAAATCATATTAAAATGTAGCTTTTAATTGAAATCCATTGTTTTTCACTATTCATAAAAAATAGAACTTCATAGAAAAATTCAAAACATTCATCCAAAGTAAATTTTGATATTAATATATCAAAAATTAAGTCTATTTTTTAAAATAAAATTTATTAAAATTTTAAAAATTATATTTAAAAATGTGCACCATTAAAAACCTGTAATATTACCTATTAGAAAAAATATCTTTATGTATAAAATTGAATTTATTATTATCTATTATCTAGAAAAGAAAAAAGACTACTGATAAATAGTTTAATGTATATAATATATATATATGTGTATATAATATCGTTATCAAAAGTGTTTAAATTAATTTATTGTGGTAAAACATTTTTGATTTCATTAATATAGTCTTCCTACAAAAGATTTACTATATTTTCAAAAGGGTTATATTTTCATTTCTAGTTAATTGGTCTATAAATAAATCTTCTTATATATATATGTAAAAAATATTTTCATAATTTTGTTAATCTTATTCACAACCACCCTTCCAATGGCTACGATAAATATATAAAAATATTTTAATTATAATATAAGTTGTACATTTTAGTTTGGTAACACTTGGTCTTGTTTGTCATGAAAGTTATCAAAAGAACTTAGCATTGTGTGTAACACAAGACAAACACAGTGTTGCATTTACCAAATACTAATATAAGTGTTGCATGTTTCAAAAGATCGACTTGGTGTTGTGTACAAATGAAGAATAACTTGATGCTTTCATATAATAGAATCTATATTCTGTGTTGCGTGAAATGAAAAATATCAAAAAGATTAAATTAAATCGAACAAAATAATTCATAAAATCTCAAGGTGTTATTGGATTACTCATATACCACCTAACATGAACCTATAACACTCCCCTCGTCGAGTATTTGAATCTAGTTTGTCTTGGATTAGAATATATTTAAAGAACAATACAATTCCCTAAAAATAGGGAAAATGAGCATGCCTAAAAATAACTCTATTAAAGAAAGAGAAATGGATAACATCGCAAGAAGGATAAATATCATTCCAACACACATCCAATGAGATTTATGGATCTAAAAACAGGTACCATAAGGTGAAATGGAAGGATAACCTAGATTTGGGTTCCCTAGGGTCTCTTGTTTGAGGGAGAGATGAGGAGTGAGGTTCTATTTGAAAAATTGGAGGGCCATCCCCCTTTAAAAAAAAGATAGTCATTTACATGATGTGTAAATGAATAACACGTTGTGTAATTCTTGGGGATTTCCCCACTGGGAAAATCCACTTATACAACATGAAAGATAATAACTAAAACATTACATGGTAGGCAACTGATACACATCATGTATTCTAATTACAGGTTGTGTATTCGACCTGTAGACAACATACAACACTCCTACCACTTCCTATCCAAATAATACCCAAATCGTATATGGTTTGGCCAAGGGTTAATAAAAAAATAACATAAAAAAGAGTTTAATTTAAATTTTTAAGAATCCCTATTTGAAGGAAAAACTAGGTTCTTACCGTGTTCCCCCTTAAAGGAACTCGTCCCCGAGTTCAAATTCCAAGGGTGATGAAGCACTGTCTGAGAATAAATCCATACAATGGGAATGTATTTCACCCTACCACTCCCAATTCTCATCGTACACATGGACTTTCTTCCATAGTACCCATACTAATGGGACAGATATGCCTCAATGTTCCTTTTTTTTGCTTCGGTTAATGTTATGTATGAGATATTCCTCAAAAGAAGAAACTAAATCTTTATCAAGCTCCTTGGGATCAAAAGTATGACACGAGTCAACATGACATAGGTGAAGCTATGAAACAAAGATGACATCGTGGATGGAATGGTACCTATGAGGTAGTAGCAACCGATAGGCCTCCACCACGACTCAATCCAAAATCTCAAATGGACCAAAATAAAGAGATGATTTTTTACTTGCCTCTGTATTCATATATTCCCAAGACTCAAAAATTCACTTAGGAAAAAATGACCCCCAACATCAATCTCTAGAGGTCATGAATAGTGATAAATATAATATTACCATCTAGAATAATTAGTATATATACACTTCTTGATCATCTAAACCTACTCCAAAGTCTCCTGCATGAGACAAGAACCTGGTATCACAACTTCTCCTACCAGTAACTAGAACATGGGTGAATTGAATGTATTTCCATATGAGGATTAATAAGGAGCCATCTGAATGATCACCTGAGAGGTATTATTATAGGAGAACTCAACAGGAGGGATATGATTCATCCAAGAACCGGTGTAATCAAGGAAACATGATCATAGCATGCCGTCTAATCCATGTATCGTCCATTCTTACTAACCATAAATTTTGAGGGTGAAAGGCTGTTCTCATAAAGACTAGTGTACCCATTGCTTTATGTAACACATACAAGAAACATGATGTAAAATGAGTGTTCCTAACTGACTTGATAATACGAGGGACCCTGTATAGCCATGTGATCTCACATAAATACATTACTTCAAACTCATCAACTGAGAAAGTTTCTAATATAGGAAGAAAGTGGGATAATTTATTTAGTTGATCCACAGATACTGAATCTATGTAGCTACCTCAAGGTGGCCTCATTAAGGTGAAAATAAAGTTCATTGAAAAATATAATAATTTCAATTCTAGGACTAGAAGTAGCTATATCAAGCCAACAGAATGATATAAATCCTCCTTCACCTGATGATTGTTGAACACCGAGTGATAAAACCTGTTATCTATCATTTCAAACTCGACCACCAATACTAGCATCACATTTCTGTATACCTCTTGGACATGTCTAGATGACATTTCCATTGATAAGCATAGAAATATAACAAAAGTTCCTATATAATATCTGTAAGATTGAATATATTTCTATTTATATAATGAAATCATCCTTATCTACAGAACAATCTAGAGGTGGGCCCTCTCTAGCAATAATATCTTGGAGAACCAACCCATCAGAGTCAGAAAATTGCCTACTCTTTACCCTATCAAGGAGGGAATTTGTAATTTCCAAGGATATAAGAGAAGAATGATTTGGAATCTAATGAATCTCTAGATACAACTCAGATAAGAGAAACATATATTTCAATTCACTACTAGCTTCCTATATGGAATATGCCTGAATTTTCTAGTTCATTGTATCTGCTATCACATTACCTTTTCCAGGCATATAGGAAAACGTAAAAACGAAAGACCAAGGGAATTAAAACCGTCATCAATGTCTAAGATTAAAGAAACATGGAATAAATATATTTGTGAGGATATTGTGGTATCTATACACCACAACAATTTCACCCATCATATATTGTCTCCAATAGCATAAGGCATGGATAACAGCTACTAGCTCAAGGTTATACATTGAGTAGTTTCTCTCATGTGGCCTCAACTGCCAAGATCTATATGTAATGAATCTATCCTCCATCATTATCACTCCTTATAAGCCGATTCCTAATGCGTCAAATAATAAAATATAACCTCTACCAGGACTAGGAATAATCAGAATAGGTACCAAGACAAAACTTCCTTTCATATATTATCAACCACCTGTAATATTCATCCTGTATCATGAATCTCCATATATCAAACAATATTTTGTGATTCTCCAAGGTCACTGCCATAATCACCTTCTATAGGTCGACTTATACAATATATTATGAGATAATATGACACAATAAGGGAACTCTGTCTGTCCAGAATTGGTTGTTATCAATATTTTCATAAATATAATTGTTTATTAATATATTTAGAAGGATCTCAAGCTATATATCATGGTATCTATGAGTTTAAGAACACACCAAGATGTCCTTAACAAAGAGCACGAAAAAGGAATCTAGATAGGGGTATAAAATCATATTCATCAAATCCATGAAACTAATAGGAAAATTTATAAGATTGAATGACATAAATAGATACTCATACAGATTATAACATCCATAAAAATCTGTATGAGGTATTTTTGAATGTTTGAATCACACTTGATGATAGCACCATCTAGGTTCGATCTTTAAGAATACCCTATATCTTCAAATCTAGTCAATGAGATCATCTATTTGAGATAGTGGATACCAGTTCTTCACCATATGTTGGTTCAACCACTGGTAGTCCATGCATAGCCTAAGGGTCCAATATTCAATGTTGGTGAAAAGGACAGGTGAACCCAACGAGGATGTGTGAGTCCATATAATAATTTTTTCATATAGATCCTCCAACTACCTCAAAATATTATAGGGATCAGTTGGTTCTATCATGAATAGGGGAATGGACATGAATACTTCTCCTATAATGGGCTCAATATGTATCTCTAACTCTCTCTAGATGTAATCCAGAAAATTATTTGGGAAATAAATCACTAAAACAATATACTACAATTGGTTAATCTTCTATGTGTACTCCATGTTCTTCCCTGAAGAGACTAGAAATATAGGTTTTTAATCCACCTACCCCTTGATGCTTCGGTCCACCTATACTAGCCTAGACACCCCACTCACCTTTGCGGAGATAACTACTTCCCTATGGTGATGTAAATGACACCTTTGGATGATATAAATCCATGTAGGAATGATATCAAACCAACCAATCGATCCCCAGAATGACATTGAAGCCTATAATATCGAGTATGAAGAGGTCCCATAAGAAGGATTATTTCATACCTCAATGGATAAGTCCCTGCATTGGTGTATTCTCTCAGGTCTCACTCCCACCATTATATCTAGGGTCATAACACAAAAATAATATAGGATTTCTATCCAATAAATTTACCTAGTCGATAAGGAGATAAATGAGTGTGAAGCACCAAGATCAAATAAGGTAGATACAATAGTAGAGGCTACTATAATAGTACCTCGTATTGTAGATGGTCATGCTCTACGATCCTCGGGTATCAACTGTAAATCAGGAAACTAGCCTTATCTGCAAACATGTGACATAACTAGACTCCCCCAACGTGACACCCCTGGATTTCATAATACGTTATCTCTTTAAAGTAATTCAATATCTTGCACCACACCCAACACCGAGTTTGAGCGCACCACGACTTATCAAATTAGCCGTTTAAAAAGTAGTTATGAATAGTATTAATGGATTTTTGAATTTTATATAATCCATATAATTTTAACATCCATATTATGTGTTTTTAGGTATAATATAAGAACAAATCCAATTTTTTAGATAAGGGAATTGTTTTTCAAAAAAAATGAAAATTTAACGACTTTTAATGGAGAACCCTTTTTAAATCCAATAATTGACAAATTTATATATTCAATTTGAAAAAAATAAACTTCTTCTTTAGACGAGGGACATAAAATTTTAGTTTGGATAAATTTTTGGTGTTTTTCAGTTAACTTTCAAATATTGATGAATAGTGAAACTACTAAATTTTAATTGAAAACAACATTTTTAATAAAAAATTATTAAATTATAAATTGGAATAATTTTGAAGTATAATTAGATTAGTTTTTATAATTTAAAATAATTTTGGTTATTTGAAGAAATTTTACATTTAAATTGGACATAAACACATATCAATCTTTTGATAGTTTTTAGTTATCAAAAACCTGTTTTTTGGTTTTGACAACATGAATTAATTTGAAATTAATAATTGGAACTTCTATGTTTTGAATTTGGTAAAATAGAAATAATTTTTGAATTCGGAAAATCAAAATTATCTTAGGGTGAATTTTTGGTATTTTTATGAAAACATCAAATTTTTGATGAATTGTGAAAAATAATGCATAATACATAAAACCGACATTTTCATTTAAATTGTTATTTTTAATTAAAAATTTATCTTAAAATAGATACAAAATACGTATATTAGTACAATTTTTGTCATTGAAGTCATTTTATAATAATATTAAATATATAAAATTTTATTGAACCATTTTAATGTATTTTTACCCACATTCTAGGTACATTTACCCACCTTCTAGGCACAATTGAAAATTTGCACAAAACATAATTTTACCGCTTCTTTGAATTGAGTTTCAAAAAATTGAGAGAGATGATTGACCTCAGTATGTAAAATTTGGTTCAATAGGATGATAATAGTAATTGGAGAATAATAACTTTCCAATTTTATTTACCACAATTAAAAGTAAATAAAGAAATTAAATGTTAAGATAATATTAAAATTACCCGAACACATGTCCTAATTCTATTGGATAAGTTTCTTTCAACCAAAACTAACCTTAGGAAAAAAATAAGATCCTTTTGATCCATTTGGGTTAGATTAGGACGTTTATTATATTTTATTTAAATTAGAGTAAAACATGGTAAATTCAAAGTTTAATAACTAAACCATTTTTAATATAGGGGCACACATAAGATAAATTTGACTATAAACACTAATTATAAATATAAAATAATTGATATTATAAACATCAAAATAAATATAAATTGAGACTTTTGATGGAATCCATGAATTTTATAGGTGAATATGGAATTTTGGAGTTGATTTAATGTATTTGGTTCGAAGTAATCAACTTGTTATGAATTTCAAAAAAACCAAATAATAAATAGTGTCAAAATTGACATAAATGAGTTTTTAAAACAAATACTTTATTATTAAATGATTTAATAATCCTAAAAATATGAGGTTCAGAAAAAGGAATTATATAATGATATATATGTCATTAATGAACTACTTGAGGTTCTCTTGCTATTTTATATTATGTTTATTAACCATGTATTATAATAACACAAGAAGATATGGTAAAAGTTAAACTATTTAATTAAGGGTTAAAACTAAAAGATATGGTTAATATGGTGAACTTAACTTGTCTAAAACCTATTTTTTGAGAGGATTAATACCCATAACCACATTATCCTTGAAATAAATACATTAGGATATATTAGAAATAGGAAATTAATTTAGAATAAATTAATATTTCAAGCTTTTCTTAAAGTACCCCTCTCCTCTCTTATAAAAGGGTACTTACCCTTATCTTAATTTCACATCTCAAAAGCCATTTGGCTCGGCCAAAACCTTCTCAAATATCCTTACAACTACCCTCACTTCATCCTAGAGGCCTTACTTTTATCATAAATCCAGCCTAACGAGCCCTTTTGTTCAAATCAAAAGAAAGAACCCGATGAAGAGGTAATTATTTCATCACCAATTTCAATGTCCTTTTCTTCTTCTACTTCCTCTTTTTTGTTGTTTCCATACCAAAATAACAACTCTAGTAACTTATATATACAGTGATGTTATTATAAATATTTTACAGCAATATTCATTATTATATCCATCATATGAATGAAAAAGTCACCATAAGTGCGTACATACAACTTACCGTCTCCACGTCGTGGTGTTGTTTGTTATTCAACACTTCGTTATTTGGATGAGTATAATAATGATTATAATTGATGTGCATAATAAATATAACATTTTAATGATTATTTATATATAATATACCATACAATTACATAATATTTCACCATCAATAGATAGATATCATCGCTCGTGCGTACGTACGGCTTACCGTCTCCAAGACGCGATGAGATTCATTTCCAAGTTCACCTTTCCATGATGACTATAAATATATATTATTAATAATTATGTAATATATAAAATAATTATTCTAAAGGATATTTATATATATATATTTTTATTTTCATATATCTCATTCACTTACTTCCATTCAATATGATATGAAAACGGAAACAATGTTTATTCGTACGTACGACCTACCGTCTCCATAAATAGTGTTTTTCCTTTTATATATCTATCTATTATACATAATTGTATTCTGAATATATATGATACATAAATAATTTTTTAACTTCTAGAATCAATTAAATAATGATATAAGTTATACGATCCAGAATAACAAGTTAGAACACATATGATAATGAAGAAGATTATTACCAAAAATTTATTTTAACATAAATATTATTATTAAATGGGTAGTATAAATCCATAAACTTATCATTTATAATATAGTAAATATGAATATGGTTCTATTATAATTTAATAACATTCTATTTTCATTATACAGGAGGTAAAATATACCCTCGACCAAAGGAAAGTACAAGGTAAGGGTTAATTTCTCAATGTCATTATTTTCCGAGATTGTTTATGTGTAAGTATTTACATGGAATTTTTTATCATCCAATTCCATGTTTCATGATTTTTTTTTCAAAATTATTATTTTAAGGTTTTATGTAAAGGATTATTTATCAATATTATAATTTTAATTTTTTAATGATAAATTTTTCTAAATCATTTCAATTAATGTCTATGTTTTAAAAATGATTTTAAGGATTTATTTATATAGATGTCATTGTATTAAAATGTTAATTACATTAAAAAATTTCAAATTGGTATGGGAAAATTTGATTCAAAAATATATTTTAAATGACTTCTTAAATAAATGCATGACTTTTAAATGATTTAATCCAAAGGTACATTTCTCTCAAAGAGTTTTACTTATCATTTTCAACTATGTCAACATCCTTTACTCGATATTGTTCTTGATTGAGGTTGATTTGATAAAATAAAATCTTTCATATTGTATTGAATGATTTATGATATGTTTGAATGTGGATGTGCTATTTTTATACCATTCATGGTTTATGGATAAATTATTGACATTCCATATACTAATTTCAATATGAATGTTTATGTTATGTTTGAACATTTTCATATGAGGAATGGATTGGACTTAGTAAGTGACGGGTGGAGCCTGTAATAAATCTTCAATGCGTTGGTAGGTCTCGAAAGAAAAATTAGTATCTTGGTAGAAGATCATGAATTTTTTTTGTTTTTAGTCTTGTCACGAGGCCTTGAATATATGGTTATGATGTCCGACATTATTCATTCCATCATTATGAAATTAGCTATTGGTATTACATGTGATTATTTGACCAGTAAAATATCCATCTGAATAAGTAAATGGAATTATTTGATTTATATTTTCCATATTATGTTTTCGTTTAAGTTTGAAGGGTTTTTGTTTCAATTTTATACCCTAACATAAAAGTTTATGATTATTTATGATTGCTTCTACTATATTTTTTATCCTTTATAAGAATATGAGATCACCCCTATTTTATGTTTTATTTTAGCATGATTCCAAGAAGTATATTATGTTACATATGTAGGCTTACGCTAAGGGAATAATGGAATTCACAAAGGATTATTTATGATGTGGTTTATGTTTGAAATTGTAATGTAAAGTTCATGTATGTTATATATTTTCCAATACTGTTAAACTAATTGGTCCTTCGGGACTTGATTCCATGTAATCATGCCAACGTATTAAAATAATGCACCAAGTCTCTATAACTGGGGATAGAGCATTACAGTTAGTATTAAAAGAAGTTTAGAAACAAAAATGGAAATAGATTTAGATAAACTCGGATTTTGAAACATTATCCAAAGACAGAATTTGACAATTAGTATACAAGAACATCCTAGATTTTTTTAATTTAGAGATTGTGTGAATTTTCCAAGAAATACGCCCCTTTCGTGATATGAGTTGGTAGAGTTGGCTCTGGCACAAATGTATCTAGGGGTAAATCCCCAAAACACTACATTGATCAAGACTTGAATGGGAATTAGTGCATGGAAACAGGCCTTGCTGCAATCTTGGTTATGACACTCCCGTGGGATATGCTTAGGATAATTCACATTTTCTTTAAAGCTATTTTGAAGGATTTATGAGTTAACATGTCATCAAAGAAACCATTTTTATTATTATTATACTAGATGTATGAAAATATTTAATTAATTTTAAGAATTTTTCTACTTTTGGATTATAAATTATGACATGATCTAACCTAGTATATGTCGCCATTTAGAAATGGAGCCTAGTAGAAGGAATCAGAACTCTAGAAATATGCATAATCCAAAGAGTAATAATGGTCATATATTTCATAGTCATCAGCAAAAATTTAGAAGGGAAATAGTCACCCACATATTCTCATCCTATGAAGAAATAATATTGTGTGTTAATAAGATAAGTAAATAATTCTCTCAGTCGTATGGCTTTGAAGGGAATCCAGAGAAGAAAAGGATGGTAGAGAAAAAGATGGATAAGGGAAATAAGTGAAAGAAGTATTTCCCCATATTTGATAATTGTGGAAATAATCACCCAGGGAAGTGCTTGAAAGGAATGGGAGTTTTTCATAAGTGTGGAGAAAAAGGACACCAAGTTCGTTATTGTAATGGTAATAACTTTTTTTTCAAATGTACAATGCTTCATCTTCCAGGAGTTGGGACACTACATGAATAAATGTCCCAATCATTAGAGTATACTCCACATGATGCTATTGGATAATAATCAAGTTTTTATACTACCATATATTAAGGGGAATGATTAGTGATATTAAGTTTTTTAAAGAATTGTGTCATTTGACTACAAGTTATAAGATTTATAAAGTATACAAGGATTGTACTGTAGTATATTTTCATTAACGATTGGAGATTTTTTGTTAACTAGTAATGTGAAATAGTTTCAAGTTAAAAATTTTGGAAAA
Source organism: Viscum album (assembly GCA_963277665.1). NCBI lineage: Eukaryota > Viridiplantae > Streptophyta > Magnoliopsida > Santalales > Viscaceae > Viscum > Viscum album. The sequence continues at coordinate 73,792,831 of OY728127.1, read as the reverse complement.
TATATGGTTGGAGGAAATATAAACCTTAATATGTTTCTGAAACTGAGATTAGGATTTTGGAGCAAGATATAATTGAGTTTTATATAGTATATTGGATATTATTGACCAACTTGGAACTAATTAATTGTTTTTTATTCTGTCATTGTTGGAGTTTACAAAATTTTTGGATTTATGGAGTATATCTGGTATACTATAAGTAATAAGGGAGCATTAACATATTCAATAAGGTTTTTGGGTAATTTAGGATGTTACCATGTTTTAAGAGAATACACAATGAAGGTATTCACATGTTATTTTGTGAAAAAGCGATCTTCTTTATGTATACCTTCCTTAAAAATTTTGGACTGTGATTTTGGAAAAAGTATTTTGGATAAGTTTAAAGGATGGAATGAATTATGTTTGAAATTAGATACTATTTTTTAAGGATAAAACATTTCTTAGGATTACTTTTGGATTGTTATAAAAAGGACAACGTGGAGGTCATGCGATAGCCCTTCGCATTCGGAAAGTCCGCGAGACATGAACCCGCAACCGAAGGATGATAAGTGTGCATCACCTAGTACTGGCCTACTTGATGTCCTAGTTTTTATAATGTAGTTTTTTAAATGGTTTGACAGATGAATTATGGATTAATTATTTTTGGAACCCTATATGATAAGGATAAATAGAATATTTTTAAATTCTATTATATTTTGGAGTGAAAGATGAGTTTGTGGTAGAAGTTAGTTAAAGGATGGAACTCTACTTTTCATGTATTTTTTTCTCTTATTATGTGAAGAAATTAATTCTTAAACATTAGGGAAGATATCTTAAAACCAATAATGTGTTATCCTAATTCCTTATGTTTTTTTGAGTCGATGATATTCAAATCTTCATAGATTTATGGTTTTGAGGCCCTCAATATTCCATTTATTGTTCACTTGTTTGTGATTGATGAGGTCAATTAATCCCTACAATTATTTATATTTTTCTTCTAATTATGTGTCTCTAATTTCCAAAAATGTTATCCTATTCAAAATCCTAATTTGGTGGTTACTTTTTCATTTCCCTTTCCCTTTTATTAAGACTAAATTTTAATAACCCTATTTCCGATGTGGGTTTTCGACAAAGGTATTTTCTATTCTCAACCTTTTATTTATGAAGAAAAATTTCAAATTGTGAGGAGAAATTTTATTGAAGGAGGGGAGAATGTAACACCCCATAATTTCATAACACATTATCTCTTTAAAGTAATTCAATATCTTGCGCCACATGTAACACTGAGTTCGAGCACACCATGACTTACCAATTTGTCGTATAAAAAGATGTTATGAATAATATTAACTAAATTTTTTATTTTATATACTACATAGAATTTTAATATCCATATCATGTGTTTTTAGACATAATATAATAACATATCCAATTTTTCAGATAATAGAAGTGTTTTTCAAAAAAAAAATGTAATTTTACCACATTTTAATGGAGAACAATTTTTAACTCCAATATTTGAAACATTTATATATGAAATTTAAAAAAATAAACTAATTCTTTAGAAGAAGGATATAAAAATTTAGTTTGGATAATTTTTTGGTGTTTTTCTGATAACTTTCATATTTTGATGAATAATGAAAAATACTACATTTTAATTGAAAAAAACCTTTTTAATAAAAAATTGTTACATTATAAATTTGAATGGTTTTGAAGTATAATTAGATTATATTTTTATAATTTAATACAATTTTTGTCATTGGAAAAAAAATTTATATTTAAATTGGACATTAGCACAGATCAATATTTTGATTATTTTTACATTTCAAAAACCCGCTTTCTTGTTTTCAAAGTAGGAATTAATTTTAAATTAATTAATGAAACTTCTATGTTTTGAATTTGATAAAATAGAAATAATTTTTGAATTTAGAATATCAAAACTAGCATAGGGTTAATTTTTGGTATTTTTCTGAAAACTTTCTTTTTTGATGAATAGTGAAAAATACTGCATAGTACACAAAAACCGACCTTTTCATTTAAATAGTTAATTTTAATTAAAAATTTATCTAAAAATAGATACATAATACATATATTAGTACAATTTAAGTAATTGTATTCATTTTATAATAATATTAAATATATAAAATTTTATTGAACCATTTTAACATATTTTTACCCACCTTCTAGGCACATTTGCAACTTTTTACAAAACTTAATTTTACCGCTTATGTGAATTGAATTTAAAAAATCTAAGAGACACGATTGACATTATTGTGTAAAATGTGGTTCAATAGGATGAAAATATTTTTTGGTGAATAGTAACTTTTGAATTTTATTTACCACGATTAAAAGTAAATAAGTTAATTAAAGGTAAAAATAATATAAAATTTACCGCAACACATGTCCTTATTCTATAGGATAAGTCTTTTTCAACTAAAATCAACATTAGGACAAAAATAATATCCTTTTGATCCATTAGGGTATGATTAGGACATTTATTATATTTTATTTAAAGAAGAGTTAAAAGTGTTAAATTCAAAATTTAATAACTAAAACTTTTTAATATAGGGTTAAATATATGATTAATTTGACTATAATTATTAATTTGAAATATAAATATATTTCCTACATCATGGTAGTTTATTTATAATTTTTAGACATTAAATAAATAAAGTTTTTTATGACACAATGATGAAGTAGTAATTACCTTTTTAATGAAAGATTAAAATAATTGATGTTATAAATATAAAAATAAATGTAAATTGAGACTTTCGATGCCATCCACGAATTTTATAGGTGAATATGACATGTTAGGGTTGATATAATGTATTTTGTTTGGATTAATCAGCACGTTATGACTTTCAAAAAAACCATATACTTACTAGTGTCAAAATTGACATAAATGAGTTTTAAAAAATACTATATTATTAAATTATATAATAATCCTAAATATATAAGGTTCAGACAAAGGACTTATATAATGATATATATGTAATTAATGATCCACTTGATGTTCTCTTGGAATTTTAATGTATTTTTATTGAGCTTGTATTATAATAATACAAGAAGACATGGTAAAAGTTAAACTATTTATCTAGGGGTTAAATCTAAAAGATATGGTTAATATGTTGACCTAAACTTGTCTAAAATATATTTTTTGAGAGGATTTAGACCCATACCTAACTTATCATCAAAATAAATACATTGGAATCTATTATAAAAAGAAAAATAATTTTAGAATAAATTAATAATTCAAGAATTTCTAAAAGTACCCCTCAAATCTAGTATAAAAGGGTACTTCCCCTTCTATTAATTTCACACATCCAAAGCCATTTTGGTCGGCCAAACCCAGCTAAAATATTCCCAAACTACCCTCAATGAATCCTAGAGGCCTTACATTGATTATAAATCTATCCTAAGGTCCCCTTTTGTCCAAATCAAAAGTAAGAACCCAAAGAAGAGGTAATTATTTTATCACCTCTTTCAAAGTTCTTTTTTTCTTACACTTCCTCTTTCTTTTTGGTTTACATATCAAAATAAAACTCCATTACCTTCTATATACTATGATTTTATTATAAATATGTTATAACCATATTAATTATTCAATCTATCGTATGAATGACAAAGTTACCATACGTGCGTTCGTACGGATTACCGTCTCCACGTCGGGGTGTAGTTTTTTTGTTAAACACTACATTATTTGGATGGGTATAATAATGAGTATAATTGATGTAAATAATAAATATAACATATTAATTATTCTTTATATATAATATTCCATCCAATTACATACAATTTCTTTATCAATATAATGATATCATCGCTCGTGCGCACATACGAGATACCGTCTCCACGACGCGATGAGATTCATTTCCACGTTCACCATTCAACGATGATTATATATATATATATATTATTAATAAGTATGTAATATATGAAATAATAAATCTACTAGAAATATATATATATATATATATATGTATTTATTTACACATATCTCATTCACTTAATTCCATTCAATACGATATGAAAACAGAAATGACGTTTATGCGTACGTACGACCTACCGTTTTCATAAAGTTTTTTTTTGATTTCATATATATATCTATTATAAATACTTATATTCTGAATATATTTGATAAATAGATAATTTTTTATATTTTTTAATCAATTAAATCATTATATAAGTTATACGATCAAGAATAAAAAGTTAAAACACATATGATAAAGAAAGCGATTATTACCCGAACTGTTATTTTAACATAGAAATTATTAATAAATGGGTAGTATAAATCAATAAATGAATAAAGTATGATATCATAAATGTTAATATGGTTCTGTTATAATTTAATAAATTACTATGTTCATTATACAAGAGGTTAAATGTACCCTCGACCAAAGGAAAGTACAAGGTAAGGGTTAATTCCTCAATATCATTATTATCAGAGATTGTTTATGTGTAAGTATATATTGGGAAATTTTTATTCTCCATGTCCATGTTTCATGAAAATGTTTTCAAAATTAATATTTTAAGGTTTTTTGGAAGGGAATCTTTATCAAGATCGTCATTTTAAATGTTTTAATGATTTATTTTTCTAAATATTTTTAATTAATGTCCATGTTTTAAAAATGATTTTAAGGATTTATTTATATGGATATGATTGTTTAAAATGTTAATTCCTTTAAAAAGTTTCAAAGTGGTATGGGTCAATTTGATTAAAAATATATTTTATATGACTTCATTTATAAATTCGGGACTTTTAAATGATTTCACAAAAAGGTACATTTCTCTCAAAGAGTTTTACTGATCATTTTCAACTATGTCAACATCCATTACTAGATACTATTATTGATTGTGGTTTATTTATTTCAATAAAATATTATATATTTCATTTAATGAGTTATGATATGTTTGACTATGGATGTGCTATTTTTATACCATTCATGGTTTATGGTTAATGTATTGACATTTCTTATGCTAATTTGAAGATGAATGTTTATGTTATGTTTGAACATTTTAATAAGAGGAATGAATAAGACTTAGTAAGTGACGGGTGGAGCCCACTATAACTGCTCAATGCATCGATAGGACTCATGAGACAAATTTTTGTCTTGGAACAAGGGCTTGACAAATTTTTTCTTTGTAGTCCTGGAACTAGGCCTTGACAATTTGGTTATGATATCCGACATTATGCATTCCATCATTATGAAATTATCTATTGATATTACACATGATTATTCGACTAGTAGAATTTATATGTGAATAAGAAATTGAAATTATTTTATTTATATTTTGTATATTATTCTGTATTTTAATTTTAAAGGGCTTGTGTTTTAATTTTATACCCTACCATGAAAGTATATGATTATTTATGATAGATTTTTCTATATTGTTTATCTTTACTGAGAATCTGAGGTCACCACTTTATTATGTTTTATTTTACTATGATGAGAAGAAGTATATTATGTTTTATATGCTGGTTTAAGCTAAAGGAATAATGGAATTCTCAATGGATTATTTATACTGTGTTTTATGTTTGAAATTGTAAGGTAATGTTCATCTATGTAATCTATTTTCTAAGAATGCTAAACTGAATGGCCGTTCAGGACTTGATTCCTTGTAATCATACCAATGTATTAAAATAATACACCGACTATGGGTAACTGGGGTTGGCACATTACAATTTTTATTGAAGTATTTTTAGAAACAACATTGGAAACAGATTTAGATAAACTATGATTTTGAAACATTACCCTAAGATAGTATTTGAGGATTTGTATATAAGAACTGCGTAGAATTTTTGTAATGTATAGATTTTGTGAATTTACCTAGCAAGACATATCTATCTAGATATGAGAAGGTATAGGCGGCTCTAACACAGATGTATCTAGAGGTAAAACATGAAAACGCCATTTTGATCTAGACTCGAACGAGAATTGGTGGACGCCAACGAGCCTTGCTGTAGTCTTGTTTACAACAGTTCCATGAGATATGCTTAGGATAATTCATATTTTCTTTTCAAACTATTATGAAGGATTTATGAGTAAATATTTCAGGAAAGAAACCATTTTAATGATTATGATACTTGATATGTGAAAATATTTAATTAATGTTAATGATTTTTCTAGTTTTGGATTATAAATTCTGACAAGATCTATCCTAGTGCATGTCTCCATTTAGAAATGGTGCCTAGTAGAAGGAATGAGAACTCTAACAATATTCATGATCCAAAGAGTAAGAAGGTTCATATCTTTCATGGTTTTCATCCACCATTTAGAAGGGAAATAGTCTCTCACGTATTATCATCATATGGAGAAATAGTATCCTATGTTAATAAGATAAGTAAAGAATTATCTAAGTCGTATGGCTTTGAATGGAAGATAGAGAAGAAGAGGATGGTAGAGAAAAAATATCGATAAAGGGAAGAAGGGAAAGAAGGATTTTCCTATATGTGATAAGTGTGGAAACAAACACCCTGGGAAGTGCTTGAAAGGAATGGATGTTTTTTATAAGTGTGGAGAAAAAAGACACAAAGTTTGTTATTTGAAGGGTAATAAAATGGTTTCAAATGTACAATGATTCATCTACAAGGAGTTGTGACACTACGTGAATCACTATCCCAATCATCAGAGCATACTCCAATGATACTATTGGATAATAATCAAGTTATGATACTAACATATATAAAGAGAAATGATTAGTGTTCTTAAGTTGTAATTAATGAATTGTGTTGTTTTACTACTAGTTATAAGAATTATAAAGTATATAAGGATTGTACTACACTTCGTTTTCATTATGGATTTGAGATTTTATGGTACCTAGTAAAGTGACACAGTTTCAAGTTAATCATTTTGGAAAATATATGGTTGGGGAAAATATAACACTTAATATGTTTCTGAAATTGAGATTATTATTTCAGAATAAGTTATAATTGAATTGGATATAGTATATTGAATATTATTGACAACCTTAGAACTAATTAATTGTTTTTTATTCTAACATTGTTAGAGTTTATAACATTTTTGGATTTAAGGAGTATATCCAGTATTCTATAAGGAATAAGGGAGCATGAACATATTCAATAAGTTTTTATAGTAATTTAGGGTGTTACCATGTTTTAAGAGAATACATGATGATGGTATTCACATGTTACTTTGTGGAAAAAGAGATCTTAATTATGTTTACCTTCCTAATAAATTGTGGACTGTGAGTTTGGACAAAATTATTTTTGATAAGATTAAAGATTGGAATGAATGAAGTTATAAATTTGATACTATTCTTTAAGGTTAAAAAATTTCATAGGATTATTTTTGGATTGTTATAAAAAGGAAAACCCGGAGGTCAGGTGACAACCCGTCGCATCCGATAAGTCCGCGAGACTTGAACCTGCAATCAAAGGGTAACAAGGGTGCATCACATACCACTGGACTACATGATGTCTTGGTTTGTATAATGTAGTTTTTAAAAAAGGTTTTATAGATGAATTATAAATTCATTATTTTTGGAACCCTATACGATTAGAATAAATAGAATATTTTTTAATTCTATAATATTTTGGAATGAAAGATGAGTTTTTGGTTGAAGTTTGTTGAAGGGTGTAATTATACTTGTCAAGTATTTTTTTTCTCTTATTATATGGAGATATTAGTTCTTAAACTTTATGGAAGGGATCTTAAAACCAAAAATGTGTAATCATATTACCATATGTTTTGTTGAGCCGATGATATTTAGATCATTAGAGATTTATGTCTTAGAGGACCTCAAAATTCCATTTATTGTTCACTTGTTTGTGATTGATGACCTCAATCACTCCCTATAAATATTTATGTTTTACCTCCAATTATGTGTCTCTAATTTCCACCAACTTTATCCTATTCAAAATCCTAATTTGGTGGGGACTTTTTATTTACCTTTCCCTCTTATTAATACTAAATTCTAGTAACCCTATTTCCGATGTGGGATTTCAACAAAGGTATTTTCTATTTTAAAACTTTTATTTTCGAAGAAAAATTTCAAATTGAGAGGAAAAAATTTACTTAAGGAGGGGAGAATGTTACACCTTGGGATTTCATAATATGTTATCTCATTAAACGAATTCAATAATTACGCCACACGCAACACTGAGTTCGAGAACACCACAGCTTACCAAATTAGTCGTTCAAAAAGAGGTTATGAATAGTATTAAATACATTTTTAATTTTAAGTACTCCATATAATTTTAATGTCCACATTATGTGTTTTTAATCCATAATATAAGAACAAATCCAATTTTTTAGATAAAATATCTATTTTTCAAAAAAATGCAATTTTACTACCTTTTAATGGATAACCCTTTTTAACTACAATATTTGACCCATTTATAAATTAAATTTGACAGAATAAACTTATTATTTAGAATCAGGACATAAATATTTAGTTTGGATAAATTTTTGGTGTTTTTTGTTAACTTTAATATTTTGATGAATAGTGAAAAATACCAAATTTCAATCGAAAACAAATTTTTTAATAAAAAATTGTTAAATTATACATTTGAATGGTTTTTAAGTATAATTAGATTATATTTTTATCATTTAATTCAATTTTGTTTATTTGAAGTAATTTTACATTTAAATTGGACATTAACACATATTAATCTTTTGACAGTTTTTACTCCTCAAAAACCCTCTTTCTAGTTTTGACAATAGGAATTAATTTTAAATTAATTAATGAAAACTCTGTGTTTTGAATTTTTTAAAATAGAAATAATTTTTGAATTTGGAAGATCAAATTTATCTTCGGGTGAATTTTTGTTATTTTTCTGAAAACATTCAATTTTTGAAGAATAGTGTAAAATCCTGCATAATCTATAAAAACCGACTTCCTCATTTAAATACTTATTTTTAATTACTTATTTATATTAAAATAGATATATAATACATATATTAGTACAATTGAACTTATTGGATTCATTTTATAATAATATTAAATATATAAAATTTTATTGAACCATTTTAACGTATTTTTACCCACATTCTAGGCACATTTACCCACTTTCTAGGCAAATTTGAAAATTTGAACAAAACATAATTTTATAGATTATATGAATTTAATTTAAAAAATTCAAGAGACAGGACTGATATCAGTGATAAAATGTGGTTTAATAGGATGAAAATAATTTTTGGTGAATAATAACTTTTGAATTTTATTTAGCATAGTTAAAAGTAAATAAGGCAATTAAAGGTAAAAATAATACAAAAATTACCCCAACACATGTTCTAATTCTATTGGATAAGTTTCTTTCGACCAAAATCAAGCTTCGGACAAAAATAAGATCCTTTTTATCCATTTGGATTAGATTAGGACATTTATTATATTTTATTTACATAAGAGTTAAAAGTATTAAATTCAAAGATTAATAACTAAACCATTTTTAATATAGGGTTAAACATAAGGTAAATTCGACTATAAATATTAATTAGAAATATAATAATATTTCCTACACCATGGTAGTTTATTTATAATGTTTAGATATTAAATAATATAAGTTATTTATGACACAATGATTAAGCAGTAATTACCTTTTTAATGAAATATTAAAATAATTGATATTATAAATATAAAAATAAATGTAGATTAAGACTTTTGATGTCAAAAACGAATTTTATAGGTGAATATGACATGTTAGGTTTGATATAATGTATTTGTTTCTAAGTAATCAACTTTTTATGACTTTCAAAAAAACCAAATTCTAAATAGTATCAAAATTGACATAAATGAGTTTTTAAAACAAATACTATATTATTAAATGATATAATAATTATAAGAATATAAAGTTAAGCCAAAGGACTTATATAATTATATATATGTCATTAATGAACCACTTGATAATATCTTGGCATTTTATAGTATGTTTACTAACTATGTATTATAATAATACAGGAAGACATGGAAAACGTTAAACTATTCAACTAAGGGTTAAATCTAAAAGATATGGTTAATATGTTGACCTAAACTAGTCTAAAACCTATTGTTTGAGAGGATTTAGACAAATCACCACCTTATCCTTGAAATAAATCCATTTGTATTTATTATAAACTGAAAACTAATTTTATAAAAAATGAATAATTCAAGCTTTTCCTAAAGTACCCCTCACCTCTCTTATAAAATGGCACTTCCCCTTCTCTTAATTTCACACCTCTAAATCCATTTGGATCGGCCTAACCCTACTCATATATCCTCCCAACTACCCGAAATGATTCCTAGAGGCCTTTCTTTGATCAGATAACCACCCTAAAGATCCCTTTTTTTCAAATCAAAAGTAAGAACCTGAAGAAGATGTAATTATTTCATCACCTCTTTCAAAGTTATTTCTTCTTCCACTTCATATTTCTTTGTTGTTTACATACCAAAACCATAAATCTAGTACCTTATATATACTATGATTTAATTATAAATATGGTACTACCATATTCATTATTCTATCTATCCTACGAATGAAAAAGTCACCATACGTGCATATGTACGACTTACCGTCTCCACGTCGTGGTGTAGTTTTTTATTCAACACATAATTTTTTGGAAGGGTATAATAATGAGTATAATTGTGGTAAATAATAAATGTAACATGTTAATTATTTAGTATATATAATATACCATCCAATGAAATATTAGTTCTTCATCAATATAATTATATCATCACTGGTTCGTACGTACGACTTACCGTCTCCACAACGCGATGAGATTCATTCACTACTGGAAAATGGACCTATCCCCACGGTTTTCCCCAAAACCGTGGGGATAGACCCACCCTATACCCACGGTTTTGGGAAACCATGGGGATAGACCCCCCCTATACCCCCAGTTTTGGGAAACCGTGGGTATAGGTGACTTTTCATGACCTATACCCATGGTTTTCCAAAACTGTGGGTATAGGGGGGGTCTATCCCCACGGGTTTCCAAAACTATGGGGATAGGTCCTGAAAAGTGACCTATACCCATGGTTTCCCAAAACCGTGGGTATAGGGGTACCTATCCCCACGGTTTTGGGGAAAACCATGGGGATAAGTCTGGGCTAAAATACCTATACCCATGGTTATGAAAAACCGTGGGTATAGGACACTTTTGTGTGCGCGGGGATTATTTTTCCCGCGGGAAGGAAATTTTTTTTGGCGGGAACCCTATACCCACGGTTCTTCCCTCAATACCCATGAGTTTTATAACTATATTTAACAATATATATATATATATATACATACATATAGGTGATGTTAGGGTAGTGGTTAGACGTGGTGTTTGCAGTGAAGAGGTTGCGAGATCAAAACTCGGCGGCTGCATTATTTTAGGACCTATACCCATGGTTTTGAAACTGTGGGTAAAAGCCGTTGACACCGTGGAAAATGGCTATTTTTCATTGACACGGTGGCATGGAACCAATACCCACGGTTTTGGAAAATCGTGGGGTATAGGCTTGGGACCTATAACGACGCAGTTCCAGCCCACGGTTCCCAAAACCGTGGGTATAGGCTATACCCACTTTTTTGGGGGCTATACCCACGGTTTTGAACCGTGGGTATAGGCCGTTTTTCCAGTAGTGATTTCCACATTCACCATTCAATGATGATTATAAATATATATATTGTTAATATGTATGTAATATATGAAATAATAATTCTAATGGATATATATATATATATATGTGTGTGTATTTACATATATCTCATTCACTTACTTCCTTTCAATACGATATGAAAACGGAAACGACGTTTATGCGTACGTACGACCTACCTTCTCCATAAATGGTGTTTTCAATTTAATATATCTAACTATTATACAAAATTATATTCTGAATATATATGATACATAAATAATGTTTTATATTTTGGAATCAATTAAATCATGATATAACTTATATAATCAACAATAAAAAGTTAAAACATGTAAGATAAAGAAAGCGATTATTACCCGAAAAGTTATTTTAACATAGAAATTATTATTAAATGGGTTGTATAAAGCCATAAATGAATCACGTATGATATCATAAATCTGAATATAGTTATTTTATAACTTAATAGCATACTATGGTCATTATACATAAGGTTAAACGTACCCTAGACCAAAGCAATGTACAAAGCCAGTGTTAATTCCTAAATCTTATTATTATCCAAGATTGTTTATGTGTAAGTATTTATTGGGACATTTTTATCATACATGTCCAGGATTCATTAATTTTTTTTTTGAAAATGAATATTTTAATATTTTTTGGAAGGTAATCTTTATCAAGATGAACATTTTAAATGTTTTAATGATTTATTTTTCTAAATATTTTTAATTAATGTCCATGTTTGAAAAATGAATTTAAGGATTTATTTATGTGGACACGATTCTTTTCAAATTTTAATTCATTTCAAAAGTTTAAATGTGGTTTGGGAAAATTTCATTCAAAAATATCTTTCTAACGATATCCTTTATAAATGCATGAATTTTAAATGATTCCACAAATAGGAACATTTCTCTCAAAGAGTTTTACTGATCATTTTCAACTATGTCAACCTCCTTAACTGGATATTATTCTTGATTGAGGTTAATTTATTATAATACAATCTCCCATATTGTATTGAATGAGTTATGGTATGTTTGGCGGTGGATGTACTATTTTTATACCATTCATGGTTTATGGTTAATGTATTGACAATTCGTATGCTAGTTTTCATGCGAATGTTTATTTTATGTTTCAAAATTTTCATATGAGGAATGCATTGGGCTTAGTAAGTGATAAGTGGAGCCCGCTATAGCTCCTCGATGCATCCGTATATCTCATGAGACAAATTAGTGTCTTGGAAAAGGGCTTTGATAAAATTTTTATTTTTATTCTTGGCATGAGGTCCTGACTATGTGGTTATGATGTCTAACATTATAAATTCCATCATTACGAAATTAGCTATTGATATTACATGTGATTATTTGACTAGTAGAATATCCTTGTGAATAGTTAAATGGAATTATTTGATTTATCTCTTCCATATTATGATGTAGTTTAATTTTAAAGGGCTTTTGTTTCAATTTTATACCCTTCCATGAATGTTTATGATTACTTATGATAGCTTCTACTATATTGTTTATCCTTACTGAGAATCTGAGCTCACCCCTTTCTCATGTTTTATTTTCCTTGGATACCAAGAAGTATATTATGTTTTATATGAAAGTTTAAGCTAAGGGAATAATGGAATTATAAAAGGATTATTTATGATATGTTTTATGTGTCAAATTGTAATGTAAAGTTCATGTATGAAATCTATTTTCCAAGGAATCTAAACTGAACATTCCTTTATGACTTGATTCCTTGTAAGCATGACAATGTATTAAAATAATGCACTGACTCTGGGAAACTCGGGTCAGGGAGTTACACCTGAGAAGTTCCTCTCTAATGATGCTGATAATCAAAATTCAGGTTATCATGACCACAACCATCTCCATGACCTCTCCTTCTGATGCTTCTCCAACTCCCTACTTGACACAAACTCGAAGATCCTTCCCCAGATTGTGGAGCTGGTGGAAAGCCTCTTCGTCTAAAAGTAGATGTGAAGGTTGTATAGAATCATTTAATATTCCCCATATGGGAACAAGAATGTTAATACTGGGGGAATCTATCAAAATTTGGCTTCATATTCCCCCTCCGTCCAAACCGATGGCACATAATAGGGAAACAAGGGAAGTTACTCGGACCACCACTACTCTGACAAGAAACCTCGAGGGAATTTTTCTTGCTACTATATGAACTAATAGTCTATCTCAGCACTGAACATATTTTCCCAGAGCAATCTCCTTCCCTAAATTTGTGCTTAGTGATGAGATCATAATTAAGGATCTCATTAAAAGCATATAGGTGAAATAAATTCATATAAGTACGAATGGAATACTGGATCCCATCATTGAAATATCACACTCACGATAGCTCATCACCATCTAGAAGTGGAGAAAAGAGTTTTAACTTAGTAAGACACACTTAATAGTTTGTAAATAACTTACACCACATATCTAGATGGATAATTTTTTTGGCTCAATCATATCTCAAGATTTTAGGAATGAAGTGATCATAAAAGGAAATTTGGAAGTCAACCAAGACCATGCCCTGATGATGACTAGCTTGGGATTTCACATCCCACTAGCATTTGGCAGAATCAATAATAATATATGTTGAAAGATTTATCCCCAATATCGAGGAATCTTCAGATGCTCGAAGATAGATAGAGTGGATTCCATCCCAGACTCACCAGCCTGTGGACTGTCATCCCCAAAAATGATGGGAGTCCACTACTATTGTAACTCATGTTTCAGATATTCCATCATATGTGTATGTTGTGGAGAACATTGTATTTAATACATAAGATATAGGAACCATCATGAATATAAGCATTAGTTCATAATTCTCTTTATCAGAATAGGTTCACCAAGTGGTACTAATAGAGGGACCTCTGATGGATTAGGGTCCACCACCTATAGAGCATGGTCATCGCCGCCCTCTTAGTGTACGAATCGAGGAAATTGTGGTGGAATATCTCTAAAAATGCCAATAACACACCTCAGAATAATATTTAAGAATTGATAAAAAGTATAAGGGATCACTACCCATGGTACTAACCCAAATACCTATTTAAAAGGATAGGATGTGGGTAAGTGTTTTTGTTTGATCTACAGGGGTTCCTATAAGTAAAAGGGATAGTAAGAATTTTCCTCTTCCTTTACAAGAAACCATTTGATTTTTATAAGGAAATATTTAACTTCATCGTTTTCATTTTATTATTTATAAATAAATTTTTTGATTAAATCCATCACTATTCTCAATGAATATGGGTCGCTACACCTTATCACTGAATCCAAAAGCGATTAAATTTTAGTTTAAACGCATATACATTCAAGCTCAGAATGTAATGTGTAAAATATAGTGGGTCAACATGATAAATTTTCCATTTTAATCCATGAGGTCCCATACAACTCATGAATTGAAACTATCAATCACTCAATCACATCCAAAGGGTGGTGTATTTAACCAAATATACATAGTAGTCATCGGTAGAAACCAGTTATTTAAGAGGCCACCATCATCTTATATAGGAAAAAAATATTTAAACTGATGATGAAACATTAAATAACAAACTCACTACCCTATAGATGATTTTAACATCACAATAATATATAAAAAGTATGGATCAATCTAAAAGTATAGGTAATAAAAGCAATGAAAGCAGTAAAATTCACCAATATGGCATGGAATATGCACAGAATGTGATTTATTTTTTCCTATTATAATGAATGTTACAATTCTTCATTTACCTTTTCTGTCTAAGACAAGGATAAATATCAATAAGTAACTTAAAATACCACAACTTATCATAATCATCCAATGGTGAACGTAAATAAACAGTAATATGAAAAATATAGAATAAGAATTTACCATTCCGAGGAATTGTCGAATTTAACCCAAACATTGGTTAGATACTCCCAAAAAAGTCTGATAACTGACTTCCTTATGTTCATAATATCCTGTCTATATTCCAAAAAAATAAGACCAAATAAAAGAATAACCAAATTGATACCACGTTGTGACATCCCCAACTGAGTACCACTCTACGGTGCCCCAAACCCAATTGACCACATGGCCTCAAGCCAACCCCAAACACCCAAGGATTCTGACTTGTAGTGAGGTCCTACGATGTGTCTGTGGGGATACTATGACTTCATTACAAGAGTGTAGCACAACAAATAAGTAATATCACAGAAATATGAGAAGAAGTATTATAATTGAATAAGTACAAAACATATGAATAAACATTAAAGAATTAAATATCAATAAAAAGATGGAAACTGAATCATATAAAAAATGTTGATGAAACAGGTCATGTATATAAAAAATTATAACATAGGTATACACGGAAGCACACAACTGTTTCTTTACAAAAGAATAAAAAAAGTATCCAATATCTATCCAAGCATCCGGAGCATTGACCTAGTCATCTGCTTCTAAGATCCTTTCTAAAGAAATAAGAAATATAAATTGTAAAAAGAAGGTTTCTACCCCTTGTCAACAACTGCACATATATAATATACTAGGGTACTATTGGTGTATCTGATACGGTGTGATATAAATCATAGTAGGCCACCACCAAGGCCATATATACCATCCAGTATGAGAAATAAAAACTATCAACATGCTAGTATATGTAAATGTAAAGTAGTTTCGTAATGTAAATACCCTGATACTCATTCAAACCTCAAAATCTGTATAAAAACATAATCATTCAATTAATTGTATTCCTATTCCAAATAATTATAGAAATAAGATCCAAGGTGTGACTAAGGTATCCTCTAATAATAATAATAATAGAGTATCCAATGTAATAATCCAGGAATCCTTTATGATGATTATAATGAAGATGATCCAAGGTAGTAACCAAGAATATTTGACCTCAAGGTTAAAGCCAAATCAGTAATAAAATATAGCATTGATACAAGGGATCTGAGTGTAATATAAGGCGTAGGGCCCGAGGTATTCGACTATGATATTATTTTAACCAAGTACAAGGATCTCGTCAATGTAAAATGGGATGAGCAATGACTGGGACCATCTGGTGTATCCTTGGAGCCACCAGGCCAATGTTTTCAAGATGGATCCAAGGAGTGTATCCAAGTTATCTTAACATCCAAATGAAAATCAAGGGATCCTAAAACTTTATTCTAGCCGTCCACAAATAGAAAATCACTAGGTTCTTATGCGGGTATCACTCTTGGAAACTATAATCCTTGAATCCGATTGGAGTCCTCTAAGTGAACAAGGAATTCCCTTACGAATCCATGTATGGATCAAGTCTGACCACTCCTATAAAGATGAATAGGTCCATATGGAATAGGCACCTCATATATATTTCATTATTGAAATATGGTCATATAATAGTCATTCCTCTTAATAATTATATTGGTTCTTTCCATAACATTAATAAGTGTGACAAGGATAATAGTTCGTGCAACCATTTCTTTCATTTCATATTTAATTATTAGGTTCTTTCCTTTACCATTCATAAACATGAAAAGGAGGTATAAGTTCTAGAAACTAATTCCCATTCGATTATAATTACTAGGCCAAGTGATATCTCTAAGTGTAACATCCCATGTAAGTAATGAATAATAGAAATTTTTATATATGTCTATTAATGAATTAGATAGTGTTTTAGAGGCTTAAAATGAAAATAAATCCAATCTTAATCTTGGAATACACTAATATTTTTAAAGGATTGTTTTACTGCCTTTTGATGGCAAACCATTTTTGAATATATCTTTTAACAATTTCATAAGCTATGTTTGTAAAAATAAAATTATTTTTTATTATTGGGACATCAAAATTTACTTTGTGTGAATTTTAGGTATTTTTCTGACAATGTTCATTTTATAATGAATAGTGAAACCACTAAGTGGTACTTATAAAAACTGATTTCCGTTTAAATGAATGTTTGCCACTAATGCGTATTGAATTTTGAAAATCCGATATGCATGGTTGTCATTAGTATGTAAAATGTTGTTCAATGAGATTAAAATAATTTTTTGGTGAATAGTAACTTATTAAGTTTTTAATCACGATTAGTGGTAATTAGTGTAGTTTAAGGTAAAAATAATGCTTTAATAAAATGAGATGAGCTTGACACATGTCCTACCATCATTGGTTGTGTCATGGCCGACTAAGACAAGACATGGGTCAACTTGGGGACCCCATGGAACCACTTTGGTTGGGAAATGTCATAAATAACTTTTTATTTAATGTTAAAGTAAAAATGACACAAACATAATATGTTTTACGAAAACAATTTTTACATGGGGTTATAAAGATCATATTTTTGATTATAAATAGTCATTGGAACGCTAAAAAGATTTCCTACATCATAGTATTTTTTTTATAATTTTTATACTTTAAATAAATTAATTTAATTATGACATCATGATGATGCAATGATGACCTCATTAATGAACAGTTTAAATAAAATGAAACGATAATATAAAATCTAAGACCTAAGATTGTCCAAAAACTATTGTATGGGAATATTTAGAAGCCTTATCATCTTATCTTCGAAATATACCAATGTGGGACCTTAGAAATTCGAAACACTTTTGAAAATAAAATAATAGTTTCATGATTTCCAAAAGTGCCCCTCCTCTCCTCTTATAAAAGGCCCCCACCTCTACCTCATTTCACACACTCCTCAAGCCTTTGGATCGGCCATCCCCTGACCATTTACTCTCTCCACATCCCTATCCTCATCCTAGAGGATTCACTTTGGGCAAAATCCTTTCAAAGGAAGCCTTTAGGCTCAAATCAAAAGGAGTTACACATTTAAAGGTAATTCATTCTCTCATGTTCATTTGTTTTATTTTGATTCTCCAACCCCCTAAACTATTTTTATTTACTTCTTTTGTAACAAAAAAAATATCTTCAATATACTAGGATGTTGTTATAAGATTTATTCGAGCTACACTCTCACACAACTACATCAAATGGTTAAAGAACATACGGTTTCCGTGGATGGTGAAATTCTGGCTCCCGAAACGATGATTGTTCAATACTCATTTAACACCTTCAAAGGTGGCCATTATGATGTCACTATTTTTATATATGATATATAATATGTTTATTCTTTCCTTAAGCTTCTGTATTTTTCATTTATGGCATACCATTATTTTTTCCATTATGGGTAAACACGATATCTTCATTTTAGGAAGTGCGGACTACCGCCCCCTGAAAGTGATTTGATTCGTTAATACCATATGTGGGATGTGTAAAGGATAAAGTTAATGATATTATATATGTTATTATACTGGAATTATAATATACTCTTATATAATTATGATTCCATTCCAGAAAATATGAAATAGAAATGGAAGTAGCGTTCATGCGTACGTACGGTTTACCCTCTCCATGAACGGTGCATTTCATTTCTCACCTCTAAATGTGATGTAATATTAAAAATACATGTATATGATGAATATATATGATATATATGTTATCCAAATCATTAATATCATTCTGGATATAACGAACCTTTGACCAAATTAACAACATGTAAGTGTAAGAAGTCTATTTTTGACTTAAGAACCAAATACCGACAAAATGAACATTATTAACTTAAATGATTACATTATGTTCATAACATGGTATAAAAGGAATAATGAACATGAAAAAGGTTCTTAAGCAAGTAGAGATTAACTCATGTTTATTATTCAGGAGATTGAAGAACGGTCGAGCCAAGTCGGATACGAGGTATGGGACTTCGTCTCAATCTCCTTTCATTGAGGCATATTTTGTTTTATACACAACCTTCTTTTATATGGTGTATAAACCCCTTTGACTTTTACGTTTATCCAAAAGGAATCTTTTTTATACGAAGCGTTTTACTAAACGACAAAAGGGAATGTTTTTGTCATACGTATGCGGCGACAACGACTTCTCCGCCGCCGTGACCGTTATTTGAGTTTCGGCTTCCTCTACAAGCCATACCTTCTTTTTAAAAGAAAAATAAATACCATGTTTTACTTTTCTTTTATTTTGGTATCGAAAATGGTTTTCATAATGTTTTTATTATATCAATGTGTTTTATTGATATCTTGTGATTCAAATGTGGAAATGTTATGTTTCCTTTATGTATGTTTTATGTGATACGATTATGTTATGGTTCTTGGGAATTATTATGAAGACGGGTGGTTCCGTGATAAACTAAGGGCGGGTGATCCCGATATAGCTCTCTAATGCATTGGGTAATGCGAAGGAGTGAAACGTTAAGGTTTCTCCAAAGAGATTTTAGGGAATATACTTTGATGGGTATTCCAAACATAACCGAGAGGGTTACTCCCTACGTAAGAATGTTATGAATGCCTAAAGTTACCTTTATGTCTTATGATTTCTATGATTTATTCATGATTTTATGAGGTATGTTAAAGTGCTTATGTTTTATGGGTAAAGTATGATCTCATCCTTATGTATATATGTACCCATGTTTCCTTTCCATATTTTTATATCCCTTACTGAACTTTTTATTCTCATCCCATGTTTTTTTGAAATGTTTTTCACAGGTCAAGAGAAAGGTACATGATATGATGATAGTGTCAAGGAAGTGTCAGAAAGAATCCATGTTTATTTTAAATATGTTTCCATTGATGGGAATGAAGAATACTATCTTTATGTAACCACTTTGTTTATATGTGGAATGTAATGCAAGTTTTATGATCTAAATCTCTAAAACTCTAAACCTGAAAAGATCCTCAATGTGTAATCTTGTAATAACTCAAGATTAAGTATGGTTTAAGGATGGGGCCTTATAGTTTGTATCAAAGGTCGGTTTAGATAACTGTAGGAGTTAGAATTATATTAAATGATTATCCAAAAATATTTTTTTTTAAAATTATATAGCATTTGAAGATTACCATGTTGCTTCATCTAAGACATGTTTGTTCAGAATGGTTTTCCGCAGAGGAAATAGGGAAGGAGTGCTAGGAAGGCATACAGAAGGAAATAACCTTCCGAATCAGCATCCTGAGATGGTCAGAATTGGAACTGAACAATTTGTTGCAGTAATGGCGCAGTTGAATCAAGCAATAAATGGTGGTGGTATCCATGCACGAGATCAGCCAGATCAACCGCAGAGGAACATGTCAGTGGTGGAACATTTCATGAGGCAACATCCCCAATAATTCAGAGGATCATCTGACCCTGTGTTAGCTAAAGGGTGGATTAAAGCATTGGAGAAGATTTTCGATGTCATGGGGTGTTCAGACAATCAAAATGTTAGTCTTGCTATTTACCGTTTGGAGGGTGAGGCAGATCAGTGGTGGTCTATGGTTAAAAATATCAGGGACGCCGATGAGATTGATTCTCTCGAATGAATTCAAAGGTATGTTTCTTGAAAAGTATTTTCCTAAGGCTGTTCGACTTAGGATGGAGAAACAATTCTTGGAATTGAGGCAAAAGGAAGACTCAGTGGCTACCTATGAAGAAAGGTTCACTCGATTGGCAAGGTATGCTCCAAATTTTATCTGAGACCTTAATAGTAAAATCAATCGTTTTTACTCAGGATTAAAGCCAAAATATCGAAGGGCATTAGCTTATCGTGAGTTTAAAAGTTATGAAAAGCTTGTTCGATGTGATGAGAAGGTGGAAATGGAGTTTGTCGATGACCAAGTGTTCTATAACAACCAGTAGAAGAAGAGACCGAGGTGGCAGGAGAAAGGTAAGAATTTTTCAAAAAAAGTCTGATGGTAAGAAAGCTAAGTTTCTATTTTGTGATAAATGTGGCAAAAGGCATGCTGGGGAATGTCTTCTGAATTCTGGAAAGTGCTACCGATGTGGTAAGATGGGACATAAGGCTCGTGATTGCACTGAAAAGGATCAAGGTGAAGGTAAGACCAAATTTGATTTACAGTTAGTGAAATGTTATAAGTGTAATGAGATGGGTCACTATGCAAACGAGTGTCCGACAAAGATCTTGAGTGATGGGAAGCAGTTAGACTACAAGCAGAAAGGGGTGGTGAAATCCTTTGCAACTACTTCAGCAGATGTCGGGCCATCAAATGAAGTTGTATCAGCTCCAGGGAGCTCAGTTTTTTTCAAAGATTGACTTGAGATTGGGGTATCATCAGCTGAAGGTAAAGGAGGCAGATATTCCGAAGACCGCGTTCCGTACAAGATATGGCCACTATGAATTTGTAGTAATGCCTTTTAGGGTAACCAATGCACCTGCTGTATTCATGGACTTAATGAATAGAATTTTCCATGAGTTATTGGATAAGTTTGTGGTGGTTTTTATTGATGATATTTTGGTGTTTTCTAAAAGTAAAGAGGAGAATGAAGGACATTTAAGGGTTATCTTGGAAACCTTAAAAGAAAAGAAATTTTATGGGAAATTCAGCAAGTGTGAGTTTTGGTTTCAACAAATTTCTTTCCTTGGTCACATTGTTTCTAAAGATGGGATAACTGTTGATCCTGCAAAAAAAATTTGTGGAAGACTGGCCAAGACCCACAAATGTAACTGATATTCGTAGCTTCCTTGGTTTGGCAGGCTATTACTGAAGGTTTGTTAGAAATTTTTCACGGTTATCTAGTCCAATGACTAAGCTAACTCGGAAGGGTGTTAGGTTTATCTGGACAAAAGAATGTGATGATTGTTTTCAGGAATTAAAAAGAATATTGGTGAATGATCCAGTTTTGGCACTACCTTCCAGGAATGGTGAGTTTGTTATCTATAGTGATGCTTCATTGAAAGGACTTGGTTGCATCCTAATGCAGAATGATCAGGTAATTGCTTATGCTTCACGACAGTTGAAAACTCATGAGGTAAATTACTCTACACATGATTTGGAATTAGCTGCTGTTGTTTTTGCTTTAAAAATTTGGAGGCATCATTTGTATGGAGTAAATCGTGAAATATATACTGATCACAAAAGTTTAAAGTATATATTCACTCAGAAAGAGTTAAACATGAGATAGAGGAGATGGCTGGAATTAATCAAGGATTATGATTGTACCATCTAGGAAAAGAAAATAAATTGGCTGATGCTTTGAGTCGAAAAAGTAATGCTTCATTAGCAATGTTGCGTTTGGAACGTGATCCTTTGGATAAGGATTTGATGAACTTTGGCATAGAAGTTGTTGGTGCAGGAAGTTCTTCTATTTTGTTTCAGGTATCAGTGAGATCATCTCTATCAAATAGAATCAAGCAAGCACAGAAGAAAGACAGTGAGTTGCAGAAAAAGTTAGAGCTGGTTCAGAAAGGTATGTTGCCTGAATTAAACATTGATAATGATTGTGTTTTGAGATTTGGGAAGAGATTGTGTGTACCTTGTGATTCACAGTTGAAGAGAGAGTTGTTATGTGAAGCTCATAGTTCTCCGTTTTCAGTTCATCCTGGCAGTACTAAGATGTATAGAGATCTGCGGGAGTATTACTGGTGGGATGGAATGAAAAGAGATATTTCTGATTTTACTGTGAAGTGTTTGACTTGTCAGCAGGTTAAAGCAGAGCGGCAGTTACCGAAAGGGATGCTTCAACCTTTACCAGTGCCAGAGTGGAAATGGGAGAATATATCCATGGACTTTGTTGTGGGATTACCGAAGACATCTCGAGGTAATAATGCAATCTGGGTTATTGTTGATCGCTTGACTAAATCTGCTCATTTCCTTGCTATAAGAGATACTTTTTCCCTAGATCAACTTTCCCGTTTGTATCTTAAAGAGATAGTCAGGTTACATGGAGTTCCCCTCTCCATTGTATCTGATCGTGATCCCATGTTCACTTCTAACTTTTGGAAAGGCCTTCAGAAGCCGTTGGGTACTGAATTAAATTTTAGTACAGCTTTTCATCCTCAATCAGATGGGCAGTCAGAATGAACAATTCAGACATTGGAGTATATGCTACGAGCTTGTTCTATGGATTATCAGGGAAGTTGGGACCAACATTATTCTTTGGTTGAATTTTCATATAATAACAGTTTTCATTCCAGTATACAGATGGCACCATTTCAGGCATTATATGGGAAGCGGTGTCGTACTCCAGCTTTCTGGGATGAAGTGGGTGAAAGGAAGTTGGTGGGACCAGAATTGGTAGAAGAGATCGCAGAAAAAGTTCAGCTGATTCAGAAGCACATGAGAACAGCTCAGAGCAGGCAGAAGAGTTATGCTGATAACCGGAGGAAGGATCTATCTTTCGAGGTAGGTGATCATGTTTTTCTCGAAGTATCACCATGGAAAAGTGTGATGCGATTTGGTAAGAAAGGAAAGTTGAGTCCAAGGTTCATTGGACCATATGAAATTCTGGAGAGAGTTGGATCAGTTGCATAACGGGTGGCATTACCTCCGAGTTTATCTCAGGTACACAATGTTTTTCACGTTTCGATGTTGAGAAAGTATATGCCAGATCCATCTCATGTTTTGAGTCCAAAGGTAGTTCAGCTGGAAGAGAACCTATCTTATGAGGAACAACCAGTCCAGATTCTTGACCACAGGGAGCAAGTGTTACGGAATAAGGTGATTAAGCAGGTAAAGGTTTTGTGAAAAAAAAAACATGATGGAAGAGGCAACATGGGAATTTGAAAATTCAATGAGGGATAAGTACCCCCATTTATTCGATAAGTAAATAAATTGCGAGGATGCAATTTTCTAAAGGGGGGAAGGATGTAACATCCCAAGTAAGTAATGAATAATAGATATTTTTGTATATGTCTATTAATGAATTAGATAGTGTTTTAGAGGCTTAAAATGAAAACAAATCCAATCTTAAGCATGGAATACACTAATATTTTTAAAGGATTGTTTTACTGCCTTTTGATGGAAAACCATTTTTGAATCTATCTTTTGACAATTTTATAAGCTATGTTTGGTATTTTTCTGACAATGTTCATTTTTTAATGAATAGTGAAACCACTAAGTGGTACTTATAAAAACTGATTTTCCATTTAAATTAAAGTTTACCACTAATTTGTATTGAATTTTGAAAATCCGATAGACACGGTTTTCATTAGTATGTAAAATGTGGTTAAATGTGATTAAAATAATTTTTTGGTGAATAGTAACTTATTAAGTTTTTAATCGCGATTAGTGGTAATTAGTGTAGATTAAGGTAAAAATAATGCTTTAAT
The DNA here is from genome assembly GCA_963277665.1 of Viscum album. Classification (NCBI taxonomy): domain Eukaryota; kingdom Viridiplantae; phylum Streptophyta; class Magnoliopsida; order Santalales; family Viscaceae; genus Viscum; species Viscum album. Next base: position 73,768,218 of record OY728127.1, on the reverse strand, counting down.
AAAATGATATGAGCTTGACACATGTCTTACCCTCATTGGTTGTGTCATGGCCGACCAAGACAAGACATGGGTCAACTTGGGGACCCCATGGAACCACTTTGGTTGGGAAATGTCATAAACAACTTTTTATTTAATGTAAAAGTAAAAATGACCCAAACATAATATGTTTTACAAAAACAATTTTTACATGGGGTTATAAAGATCATATTTTTGATTAGAAATATTAATTGGAAAGATAAAAAGATTTCCTACATAATAGTATTTTTTTTATAATTTTTAGTCTTTAAATAAATTAATTTAAGTATGACATCATGATGATGCAATGATGACCTCATTAATGAACAGTTTAAATAAAATGAAACAATAATATAAAATCTAAGACCTACACTTGTCCAAAAACTATTGGATGGAAATATTTCAGAGCCTTATCATCTTATATTCTAAATATATCAATGTGGGACCTTAGAAATTCGAAACACTTCTGAAAATAAAATAATAGTTTCATGATTTCCAAAAGTGCCCCTCCTCTCCTCTTATAAAAAGCCCCCCACCTCTACCTAATTTCACAAACTCCTCAAGCCTTTGGCTCACACATCCCCTGCCCATTTACACTCTCCACATCCCTCTCCTCATCCTAGAGGATTAACTTTTGGCAAAATCCTTTCAAAGGAATCCTTTAGGCTCAAATCAAAAGGAGTTACACTTTTAAAGGTAATTCATTCTCTCATGTTAATTTGTTTTATTTTGCTTCTCCAACCCCCTAAATTCTTTTTATTTATTTATTTTGTAACAACACCAGTATATTCAATATACTAGGATGTTGTTATAATATTTATTCGAGCTACACTCTCACACAACTACATCAAATGGTTAAAGAACATACGGTTTCCGTGGATGGCGAAATTCTGCCTCCCGAAACGATGATTATTCAATACTCATTTAACACCTTCAAAGGTGGCCATTATGATGTCACTATTTTTACATATGATATATAATATGTTTATTCTTTCCTTAAGCATCTGTATTTTTCATTTATGGCATACCATTATTGTTTCCATTATGGGTAAACACGATATCTTCATTTTAGGAAGTGCGGACTACCGCCCCCTGAAAGTGATTTGATTCGTTAATACCATATGTGGGATGTGTAAAGGATAAAGTTAATGATATTATATATTTTATTATACTGGAATTATAATATACTCTTATATCATTATGATTCCATTCCAGAAAATATGAAATAGAAATGGATGTAGCGTTCATGCATACGTACGGTTTACCGTCTCCATGAACGGTGCATTTCATTTCTTACCTCTAAATGTGATGTAATATTATAAATACATGTATATGATGAATATATATGATATTTATGTTATCCAAATCATTAATATCATTCTGGATATAACGAACCTTTGACCAAATTAACATCATGTAAGTGTAAGAAGTCTATTTTTGACTTAAGAACCAAATACCGACAAAATGAACATTATTAACTTAAATGATTACATTATGTTCATAACATGGTAGAAAAGGAATAATGAACATGAAAAAGGTTCTTAAGCAAGTATAGATTAACTCAAGTTTATTATTCAGGAGATTAAAGAACGGTCGGGTCAAGTCGGATACGAGGTATGGGACTTCGTCTCAATCTCTTTTCATTGAGGTATATTTTGTTTTATACACAACATTCTTTTATATGGTGTATAAACCCCTTTGACTTTTACATTTATCCAAAAGGAATCTTTTTGATACGAAGAGTTTTACTAAACAAAAAAAGGGAATGTTTTTGTCGTACGTATGCGGCGACAATGACTTCTCCGCCGCCGTGACCGTTATTTGAGTTTCGGCTTCCTCTACAAGCCATACCTTCTTTTTAAAAGAAAAATAAATACCATGTTTTACTTTTCTTTTATTTTGGTATCGAAAATGGTTTTCATAATGTTTTTATTATATCAATGTGTTTTATTGATATCTTGTGATTCAAATGTGGAAATGTTATGTTTATTTTATGTATGTTTTATGTGATACGATTATGTTATGGTTCTTGGGTATTATTATGAAGACGAGTGGTTCCGTGATAAACTAAGGGTGGGTGAGCACGATATAGCTCTCCAATGCATTGGGTAACGCGAAGGAGTGAAACGTTAAGGGTTCTCTGAAGATATTTTAGGGAATATACTGTGATGGGTATTCCAAATGTAACCAAGAGGGTTACTCCCTACGTAAGAATGTTATGAATGCCTCAAGTTACCTTTATGTCTTATGATTTCTATGATTTATTCATGATTTAATGAGGTATGTTAAAGTGCTTATGTTTTATGGGTAAAGTATGATCTCATCCTTATGTATATATGTACCCATGTTTTCTTTCCATATTTTTATATCCCTTACTGAGCTTTTTATGCTCATCCCAAGTTTTTTTGAAATTTTTTTCACAGGTCAAGGGAAAGGTACATTATATGATGATAGTGTCAAGGAAGTGTCAAGAAAGAATCCATGTTTATTTTAAATATGTTTCCATTGATGGGAATAAAGAATACTATCTTTATATAACCAATTTGTTTATATGTGGAATGTAATGCAAGTTTTATGATCTAATTCTCTAAAACTCTAATCCCGAAAAGATCCTCAATGTGTAATCTTGTAATAACTCAAGATTAAGTAAGGTTTAAGGTTGGGGCCTTATACTGAGTATACATTCCATTTACCAATTAAAGAATCTTCTTTTTTGATTTAAACACTTAAATTAGAAGGGTAAAGTTGTACTATGATGTAATAGCCATTAAAAACTCGTTCATTTAATTATAACAGTTACCTATGTGAAGGGAAGGTCAAAACAAAGCCAAAAAGTGGAACAGATAGACTCACAAGGGCCACAAAATGAATAATTATAGAAACACCCAACATGGGTTGGCTAGTGTTGAGGTCTCTACCCTCAATGATGTTATGATCATGTATATAAGGGGTTGTAGAATATGATAATTTGGATTAAAAGCATGTCATATGAAATGAAAAATCAATTACTGATTAAATCGACATTCACACAATGATGAAAGTTTAAAAATTTTAGAAACTTGAGGGATGATCCATAAACCTCCCCCCTCAATCCTATAAAAATCTACTAATCCAGTATCAGCCTGAATTTTTTCCAAGATTGGAGTAAATCTTAATAATGGATCAATGTCTTGAAAATAGAGTATATGATACTATATCCAAAATAATTCCATCAAGTATAAGAGAAATGAATAATGAAACAAGATGAATAAAGATCTTACCCGTTCACATTCGATGAGATAGATATATATTAAATACAAGACCAGATGTTTAAATGGTATAATAACCTAGCTTTGCGATCCATGGGGGATCCTATGCGAGGGAGAGAAGAGGGATGAGGAACTGTTTGAAAAATAATATGCCCTTCCTCCTTTTTTATACAAAACATGCTAGACATTTACGTAGAGTGTAAATGATCTACACGTCATGTAAATATTTGGGTCTTCCCCAATTAAAAAACCCTTTACATGACATGAATGGTTCTCCCTAGAATAATACATATCATGTATTCCAATTACACAGTGTGTATTTGGACTCCAACCAACCTACAACCATCTTGCCTCTTCCTTTCCAAAAACCACCCAACCATACCATAGCCCGAAGCAGGTTCTAAGATAAGAAGAACATAAACAAGAGTTTAACTGGATGTTAAAAGGATCCATACCTAAAGGGAAAACTGTGTTCTTACATTATTCTTATGGATTTCTCACTTGGTAATATCCAACAGGGGTGATTATAAGAAAATACCCACCAGTGTGAATTCCATTTGTTTTCCTCTTATTAGATATTCCTATATTTCTTTATGTGCAATGGTTCTTATAATTTATGATTATCATTGATGCATGTCATGAATCGTACAATTATAAATCACAATATATGTTTTAGGTATGCATGGTACATTAAGTATGTTGTGAATGAAAAGATATTAATGTATAAATTAAGAAAGGATTTATACCATCCTTTTTTATAGTAGTTGATATCTTAGAACTTTGACTAAAATATTACCTTTACATTTAATTCCATGGCCATGATATATTGAATTGGTTATTTCAGATTGGAAATGAAAGATGTATCAAGCACATAGGTTGATGGAAATGATGTGAAAACTCCTTGATGAAATACTATGATAAAGGGATTATATTACACAGTGAGTATTTATGTAGGGCTATAAAAATTTCAATATTATGTTTTTTGTCTTGGGTTCCTTAACCCATTACTAGAGAATAATCATGAAATTTAGGAAATCCAACATAATTATAATGAGAAATAATATTAGATGTTTACACACTATGTGTTTCAGTTGATCTCGATTAAATTATATTTGATTTTAGTTATAAAAATAAAAATTATTCTCAAGGCCAAGGAATATTTTTATTTATTTTTTTGTTATCAAATATTTAACGATGAATAAAATAGTTATTAAATATTTATTTAGGTATTCTATAAATACCGAACGGTGTGAAAAGATAAAGACCACACCCATTGGTAAATATTTATTTTCCAGTTGGTCAAAATATATTTATAGTTCCACAAGTTAGGATATGCCATAAAATAAAAATAATGTTAGTATTATATAGCATGGTGTTTTTTAATTATTATTATATTATTTAAGGGCTGATACAAAATTATATAATTTTTTAAAATAAACAATAGCTCTATAAATAGATGGTTATTTAAATTGTGTTGGGTTAATAAAAAATTGAAAATAATGAGTTGTTACACACCACAGACCTCTCTCTCTCTCTATCTCTATCACCCCCTCTATCATGTTTATCATATCTTCGTTTTAAGAATGATAATAACTCATTCATGCATTATGGATCTTGTAGTGATGATGACAAACCACCAATGACTGTTGATTCACTATGATATCACTTAGAAATCAGTTGGTGTTACATAAAGATCAAGAAACACATGTGGATCATCGGTTGAGGGATTCTACACTTGAATAATTACAACACAACAAAGGTAATATGAAATAGTTTTCAGAAGATTTAAAACATAAAATAAAATATATTAATACAAGGTAATCATTTATTCGGATATAGATAAAAAAATTATAAATTTAACATGTATCACCATCAATTGGGGATTCAGAAAGCTCTAAATTAAAATAAATTTTAATTTAATTCTCACCATAGGTGCTTCCAATCTTCCCAAAATGTTCAATTGGGGACATAGCGATCATAATTAAAATTTATAATTATTTATTTTATTTATGATCTACATGTTAAATAGTGGTAAGATTTTCATTTCTATAATTATTCAGTCTTTAGTTTGACATTTAAAATTAACATGCCTTTGAAATTTAAATTTATTTATTCAAGATTCAAAATATATTAAGCTCAATAATTGTTAATGAATTAATGGAGATTCCATTGAGATGTGTTGAAGAATATCTCCAGAAATCATAGGATTACACAGTTTGTAGCCAGATTATACATCGTGTACCCAAGTGCACTGCAAATGGTTTGTTCATGAGATACACAATGCACAAAGAAGTAATTAAAAAATATAATTTTATTATAAACTATGTGTATACTAGGCCAACCCAGAACACGATACATAGTTTAGTGTTGTATTTTGCACAAATAATGTGGTCAAATATGTAGTGAAAACTTCCGGAGATAGAAGTCCTAGATAATTAATGAATTACATGAAAAGTAGATGGAATACAAGGAATTCAGTTCATTAATTAATGTATATGAATTATATATTAAATTCATTAATGAGTTATAGAGAAACAAAACATGGAATATTAAAATTGTGTTGCTGGATTGAAACCATTGTGTAGTCCCACTACAGATGAATACAACAAGTTTTTTGATGGGTTACATAGACACACAACTTTTAGTGGGATAGTACACACTATATTGTCTATCTGGAGAACAACCCAAATCCCCTAGCATGTATCCCTGATACATGGAAACTAAGATACATGACATGTAGCAGGACATTACATGCAGTGTAGTCTCCCAATAAAGTAAATAATTAAAATTACATTGAATTACTAATTTTAACATTTAAATATTATTATATTGATTTTAACCAATTGTGTTTGAAAATTTAATAATAGTTTTAAATAATTTAAATTCTCAATTATTTTATTATAATAATATATATTTATTAGTTATAATATTTATTTTTCATAATTGAATTTATAATGGGTATCTCCAAGAGAATTTAGATGGACATTAAGTATAAAGGTAATTAATTAATTAATTAATTAATTAATTAATTAATGAAAACGTTTTTACCTTGATAATAGAGAATGAATAATAAATGAATATTAAACAATTTTAATTATTCATATTCATTATGTGAATGACTGTTACTGAACTTGAGTAATAAATATATACGTGTTTCTTATTTTAATTTAATTTATTGAATATGCTTACAATTATTTAATATTAAATTAAATTTTATGGCTTGCGAGTCATCCATCCCTCCTTTATTATGTAGGATCTGCGTGTCCAAGTTAATATATGGAATTACTATTAACCAATCACTTCATCCCCCAATGCTATGTGTCTATTATAAATACATGTTTTTTATGGAGCATCACAATGTGTGTGGAGATGGTTCATGATAAAACCAAATAGATTCAAACTGAGGTGATTCAGAGGTGGAGCACAACTAAAGATAAGACAACAAAAATGAGTTATTTCTCAAGGTTATAGTTTGATTTATTTTTGTCTCAACAAAAAATCCCTTAATAAGATCTTTATTGGGTTATTTATTTATTTATTTATTTCTATCTATGCTTTAAATAATCTAAGGATTGAATACTGTGATTACATTAATAAATAAATTAATATAAAAATATGGAATTTAAATAAATATATCATGGGAAATTTTTTTTTCCAACCTGGGTAATTAATTATTTACAATCTACTTAATATAAAAAATTCATGTAAAGGATATACAAGATAGAATTTATTCATAATAAATTAAAATCCATTAACTATATGTTAATTCAGACTTGGAATTCTGTTACATTATTTTGAATGAAATCCTTTGAGGTAAGTCTTTGACCAATCCTCATGTGGAAAATTAATTTTAACGTGGTGTTCTAATGAAGGTTATGGGTTGAAAACCCATTTTAGAATAAGATAATCAGTCATAAACATATTTTTTTGAACATTGAGGAATGTGTTGAGAAAATCCATGTCCTAATGTCAGGATTGGGGAGTCCACATAATAGATCAAGGAGCTTCAATCCCATAGTTGGCAATGAACTCCCTACCAAAATAACTTCAAATAGATTGATCAAACCTCGTTGGGGTTATATGAATTGTAATATAGATCCTTGGAAATATATTTTCCTTGAAACTAGACATTCTGTGCTCAATAGTGTGGCTATTGAGACTTGATAAAATAACCATATATTTAATAAACTCAATTTTATTATTTATCATGTAATTTTTAAAAATGAAATGTAATAATAATATTATAATTTAAATTGTAGAAAAAATTGAAAATTTTATTATCCACACAATTCCAATGATCTATATTTGAGAAAGTATATATCCTCATTGAAATTAACTTCCAGGAGTAGTTAAGATGTATTCGGGTTGTGAAACACCTTGAACGAAAATCTTACATGCTTGAATTCTTAATGCATAAGCCCCCGACAATGGAAGTGAGTGAGGAATAGTTCCATGTCTATGATTTTTTTAATGATTTGGATGACTTTGAACATTTTCTATTATTCTCTATATGTATAAAACTTTTGAATACTCATGAAAACATGGATACTTATAACATTATCGAGCATCTCTGTTGTCTTTACCATGAGAGTGAAAGGAATGAATGTTTTGAGATTTCTGAAGAACTCTTTATGTGTAATCTTATGGAGGGTTCACCACTTGGGACTCACAAATTCAATCTTATTGGACATATTGAGAACTTAGAATTTATAAGGTTTAAAATCCTTGATTAACTATACTCAAATCCAATTCTTGAATCACAAATTTATATCTTCTATGGTTTTTTTTATCAATTTCAATATGAAAAACAATGAAACATCTCTTCCAGATCCACTGACTCTTCTACACCAAGTAGATATGGAGATAAAATGAAAAAAATCCTTCCATACTTGTATTGAATAAATGGAAAGGTAACTTGAAGATATCTAAGCCCAATGGTTTTTCACACCCTTTCAATAATAGAACGATCAATGGGAAAAAAAGTGTGTATGATGATATTTTATTCACATGTGTCAAGATGGAAAACTTTAAGAAAAACTATATCTAACCAAAGAAGCAAGTTCAAGCTTCATGTGTTTTTTATATGGTGAAATTTATCTATTTCTATAAATAGGGTACTATATATCGATTTTAGTGATGAAAAATTTATTCAAATTAAGTAACCAAGTATATTTAGAATATTTACCAATGCGAGGTAGATCTATAAGCTTCCAATGGATCCAAAATATATAAAACCCCAATACGGATTGAACAATGATAAGGGAGGGATGAATAAGTAGTTCCCTTTTATGAATTCATTTTCTATTCAATCAAACCACTCTAACTTTTTATGGCTCATGATACAATCAATATTATATACCAATATCACCTTTTGTGAAGTTATAAAAATTTAGAGAGAGAGATAAGTAGAGAATATTTACATGGTTTGGAAAAATCACACTCCATACTGAAACCTATTATAGATTCTTTAATCTCAAACAAGGTATCACATTGATACCATCACTATCTGAGTGACTTATCTTGATTTTATATCCAACTCAATGACTTCTATTCCAAATCAAATGAAGATACAACTATTGATTCTATATCTAATAAATATACTCATTTCTCCATCTAAAACCCGTAGACCCCTTCTGATCCTGAAACAATCTAGAACATATCAACTAATACTATCACCAAACAAAATAATTCACTTTAATTTAATACTTGTTACACTATAGGATGATCTATTGACCTTCCTCCATGAGATTTATGAATCTTAATTTCATGTCTACCCTTTAGGTATATCCAATAGATACTGAATGAGTTTTTCAGTCAAACCAATAATTTATGATCTCCTGTAAATGAATATTTTCCCTATTGAAGATTTTCTCCTGATATTCTTCTTTATACTGAACTATCTACCCCACTTTATGTGTGAAAAGTGGCACAAAATTTTCAAATTTTACTTCACGTTTGAAGTTAAACTGTCTTGATATTCTCATCTAAAATCTTATTACAAATATTATTCATTATTATGTATATGCTTATGTAGGGTTATTTTCCTTTGGTCATATTCTCACATCAACTTCAAATTCACTTGTAAAAAGGGATTTTGTTGTGTCAAACCTATCTTGTGAGTTTCATGTGTTCCTCCTTGTATGAATGTACACAAATTACCAAAAAAACCCGATATAATTTAGAATTAATGTCGACTACGTTAATTTAGGGTATAGTACCTTTACATACCTATGTACATGAACTATTACTTTTTGAATGAATAAAACTTTTGAGAAGTATAAGAAAGACTGAGCTATTTCAATCATTTTATATTCATGAAACCCCATGTTGTTATACATTTTATCATGTTGTCTCAAATTTATATTGAAAACAGGGGAGGTAACACATGAGGGTATCTTACTATTATGAGTTTCTTCACAGATAAAGAACAATGTGAAGAAAAACATGTGTGCTATTCACAAATAAAATTCCCAATGGATTTTCCTCTTCCTCATGTAGGCATAAGTTGTCCAAAAACTATTCTTCATGAAAAAGGTGTGATGAAGTGCTCTATTGTTTTTTCCAAAAAATGAGAGCCTCTCTCAAAATCCAAAAAACATCATTGGATAAGGGTCCTTCTCCTATTATAGGCAAGTAACAACTTCCTTAACATCCATTTTTATGAATTTTCATAGATTTAATTAAAGACCCTCAAATTATGCTATGTTATAGATATAATATCACAGAATTAGTTTGAGTTTCTCATAAATAATACATCATACTTTGGGAAATATTTTCTTACATGGGTTCACTTACTATTCTCATGGTGTAATGCTATCATGAATGAGATAATCACATTATCCACATTTAAATATCACAATAAACCTGTATGATTAGCCATATATTTTATAATATCATTTACGATAGTATCAAATTTTTTCATTTAATTTATGGAAATGAAGTTTCATGAATCATAGATCCTATTTGATTCTCCAAGATGATAAAATGACATTAACATAATGGATTAGTTACATAACCATATATTTGAAATTATACTCCAAGTCATGCAGAATAACCTCAGACAGATAAGGTTAAAGGTGAAGATTCTATTTAAACATGCAGGGATTTTTAGATTGAGAAATACCGATTGAAGTGTAAAATTGCACATATTTTATCCGTATTATTTAATGATAGAGTAAAAATGTATGGAAAATATGAGCCCCACATAAAATTTTTACTATTTATATTCCATGATTTATAATATTGGGAATTACACTCCCACAACTTTCTATGGATGTAGATGATACAAACCCACTGTATACATTCACACATAGTCTGTGGCCTAGCTGACCTACCTTACCTATCCACTTGCAAGCTCAGGAATATGCTCTTACGGGCCTATATATAACCACCCTATAACTTCCCCAATATATATTCCATGGGATATATTTACCTTATGTTTGAGCCTCAAGTTCCTCATGATTTGTATATGGGATGGACCTTGTGGGATTGGAATGTTTGACCCATATTTTTTACTAATAGACCATTCATGTACTTAGTAACATACTAATTATAGAATTAGATTATAAGGCCACCTCAAGGATTCTTTATGAAATGTAAAATTTCTTTTTCATGAGAACGTTGAATACTTATTAAATAAAAAATTCATCATGAAGATAAATATTTTCATGGGTTTCTTCTATTTTTCTTCATACAAGTAATGAATGACCACTTTTTACAAAATTTATCACTTTTATAACATGTATTTTGTCATTGTAGATCAGTTTAACAATCATCAGAGTTTATATGGAGAATTATCCAACCATGACATCCATTTAAAAAAATTTAATCCATAACAATTATCCAATCATGAACACTTCTGACCATAAACTCACCAAACAAAATAAACATATCATTGAACATAAATAAAAAACTATCCCATAAAATCTAATCCTTTGAATTTGTTTTCAAAATATATCCACATATTTAAATATTGATAAGTGTAATGAATCATTCTTCCAGTTTTAAAATCAAATGAAAAGGATAAGTGGGGGCCTTCTCATCAAAATTTCTTCTAAAATCATGTTATTTTCGGTTATATGAAAATTTATTGATCACTTATAAGAGAGGGTTGATATCACATGATTTTCGTAGAAATGAGTCTTTAGTTAATTAAATCAAAGTCTATGTGGGATAACTTGATGAAGAAAACATGATATATACAACTAAGGTTTTCTATTCCATCCATAAACTTCCATTCATGTGAAATCATGTTCTTAAATCATCAATTCTCATTTTAGGTATTTCTAGTAATCATCTTTTTTTAGTAAAATGCTATATACTATAAACAATTTAACAAACACATCATAATGTTCCGCTCCAAAGGATACAACTCCCCATTTGTATGAGTTTATAATAAAACAAACACTCCCAAAAAATTTATATTATTTATACAATCAATAAGGAGGGATGAAAGTTTAATTAGTATCCCTCATCTTATAATTTTACAAATCTATTCAGAACTTCCATATTCATGACGTAGTGAGGTTTTAATAGTTTTAACTAATCAATATCTTCCTAGAAGGGATGCATCCATATTATAAAATATCTTTCAATTTTTTATAAAATCATATATATATATATATAGTGGAAAAATGAAGAACCTTACTTTTTTCCGGAGTAATATAGTAGATAATAACTACCACTCAAACTAGGATATTATTTTTTCCCAAAATTAGTCAACACATGGTCAACTTCATTTGGAATAAATTTTTACACCTTAGTTTTTGTATTAAAATTTTTTCCTTTATCTTTTCCTAGATTCTCAAGTTCCTCTAAATTATTTCCCCACATTAGTTAATTTGGCCAAAAAACAATGCATTATTTTATGAAAGATTCAATCTTCTAATATTTTCCACAAGACTTTAAATAGTTATTTTATTGAAACCACACACATTTATAAATATATAGAATATATCCACGAAGTATTGTTTAGAATTTATCATCTTTTGGAACCCTTTGATTACATTTTCCACAAAATTATTTTAAGCCTTTATATCTATTTCTCCTTGGAATATTGGATGAATTTATTGTAAAAAAATTCTTTTTCTAAGATCTTAATCTCATATATTCCTCATGAACCCCCTTGATTAATGTATCTTAATAAAAATATAATATTATTGTAGTAAGAGTAGGCTCTATTATGATGACTTTAACATCACTAACAATAACCTCAGAAATCAGATCTTTCACATTTATATGTATTCTATCACGTTACTTGTTATTTCTATATATCTTCAAACTAAGCCTTATTTATACCACGAGGTAGTTATTTACTTGAAATATTTTTATTTTCTTTTTTATATAGGAAATGATCTTTAATTTATCTTCTGAGGGACAGTTTTTTTTTCAAAATATTATAATTTTGTTGACATCTTAAGTTAGCTTTATCACATTTATTTTCACATGGATTTATCTACTATATTAAGTGTCTTTTCATTTATTTTAATTTTATCCTCCTAAATAGACATCATCTATTATTTTCATGAATTTTAGAGTAATTTCAAAACTCAAAAAAGTTTTTCTAATACTTCCAACAACACCAAGAATAGCGTATGAGACTTTTTATCTTAATTTTTTTGTGTAATTTGGTTGATTTTATAGATTGTGAATGTTGATACTTTTGATTAAAACCAACAATATTTTTGGAACTTATTAGGGATTAAATATTCATACATATTTTAAAATATACCATATATGTGGTGGTTTTATCATAATTGTTCCCTATCCATACTTTCATAGAGTTTTTTTTAAAACCTGCACTATCAAATGAAGAAAAATTAGAACATAAGACAATTTTTGGGTTGTGAGATATCCTATTCTTAAAGAATATTTTTATTTGGTTATATAATTATCCCATTATCTTCCTGGAGTCATTATACTCCAATAAAACTTGATTTAAAGCATCAATTCCTTTATAATGTTGGTAAGTTTCAACCAATGATGATCCTTGATTCTTCAAGATCGACTTTATCTCTAAAAACATCATGTTAGGAGAATTATTATCTTCCAAAAATATTATCATATTATCCATTAAATACTCCTTCAAATTATTCATTTTTCCTTAATAAAAGTTTCTTGATTCTTACAAATAATTATCAAGCTTATTTATCTTGTTTGGTTTAACCCTTTGTTGTGAATCCTTTTCATAAATAAAGACTTTGACCTATTTTTTCAAGTGAATGGAAAATGTCTATAAATATGATCTTAAATAAAAAATTCCCACAAACATTCCATTCTTCTCTGGTATTAATAATTGATTCCTCCATCGATCTTATTAGGTATATGAGGGTAGTGAAATTTCTGAACTTATTTCTAAATAAATCCTCCAACTATTCAATTTCTTCCACTAGCCTTGCTTTATCAAAGAGAAGTCCCTTGAAACTTCTAATAATAAATTTGAGTAATTATATAGGAACTCTATTTATATATTCTATAAATAAATAATGAAGATAACTAAGTGATCAAACATCATCACAAAATGACCAGGATTAGTCATAATAATCAAAATCAATATATTTTTGCAACATGAACCACATTGATTATCTTAATTTGGATGTTCCTTTTTAATTTAATAAGAGATTATTCTTCATCTTCCTTGCCTGCATATTATTTATAAACTTATGACTCTTTTAAGAAATCTCAATGTGATGCACATCACTCATTTATAGGAATACACTCTTCTGAAAGACTCTCTTAGATATTTAGAGGGAACCTATCTTCTTATAACACTTATTGAACCTTAGTTAAGATTGAAGACATAGAGGGGAGGGTTAAATAAATGGTTTCTTTTTATGAATTCATTTTCTTTTTAATTCCACATCTCAATATTGTTACAGTTTTTTATGTACTCAATATTATCTCCCAATATAACTTTTTGTATAGTTTTAATAATATATTTTGAGAGTAAAAAATAATATTTACAAGGTTAAAAAAAATATAATCCTCGATTCAATTTGTTGTTCCTTATAGTTATAAATTTTTCACTATCAAAGAAGTGATTACACAACTCCCATCAGCATCTGAAAGACTTATCTTACATTAATCACTGACTAAAATACTTTTCTCTAGATCAAACTAAGAGACTTATTTTTTGTGGCTCAAACCATAATACTTATTACCCTAGATTCAACCAAGGACACATTTTACTCCTAGAACCAACCAGATGTTTTCTCATACTCATAGAACCAATTAAAATTCTACACCATAATTTAGGTATGGATCCACTATAGGATGACCTCTTTATATTCATATATAATATCATAGAATCACACTTACTAATGTACTCTTGAAGTATATTTAATAAATACTAATTGATTATTTTTGTCTTGCTCAAAAAATTCTAATCCCATGTAAATGTTTATTTTCCTCAGTTAAACTCTATTTAGAAAATTCTTCTTTCTTCTAAAGTTACAGATTCACTTGATGTGTGAAAAATATGAAAACAATTTATCAATTATGATTCATGCATGAAGTTAAACTTTTCTAGTATTATCAACCAAAAACCATAGTATAAATATTATTCATTATTATTTTATGTGCTTATGTATGGTTCTTTTAAATTGGTTTTATTCTTACTTAAAATTCATGATAACATTAAGATTATAGATTCAGGAATATAAAACCTTTCATGTGAGTTTCATGCACTACTCCATGAATTCTATGGCTTATTCGGCATACTTGTCCCATATCCATGCACTCTTAGGAATGATCTTGTGGGCTTATACATGGAAAACTATAACTCCGTTAGTGTAGGCTTCTTGGGATAGATCTCCCAAGTGGTTAAACCTTGGGTCCCCCAAGTATGGATGATGGGATGTCCCCTGTGGGAGTGTAATAGTTGGCCAATATTTTTTACTGAGGGGTCATTCCTGTAATTTATAAAATAATTTGTATGGAATACAATTCCTTGATCATCTCATGTCAACTTTATGTAATACAATTTTTTTCATTAAAACCTTTTAATATTATTCCTAAATCAATTTATAATAGAAATAAATATATTCATCATTATCACATTTATTTCTTCATCTAAGTAGAGAATTAAAACATTTCTCAACATTATGTAGTCCTTAGAATATTTCTTCAATCCCTGAAGAAAATTTCAACAATCATCATAGTTTTGAAAGAGAATTTTCCAAATTCGGAATCCAATGATATAACGTGAACTGATAAAAAGTATCCAAGCATCACCACATCTCACCATCGACTCACTAAACACATATTGATATATAATTGAATAAAATGAAACACTGAGTCCAAAAAAAATCTATTTTGGAAATCAGAGATAACCACATCACATTTCAAAAGAGAATGATCTAGGTTTCAAGGATTTTTATTTTGTGCCATCTATTAATACAAACATAATTTCTGAATCAAGACATGATACTTGTGGATTTAGTTTCAAGTTTAGGAATAAATGATTCTTTTTTTTATAAATATATAATTGGTTATGGTAAGAAAAACTTAAATAACAGATTTTATGTGTTGGATTACATAAACCATGTAATGCAAATCGATAATGAAATTACTTCGCATGACTCATACTACACACAAAATTGACGTCACCAGTTTGGTCATGTAAACAATAAGAATTTGATAAAACCACATAAAGATGGATATTTATATTTTTTAGAACTAAAATTACTTGGTGTATTTCTTGCATATTTATAAAGAAAGATGACCAAATCCCCTATTAGTGGAAAAAGTGAATTGGCCAAATAGACTCTTGTATTAGTTCATATCGATGTGTGGGAAGCATTTCCATTTTATGAAATGGATGATTAAAATAACTTCATTTATTTTATAGGATAATTTAGTATATATATATTTTTCTAATTGATAAGGTAAAAGTTAGATTCCATTAACAGATTCACCGAACACAAGAATTATTTTGAGAACCATCTTAGTGAGAATATTATGAAACTCTTCCCAAATCATGGTAGAGAATAACATAATCAATAATTCATTGATAATTTACATTATTATGGGGGTCCTATCCCAACTCAATATTTCTCTAACACCTTAATACAATGGTGTAAGTTAAATACGGAATCACACCTTGTTTAGACATGGTGAGGCCAACGATGAGTCATGTGATTCCTCCATTATCCTTTTGGGGATATGCATTAAAAAATGGAAAAATAATAAACAAAGTGACAACTAAAGATAGACACATTTTCCCATACCAGTTGTGCAATGAAAAAAATATATTTTTTTACTTAGATGTGTGGGATTGTGAATCATTTTTTGAGTCCTTTTTATGTTACAGGCTTGCACCTTGAGGCAAAAAGTGTACCTTTACAGGTTTCCCAAAGGAAACAAGGGTATATTAACTATAACAACACTTATAAAAATATTCAAACTTGAAAGAAATACCATATTACATGATAGGGAGACCATATTTAAATGTGATAGTTGGTGTGATATAGAATTTAACGAAGACGAGTTTCAAGGTATATAAGAGTTGGCATAGAAAAAGATTCCATAAATCTCGATGGAATGAGAAGAATTTATAGAGACACAAGAACCTTGTAAGATAATAATAGAGGTCAGAGAGATGGAAAATATTTTCTTTCAAGACACCAAGGCTGGTGAATACATTTTAGTTCTTAAAAAAATATGCTTTAATTTATAAGGAAACAGTAAGTATTATATATGATTCCATGTGGAATGAAGCAATGAATTCTGAAATGGATTCTATATACCAAAAAAAAGTATGGATATTGGTTGATCCCCCATTGTATTAAATCCTAGTGAGTGTAAATGGGTATTCAATAAGAAAATGGACATGGATATACAAGTTAGTACATATAAGGAATTACTAGTTTCAAAGGGGTTTAAACATCCTTAGGTGATAAACTACGAATAAACCTTTTCACTAGTTTTAATACTGAAATCCATGAGAATTTTAGTTACCATTGTGAACTTCCATGTCTATGAGATTATAATGATGGATGTTAAAACAAGATTCCTTATTGTGATGCTTCATGAAGATGTCTATATGGAAAAAACTGAAGGGTTTGTGACTCCAAATTATGCCAACAAGATAGTAATTGTGTAAAAACCCCTTCATTGATTAGATAAATCATATTGGTCATGGAACATATGATTTAATTAGGCCACAAGATACATTGGGTTCTTAAAGAATGAGTGTGAGATTTTTTTCTATAAATAGTTTTGTGGGAGTTAGAACATTTTATTAAAAGTATATATTAGTGACATATTACTTATTAGAATAGAAATACCTACTTAATTGTTTGTTAATACATGGTTGAATAAATTATTATCTATTAAGGACTTAAGAAAGGAATAATACATTCTTTAGATCAAGATCCATTAAAATAGACCTAATATACTTCTCTGACTAAGGTGAGGTACACATATTAACAAGATATAAAAGAGGATCAGTATGGAGAAATCCATGTTGGGATTGTTACCAATGTTATATGGAAGTCGGTATTCGAAGAAAATTTATCATTAGAAAAATGAGAAAATACAAAAAATGGTGAGAATTATATATGTGTTGGTGATTGGATTAGTTTTAAATGTTATGACATATACCTAGCCAAATGTCTCATACAACTTTAGTGTAGTAATAATATATTAAGAAAACCAAGGTGACCACCCTTGTATGGAATTTAAGATTATCCTTCAATATGTGATGTATAATAAGGATATATTCTTGGACTATGGATGATATGAGGAACAAATAATTAGA
Organism: Viscum album; assembly: GCA_963277665.1. Classification (NCBI taxonomy): domain Eukaryota; kingdom Viridiplantae; phylum Streptophyta; class Magnoliopsida; order Santalales; family Viscaceae; genus Viscum; species Viscum album. The sequence goes on along the minus strand of OY728127.1, from coordinate 73,750,197 downwards.
GGATATATATTTTCTAGTTTCTAAATTGTTCAAGATAACATGAAATCTAAAATGGGATACATATTCACATTAAAGTGAGGTATTGTGTGCTGGAAGAGCTCAAAGAAGGATATGGTAAAATATTCTAAAATAGAGTCTGAATATATTATGGATTGTGAGGTAGATAAAGAAGAATCTCTGATATGAAACTTTATCCCATAAAATTTCAATATACCTAGCAGTAAAGTACATATCACACTTTTTTGTGATAATACTACAACAGTGACCCCTACCAAGGAGACTAGATCACATCTGTGGACAAAGAATCTACTTCGTATATATCATTTCAGGAGGAATTTTTCTCAAAAATGTGTAGTTGCAGTGAGAAGTAGTTTTATGGAAGAAAATGTGTATAACCTATTGACTAAGGACTTAATATAGTAGAAACGCGATTATCATGCGAGGTCTAGAAAACTAAAAGTCATAGAAAACTGTCTCCAGTCCAAGAGGGAGTTTGTTGGAGTTGATATCCTCAGACTAACTAATTGTACGCTTATTACATATATATTCAATAAATTTAATATTTATATACCTTATTATGAAATATTTTTCATTTTTTTAATGAAATTAATATAATAATGACCTAGGGTATATGTCGCATTGATAAGGGAATAGTAATTCCAAACAAAAATGATAACATTGAAGTGTTGTGGTGATATCCTTAATTATAGTTCTATGGTTAGATAACATACTATAATAGGACACATAGTATATAGACTATTGAGTGTGAGTACTCATTAGAGGATGAATCTTCTTCTCATGATGTATTCAATTGGTAATCTCCAAGATAAGAGATTATGAGAACATACCAGCTAGTTGGAATTTCAATTTTTTTTTCCAGATATTCCAATCAACGAGAATGAATAATGGTCTTTATATTTTATGATTATCACTGATGTGTATCATGAATTTCACACTTAGAAGTACTGATGAAAACTATTGCGCGATATTTTGGAAGGAAGTAAGGTGTGTTGGGGGGATCTTAAATGACATACTATTAATTGATAGGTCCTGGAATGATTTTCCCTTCCAAATTTATGGAAGTTGATATATAGACCCTTTTGTTGGAATATAAATATTGTTATAAATTCCACATATATGGTGTATTGACTTGTTTATTTGAGATATTAAAATAATGAATTATCAAGAACATAGTTTTCTAACATAAATATGCAACTGGTTTGGTGCGATATTTGGAAAAAAATAATCATATTACATAGTGAGTGTTCATATATGGCCTTTAAAATTTCAACCTTATGTTATTTCACATGGATTCCAATACACAATACTAGATATTAATCTGGGACATTAGGTAAGTACTCCAAATGAAAATGTGAAATAATTCTAGAGGGACACACACTAAGTGTTTCCATTGACATTGATTAAATTGTAATTTAATTAAATTATTAGAATAAATATTTTTTTCAAGACTAAAGAATAATTTTATTCATGTTTTATTGATCACAAATATTTATTGATGAATAGTTTATTTATTAAAATTTTATTTATGTATTCAATAAATTTAGAGCATGATTATTGAACCAACACTACATATGTTGATAAATATTAATTTACTAGTTGGAAAAAGTATATTTATCATTGTGTAACTTAGAACACACCATAAAATAAAAATATTAATATTACTATATGGAATGAGGTTTGTCAAATATTATTATATTATTTAAGGACAAGTATAAAATTAAATAATATTTTAACCTAAACCCTAGATCTATAAATATATGGGTATGTCTATTGTGTAGGGTAAATCAAAAAATGAGAATAGAAAATCATTTTACAGAATATATTTCTCTCTCTCTCTCTCTTGAGTTCTGCTTATCTTTCTCTTAAGAATGAGAATAGATCACTAAATTTTGAAGGATATTTTTGGAATCAAGACAAACAATGAAAGACAAATGATTCTCCGTGATCTCACATGAAAACCAATTGGAATTGTTGAGAGGTCAAAGGATCATGTGTGAATCAATAATTGAGGGATTTTACACTTGGATCATTACAGTGTAATGAAGTTAATAAGAAAGGGTTTTCAAACGATCAACAATAACAATGAAGGAAGAATACTAAGACGAGGTAAAATTTTCATCAGTTCTAAATGAATTAATCATAAATTTAATATGAAAAATAATCTATTGGGGTTTCTAGATACTCTCAGTTGAATGAAATTTTAATTTAAATACCTCTAGAGTCACTTTTTCTACATCTAGAACATTAAAAAACTCCATGGTTCCCTATAAATACTACAAATACTGACAAATGATGAAAAGAACATGAGGCTTAGAATGAAATTATGTAGTTTTATAACATCACAATGTCCTAAGCTTAACTTGTGAAGACCCAAACTTATCATTCATAGATAATTAATTATATATAAATATTCATTTCATATTATAAAAAAATGGATGAGTACTGTAAAAGTTTAATGTCTCTAGAAACATGGATACATAAAAAACATGCTGATTAGTGAAGTAAATCATCGCCAACTAATTTCTTTTTATATTTAAATGTTCTTATATATACTATTCATAAAACCTTTCTTAAAAAATATGTGAAATGACACATAAGAAAGGGTGGCCTCATATTCTTAGTGAGGGTAAACTAGGGGGATATCGTGGATCACATAATCAAAAAATGAGCATAATGGTATGAGAACATGATATTATCATTAGAAAAGCATTCCATGAAAATAAAATATTGTAATATTGAGTCATGGAAGTTTGTAAAAAAGGAATAATAAATAAATCTAATAAAACAATCAATGAGAACATAACACCAGAACAAGATATTATTTCTTTTCAGACACATAAACATAAAAAATTAATTTCTTATTATATAAATCTTCATTTCAAGTAATATCATAGTTTATTTTGTTCCCTCCCCAAACCATCCAAGTTGTTTTGGGTCATTATAAAGAATATAATTTCTGATTTAGATCACTCACCAAACCATTTTAGTAGTTATGGTTACTCCCAAGACTATCATAGTGGAAAAATACCTTTATTAAACTATGATTACTACCCATTACAGTCCTGTTTATCCCATTAGATATCAATTTTACCTAATTCTTTGGAGGGAGGTATAAGTCTCACCCATCAAACAATAAAGACCATAAAAATGTGTTTCATAAGACCATATAAAATTAAACAAATAAAAACCAATAAAAATAAATGAATTTCATAAAAATTTAATCATATCATAGACCATGTAATGAAAATGGATTTCAAAAACATTTCATCATAGCCCAACCCATATAAATGAAATGAGTTTAAAAAAAAACTCAATAATTAATCATAGCATAAACAATGGAAAATGAAAATCATTGAAAAAATATATTCATTAAAACCATAGAACATAAATAGAAAGAGTAAGGATGGTACCATTGGATAATAATTCTTCTAAAACATATGAAACACCAGTGGTTGTTTTCATTGATGGACAACAATTCCATAAAAATATCATTAAATAATTCATGAAGAAGTTCTAATTTACATTTTAAAACAAAATATTTAAAATCTAAAAATTTCCTAAATATTAATGAATTTTTTTATTTTAAATTAACCTTGGAAAAATTTTAATAAATCTTAAAATAATTTAGTGGTCAGGATAGTAAATAATTTTTTTTGGGGTACATCTTAAAACAAAGATTCCATTCATGTTTTCAGTCAAAACTCAAAACTAACTCATTCAAAAATATGATAATAAGATTCATTTTAAACCATTTTTTAAAAATTTAAACATGTTTAAAAATTAATTTAAATAGTTATTAGAGTGTATTAAACAATTTATTTAAAAAATTATTGAAAATGTGGACATGGAAGAGAAATTATCTTCAATCGAAGATATAAATAAAATTTATTATTATTAAAAAAAATATTTTATTATATAATGTTATTAAATAGAAGAAAATAAAATTAAAACATATATTATATATAAATTAATATATGAAAATAAAATTTATGAGTTTCTTGAAGTATATCATCATAATATCTTATAATTGGAATCATAATCATGAATAATCTTGATAAACCATGAGATTGTAACATAAAACCCTTACCACATTGGTAACTTTATGAATCATAATACCCAAAAAAAATAAACATAAATGAATATTTCTATCTCATAATTTTTATAATTTGAATAATAATATACATTAATTTTTAGTATATACACTACACAAAAGAAACATGAGGGGACTATGACATGTGTCTCACAGAAACAAAAGTGAGATGGAAATCCGTTAACCCAAGTCTCAACTTTCTTCGTACACTTTCAAAAATTCAGAATAATAAGTAAACATTTATTATAAATATTTTAAATAAAAAAACTAAAACATATCACACCATATATGATTTACCTATGATATTTTATTCTCTATTACTTATCAATTCCTTATTAAGAGCATGTTTCGGGTAATAATTGTATTGTTTTTGTTGTATGTTTTGATTTTATATTTGTTGGTAATTTTACTTAGTTAATGGATTGATCATAAAAAAATATTTTAACCATGATATAAATTGTAAGAACCCGTACCTTATTTTTAGGTATGTTTTTCCTCTTCTGGTCATTTTTGAGGAAAACGTTAATTCTGGAAATTTTCAAAGTACATGTCTTATACTTTATGAGTAGACACCGTGTACTTACATGCCACAAGAGTCCGTGTTCTGGACCTATAGTGGCCACACACATGACCATGTTGGAGTGACTTGGAGACCACTTAAATTGGAGTACGGAAAACGAGAGTACACGCCATGTACTTCAAAAGTACATGTCATTTACTTTATTTTTTTTCATTAAACGCACCGGGGTCACGTCTAATCGACAGAAACACCCCTTTCTTCATTCGTCTCGTCAGGGAGCTCTGTAAGGCTACATATATTTGAAGAACCATCGAGTGTGTGTCCATATTCCAAATCGATCACCGTTGGCTACATTGGAATCACATCGGTGAGTTCTCTCTTCTCCTAGAGCATCATCTTCTGATTTCTCCTCTCTTGTGGGATATCGTGTGTTGAACATTTTAGACCTTTTTATAGATCATCAATGTTCTAAAAATTTTCAAGATTTTAGGTTCACATATAGAGCTCTCCTAACCCTGAGGTAGGTGGTTTGTCCCTTTCCGTTCAAAGTCATTGAGTATTATGTGTAAATTCCACCAATACCCTTAAACGAGGTATTGCGTGTTTATCGTTTTACCCCTACTATTTTCCTCCCATGATTGTATTCCTGTGTAGAGGTAATTTGTATATGAAAGGGGTTGATTGTTATGCTTTGGATGTTTTTCCCTGGCATGTTCTGTTTATGACCGTTTGGTCCTGTTTACGAGTTTGGCTGCCTTGCCTATTTTTCTTCATGCCTATTGCTATAGGATGAAGAGTTTGTATTCTGACATGATTGATTTGCTGTACACTATTTAGCAAAGTAGTTCTATAGGTTTAATTTGAACATATCACACGACTATTCTCATTGACCTACACAGGGCCATGAGAACTTGGTGTAGTAGACTATAAGGGGAATTGACCTAGTGAGCTTCCTCAGAGAGTCCTTGATTGCTTTAGATTATAAGGGGATTGACTAAGTGAGTTTCCTCAGAGAGTCTTTGTTTAAATTGAACGAACTAGGCTATGGGGGGAATGGACCATGTGAGCTTCCTCAGCGTGTCCATGACCTTGGGACTATAAGGGGAATTGACCATGTGAGCTTCCTCAGAGAGTCCTTGACTACCTTCGAATATAAGGGGAATTGACTGTGTGAGCTTCCCCAGAGAGTCTTCCTTTACCTTTGAATATAAGGGGAATTGACTGTGAGTGATTCCTCAGAGGGTCATTATATATTATTATGTCTAAAACAGAGGAGTTAGGCTGAGTTCACTTCCCAGAGGGTTATCTGTATGAGGTATAACTGTTTGTTTCGCTGTGGCCTGTTATTGAAACTGTGGATTGTTTACTACTAAGCGCTTTTTTGTTTATTGTTTTTGGCACTTTTACCTTCCATATATTCACTGAATGTTAGGAACATATATTCAGGTGGTTGGCTACTGAGATTTAGTATCATACCCTGTTTGGGCCATGCTTTTGGGCCCAAACAGATTATATTGTTGCAGGTATAGATAAGGGAAAGATCCCTTCTACTTCAGGTACTTGATATGCTGTGGAAATGAAGAGAATGGGACCAAGCTATGGCTTGCGATGCTGAGTAGTTTATCTGGTTTCTTGTGCACCTTGGTTTAGCACTATTTTATTTCAGCATTGTGACTTGTTTTGATGTTTTCCTAGACATATGTATCATGCATCATTTTATATATGTTTTATAGTTTATTCTTTTATTTTTCTACTGTTACAGCTATATGTCATTATTACTACTTCCACTCTTGTATGTATTTATTTACTTCCATTGTGTACTCTACCAATGAGGGCATAGTTTCTCCACTATCACACCCAAGGCCCTCGCTGCTAGTCGGCAGCCTCTGGAATTTAGGGAAATGCACTTGAGGCCATGTGACCAACCGGGTACGGGGCACCTCAGGGTGGATTCCAGAACCGGGATGTTACAAAGTGGTATTAAAGGATTGTTTTCTCTTGAATTACTGTTTGGAGCCTTATCCAGGGATATGACAGAATAGGTACTTGGTAATAAGCTGTGCTCGGGAGTAGCTAACCCGTGTACAGGGAAAATCCAATCTACCTAATTTATTGTAATTTTTATAGTTTTTCAATTTTAAAGTTGAATTGATTTCACCGTTGGGTGATTCACATGTTTTGCATTGTTACCGTTGATGTTATTGAGGTTATATTTCTTTCACAACCCGATGAGATAAGGGTATTCCATCTCATGCATCATATAGGAACTTGCTAGAAATCACATATCATGCATTATTTCCATCCCATCTAGGGTGCATTAGAAATTGCATGTTGTTGTGATAGATGTTGTGTAGAATATGCATTCTGTAGTGATAGATTCCTTGATAAATACCTGTTGTTTAATAGGAATTCTTTCTATGTAGAGGTTTACTTTATTGGATGAAAAATTTGGTTCTTGAGGTGTTTTGGGCCCTCATGGACTAGAATTTGGTGGATCGTTGCCTGTTTTCCATGTTATAATGTGTACATTATGCCAATATTTGATTCACGGGGAATATGGGGCATTAAGAATCAAAATTTGGAACTTTATTTTTTTTAGTGTTTTATGGGTTTCAGAGTAGTTTCCGAGGCTTACTGTCTGGAAAAACCTAGAATACACGCTGTGTAGTGTTAAGTACATTCCATGTGTTCTTTTGTTCAGGAATAAACTGTTTTTCTTAAGCACATGCCATGTAATTTATGTACACTCCATGTAGTCTTTAACCATGTCATAGGCTGTGTGGGAAGAGACACGGGATGAGGGAAAGTCTGGTGGGAACATGTTGTGCACTAGTCGAACACGCCGTGTTGTGTGGACCCTATGTCCGCTCGTGTAGCGAACAACACTGGTTGGTGTCATCCTTTCGTGTACACACCGTGTCTTCCTTGAACATGCCATGTATTCTAACCCAGGTACCCAGCAATGTCACGAGAAACAGGGGTCAGTGTAATCCTCTCACAAACACATTGTGTCCGTCCGGAACACATTATGTAGTGTGAGCCGTGTGTCAGGCCGTGTCACTAACAACACGGGCCAGGTGAAGCTTGTTTAGTACACGCCGTGTCTACTGTGAACACTTCGTGTAGCCTTGTCTTAGGAGAGCCGTGTGGCTTAACCGTGTAGAATGACTCAGGTAAGGGAAGAGGATTCAAGTACTCACCTTGTGTTAAGACAAAACTCCGTGTGTTTGGGGTGTTACTCAACCAGTTTAGGCAAGTGTACATGCCCATGTAAATGAATTAAGGGAACATGCTATGTAGGAAATGTACACACCATGTAGTCATGTTTTGTAAAACTTGAATGCTTTATTTCTTCTATTACCTTATTACAATCCTTGTTATCAGTCCTCGATAACCTTGATCTAAGGTGAGTGCTTGACCTTGAAGAGTCATGCCACCAAGACATCCTCCTTTTTTGTGCCAGTTTCTATGCGGTGATCAGACACCAGACATGGGTGATCCGGGAAAACCTGCAGATCCTCCCACTGTTCCAGCCATGGCACCAACCATTGTACCTGGCATTGGTGCTGATGCACAGTTCAGGGAGGGATTTTTGATGATGACGCAAACCTTTCAGGGATCGCCACCTCCTTCCCCGTTGATGTCCAATTTGACGCGAGTCTTTCAGCAGCAACATCCTCTTACTTTGTCAAGGGAAGGAGGACCCCAGGCTATAGAGTCATGGAAAGAATCCACGCTGACAATTTTCAAGCATATGGAGATACCTCCAGAGGAGAGGGTGAAGCTCACTACCTATATGCTTCGAGACTCTGCCAAGAGGTGGTGGGATGTGATCTCACAGGCGGGACACCATCAGAATATGGTATTGGAAGAGTTTCGACACATATTATATGATTACTTTTATTCAAATACCTTGAGGGATGATTGAGCCTTAGAGTTCATGAGTCTAGAGCTGGGTACTCTTACTATTATGGAGTATTCCTCTCACTTCACATAGCTACAAAATTTCACGCCTATTCCAGGAGGTGATGAGTTGTTCCTCGCATGGAAGATTGAGGATGGTCTGAGGCACTACATCTTATCTCTGGTTAACATCGTCAGGTTTACTTCGATATCTTCTATCATCAACGATGTACTAATCACAGAGTGCCATATTAGGGATTCTAGAGCTATGAGCCTGGGTGATTCAGCATCCAGAGTTAGTGCTCTGCCAGCTGATAGTAGGAAGCGCTGCAAGGAGGCTGCACGAGGAGATCAGAGTAGGTGGGATGCATCTTCCAATAGCCAGGTGGTGTGATACCATTGTGGGAGAAGCAGACATATGAGGTCATGTTGATAGAGAGACCTAGTGGAGTGCCGATCTTGTTGCAAGATGGGGCACTTCCAACATTTTTTTTTTCAGTTCTTCTCACCAGCAGCTGGTGACAGTGGTTCTTCTATGACTCCTCATTCTAAAGTAGCACCACCAGTTTCCCACTAGTCTGGGAACTGGAGTTCTTCCGGCTATTCAGGACGAGGTGGGGGTCATGGAAATGGTATTCAGTCACTGGTCCGTTAGTGAAATCAGGGTGGATCAGCTAAGAGTGGTTAGGTAGGGTCACATGGTCGCAGTAGAGGCCAGACTTTTGTAGTGGAGTAGACCCAGCATGAGTAGGATCCTGGAACTTCTACAGTTTGAGATATGATCCTTGCAGCCTCAGTTTTAGCTTCTTCTTATTTCGATAAAGGGGCTTCCCATAGCTTTATATCTGTTACTATCACGGAGATCCTTGGTCTCTGCATAATTTCTTCTGCTGATATATTGACGCTAGACACTTCGTTGGGGACTAGAATGGATAGTGTACATCAGTGCAGAGAGTTCCCTCTACAGGTTTGTGGATGTCACTTTTTATGGGACCTCAATGTCCTAGAGATGACGTGTTATGATGTCATTCTCGAGATGGACTGGTTAGTTCCATTTCAGGTAGTCATCGACTGTTATCACCGTAGGGTGAGTTTCATGTCACCAGAAGGAGAATATTTTCATCAGAAGGGTGAATGGGATTTCTAGGAAAGAAGAGCAGGTCCAGAGCATCATGGGTTAGGAGGAGTTATAGCCTAGATTGCTAGTCTATATCTGGATGACCAGGGGACTTCATAGTTATACTTTCCTCTAGTGGTGGATCGTTTCATAGATGTCATTCCAGAAGACTTTTCAGGTTTTCCTCCGAAGTGTTAGGTAGAATTTTCTTTTGAGATTCTTCCAGGAGTGGAACCGGTGTCCATTTCTCATTATAGGATGGTTACACCTGAGTTGTAGGAACTCAAGAAGAAGTTGGAGGTGTTGCAAGAAAAGGCTTTCATCTGACCCGATACTTCTCCTTGGGGTTCGCATGTCCTGTTTGAAAAGAAGGAATATGGAACCCTCTGGCTTAATGTGGATTATTGGAAGCTGAACCAGTTGATGTTCAAGAACCGATATCCCTTTCCTAGGATTGATGATCTATCTGATTAGCTTCGACAAGCACGGGTGTTCTCGAAGATTGACCTGAGGTATGGTTATCATTAGTTGCATGTTAGACCATCTGATATACCTCTCACCCCCTTTTGGAGAAGTTATGGTCTATATGAGTATATGGTTATTCCATTCGGTCTCACAAACGTGCCTTCAGTTTTTATGGAACTGATTAACCGAGTGTTCCATCCATACTTGGATTCCTTTGTGGTGGTTTTCATGGAGGATATCTTGGTGTACCCTCACACTCAACATGACCATGAAACCCATCTTTATATCTTTTTGAGTACACTGAGGGAGAATAAGTTATATGCTAAACTCCCTAAGTGCCACTTCTGGATGGATCAGATTCACTTCCTGGGTCATATGATCTCAGAGGCAGGAGTATTACTAGACCCAGAGAAAGTGAGAGCTCTAGTATCCTGGGAGCAGCCATAGATCTTCTTTGAGGTGTAGAGTTTTCTAGTGCTAGATGGATACTACAGAAATCTAACACATGAATTTTCACACTTGGACGCACTGCAGAAATGTTTGACTAAGAAGGGTGAGAAGTTCTTATGGTTAGATTCTTGAAAGTCAACCTTTCAGAAGCTGAAATGGAGGTTGACTTTAGCACCGATACTAGTCTTGCCAGAGCTAGGAAATATCTGTACTTTTTAATGTGATATTTCAGGTATCGGGACGAGAGATATGATTATGTAGGGATATGGAGTCATTTCATACGGGTCTCGGCAGTTGAGGCCAAATGAGAGGAATTACTCGACACACGATCTGGAGTTAGCATCTGTTCTTCATGCCCTATACTGTTGGAGACATTATCAGCTAGGAGAGTATTTTATGGTTTTCATCGACCAAAAAAGTCTCAAGTACATATTCACCCATCGTGATCAGAATTTGAGACAGCACAAGTGTGTTGAGTACCTACAATCCTTTGACATTGAGCTTTCTTATATGCTTGTGAAGGGCAACGCGGTGGCTGATGCGTTGAGAAAGAGGACTTAGAAACATGCAGTACAGGAGGCCAGCAGTGAGTGACTTCTTATGGATATATTATCTAAGATGTATTTGGAGGTGCACGATAGACATGGAAGACCTTTCTATCTTATGTAGCGGTTACCTATACTCTTCTTGATTGAGTTCGAATGAGGCTGCTATCAAATTTTTAAGGCCTAGTCTGGAGGGAGTGTGTGTATAGAGAGGACCCTATTCTTGGATAGACCATAGGAGAGGATGAGATGGTGCGTTTTTAGGGGCGTGTATGGGTGCCAACAGACATACGTGAGGAGCTGATGTGGGATTTTGATTCCTCATTTTGGGAAGTTCATTCTGGAATCACCAAGATGTATCGTGATCTACAACATCAGTATTGGTGGACAGGTATGAAGAGAGATGTTTCTGGTTTTTTCATGAGGTGTTTCATTTTTCAGCAGGTGAAGGCGTAACATCAACGACCAATAGGGCTTTTAAATCAGTTACCCATTCCCGAGTGGAAGTGGAATGACGTCGCGATGGACTTCGTGACCGGTTTGCCGAGGTCACCTCGAGGGAATTCCGTATATTGGGTTGTCATTGACAGACTCACAAAGTACGCTCACTTATTACTGATCAAGAAGACCTTCAATGTTGATGAGATGGGACAGTTTTACATTCAAGAGATTGTACGTCTTCATGGATTTCCACACTCCATCGTTTCAGGCAGGGATGCACATTTTGCTTCTCGGGTTTGGAAGGGGCTTCAAAAGGATTTGGGTACATTGGTAATTTTGAGTACAACTTACCACCCCCAGACAGATGGCCAGTCTGAGCATACAATTCTGGTGCTTGAGGATACGCTCTGAGCATGCATCCTAGATTTTGGAGGTTCTTGGGAGAAGTATATACCTCATGTGGAGTTTCCCTAAAACAATAGTTTTCAAGCGACTATTCAGATGGCACCTTATGAGTATTTTTATGGTAGGCCATTCCGATCACCCTTATGTTTGTTGGATGCAGGAGAGGTAGCATTGCTGGGACCTCGTCTTGTTCAGGAGACAACATAGCTGAAAGGGTAGATTCAGAAAAGGATGGCTACTGTATAGTCTGGACAAAAGTCTTATGATGATCATCGGAGATGACCTACAGAGTTCAAGGTTGGGTATCAGTTTTCCTACGTGTCACAATGAGGTTGGGACACAAGAGGATTAAGATACATGGTAAGCTTTCACCAAGGTACTTTTGGATGTTTTTGGTGTTGAAGAAAGTTGGGACGATTTCCTATCGGTTGAAGTTACCTCAGAGGTATTGGGCTATGCTCGACGTCTTCCTCATTTCTCATCTTTGACGTTACTTATCATACCTGTCTCATGTCTTTCAACCCGAGGAGGTTTAGATCTAAGTGAATGCATCATTTGAAAAATATCTTATCCGGATTGTGGATCAATGTAAAAAGGTTCTCCGTGGTCGGTATGTTCCTCTGGTATGAGTTCCATAGCAGCACGGGCGGGTGCGAGATGAGACTAAGGAGAGGGAGCCCGATGTACGCACATTGTGGCCCGAACTGTTCAGGGTTTCTTCTTCTACGCCATGCTAGAAAAATTCTGGGACAAATTTATTTAAGAGGGAAGTTTTTAATAACCCAGACCGACTTTTCAGGTATGTTTTTCCTTTTCTGGTCATTTTTGAGGAAAAATGAGATTCTGAATATTTTCTAAGTAAACGCCACATAATTTATGATTACACGCTGTGTACTTCTTTGCCGTAGGAGGCAGTGTGCTGGACGTGTAGTAGAAACACACACAGACGTGTGGGAGTGACTTAGAGGCCACTTAAAGCGGAGTATGAAAAAGGTGAGTACACGCCGTGTAATTCAAAAGTACACAATGTGTACTTTTTTTCATTAAATGCACCGGGGTCGTGTCTAATCAATAGAAACACCCCCTTCTTTATTAGTCTCATCGAGGAGCTCTGTAGGACCATGAATCCTCGATGAACCTCTGAGCATGTATCCTTCCTCTGAATCGAACACTGTCGACTGCATTGGAATAGCATCAGTGAGTTCTCTCTTCTCCTAGAGCATCATCTTTTGATTTCTCCTCTCTCGTAAGATATCATGGGTTGAACATTCTAGATGTTTTTGTATATATTTGATGTTCTAAGGAGTTTAAAGTTTAGAGGTCCACATATAGCGGTCTATTAACCCTGAGGTGGGTGGTTTGTGCCTTTCTATTCAATGCCTTTGAGTATTTTGTGCAGATTCCACCAATAACCTTGAACAAGGTATTGTGTGTTTACCATTTTACCCCTACTGTTATCCTTCCATGATTTTATTCTTTTGTTGAGGTAATTTGGATATGAATAGGGTTGATTTATATGATTTGGATGTTTTGCCCTTGCATGTTCTATTTACAACCACTTGGTCCTATTTAGCCAGTTTGGCTGCCTTGCCTGTTTTTCTTCATGCCTATTGCTGTAGGATGGAGAGTTTGTATTCTGATATGCTTGATTTTGTGTAGGATGTTTAGAAAAGTAGTTATGTCATTTTACTTTGGACATATTTCATGGCTATGCTCGTTGACCTACACAGGCCCGTGAGAACCTTGTGTTGTAGACTATAAGGGGAATTGACCGAGTGAGCTTTCTCAGAGAGTCCTTGATTGCTTTAGACTATAAGGGGATTGACCATGTGAGATTTCTCAGAGAGTCTTTGTTTTAATTGAATGACCTGGGCTATGAGGGGAATTGACCATGTGAGATTCCTCATAGTGTCCTAGACCTTGAGGCTCTAAGGGGAATTGACCGTGTGAGCTTTCTCCGAGAGTCCTTGACTACCTTAGACTATACGGGGAATTGACTATGTGGTATTCCTCAGAGAGTCTTTCTTTACCTTTGACTATTAATGGGATTAACTGTGAGAACTTCCTCAAAGTGTCTTTTGTAGGACCCCGGGACACCCTGAGAGGGGAGGGGTGAATCAGGGTGGCAACTTTTTCTTCTTTTAGTTGTGGATCTTGTTCCCACGTTGGTAGGAACTACTTAAACCTGTATGATGGATATGATCAGCAATTAAACATTCACATGCAGAGACAGATGACACAGCTATTTTTACTTGGTTCACCACTAAGGGCTACGTCCAAGGAGCATACGCCGACAGGTTGTCGGTCGTACCTAAATCCACTATGCTTCACTAGCTGCAGATTACAAATGTTCGGGTACAGACACTCTGTCCCAGGCTCACTGCCTTTACAATTGTTCAGGGATAGCTCACTGCGTCCCTCGGGTCACTCCCGTTGACTCCCCCTGGCTCACTGCCGTTGGTGAAGTCTCACTCAGTTTATAGACGTGAAGGTCTCTTCAATAGGTGTGCATTGAAGTTCTTCGTCTCCTGTTCTGCATGAGACATTGCTTGCATCAGGGTTCAGATTTGATGCTCCTTTTAGTTCAATCCTTCTTCTTTAGTGCAATGAATGAATGCACTAGATCCCCTTGTCTTCGTTTGCCTGAATCACAATCACTGATGTGATTGCTTACTTAATGAAGCTCAGCTTACTCGGCGTTGTCAGAATCAGTTCTCCATGTATGCATGAGATCATGCATGTATCATTTAGATTTCTTCTTCAATCTCACTTTGCACCAGTAGTATCAGGCAATAGTTCAGCTCTTGTGCAGCTCCAGAAAGGCGGGCGTACTTTAACAGTGTCTGGGTCTCCTTTTCAAGCCCGGCGCGCAAGTCTCCCGGCGGCGCGCAAGTCTCAGGCGCGCAAGTATAACCTGGCGCGCAAGTGTCTCCAAAGCACCTGCGCGACTCTGCCTTCTTGAACTAAATACTTGCGCGACTCACTTCCTTCCTTGCCCAAATCACATAGGGCGCTCAACCATCAGTTGGCGCGCAACCTCTACTTGCGCGACCAAACTACCACTTGCGCGGCTCAACCACCTGCGCGACGAGAGCTCGAACAATCTCAAAGTCTTGAGCTCCATTGAAAATGAGGAGGGGTGGTCCAGTATTTATAGGCAAACTGAACCCCCTGCGCGGCGGCGCGCAAGTCATCCATCGGCGCGCAAGTCTTGTCTCCAGTAACCTATATCGCGCAGCTCACTTGCGCGACCAAACCAACACTTGCACGACCTTCTTTCCTTAGCCAAATTTTGATGTTCTGATCCTCAAAAACATATGGCGCGCAAGTCTTTTATCCTCCAAGAGTATGGCGCGCAAGTCCCTTTGCCAAAATCACTATTCTTCATCTGTTGATTTTGAGGCCCTGAAATTTGGAAAACACTGGAAAACAGCGCCACCTTGTATCTGCTCTTTTTGTACCGCCTCCAGATCATCCATTCCTCTGTCGATGTTCTTGATTCAAACATAGATCGTTGACCACAACTCTTGAACTCGACATGTCACCATTGAATCTCCTTTGTCAACAAATTTGTATGTCGTTTGTTTGCTTTGTCGACAAGCACGATCACCTCAACAACACTTCTTCTTGGTGATCTGTATCCTTCAGAAACTCTTTTGCTTTTATCACAAACTCCACTATTGTGATATGTATTCTTTGAAGGAACAGCTTTAGTATCGTCATCTTCTATGACAATGTGATGTGCATGTCCATTTCATAAGTCAACTCATTGGCACATTGCCTCCTTCATCAACTGTCATGATCAACTTCATGCAAACCATGTGATTTATTCCTTCAAGAAGTCTCTAGCATGGTTCTCACGCAATCATGAGTAATTGCATGGTCTTCATCAAAACCCATTGTTCTCATGCAATAATGAGGAATTGCATGGTCTTCATCCAAAAACACCATCCTTCTTTACTCATCCTTGGATGGATTACTCCTCACATTCTTTATTGTTGTAAACAATGTATCACCATTGACACATGTTCTTTGAACTTACGATCAGCACAACAATCGTCTGAATCACCACTCCTCTACTTCATCGGAGTATTTCATGATCACCTTCATTTTGATCTGCATTGACAACTATTGACAACAAATACAACCTTATACACAAAGTGGTTCCAACATCTTTATATATTCTTATAACTGAAACCGAGGGGTTAGGCTTAGTGCATTGTCCATAGGGTTACTTATATGAGGTTTAGTAGTTTTTTTCACTATTGCTTGATATTGAAACTGTGGATTGTTTACTAGTAAGCCCTTTTCTGTTTACTGTTTTCTTCACTTTTACCTACCATATATTCACTGACTGTTAGGAACAGATCTTCGGGTGGTTTCCTACTGGGATTTTGTCTCACACCCTGTTTGGGCAATGCTTTTGGTCCCAAACAGATTATATTTTTTCCGGTATTGATAACGGAAACCACCCTTCAACTTCAGGTACTTGATATGCTGTGGAAATAGAGAGCATGGAACCAAGATATGGGTTGATATGTTGAGGATTTTATCTGCTTTTTTTTCACTTTGGTTTCGTGCTGTTTTATTTCAGCATTGTGACTTGTTTGGCTGTTTTCCTAGACATATGTAACATGCATCATTTTATATATGTTCTGTAGTTTATACTTTCAGTTTTCTGTTATTACTACAATATGTCATTATTAATGCTTCCAATCTTGTATATATTTATTTACTTCCGTTGTGTAATCTGCCAATGAGGGAATAGTTTCCCCACTATCAAACCCAAGGCCCTCGCTGCTAGTTGGTAGCCTCTGGCGTTCGGGGAAATGCGTTTGAGGCCATATGACCAACTAGGTACGGGGCGCCTCTGGGTGGATTCCAGAACTGGGAATTTTCATAAATAAAATATATATTTATTATATAAATATTTATAATAATGAATTAAAACTAGATATTTAAAATGAATTTCATTATTCATGGAGACGGTAAGTTATACCTACGCCTGAATGCTGTTTCCATTTTATTGATAGATGGAATATAAGAAAGGTAAATATTAATTGAACTTTTTAAAATTATTTTTATATTAAAAATATACTATATTTTCTTTAAATCTATATTAGTTTCCATCCATGTTAAAATAATAAGAATAATGTATCACTTCACTTTGTGGAGGCATGAGTCCACACGAATGCAAGATCGACGTTATCATTTTCAATGGATTGGAAGGTAAGAAGGTAGATGTGATATTATAATTATTTGAGAATAAATATGTAATAATTATTATATATATAGTTTAAAACCATAGATATATCTATCCATTGGAGGTGATGATGCATAAAAAATTACATCGGTTCGCGAGGTGGTAGTCTGCAGTACACACGATCAGTGGTTTCTTCTCCTGTTTGATGGAATAGGATATAGATATATATTATTACATTAACATAATAACAAGTAATTATATAGTATATACATATTTTATTATATCATCATTTTTTTAATATTTCAAATAGGTGAAATAATGAATAAAATAAATTTGCCCAGTTAAGAATGATAACTCTTCCTAAAACAACCCCTTTAGGTTAGGAAAAAAATACTTATCTGGTCAGTTTAATAATAAAAACAAGTCATATAAGTTGTGGTTAGGGAATTAAGGAATTTATTTGGGAAATTATTTTCTTAATCAATATTTTATTGATGTGTGCAGAGTAGAGGAGAGTGGATGTTCTTTTATAAGTGGCGGTGAGGCCATACATAGAATTTTTGAAAATAAAAAGTTATAACCACATTTTAAACAGGTAAAAATGATTAAAAATATATCATTAATGTGAATTAGATGATATATCCTCTAAATATAGACATAATATAGCAATTTTACATGTTTTTAGGTCATTTAACACCTAAAATTGTAGTTTAATCCATGTTAAATCCATTTTAACATTAACTGTAGTAATTACATTGGATTGTTTTTACAATTCATTATGACCAAAATTTAAATGGAATGTATAAGGTAATATTAATTATGGTGACTTAAAATATGATATTTTTTTATAAAATTAAATTCATATAATTGGTAGAATATAATTTAAAATTAAACCCATAGGGTCGACTAAAAAGATGTTTTCAAAGAGAAACTTTTCATGCGTATAAAATTTTTTAATATAGAAATTATATAATAAATTGATTCTTATGAACTAAAATGAATAAATTATAATTTATTTTACATAATATTACTTCTAAATCACTTTTAAAATAAATATAAGTTTGAAAATTCTTTAAATGAGAAGTCAAATTAAAAAAAAATCAATATTTTTCACTATTCATTGAGAAATTAATCTTTCTAATTTTTTTTTAAAATTTCACCCTAAAATAATTTTGATAGTATAATTCAAAAAATAAAATTTATTTTGTTTAATAAATTTTCTATAATTTTAAAAAATATTTTTTTATTTTTTCCCAAATAGAATTGAAAATCATTTAGGGGGAAGAAATGTATTGCTAAAGCATAAAAGATATTATAAAAAACTATGTACTTATTTATCAATATAATTTTTTTAAAAAAATATTATAAATACCTTTTAATAATTGGTTATTATTATTAATAATTAAATGATTAATTTCTAGGTTATTACGATCTTGTTTGAATAATAATATTAATATTATATCACATTTAGTTAATTCTCTATGTTGCGTGTAACAAAAGATATCAATGAAATTAAATTTATTTCAATTTTTTTCATAAACTATTATGGTGTTACATTCTACCCCCCTTAAAATTAATTTCACACATCGAATTTTTGGACTTAGGTCTCAACTATTGAGGACACTTCTGAATGATCATATCTTCAGGTTTCTATATAACTTCCCCAAGTTGGTGGTTTGGCCATAAAATCTAGAAGAGGTGAGTGGTCTTGTTTAATTCTATCTATGATTTGGAATCTTCATTGGTTATTTGACAAAAAACTATCATGATCAAACACTATGATGACAAATTTAAATTCTTTTGAATAATTAGGTATGTAGTTCTTCAAGAGAGATACATGGAACAAATCATGGACTTGAGAGAGGTTCGGTGTTAGAACCAAGCGATAATCCACATTTCTTCATTGATCAAGAATATATTTGGGGAAATAATACCCTAGGATTTACATTCCATTATTCTAAAATCTCATTATTGTATTATACATATAATTTCATATAAACACATTATCACTAACTTCACACTACAGATCAATCCAATGATTTCAGTGTAACTTTTCTATTGATATTGTTTTGCCTTATGTTTTATTGAATTTATCTTACTTTATCGGCCATCAATTTAGCTAGTTTTGAACCCAATATATTTTTTTCTCCAACTTTAACCCAACACATTGGTGTTCTACACTTCTTTTTACATAGGGATTCATTATGATCCATCTAAATGTTTGGTTGAAATCCATTATTGTAATAATAATTTTCTAGAGGAATGTTTTGATCATAACCACATTTTATATCCATAAAATAAGATATCAATATATATTAAGGGTTTGAATTTTTCTCTTAGAGTCAATATATTTTTTATGATGATACATATTTTTTGATCTAAATTATGAGTAAAGATCTTGTTGAGGTCTTTGTAAAAACTTTTAGGGAAACAAAGAATCATTATTAGATAATATAGTATGTGGTACTACATGATACTTTACCGCTACCTTACTAAATATAATAGAAAGGTGATATAAAGATAAATATTCTAAGATAATAATAAAGTGCAAGGACTCTGTAAGGTGATCATATACAAACCGACATATCATTATATCATTTAGACATTTTGGGGGACCCAATGAAAAAATACCAAGTGATTTTTTCCCAGTTCCATTCTTGTATGAGTAATAATTGTACCATAACCTTGGAAATTTTTTCTTAGCCTTAACTTCCGGACATACCAAGAACTGATATACAAACTCTCCAATACCTCTCTTCCTTATATCCCACCATAAATAATAGTTCAAATTTCTAAACATATTCTTACTTCCTGGATGAATAGAGATGTAGAACAATGAGCTTCCTCTAATATCTCATTCTTCAACTCTAGGATGGGGAGAAAAATTGCACTATTCATATAATTGATCTTTACATACCATTTAAGGTTAAACTTTGGAACATTTCTCACCTTTTTCTATATATCTATATCTTCTATTTGCACCTCTTTAATATTTACTTGGATAGATGCTTTAAGAATTATACGAGAAAGAAAACATTTAACCCATCCTTCAATATTTTAAAATCCAGCCTTTTAAAATCCAATTATATTGTATCATTTTTTATCCTCATAATATATATATTCTAATATGATTCCTTGGACTCAAGGAATCAACCACCATGTTCTCTTTCTTTGGGTGGTGTTGTTTTGAGTAGTCATAATATTTAATGATCTCCAACTATATTATTTGGAACATGTTTAAATATTTTTCTGATAATATATAATTTAAAATCAAATGATCAATATATATATATCACATGTTTTCTATAAAAAAATATCTCTATATCATTAATGAAAAAAATACCACAACTAACTCTAATCATGAGTTAGGGGTAAATTTTTTCAAAATTCATTAATTTTCATGTGGCATAATCTATCACCATATAATTCTACATTAGGATTCATCCAACCCCTTATTCAATGAATCACTGTATATTAGAAACACTTATCCACAATATGGTAATGTAAGAATAGGTGCACTGACTAACCTAATATTTAGTTTCTTGATATTATCTTCACATTAATATTCACAATGTTTCTTGGGTCCCTTATGATTTAACATGGTGAGTGGATTGGAGAACTATGAGTAATCTTCCACAATGTGTCGATAATATCTTTCAAAAACAAGAATACTATGGATTTCAGTCACTATGGTTTGTATGAACCAAACTTAAATATCATATTTCTTTTATAGACCCACCGATATACCCTCGTATGGGATTATATGAAACAAAAATTTAACCTTTTATATCTAAAATTCTCAGTTTTTTAAATTTTCATACGTTTTATGCTTCCTCAGTGTATTCAACATAATTACCAAGTAATCTTCATGATATTACTTGTGATTTTAATAGATAAAAATATCATCTATAAATACTACCAAAAGTCAATCAAGTAAATATCTAAAGACTCTATTCATTAAATGCATGAATACATAGGGGGAATTAGTAAGACAAAATAGAATATCTATATTTGAATAATGCCCATACCATGTATGAAATGTTATCTTGGGTATATTCTATTTATTTACCCATAATCAATGATATCTATAAGAAACATAAATCTTTGAAAGGTGTTGAAATCTATGCACTTGGTGAGAAAAATAATCAATACAGGGTATATATACTTGTTATTGATTGCAATCTTGTTCAGTCATCGATAATCAATACAGAGTCCTATCATTTAGTATTTCTTATTAATGAAAAGGATATGTTCACCCTTAGGATATACACCTGGTGAAATTAATTCATTTTTAATATTCTACTAGGATTTAATCTTCAATTATTTCAACACAATTTGGTGTATTTTATATTGATTTTTTGAAATGGGTTTAACACCAGGCATGAGTTCTATTGAGAACCCATCGTCATGATTCAACGGAAGACCAGAAAAGCATTTAGGAATGACATTAAAAAACTTTGTAATGATAGGCATAACATTTATGTTGATTTTCTCCCCATCCATCTGAGATAAACTCCCCTTTTAATAAGAATCAATATCCATAAAATGGATGCGATATCAATCTGATGTTCATATTTACCAATGCATTGGCAAACCATCATTGGTTAGTTTAGAAATTCAAACAAGAATTCCCTTCTATGGATACTGGAGTAGGATTTATATAGGGAAAGACAATATATGCCTAAGATAACATCACATTTATATTGAGGGAGAATAAAAATATTTTTAAGATTCAAATTCCCAAAAACATCAACTGGGGAAGAATCAAATACCTATGATGTGATCTCCATGAAATTAAGGGTTTCCAAATATAATTATAAATTTAATCATTGAGGATGGGAGTTTAAATTCCTAAAAAAATACAATATATAATATAATTTATATTACTAATATCAAATAATTTACTTCAAAATTTGTGATTTATTATCTACACCCCATATTCTATGTTATATCTTCAATCTCTCCGTAAACACAAAATTTCTAGAATGACCATGATGAATCTTTGATTAGAGTGATCAATCATGAAAAATCACCCATAGGATGTCTAAATCATGACACATTCTTTTCAATATATGAAACCTTAGGTTTAAACATGTCCATTGATGATCAAGATCATTTCAAATCATTATTGATGGTTCATAAAGATTTTTTAAATTTCCAAAACATATCCCCTACTAGTGTCAAACTAGATGTAAAACAAAGACAATTGTCACACACTAGTTATTGATCGACTCCAGATGAATGCACCATTTTTTTAGTTATTATCAATAGGTAAAACTATGCTAGATCCACATCCACTTATAGTATTTAGGTAGATATATAACTGTTTGAAAACAATTTTCTCCACCCCTTAACAAAATTATAAGATATTTTCCTATAAATAGACTTATGCATATAGTTTCCACTAAAGTATTATCATCCTAGTTTCCAAAGTTTAACTAAACCTATCCTTTGACACCGACCGTAAATACATAAACTTATAAAAAATTGACATTTCATCTTAATATGTTAATATTCATTTCATATTTAAAAAACATGTATGAGAACCATAATGTTTTAAGGTATTTAGAAAGATAGATACAGAAACAACTTCTTTATAAGTGAACTACATCATCTCCCATTAATTTCATCATATCTAGAACCCTACTTTTAAATATCATACATAAAAAATTTGTACATAACCTAGGGTATGAAAACATAAGAAAGGATGAGCTTAGTTTATTGTTATTGGTAAACAAGGGATATATCATTGATCACATAAGCATAACCTGAGAAAAGATCCTACGAACATAATAATAACCTTTGAAATCCATACCATTAATATCAAAGATCATAATATTATGTCATGGAATAACTCATGGGAGGTTATAAGACATGAATCATATAGGAATCATAGAACATGAGACATTAGAACTGAAGTGCCCAGATCAGTGTGAATCACTGAGAGGGGGAGGGAGTGAATCAGTGATCCCTTAAAACTTTTTACTAATTGATTCTTTATCAATTAAACCTCTATGGCTGGTTAAAGCCTCGATCCACTCTTCTTGTATCTCTCAACCTTTCCCGAATGATGCAGTAATGAAAAGGCACAGGACACAAGGATTTACAAGGTTCGGCACCAAAGGCCTACATCCTTGCCATGCTCTCTCAGCATGGATTCTCCATTATAATCGGTTAGTATTACAATGGTCGATACAGAGTCCCACTGTATCTCTCCTGAGTCCCACAGGAAGGTCTTTATACTGCGTCCCATAGTGTTACCAGAGTCCCACTGGCCTGCTCCAGAATCCCACTGAAGACTTCTTCTCCCTGAGTCCCACAGGGTCTTCTCCTGGCTCCTCGAGTCACACGAGTAGCTCTTCATCTATTTAAGCTTCTTCAAGTATCCTCAGCAGTCTGGGATAAAGACTGCTGGCCTTGCTCTGTACCTCTGATCACTTGTGATGATCAGGTCTTCTCGTCTACTGCAAACTCAGACAAACAATATCTTTCACTTCAGTCTGGCTCAGTCTCACTCCTGGTCTTGGACAACTCAAATGCACACAACTGATTTGGCTATGTTCACGTGTGCACGTGCATGCATGCATGCATGCACTGTCCTCTTTCTCCTCTTGGTGCAATAATCCCTTAAAGGGTGTAACACTTTAAGCACACACCAACTCCTTGAACTTCACACACTTTATTCAATTTGGTTACACACTTAGAAGTGTGTTGTACTCTAGTGTGAGTCCTCCCTTTTCTTCTTCTATGTGTATACACACTTCTTAGTGCACACACTAGGTTCGGCCTTCACTTGTCACTTGTTAAGCACACACAAATTCTTCATTTTGCACACACTTGATCTTGGCCTACTCCTCTATTCTTGCACACACTTGGGCCGTAGGTGGTTCTTCAAGTTTGCACACACACACAAATGTGTGGTCTTCACTTCACCAACTTGCATACACTTGGCCTCGGCTTACTTCTTCACTATCTCACACACACACACAATGGTGTGGTCTTCACTTCACCCACACAAGGCTACGGCCTTTCACTTCCTTTGCACACACAATTTGTTCTTTCTCTTTTAATCTTCAAGTGTGCACAACCAACCCGTAGGGTCTTCCTCACTTGGAACACACACAAGGTGTGGTCTCGGCCTCCACTTCTTCTTGCACACACAAGAGGCAAAGCCTCGGCTCTTCTTGCTTTGCACACACAACAAATAGTGTGGTCTTCCTCCTTATGCACACATACTGCCATGTCTTGGGTTCTCCTTGCACACACACACAAGGTGTGTTCTTACTTCACCCGAACTCCTACTCAAGGGAGGGCGCGCAAGGTGTGCGGACACTTCCACTTCTTCTTCAAAGAGCACAAGGTATGAGCCGCGGCCTCTCTTCTTCTTCAAAGCGCAAGGCACACTTGGTGCACAAGGCAGCATGCAAGTGCTCAAGGCCTCTAGGGCGCGCAAGGTGCACGGCACAGGGGCGCTCAAGACCTCCTACCCGCGGGGCGTGCAAGTGAAACACCCGCGAGGTCTTCCTCTTGCCGCGCAAGGGTGCGGGCAGAGAGGGAACAAGCCTCGGGCGCGCAAAGTGTTGCGGCCACGAGCTCTTCCTGCCGCGCAAAGGATTAGCGCGCAGGGGACTTCAGCCGCACAAATCTTTGCGCGGCGGATTCTTCTTCACGAGGCAGAGCACTCACGGGACACAAATCTTCAACAGAGTTTCAGCAAGCCAAAACCATTGCCTCGGGTGATCCTTTTATAGGCAGAGGCGGCTCAGTCATCCGCAGAGAGATACAACTCAAATCCCCGAGTTATTCGGGTTTTCAAGATTCTGTGAATCTTGTTTTTCTTTTTATTTGACGCGGGTTGCATTTTTATTTTCCTTCGATCTTCTTCACGTGCATGCGACTTAGAACGCATGCACGGCCTTCCTTCGATCCAATCCATGCAGAGCATCAACACCGAATGGCCTCGCACCTTCGGTTTGCTTCGGCCTTCATCGGATTTCCCCATCCATCGTGTGCATGCATATTTTATTGCATCTATATGTTCAGTATGGCCATACGAGCCGAATGGAGGTCTCAGTTTCGAAAATGGTGGCCGGGAACAGAAAAACCATCTTCGGAGTGCTCCTGGTTCGACGGAGCTCGCGGGTGGCTTCGGGTGGCCTTCGGCTGAGCTCGAGGAGGGAGACGGACCGGGAGCCGTCGGATCGGGAGATCAAAAGACATCGGACGACCGGATTAAATCGGGGGCGCGGCGGATGAATCGTGCGGCACAGATCAAGCGCGAGATCGCTCGGACGGCCTGGATTCACTCCGGGTGAATTTTGCGCGTCCCACATCGAAACCTTCCGCGGATTTTCCGCGGTTTATCACCCTGCCGCTCTCCGCTACTCCACAATTGAACTTCCTCCCTCCCGGTGCCGCCCCGCACCGGGTTCTCTCTGCGGGCGCGCTCTGCGCCCACCTTGCTCCCTGCGGGCGTGCTTCTGGCGCCCACTATGCTCTCCAGGTGCGCGGGTTTCACCACCGCGTGCCCTCGGGGGCTTACACACGGCCCCTCTGCGCTCCTCCGGGCGTGCCCCAGGCGCCCATGCGGTGTCCTGCGGGTGCGCTCTGCCGCCCTGGCTCGCCCCACGGGTTCCCCCATGGGCGTGGTGCCCTAGCGCCCATGCCTTGGGGTTGCACCCCCAAGGTGCCTTGGCTGGCCAATTTTTTGCTAGTGTAAAACACTAAGTGTCTTTGTATAAAAACAAAGTACCAAGTGTAATATGCCATATGCCACTCCAAGCCATTCTTCTTCCCATCTCTATTTCTTCTCTTCTCTTCTTCTTAAGAATTACTCCATTCCTATTAAACATTTATTCTTCACTTAGGCGTGAAATTCCTGAAGGTTCTTCATCTTCAACCGAACTCTTGAATCAAACATATTCATCAAAGTTCTTTATTGATCCAATCAGAGATCAAGTTGGATCTTCTTCTGATTCACATGCACTAAGAGATAGTGCATGGACTTCTTCAGCTCACTTCATCCACTTAGGACTTGTGGATGGATCTTCTTCAACTCCTCATGCATTGTCACTACAATGCATGGTCTTCAATCAATGTTGTGACATTGTATCATCAGGATACAAGTTCTTTGAACTTAAAGAGCAGCTCAACAATCGTCAGATGTTACTAGAGAATGTTTCAACCACATCTCCTATGCCACATAGTGAATCTCCTAAGTGACATGCCTCTTAGTATCATGGCCATTCTCCTTTCCTCACCAACACCATCACAACCTTTGGCATTCACATCTTGACAATTCTTGACATCCATTCATTCTAAGACAACTTCATGGCTCATTGAAAACAAATGCAACACAATGCACTTCAATCTCCCCCTTTGTATTTGGTGTCAATACACTCCTTCAGCACATATGAATGGGTCAATATGTGTGCCAATAATTTCTCCCCCTTATTGGCAATCAAATGCAAAGGTGTGGTGTGGTTCACTTTCAAAAAAAAATCTCTTCCTCCCTTAGAATAGCATCTTCTTTAAAAATCACTAAGAGAGGGATGATGCCACATGTTCTTCTTTAGCAAAGAACCTTTAGTAAATCAACTCTAAGTCTACTTGGGCTAACCCGGTGTAGAAAACAAGAGTGATATGACCAAGGAATTCAAAGCTGTCCATAATTCTCTACACATGTGAGATCATGCTTAGGGGTTTGAAATTTTTTCAGATATATCAATTAATTGCTAAATCCTGCACATGCTTCACAAAACACATTAGAATGTTCAGGTGCAAAGATAAAGCTCCCCCTTTCATCTACTTTCTCAAGATGATATTAATTTCAAAACATCATCTTCTCCATATTGGCTCCCCCTCAAGGGGTGCACTCCATTCAATCCAAACCATCCTCCAGCTGAGAATGACCATCATCTTCAATTCCCTACAATGTTAGCACATGTAAATACCAGAAGTATAAGGGAATAAGATGGAACCTCCTTGGTTCATCAATGTGAACAACAAGGTTGAGAAGATTCTCTCAACCGAGATGTCCCATTTTCACCAGTCTTCACACTTGCACATTTGATCTTCATTGATGATTGTGCTGGTGTGGTTCTCAAAACATCTTCATGTGAAACCTTCTTCTTCTCTTTTTCTTTAGCAATTGCCAGAGCTTCATCTTCTGCTCTTTGTAGTTCTCTGGCAAGTTGCAACTGATGTGGCCATATGATTAGTAAATCATTTGGAAGAGTGGCCTCAGTTTTGGAAGTTCCACATGGTTCTTTGGATGCTGTTAAGCTACCTCTCTTAGGCAACTTATTTTCAACCAATCCCTTCTGCTTCTTCTGGATTGATTGTCTGTTTGAGTTCAGTCTGCCTCTATTCAGTTCTATGGCTTGTTCAAAAAGATCCATGGTGTGTCCTTTCTTTCCACAGTAGAAGCATGTTTTCTTGGTGGCTCTTGTTGATGCATCACCCTTCTTGGATTTGAATTCCAAGGACTTATTTTCATTATTCAACTTCTTCTTGGGAGCATTTTCAATTTTCTTCTTGCTTCCCAAGGAATCTTTTTGAGCCAGGTTCTGTGATCTTTTCTTCTTTTGAGCTCTGGATACAGTTGGAGACTGACATGTATCTTTTTGACCACTTTTGCAATCATCCCAGATGTTGTCAAGTAATCCAAATCTATTTGCAGTAAACAGATGTCTCTGGACCTGTGGATGTTGCTTCCTTCCTTCTGGCTTGCTCCCCCTTGGCATGGGCTTCCTCTGTGCTTTGGCATTTAGTGGATTGTACCAACAATCCTTTGCACAGTGCCCATACTTATCACAACACCAACATTGACCCACAAATCTTGACCTTTTCAGTCCTTCTGATTGCTGGGTACTTTTATTGACAAGTTGTGTTGTTTCAGGAGAGCTCTGCTTCTTCATTTTCTTCATCCATACTTGTTTGGAATTATTTTTCCATCCTGCACTTTTTGTGGAAACACAATTAGAAGCATCAGTACAAGATGGTATGGATGGTACCTTCTTTCTAGAAGATGTTGCACTTTTATAAGAGGATATCTTTCTCTTAGAATCATCCTGCTCAAGGCATACTTGAGTAGCAACATGTCTTCTTGCAGCTGACTGGGAGGATTCGGCTTTAGGTGATTGCAGATGTTTCAATATCACCTCCACTTCTAAACACTTCATGTTGAGGGAGTTCTTCTCATCCTCAATTGTTCTTAGCCTTCCTTCCCATTTCTCTTCCAGCTGTTTTATCTGGTCTTCATGCACCTGCTTCATTTCAAGCAATGAGTTGTCAAGCTCCTTCACCCTTTTGACTTTGTCTTCTAGTTGAGCATCTCTGACAACCATTGAGACTTTGTGCCTCTTTTCCAGTGCATGGACAACATCTTTGACTATTATCATAAAGAATTCATTCTCAGACAAGCTTCTTTTCAATTCTTCAGCAGTGTCTTCATACATTTCATTGCAAAGGGAAATTGTTTCATCTTTAGCTTTCACTAGCTTTCTGAGAGTGTTGGTTATGCCAACCCTTTTAGCCAATTGATCTTCCATTGCATTGGCTTCTTCTTCTAACTGTGATTTTTCTTCATGAAGATCATTGATGCCTGTAGCTATACACATTTCCACTTCCATGGGAACTGTCTTCTGAAGATATTTGAGTGCACTCTGAAGATCATTCATTGTTTCAACTTCATCACAGCTAGGACAGGCTTTCTTCATCTTCTTGGCCTGTTTCTTCTTTCTATTTTTCTGAGTCTTGGCAGATATCTCCATTTGAGGCTGGTTGCTCGTTTCCTCAAATCTGCACTTAGTAAAGACTCCCTTGGATCTTTTAGAGGCAACCTCCCTTTGATACCAATTTAAGTCCCCAGATCAGTGTGAATCACTGAGAGGGGGAGGGGGTGAATCAGTGATCCCTTAAAACTTTTTAATAATTGATTCTTTATCAATTAAACCTCTATGGCTGGTTAAAGCCTCGATCCACTCTTCTTGTATCTCTCAACCTTTCCCGAATGATGCAGTAATGAAAAGGCACAGGACACAAGGATTTACAAGGTTCGGCACCAAAGGCCTACATCCTTGCCATGCTCTCTCAGCATGGATTCTCCATTATAATCGGTTAGTATTACAATGGTTGATACAGAGTCCCACTGTATCTCTCCTGAGTCCCACAGGAGGGTCTTTATACTGCGTCCCACAGTGTTACCAGAGTCCCACTGGCCTGCTCCAGAATCCCACTGAAGACTTCTTCTCCCTGAGTCCCACAGGGTCTTCTCCTGGCTCCTCGAGTCACACGAGTAGCTCTTCTTCTCTTTAAGCTTCTTCAAGTATCCTCAGCAGTCTGGGATAAAGACTGCTGGCCTTGCTCTGTACCTCTGATCACTTGTGATGATCAGATCTTCTCGTCTACTGCAAACTCAGACAAACAATATCTTTCACTTCAGTCTGGCTCAGTCTCACTCCTGGTCTTGGACAACTCAAATGCACACCACTGATTTGGCTATGTTCACGTGTGCACGTGCATGCATGCATGCATGCACTGTCCTCTTTCTCCTCTTGGTGCAATAATCCCTTAAAGGTTGTAACACTTTAAGCACACACCAACTCCTTGAACTTCACACACTTTATTCAATTTGGTTACACACATAGAAGTGTGTTGTACTCTAGTGTGAGTCCTCCCTTTTCTTCTTCTATGTGTATACACACTTCTTAGTGCACACACTAGGTTCGGCCTTCACTTGTCACTTGTTAAGCACACACAAATTCTTCATTTTTCACACACTTGATCTTGGCCTACTCCTCTATTCTTGCACACACTTGGGCCGTAGGTGGTTCTTCAAGTTTGCACACACACACAAATGTGTGGTCTTCACTTCACCCACTTGCATACACTTGGCCTCGGCTTACTTCTTCACTATCTCACACACACACACAATGGTGTGGTCTTCACTTCACCCACACAAGGCTACGGCCTTTCACTTCCTTTGCACACACAATTTGTTCTTTCTCTTTTAATCTTCAAGTGTGCACAACCAACCCGTAGGGTCTTCCTCACTTGGCACACACACAAGGTGTGGTCTCGGCCTCCACTTCTTCTTGCACACACAAGAGGAAAAGCCTCGGCTCTTCTTGCTTTGCACACACAACAAATAGTGTGGTCTTCCTCCTTATGAAAACATACTGCCAAGTCTTGGGTTCTCCTTGCACACACACACAAGGTGTGTTCTTACTTCACCCGAACTCCTACTCAAGGGAGGGCGCGCAAGGTGTGCGGCCACTTCCACTTCTTCTTCAAAGAGCACAAGGTATGAGCCGCAGCCTCTCTTCTTCTTCAAAGCGCAAGGCACACTTGGTGCACAAGGCAGCATGAAAGTGCTCAAGGCCTCTAGGGCGCGCAAGGTGCACGACACAGGGGCGCGCAAGACCTCCTACCCGCGGGGCGCGCAAGTGCAACACCCGCGAGGTCTTCCTCTTGCCGCGCAAGGGTGCGGGCAGAGAGGGAACAAGCCTCGGGCGCGCAAAGTGTTGCGGCCACGAGCTCTTCCTGCCGTGCAAAGGATTAGCGCGCAGGGGACTTCAGCCGCACAAATCTTTGCGCAGGGGCTTCTTCTTCGCGAGGCAGAGCACTCACGGGACACAAATCTTCAACAGAGTTTCAGCAAGCCAAAACCATCACCTCGGGTGATCCTTTTATAGGCAGAGGCGACTTAGTCATCCGCGGAGAGATACAACTCAAATCCCCGAGTTATTCGGGTTTTCAAGATTCTGTGAATCTTGTTTTTCTTTTTATTTCACGCGGGTTGCATTTTTATTTTCCTTCGATCTTCTTCACGTGCATGTGACTTAGAACGCATGCACGGCCTTCATTCGATCCAATCCATGCAGAGCATCAACACCGAATGGCCTCGCACCTTCGGTTTGCTTCGGCCTTCATCGGATTTCCCCATCCATCGTGTGCATGCATATTTTATTGCATCTATATGTTCATTATGGCCATACGAGCCGAATGGAGGTCTCGATTTCGAAAATGGTGGCCGGGAACACAAAAACCATCTTCGGAGTGCTCCTGGTTCGACGGAGCTCGCGGGTGGCTTCGGGTGGCCTTCGGCTGAGCACGAGGAGGGAGACGGACTGGGAGCCGTCGGATCGGGAGATCAAAAGACATCGGACGGCCGGATTAAATCGGGGGCGCGGCGGATGAATCGTGCGGCGCAGATCAAGCGCGAGATCGCTCGGACGGCCTGGATTCACTCCGGGTGAATTTTGCGCGTCCCACATCGAAACCTTCCGCGGATTTTCCGCGGTTTATCACCCTGCCGCTCTCCGCTACTCCACAATTGAACTTCCTCCCTCCCGGTGCCGCCCCGCACCGGGTTCTCTCTACGGGCGCGCTCTGCGCCCACCTTGCTCCCTGCGGGCGCGCTTCTGGCGCCCACTATGCTCTCCGAATGCGCGGGTTTCACCACCGCGTGCCCTCGGGGGCTTACACACGGCCCCTCTGCGCTCCTCCGGGCGTGCCCCAGGCGCCCATGCGGTGTCCTGCAGGTGCGCTCTGCCGCCCTGGCTCGCCCCACGGGTTCCCCCATGGGCGTGGTGCCCTAGCGCCCATGCCTTGGGGTTGAACCCCCAAGGTGCCTTGGCTGGCCAATTTTTTGCTAGTGTAAAACACTAAGTGTCTTTGTATAAAAACAAAGTACCAAGTGTAATATGCCATATGCCACTCCAAGCCATTCTTCTTCCCATCTCTATTTCTTCTCTTCTCTTCTTCTTAAGAATTCCTCCATTCCTCTTAAACATTTATTCTTCACTTAGGCGTGAAATTCCTGAAGGTTCTTCATCTTCAACCGAACTCTTGAATCAAACATATTCATCAAAGTTCTTTATTGATCCAATCAGAGATCAAGTTGGATCTTCTTCTGATTCACATGCACTAAGAGATAGTGCATGGACTTCTTCAGCTCACTTCATCCACTTAGGACTTGTGGATGGATCTTCTTCAACTCCTCATGCATTGTCACTACAATGCATGGTCTTCAATCAATGTTGTGACATTGTATCATCAGGATACAAGTTATTTGAACTTAAAGAGCAGCTCAACAATCGTCAGATGTTACTAGAGAATGTTTCAACCACATCTCCTATGCCACTTAGTGAATCTCCTAAGTGACATGCCTCTTAGTATCATGGCCATTCTCCTTTCCTCACCAACACCATCACAACCTTTGGCATTCACATCTTGACAATTCTTGACATCCATTCATTCTAAGACAACTTCATGCCTCATTGACAACAAATGCAACACAATGCACTTCAAGAACATTAAATTAACAATAGACATAGATATGTGGAATATAAATAAGTATAGAAAATAATTTCCTTGTAGTCAAGGATTTATTTATATGACTACTATGGTGGATTGGGTTCACTCTACAAACTAGTAGAGAAGTCAAGGTTCCCTTCCAAGGCTATCATAGATGTTTGAGTTAACTCCCTCAGACATTTAAGTAGTCATGGTTCACTCTTATGACTATAATAGTGGATAGAGGCAATTATTAAACTTGGTTCACTGCCCATTATAGACCTATTTATGTAGTGATATATCGATATTTACCCAATGCATTAAAGGGAGATAAAGGTCCCACCCTCCATATTAGGAAAATCATAAAAATTTGTTCCATATGATTATAAAAATTCAACATCTCGGAACCCATAATGATAAATAGGTTTCAAAAATATTTTTTCATATAATAACCCATGGAAATAAAATGTGTTTAAATAAAATTACATCATAGAATAAACCATAAGAAGAAAATGAATTTTATAATAATATCATAAATACATTATTGCATAACCCATGAAAACGGAACCAGTTTCATAAACATATCTTTATCATAATCAAAAAAAGGTAAAGAAAACGTATTGTATGTTTTGATCATATCCTTGGTAAAACATAATCAACAACAAAGGTCATTTATGAATGGAAATTACATAAAATGACCATTAAACCACTATTGAGGAACATATCCTTTAAATTTTTAAATAAATTCTATAAAATCTAAATATTTTACCAATATTACGGAAATAATTTTATTTTAAAATAATATAGAAAAATTAAAAAGTAATCTTGCAATAATTTTGTGTTCATTATAGTGTAAAATTCCATTCATGTCATCCACATTAAAACAAATATTTCTTTTACATTTTTGGTAATTATTGAAAACAAAATCATTTTAAAAATGACAATAAGAATCCTTTTATGTAGTTTTTTAGGAAGATAAATATGTTTATAAATATTTTATAACCATAATTGGAGAATAATAATTACTTTCTTCAAAACATTTCAGAAAACATTTACATGGAAGAGAAAAGATTTTTGACTGAAGAGATAAATAAAGTTTATTTTAAAAAAATTACTTTGTCCTATTTTTTTTAATGAGATGAAAATAAAATGAAATTTTTTTCTCCATAAATATATAGAGTAGAATAAAAGTGATGTTTTTCTTGAATGATTGATATTAATATTCCATCTTCAGAAGAATAAGCATAAACAATCCCAATAAACAATGATAGTGTAACATAAAACCATTACCACTTTAGTAACTTTTGAATAATAAACCACATAAAAGACAAAAAATTATATGTATATGGGTATCCCTTAACTAAAATAATAATAATCATAAAATAAATTCAAGGGTAGTATATACAGCACAAAATAGAAACATTTGATGAGTATTGTATGTGTCCCATATCAATAAAAGTTAGATGAAAATCCATTACATCAAGTTTACACTTTCTTGATACACATTAAAAACTTAAATATACAAAATTTAGTTTTATTGTAATCCTATTATAGAACCACATTCATATATATGTTTATTACCCTTTTATTAATAATTTCCTACTAAAATCAAATTTCAGGTACTAACTGGTTCATTTTTCATCTATGTTTTGGTAATGTTATTTCAATAATTTTACTTTTATCATGGTTATATATTTCACACCATGATAAAAATTCAACAAAAATTATAGTTATTAATTATATTTTTATATATAGTAATCCATTAAATTTTTATATAGATAATGAATTACACTATTGATAGAGACAGTAGGCAGTACGTACGCATGAACACTCATTCCATTTTCTCAACAGATGAAATGGAAGAAAGGTAAATATTAATTATCTTTTTAATAAATAAGTTTTATTTTATATATAACATATATATTCATTAAATATGCTCTTATTACTATCAATTTCATTCGCTACATGAAATTGTACCTATAACAACACATCTATACCAACGGTTTATACAAATCGTTGGTATAGGTCCCCTTTCCCAACATTTTTTCTAATTTATTTTGGAAAGGGTCAAATTTTCCCAAAAGTTTTGGGAAACAATTGGGAAAGGGAACTTGGAGACAAATTTTCCCAACGGTAATAGTTGTGAAAGGGTCCTTTGACACAATATTTCCCAATGGGTTTCCCAAACCATTGGGAAAGGGTACATTCCCAATGGTTTGGGAAACCCTTTGGGAAAGGGTTGGTACCTATCCCAACAATTCTCAAAATCATTGAGAAAGGCCTATCCCAATGGTTTTGAGAACCGTTGGGATATGTACCCTTATTTTTTTAGAATACTTTTGTCGGATATTTTCAAATAAATAAATATATAAAATATATATATATATCCAATATATTGAAAAATGTAATTGTAGGATAGTGGTAAAGTGTTTGATATTGAATGTGTAGGTCATGGGTTTAAACTCTGTAATATGTTTTTTAGATTTACCTATCCCAATGATTTGAGAAAACTGTTGTCATAGGTTTTTCTGAACATTTTTCTAAAAACCATTGTGATAGTTCTTTCCCAATTCCAAATCACCCAAAGGCTTCCCAGACTATTGTTATAGGATCTACAAATGGTTTCAAGATCTATATCAATTGTTCCAAAGAATTGGAATATGCGATTTTTTCCATTAGTGAATATAAAATGAATAACATATCTAATATCTTTTTGGAGGCGGTAGTCCACATGTACACATGAGTGATGTTATCATTTTTTAGTGTATTAGAAGGTAAGAATGTTGATATAATATTATAAGTGGTTAAATACAATTAAATCATAAATATATTTATATATATATATATGTTAAGTCCATCATTATATCCATCCTAGATAGGTGGTTCTGATAAAAAATTACATCGGTTCATGAGGCGGTAGACCACTGTACACACTTTATAAGATTTCATTTTCCCATTTGATGGAAGAGAAGATGGTTGTATACTATTCCATTAGAATAATAAAACATAATTATATTTGATATAATTATTTTGTTATACCAACATAGTTGAAGAATAATTTATGGAGGTGGAAGAAGAAATATAATAAAAATGCATGTTTAAGAAGGATACCACGTATTTGGATTACCTCCTTAGGTTAGCACCCACAACCTTCTTAGGAGGGTTTCCCAAAAAATAAGACTATAGTATGTGTTGATGTAATTAAATAATTTATATGTGTAGTTAGTTGTGAAACTAAAGGTTTTTGGTAGGATGAAGTGGAGAGGAGAGGAGGTTACCTTTTGTATGTGGGGGAGATGACACACTTGGAATTTGGGAAAGGAAAAAGTTGTAACCATGTTTTCAACATAAAAGAAGTATATAAAAATGAACAGTATATAATATTATATGTGTCATGGTCTATATATATCTATAAAATATAAATTAAAAATGTTTTTAGGTGATTTTAAAAATTATTATTTTAGGTGAACCTCAAGTATACTTGTTTTAAGCCTAACTGTGGTAATTATTTTTTACTATTTTTAATATTCATTATGAAAAAATATAAATTTAACTTATTGTATAATATTTATTATTATGATTAAAAATATAGTATCCATTATTATAAATTCAATTAATTGTAGTTTTATAATTTAATTTAAAATTAATCCCACTGACGCGGTGAAAAAAAGTTTTCCAAAGAGAAAATATTCATAAGTATAAACATTGTTAATATAAAAAATAAATATAAATTTTTTAATAGTGACTTATATTGGATTAATTATAATTTAATTAGACTAATTATATTTTTATATCATTATAAAAAGTGTGAATTTGTAAATTCATTAAATGAAAATACATTTTTCAATAAAAATCAGTATTTTTCAATATTCATTAAAAATTTAATCTTTTTAGAAAATTTTCCAAAATTATACCTATTTTTTTAACCTGTTGATTCAAAAAATAATGTTTACCTTTTACAAATTAATTTTCTAAAAGTTGGAAAAAAATAAAATTTTTATTCACTAAATTCAATGAAAATAATTTTTTTGAGAAGAAATGTATTTTCCAAGTATATAAAGACATTACCAAAATTAAGTACTTATATCTTCATGTATTTATCTGTAAATACCCATTATAGATAATTTTTAAAATTTGGTTATTTCAATTCATGCCTGAATTTTTTTCATATATGTTGAAATTGTCATTTCTAGATAATAATATCAATAGTATATCATGATTTGTAAAAACTCAATTATTCATGTAGCGTATGCTATAAAAAATTAAATATTTTGAAAAATTATATTTTATAAATTATTGGGGTGTTATATAATAGACTTCCAATTACAAAAATTCTCATTCTTGAGAAATAATTATAAACATCACCAAGTCCTTTCAGTAAAGAAATCTATCCTGTACACCCACAGATTAGGCTATGACTCCCACATATTCTACTTGTTATACCTATGCTTGCATTACACTAATACTAGAGGGACCTTCATCCTTAT
Organism: Viscum album; assembly: GCA_963277665.1. Lineage (NCBI taxonomy): Eukaryota > Viridiplantae > Streptophyta > Magnoliopsida > Santalales > Viscaceae > Viscum > Viscum album. Next base: position 73,713,250 of record OY728127.1, on the reverse strand, counting down.
CTCAGTATTTAGGCTCCAAATTGTGTATTGAAATTTATTCTCATTAAATTATATACCATCGAAAAACAATAAATCATTAGTATTGATTACATGGGAAAGAGTTGGATGACAGATCCAAAATATTTCAGACATGAAACACATTGTGTATAATGCCAAAACACCAAGGAAGGGCCTACTGGTATGATACTGTATTGATTAGGTTCACAATATCTAATGATCCTATGAATATGGGTTTAAATTTCCCTTTTATTGAATATACCGACATCCTAATTGAGGAGATACTCATAAGAATACCTACTTACCTAGATAAAATCCTAGAGGATGGTTTCACCCCCCCCCTATACAACGTTTTTCTACTCAAAGGAGAAAATAACTTCTTCTTGATCAAATAGTCATAATATGATGAATATTTAAATCATACACTATCCAGTAATCATAGAATCTTCAACACCTTGCAAATAAAAATATTATTAATATTTCATACTATCTAAATCCTCAAAAGGATCCATCTGGGTTGATTCGTGAGAACTGTTGTTATAGGAAAACTATAAAATATCAAAATTGATACTGAAAAAACACTAAAAATTGAAGACATGTGCTCGTAAATGGTTTCTAATATCTTGATTATATTCTCAAAATTCTCGTTCGTATAAGCATGGTAAGTAGTGATCATATTCACCAACATGTTAATAACCTTCAATAATCATAAATTAAATCATGATTCTAAGTGCTAATCCTGGTAAAAAATTAAAATATGCAGTACTCCAATATAGATTAACTTTCTCCAAAAAATAAATATTTTTCAACTATTCAATAAATAACATCTCTTGTAATAGAATGAAATATGAATCCTTTGTCAAGTGTCCATAATTACCCACATTGCATCAATGCCTTGAGGTTCCCTTAGTAAACCCATTACAAAATCCAAAAAAATTACATTATCCTAATCCCTTTTGGGAATGAGTAATGAATAATGAAGAACAATGGGACACTTTTTCTCAACCATCAGATTCTAGATGGTGGACGACCATCTAAAAAGACAAAAAAATTCGCTCCTCATCCCAGAACACCAGTAATATATACATATATCATTCTAATTCATGAAATATCAAGGTTAAACAACACATCTCAGTGAATGTGTGTCCGTCATTAGATCTGTGTGAATCCTCACACAAACTATAATGTAACCTTATACATGGTTTATATTTTCTATATCAAAAGAGTAGTTGAGTTGTTTCTTTCCACTACATATAACCTATCTCTGATAAATAAATATTATGAATCTAAAAAATTACTCTTCTTTATGCACCTATGATGTGAGGAGGTAATATCCATGAAAATATGGGTTTATCAACCATGATAATCCTAAAATTGTAGACTAAAATAAAAATAATAGGCCCGTTCCCACCCCTCAATGAATATTTCATGCACTACATGTTACTATGTATTCATTCTCAATGTATCATAAAAACTTTCCCCTTTTCTTGAGGTGTACAAAATCTGAATATCAATGGACTTTAATATCTGAACCCACCTTCACTGTAGAAGGTTTTATTCCTGATACGAGGTAATATATTTCAATATCCTTTGGTTAGTATACACCACATACATCTCACCTAAAATATAGTGTCACCAATATTTCAAGGAATGCACTACTCTACAAAAAGAGGTTATAAATCAGGTAGTTCTACATATACAACCTTAACAGCTTTGTCTCACAAGAGGATACACAAACCTCATACAACAGAACCAATCCAAGGTTTACTATTTTTTCATCTAAATATAGTTTAAAATCCATACTCAGATCATGTAAGGTAAAGATTAGTGCATTCATCAATCTTCTTTTCAACTTTTGAAATAATCCCTCCTAAGACTCTAACCATAGGAGCTGTATCCTTTTCTTATTTAGGGACTTCATTAGCGCTACCAATCATGAAAATATATGAATAATCCTTTGATAATAAATATATATTGTTTAAAAACTATAGATCTCAAAAATTCCTAGGTCACCTATAATAAACTATAACCTTGACCTTCTCCAGATATACTGATACACTTGTCATTAATAGCACATTCCCTAAGAAGTGCACTTGATAAAAAAAACTTACACTTTGAGAGAATGGAATATAACAAATTATCTATATTTTTTATTATAAACAATATCCAAGTGTTGGTAATACTCCTCACCCATAAAAGAGTACATTATAATAGTACCAATATGTATGATGAAAAAGGAGTCTAAATAATAATAGAATACCCGATTCATCTAGTCTATAAACACTTATAGTGTACTCATTAAACCAAACATCGTAACCCAATGTGTATGCACTTGACTATTGCTTCACCTAGAAATACTCCTACAAATACTTGAGGTCTAAAATATCTAAAGATGTTATCCCATATGGTTTAATAGATATATGTTCCATGAATCAAAATAACTCAGTTATGACCTCAATATCATGATCATGTGAAAATATTGAGAAATACATAGGAAAGGAATCTAAAAACTGGTTAACCATGGGAGGAATAACTAACTGATGTGACCTAACATTATCCAAAATCAAAACAAAAAACTTAATTTTAATCCCTATAAATTTTTATTTTTTAGGTTTAAATGATCTTCATATATTTATATATAAATCAAAATCACTAACATAATCATAATTTTACCATCAACAGATGTAAAAAAATATCATTAATGCTAACTGTCAAAATGAGGTTGATATTGAGTCAAAATATCCATTCCAAATATCACATTGAGACTAACTATCTCTAATATAAAGATGTCCCAAAGGAATTTATTACAAAAAACCACTATGGAACACCCCTTTCATCCCTAGATACTCTGAGATCATATCCTTAAAGGTGTTTCGATCTACACCTCTCCATACCAATTCTTTAAAGATAGGCATATTCTATCCAAAATAGAGCAGATATAAAATAATATGAATAAAATGTATCAAATTGAGAAGAATCCAAAGTTGAAACATATAAAAGCATACCTGTAATAGTAGATATCCCAATATCTCGATTGTTAGAAGAAGGATAAATGATATTAATGTGGCCAAAACCTCAACTCTAATATAGCAAAGCAACTTTCCCTTATATAACTGTTACAAAATTTTTAGGAAATAAAATATAATAGAATTACAAAAACATGATAAAATGGTTTATTGTCTTGTGAAAATTAGAAACATACATAAATTTCACAACAATAAAACATAAAAAGTTTTTAAAACACTTTTTATTTATTCCTTTAAAGCTCATGTTCTCTTTAGTACACACAGTTACCTGAGGATGTACATCAATGATAAGGGTGAGATAAAATCGCATTAATATGATATATAAGGCCATAAATCAATATAAAATTATTCAGAATAATCATTATTTTCATATCATAATAAACATGAGATGAATAATTCGATAAAAGTATTGATTATGGTAATGCATAAAAAGGGAAAATCATGTCTTAGTGGTCAAATACAACACAGTTTTGTGAAAAATGTTGTCATCATGTTCATAAATAACATATGTATACAATGATAAAATTATAGTTATGAGAAAATATAGCATCATTTTTATGTATATTTCATATTATCTCCTGAGATACATTACACTACCCTTTACATTGGAGTGCCACATAATTTTTGGTTCACCCATTAGATCTTAACATTTACACAATCAAACATACCACATATAATGAATATAAATAAAGGACATTAAGTAACCCATATAATGGAATGTGTTTCATAAGGATTTCATCAATAAACAATAAATTTGGGTTTCTTGATGGAAAATGGAAAACATATTTGGTATATGATTCATCATTACTTAGTAAAGAAGAAACAACTCAAGAGAAGTCAAAATCTGTTTTAGAAAGAACAATTCATTTAGAATATATTTTTTTGTGTCATAAAACTAGATTGAAAACACGTATATCCCAAAAAATAAAAGTTAAGATCATTGAAAATATTTGATATAAATATTAAAAGAACATCCACACTAAAGTTTGTCAATAAATAGGAATATCCTAAATAAAGGAAATTGGGTTCAAGAATATCCTTACCTTATGTCCAAATGATTTCTTCACATTAATATCCTGGAAAATGAAATTTTATTCACTAATTACTAAAACTATAAACTCTTTTACATGAATTTGATTTATTATAATTTTATTAAGTTAATTTAGATCCATTTTGATGAGTTATAGAGTTCAATTACTTCATTCTATGAGTATTAGTTTTCTTGGTTTTCAAGAGTAGTTCGATTTTGTAAACATAGAAAAGTTCATTTAAAAGGAGAATAATTCTCAAGAATTAAAATTATTTGTTATTAATTAACATAAAAAATAATCAATTTTCTTATATATGATTTTATCATATGTTTTTAAGATGATTCATTAGATAAAACGTTAATGAAAATGATTTAATATATTTTGGGAATTTTAACAACAATCACGAACCTATATAATTTTATATAATATCCAGATTATATATTGGTTTAAGTACATGATTAATGTTATAATATTTATATTAAAATTTTATTTCACCATAATTATGGTTTTATGAAAATCCTTGAAGGTATTGTTGGAAAATGAAAATGCATCATCCATGATGACAGTAAATTGACACATCACAGATGATGTTTTCACTTTTAGAAGTTTAGGAAGAGGGGATAAATTTAATAATATATTATACTATTAAAACAATAAAATTATAGTATATAAAATAAAATTGAGTTAACATGGAACTATGAGATAGGAATGTGAGGATTATATAAGGTAAGAAAATAAATTTAAAAGAAATTAAATGAAAAAAGAGGATTTTACCTCTTGAACTTCTTATTCTAGAGAACCTACTTTGGGAAATTGGGTTTGTTATTTTTTTGAGATGAAAGGCCCATAATCATTAGGGAGAGGCTTGAAAAGAGTATTGGGTAGAATTTGGAAAATCTTTATTGCTTGGAAGGTGTGTTGAGAAGAGGTGGTGATGGGTGGTATATATAGGGAGAAGAGAGGGGTATTTTGATTATTAAATTCATTATTTTATTATTTGGGATCAAGAAAATTAATAGAGTTTAAACTTATAAATAAATATAAAAATTTATGACGTATATATCCAGATTGTAGTTCTTACATCATAAATATAATATCTATTACTTTTTTTATTTAGCCTATATCATAAATTATCATATTTCACTATTCACAAATCTCTAATATTTTATCAAATCCTAAGAAATCAATCTAACCATTTTTTGAAATTTAGAATTTAAAAAATGGGGTCTATTTGATGAAAATAATTTTCTAAATATCAAAAATATAATTTTCATTAAAGTCATTATTTTTTCAAAAATACTGATTTCAATATTATAACCATTTTTATGACACTCCTAAAATTTAATTAAGTTCTCATTAAAATATCCTATAGTCAGAAGGGAAAAGGTATTAAAATCTGGATCTACTTTATGAAAAAAGTTCTTTTAAATCAGTATATTAATTATAAAATTGTAAGTAAACATTTATATCTCACAAAAACAACGACGCTTAATTTATCATTTTAAAACATTTATTTAATTATAGGATGATATAATTATATCACACATTCACTTATATAATTCCAATACATTATTTATACTTTCATAGGTGAGGTTACTATTATATTGGCCATATTACTATTTTTAAAGGTCATGTTACTATTCCAATGGTCATATTACTATTCCATCGGTATAGGTTCCTTAATTTCTATGAATTTCACTTATTTTATTCTTAATTTTTTATTGAAATGTTTTTATTTGGACCTCTATGATATATATATGTTTTATAATACATAAAATAGTCACAAGATGGTAAAAAATCGTTTGATAAATGTTTCAGTTGTTAGATTCATACCCCTTCCGAAATTTCAACTTCAAAAATTTCATTTTACATAAACATGTGAGGATATTTCTCATTCATTGATTCTTTCAGTTCAGAAGTCCCTTCTTCATACTTATGTTTACTCTAAAACACATTGAAAATTTTAGCTTTTTTGTCATGTATGAATTTTCCTCTTTGGTCCTTGAACTTTTCCAATTTATCTTCATACAAGAGGTCATTCTCCAGTTATACCACCTACAGATTCAGTAGATGTGAGTTGTCAGTATATACTTCCTCAGGAGTGATATTTGTAACACTTCATGAACTTGATCTATACTTGGTGGAAGAGAAAGTCTATAGGCTACTAATTGTATGTGATCATGGTTCTAAAAGTTTCCAATGTACCGAGGGATAATATTCCATTTATTGCAACACCACAAAACTCTTTTCCAAGGTAATATTATAAGGAATACATTATCTCCAATGTCGAACTCCAGGTCTCTTTAAAAATTTTCCGCATTGCTCGTTTTCTGAATCTAAGTGGAGTTTATGTGTTGCTGGATTGCTTGAACATTCTCTATCGTATCTTGAATAATATCATGTCTAATTTTCATTTTTTCATCAAATTCTCCCCAATAGGTCAGAGTTCTATATCACTTCCCATATGGATCTTCATATGAATCCATATGAATACTTTAGTGGAAGCTGTTGTTGTATAAGAAATCAAGAAATTGGAGATGCTGATCCCATCTACCTTTGAATTCCATGTAGTTGGATCTTAGCATGTCATTGAGGATATTAATAGTATTTTTATATTGTCCATCAATTTGAGGGTGATAGGCCTCGCTGAAATTCAATTAAGTACTAAAACAATGTTGAATGATTCTCCAGAATTTAGATGTGAACCCTGAATGATGATTAGAGATGATCGAAAGTTGAACCCCATAAAGCCTCAGTGCTTCCTTCACATTCATTGAATGTTTTTCAAGAAATATATCTTACTAAATAGAAAAAAGTGGGTAGTATTAGTGAGCCAATCCACCACGACCCATATCACATTTTTTCCATCATATGTTTATGGGAGAACAGTGATAATGTCCATAGTGAAATCATCTAATCTCCATGTGGTTATATAAAATTGTTGTATAATACCTTTAGAATTCTAGAACTCTACTTTAACTTACTATCATACCTAACACTATGAGATATATTTCTCAATGTCCTTCTTCATGTTATCACACCAAAAGTGTTCTCAAAGATCATAATATATATTGGTACTTCCAGGATGGATAGAAAAAGATGAGATATGGGCATTTTCCAATATATCATTTTTTATCTTAGGTGATGAAGGCAAACACAAACTCTTTGTAAAACGAATCACACCATGATCATTGATAAGGAACTCTTGAAACTTTCATTCCTTTACAACATTCACCTTCTTTTCTAATGCCATATCATCAATTTGTGCTTCCTTAATCTTCTCTTGTATTGATGATTGGGAAATCATTTGGTAAAGGTAGGATGCATTAAATTCCATTATGAATTCCATATCCATAATTTTCATATCTATAAAGATAAGGTCTTTCTCAATTTGTATCATGGATATAGTAGTTGGTTCTTTTTCTGATAAGATCATCAACTACATTGTTCAACTTTCATGTATGGAAATGAATAGATTAATCATAGTCCTTAATAAGCTATTACCATCTCCCTTTACACATATTTATTTCTATCATTGTGTTTATATAATTTATTATATTTTGATCACTATATATGTAACACTTATCCCCATAGTGGTAGAGCTGGTAATTCTTTAAGGAAAAAATCAGAGTTGCTTGATCTAAAAAATGCATCTGGTATTTCTTCTCATAGATCTTAAAATTTTTCGAGGAATAGGATATCAATTTATCATTCTACATGATCACACAATCCATGTCATTATTTTAAGAATCAATCTGTATCACAAAACATTCTTCACCTATTGGTAATGTGAGTATACGTGAAATGATCAGCCTCTTCTTTAGCTCCTTGAAGCACTCCTCACATTCTTATACCGAGAAATTCATTACCCCTTTCCTTGTTAACTTAATCAGTGGGACATAAAATCATGATAAATTTCACTCAAACATCGTTATTATCCTACTAATTGAAGAAAGATATGGATTTACATGACACTAGAGGGTCTGGCCCATTCCTTAATTGCCTTTGTTTTTGAAGGTCCATAGAAATTCCCTCACTTGTGATCACTTATCTAAATATTGTGACTTTCTACATACACAAGTCACACTTTCTAAACAAGGTGTAAAATTTATCCTTAATGTCACAAAAAAATCCTTTTATATTCTCAATGTTCCCCCATTCTTCTAAATTAGAAGAGAATATCATCGATAAGAACTACTAAAAACAATTCAACATTGTGTATAAAGACTCTATTCAACATATCCATCAATATTTTAGGCCCATTAGTAATTTTGACGATAATAAATAGAAAACCATAGTGGCCATACCATGAATAGAAAGAAGGCCTCTAAATATCTACCTTCTTTAACTTCATTTTGTTGGTCGGAGTGGAATCTCAAGTGGGGGGTGAAGTGAGTTCCAACTTAAAATTTCTATTAAAAACATTATTATAAAGATTCCCCAAATTTTAAAATGGCCCTATTAATTAAGGAAGTAGATATATAAATGTTTAGTTGGTTAACAGGTTTCTCAAAGTGTGATTAGTCCCCAGTTGAATTAGTTTAAAACACTCTTCAACTTTTGAAACAAGTTTACCGAATTAAACATATACACACAGTAACTTAAACTAACTATCAAAGTGAATGTAAAATAGTTTAATGTTTTATAATTTAGAAGTAGTGTAAAATAGATGAAACAGAGTATAACAAAAATATAGAGCACAAAGGAGTTAAATAAGAGGTTGAGTCTCCAGCTGAGACTTAGTGCTATCCACTTGGTGATCACCTACCACCAAGCAGTTTATATTAACAACAAAATTGATACAAAATCTGTATCAGTATTTACAATAGTTTTCACAAACTTTCTAGGGTTCACACCCTCAACCACAATTCTTTTTGAAAAACAAATATAGACCAGGCACAGTCTCTTCCACAATTATACGTGGGAAATAATTTGTAAGTGAAGTTTGATGTGAGGATATTCAGTATCCTCCAGCTCAAGCACATGAGACAGTGTGTGTTACAGATATAAGCACAGAATTCTCATAAATGTAAAAGTAAGGAACAAAATAGAGCTAATATTATAGGCTTGAGTTTAGAATGATCAATGTGTTTGAAGTTTATCTCTTGAATCCTTGGAGTGAAGAATTTTTTGTTCAAGTATTTCTCTGAAAGTTGTCCTCAAAAACCAGTGTCACAACTCTAGGTTATAGCTTTGAGTATTCTACCTCTGGTGTTGATCGAGAGTTGATGAGGCACATAAGACATAAGTATGTTTGTCCCGAATGATCTTTGTGATGATTGTGGGTTAATAGTGTAAGTGCTAGATGATTCTTCCTTAATCTAGAAAGTAAGCTCCTTCACATGCACAGACACGCTTCTCATGCCCTCTCTTGTGTCTTTTATTACTCTATATTCTCTTTTATATTTGAGGTCCGAAAATAGGAATAAGTACATCACATGTGATCTCTATCGTTCCTCATATTGTCCCTAGATACGATCTCTAGATATGTCTTCAATCAGAGTTAATTAATGTTAGAGGCATTTAATTTATCAAATATGACCATTATAATAATCTTATGAATTTTACAAAGCATGGAGTATAAGATTATGATAGACTAGTAATGGTAGCCTTCAAAACGGTAGGCTTCAACCGTAGTTGTACATCAGAAGATTTCATTGATAACCATTCCAATGAAAACCATCACCAGTAACCTTCCATCGGTAGCCTTCATCATTAGCCTTTAGTGGTAACCTTCCATCAGTAGCCTTCTGCATTAACCTTCCATTGGTAACCTTTAGCGGTATCCTTCCCAATAATAGCCTTGCATCAGTGACCTTTCATCGGTGACCTTTGCATCGATGACCTTTTCATCGGTGACCTTTGCATCAGTGACCTTTACATCAGTGACCTTTGCATCTGTTAACTTTGCATCGGTGACATTTGCATCGCTGTCCTCTGCATCAGGGACCTTTGCATCAGTGACCTTTACATTGGTGACCTTTTATAAATAGAGAAAAGTGTCACCGTATGATTAAATACGAGAGCAGTGAGATTTAAAGTACATAGTTATTACTTTGATATAAACATGATTTTCACATAAATGACTATCCTGTAAGAGAAACATAATTATAACATAAATGAAACATGATTTGGGATTATCAAAATAGGTGAGTCCAACTATATCCCCATTTTCAATAATCACAAATTATATCAGTATGTTTAAATTAGAGTTAAGAAAATTTTCAAATATCTTTAGAAGTGTGTATAAGAACATTTGAACAGTGTTTATTATGGAAAAAAATAGATAGTATAAATATAAAAATACACTTAAAAAATTATTCTCCTTTCAGTTTAGGCAGGTTAAAACTTAAACTAACATAGAATTTCTCCCCCTTTGTGATTATAAATAATAATGAAAGACAAAAAGAAACAGAATAGGATTTTCCAATAATGAAGCAATAATAAAATATGAAAAAATGTTACAATGATCCCAATCAAGTATGAAATCCCATATTTAATCGACATCAGATATGTCCAAGGGATATTTGGATTTGGAAGTTGAGGAGGTAGGTTCTGAATATGGATGGATATGCCAAGGTATATAGTGAGAAAGGTTGGAGGAGCTACAATAGAGGCATCAATAGACCTATAGTGAGTGGATATTTGAGGAATCATAGGGGGAAAACTTCTGATGGCCTATGGAAGAGTCATCATTGGTGCAATACCAGGAGATCTTAAAGAAGATGAGGTAGAAGGCAGGGCTGGAGGAACAATATGGGAGTGTAGTCCACATGGAGAAAGGGTAGAAGAAGATTTCTGAAATCCATAATAATACTTCCTCCTCTTTCCATAGTTGAAATATAATCATACTTATTCTCCATTAATTTATCTTAGTCAAGAGTCAATTCTCTAAGCTTGCTAACCTGATCCTTAAAAGCATGAGTGATCGGTGGAATCCTTATATTATCCAATAACAACTTGAAGTGACCATCCATCTGATGCTTAGTATACACCCTTTTGTAGTATAAATCAACTTTTTATTTGATGGATTTATGATCATGAGAAGATTCCCTTAAATAATTTCCCACAAGGTTATGAATTTATCTAGTAGTAGAAATGACCTAGGTGATAGACTGAGGGTCTGAGGTACTTGAACCAGAGAACTTCTCCACTTCTTCTCTGACAACTGATCTGAAATATTCTAGATCAACTAGAGGAGAAGATGAAGATAAAGCAGATGAAAACTTAGGTGCCATAGTGAAAGCCACTATCTCCTTAAAGGATTTGGTCAACCCACTAATCAGCCTCTTCACATCATCATCTTTCCTACTCACATGTGTCTCCATCGACTTCTTAAATTCCTCCAAAAAAGTGACTATTTGATGAACCAAAATTTTAACATATCGAAGATCTTTGTCCACCTGAGCACCTAAAGCCATGTAGGATTCTAAACTAGAAATAGACTATTTCTCAGATTCCACACAATCTTCCAAGTTTCAGATATGATTCTGACAGTCTTTTACTTCCTCCTTTAGGATGGAGTGAGAGGAAGAAACTTTCCTTTCCACTGCAGAAGTTACAACTTCTTGATAGTGTGTTATAGACTTCTCTTACCCAATAAATCTCTAATCAATGTGGGTCTTCAGACATAATTTTATTGATTCCAAATCATACTTCTTCACATAGTCTCGAGGCAAGAGAACCACTGGATACAAAATAGTAGTCTCTGTTACTAAAGGGATTGGAGGACTTCTGATAGGCTGGTCATCATCAAAATCTCCAGAGTGTAAACCTAAAACCACAAATCTAGGGTCTTTTGACCAGTATTCTATCCCATGAGAAACAACAACTGAACCCATGGCAATAGGTTCCTCCCCCTCACTTGGAGAAATATATTAATCAACCACATTCACTAAATCCATTCCACTTTGACTTGCTGCATGATCAGAAGGTTCTACTGCCACTTTCTCGATAGAATATTCCACAAATTCCAAAACAATTCTATCTTTAACTGAATCAGCAACCTCTTCATCTAATCTTTCAAACATTTTTTATGCCCTATCAAGGGACTGAGATTTAGTCCTTCTTCTTCATTTTCTCCAGCAGCTGTCTCAAAGTCACCATGACAAGATTCAGTATCCACATCCTCATCTCTGGTCTCTCTAATGTCTCTTAAGACATTTTATTCCCCTTCTTCTTCACTAGTATCTTCATCATCACTGTCCCTTAGGACTATCTCCCTTCTAGGAAATCTCTTTGGTGGATTGGGTTCACCAAAGGATACGGTATTAGAACGAGGATTTGAGGGAAGGTCAGGATCACTCCTGTCATCTATAGAAGAATCCTATCTTTATTGAACAACAAAAACCTCTTTTTATTTATCTGAATATGCAGGCTTCACTTCATCAAGCTTTATAAAAGGATCTATCTTATCCATAGGCCTAGTAGGAAGAGTAATAGGGTTGAATTCATTATATATCTTAGACTCATCATGCCCGCATCTTCTTTTATAAGGGTTGCAATTTATCTTTATCAACTTGTAAATCACCCTTGTAAGGCATAAGTTTTCCCTTACTACAAAAACATCCTCCTTTTTTCCAGCAACCCCTTTCAACTTCAATATCAAGGATTTAAATCTGTAAAGAAACAAGGAATTGTACTTGGAACTGGGGTCTATCATATCTTCAAATTGATCATCAGTAGCCTACAGAAGTTTATCTCATATCCATGCTTCAACAAATATAATAGAACTAAGTCCTGACACTTATAGGTAGCAAAGTACCCTGTCTTGGAACTCAAGACATGCTGGAAAAACCTAAATAGTAGATTGTCTTCTCCTTCCATCTCACCAGCAATGAATTTCCTAGGGATCCTACTCACTATCACTTCGGCTAATGAATCTTCATAAAATAAAAACTCGGTAGTGGGAGGCACCACTCCTGAGTAGTAATAATAAATACCTTCAAGTGGTACTCTCAGATATTCAACCCATTCAATAGAGGAGAAACTTACACATACCCAATTTACCCTTGAAGACACTCTATTCTCATCCTCAATCTGTTTTAATTTCAATAACTCATAAAACTCTTTAACTAACATTGGGTAATAGGGTCCATTTTTGTTTGTTAAGCATTCAACCCACCCTAGAGCTTCAAATTCCTTCAGCACTAAAGACTTGATAGTCGAAACCATTCAGAACTTATGCCTTTTCCATCCACGATTTCCCTTTTCGATAGATGAGGGTTGATCAGATTTTCCACTACCTGGCTTCCCCTGCTGGACTCAGCTCGAGTTTTCATAGGATTCGACAGATCTCATTCATCAGAGACCAATGGTATCTTCAACCATGACATCAATCTGGATCGGTTCGAGGGTTTCAGTAGGAGGTGATGTTCTTAGGTTAGAGAGCAAGAGGTTCAGGAGATAGTTGAATCAAAATGTGGTATGTTCTTTCAATTTTATCACCTAGGATCAAAAAAATCAGATAAAAGAAATAATTAATAAGGAAAATGTTTTGGATTCCGGTAGAGAAAACACTAAGTCGTTGAAAAGTTCAATTATCGGTAAGGTGACAATGGTGAGGTGACAATAGTGAGGTATATCAGTGAGTTCTATTGGCGAGGTCTATCGGTGAGGTCCTAACGGTGAGGTCTATCGGTGAGGTTTCAACTGTGAGGTCCAACGATGAGGTTTCAATGGTGAGGTCCCAACGGTGAGGTTTCAACGGTGAGGTCGAACTGTGAGGTTTCAATGTTGAGGTCCAGTAGTGAGGTTTCAATGGCGAGGTCTGACAATGAGGTTTCAATGATGAGGTCCATTGGTGAGGTTTCAATGGTGAGGTCCAATGGTGAGGTATCAACAGTGAGGTCCAACAGTGAGGTTTCAATGATGAGTCCCAATAGTGAGTTTTCAAAAGTGAGTTTCAATCAGTAAGGTCTCAAATATTAACAATTATCATACCTAACTCATTTTTGATGTAATTTAACCTCTCAAAATTAAAAGGATTTCTGAATATATTATCCAATTGATATTCAGTGCCAATGAATTAAAGAGTGATATCACCTCTTGGATGATTATCTCTCAAGAAGTGATGTCTCACATCAATGTGCTTTGTCCTATCAAGAGATACTGGATTTTTAGAGATGTTAATAGCACTCGTATTGTCACACTTTATAGAGACATGTTTGAATTAATATTCGTAGTCTAGTAAAGTGTGTTTCTTTCACAGAATTTGAGCACAAAAACTACCATAAGCTATATATTCATCTTCAGCAGTAGATAGTGTAACAAAATTCTATTTCTTACTACACCATGATACTAGTGACTTTCCTAGAATGTGACATGTTCTAAAGGTTGTCTTTCTATCTAACTTGAAACCAGTAAATTCATCATTCGAATAACTTATTAAATCAAATGATTGTCCCCTTGGATAAAATTGTCCTATGTTTTTACTATACTTGAGATATTTAAAAATCATTTTAACAGCATTTAAATGAGACTCTTTGGGAATGTCTTGGAAACAAGAACACAGACATACACTAAACATAGTATCAGGTATTCTAGTAGTAAGAGAGAGTAGACTCCCAATCATACCTCTATAATTTGTCTGATCCACTGGTTTACTAGTTTCATCAGCATCCAACTTACAGGTGGTACTCGTAGGTGTATCACTACCTTTATTTTAGTCCAAACCAAAACGTTTCAAAAGATAATTATTATATTTAATCACATTTAAAACAATACCATTTTTATTTTGAAATATTTGAAATCAAAGGAGAAATCTATGTTCCACCATTAAAATCATTTCGAATTCATCTTGCATCATTTTTGAGAAATCAGTACATAACGAATTTTTAGAGGATCCAAAAATAATTTCATCTACACAAATCTATACTATTAGAACATAGTTAGAAATCCTTTTAATAAAAATAGTAGGATCTGATATTCTTTTAGTAAAACCTTTTGAAATTATAAAAAAACTATGTCTATCATACCTGTCACGACCAGTCCTTGGGGCCTGTTCCGTGACTACCCCATGCCCGCCTTCCATAGGCCAGAGGCAGGAAACTAGCACCAAAGGCGTAAATCCCGATAACTGGGAAGACATTGCCTTTATTAAAGTAAAAAAAACACCACAGAGTACAAGTAGAAGCAAAACACTAAGTACAAAGAAAGTGCTGAAAAGTAAATGAGACAGAATACAAACCCAAAAGGAAATACAACTACAACTGAACAAAGTACAACAGCTGGTAGGACGGAAGCGGCTCCTGGGTCGTCCTCCTCGGATCCTACCTGAAGGGTTGGTACAGATGGCGCAACTCCTGGATCGTCCACCACGGATCCTACCTGAAGGGTAGGTACAGATAGCTTCCACAATGCTCTCACCCGTCAACCTCCTCCGTGGGTTGTCTCGCCGTGAAGTCCACCTCCGGATACTGACTCGTCGTGTAGTCCACCTCTGGGTACTGACTCATCCTGTAGTCCACCTCCAGGTACTGACTCATCATGTAGTCCACCTCCGGGTACCATCCAGTCCTCGAACACCCAGCCTCCGTCAGCACTGTCTGTCGTCTGCAACCAACACAACGAGGTGCGGGCATAACCCGTGCAGGGGTGAGTATAACGATACTCAGTAGGGACCCTGAGACCCTCAAGGTCTCACTAAAACCAACAAGGATAACCACAAAGAAGATCTCAACAGATAACCTCTACTTAGGTATATTCCCATACATATACCTAAGTTATCAAGTAACCCATCTCAATCATGAGGAAACACAAAGGCGTGTAGTCCACCTTCGGGTACTGACTCGTCCTGTAGTCCACCTCCAGGTACTGACTCATCATGTAGTACACCTCCGGGTACCATCCAGTCCTCGATCACTCGGCCTCCGTCAGCACTGCCCGTCGTCTGCAACCAACACAACGAGGTGCAGGCATAACCCGTGCAGGGGTGAGTATAACGATACTCAGTAGGGACCCTGAGACCCTCAAGGTCTCACTAAAACCAACAAGGATAAACACAAAGAAGATCTCAACAGATAACCTCTACTTAGGTATATGCCCATACATATACCTAAGTTATCAAGTAACCCATCTCAATCCTGAGGAAACACAAAGGTCAAAAGTCTCAGCTCAAACCAGGATTTTCATTATCAAAACTGTAACTGCTGAAGAGCTCCATCTCTGGAGTGTACAGTGGTCCTATCACGACTCCGAGGTACTGCTCACTAACCTAAGACTGCTGAGGTACTACTCCTATCGAGTACCGTGGGTCAGCCACCCAGACACAATAGTGCTTCCCGTCGAGGTATGTCACCCAAACACAGTAGTGCACACCCCCTAGTAGCCTACTGAGGTACACTCCGGACGAGTACTGCGGGTCTGCACTGTCACACCGGTAGTGCTCCGTCCTCCATGGTTCTGCACCCAAACAAAGTAGTGCTCCGTCCACAGGGCTAGTCGACTCACTCCAAGTCGAGTCGGTCAAGCAGTCGTCAGGTCTGAGTCGGCTACACGGTCTCCGTACTCCGCACGCTCGTCTCCAGGAGGGTCTTCTCCACGGGCTAATGGTTGATACTCCAAGTATCTAAAAGTACCACGAATAAGTATCTCAAAGGACCGCCTCGTCATAGGGGTCTCAACGCAACAGACGACGCGTCAATCGGACGCCCGGTCTGTGAGTTATTAGCCTTTTCGTCCCCGGGGCCTGGTTGGTTTCGTGTGCGAACCAAACCGGCCGTATCTCAACTGTACCCTGAACTCTCATAGGGTATACTCATAGGGACCGTTTCTCAACGTGATCACCAACGCCACTGACGATTCGTCAATCGGACGTCTGGTCTGAAAAATAACAGCTTTTCCGTTCCAAGGGCCCGGTTGGATTTCGGGTACAATCCAACCCGACCACTATCCAAGAGCAACCGAAACTCAGTCAATGTATGCCAAAAGTTCCGTCTCACCAGGAGGAATTCAACGAGACAGACAACGCGTCAATCGGACACCCGGTCTGTGAGTTATTGGATTTTTCGTTCCAGGGGCCCGGTTGGATTTGTGAGTGAACCAACCCAACCACACCCTGACGACATCTAATCCTCGAGCGGAGTATGACAAAAGATATGTCTCACTTAGAGGAATCCATCAAAGTCGACGACACGTTAATCAGACGTCCGAAGCTCATGATATAAGTGTTTCCACTACGAGAGCCCGGTTGGTTTCGTGTACGAACCAACCCGGACGAACCCAAAGTTCTCCGAAACCTTGAGTGTAATATACAAAAACGACTGTCTCGTTCCAAGGATCGCTACGCAACTGACGGTGCATCGATCGGAGGTACGTAGCCCTAGATATGAGCATTTGACTTAAAGTGGTCCGAAAACGGGGGGTCTGGGCCCGGACCGACCCAGCCCAACCCCCCTGGGTCGGCCCGAACCGGGTCCGACCCGACGGGACCCGGCCCGGCCCGGCGCGGCCGGCTCGGTCCGGCCCGACCGGCCAGCCGCGGCTCGGCGTGGCCGAGCCGAAGTCGGGGAGCGGGGGGTGCGTGCGACCCGCCCCTCGCCGTTATTTGAGGGCGGCGGCACAACCGCCGCCGCCAATTCTTCCGGTGGCCGGACGGCTCCGGCCGCCGCCTCCGATCGCCGGCGGTGCCGCGCCGGCGACCCGCACCTCCGGGTATTTTTGCGGGCCACCAGAGTTGCTCTGGTGATCCGTTTTCAAAACCATCTGAGCCGATGTTCATCTTGGGTCTCGTACTTTACTGCGCAAGCTTGAAAAATACTTTGCGGCCCCGTTATGTCGTCGCTCCTCAATCCGCACATCAATTAACAAAACGCGCCGTCTTCGTGGTTCTCCGGCGCGACGCGTTGGCGCCACGTCCCTTCGTCGTGGCCCGACTCCGTCCGCGGATGTCTTCGGGTTTCTCCGACGCGGCGCGACGGTGTCGCGCCCTTGTTTGTTTTTTCACGACACGGCGCGACGGCGCCACGCATTTCCTTGTCGCATGATTCCGCATGGTGCGACGGCACCACGCCTTCCCGTACCAAACCACATGGAAATCCAACATGGAAAAAGGTGGTGGGTCGGCCGTGTTTGTGTGGACCGGCCCCCTCACGTTAAACGATAGCAGTTGGACATATTCACGAAGAATAAAAATAAAGGGAGTAATCTCGAACAAATTAAAGTAAAGAAAATCCCCTACAACCTCTTATATAAAAAGAATCATACAATAATCCCAACCCGCAAAATAATCTTCGTGGATCAACTTAATATTTAGTTGAACCACGTTCTTAGATTTAGAAGGGAGTAAACGAGGGTTCAACAACAATCACAATTTAAATTCCCTACCGTGTAATTGTCGTTCATTGACGATCTCAGAAAAAGGGTGGATATCAATTCCTCGATTGTCGTGTTCGTCACACACTCCCAATCCCGAGCTACGCCGGCTGTGGAATACACTACACATCTGTAGGATCCGAGGGAGGAAGTTGAAGAAGGTTGTTGACATTCGTCGCTTCCGTCGTTGAAGAGGCGTCGTTCTTCGTTGAAGATGAAGTTCTTCAAAAGAGGGAAGAGCTCTCTTCCAAATTCTCTCACACAACCAAAAGTCCTAAAATAAAATAAGGCCTCTCCTTATTTTATTATTTTTCCATACATTCAAACTTACAAAAAATTCAAAACCTAATTCACTTAATCAATTAAAAAATGAGTTGTCCAATTAATTAAGTGATAGGTTGGCAAGAATTTAAGAGGGAGAGAGGGGAGAGGAAGAGTTACACAACTTAAGTGGGGGGGTTTAGAGGAGTTAGGGAGTTATGAGGAATTTGAAAAGGCGAGGGCTCGTGTGGGCCCCACCACACATTATCCTCTCATTTATCCTCACATGGGTAGTTAGGTGCCACCCCAACTTCCCCATGTAGGATAAAACTACCTTAGACTAAAGAAATAAAATTTTCTCTCAATTTTATTCATTCCTCAATTAAGCCACAAATTTTAACAACTCCTCCCGTGAAAACGCAACTCCGGATTAGGCATTCCTAAGAAAATACTGGTGCTGCGGTTCCATCGGTGCCCTCAGAATTTGATTCCGAGCACCTGTTTCAAAGACAGAAATTCCCGCTCGTTTGTTCACTGAACGTACCCGAGCCAAACTTCGAAAATTGATTCTGGGCACACCGGGCCTCGGAATCAGGTGCTGTTAGAAACTGCGTTCTTGTAAAATCCCAATGAAAATTAAGAAAAACTTTTCCTTGAATTTTACGGGTCTTTACATTACTCCCACCTTAGTGATTTGCGTCCCCGTAAAGCCATAACACAAACTAGGGGAACAAAAGTGGTACTGAGAACGCATCTGAGCCTTCCGCTCTCATGTGCTCACCAGGAGGTTTTCGTGCTGCCTACGAAAGCGCACAAGAGGAATCGACCGTCCTCGTAGGATCTGATCCTGTCGATCCTTGACCTCTACTGGAACTCTGCAAAAGTCACCTCATCGTCCAAATCCAGTTCATCATGGTCGATGATATGTGAAGGGTCGAACACGTATCTCTTCAGTTGAGATACGTGGAAGTCATCGTGCACCTAGTGCAACTGAGGTGGATGGGTCAAGCAGTAATCCACCCCGCCTACCCAGCTGAGGACCTAAGAAGGTCCGCTGAACCTCGGAGATAACTTGCCGCGTTGGCCACATCTCCGTAAATTTCGTCAAGGTGAGACCCGTATAAGGACGTGATCGTTATCCTCGAACTCTAGAAGTATCCAATTACTGTTATAAGTGGAACTCAAATGACTGCTGCCACGAGGGTATGGTCGACCGACTCATGTGTGATCGGTTGCACCCTCCTGTGAATGAGTTTATCCTCTACTGCCTAGGGTTTCCTTTTCGCCGACCAAGGAAAACCCATCCCGACGTTTGCCTAAAACTGTCAATTTGAGTGTGAACAGTTATTGCCCATTCCATACTCAAACTAACGTCGTAAGGCCTCGACGCTGCCAACAAGAGATTCCAACCAAAACTCTCGCCTCGAGGGTCTGAACACACCGCCGATGTAGGTGTGATTATCGAGTCTCCTCCCAAGGTATCTCCAGACGTGAGGGTCAAGTTCACGGCTTACCGGAAACTCTAGGTCTGGAACAAGATTTGTGAAAGCAAGGAATGATTCATATCAGCGTCCGTTACTACAGAAGCTAGTAGTGGACACAGACTGTCCCTTGAATCATTTCTAGAGCCATTGGTTCACACTCATTGACCACATGCATCCGCACTCTTCCTCCGCCCTACAGCTCCCTGAGCCTGGCGGGGATAAGTAAGGTAGGTGGTTGTAGTATGTTAATATGTACACCACCTCATGCTGCTCTCCTAGCTCTGCCTCCACGTCTGCTACTTCGTAGACTCATATCTCCTTATATCTTACTATTCTTGAAACATTTAACATGCTCGAGTCTCTAAGACTGGCGCCAGTTTTCTATTTCTTACTGCACTGTGCAGTCTTCATCCACTCCTGGATGATCTGCACCTTCTTTGCCTACGATCTGGAAGAGCTGCTAAAATTTCTCCTTTGCCGAAAAGAGAAACTCAGTCTCATCCCTTGGATGAGCCACGCCCATTGCCTAACAAATTCAATCCTGACATGAATGATGTATTCATGCCATGGATGACGTCGTAAGACCTCGATGTAACTACCAAGATATCCAACTGTCACTCTCGCCTCCAAGGGTCGAGTCACACTGTCTACATTAGTGTGAGGCCACTGGGTCTCCTATAGTAGAAATCTCGAAAGTGAGTGTCAAGTCAACAGTTTTAACCAGGACCACTCAGTATCAACCAAACAAAAGGACATGAAAGAAAACAAAGATAAGTGTCTTTTTATTATTGCAGCTCATAGTACAAAGACACGAATACAACAACAACATGGAGCTAGAAGTACAAGGGATGTATCCACTAGTTCCGCTCCTGTCCACCTGCTCCCGGAGCTCTACTGCCCTGTCCACTGCTCGGCTATTGCTCAAGCACTCGTCGTTGCTTCTGCCTCGGTGGCTCCTCCAACGCCTGCAGATCGATTGTATGAGGAGTCAGACAGTCACATGCTAGGTGACCCTTCCCTCCGCATGAGTAACACTGTCTGTTTCTGGCACGCTTGGCTCTGACCCCACCCCGGGTGCCCCACACCACCGGTCCTAAAACCCAAGATCGGCCAACTGCTGGTCTGGTCCTCCTATACCTCTGCATCATCTGTCTACTACCCACAGATGACTCGGCTACTGATCAAAAAACACGCGGCAGAGGAAGAATCTCCTGTACACGCTCGGGGTGTAGAGCTACTGGCAAAAACTCCACCCTGAAGAAGGTCTCGAAGTCTTCCCAGGCGAAGGTCATCCCGTCGCAAAACTGAAACAAGTGGCTCCACTACCTGCCTGCTGCTGCCTGAAGGAGGCTAGCAGCAAAGATCACCATGAAGTCTGCATGCGTCCCTAATAACCTGAAGACTCTCACCACAGCCTCCAGCCAAACCTCAGCCACCTACGGGTCCGTCTCTCCCTGGAACCTGGGTGGCCTCTGGCGCTGGAACTCGTGTATCCCACTCAAGTGGCGTGCATCGCCTACTGCTGGGGCTGGTGGCATCGGTGGCCCAACGTATGGTAGTACCGCTGGTGCCTCCGCTGGTTCCTCAACTGCAAGAAGTCCCTGTACCGAAGCCTCGTCGCTCGATAGGCTGTCAGTACGCACATCCCTCTAGGATCTAGCTGGTCGTCCGAGAAAAGGCATCCTGAAAGAAACAACGTGACATGGTCAAACGATTATACCTGGTGAGATGAACTGGTTTGAGATGATATTTAAAAAAACTTCTGGAAACACACATGCAATCAGTGTTTTCATGCACAAAGTCAGAATTCAGTGGTCAGGGTCCTGGTGTATGGATACGTCGGCCACCCGCACCAACACTGAACTCCCTGAACTGAAAACCACACTCGATACTCTTAACACTATTGCTTCAAAGAAAGAAAATATTAGAGTTATATGTTCTGCGGTAGAACCGACTCCTCTGATACCAATTTGTCACGACCCATCCTCGGGGCCCTTGCCGTGACTACCCCAAGCCCGCCTTACATAGGCCAGGGGATGGAGACTAGCACCAAAGGCGTAAATCCCGATAAATGGGAAGGCATAACCTTTATTAAAGTGAAAAAAACATCATAGAGTACAATCGGAAGCCAAACACTAAGTACAAAGAAAGTTCTGAAAAGTAAATGGGCCAGGATACAAACCCAAAAGGAAGTACAACTACAACTGAACAAAGTACAACAGCTGGTAGGACAGAAGCGGCTCCTGGGTCGTTCTCCTCGGATCCTAGCTGAAGGGTAGGTACAGATGGCGCATCTCCTGGATCGTCCACCACGGATCCTACCTGAAGGGTAGGTACAGATAGCTTCCACAATGCTCTCGCCCGTCAACCTCCTCCGAGTGTCGTCTCGCCATGAAGTCCACCTACGGATACTGACTCGTCGTGTAGTCCACCTCCGGGTACTGACTCGTCGTGTAGTCCACCTCCGGGTACTAACTCATCGTGTATTCCACCTCCGAGTACCATCCAGTCCTCGAACACTCGGACTCCGTCAGCATTGTCCGTCGTCTACAACCAACACAACGAGGTGTGGGCATAGCCCGTGCAGGGGTGAGTATAACGATACACAGTAGGGACCCCGACACCGTCAAGGTCTCACTAAAACCAACAAGTATAACCACAAACAAGATCTCAATAGATAACCTCTACTTAGGTATATTCCCATACATATACCTAAGTTATCATGTAACCCATCTCAATCATGAGGAAACACAAAGGTCAAAAGTCTCACCTCAAACCAGGATTTTCATTATCGAAACCGTAACTGCTGAAGAGCTCTGTCTATGGAGTGTACAGTGGTCCTATCACGACTCCGAGGTACTGCTCACTAACCTAAGACTGCTGAGGTACTCCTCCTGTCGAGTACCGCGGGTCAGCCACCCAGACATAGTTGTGCTTCCCGCCAGGGTATGTCACCCAAACACAGTAGTGCACACCCCATAGTAGCCTGCTGAGGTTCTCTCCGGACGAGTACCACGGGTCTGCACTGTCACACAGGTAGTGCTCCGTCCACCATGGGTTTTCACCCAAACAAAGTAGTGCTCCGTCCACTGGGCTAGTCAACTCACTCCAAGTCGAGTCGGTCAAGCAGTCGTTAGGTCTCAGTAGGGTACACGGTCTCCATACTCCGCACGTTCGTCTCCGGTAGGGTCCACTCCACAAGCTAAAGGCCAATACTCCAAGTATCTCAAAGTCCCACGAAGAAGTATCTCAAAGGACCGCCTCGTCATAGGGGTCTCAACGCAATAGACGACGTGTCAATCGGACGCCCGGTCTGTGAGTTATTAGCATTTTCGTCCCCAGGGCCCGGTTGGTTTTGTGTGCGAACCAAACCAGCCATATCTCAACTGTACCCCGAACTCTAATAGGGTATACTCATAGGGACCGTTTCTCAACGTGATCACAAACGCCGCTGACAGTTCGTCAATCAGACGTCTGGTCTGAAAGATAACAGCTTTTCCTTTCCAAGGGACTGGTTGGATTTCGGGTACAATCCAACCTGGCCACTATCCAACAGTAACCGAAACTCAGGCGAAGTATGCCAAAAGTTCCTTCTCATCAAGAGTAATTCAACGAGACAGACGTCGCGTCAATTGGACGCCCGGTCTGTGAGTTATTGGCTTTTTCGTTCTAGGGGCCCAGTTGGATTCGTGAGCGAACCAACCCGACGACACCCCGAGGACATCCAAACCTCGAGCGGAGTAAGCCAAAAGATCTGTCTCACTTAGAGGAATCCATCAAAGTCGACAACACATCAATCGGACGTCCGGAGCTCAAGATATAAGCGTTTCCGCACCAAGGGCCCGGTTGGTTTCGTGTACGAACCAACCCGGACGAACCCCAAGTTCTCCAAAACCTTGAGTGTAATATACTGAAACGACCGACTCATTCCAAGGATCGCTACGCAACTGACGGTGCGTCGATCAGATGTCCGTAGCCCAAGATATGTGCATTTGACTAAAAGTGGTCCGAAAACGGGGGGTCTGGGCCTGGAAAGACCCGACCCGACCCCCCCTGGGTCGGCCCGAACCGGGTCCAACCCAACTGGACCTGGCCCGGCCCGGCCGGCTCGGTCCGGCCTGACTGGCCAGCCGCGGCTCGGCGTGGCCGAGCCAAAGTCGGGGAGCGGGGGGTGCGCGCGGCCCGCCCCTCGCCGTTAATTGAGGGCGGCGGCGCAACCGCCGCCGCCAATTCTTCCAGCGAGACGCTCGGGTGCCGCTGCCGCCTGGCGGCCGGACGGCTCCGGCCGCCGCCTCCGGTCACCGGCGGCGCCACGCCGGCATCCTGCTCCTCCGGGTGTTTCCGCAGGCCACCGGAGTTTCTCCGGTGGTTCGTTTTCAAAACCGTCTGAGCCGGTGTTCATCTCGGGTCTCATACTTTACTGCGCATGCTTCAAAAATATTTTGCGGCCCCGTTATGTCGTCGCTCATGAATCTGCACGTCAATTAACAAAACGCGCCGTCTTCGTGGTTCTCCGGCGCGACGCGTTGGCGCCGCGCCCCTTCGCAGTGGCCCGACTCCGTCCGCGAATGTCTTCGGGTTTCTCCGACGCGGCGCGACGGTGTCGCGCCCTTGTTTGTTTTTTCACGACGCGGCGCGACGGCGCTGCACATTTCCTTGTCGCATGATTTCGCGTGGTGCGACGACACCACGCCTTCCCGAACCACACCACAAAGAAATTGAACATGGAAAAAGGAGGTGGGTCGGCCGTGTTTGTGCGGACCGGCCCCCTCTCGTTAAACGATAGCAGTTGGACATATTCACGAAGAATAAAAATCAAGGGAGTAATCTCGAACAAATTAAAGTAAAAACAATCCCCTACAACCTCTTAAATAAAAAGAATCATACAATAATCCCAAACCACAAAATAATCTTCATGGATCAACTTAATATTTAGTAGAACCATGTTCTTAGATTTAGAAGGGAGTAAACGAGGGTTCACCAACAATCACAATTTAAATTCCCAACCTCGTAATTGTCGTTCGTTGACAATCTCAGAAAAAGGGCGGATATCGATTCCTCGATTGTCATGTTTGCACACACTCCCAATCCCGAGCTACGTCGGCTGTGGAAGACACTACACGTCAGTAGGATTCGAGGGAGGAAGTTGAAGAAGGTTGTTTACATTCGTCGCTTCCGTCGTTGAAGAGGCGTCGTTCTTCGTTGAAGATGAAGTTCTTCAAAAGAGGGAAGATCTCTCTTCCAAATTCTCTCACACAACCAAAACTCCCAAAACAAAATAAGGCCTCTCCTTATTTTATTATTTTTCCATGCATTCAAACTTACAAAAAATTCAAAACCTAATTCACTTAATCAATTAAACAATGAGTTGTCCAATTAATTAAGTGATAGGTTGGCAAGAATTTAAGAGGGAGAGATGGGAGAGGAAGAGTTACACAACTTAAGTGGGGGTTTTAGAGGAGTTCGGGATTTATGGGGAATTTGAAAAGGTGGGGGATCGTGTGGGCCCCACCACACATTATCCTCTCATTTATCCTCAAATGGGTAGTTAGGTGCCACCCCAACTTCCCCATATAGGATAAAACTACCTTAGACTTATGAAATAAAATTTTCTCACAATTTTATTCATTCCAAAAATAAGCCACAAATTTTAACAACTCCTCCCGTGAAAATGAAACTCCGGAATAGGCATTACTAAGAAAATACCGGCGTTGCGGTTCCATCGGTGCCCTCAGAATTTGATTCCGAGCACCAGTTTCAAAGATAGAAATTCCCGCTCATTCGTTCACTGAATGTACCCAAGCCAAACTTCGGAAATTTATTCAGGGCACACCGGGCCTCAGAATCAGGTGCCGTCAAAAACTGCATTCTTGTAAAATCCCAAAGAAAATTAAGAAAAAAATTTCCTTGAATTGTATGGGTCTTTACAATACCATTCTCTTGGAGCTTGTTTTAGACCATATAAAGCCTTAGACAGTTTAAAGACATTATTTGAAACATTGGTATTTGTAAAACTAGGGGGGTTTTCAACAAATACATCCTCAACTATATACCTGTTTAAAAATTCACTTTTTACATCCATTTGATAAATTTTGAAATTCAGATGAGCTGCATAAGCAAGTAGTATCCTAATAGATTTTGGTATAACTACAGGTGCAAAGGTTTCTTAATAGTATATTCCTTCTTCTTGACTATATCCTTGTGCAACTAGTCTGTCCTTGTTTCTAAATATGTTTCCAGATTCATCAACTTTATTTCTAAACACCCATTTATTGCCTTTGGTAAAGGTGTCTTTAGGTATTTCTAACAATTCCAAAACCTTGTTTCTTTCAAATTGATTTAATTATTCTTTCATAGATATCGCCCAAAATTCATCATTGATTGAAACACTAATATTTTTAGTTTCAAGTTATGAAATAAAGGCTTGATGCTCAACCTGGTTTCTTAGAGAAGCTCTAGTTTGTGTTCCTCTATTTAAATCACAAACTACAACATCTAAAGGATGATTATTGAGAGTTATAATACCTCTAGAAAGAGTTGAACCTGACTCCTCATGATTGTCTATAGGTTCAGATTCACCACACACAGATTTTTGAAAATTTCCAGAACATGTAGTTTTGACTAAGGGATCCCTATCATTATCATTAAGGTCCAGTATTGATATATCTTCTCCAAGGGGTTAAACATAGGTTTTGGGTTCATGTGGATCAGTCTCATAAAATTTGACATGAACCGATTCTACCACACATTTGGTTCTCTTATTGAATACTCTATAAGCTTTACTAGAGATTGAGTAACCTAGGAATATTCCTTCATCACTCTTGGAAGAAAACTTGTGAAGATTGTCCTTAGTTTTAAGGATGAAGACTTTTCCACAAAAACTCTAAAGTAATTAACCTTAGGCTTCTTCTTATTATAGATCTCATAAGGGGTCTTCTTAATAACAGGTCCAATTAAGACTCTACTGAAAATGTAACAGGCTATATTAACAGCTTCATCCCAAAAATAAATAGGAAGATTATACACATTTTGCATAGTTTGGGAAATATCTTAAAGTTTCCTATATATTATTTCAACAAATAGTTTTTGTTGAGGTGTTCTAGGAGCAGAGAAATTGTGAGTATAGCCATTTTGTGAGAAAAAATATTCAATGTCAAACTCACGGCCATGATCACTTCTCAAGGTCTTAATTCTAAGTCCACTAAGATTTTCTACAAACTTGGAATATTTAATGGAGTAAGAGCATGATTCACTTTTTTGAGATAGAATGTATACCAAAGTATATCTAAAAAAAATCATCTACAAGAACATAAACATAGTGTTTCCCAGTTAAAAATGAAACTCTAGATGGTATAAATAAATCCATGTGAGCCAACTCATGCAGTTGAAAATTAAATACTTCTATTTTTGGTTTGAACGAAACGTTGTGTTGTTTTCCCTTTTGACAAGGATTACAAACTTTGTTATGTGGGAATTCCAATTTAGGTAAGTCTATAACTAACCCTTTCCTAGCTAGTTTCCTACATGAGTTCACATTGTAGTGTCCTAATCTTCTATTCCATAACCAAGATTCCTTATGAAACACATTTAAACATGAAACATTTCTCTTAGATATGGAGTTTAAATCAACAGTATATACATTTTCATTTCTAAGAGCAGTATCTATTAAATAATTTTTATAATTAAAAATATTGCATACATCATTTTCAATTTTAACATTTAAACCATCATAACACAACCGAGTGATACTTAGTAATTTTTTTAGCCCATCAACAAAAAGTACTTTTGAAATTAATAGTGTCAGGGTTACCAATTTGGCCTAAGCCAACGATCCTTACTTTCACATTATCAGTGAATGTAATATGTAAACCATAAAATTTAATTAGGCTCCTGAATCATGAATAGTATCAGGTAATATGTCTTGAATATCCACTATCCATGTATAATAGAGTTTTACAGGATCTCTTCAGAAAATTTTCCTCGGATGTTTCTTTCATGAAACACATATTTTCATGTTTGTTCTTCTCAAACTATGAAGTGTAAGATACACTTGAGATATCTTCTGAATCATTCCAAGTAGCTTTCATAGACTTCTTATAACCCTTGACCTTGTCTTCATATTTCTTCTTAAAATTTATCTTGGGTAAATTATCCTTCACATGGCCTTTTCATTTACACCCATAGCAGACTATCTCACTTGTGTTTTCATTACATTTTCAGTTCTTTTTCCACTATCCTTTGTAACTTACATTCCTTTATAGTTTGATTTTAAAATGAACTTATTCTTCCAGTAGAACTTCTTGATCCTTCTAGCAAGATGAGCCATCTTATCATCACTGTCAGAATCCGAGTCTTCACTGGTGAAAGTGTCTACATGATATTGTCTTTTTTCTTTGTCTTTGCTCTTGGAGGTAGCAATCTTGAATGCTAAAGATTTATTTCCTGGTTCTTTATATTCTACTTGATTTAACTTAAGATCTTCTTAGTACATCATAATCTTTACAATTAATTCCTTTACTGGTATCTTTCCTATGTCACAAGATTCTGAGATCGAAACAAAAGTTCCTCTCCATCTGTGAGGTAGGAATCGAAGTAATCTCATAATCTGATCCTTGCTCTCCACTGGTTTCCCAAGCAGACTCATGGTTTTTACTATATCATTAAACCTACGAAACATTTTAGAGAGAGGTTCATTAGGATTAATTTTAAAATTATCATATTTAATAGTATAGGGATTTAATCTTATTTCTTTTAAATTGTATGTTCCCTCATGAGAATCAACTAAAGTATCCCAAATTACATATGCAGTTTTATAGGAATATATTCTATTGAATTATTCATCACCTAGAGAAAAGAACAATGCCTTCATTGCTTTACAATTATTTTTATATGTGGCTTTAGTCAACTGAGACCATGTGTCTCTAACAGTAGTACGTAATGCATGTGGTTCTCCATTGTGTCCTAGATTTTAGGACCCATGATCTCTAGATACATTTTAATTTTTCATTTCTACTAAGAATAGTTATTACCATTAATGAAATGTGGCCTGTTAGTAGAAACACCATCAACTTTGTATCCATTGTTATCTAGAATTTTAAAGCACTGTAAATTTTGATATGACTGAAATTTTAAGATCATTAAGATACAACTAAAATCACAGTTAAAGAATTTGAAAACCTGCACAACAATTTAGATATTAACAAAAAAATTTACTCCTCTACTACCAAATGTTGGTTGGAGTAGAATCTCAAGGGGGGGGGGGGTGAATTGAGTTCCTAAAAAAATTCTATTAAAAAATTTCTTTTAAAGATTCCCCAAATTTTGAAATCGTCCAGTTAATTAATGCATTAGAGATATAAATGTTTAGTTGGTAAACAAATTTCTCAAAGGGTGATTACTCCTCAGTTGAATTAATGTAAAACACTTCTTCAAATTTTGAAACAAGTTTATTGAAATAAATATGTAAACACACTAACCAAAAAAACTATAAAAGTGAATGAAAAATAGTTTAATGTTTAAGAAATTATAAGCAATAGAAAATTGATAAAATAGAGTATAAAAAAATATAGAGCACAATGAAGTTAAAAAAGAGGTTCAGTCTCAAGTAGAGACTTAATAATCTCTACTTGGTGGTCACAATCCACTAAGCAGTTTAAATTAACAATAAACGTGATACATAGCCTGTATCTATCTTTATAGCAATTTTCAAAAACTTTCTATGGTTTACACCCTCTACCACATTTACTTGTGGAAAAAACGAACAATGAAGACCACACATGGTGCCTTCAATAGTTATATTTGGAAAACAAGATGTAAGTGATGTTTGATGTGAGGATATTCAGTATCCTTCAGTTCAATCATAGGAGACCATGTGTGTAACATATAGAAGCACACACATTTCAGGAATGTAAAATGAAGGAACAAAATAGAGATAAGATTATAATCTTTAGTTTAGAAATCTCTATGTTTTTGTAGGAGAGATATTGAATCCTTGGAGTGAAGAATTGTTTGTTCGATTCTTTCTCTGGAAGTTTTCCTCAAAACAGAGTGTCGCAACTCTGGGTTCTAGTTTTGAGTATTCTTCCTATGGTCTTGATCGAGACTTAATGGGGCATGGAATATATAAGTATGTTTGTCCCGAATGATCTTCGTGATGCTTTTGGGTTCAGAGTGTAAGTTCTGGATGATTCTTCTTTGATCTAGCAAGTAAGTTCCTTCACATGCACAGACCCGCTTCTCATGGAACTCTCTTGTGTCTTTTCTTCATCGGTCTTCTCTTTTACATTTGAGGTCATACAATAGGAATAAGTAAAACACGTGTGATATTTCTCATACCTCATAATATCCCCAGATACGGTCTCCTGATATGTCTACAATCAGAATTAATTAATGTGAGAAGAATTTAATTTATCAAATATGACCGTAAGAATAATATTAAGAATATTACAAAGTATGGAGTAGAAGATTATGGTAGACTGGTAACGATAACCTTCACAACGGTAGGCTTTAACAGTAGGTGTACATCAGTAGCTTTCATCAATAACCTTTCCAATGGTAACCTTCAATAGTAACCTTCCATCAGTAGCCTTCATCAGTAGCTTTCAACAAAAACCTTCCATCGATAGCCTTCAGTGGTAACCTTCCATTGGTAACCTTCAACGGTAACCTTCCCAATAGTCACCTTGCATCAGTGACCTTGCATCGGTGACCTTTTCATCAGTGAAATTTGAATTAGTGACCTTTGCATCAGTGACCTTTGCATCGATGAAATTTTCATCCGTGACCTTTCCATCGATGACCTTTGCATTGGTGACCTTTTCATCGGTGACCTTTGCATTGGTGACCATTTATACTTAGAGATAATTTTCACTGTAAGATTAAACACAAGAGGAGTGATTTTGAAAGTACATAATTATTACTTTGATATAAAAATGATTTTCACATAAATTATTATACTGTAAGAGAAATATAATTATTGAAAAAATGAAACATGATTTGGGATTATCAAAACCTGATTTAGGATTATCAAAATTGGTGAGTCCAAAAAATTTAATGATATATAGAGAAAGAAACCTCTTTGAGATGTACTAAGCTCCTCATAGTTTATTGAGTAAGTCAACAATCATTGGAATATGATACTTGTTCTTTATGGTGATCTGATTGAACTCCTAGCAATTTATACATAGCCACATTGATCCATTATTTTTTTCCAAAAAGTGCATTGGTTCACCCCAAGGATATGAACTAGGTAATATTATCCCCTTTTCCAAATGATATTGCAACTACTTATTTAACTCATTCAGTTTAATGATGATGGCTGGTGATAGGGTGATCCAGTGATATTTAATCATGATATCTCAAATATGGTGTAATTTTTCAGTTTAAAATTCTAAACTTGGCATCAGATGTTTTTTGGATCCATCCTGGTGTCTAGGTTACCGCTAAACCATAAACAAGCATTTGAAAAATAAAATAAAAATATAAATTTTAAGTTAGTTCATCTTTAACACCTCCAATTTGATAGAGGACATCCTATAGGGACATTTTGCGATATATTTAGATCTCAGTATAAGTTCTATTGATAACTCCACCTCAATATCTGTGAGAAGTCTGAGTTAGTATTCATGAAATACATCCCTATATTCCTTCATAGTGGAAATTTCCTCTAGGTTAATACCTTCTATTGACACAACCATTTTTGAGAAAAGTACGCTTCTTTATAGGGAATCAACACCCACGCAATTGAAGGATTTGTAAATAGAGATTCATGATCTTCCTTGCATATTTAGAGGATCGTGGTATGTATCTGAATTTAAAAAGATATTTCCTTCTCCCAATAGATGATGTGTGATCTATATAATGACATCATATCCATTCCCAATATAAAATTGAATTACACCATGAGAAGTATTGTGAGATTCGTTGGAAGAATCATCCAAATAAGCCAGTAGGATAAGAGTACAACACTTGGGTTTCAATGATCACACCACTAAGAATATTTATGGATATCACTACTTCAAGGTATTGGTGTTTCTATTCGATATTTCTATAAAACTTTTTTGATATAAAAGAATAATTAAAATCATTATCAAATAAGATTTTTTTTCTATCATGAGTTAATAGAAAGTGTACCTTGTATGTTTTAATTTTTATAATCCACTTCAGAAGTAGTAATGGAATAAGATTTCCCTTTCTCCTTTGTCTTTGGTTGAATCTGAAGCTGATTATCCCCAAGGATTCAAGGTTTAGTGCACTGGCTTGCATAATTCCCTTACTCCCTATAGTTGAAGCATTGAACCATGGGTGGTTCTCTCCATTCATCCATAATATTGGATGAATTTTTCATGTATCACAACCATTAATGATCTTAGTATACTTCTCTCCCACACTTTAAGAATTTCTCGGTGCCTTTGTGGAAATTCCCATGATTCTTATTCCACCAATATTGACATGTGGGTGGTTGGATACATTTTTATTCTTTTTCATTTTATCCACCAACTTGATAATCCATTCATCTATTATTATATACATAACCATGGGACTACTGTCCAAAATCCATATCTCCTTTGAGATAACATCGAACAAGTTCTTTATAAATCCCAAAGATTCATATAGCTATACAATTTCAATGGTGTGGATTTAAACCAATAAATAATTTGTAGATTTTTATATCATTTTTGATAAAAATACATGAGGCATACCTTTAAATCCTTGTGAATTTATCTTCATAATCCATTTCAGACTAACCTTCCATTTTCATTAGCTCTATGAATTATCACTCCATACTTTTCATAATAGCTCAAGGCAAATACGTATTGAGAAATATTTTCATAAATTTCTTCCCACTCCATCCCTTGTATTTCATATTTTTGTTTTGTGTTCCAAATATACTCCAACCAATGATCTTTCTCTCCATGTAAACAATAGATGGATATAGTCACCTTTTAGTTATCTGGACAATGATGCACTATAAAGATATTATCCATTGAGTTAACCCAATATTTCATGAGGAGAAGATTGTAATATCCACTAATTGTTCCTAGTAATTTTCACATATGAGATTAAATAGTTGGTTCCTCCCTCTTAGTTAAACATAGATGTTCCACATTGTTTAGGTGATTGTTCATAGCCTGAGACAGTTGAGTATGAATCACTATGAAATTTTTAACTCCACCTCCAAAGGCATTGGGGATGTCATTTGGGAAATCTCTGCATTACCCCTTACATGAGTTATTGTCTTGGATTCTCCTGGTTCCCACCATTATCTAAAAAAGAAAAGTTTTGAACACAACATAATTCAACATGTCATGAATAAAAAATTTATCCTATTTGAAAATTAACTATAAGGGCATATATTGTTAGATACCTATGTTTAAAATTATTCTAAAACAATGATTATTGGGATATTACATATACACAATCTTATACAAATAGTTTTAATGAATTATATCTAATCCTAATTCCCATATTAACTAATTTTTTCTCTAATACAAACTGTAACAGTCCTACTATTTCTTACATAACTATTACATCATTTTTCATGAAAAAATAAATAAAGTGTTAAAGAACTAGGATCTAATGGTTTAGTGTCTTGGAAAAATTCGGCACATACATAACATGTATAAAAATAAAATATAAACTTTTACTAAAGTACTTATTTAACACTTAAAATCTATGGTTCCCCATAATACACATAATTACCCGCAGATATAACTTGAATTAAGGGGTGGGATAAAATACCATTAAGAGGATAAATAAGTACATAAATCAATATAAAATGGGTAAGAATAAAAATAATAATCATATCAAAAAAATCAGGAGAGGATTCATTTCATAAATAATGTATTATGGAAATACATAAAATCATGTCTTAGTGGTCAAATACAACACAGAGTTGTGAACAAAGACAACATCATTTTCATGCATAAAATATGCCCATAATTATAAAATCATCAATATGAAAAGAGGAAAAATCATGTTAATGCATATTTCAAATTATATTATGAGATACATAACATTTCCCAATGCATTGGAACACTATATAATTCCGGTCACACTTGTCACATCATAACATTTAATTAATCATGCATGAAACATAGAATGTATATCACTAAATGAAATGATGTAACCCATATAAAGGACTAGTTTTCATAAGGATTTCATCAATCATAAAAAAATTTTGGTTCCCAAATGAATATGGAAAAACATATCTGGTAAAATTCATTAATGTTGAGTGAAGAAGAACAACTCAATAGAACTCAAAATGTGTTTTGGAAAGAAGCGTTATTTTTGGAAAATCTTTGTATTTTTCATAAATTAATTTTTGAAACATGTATATCCCAGAAAATAAAATTTAATAACAATGAAATTATATTTTATAAACATTAAAAGAACACAAACACTATAATTCTTCTGGAAAGCGAGATAACCTAAAGAAAGGAAATTGCGTTCAAGAATCCCCCAATCTTATTTATGAATTATTTATTCACATAAATGTCAAAGAAAATAAAATTATATTAATTAATTTCTAAATTAATAACCTCTTATATATATATTTTATTTATTATATTTTTATAAATTTCATTTATGGATACTTTGACGAGTTATATAGTTTAGTTCTGTCATTTTGAGAGTTTTTGTTTTCTTGGTTTTCACCACCGGTTCACTTGTATACAAGTTGGATGTTTGTGTAAAATGATAATTTTTATCCAAAATTTAAAATATATATCATTAATGGACTAATGGGAGATTAAATTTTCTTATATATCATTTTTTAGATGGTATGAGGATTATTTTTTAGATAAAATTTTATCAAAAATGATTTAATTTATATTGGATATTTTTATGACCATCAAAAAATTATATCACTTTATTTTATATCAGGTGTATATATTGGTTCCAGTTCCTGATAAAAGTAATATTATGTATATGGAAATATTATTTAACCATAATAATGGTTTTATGACCAGCCTTGAATGTGGTAATGGAAAATGAAAACGCATCATCCATGATGATGGTAAATCGATACATCATGGATGATGTTTTTATTTTTAGAATAAAGGGAAATGGGAAGAGATTTGATGATTTATTTTTCCTTTAACAAAATAATATTCTTATATATAAAATATTTTGGTGTTATCATGAAACTATGGTATAGGTATGTGAGGATATGATTAGAAAACAAAAGAAATTTAAAAGAAATTAAAAGAAAACGAAAGAGGATTTTACCTATTGTACTTCTTCTCCATGAGAACCTCTTTAGGGGAATTAGATTTGGTATTCTATTGAGATAGAAGGATCTTGGACATGGGGTAGATTCTTGGGAAGGATATTGGTTAGAATTTGGTCATTCTTCATTACTTGGAATGTGTGAGGAGAAGAAGTGGTGGTCAGTTGTATTTATAAGGGGATAAGAGGGGTATTTATGACTATTTTATTAACTATTTTATTAATTTGACTCAAGAATATTAATAGTGTTTATCCTTATT
Organism: Viscum album; assembly: GCA_963277665.1. Taxonomy (NCBI): domain Eukaryota; kingdom Viridiplantae; phylum Streptophyta; class Magnoliopsida; order Santalales; family Viscaceae; genus Viscum; species Viscum album. The sequence continues at coordinate 73,677,650 of OY728127.1, read as the reverse complement.
TCTAAATATGTTAAATAATAAATATATTTTGAGATTATATTGCTTACATCAGCTATACAATATCCATGACTCAAAAATTCATGTATTTAGCCTATATCTTAAATTGTCGTATTTCACTATACATTATAAAACCATCTATTTTAGAAAAATAAAAAAAATTCCCCATAACCATTTTTAGGGTTGAATAATCCAAAAATGGACTACATTTTATGAAAATAATATTCTAAATATGGGAAATTTTATTTTTAATTAAAATCATCATTTATTGGAAAAATATAAATTTTAATATTATAATCGATTTTATGACACATTGAAAATTTAATTAAGGTTTCATATAATTATATTTTAATAATAGGACAAAAAAATATTAATTTATGAATAAATTTTTTGGAAATAAATTTTATTGTAATCATTATATTAATTATAAAATTATAAATAAAAATTTATGTTTTTTAGAAATACCAACAGTTAATTTATCATTTTTAAAAAAATTAGCGATTTGTACAATGATATATTTATATCATATATTCACTTATAAGATTCCAAAATTTTATTTGTACTTTTATAGGTGAGGTTACTCTTCAATTAACTATAATACAATTCCTAATGATCAAGTTACTATTCCAAGTGACACGTTACTATTCCATCGGTATAGGTTAGTTAATTTATTAAAATATAACTTATTTAATTATTCATTTATAAGAATAATGTTTTTATTTTGGTCCCTATTATATTTATGAATTTTATACTATATAAAATAATTATAAAAAGGAAAATTTTGATTGATAAAATTTTGTATTGTTATATCTAAACCCTACCTGACTCAAACAAAATTTACTCCATAGTTGTCACTAATACTCCTATCCATGGGAAAAATATCCACCAACCTGGACTAAATAGCTGATGGAACTCCAAATACTAGTCTACTGCAATCTATTTGATCTAAAAAATGAACATGGTGTTTTCCTTGTTCCATTTACACTGAAAAATTATAGTAATCTATTTGAAAACCATTATGGGTTCCCAATCCTCCGACAACATTGAAACTCAACTAGTCTTTAGTCACATTTAGGGCCTATATTGAAATATCTTCCATTGTGATAATACTTTTGGAGTTGGTTCCCTCGAACCAAATTATTTTTTACTTCATGATAATTTATATTCATGGGTTTGAATATAAATAATTTTTTTTTCAGGACATGATTTTTCTTCTGTGTAATATTGTTTGTGATAATGTCCTATGAGTAACTGTAACACTAAAAGGTCATAGAAGATCCCTACAATGATGAAAAACCAAATGTTCTATGAAACTATTCTTGAATATATGTTCTATAAATATATGATATAATTTTTGGGACACAAATGATAGAGTCCATCAGGGGTGGAGACTCATAGGACTTTGAGGAAAATTATCATGGTGTATTCCCTTGGTGATATCTAGTAGGATATTTTGAGAACAAGACACAAGAGTTGAAATCCACATTTATTAGTGTCATTGAATGTTATTATATGAGAACTTGTGTGTTAGTCCTTATAATTAAATATTAATATTTATAGATACTATGAGTGACACACTAAGATGTATTAAAGAAAATTGTGATGGAAAATGTTCACGATGAGGTAGGATATGTTGGGTGCATCACAAGTAATATTGAAATAATGAATAATTTGATAAAGGATTTATACCTTATATTTTTACTATTCAATAATATCTCAATACATTTGATGGAAATGATATAACCAAAATAAATCTTTGGCCATGGTGTTTTATAGGCAAGTTCTATTTTCAAAATGTCAAAGAAATAGATATCAAGAATATAAGTTGATGGCAGTCTCATGCAACCTGATCAACTAGTGAAATTGCAATAAATGGATTATATTACATGGTAAGAGTTCATATGATATGATAATTTATTGAAACATTAACTTTTTTCACTATGGGTACCTTGGTGTATTTCTAGATGAAAACCTTGGATTTCAAGAAGGTTCACCTATTGCTATATAGAAAGATTCCTAGAGGGTCACACACTAAGTGTATCTAGTATATCAGTTAAATAATTTATCATTTATCTAGTTAAATAAATATTACTCCCAGTCATGGTTTATTAATTATTCATGTATACCAGATCTCATTTATTCCTTCATTAGTTTTTCGAGAGAATATACTGTGATCAGAATAATTAATAAATATTAAGGTGGATTAGTAGACCGAGATTAATGGTCCTATGAGAAATAATAATATTGAATATTATATTATTAAATAATATTTAATTACAACTTGCAAGTTGAGTTCCATTCAAGAAACACTGATGTTGATGTTATTATTTTACATGGGGGTTTTGCGAGGATTAATGAAACAATTAAAATAACTTGTGTAAATTATTTATCATTACCGTAATGAAACAAATTACTATTTATATTATTCTCTCATTAGCCAAGGTTTAGCTTAGCAATGCCTATGATTTTGTGAAAAATGTATTGGAGAGAAGATATCAAGAATATATATTTCATCCCTCTCTAAGAAATCACTCATGAACTAGAGAGATCTTCCTTCACTAGATCATGGAGAACACTTTGGAAGCCGTTAACAAGATGAACAAAGGTGGAAATCACTAGCATAAGGGTCCTCCATGCAAGTACCTGGAGTATCCTTCAGAGATTTTCTGAGATATGTGGAATATGTGTGGATCGCTGCTAAAGGAGATCTACCCCTGATCTCTGGAACACAATGATGATACACCTACAAATCTTTTTTAGAATGCATCAATGAAGAATGAATCACCTTGGAGGAAATTCTTATTTAATTAAATTAATTATAAAAAATATTTTGATCCTCTCTCTTGGTTCAAGGTTTCAATTCCATTTCAAGATTTCATTGGTTTAATTCAGTGTATCTTGGTGTTCATCATCAAATAGATCCTAGATTGTTCATTGAACACCGGAACCATCAAAATTGGGCACCGTACCTCCATCTCTTTCACTAAGACTAGAACCGACAAGTGGTATCAGAGGGAGAGTATTATTTTTTTAATTATTTAAAAATCCTTTGTGATTTGAGAATTTATAAATTAGTTTTCAATTCATGTTTAATCATTCCTTTTTAATTTGAAATATGAGATCTGTTTCTTCCTATATCATTTCTCACAGATCTAATAGAAATGAGTAATTTAATGATTAAAATTATATCAAGGATCTCATATAGAGGTGCCAAGGATTCTGTCCAGGTAACATAGTAGTATACATAGTTTAAACAAAATTATAAACTGTGTAGTTATATTCAATGCATCAAGAGTATTTGGAAATTACTCAACCTATTTTCATTAATGACACATGGTGTAATTAATTGTTACACCACATGTTTATCAATAGATACTGGTGCATAGTTAGCCGAACAACACACCATGTGGCCCACTGAACATGGTGTGCAGTCCCTTTTGGGTCTAGGCCAGGCCATGTATTCCATACATGGCCTACCCGACCGGTGATCGTGTAACACAAATTCAACACAGTGTGTGGCCCACTGGACATACTCTGTACTCGAATATTTATGAAGTCAGCCTCATATGCCGAGACCCTATGCATTTACATTAGATACATGGAGAAGAATGTACATACCTGGTAGATCGGATCTACAAGACATGTACTTTTACCAGTTAAGAATATTTAAAAGTTATTATATTATGTTACACTTGAGATATGTACTTGCGTGTGGGCATAAATACGAGACACACCATGTTAGACGCTTTAATATAAATATATATAAATTATTTATTTTTATCAGCATAGTATTCAAGATCTATTAGTCATGTTTTAGTTTTATGTCAACTGTTATTCTATATGGATGATATATTTCACAAATAATATACTGTATACAAGGATAATATGTGTTGGGTAGTTTCAGATGGATATTCACCATGTCAACTCCAAGGTACAAGTTATGTACATAGTTAATTTTAAATGAATTTTTTAATTTGTTTAAAATTATAACGGATGATAATCTCCAGTAAATTCAGAAAAAGGTTAAAGATAAATGGATTTATTAACTAAAGGTAATAATAAATTGATTAAATCATGATTAATCTTAGAAAATAATGATTAAATATTGTAATTATAATTTTATTAAATGCGTAATTTGGTGCATGGATTTGGATGATTATGAGGTAGAGTAGAACTTTGTATATGATTGGTTTCCTTTTAATTTATTATTAAATAAAGTTCTTAGTCTGCGCGCCTTCTCTCCTCTTTTATATGTTGGGCCTATGTGACCATCGTTTCTTTTATGTAAACCACATTTTACCCCTCTCCTTTGTGTTTGTAAAATCATATGTAATGGATGGAGCTCCCAAGATAGCAGAGGCGGTTCAAGTTAGGAGCCGATGCGAGACCAATCCATGAAGATACAAAGGTGGACAGGTGGAAATCTGTAAACACAAAACTTGAATGGTTCAAGGTGTTTCTACCATAGGTCATTTGTTAATTTATCAATTTCTAGATAAAATAACCATTTGAACAATATCATGAACATACCCTTTTTTTATGTTAGATTTTGTGGTTATTCATTATGGATGTTTCTTCATCATCAAAAAATTAATGAATCGAAAATAATGCAAATATGGAACTAAAATAAAATGGATTATGCATTAATATTATCTAAATACATGGTTAATCACTTATGTAATCTCACTTAATGCTTACAATAATGTGATAAAGATAGTAAATAGAAATTTACACATAAAGTAAAAAATACCTCAATAAAATATTATGTCGGTATAACCATCTATTATTTTGGTTAGAATTGATCCATAGTTTAAAGTTCTTGGCCAGCCAAAGTTTAGGTGCATTCAATTATTGGGGAATTCTAATTTGATTTTTTAGGTTGACTTAACTTGGTTGAAATTTAGGGTTGACATCAAAAGCAGGTTATGGTGTAACTGAGAGGATAATGTTGGGGAAATATTAATTAATTATTTCAGGATTGCGGATTCCACTCCATGTATCAAGGAACTGTGAGTTAATATAGTTTTCATTTGGAATGCCTACCTAAAACCTTTCCATTTTCTTGACTCGCCAAAGTTGGGGTAATGATAAGTGGAATATAGATCCTTTCCATTTGAATGTTCAAGAAATATGATACTTTAAAGATAATGGTGAGGGATATTGGGTTTCGAAAAAATAGCTGGAGACTAATAAATATAAAATTTATTTATTTCTCTAAATTTCAACAGATAAAGTACTAAATATATTCTTATATTATTTCTAGAAACATCAATAAAAATGACACTAGACATATCACTTTGTTCCATACTCAAGAAGGAAAACCTTATCACCAACAGAAATTTCCAAGAGTAGAAAATGAACCTATTGGTAATGTTTCAGCATAAAAGGGAATTGTCTGTTCTAGAAGAGACTTTACTAGTTGCACTTTGAGATGAGGCGAGTTATAAAGAGATATCACTATATGATAAACATCTGAATGATTCTATATATGTTCAATTCTTTATGATATCATCCATGTCGAGTGAGATCTCGAAGAAACATGAAGAAATGGATTCTTGTAGAATGATGTATCACCTTCAAGATCTCTATCCAGAGAAGGTTTTACAAGAGAGGTATGAGATCTAAAATTCTATTTCCATGACTATTCTGGGAGAATATATGCAATTTGGGCCTCATGTAGTCAAGCTTATCAGCTACATTGAGTTTCTATACATCTTAGGGATTAAATTATTAGATGTGTTGAGTAAAGATCTCATACTTTTATCACTACCCAAGACCTTGTCTAGTTTTATTGTGAATTATAATTTGTTAAATAATGAGAAGAATATATCAGAAGTTTTAACCCCGATTCTCCAAGTGGATAAGGACATGGGGTGTGACCAAGTAACAATCCTTATGGTGAATAGGAATAGGAAGGACACAAAAAAGGGTCCTAAGAATTATAAACAGTGTAAAGACCCATAGCAATGTCTAACCAAGAATAAGAAGATCCAAAGAAATGGCAATGAGAAGGATGTATTTTGTTTTTCAAGTGGAAATTCTGGCCACTAGAAGAAGAACTTCACCCAGATGCAAGGGGAAGCCAAAGGTGCAGTTTTTATCAAGTGCAATCTTTGCATTTCCATATATTGGATATTAGATATAGCTTGTGGTGATCACATCTCTATTAAAATGCAGGAACCATGTAGATTTTATAAAATTTACAAAGGAGTGGTGGATTTATGAGCTTGAAATGGTGCGAGGCTGGCTTTTCTTTCCATTGGAGACTACAACCTTTCATTTCCAACAGGAATGATTTTGGATTTACATTATTTTTATTATGTACCTAATGATTCCAATAACATAATTTATGTAATAGGATTAGATATAGATGTGTTTATATTCATGTTTGTAAATAAAACTTGTTTCTTTTTTAAGGAAAATATATGTTTTGGTATGGAAAATTTATATGATGGCCAATATGTATTAAATTAAAAGAACTAATTATTGTAAATAGATAACGAATCTGGTTCACATGACTCATATAATACACATTTTGGAATCATCATCATGGTCGTGTAAATGAGAATCATTTAAAAAATCTATGTCAAGATAGATATTTAGACTTCTGATCTAAAACCACATGATAGGTGTCACCATTTTTTACAAGGGAAAATAGACAAACGACCACTTTGTGGAAAAGGAAAAAAGGCCAAAAGTCATCTAGGATTGGTACACACGGATGTGTGTAGACCATTTCTAGTAGATTCTAGAGGTGGATATTCGTACTTAATAACTCTTATTGATGACTTGAGTAGATATTTCTTTATTTATTTGATGAGGCATAAGTCTGAGTCCTTTGAGAAGTTCCTGGAATTGAAGAATAAAGTAGATAATCTTCCTAGTAAGAAGATAAATAATATTTGATTTGATTTAGGTGGATAATATCTTAACCAAGAGTTCATTGTATTTTTATGGGTGTTTGAGATTCTATATCAACTCACTCCACTATATAACCCACATTGGAATGGTGTTAGTGATCAGAAGAATTGTGCCTTATTTTACATGGTATGTTCGATGATGAGTCATTTAGATTGCCTATTATCCTTTTGAGGATATGTATTAAAAACTACGACATACACATTAAACAGAGTACCAACTAATGCGGAGAATAGAATTCCCTTCTATCTATGGAGTCAAAAGAATCCTATTTTATTAATTAGACATGTATGGGGGTGTGAAGTGTTTTTAGGGATTTCATAGGAAAAAAACTATAACCCTTGGGAAAAAGTCTATCTTTATAGGGTATCCCATGGAAAAAAGGGGCACTACTTATATAACCCCTCAAAAAAGAGAGTGATTGTTACCAGAAAAGCTATCTTTCTTGAGAGGGAGTACATCCTAAAAAGGATTGTGGGATAAAAATGGAATTTGATGAAGTTTATTCTCAAGATACATTATATTTGGAATAGGAACATGTTCTACAAGTCCCCATGGAATATGGTGTTCTTTAAAAACAAGTACTACGTAAGATATCAGGAGAGGTAAAGGAACCAAGGAGATACGTTTTTATAGTCACTAATGATGCAGAATAGTTATTATTCGACAATGATGAACCCACATACTACAAGGAGGTAGTAGAGATATCATAAGATACAAGATGGAAATAAGCTATGAAATATGAGATAGGTTCCACGTATCCGAACCATGTTTGGGTTCTGGTCGATGTTCCAGTTGATGTAATACCTGTTGGGTGTAAATGGATATTCAATAGGAAACTAAGCATGGAAGGTAAATGAAGTACCTATAAATCAAGGATAATGGATAAATGGTTTAAATAACATTAAGGAATTTTATATGATGAATAATTTTCACCAGTTTCCTTATTTAAATCCATCCAAAAAATATTTTCCATAACATATTATTATGACTATGATATTTGGGATATTTATGTCAAAATTGCATTCCTAAACTAGAAACTTCATGAATATGTATATACGACACAACCTGAAGGGTTTGTGGCACCATGTGATTCCAAAAGTATTTTCAGGTTTTAGAAATCTATTTATGGATTGAAGTAATAATCTTGGTCCTGGAACATTCGATTTGATGAATCAATAAAAGAATTTGGTTTCATTAAAAATGAATATGAGCCTTGTGATTACAAAATATTTAATGGGAATGTAATTGTTAACCTTGTATTATATGTTGATGATATAATACATTATGAAAAGTATCCTACATTCTAGGGATCAATAACATTAGTGATAGATCCAAGGGTCTTCTTGGACTAAGGCAAATTACATATACTGACCATATACTAGATAGATTTAGTATGGAACAATCCAAGAGGGAATTGGTTCCAATTTCACAAGGTTTACATATTTCTGAGAAAATGTTTCCCTAGACACCATAATAGAAAGATAGAATGAGTAATATCTCGTATGCTTCGGTGAGAGGATAAATCATGTATGCAATGTTTTGAACTAGACTTGATGTTTCCTATACATTAATCATTGTAGGTAGGTATCAAGAATATCAAGGATAAAAACATTGGACTAATATCAAGACTATCCATATATATATGAGAAGAACAAAGGATATGTTCCTAGTGTATGGAAGATATTATGATCTTATCATCAAAGGGTATGTTGATGCTGGTTTTTAGATAGATCATAATGATCGTAATTCACAATCAGGATATATTTTCAATGTCAATGGAGTAGTGAGTTGGAAGAGTTCAAAGAAACATGTTTTTGGAAATTCTAAAGTAGATTCTGAGAATATAGTGGCTTATGATGCTGCAAAATAATCCATTTTGATTTGAAACTTTTTCTAGGAGCTTGATGTGGTACCTAACAATAAAGACCCTATCACATTTTATTATGATAATAATACAGCGGTGACTCTTGAAAAAGAGGCAAGGTCACATCAACGGAAAAATAACATACTCCTGAAGTATCAACTCTTGAAGGATTTTTATCAAATGTGGGAGGTTATAGTGAGAAACATATCCAAATAAGGGGATGTGGTAGACCCCTTGACTAAATGTGTATTTCAGTAGAATCATGAGTGTCATATTAGAGCTAGTAGACAAAAGGTTGTTAGTAGTTGGCTCTATTGTAAGCGAGAGGCTTTTGGAGTTGGTGTCGAACGAACTTCTTTTTTACTTTATGATGACTTATATTAATGGTTTATAATATTAATAAATTCATTATCACTTCAAAATTGTTCTTCTGCATAAGATTTTAAATGATAATGTCTTAAGAGTAACTGTTGCACTAAAAGGTCATAGCGTATCGCTGCTATGATGAGAACCCATAATTTCTATGTCACTATTCTTGAATATATGTTATATAGATCGATGAAATCATTTGAGGGACACAAATGATACATGATATCAGGGGAGGAGACTCATGGAATTTTTAGGAACCTTCTCATGGTGTAATCCCTTAGTGATATCTAGTAGGATATTATGAGAACGAGACCCGATAGTAGAAAATTCACATTTATAAGTGAAGTTGGATGTTTCTATCTATAGACGTGTGTATTGGTATTTACACTTTAAAATTATTATTAATTGATATTATGAGTCACTTACTTTTATGTATTAACAAAAACTATGATGACATATGTTCGTGTTGAGGTAGGATATTTTGGGTGTTTTACGAGTAATGATGCATTAATGAAAAATGCAAGAAATAATTTATCGCTTATATTATTTAATTGAAGATAATATCTAAGGACCATTGATTAAAATTATATAGCCTAAATAAATCCATGGACATGGGGTTGTATAGGAATTTTCTACTTCTAAAAAGTCAAAGAAAAAGATATAAAGCTCATAGGTTGATGTCGCTGACATGAAAAATTCTCAATTAGATACATTGTGATAAAAGAATTATAATACATAGTAAGAATTCATATGCAATGATATGTAGTTGTGGAATTAAAATCTTTCTCAATGGGTGCATTGGTATGCTTTTAAATTCTACCCATATAAATTATGTAGGTTTTCCTAATGCCATTGAGAAATTTTCTTAGAGGGTCACAAACTAACTGTATCTAGTATCTCAGTTAAATATTTTTTTTCCCAACAAGTTGAATAAATATTATTCATGGTAATGGTTTAATAATTATTCATGTATGGATGATAACGTTTATTCTATCATTTGTTATTTGAGAGAATATATCTTGAGCATAATATTTAATTATTATTAAAGAGGATGGAAAAACTGAGTTTAATGGTCTAGTAAGAAATAATAATAGTGAATATTATTTGATTGAAAAATATTTAATTATAACATATAAGTTAAGAAAATGTTAAGAAATAATAATGATTTGTTATTGTTTGACAAGGGGGTTTCTCTAGGATTAATTAAATAATAAAGGCACTTGTTAAAATTATTTATTTTTTACATCAGTGAAATAAATTCTCAATTATAATATTCTCTCATTAGCCAAGGTCATGCTAAGTGATGCATATGGTGTTGTGAAAAAAGAATTAGTTAAAATATCTAAAGCCTAGATAGTTCATACCTATCCAAGAACACTCTCAAGGACATGAGAGATCCTCCTTCACCGGATCAAGGAGAACGCTTTGTAAGATGTTCTCAAGGAGTTCGACGGTGGACATCACAAGTGCAGGGATCATGCATGCTAGCACCCAAAGACTCTTTTAGAAACATAAGAGATATGTGAAACAAATTTGGATCACCACTCGAGGAGATCTACCCTTGATATTGACAACACAATGATGGAACACCTTAAAATATTTGGCTAAACGCTTCAACAAAGAAATAATCACTTTTGAGGTATTTATTTTTAATTAAATTAATTATGAACAAAATATGTTGATCCTCTCTATTGGTTCTAGGTTTCTATTCCTTTTTCCTATTTATTGGATTCAATTATTTCTATCATAAAATTCACCATGACATAGATCCCATATTGTTCATTGAATATGGAAAATATAAAATATGGGTATTTCCCCTCCTACTCTTCCACAACACCCAGAACCTAAAAATAATCCATTAAACCACCTCATTAAGAAGAACGATTTGGACTGCCACTTTTATTTTTAGATCCACCACCACCCTATAATGAATAGTCAATCTAATTCCTCTTACTATATTAGGACCTACTACAATTCCCCAAATTATAATCCTACAGAATTTACCCTCTTCCCTCATTCAGGTTCCCCACTCTCATGATGGCTTGATTGAACTCTTTGAGAATGATGATGGTCAATTTTTTTTACCAATTCCTGGTTCACAAATCTAAGGAAATTCTCAATGTGTATTTATATATCATCATCATCCCCAAAATATATATGGACAATGTGTTATAGCTATATACTCCCTCAATGATATCTTTTTCTATGTTAGAAGCATAAAATATTAGGGCATATCTTCTCTCAAGGGATCTAGAAATGTGGTCTTGAAACCCAGAACAGAAGTCCCTCAAATGCCACTCAATATTATGAAGTGCTAGACCTCATAACATATACGTCACTAACATTACCCTTAACTCAATGGGTTTCTCAATATTATAGAAAATAATCAGAATGAACTCCATGAAAAGCATAGTAGTTGGTTAAAGCATCCTGTGTTTTGGACTAGGTTAAAAATTCCATGAGAATTTGGACTTTAAATTTGGTGGTTGGCCTAACTGCACACCTCTCAAAATGGGTAAAAATTACAATTTTTTCTCCTCATTTAAAATAATTTTACCCATTTTCTACTATCGTTCACCCAAGAGGTCTCCTTCATGCACACCTCACCCCCCAATTACCATGGTGGGTTATCTCTTATTTGAGCTCTGAATTTTATACCATTGATAGCATTGGTTCAATTTTGATAATTATAAATATCCTATTATTTTTATCTTTTATTATTTTCCCTTGTTTTTTGATAAATACATGGAATATAATTTTCCCAATTTTCAGGTAGTTTGGGGTTTCGTCTTATTTCACCAAATTTGGCATGAATCAAATTACAAAAATGGAAGGGTGTTGAATCCTAAGCATAAGATAGGTTGTATAGTTTCTTTCCCCTAAAGAATTTATTGTTTATAAATACTTCATTATAACTTGTGGTATAATTTACATGCATTTGTTCTTAATTGTGAATGTACTTAAATTAATTTCCTAAACCCCAACAAAGAATTAAATTTTGTGGTTGGTGGTTTGAGACATCAACTGAAACCTCCTATTGATTTTAGTTCAATCACTTACATTTACACCATCCTTGATTGTTGATTTATCCAACCATCTACCATTGTCTTCCAAATCCTCGGCACATTAATAAATTCCTTATATAATTAAAAGGGTTTATATAGATCTCATATTACTTGATAATGTAATCTATGCTTGATGTTGTGAGAAATAGAATCTCATTACATGAATGAGGTTGGAATTAAGATAATGAAATTTTTCATGATGTCATATATTCTGGAAAGGGGTTTCCACCTCAGCATGATATCATTATAAATGAAATTTAATTATGAATGAAATTTAATTATAAATTGGAATTTTTACACACATGCCTTGTTTTATTTATTAAAATTAAATGTTAAATATTATGATATAAAATTCTAAGATGGTGTGTAGAGTCTCTTGGCCTATAAATCCTATTTATCCATGTTTACTCCTATTTTGGAACCAAAAAATCCTTTTATGTATGTCTTGGATGTAGTTTTTTAAATGTCTTGGAATTAACCTGAACATTTCATAAAGAAAACATTACTTATTTTTGATTGGTATGGTTTCTATTGTTATACATTGGAATAGAATACCATATTATTAATGGGCATGGAGTCTATTATTATTAAAGGTTTTGGTTTCCATTTTTAATCATGGGAATGGTTCCCGTTATTATTCTTTGACCGATGAGATTTGTGTCCCTTATTATAATAATATAAAGCAACATCCCTTATAAATTGTGATACATAGGCCCTACATTTGTGACTGTGATAATCAGGAATTTATTCCCTTAATTTTACTCAATGACACTCTTATGACTATGTATATACACTTGAGTTTTTCCTTGGGTCTTGGCTAGAATTACGTTTATATATATATGGATATAAATATTAATAAATATATTGTGAATTTATAACCAGACATTTTTATAAACAAACAGACACACAGACACACACACATATATATATATACGATGAAAGATCTTTAGAGATATTATGACTTTTTCCAAAGAAGATATTTTGGGTCGAGTGTCCCTTGGGGAACTTTAGTTTCACTTGCTATTATTCATTCATTTACTATCTTATTGATATAAATACACAATGTTATATTCTATATTCATGGAAGGGTAAGCATTAGAAAATGTTGGCGAGGGGATACTTAATATATCTCACAACCTATTTGGGCTACAATTTGGTACTAGAAAAAACCTCTTTTCTATAGGTTTTGGATCATAGATTATGTAGTATGTTGTTACTTGTGTACTTGGGAACTTAAGAAAACATGACTGATCCGGTGCTTAGGATGCTCATCTAGACGACCATTGTGATTTTTTTATTTCTTTATGCATGATTATATATTACATACTGCTACTCTGTAGCCTCTGGCATATAGGGAGGTTCACTTGAGGCCATGTGACCAAATATCTTTGGGCATTGTGTTAGAGACTTTTGATTCGTGATGTTATAATATGGTATCTGAGCCTTATTTTCCTTTTGTGTTACTATTTGGGATTTTTATACTGGAGAATTGGAAATTTTTGACATTTGATAAAAAGGCTGTGTTTAGATTTGGCGAACCTACTGATGGGGGAGAGATCAGGTTTCCAGGGATAGGACTACTGTTCATATTCCTTGTTATTATAGTTTATTATTATTTAACCTTTGGAAAATCGTGGTTTTATATTGTTTACTGATTTATTATATTTACCGTTAGCCTGGTGTGGTAAGGAACTATTTTTACTTGCATCATTATAGGGATATAGAGATTCACATTCCAAGAATATGCCATGCCATGTAGACTGTATCAGAGATTGAGTGATGCATAACGACTTGTATGCAATAATAGTGTGATATATCAACAAACTTTTTCATATACCTTATTAGATTATTTTATATAATTATTATAATAATCATGATAAATGATTGCCTCTCAATTTTTTTCATAAAACTAAGTAGTGTTTTACCACATTTCTTGATGGTGGAACCTGAACTAACCAATCATGACATGTTTGATCCATGGACCATGGGTCACACAGGCTGAAACATTTATGTTTGGGATTAAATTGGTAACAATACTAATTTATAACGCTTATGGTTCTTTCTAAATTTATATGGTTAACCCATATAATAAAACCATCATATATATGAACATTTTATATTTTTAGGCTAAAGGTAAAAAAATATTGCAGTTTTATGAATAAAAATTATAACTTATAAGGTCTTATACCTTTATATCAAAGAAATTGTGATTCATCTAAATGAACCAATACATTCACACACACAAACACACACACACACACACACACAGATATAAATTCTAAATTGTAATTTTTTCAGAAAATGATTTCTTTTAAATCAAGATATACTTTGTAAATTTATTAATGATTATACCCCTATAACATGGGTATGATGACCCGTATGACTGAATCCTTAAATGAACAGTTGGACCCAAGTAGGTTAGTGGGGGAATTTTTCTTATGATATAAAATCATTAAGGGGGTTTGGAAATTCTAATAATTAACTCTTATAGTTTGTAGTTAAATGAACCCAGATTAATATGATGAGACCACTGTATGCCCCCTTTATTCCTTTACATTCTGAGCGCTTTTTCCTGGGTTATGTTTATGATACATGAGATTATAATTTAAAGTGTCATAATCTGATTATGTGGTGTTACATATAAATTTCAGTGGAATATTACTTAACCAGTCCCCTATAATTGATAGAATCAATTTTTATTCTACTTTTGAGCTTCATTAATTTTAGTAATCGGTCAATTAAAATTAAAATTAAAACAAAAAGAGTTGTATCCTATAAATATTAGAATTGATATTATATCCCCTTGATATTTGGAAAATATATATATTTTCAAATAAATTTTATATTTTCATTTTTTTGTTACACGGAACACCATGTTTATCTTTTATAAAAAAAATTACTACGTTTATCTTCTATTACACACAACAATAAGTGTATCTTATATTAAAAAACAAATTTTTTTTTAAAAAAATATAACATACAGTTAAAATTATATTATTTAATATAAAATTAATCAGCTAGGAATTGGAATGGATGGTAGGACTAACCCTGATGTGTTTTCTTAGAGGATTGCAATTGGGATGAATTCCCAGATTGCTTATATTGTTTTATTGAAGGGTGAGAAGTCTTGGGGTTTTGAGGAAATGGTCAGAATAATCTTTTTATGGGGATCCTCCAATTAGAGATGAATTTTTCTTGGTCTTGGATTATTTCACTGCATTTTCCCTTTGAATGTTCTCAAAATATGTGCGTGGAGCATCGTGTCTCTCTCTCTAAAACCGAGATGGCTTGACCTATATGAATGTTCCATGGATTTCAATGACTAATGTGCAAGGAATGCCTTTTCTCTGGTTTAGGTTCATTTTTGTGGACTTAATTGGTTCCTTTAGTACAAAAAGATTCTACCTGGCATTGGCATGGAAATTGGGACTTCTAGAAGCCTCAATAAGAAAATTGAAGTTGTTTAATTTGGACACTTTTCCAGAATGATGGTGGAGATTGATCTGAGATCTAATTGGATTGATAAGGTAACTCTCTTCACCCCGTTTGATAATATCCATCCTGATGTTTAATATGAAATAAAACCCATGTTTTGTACGAAATTCATAGATTTTGGGTATTCTTTGGAGTTTTGTCAGAGTAAGATCTCCTACGAGAGATGTGGGATGAAGGGTCATCCAACCAACCATTGTAGAAGGAAACCTAAGATTAAGCATGTGGCTTTTTCAAAGTCTCTTTATCATTATGGAGATATTCTCAAAAATCCATCTTCCACTAATGTGGATATGTTGGCTTTAAATTAATTAGTCTATCATGTGCCTAATTTGAAAGGCAAAGGGCTAATGAAGAACAAGTCCCCTAATGAGAGCTAATAGTGGTCCCTCTACTGCTCGGGATTAATTTTCCAAGGAGAATATATATGTTATTTCTCTAATAGGATTTTTTGAGACTATAGATAATGTTATCCCCACTTTTTTGGGGTTTATTGCTCACATAAACCCTTAAAATCCTATAACGATTGATAGTCCTGATTATGTTTGACATGTGATGGGACTGTTATGTTAGATCTTAGATTGGATGATCCCGTTGGGGTTACTAAACATGTTAATTTTCATCAAGATATCAATAATTTCTTAAACTCCTCTTGGATTTAAGAGAAGCAGGGTGACCACTTTGAGGTAGAAGGGATGCTAACAGGCAGCGGTGGTCCTGCCTCTTTCAAATATGCACACTTTTGTGAAAAGGGAAGGAAGATGATTGTATACACTTCACTCCTACTCCCTCGAAGATAATTCCAAAGAAGGACTATTCTAACACACCTCACACTATGTCTACCTAATCTTATTTGAAGTTATAAAGCATGTTCAATACATATATTCTTAAGATCTTTAATTAGGGTAATCCCCATTCTGAATGGGAGACAACAAATGATTCCAATTATGGGAATGAAATATTATATTATGATCTATAATTTTGTAGTCAAAGGATTAGAGTAAGTCCGTTTATTTGGACTTGATGATCTCCCTTGTAATTCATTTTTAATAAATGATTATAAGCTTAGTTTCTAGCTGGACTTTTTGGGTAGGAATGAGATAAACAATTCCATTTTTATTGAAAAATTTATATTTATAAAAAGATTCTTTGTAGGATTTTAAAACTTATTTCTAACAATTTTATAAAATTTATTTGGAAAAACTAAATTAATTTTTAATATCTTAATGTAAAAATTATGTTTGGGTTAATTTTCTGAGAAGATATATTTTTAGATAAATAGTGGAAATTATAGTTTTTATTAAGAATTTCCAATTCTTTTAAAGCATTTCAAAACAACAAAATAATTTTAATATGGTTTTAAAAGAAATTTTTTAAAATTATATATCTATTAATCCAATTTAGATAAATGGAATAACTTTTATACTGAATTTTTATATAAAAACTTTTTAATCATTTGAAACCTTTCTCTTTAGAAAACCACCTTTTCATCGCGTTTGTGGGAAAAATTTTAAATTAAACATTACCACTTATATGAATAGAATTTTGAATAATTGATTCCATATTTTGAATCAAAATAATTTAAATTTTTTAATAAGTTCAATTTAATTTCAGACACTTATAAATAGTAAAAGTAGAAAAAATTAATTACCATGGTTAAGGTAAAAATGTGGTTACTAGGGTTTAAACTAAAAAATGACAATGAAAAATGACACAAATATTTCACAAATACATTTTTATGATCATATTTCAAATTCAAACATTTTATGTTCAAGAATCGCCCTTCTTGGATCCTTGTATCATGTGATAACTTGGGTGAACCTTTTTCTTCTAAAAAATTACAAGCGTGCCACTCACCACACTTATAAAAGTCAACCAAATATCCTCCCATATTCACACTTCCAAAACCATTTTCAAAAAAAAAAATACATACCCAACTCACTTATCTTAATCTATCCCCATATCCTATAATCTCTAGTTTATTCATAAAACCATCATAGGAAGTCTTATACAACAAATTAAAAGAAAATTTCGGAAGAAGTGGTAATATTCTTAACAAAGCATTTTATTTTATTTCATCTTGAAAATACCTTAATTATTACAAATACATTTTGATATAAAAAACCCAGAATCTAACATATACTTATATATTTCTATCTTGATGTAATGATATATATCCATCTCATACTCTATCATATTAGATATAGAAACATCATTCATGTGTATGGTGGACTACCAACTCATGAACCTATATTATTATTTTTCTATAAAAACCACTTATGAATTAATAAAATGATGTATTTAAAGTTTATATATGATATATGTGATACTATTATACCTATGAAATTATAATATGACATCTATCAACTTAAATTCAATCCATTTGGGAAAACAATAATGTCTCTCATGCGTACGACAGACTACCAACTCACGAACTAATGTAATGTATTTTTCATTTATATTTTACATGGATGGTTATAAGAATATATTAAATAAATATATATTATATTTTTAACTCATTTATTCTTATATAATAATCACCTAACATATACCACTTTTCTATTTATTTTGTGGGAATACAATAACATCTCCCTTGTGTACAATAGACTAACATATCACAAAGTGATGTGATTCGTTATTCATGTACGGCTTATATAGAAGGTAATAAAGATAGAATTAAATAAAAATATGATATATATATATGAAATAAAAATTAATCTGTAATGGTAATATATTATTTATCTTTTTTTTTCTTTCAATCTTTGATGAAAATGGAAACTGCGTTCATGCGAACGTATGACATAACATCTCTATGAATGATGTATTTAATTAGAAATATTAAACTTTTATTGATTAGTATAAACAAATATATAAGGAATATATATGATAATTATTTCATGGTAAAAATTATAGATATGATATAATCACGAGAAATGTAATATGAAAAAAATTAAAAAATTAAAACAAAAACAAAAAACAAAGCGGTTACTATTCTAAATGTCTATTTATCAAGGAATTGATAATAAACAGTTATAAAAATTTAATAAGTAAACCATATATAGTATTATATATATATGATTTAGTTTTTAATAGATTCATGATAGAATCATATTTATTATGTAGGATTTTTTTTTGTGTATGAAATAATTGGAGACTTATGGTAAGGGATTTTCATCTCACTTTTTATAGAAGAATCATAAAACACAATAATAGTAATTACATACACCACATAAAAGAAACATTTGGTAAATAGGGATTTTCATCCCTCTCTTCACATTCTATGAGTCACATTCTCTATTCCCCAATTGTTTCTTCTATGTGGTGTATATAATTACTATTATTGTGTTTTATGATTCTTATCCTAAAAATTATGGTTATTTTTATATCCATTTTAGCTCTATATTTATTGGGGTTTATGGATCAAAAGTCACCATAGCGTTAAGGGGTTTTTTTTCTCAAATTTACTTTTATGGGAAATATGTTAAATTATACACCAATCTTTTTCTATGAGGTGTATATATCATCCTTTTGATATTTCATATCCTATATCCCCATAATTTAATGATATTAAATGCCTAATTTGATGTCATTCATTAAAGGGTACTATGATTTAAAATATACCAAAGTCGTAGTTGTTTTATGATACAATGTCATCGTTTATCAGGATTGTTCATGGTTATGTTTCGATTGATAAAGTCTTTTGATCCATCTCAGAAGTAACCGATGAATTGTTTTCTACTATATTTATTTCTTTAAAAAAACTGATACCCTTCATTTTCCTCTATTTATATACTCAATTCATCAAAATAATGTTTTTAAGAACAATCATCTTTATTTCTCCATTTGATCAAAAATCAGTTTTTCTTCCGAAATCATGTTTTCAAAAAATGATTTAAAAAATATTTATCAAAATTTCCGTTTGATTTGTCAAATATTTTTTCCTTGTTTTATTTTTTTAATGGAATCTTCATATCGTTTAAAAAAAATACAATTTGGATTTCATAAAAAATGTGAAAGGAATATTTGTTTTAACAAGTATGTACTAAATGGTATTTTCCACAATAATGAACAATTAATGTTTTAATGCATCTTTATTAGTTTAAAATATTATTTTTAATGAAAATAATTTACAATATATTGTTGGAATTTTTATTTTAAAAATATATTTCCATAGATAGGATATTTTTCTCAATAAATTTTTTAAATGATTTTTCAATATTCTTTTATAAGTTTCTAATGATATTTTCAAAGAAAATGATGTTGAAAATATTTTAATACATATTATTTAAATTGGAAATGATATTTCCCCAAGAAATGTTCCAAGTGATATTTCAAAGTTATTTCCCATTTAATATGACATCCTTTTGTGTAACCAATGATTTACTGTGCATATGCACTAAAGAAATCATTATTATTCTTTCTAGGAATGATATATGTTTTTAGTGAAAAGATGTTTATGGAACCCATTAATCCTCCCTAGGTTATACAATGATAAAATGCTTCTAGAATCCACAAATTTTCCATGGGTTTTGCTTGATAGAATGATGAAATGATTACTGAGCCTGCTTCTTGTCCACAGATCTTGTTATGATGAAATGTTTATGAAACCCATTTATTTTCGTGGGTTCTGATATGATGAATGTTTTATGATCTTGAGGAACACATATTTATGACTTTAATTATGTGAAAATGGTTATGTTATAACCAAGGATGGAGGTTATGTTATAATGGAGATTGGTGGGACCTATATTTCCCTCTATTTCATTGGGTTGTGATTAATATCACATGAGATAAATAGTAATGTAATGGGGAGTGAACGTAGTTTAGTAAGGTACATTATCCACTATGATAGTCATGGGATTAAACCTTATCGACTATCATAGTTTGGGTAGTGAACCCATTACACTACGATAACTTTGGAAATTTGAATTGATGACTAAGGAAATTATTTTTTATGTTTTTTTGTATGTGAAAAATATATGTCTTATTCCAATGCTGTGTTCTCATAGTTCATGTTCTTTGATTCTGTAATGATTCTTGTCTCGTGAACTTCGATGATTTATGTCATGAATCATGTTTATGATCTATGATATGTAGGGTATGGTTTTTAAATGTTATTATCATGTTCTAATAACCACATGTTCATGTTATATTGATATCACCCTTATTTTTCCTTGCTGATCATTCGAGATCACCCTTTTTTTGTTTCATTCCACCAGGATTTGAAGAATGGTTTTATGTTTGGTATGTCTAAAAAGATAAAGTTATGGGAATATCTTTATGGTACATATTAAATATCTTTCAGGAAATATGAATATTTTTTTTCTAGTCTCCAAAGGCACAAAACCTATATGGTATACATGCCTGTAATTGTGAAATGTATTGAATATTCATCTAAAAATATGTAATATATATGTATGAAAATTTTGGGTCTTTATGGTTGGTATTATAGAGAAGGGTTAGTGAATATTTAGAATATAAAATCCTAAGGGATATGTCTATATATGTTTCTTGGTATACATCTAAGGATAAGTCTAAGAAGTAGTCAAAGTATAGTAAACTGTCTTAGAGTTTTGGTATAGGATAGGGAAGGTGATTTTCAAGAAATTACATCCTTGTATGTATACTATAAGTGGATGTGGAACTAACACAGAGGAACCTATTCATAATAACTGTAAAATGGGAACATTGAGCTTGAATTGATCACCACATAGTGCATGAGCATGAGCCTTGCATCACACCTAGTTAAGCTCTCCCTGGTGATATGATTTAGAAATTCACAAAATCCTTATGAACCATAATGAAGCATTTGAATAATGGCCAAGGGTGACCTAGTTTAAAGCCAAGGTTCTATATATTTTAAACAATTTTTCATGGTTTAGACATCCTATAAGTGATTTCCATGATTATATGGATTCCCAATATGATTAGTTGTGTTTATAATATTTTATTGGTTTTAGTTAATTGATGGAACTATAAGGAACAATATTAACATTGAATGCAATATACACAGTTTTTATTATCAACTAAATGGAATAATGGCTGGGAATAAGGATATTGTGATTATGCCCAATCATTTATCATTATATATGATCAATAACATTCTCCTTAACAAACTCACAAAATAAGAGAAGGTAAGACTTAAATAAGAGATCAAGTTGTGGAGATAAAATAAGAAAATAGATTAAATTGCCTATGTGTTGAGAATATGGGAATAATCACCCATGTAAATGTCTTAGAGTAATAAGGACATGATTCATGTCTGGAGAAGATGGGAACATATCTACTAATGTCCAAGAAAAAAATGAAAAGTTCAGTCAAGGCATTGTATAAGATTTTTTTCTCCATAAGTAATATCAATGTGTGAATGTTTTATATTTTAGAAGTATGGGCATTATAACAATTAGTTTTCTAGGGGAAAATATCTAGAGGAGGATCAACAAGCTTATACGAGTAAAGGTTTTTTCCCTTGATGAAGATGAGGCTAAAAATGTAATATTAAAGGAAGAATGTATTAACAATAGTATCATGAAGCCTAGTTAATTTTTTAATAATGGTGTATAATGATTAAAGTGTTTATATATTAGAATTATAGAATTATTATATACAGAAGACATTTGTTATAGAATCTCTGAATTGAGGATTTTTAAGAATATATTTAATGTTATAGATGACCTTGAAACGTGTTTCAATAGAAATGTGATTTTTTTTGGAAAACCTGTAATTAAGAAAAATATATCCCATAATATGTTACTAATGTTGAGATAATAATATTGGTATAATTAGATTATTTATATGGATAAATTAAATTATATTGCACAGATAACCTTTGGGCTTATTTATAATATTTTTTGAAAAATTAGTGTATGTTATCGTTAATAGTGTTTACAATTTTTTTTAGATTTACAGAATATATTAAATAGTATATGGTTTTATTTAAGGAATTATGAAGAATATATGTTTCAATTTTGGTTTTATAATATTCAATTAATTACCATTCTTTAGGAGAATATATTATCCTGATATTAAAATATTTAGCTTGTGAACACTAATAGAGAATAATATTTGGGGGATTAATGTTAAGTTGATTTTAGTAAATTTATTGAACATCATTATAAATTTTTGAAGTTTGGAATAGTCATAGGTTAATTATTTATATAATGGTTTAAGATGAACTTTTGATTAAGTTTTAGAAATTAATGTTTTATTTCACCATATTAATATTTATGCATATTGGATAACCAATTCAAACCCTTTTTTATGATTATAACTAGATATATAAGGAAAGTCTTATCATTATTTTATAAATATTATTATATATTAGTTAATCATGCATGAAAAATACATCTCTTAGGGTAAGATATAAATAGTAAATTCATCGAGGAAAAACGAAGGATAATATTGTGCTTATAAAATGGAAAGAAATAAAATATGTATATATTCTCAATAAAATCCCTCAACATTAGGAAAAAGGATATTAAAATAAAATGTAATATATTTTTATTCATTTCTGATAAATGAATTTCCATTTCACCCACCACGAATTTATGGATTTTGGTTATTAACTTTCTAAAGACAATATTCTCTATCACTCTTTATCAGAATTTGGTCATTAATTTTCTCTTCAATTTTTATGCTTTCACTTCCTACCAATATTTTCTACATGGAAACCTAGTTTTGTTTTATTTTATAAAAAATTCATACCTCTATTTAACTCTTTTAATGGGTAATTTTAATTAACCCCCTTTGGATTTTGGTTTACTCTAAAGGGATTTTCAAATGTTGAAACTCTGTTTTCCAAGAAGAATGTCAAATTCCAAGGAAATAATTTATTAAAGGGGTGTAGAATGCAACAGCCGGAGAATTTTTAAAATATATTTTCCAAATAAATTTAAAATATTATAACAATTTTTACCTAAAACATCTATTTTAGATTGAATTAAATACAACACAGAGTTTAGGTTGCATTAAACATAACATATACTATAGATTACATTACTAACAATACTATGTTTTAATAAAACATGAAAAACAACTAAAATATTATTATGAAATATAAATGTTATTACCTAGCCAATAGAATGGATGATAGGGATAATGTTAACAAAATTATGAAGATATATGCTTTGAAAAGAAATATAAAATGAATTATTTTTTGACAAATTAATTAAAAATTAAAATAAGAACCAATTTAAAATAAAGGAAATTTTTATCTGAAAAAATATTTTATGGGAAACACTGTATTTTACATTAATAAATTAAAAAATCACTATAAGATAATGATATTAATAAAATCTATATATTTTATATTTAATATAATATTTATCAATCATCTAATTTTTTTCTAGACATGAGATATAATAAATCCAATTTTATGCTTAAAAATTGTATTTTTCAAAAACATATTTTTGATGCATATTTATCACTTATTTTTTTCCCAATTTTATAAAATATATTTGAAAAAAATAAATTTCTTTTTTATATAATAATTTCAAAATTATCTTATGGTGATTTGTTTTTAATTTTTTTGAGAAGATACGTTTTTCGATGAATTGTAAAAATTAACGGGTTTTATTATAAATAATAATATATTTTTTAGCATTAAAAACATAAAGTTATTGTGAATATGTTTCTAAAAGTTAAATTACTAAAATTATATATCTCTTAATCCATTTTAGGTCATTCTAATCAATTGTTTTTGATTATGTTATAAAATATTTTTGATCTTTTGGAACCTTTCATTTTGGAATACGAATTTTTCATCTCGTATGCTGGATTAATTTTAAATCACATTCATTAACTTATGTTAATGGTGTTTCGAAAAATGGATTCCATATTTGGAATTTCAATTATTAATATTTTTTAATGGGGTCAACTTATTTTTTGACCACAATGAATAATAAAATAAGTAACGATCAATTACATTGGTTATGGTAAAAGTAGGTTTACCTTGGGGTTAAAAAAGGGAATGGGTTTAAAACAGCCAAAAATATTACCAGACCAATTAAATGATAGGATTTTAATGTTATATCTAATAGTATCAATAATTTACCATTTTTAGACTTTTTGAATGTGTTAAACGTGGGAAAACCTTTTTCTTTTCAAAAATTACTACAGTGCTACTCACCTCGCTTATAAAAGGCCACCCATATATTATCTTATTCACACTTAAAAACCCATTTTTTATCAAATAAATAAAAAATAACTACTTTAGTTCCCTTATCTCGTCATAGGAGCCTTATTTTATTCACAAATCCAACCTGGGATGACTTTTCATGCAAACTAAGAGATGTTTTCTGAAGATTAGGTAACATCCCTGATCGAGAATTTTATATGACTTCATCTCCACATACTTCAAGTATTATTAAAAATTGTATATATAATAACATAATAATCTTCCATATAATATTTTTTTAAAAATATTTTTATGAAATATATCCATATCCTTTTCAATCATTTGGGATACGAAATGATCATTCTTGTGTACGACAGATTACCACCTCATGAATTGATATTAGTCATTTTCCTCTACCACCTCTCACAAAGGTATAAAATTATGGATATAATGTATATATATAAAAATTAAATTTATTAAATTATTATAGGTAAATAATTATAATATCATTCATACCTAGTTACCCCTAAGCCCATTGGAAAAAAATAACATCGCCCATGTGATGGAGGACTACCACCTCGCGAACCAATGTAATCTGTTTTTCATCCAAATTTTACTTGGATAGTAATATGGATAGATTATATATATATATATATATGATATTTTTAAAATATTTAACTTTATATATTTTTATATCACATATATCTCTATAAATTCTATTATGTGGGAATACAATAACATCACTCATGTGTACGACAGACTACCGTCTCCCATAGCGACATGATTCTTCTTGATATCCTATTTACATGGAAGGTAATATGAAAAGATATAAATAAAAATATGATATATATATATATAATAAATAAAAATGATTTTTTAATTTTAATATTTGATTTATTTTTCTTTCTTACAATCTGTGAGAAGATGAAAACAACGTACATGCGTACGTACAACCTACGATCTCCCTGAATAATGCATTTCATTTTTTATCTCCAACTTTAATTGTTTAATATAAGTTCATTTATAATGAATATATATGATATTAATATAATGGATAAAATTATGGAGATTATGGAAACAAGTTGAATGTAAGAGGAGAAAAATATTAAATAAAAACATACACGAAAAAGAATTGGTTATTATACGAAACATGATTTTAACAAGGAATTGTTAGTAAATATGTTATAAAAGGTTATAAGTAAATAATATATTGTATGATATAAATAATTTTGTTTTTTTATATTTGTATAATTGAAATATATATATTACATAGGAGGTTATAATGTTAACTATATATGTCAATAGTTAAGGTATATGGTTTTCGTCTGACTTTTACTTTCTGTGAGACACTTTCCATATTTACCAGATGTTTCCTTATATAGTGTATTGAATGATCATGAATTTATTTTATTATTATTATCCTAAATGTACTTGGGATTTTCATATCCATTTTATTATATTTATTTCATGGGGTTTACGGTTCAAAATTTCCCAAATAGGTATGATATTTTCGACTCAAATTGCCTTTTTGGGGCATAATTATGTTATACACCTATATTCTTCTATATGGTATATATATTTCCTATTTGACATTTTATATAATTAATCTCTTTATTTTAATTATATTTAATTTTTTTATTTTATTTTATACTTTAATGGGGTCTTTGATTCAAAATATACCAAAGCAATAAGGGTTTTATGATAAAATCTCATATTTTATTAGGTTTATGTTTCCAATGATAAAGTATTATGATCAATCTATAAAAAAACTCATTAAATTTATAATAATATGGGGTATTTCTTAATAATACATTTTTTCCATTCTTTTTCATTTCTTTATGTAATCATGTGTTCACAATAATGTTTCTAAGAAAAATTTTCTTTATCTCTCCGTCTTTCGTCAAAAACCTGTTTTTCTTATAAATTCTTGTTTTCTAAATTTTTTGAAAAAAGTTTATAAAATTATTCAAATTATTTATGAAATAAAATTTTAACCATGTTTTATTTTTTACAAAATCTTTAGAATGGTATTTTCATGTCATTTTCAAAATAATGACTATTTGGATTTTACCAAAATTGCAAAAGGAAACTTTGGTTTAACGTGTATGACATGAAAGTTATTTTTTACTATACTGGCCACTTAATTATTTAAATATTTATTTATATTTATAAATTTTTATATCCATATAATAGAATTTCCAAATTGTTTTATGATATTTCAGTTTTTCAATGTGACTTTCAAGGAAACGATATTTTTCTCAATAATTGTTTTAAATGTTTTTAAAGATTCATTTATATGTTTCCAAAGAGATTTAAAAAAAGTTTTTGAAAATATTTTATGAAGTTGTTTTCAAATTTAAAAGGATATTTTCATAAAAAAAATCCCATTTAATATTTCAAGATCATTTTCCATCTAAGATGAAATCATTTTATGTAACCTATGGTTTACTGGGGACATAATCCAAGGAAACCGTTCTAATTCTTTCTCAAAATGGTTTATGTTTAAGATGACCAGATTTTTGTGAAACCTATTTATTTTATACCGGTTATACCATGATAAAATGATTAAAAATCAAATATATTTTTCCATGGGTTATCCTTTATAAAATGATGAGATGATTATGAAGGCTACTTCTTTTTTCACAAGTAATGTTATGAAGAAATGTTTATTAAACCAATTTATTTTCAGGGGTTCTAATAAGATGAAAATTTTATGATCTTGTAGTGCACATATGTATGATTTTAATTTTGTGAATGTGGTTATGTTATGAGCATGGATATTGGTCACATTATATCAAAGATGGGTGATACCTATATCTCCCTCTTATGTATTGGGTAAAGATTGATATCGCATGAGATAAACATGACGAGAATGGGGAGTGAACCCAATTCTGCAAGGGACTCTTTACACTATGATAGTCATGGGAGTGAACCTTTACTACTATGATGGTTTTGGGGGTGAACCCATTTCAATATTACACTTTTATAAATAATCCTTGACTACTAAGGAAATCATTTTCATATGTTTATGTCTATTTCAAAAATCTATTTATTATGAAAATTTTATTTTATTTTTATCCATGTTATTTGATTACATTATGATGAATTTAATATGAACAACCAATATTTATTACATAACTCACGTTTTTGATATATTCAATGTTTTATGTGGTTTTATAATGTTATTCGTATGTTCGCATACCCATATTCTAATGTTATGATGATGTCTCCCTTGTTTACCCTTACTGAGAATAAGAGCTCATCGTTTCTTATGTTTCCTTTCTCTATGTTATGATGAGAGGTTTTAAGTAGTGTATGTATAAGTAGATTAGTACGTGGAAAGATATTTATTGGTGATGTTAAATTTATTTCCTGAAATAAGATGATTTTATTCTAGTATCCAAAGACAGTAAACCTATATGGTCCACAGGTGTGTATTAGTGAAAATTATTTACTATTCCTATAAAAATATGTAATATCTATGTCTGAGTTGTTGGGGTCAGAAATTTTATTTAACAAATACAATTATGATAGTTTCATGTTTAAATAAATGAATATTTTTTGTGATTAAAAGAAAACTATATTATAATTTCCTTATTAAGATGCACGAAGTTAGCTACATAAATTTCTTAGTATATATTATTTTTATTACTGATACTTGATATCCTTTAAAAATGAACTTTTTAAATTACATGAAAAATGAGAATAATATAAATTATTTAAAATGAATCATTGTATAGGTGTTATAGTGAAAACAATTAGGTATGGTTTGGCGCTAAATTTCTTTGAGAGTTATTGTCATGACCTCCTCCATCCATAGATATTGCAATGAGGGGATATGGATAATGAACCCCTAAGTCCAGCCTCATATATGTCCCAAGTTTTTTACTAGCATAGAGGGTATAAAAATATAATGTATGGGTGACATTACCCTCTATAATATAACTAATTTTAATAGATAAGATTAATTAACCACCAGAAACTATATAAAATACTATAAAAAAGTCCAAAAATCATCCCACAATAAATTTATAAATAAAACTAATATAGATTGAAGTCTCCAAAGTAAATACCCAAAATTCAAGCTAAAGTAGTGACACAATAACTATAGAATGATCTAATCTAGTAACGTACATGAGGGTTTATGTAGTCCTCCTAGAAACCTGAAAATATTTTTAAATACATTGGGTGAGAATACTTTTATACTTAGTAATAAAACTGAAGTCTCTCATGAACATTTGAAAAAGGGAATAGTAATGAACCATGAGAAATTTATTGTACCAAATAGAACATATAAAGGTATACTAACCAAACCCATAATCACTATGTATGTGTTACCAAAATAACTCTTCCAATGACATAATATGAAGAATATAAATGAAATGTTCCCCACAAAACATTCCCACTCATTAGCCTCACTCACACCCCAATGGAAAACATCTTGGGGATCCGACCCATTATTGATAACATTATAACACATCACATCAAATCTCAATGATAGTAACCAGGGCCACTACATCACATCACATATCACCTAAATACATATGGGCCTTCACATCACATCACATATCATATCCAATGTGGTAGGGTATCATAAAGATGAAGGAGAACAACCTGATTCCCTAATCCTACCATGAACCACCCCCACCCTAAGGCATCTCATCACATCTCACCTAAAGACTCTCGGGCCATCACATCACATCACACCACATCACATCACACCACATCACATCATATCACATAACATCACATAACATAACATAACATAACATAACATTACATAACATAACATAACATAACATAACATAACATAACATAACATAACATAACATAACATAACATAACATAACATAACATAACATAACATAACATAACATAACATAACATAACATAACATAACATAACATAACATAACATAACATAACATAACATAACATAACATAACATAACATAACATAACATAACATAACATAACATAACATAACATAACATAACATAACATAACATAACATAACATAACATAACATAACATAACATAACATAACATAACATAACATAACATAACATAACATAACATAACATAACATAACATAACATAACATAACATAACATAACATAACATAACATAACATAACATAACATACCATAACATAACATAACATAACATAACATAACATAACATCACATCACATCACATCACATAATGACTATATTACTTTTTTATTTCTGACCATCATAGAATGGACATTTCATTATCACATGGAAGAGGGAGTGGGGAAGCATAGTTGAACAACCATCCATCCTAATCATAGATATTTTTGATAAACATAACCAAACATTAGGTTATTAGGAATATGTGATCTAAATGTATAGAGTGCATATAGAAGATGATAATAATATATAATATATATAAATACAGAGTCACAACACACAAGCCTCATCATAAGGGTTCACAAACAAGGAATAATCTGTAAGGACCTGAACATTTATGAATAAAATTACATTTATTTTTATTAAATGTCTTATAGATATAGAAAACACATGCCACTTGTATTTAAATTACCATTAACTATCCTTACTGTTGATATTATATCCATTGAACAATGATCACTTGAATAGTATAAATATAGGATTTTAACAAATCCTTTTAGCACTGAAAAAAGAAGTGATGACCTCAAAAAGTATGATCAAACCCTATGAAGCCCATTTATCAAAGATTTTGAGTGAGGTAGAATTTTTGGGATTTTCTCTTGACCAATCCCAAGCCAAGATCCAACAAATTAAGGATGAGTGAAACCATTTACCTGAGAAGTTCAAGCTCATCAAGATCCCACCCCAAACCATGTTCAACAAACGGCCCCATGAAATCCCCACCATTACAAACCTTACTTTTATGGCGTATGCTGGTCCAATAAAGGGATATTTAACAAGACCCTAAGATTATGATTATGTGTACTATTTTTATATATAATAATGAATATAATTTCATTCAATTATTGTTACTTTGTAAATGATTTTTAAAGTTGATATAGTATTTTTGGTAAATAATAATTTTTTTAATAAATAAATTTTGATAAAATAAAGGATTTTTTAATTTGATAATATTTAAAAAAATTATTATTAAATTAATTTTACTAAATATAAATTATCTTATAATTTTTATGAATTCAAATGTAATATTTCTTAAGATTTGAAAATTGTTTTTTTCAAAACATGTCAATTTTCAATAAATGTAAGTTTTTATTTAAAAAGTAAATATTCAAAAATTGAGAAAGTTCTTTAGATAAAACAAATATTTTTTTTAGAATTAGTATTTCAAAGTTATCCAATTTTGATTTTTTCAAAATTTTATGAGATTTAATTTTTGGGTAAAAATTAAATACCGTATAAATAAATAATGTATTTTATGATATCATATTGACACACTGGGGATGTAACAAAATACTATAAATGATATATTATTAAATAAATATGTTTTACCTTAAAATAATGTAATTACAAGTTTATTTGATTTATTTTGTAAATCCTTAGTTAATGATCCAAGTCATAAAAAATATTTTATGATTTTAAAAACATTTACTTGAAAGTGTGGCTCAACTCCACATAAGTAAGAGAAATATTTTCAAATATTCATCCCTTATCTTTATAAAAATTTGTATACCAAACCCCTTTCCCAGAAACCAAGGGATAAAACCATGGGATGGTTTGTGGTTTTGAATATTTTAGTGCGTATCATAAAAAACCAAAATAATAAAGAATTCCCCCACCTTTCCTATACAAAACCACCCAAGCACCCATTTTTATTTTCTAAATATCATTGAAGATCGACCAAAATCATCCCCTCTACTCCCTAGAGTCCTCCCAAGTTTTTCCAAGCTTCCAAGAAGCCCCTCCCAAGCCTTTGACATCACAAATCCATTTTATAGATCTCCCTCTCTCATTTTTTATCAAGAACCTATTTTATGTCATGCCTTTTAATTTCCATTGGCTTGATTTTGGACATGTTCTTCCATACCTCTTTAATTTACATTTGAAGTATAATGATCGGATATTAATTTCCCTCCTATTAATCCCTATATGATCGATTAAACCCATTCATTACTATATCAAAGTTCTTTAATAGATTTATCTCTCCTCATTTCTATTCGAGTATTTATTTTATAGAATGAGTATAAATTCCATTTCACATGTTGGGATATTATTTTCCATGATCCCCCTTACTATCCATACCATGTATAAATGATGAGAGACACTGATCTCTCTCATCAACCCAATTTATGAATTTTTATATGACGCCGCTGTGATGCCAAAATTGCATCACAATTTTCAATGCCCAAATCATTGTGTAGTGAATACGATACACATTCCTCTATTAAGGGTATTCACCTTTATTCACACATACATATCGAATTGTGACATACATGTATGAGTTCCACATTCCTTGACCATAGAATAAATGATGAATATGAATAAATCCATGTTATATGATCTATGTGATACACTTAATCATGGTATTGAAATGATTTTGAATGGCGTGCCTTAATAGCGATCCAATTCATTAGGTAATGTTTAGTATCATGATACATCATGTTGGGATAGAGTTTTACCCGATTCCTTTATAAGACATTTGTCCACCAAGTTGGGACATGGGTTTAAATGATTCCTTTATGTTAATGATGAAGTGTTTTATGTTATTTCCACATTTACATGTTATGTTAACCATGCTATATCATGCCTTCATGTTCATGATTCTATTATGCTCCATTGATATTCCTATTACCTAATATTTTTTGTATTCTTCATGTTATGAATTTTTTACTCCCTTAATGAGACTTATAGATCACCCTCTTCTTATGTATGTCATTAGGTTTTCCCATGGAGTGCTATTTACAATAGAATTTAGTGGTGATGTAAAATAAGTTTTCAATAAAGATGTTTATTTCATGTTTTAAGTATCTATGTAATGTTACTAAGCCCCAAAGACACTATACCTCCCAATCATCTGAATTGTATTAAGTGAAAGTTTCAGTAATAAATCATGTTTAAATATGAAATAAAGATAAGGGTTGTCATATAATCCATCTCATAAGATTCTACAATTCAAATACCAAAACTAAATGCACAACTCCACATGAGAAAAATAAAAATCCACAAATCACTCTCCAATTTTAAATATGCATTAAGCAAATTTAAAGATTTAAAATCATCAATAAATTCACTATTAATAGGCAGATTAAATTATGTATTAAAAAATAATTATAATCCCTTATCATTAATTTATTAACCATATCATTTCCTAGCCATTCAAGTTAATTACATCTTTTATCCCATTACTAACTTGGAATCTATCACAACAAACAACCACACAAAATAAAAAAATAGCAACCCAATAAACACATCAAAATCATCCCCATTGACCTTTTTATTACATCAATACCCAAACCATATCCATTTAATATCCTCTTCCACTTCCACCATCCATCACATTACCATAGTATATCATCTGGATAAGATTCATTTTTTGAGGAATAATGAAAAATATTTAATTTTAATTGAAAATTTAATTCCCATAAAATTTATTTATATAGTAATTTTTGGATTTTTATAGTATATATAGATCAATTATACTTATATTAATTCGATTTTTGTAATTTTAATAAATTTGACCTCAGTATTAGCTATAAAAATATTTCATTCTTTTGAACATTTTCAATTAAAACCGCCTTGTTTCATCCCTTCCGTAGGATTCATCTTAATTTATATTTTACCACTTATGTTATTGGAATTTTGAAAAATTGATTAGACATTTGGGAAAATAGAAATTTATAAAATATAGTAAGTTAAAAATTGTTTAATACCAAATAAATTAGTGAAATAAATTAAAATTAATTATAGTGATTAAGAGAAATACAAGTTTACTTAGTGGTTAAACATTAAACATAAGGGAACAAATGAACTGGGAATTTTTTAAAAATCCATTTCTGCCAATATTTTTACCATATACAATATATTATAAAAAATACCATTATTTGTGGCCCATGATGTTATAGATACCTGTATATTGTTTTTACCATATAGTATTTACGTGAATGACACTCGTCATCCAATATAAAATGGAACTCACCCCCTCAAATCTTCCCACCTATCAAGAATTTTGGATTATACAGAAACCACCCTAATA
This sequence comes from Viscum album, assembly GCA_963277665.1. Lineage (NCBI taxonomy): Eukaryota > Viridiplantae > Streptophyta > Magnoliopsida > Santalales > Viscaceae > Viscum > Viscum album. Next base: position 73,643,646 of record OY728127.1, on the reverse strand, counting down.
AGATTCCAAAATAAATCCTATAATCATATAATACACACTTTTGGAATAAATAAGACCAAAAAGGTTCTTTGGAGAAAACCAAATGGAGTTACCCAAAAAAGAGGTATTATTTTTCAACAAGAAATTTTGTTTTATTTCTTCCCACACCCCTTATATTATTCAAATTACCTAAATATATAATAGAATAATTATCATAAATGTACTAATTTGTTGTTATGTTATGGGTTTTACCTACACCTACAAAAAATTCCACGAAATGGGATATGTAATCATCGTTCATGTGTATGGAAGAATACTGCCAGGCGAACCGATGCCATTTTTTCATACATTATTTCCTCTAATGGTCAGGAATAATGATGGAATTACTATTATTATATTATTTTTCTGATTTATTTATTATTATGTAATTATAATACAAAACATACCTTCATTTTTTTAATTTTACCGGAAAACGATAACATTGTTTGTGGATTGGTGGACCACCACCTACTGAAAGAGATGCCATTCATTAACTCATTAAATGGAATGTATTAAACATGTGTTTAATAATAATATGTGATATATGTTAGATAATAATTATACTTGAATTATAATGTATGAATATATATATACATATATTACATGTACTTACTTTCTATCAATTCGACAAGAAAATATAACCAACGATCATGCGTGCAAATGAGCTTCCTGTACATAAATTATGGATCTAATTTCTTATTTATATATTTTATATATTATTATGAATACATATATTTTGAATATATTTGGTATTTATATCACCATTTAAATCCTAGAGATAAATAAATCATGACAAAATAAAAAGGAATAACATAACCCGTCAAAACAAATATGGAAAACAAAGAGGATATTAACCGAAACCTAACATTAACATGAATATATAACAAAAGATTAACATAATGTGATAATAAAATCATATATTTTTTAATATATATTTTTTAACATTTATTACAAAATTATATTAATTATATAGGAGGATTTAATGTGTATGAAGAAATCCAAGACTTAAGGTAATGAGTTTCGTCTCAATTTACATTCCATTGAGACTTATTTGTTATTAGACATCTAATTTCATTTATATAGTGTATATAAAACCATATTAATGGTTAAATAATGAAGTTAATTAATTAAATAGTATTTAATGTTTCAATTGATGTTATTATTTCAGGGGTCTCACGATTCTAAAGTCACATGTTCTCTTATGCACCTACATTTATTTACGAGGTGTATATAACTTCCTTTGAAATGTTGTATCATGAATCCCATTATTTTCAGGATATTTTATGTATATTTTAATTTAATTAACTCATGGGGATTATGATAAAATGTTACCAATGTGGTAAGAGTTTATTTATTCAATTTCATCTTCATCGGGATTGTTTACAATTATTATTCCACTCATGAAATATTAGGATATATATCTCAAGGAAAAACATTAATTTTCATATCCTTTTGTTATTTGTGATATGTCCTTTAATTTTTACTATATCCCAATTCCATGGTACTTAATACAATTCAGAAATTGTTTTATGAAAATCTGACCTTATTTCCCCATTATTTCAGAAATATTTTTTCTCCCATAACAATGTTTTCAAAAAATGCTTTAAAAAATGTTCTACCATGATTTTTAATAGAAAAATTTACCCTTGATTTAAATTTTTTAAAAAACTTATTTAAAAAGGAATCTAATTTTCATTTTTCTATCTAGGTAGTTTTCTAAACATTTTACGGTGCCGGAGGAATGTTATGTATGAACAGATTTATCCATCTCCTTGACCATCATTTCATTGAATCTTCCATTGAATGATTAAAAATTATTTTTAAAGAAATTTACTTTCCTAATATTATCAAGATTCATTTTTTATAATGGGTTTCATTGATTTTTTTTTTCATAATGATTTACAAAAATTAAAATCAATTTTCAAATAGGAAATGATATTTTCCATAATAAATGTTTTAAATGATATTTGAAAATTATTTTCCATATAAGATGTCATCCGTTGAAATTGTTTATGATTTACTGGGTATTTGATCCAAGTACACCATTCTTGTCCATTATTTTTTTGGTTTATGTTTAAGATGGCATGTTTTTTATGAAACCAGTTTCATTTCTATGAGTTATATGATGATAAATCCCACTTTTTTTATTGTCTTATGATATGATGACATGATTATGAAACTTATATCTTTTCCATAGGTTATGGTATTATAAAATTTCTTTAATACCCATTTCATTCCATGTGTCAAGATATAATTAATGTTTTATGATCTTGTGGAACATATAAATATTGATTTAATTATGTGATTGGTGAGACCTATATCTCCATATAATGAATTGGGTAATGATAAATGGAATGTAAGCTCATAGAGTATAGAGATTGTATCCCAAGAGAAAAAAATAGATGTTACGTGGGTTGTGTCCCAATCCTGGAAACAAGAGGGTATATAGGTTGTATGCCAATCCTAAAAACCAAATTGTATATAGGTTATAGACCAATCCCAAAAACATGAGGTTACATGGTTTGTAGCCCAAGCCCGAAAAAAAGAGTTCAAGGGTTTAGACCAATCGTAAAAACAGAAGTGTATATGTGTTTTTATCCCAAGACCGAAGTAGTTACATTGGTCATTATACCAAGCCCAAATTTATATAAAGGTATTGATTGGTTTTAATAACATAATATTTTTAATGATCATGTGTAAGAAAAGATTTTAGGTCTTATTCCTACACTATGATATGATGGATTATGATCTTGATTACCTTATGTTTCAATTAATATGAAATGTCAATATTTTTTCCATGAATCATGTATATGATTATTGATATTGAAGGTATGATCTTCAAATGTGATTATCCTATTATAATACATATATGATCGGGTAATACATATATATCTTATTTATTTACCCTTACTTGGCATCTGAGTTCACCCATTTCTTATTTTACCTTTCCCAATTTTATAAAGAAATGTTTTGGGTTGGATTACTAATGGGGACGATCTTTAAGGAAGATGTTTAATATAATTCACAAAGATAGAATATTATATTTTCACATTTCCAAAGAAATTAATTTATTATGGTCCTCGGGTATGTAATTTTGTACTGTGTTGAATATTAATCTATGATGATGTAATATCCATGAATATTAAGCCTGGTTCTCAATAGTCTATATCAACAGAAAGGTTTAGTCATCCTTTAAAAAATATGATGAGTAACTTTAGTGATATCCCACGGAATATTTCTAACGTTATGTATTGGGTTGTATCTAAGGATAAGCCTAAGGGATAATATATTTAAAAGAATTTGTCATGATTTTGACATCCTTGAAGTAATGTTATATGATTATTTGGGTTTTTTATTCAGATAAATATTGCTAACACTTTGAATTCTATTATTAGTCAATAATAGGAACTAGAAGGAATTGGGTTAAAATTGAATGCTTCATATGTGGAACGTATTGGCATTATGAAAATCTATGTCCTAATTAGAAATCACATAATGAGAGTCAAGACGATGGTACAAGTATTAGTTATATTTCTGTATATAAAGATAACATGAATGACATTTGAAAGGTATACAATAATATTGTCTACATTAAACCTAAGACGAATGATTAAATTGAGTAGACATGATTCATATTTCATATTTTTGGAAAGTAGTATTAAGGAAAAAAATAAAATATCTTAGTTAATAGATTAAGTAATAAATATAATAGTCAAAGAACTAATTTTATTAAATTAAATTACTATTCTCTATGAACCATGGAGTATTAAAGGATTGTTTTTAAAAAATTTTCTATAATTATTTTGATGAATATGTTAAATGATACTGATAACCAATAAAAGTGAATGAATAGAAAGGTTAACTTAATGGATGGTAACAGAAGATATATTCCCAAGGAAAATAAGATAATATATAGTTTGGATAAAGAGATGATGATATGTATAAAGTAAACTGGACAGTATTTACGATATCAAAAGAGAAAAATGATTTAAAAAAAGTGGTTTATGTAGTCATTGATTATTTTTACAACATTTTAGGATTTAAGTAATATATACAATAATATTTGGAATAATGAAGCATCCATCCTTAGATATTTTTTTTGGTAATTTAGGATATTACCATGATTCAGTAGTGTACATGATGATGGTATTCAAATGTATGTTATGTGACAAAAAAGTGATACATTATGATACATAGGGGATCAATGTTACTAAATTTTTTAATAATTTAGTTAACTTATTTCTAAGGTTTAGATGGTAATATTTTCAAAGGTTTATAAGGATATCAATTTGTGTAACGATTTAATTTAAACTTTGGATGAGGTTTGAGAGATTAAAGTATTATCTCTATATACAAAGATTTATGCATATTGGATAACCTGTACTAATAATTTTTCTATGATATTTACTAAATACATATGGAATGAATTCTCCTTCTCTTTATGGATCTCATAATCTGTTAATTCTTCAACAATAAAAAACATACCTTTATTCTCTGGAGTAAGAGTTGGAATGGGAATTGGTCAAGTAATAAAGAATGTGTGTGATTGTGCATATAGAATGGAATGAAATAAATATCATATATCTTCTTGTGAAAATTCATCAACATTCGGAAGAAGAAATTGAAGTAAAATGTTTTCTTTTTTATCCACACTTTGATTATATTAATAACCCTTTTCAAGCCTATTAGTTTTAAAGAATTGAGATCACTAACTTTATATAGACTATGTTCCCTATCACTCTCCATTAGAAAGTGATATTTATTTTTCTCTTCAATTTCCATATTTTCACTTACCACCTATGTTCTATTATGTGGAAAAGTAATTATGAGTTACTATGGGTAACCGTTTGGTATTAAAATTTATTTTTTAATGAAGTTTTAGAATTAATATTTAAGATATGGGTTTCTATGAAAATAAATTTCATGTATTAAATCATCAATGAACCAAATGAACATAGATAATGAAATTAATTTTAATGGGGTATAATGTGACACCCCTAGGTTTTTATGATTTTTTTTCGAAGAAATTGAATTTATTTAAAGGATTTTATTTCATGCTACCTAAATTTATGATTACATTATATGATATAGTTAAAACTTCACAACATGTATCATGAATATTATTCTGTATTACATAAAACAATATATTTTTCTTATGTTACACATAATAAAATGTCCCATTGATATATTACATTATACATAAGATGATGTTTTACTGAACCATAATATATTATTAATAATATTATTAAAATATTATTATGGATATCACATAGCCATTGGAATTGAAGTTAAAAATAATATGAAATAAATTATGAAAATAATATGAAAATATGTTTTCACATGTTTATAAGATGAATCATTTTTTCCAGTTAACTATAATTTGGATTTAGAACTATTTGAAAACAAAGAAATTCCTTTATAGAATTTTTTTCTATGCACATACACATTTTATCTCATTTTTTAAAAACAAACATATGATGAATGAGTTTTTATATATTTTATATTCAAAAATATAATTTTAAATTAATATTATATTATTTTATAAGAAAATATATAATAATTAATCTAATTTTATGCATAAAAAGGTATATTTGTCTAAAGAACAGTTATACCGCCTTTTAATGGAACACCTATTTTAAAACCAAATTTTGAAACATGTAAAAATTAAATTTGAGTATATAAAAATTATTTTTGAAATAGAAACATCAATATTATCTTATGGTTATTTTTTATATTTTTATGAGAAGATTCATTTTTTGATGAATAGTAATAAATGTTGACTTTTAATTGAAAAATGAATTTTCCTGAAATTTATTTATATTGCTAAGTTATATTTATATTTTAGTTTAAGGATTAATTAGATAAATTATAAATATATTAATCTAATTTAGATCATTAGAATCAATTTCACATTACAATTGGATATAATTTTTTTAAACATTTAAACATTAAAAAAAACTATTTTTCACCTCGTTAGTAGGATTGATATTAAATTAAACTCTTCCACTTATGTTATTGGAATTCAAAAAATGGATTCTATATTGTGAATCAGAATAATTTATGATTTCTAGTATGTTCGACTATGTTTTTGACCAAAATATTAGTGAAGAAATTAAAATTAATTACATTAATTAAGCGATAAAAGAGTTCACTTAGTGGTTTAACTTTAAACTTAAGGGAAAATGACCTAGAAACTTTTCCAAAAGTATTGTTATGCCCATTTAATTACAATTTACCATATTTTATTGAAAATTGACCATTATATTTGGCATATTATACAATATAGAAACATTAATAGTGTTTACATTTTTTATATTAAGTGAAATGAAACTCCTACACTATAAAAGAGAAGTCACCCCCTAAATTATTAAAACCTATGAAGCCATTAATATCTTCCGAAACCCACAAAAATAATATTTAAAATACCTCATATAATCCCAAAATACACAGTTTTTGTAAAAACCAATCCATTGAAGTCCTTTGGTGCAAACCTAAAGGAGCTACAAGAAGAAGAGGTAGCAATATTCATTGTTCAATTTCGGTTTATTTATTTATCCACACCTTTAATTATTATGATTACATGATTATATAATAACATAAGTGTCCCAAATATATATATATATGTTGTTATGTTAATTTTTCATCCTATACCTACACACAATTCCATTAAATTGGGTACGTAATCATCATTCTTATATATGGAGAACTACCGCCTCACGAACCAATGTTGTTCATTATTCCATAAACACCCTAGAAGGTAGAGGATAATGATGGAATTTATATATTTTTTATGATATATTCAATATTTATGATGTATTATTTATTTTTTTAATTATTATATATCACATAAATTCATGTTTTCCATTTTTTGGTAATATGATAACTTCGATTGTGAATATATGGACTGCTGCCTCCTCAAAGCGATGCGATACATTAATGATTTACATGGAATGTGTTAAGAATGGTTTTAATAATAATATATGATTTATATGAAATAATACTTCAAATTTAATGATAATATATATATATATATATATATCTTTACATATAACTCATTTACTTTCTTTCAATACGATAAGAAAACTGACACAATGTTCATGTGTACATATGGCCAATTGTCTCACTGAATAATGTATCTAATTTTTAATTTATATATTTCATACATTATTATAAAAACATATATAATGAATATATTTTATATTTATATAATGGTTTACATTATAGAGATAAAAAATTACAATCAAAGAAAAATTACCAAAAATAACAAGTCAAAACATATCCCCAAATCAAAGAAGATATTACTTGAAACATAACATTAACTTGGAATTGTTTATAAATGGGTAATGTATAGTCATAATAAAATCATATATCATATTATATATAAGAATATTTTTTTATATGTATAAAAATCTTATATTTATTATACAGGTTGTTTGAATGTGTATACGGAAAGTCAAAACTCAAGGTAATGGGTTTCATGTAAATTTACATTTTTTAAGAAGGTGATGACTCTATTAGAGTCCAATGCACAATTTATTGAATATTAAAAAGGAGATACATGATTTTTAAGGAATAAATCTTATAAAAATATTTATAATATAGAGGGAATAAATCCTCGGGGAGGTCATCCTGACAAGTTATATCGTGGTTGACTCCCTTATTCGAAAGACCGTCTCCAACCATGTTCTCTTCATGAAAGACGTGAGTGACAATGTAGTTAGTCTCCAAAAGCGAGGTAATGTAGTTAATCAAATGGATAGTAAGTGGCTAGGCTAGATGCACCACATGATTATAAATATACTGGACAATAATAGTCTAATCAATTTTAATCCAAATATTGATCAAAACATTTTTCTTGGAAATGTCAAAGACATTGATAACACCCTTCATTTCTACTTCCATAGATGAGGAAATACCCCAGATTATAAAAATCATCCATGGAACTGACCAAGATAGTCTCTGTAAATGGAACCACAACTTTCAAGTCTCGTGATTCTTTTCGAGGTTCCATCTACATTCACTTCGATCCATATTAGGAGTGGGGCTTTGAAGAACACCTAAAATGTGCATCTAGGGTTTTTATAGATACCATCAATTCAAAGCCGATGGAGGATCTCAATGTCTCCAACAATTTTTTCACAATTATCCTTCCGAATAAAGGTAGCATCTCAAATGGAAATGAGTATCCACATCCGACCTTCATTAAGACTGAATGATCAATTATTATGAAGAATAACATTTCTATCATACCAGATCACATGAAGGAGCTCAGGAACAACAACTATGAAAAGATTATTAATTTTTTGATAAGTTTAAAATTCCACACAACACTTTATTTGGGATCTATTTGGGTTAATAAGTAACCATATTCCATGAAAAATATCAAAAATATAGTTCCAATGAGCTGAAGCTGTAGAACCAGCCAAAAAAAGATGATTGGTATCTTCTCTATGATGGTTACAAAGATGAAACTTGGAGGAAAGTTTAATCCCAAAAGACTGAAGACAAACCTCAATGGGGACTCGGTTGTGATAAATACACCACACAAGAGAAAGTATTGAAGGTTTAATCCAAGGTTTTCCTGTAGATTTCAGAAAAAAAAGTTAAAATCACAATTAACAAAATTGTGTTTGCAGAAACTTTGGGAATCAAGGGTGCCATTATGAGTGGGTTACTAGTTAAGGAAATATTCAAAATTAGAAAAGGTATACTTATCAATCACACAGATGATGTTATTAGGAATTTTATTGTTACAAGAATGAATAACATTCCTTATAGTGCGGTTAGTGTTCTCTAGAATAGAATTAGGATGGAACGTGGAGATTAAAGGAGTAGCAGTCTAGTTGTCCATCCAAAAATTCGTTAAGGAATTAGAAATAACCATCCATCTATAATTATTCATGATGTTAGAGATTGTTTACATAATGTTTGGCTAGATTAAATATGAGATATAATTCAAATTTACATTCTTCTCCTTGGTGAGGAATCTTGTTTTAAGAAAAGAAATGGAATCAGAGTTGTTGTGGAGAATCCTCCACATGATCCTAGGTTGAAGAGAATCATTAAAGAGATTAAGATTATTTATGCTAGGACCTCATTTTTAAGGGTTTACAATATGTACCCCAGAGAATTGTCACATGATTCCAATCAAGAGTTCTTCCAATCATATTTTTTTTATATACACATTAATTTTCATAAGGAGTCTAGCAGACCATTTTTAGACCATCATCGAGTAAACCAATTTAGAGACAATTATAGATTTCACAAGACAGATTACGCGTGCTATAGAGAGGGATTTACCTTTCCTTGAGGAAATTTTATTGATGACTTAATAATAAATGGTAGAAAATTAACTAGATTTAGGACTTCCACGAAATATGGGTACACCATGATAAGTGAAAGGGAAGGATCCTTCCTTGTTGCCTAAATTGTAGATGATATTATTTTTTTCTAATAGAAGAATTATTTTCCTATAGAACACAAAGGATTTGTTTTAGCTGATTATTTGACCAGATATTTCTTCATAATGGGACATGTCATTTTTAAGATTTTGAATTTTTCTTATATCACCTTGTAGGAACAAGATGATTTCATCAGCATATAAGAGATCAATGGGCACAATCAAGTTCCTAGAATTCTGAATGGGTTTAATATTTTTTTGATCAATAAGGTGAGTGAGAAATATTATTAAGTAATCTTCTGCAATATCAAAAAGAATGGATCATATAAGATCTCAATTTCTAACTCCCATGGTGAATTTAAAGAATCATTTAGGTGAACTTTTGATATGGATCAATATGGAGGCTAATTTTAATAAAGAGATTATCCTACTAATGAAAGTATCATTAAAACAAAATCTCTGAAGGAATTTGAAAATGAAACTCAAATCAAAAGTATCAAATAATTTCATTATATCATGTTTAATGAAAATATATCCTCCTCTGTCGGTTTTTTCAAGGATGTTAGTGCATTTCGAGGCAAGGCAGATGCAATCCTGTATAGACCTACCAATGATAAAAAAATTGGTTCAAAGAGACAATTTTATTGACTATTTTTGTAATCCTATTATCAAGAAGTTTCCAAATGATTTTGTATATAGTTTTAATAAGATAAATTGGTTTTAAGAGATGAATCTCAGAGGGATTGTACACTTTATGAATTAAGGTAAGAAATTTAGAATTTAGGCCATGGGGAATAACACCATTGTAAAAGAAGATTTGAAAAGTTTTCAAACATTGAAATGAATAACCTCCCAAGTATTGTTGAATGAAACTAGTATTGAAACCATCAATGCCCAGGGAACTATCATAATTAAGGCTAATAATATTTTTTTGATTTATTTATCAAGAGGGGTCCTTAAATGATATGATTTGTCTTCATCACTCACCAAAGATGGAATGACATTAGGAAGTGGGTCATTATTAACATCCAGAATGTTATAATTATCATCAAGTTAAGAGATTACATGATTCGAAATGGACTCCTCTATGTCAATGAGGGTTTCTTAATCTCTAAGAAAGGTAAGAGGTCTCAAAACCTTCCTGGTACTCTCAAGAGAGTTGAAGAAATTATTGTTTCTATCACCATCCAAAAACCATTTAGTTTTGAAAATTTTCTTACGCATGTTATCTTGAAGAACACGAAGAGTGTTGAATTTCATAGAAATGTTAATTTCTATTTGATAATCCAAAGAAAATTCAGTGCTAGAGTTGGTGTTTTAAATTTCCATAAGTTCATTATTAAGAGTAGATATGTCCTTGTCAATTTGTTTATATTTGGAACTACACCAATCTTTAAGACACAACTTAAGGTGTTTTTATTTGGTGACATAAGGAAAAGCATCATTATGATGATTCATGGACTTACAAATTTTTTTATGATGTTGTAACCTTTGGGTTCAGCGGACCAAGTGTTTTTAAATATGAAAGGAAGAATGGGATTGAGACTTTTGGTAAATATTCTGTCAAGAATGGGATGATGATCCGAGTTATGCTTAGGTAGAGATATACTGAGGACAATGTCCCACTTTTCCAGAGCATGGATATTCGTGAAAGAATAATCTAGATTACTATCCACTACTATATTATAGTGCCTTCTATACCAAGTGAACATGGCATAAGTGAGGTAAATTTCAACAAGATTACTATCTTCAATAATAGTTTGATAATCTCTTGAGGATATTGAAGAGTGGGATGAGCCAATCTTCTCACATTTATTTTTTGATACCTTTTCCATATTCACCACTAATTTTTTTATGTGATTTATATAACACCCATTAATGTATTTTATGATAATTTTCTAATTTTGTTTGGTTATTTGGATATCCATTTTATGAAATCTATGTCATGGGGTTTACGGTTCGAAAGTTACGAAATTAGTAAAGTAATCTTGGATCAATTTTTCCTCTTTGTGATACATGTTATTTTTTACACTAATATTATTTTAGATAGTGTATATACTAACCTTTTACATGTTTTATCATGAATATAATTATTTAATTGACATCTAATGCTTTTTTAAATTTTATTCTCTCATGGGGATTATGATTCAATGTTTCCAAAGTGGTAAGAGTTTATTGCTATAATCTCATTTTCATCCAGATTGTTTATGATTATACTCCCATTGATGAAATATTCTTTCCCATATATTAATAAATCTCATTAATTTTATTATCCTATGGTTATTCACGATATATTCTTATAATAGTACCATTTTCCACTCATTGGTACATAATATGATTCAGAATTTGTTTTAAAAAATATGACATTATTTCACTCTTCATCAGGATTTAGTTTCCTCCAAAAACCATGTTTTATAAATACTTTTTTCAAAAATATTCTTCCAATATTTTTTACAAAATTTTATACTATTGATTTACCTTTTTACAAATTGGTTTTAAAAGGAATATTCTTTTCATTTTCCGATTTAGGCACTTTTATAATCCTTTTACAGTGGAGAAGGAATGTTTGGTATATACAGATTTATCACCATCAATAATACCATTCCATTGAAGGTTTCTTTTCATCTTTGAAAGATTATTTTTAAATAATATGGTTTTCCAAGTGATCCTACGATTCATTGTTTTTATTTTTTTTTCATAGAAATTTTTTTTCAAAATTAATTTTGACTTAAAAAGAATTTTCCAATGTGGAAAGGATATTTTCATTAAGAAATTTTTTAAATGTTCTTTAAGAATTTTTTTTCTTATAAAATGTTCTAATTTGATATAATTTAATATTTAATGGGGATATGATCCATTTACACTATTATAGTCAATTGTATTAATTTTTAATGTTTACGATGAAAATATTTTTTTATGAAACCAATTGTTTTTCAATGGGTTATAACATGATGAAACCCACTTATTTTTAAAGATTATGATATGATGAAATGATTATGAAACCTGTATCTTTTCCATTGGTTATGATATTATGAAATATTTATAATATCCCTTCCATCCCTAGGGTTAGTATGCAATTAATGTTTTATGATCTTTTAGAATGCATAGATATTTTTTTCATTATTTGATGGGTGTGAGCTATATCTCCCTCCAATGACTTGGGTAATAATAAATCAAATATGATCATAGAGGGTACATGGGATATATAAAAATCCTAAAAAAGGGGGTACATGGGTTTTATCCCAATCCAGAAAATAAATGGGTACAGGGATTATATCCCTAGAGCGAAAAAAGGGTAACATTTTGTGATCCATCCCATAAAACAAGAGGGTACATGAGTCTTATCCCAATCCTATAAAGAAAAGGGTAAATGGGTTGTAGTATAATCCCAAAATCAAGGGTTACATGGGTTGTTAACTCAATCCTAAAGTAGGTACATGAGTGATTATCATAATCGCAACATGTTAGGAAGGTCTTCGTAGGTATACATAATAGAAGATCTGTTATTCTCATTTGTACACCACAATTATATGTAATATTACTATGCTATTCTCTCATGGATTATGTTATTGATTTCCTAATGATTCATGTCTTATTAAGTACCAATATTTATTACATGACACATGTATATTGTATTTGATATGGATGGTATTATCTTCAAATGTGATTCTTATTTTCTCTTACCCTTATGCTTTTGTTATTCTAATAAATCTCTTTTATGTACCCTTAATGAGCATTTGATCACACACATTTTTTAGGTTTTCATTCCCCAGGTTATAAAGAATGGGTTTAAGTAGGTTTACTAATGGGGAAGATATTTAATGGATATATTTAAGATATTTCAGTATTATAGAATATTATTTTTCCATGTTTAAAAAAACACTATTATTGTCCTTAGGAATGTACTATTAAAATGGGATGAATATTCATCAAAAAATAATGTAATATCCATGTATGTTAATCTTGGGGGTCTCTAACATGACTCAAAAACACCAAAACAAATTAATGGTTCATCCTTACAGAACCTTCTCTCGATTATTGTGTATCTCCACAAGCCACTCAACTAATGTTTCATAAGCCTCGATATCCATCTATTCACAGTCAATGGTGTGGGAGTCATCATGAAGATACTAACTGAGTTGAGAGATGCAGAATATGTATTGGATCTAGTCTAGCTTAGGAAGATGTACCAACCAATAAGCCACCTCACCAACTCACCCCAATACATCGATGGGCCGAACAAACAAGGGAAAGAGACTAATCCCTTTTAAAAACCTCCATATCCCACAAAAAGTGGAATCCATAAAGAACACATGGTCTCCAACCTCTAACAACATGGGCCTCTACCTAAAATTATCATAAGACTTATTCCTATCTTGTACTAATTTAATCCTTTCTCAAACCAACAGAACATTATCTATCATGATATCCACCACTTCAAGACCAAAAACTACTGACTCCCCAACATCATCTCATCATAATGGAGAACAATATGGCCACTCATAAAAATAATCAAATTGAAATGAAAATGTATGAGTATTAGAAGTAATTATAAGAAATCTAAATCTAGGGAACATGTCATTACCATAATCCACCAATGCCCAAGATAGACACCCTCCACATTTCCTTCAATGTCTGGATAATTTTCTCAATATACCCATTTGTATGAGGGTGTAAAGTTGTGACGAGGTATAAATTAGTGCTAATAAAATACTACAATCTCTATAGACTCATGAGGAAAAATGTTCATCTCAATTTTAGTCAATGGACCATAAGAGTCCATGCATTCACACCACATAATCCAACTAACATTTTCCATTACATAAAATAAACTCGAATCCTTGATCGCTATGAAGTAAGATGATTTCGTCAACTAGTCCATGATTAACCATAACATCACAACCTCTCAGAGTTCAAGGTAATAAAATGACTAAGTTCTCTAATATTTCATCCCATTTTCACACTGGAACATCCAAAGACTATAATATACCACCAGGAACATAGTCATCAACCTTCGGCTTCTGAAAATCAGACACTGATCCACTGAATTTTCAAATTATCATTTCTTCCTAGGCCACAAAACTGATCCCTCAAGCTACAATACATATTCAAAACTCTCGATTGTTCCACCCAAGGTGATATATGAAACTCATGATGGACCCCCTCATGAATAACTACCAAAAAAACCTATAATGGATCAATATTTGGTTCCAGCCATCCTCTGAACATCCCTGTAGAGTATCACCAGGGCTAAATCGATTGCATATCACTTCTCTATTTTAGTATCCCTACTGAGACTCATCCCCCTTACACATACAATTAATTTTCATGATCATCTAAAAAAATAATTTACCATCAACCACTCATTTATATAAGGGTAAGGATACCACGTCCTCCATTCCTTTCCAAACATCCCCATACTCTTAAAAATTATTCTTACATGAAACTATGATTGATGCATCAGACAAAACATTCTCTTTTACTGAGTTTTAGGATATATTGAAATCATAATCACTGAGAAAATCAATCCACCTCCCCTATTGAAGATTTAAGTCATCCTTAGAAAATATATACCACAAGATCTTATGACCCATGAAGATAAAAAAGAACTCCCCAATTAGATAATTCTTCAACAACTTTAGAGAAAACAAAACTGGTTCTAGATCTACATCATGGGTGGTGTAGTTACTCTCATTTTGGTGTAACTACCTAGACCCATGTGACAAAAACACACAATTTTCTGTCAGAATTCACCCCAAAACTAGCCGGGAAGAATCATAAAACTCCTCAAACATTACACAATCATTAGGTAATAAAAGCCTTAGAGTACTGACTAACATCCACTTCAGGTAATTAAACACTTACTGGAACTAATCAGTCCACACAAAAACACGGTCATTCATTTTAAAAATGTCAACAGGGCTGAAACATGAGATAATTTAGGTAAAACCCATCAATAATAGCCTATAATTCATAGGAAGCTGCGAACCTATGCCACATTCTTAGGTGCTTCACATAAAACTACTACCTTGACCATAGATGGGTCCGCTAACAAAACCTAACGAGACACCACTTGGAAAAGGAAATGAACCTATCTTACCCAAAACCTACAATTGGAAAACGTTCCATAGAATTTGTGGCCAAAAAAAATAAATCAGACATATTTGAGATGATCTGGATGATCCACCTCTAACTTTAAGTAGATCAATAAGTCATCGATGAACATGATAATGAAATGGTCCAGGAGTTCACAGAACATGGTGTTGATGTGACCCATGAAAACAGTTGGAAAATTCATAACATAGAATTAAATTACCACAAAATCTAAGTTACCATACCTTCATATGATGGTGGTCTTCATGAGACCTCACCCTTTCACCGTCAACTAGTGATTTATAGACCATAGATCAATCTTAGAAAAAATTAACCTTATAAACTAGCATGAAAAGGTCATAATACTTACTATAGTGAAATAGTTCTTGAATTTCACCTTATTAAACCTCATATAGTATTTACAGAACCTCATACTACCATCTTACTTCATAGGGAACAACACTAGAGAACTAAAAAACCATACACTTAGGCATATAAAACCCATATGCATTAGATATTCTCTTTGAATCCCCAATTCCTGAAACATAGAAGGTGGTATCCTTTAAGGATCCATCAAAGTTGGAGAATCACTTGGATGAATGTCAATCTCAAACTCAAAATCACATCATGGGTGGGGGGTGGGTGTTAGGGGTAGAAACATAACCTCATTGGGGAAAACATTCAGAGACACCCTAAAGACCTTATTGACCCCCACTATACCAACATATAATAAATCCACCAAAACAACATCAATAAAATAAATAAGGTTCTCAACATAGTGACTTATAACCCGATATGCTTCCTCACTAATAGAAACCACATTATAGTCATCCACATATGAGAAAACAACTCTTATGAAGAAGTAGTTGATAACAACACACACAAAATGAAATAAGTTTATGTTGAGGATGAAATTGTACAAAAACATCTAAGGAATAAAAAGGATATCATAGGACATATGTGTCCCCATCATTAGTAAAATCCCTCAATACACATAAACAATTATGGTCTCCCCTATGGATGAAATTTTAAACACAATGAGAATAGAAAGCCTCTCTAAATCTTCTCCCAGAGAATGGTCTATAGAAGGTGCAACAAAGGAGTGAAAATATACCAAATAAAGAGAGTCACAAAAAGGGTACATGATAAACTGACCATAAATCCAATAATATTAGGCCCCTATGGTTGTGCTACCTATATTTTAGGAAACTGGCCATGCCCAAATCCCATACCTCTAAAATGACAGACACCTCCATGAATGTGATCGACTGAAGCTCCCTGGGGGTGAGGGACATCATGAGGTTTACCTTATCCTACCAGATATATTATTTATAGAGCCTATGCTTGATAACCCTGATGCTGGAATGGAATAAATAGAAATTGTATATGAGTATGAAAGTAAAAATACCCTTGAATACCAATCTATGCTCGTGTAACCACTAGGCACTGTTCCCAATGATGGTCAAAAATCTTATAGACAAAACACACTGATCATATGTACCTAAGAAAATAATTGAGACAACTAGTCGTAGAAGGTTGTAAGGGATGATGTTGAGGTCAAATATCTGTTTTTTGAAACCACGAAGTCATTGGTATTGAAGACTTACTACTAAAAACTCTACTCCTAAAAAAACCTTGATGTTTTCCCTTTCATGGTAAATCTCCTCACGAGTTCATCTGCTCACTCACCTCCATATTATTTTAAATATCTAGATATGTTGGAAACATAAAAGTGTAACTTTATACTGAATTGGATGTTGGAGTTCCACCTCAAGATGTCCCACATGAGTTAATCATTAGGAGAAAAAGGCTGAAAAATACAGAATTTCCACAAACAATATTGTAATCTCATGAATGGACAAACTACCTTCTTGAAGGGAGAGTATCTTTTACCAATTCAAATCCTACATGGTTGTTGAAAAGAAATATTCCTAGAACTAATTTTGTAATTTGACCAATGAAACATCTATATACTTCTACTCGCTAAGGTACACTGTCCACCACTGATGAAAATATCCCCAAACTGGACTAACCTCCAAGGGTACCTATTACTCCATTGAGCCCTAGATCAAATAGAAATAAATACCTATCTCCTATATCCATATCTCTATCTATAAACCAGAGAATCTACCCTCATACTACCAAAAATCCTACTTTTGAAAATTTCACAACATCCTCTACCATTGATCATCATCCTCAACCAAATCAAAGATCTGATGATCAACTTTTTCTACTTTCAAAACCACCACCAGTTGAGCCACATGCGAATGATGAGCATGATCCATATATGAAATGGAAAAAATGATTTCTGAATCCAAATATTATGTAATTTTATATTTATTTGTTTTTTTATTTTAAAATCATTTAAAATTTCCAAGATGCAAAACCACCAAATTCGAATAGAAACATAATTTATCATGATGCATGTACCTCTCCAATGTATCTACCCTGAGATCATTCCACCTCACCTATTTATTCAATAAGATCATAGTCCATGAATTTGATCATGGTCCCCCATAAAATCTTATGTCCAAGCTGGCCTCCCTAGTCTAAGTCATGTTCAAAAAACAACAAGAATTTTTCCATACTAACCCTTGAAATGATCACTATGAATAACTCCAAACTCCCTTATATCCCTCAACCATATGCCTCTAATTACAGTCCATCTTTTCCCCCTTCCTCCATATATTCCATAATTAGGGGAGAGATATAATGATCCCCTATGTCCCACACATAGTAGGCATAGGGGTAATAAATTGCACCGAGGGTATAAAAATCTCATTAATTGGAGACATTACCCTCTATAATATTAAAAGGATCTGAAGAGAAGATGAATCAGCCACAATTAACCCCATGAAATAATTTAATAAATATCTAAAAATCATCCCAAAATGAATATATAAATAAAACCGGTATAGGTAAAATTCTCTAAAGTAAATACCCAAAAGTAAGTGACGACAACAACCTAGCAACCATCCAAGGATCAGAGATAGTAATGTCCATCACAGACCATATATTCCTTTGAGAATTCGGAAATTATTTTTATATACATAGGGTGATCACAAAAGTGTACATTTTCCAAAAACCAAAGTCTTTCTTGCACATGTGAGAAGGAGAATAATAATTCACCCCTAAGAAAATTTTAAAACCAAGTAAAATGTATACATGTATACTATTTAATCCCATCCTCCCCATTGGTAAATCAATAAAAAATGCATAAATGTATAATAACATAAAATGATTTATATTTAAGAAGGATACCCACACCACTTTTCCCCCAATTAGATGCTCTCACACTATAACAATAAACATCCTAGTGGTCCCACCTCTTTTGTGTAACCTCACAATTCATCATATAAAATCCCACCCACAGACACCTGGGCTATCACATCACATCAAATATCACTTGAAGACACCTGGAAAATCACATTAGATCACATCATATCTCATAAATAGTGTATTAGAGAATCATAAACATGAAGGACATTAACCTGATGCCATCCCCCTACAAGGCATGATCACCACCATAATCCATCTCACAACATCTAACCTGAAGAATCATGGGATATCACATCTCATCACATCACATCATGATAGAGGAAATTTTGAATTCTTTCCATCACAACCCATGTATGTCATTATTCCCGTGATGTTGGATTTTAGAAGACAAGGTAGTCATTCATCCATCTTCATTACTGGGATGATAGAAAAAACACCCCCAAGAAATTGGTAATCATAATTATTTTCATAAAATGGATGGGTAAATATAGAAAATCACAAGAATATACAGTGTTTATAAAAATAGAGATAAAACACCTAATACCCATCCTAAGGGTTCATAAGCAATGCATAATCCATAACAAAATAGGCTCCACTTTCACTACCAATACTAAATACACAACCCTAAATAAGAAACAAAAAATCCAAAATTCACTTCCACTTTTAAATCCACATTTATCTAATCTCTACATTTAACATTATCAATAAATTAATCTTTAAAAGGACCTTTAATTAATGTATTCAACATTCATTTTCATCCATTGTCATTCATTTATTAACTATTTCATTTAAAATCCATTCAACATAATTCAATTTCATAACCAATTTCTAAATGGGAATCTATCAAAATGTAAACCACCCAACACCAGTACAACATAGTATCCCAATGACCATATCCACAACATCTTCTCCATCACCCTTTTTATTCCCTAAAAACCCATGACATCACCATTTCACACCCACATTCACTTACACCTTCCATCATAACAAACTACTACCCCCACAAACATCATAACATAGTCATAGCCCAAGAATCACATCAACACAACAAATCGAAAACACACATCGGCTACAAAAAACACATTCCACAATACAAAAATATGAGTTTATATATTATAAATAGAGGATTTTATTCAATTGATATTCTTAAATTAATGGAATTATCAAAAAAATCCAAATATCAAGGTGAAACCAATTTAGTAGCCAAGTATAAGTGGTTAACCATTTATTTACAGCCATGTAAAAGCAATTAGACAACATGTGAATCATGATATATAAAAGGACCACAAAAATAGGGGCTACTAATGACCATGATTTTTAGTGATTCAATTAACATAGATATATCAATTTTCAAAATATAAAAAAAGATTTAAAATAATGAGAAACATTCCCTTTTTCCTTTAGTTGAATTAAACCGATTTAGTAACTTCATTAATATGGTGTATATTATATTCTCAAAATATAACAAAATAATGAACCCCTCCCTCATGTTATCGCTAATACGAAAAACATAATTCCCTACATAGAAGAAAAGAGATTCACTAAAAATAGTGGGATCACTCACAACAGGATCACCCCTATAAGGAAGTTGAACCAAATTCAGCAACATCATTCCATGACTCCAAGGAAATAAGGATTGGGAACCCCTGTCTAAATAGAATGTAATAACAAAGGAATAAATGAAAGGTCTTCTCCTTAGAATGAAAAAATCCAAAACTAATTGGATTTGATATGGGTTTAATAGACCTTTTATGGAGGATATCCTAAAATCTACGTGGTATGAAAATTTAAATGGGCCATGTCTTTTTAGAACTAGAAGATAAAATTACACTCCATTAAAATGGTTATAAAATCCATTTATTAAACCATTAAAACCAATTTTTAACATGAAACCTTCCAAATTATAAAATGAAAAAATTCTAGAAGACTAGATTCACTATATTTCTACCACCCAGATGATCTAACATTAGTATCTAGAGCCAGGAATATATACCATTGGGATCTATCACCAGGATGATATACCATTAGGATTTTCCAACATGATGATCCACAATCGGTATCTACCACTAGGATGATATACCATTTGTATATATCACAATAGTGATATAATATTGATATCTACCAGTAGAGATCCACAACAAATGATCTACCTTTAGAGATCTACCTCCATAGATCTACCACTAGAGATATTTCACTAGTGATCTACCTCCAAATATCTACTGCTGGAGATCTTCCAAGAGAGATCTACTTTTGGAGACCTACCACTTGATATATAACACCATATATATACCAAAAATATCTACTACATGAGACATACCAGCAGAGAACTACTGATAAGATTTAACACCATCCTATAAAACACTATTGTTTTCTAAAAAATACTTAAATATAATATCTTATTCAACCAAACACCTCTATACATTCTTGAAACACCTCTATCACTAGATTTTCCCTAATTTAATGGGGAATAAGGTTTATCCCACTATAGTTTCATTTAATGAGAACATGATCAATGCCTTGGAATTAGATGACTTCTAATTAGGCTGTATTGGACATTGATGTTGTATGGTAAATCCTAGTGAACTTTGTTACATGTCTATAATTTTATAGTTGACGAACTATAAAAAATAATGGATCATGCTATTTTTGTAGCACTCATGGAAATAGTAGACTAGTAAAATTTTGAGGCAAATATATAAGAAAATTAGGGTCTATTAGTCTAGTCATTTTGAGTCAGGTATGAATCTAGAAAATAAAATGATGCACTAGGTATATGGGAGGTTGTATGGTGAGTTAAACCTATTCAGGGAAATTTTTATATGTGGATACTTGGTGAGTAGAAGATCCTAATATTCTACTATGTGATTGTATCCTTTAATTTATCAATAACTTATTTAAATTATTAGTGAGGATCATGGAAGAGTATATTAACACATGGAAGGTAATTTCAGATTCTTAGTTGATAGATTTTTTACCCTCATTTGTCAATGAACATTACATCTTTCCGTTTAACCTATTTTATAAATATTTTTTATGTAGGTTAGATACTATGTAACATAAGAAACTATGTTGGCTTTGGTTCTCGTGTGAGAGTCCTTGGGGCTAGGTGGATGGACCTAATATCCTTATTTTATGTTCAATAATTTGGGCATGGTTGTAGTGTTATAGGTCTTTACAACTAAATATGAATCTAATTGGTATGATTCATTTTGTCTTATCATGGTAATTATATGAGAGTGTTTGGCCTGGTGTTTATGTTTAACTTAAAGGAAATATGGTTGGTTTTGTAATCTTATTTATAACAATGAATTTTAAGTGCATATGTTTATTGTTTTTGGTACGGTGAAGCTTGGGTTTACATGGAATATCCTTCTATGTGGGATATCAGAACTAGCTTCGATGGGCATAACTTTTTGGGTCCCTAGACGATATGGCTTGTGGTTATGAGATTTATGCTTTAATTTATAAAAATGAACCTACTATGCATATAAAAAATAATGTCATTGTATTCTAATACATTTATATTATATCATTTTTGAGGAAAATTCATTAAATTATAGAAACACATGCCCAAGTATCTTAAATCAATAATTCCATTGGCAACATAATCAACTGGTTCATCTGTGAACTACATCAACCCCCACTAAGTTATTTATATCTATCACCATTTTTAAACATATAATCCATAATATATTTCTTCATAACCTTGGGAAATAATACATAATAAATAGGGAGTTTAGATGATTAGTAATGATAAATAAGGGAGATTTGTAAGCATTACATGATAATAATTTCATTTGAACATGATCATAATATATAAAAACCACTACCTTCGTATAAAAGATCAAAATTTTGAGTCATGGAATAAATATTTTTAGATCATAAAACATAAATCCAAACTAATTCCGAGGAAATGATCTATGAGAGAAAAAAATTGTTACAAAACATTTAATTTTGGCATACATATAAGCATACAAAATCATTTCCATAGTAGTCAAGACTCGCATCCCAGCCCATTATAGGGAAATGAGTTCACTCCCCAACCATAACAGTAGTATTGGTTCACTCCCAAGAACATCATATCCGGAAAAGAACCTTACAAAACCAAGTTCAATCACTAATTTAGTCATTCCTATCTCATAAGATATGAACCTTTACCCAGTTCATTGGAGTTCAATATAGGTCCCACTAATCAAATAATGAAAATCATATGTATGTGTTATATAAGATCATAAAACAATAAAAATATCATAACACATTAAATAAAATGGGGTTCATAAATGTTAAATTATTTCACAACCTGTGGAAAATTTATAGATTTAATGATCCTTTCATCATTTCATAATAGCATATTCTATGAAAAGAAGTGAGTTCATAATAATTTTACCATGTTATAACCCGTGGAATAGAAATAGTATCCATTTTCATCTTGAAATCATAAACAAAAAAATTAAGAGAAAGAATATGAATGGTATACTATGATTTTATCCCTATAAAAGAATATGTAACATCAATAGACATCATCTTACAAGTAATGTTATTTTGAATTATTATTTAAATCCTTAGTTAAAAAAATATCATTTTCAAACTGATAAAAAAACATTTTAAAACAAAAAAATTATCCAAAACCTTTTAATTGAAAATAAAATTAAAATATTATGAATTAATATTTGAATAAAATATGGTCTATGATATTTTTAAAATTCCATTGATGCTATACATGTTAAAACAAACATTTCTTTAACATTTTTTTGTAAAAGACAAACAAGAAATTTTTGGAAAACAAATGAATCATTTTTTTGGAAAAAGTAGTACCTGATTAAAAATATCTTTAATAAATCATTTGGAAAATGTTAAAATAAATTTCAATGTTTTTATAAAACACGGGTTTGGAAGAAAAATGAGTTTTTTTTACCAATGATAGAAATAAAGATGGTTTTTTGTGAAGAAAATAGTATTGAACATATGAATAAAAGGAATAAAATAAACCTGAAACATGTATTATCATGAAACAACTATAAGAGAATAAAATTCATGAGTATTTTGGGAGATATATCCTAATATTTCATCATTAAAAACAAAATCACAAATAATCTAGATAAATGATGTGATTGTAACCAAAAATTTCTACCACTATAGTAACCTTGAATTTAATTCCCCCTGAAATAATAACACTCTATAAAACATAAAATATCATAAAAGTAGATAAATTCATGATATTTAATTTCAAGGGGTATTTATATACATGTTATAAATGAAGAAATGTGCATACAATAACATATGTCTCAAGGAATGAAAATTGATGAAACAATCCCTCACCACATCGGTAACATTTTAGTTGAAAACCCAATGATGAAGTGATGTAAAAATAAATATGTAAAAAGAAATTATTTTGGGAATAATCATCATAATATAAAATAAGGTAAATTATATACACCATTTAAAATAAACACATGGTGAATATTTCCTATGGCTCAAAAAAATAAAAGCGAGACTAAAATCCCTAACCTTATGTCTCGACTTCCTTTGCGCATGTTCAAAACTCTTGTGTAATAAATATAATATTATTATAATTATAGTAAAAAACCACACACACCAAAATATAAATTATTCCATATATTATTTAATTATGACATTTTATTACCCATTAACTAACATTTCCATGATAAAGTAATGTTTTGGGAAATTAATGATTTGTTTTTTCCTGTATGTTATTATTTTTAATTTTTGGTCGTCATAATTTTATCATGTTTAAATCATCTCAATAATGTTTAAAATTACACAAATATGACATATATTTAGTATATATATTTATTTAGAGTAATCTATAATATAGAGTGATATAAAATGAAACATATAATTCATGGAGACGGTAGGTTGGACATACATATCAACACTATTTTCATTTTTATACCAAATTGAATGAAATACAGATAAGTAATATATTAAAATTATGGAATAAATTTTATTTGAAATTTATCACATATGTTTATTAAACAAATTCTTATTACCTTCCATGTAAGGCTTCAAAGAATCATATCGGCTCACGAGGTGCTGTTCCACAATACACACGAGCGATGTTATAATTTTCTCACAGAATAAAAAGAATAATAGAATATGTGATATAATAATTAAGGACATATAATTATTCTATATATCATATATAAACATTTAATCCATCATTATGTCTAGCCGTGACAGGTGGTAATGGAACATTAATAACATCAGTTCGTGTTGTTGTAGTCTGATGTACACACTAATGATTATCTAGTGTCACATTTCACGGAAGAGAAGATGATTTTTGATCATGTATTTTACATAAAATAAATATAAGTATATTTATGATAATAATTTTTGTATATTATAATATTTTTCTAATAATTCAAGGTTGTGGATGAAGAAATAAAATAAAATGTTAGGTTAGAGGTGTTACCTCTTTTTCAGAAAACATATTTTTGTTTTAACCAAATGGTTTATTAGGATCAGTTTCTCACAATAATAATAATTTTAGTATGGGTGGATAGAGGTAGGTAATTTATTTTGTATATTATTGGTTGATCCAAAGGGTTTTTTATGTATGTAGTGGAGATGATAATGGGTGGCCTTGTATAAGCGATGTGAGTGGCACACTTGTAATTTTTTTAAAATAAGAAGGGTTTACCATGCTTTACACATTAAAAACGCCCTAAAATGTACAATTATATATAATAGAACATATAAGGTATAAAAATAACTATACAATGAGAATTGGTTATGTTTAGGGTCATTTTTAACCCAGATATGTTTTATTTAACCCCGTCTATAAACACATTTTACCCTAAACATGGTAATTAATTTTTGATTTTTTAATATTATTTTCGGAAAATTATTAAGTTAACCATAATAGATAATAAAATGTACTATAATTAAAAATATTTAAACCATTTTTTTCTAAAATTAAATTCTTATTATTTCTAATATTTAATTTAAAATTAATTCTGCACACACAATGATAAAGCGGGTATTCTGAAAGAAGAATGTCCAAAAGTTTTAACATTTTTTAAATCAAAATGAATGTGAAAATTATTAAAATGAAATAAAATATATTATTATATATATAATTTATTTAATTTTACTGTTAAAACTATTTTAAAAAAATAAACTTATAAATTCTTTAAAAGAAAAGGAAGCTTTCAATAAAATCTAGTATTTATCACAATCCACAAAAAAATTAATATTAAAAAAATAGGAAAAATTCTTGCCACATATATTTTCAGATGATTATTTTGAAAATTATGTTCCTTTAATAAAATTTATTTTCAAAACATTTCAATTTTTCTTATTAATTTTTACAAAAATAAATAAAAAACATTTTTTAGGAAAATAATATTTTAGAAAAATATAAACACTTTTTGAAAACATTATGTAATTTGTATCAATATGTTTTCGTTATTTAAAGAAATTAAAAACAATACTTTAAAAATATGTATTACTATTAATATTGATAATTTTAATTTCCATGTTATAATTATTTAATTTAAATAAAAATACTGATAATATGTTGCAGTTTGTTCAAATTTTTTATTATGTGTAACAAAAGTTGGAAAATAAATTGAATTTATTCAAAAATAGTAATTAATTAAAAATAAAGGTGTTAAATTATAATCTAGTTTCAATTATTTATACCCCTTAAATTCATCACTCTTATACAAACTTATGAGGAAAATTCCACCACATCATTTTTGGAGCTTCCCACGTTGCTTATTCAGGATGGTTGTTTCACATCAAAACTTTGACCGGGTGAGGGGTATTGTTTCAAAACACTTTGTATCTATGATCTAGAAAATCCACTATATGGTCCTCATAAGAAGTATCCTTCTTAATAAGTACTACCTCTATGTTCAATATATGTTAAATATCAGGTATGCACTTACTTAGGGGGGTACAAGGAACACATCATGAATTTGGTGGAGATTTGGTGTGATCACAAATGGATATGACACCACCTCCATACGATCAATATTTTCAATGGGATATATATATATAGTGATTATTTTTAACTTATTTATAAATCCCATTACATACATCTAAGTATAAATTCATAGAAACACCTTGTCACCAACTTCAAATTCTACATCATGCTGGTGATTATCAGTATGAATTATAAGACAACTCTTAGCTTCCATGATGTGTTGATGAAGGGATCCAACATTATCTTTAATTTATCCAATTATCTTAGGTACCAATAGCTTTATTTCTCCAATATCATTCCAGAACATTGTAGCATTACACATCTTCCCATACAAGGATTCATAATGATACATTGGAATGATCGAGTGAAAGTTGTTGTTGTTTAAAAACTCAACTTGTTAATGGAAATTATCCCAAATAGATTCTAAATTGATAGAAGAAGATCACATTATGTAATATATAGTATTAATTTTTCTCTCAGGCTGAGCATCCATCAGATGAGGATATCGATTTCTAAAACATAACATTGTATCTAGATCCTATTAAAGTCTTTTCCAAAAAATCGTGGTAAACCTCATATCCAGATCAGATACAATAGAATATGGTCTCCACATAATTAAACCCCTTACTTAATGTATATCATGGAAAGCTAATTAAGGGATAATTCTTATCTGGTAGCAATGAGGTGTTCATACTTTTTATGAATATCGATTATAACCTATATATCATTATTCCCTGTAGACATTCTAGGGAGTCCAATAAAAAAAAATCTATGGTGGTGTTTTCCCATTTCCATTTGGGAATATGAAATGGATGTAAAAAAACACTTAGAAATTTGTATCTCAGCCTTAAATTGTTGATATAATATGCACCAAGATTTAAATTTTTCAATAAATCTCTTCATAACAACCCACTAGAAACAATCTTTCAAATATGTATGCATCTTTATACTTCATGGATGAATAAATAAGGAAGAACAATCAGATTAGTCTACCAAATAATTTTTTTATCTGGTATGGATAGAACACATACAGGGTTACAAGACCTCATCATTACATCATGATAAATGTTAAACTCTGTAACACTTTTAATATTCTTTTAGACCCCAACATATTCCTTCTATGCCTCTTTAATCGTCACTTTGATAGATGGTTGAAATTTCAATTGAGAAAGATAAATTTTTTTCCCTTCCATCCGATTATCAAGCTCTATCCTTTAAAATACATAAGTATTGAATATTTTATAATATTCATCATGGATATTCTAGCGGGATCCTTTCAACTCAAGGAATATTCCACCTTGTTAAATTTACAAGGCTAGTAATGTATAGATTAGTAATAATAATTAATCACATTTAACTATATTCTAAGGTGAATATTCAACTCATTCTATATGAATACATTCATTAAAATTTTATATTCAGTATATATATAAGAAATTTATCTATAAACAAAATTCCTCCATGTATTTATTTCAAAACTTCCCTCAACTACTAAGAATCATTAGTTGGGTAGTATTTCTCATGAACCTTTAATTTTTATAGGGAATAATCTATTTACATGTCATTAAAGAAAATAATGCCTCCCAATTCTATCTTGGACTCATCAATATAGATTTCAGAACCTTATCCACTACAGGGTATTTTAATCATATATGTAATGACTAATATTCATTTTAGTTCAATGAAATTTTCTTCACTTTCATTTATCAAGAGGAACATGGAACCATTCAATGGTAACATGATGTGTGTATTAGAAAATCAAGAGAAATTATTCATAAACAATTGATAATATCCATAAAAAAAAGAAAACTAAAGATCTCATTCACCATGGTTAGTCTTGGCCAACATTAAAAAGCCTTTATCTTTGATGTATTTATTGATATACCCTCTCTTGAGATTACATGGTCGAAAAAACAAAACCTTTTAACATCAAAATTCACACTTGGTAAATTTTGCAGATAGTTCCCCCATAATTATGTTATTTATTAAAATTCTCCAGTGATATTTTTTATCCTCCTTTATCTTTGAATATATAATAAAATTATGTATAAATACTACCTAATATTGATCAAGGAAACCTATAAATATAGTTCATTAAATCTATAAATGCAGCAAGGTTATTAGTAAGGCTGAATGGCATAACTCTATAATAGTAGTTCACATAGCTAGTAAAAAATGCTATATTTGGTATATCATCCATTATAACACTAAATTGAAGATATCCAAAAGGATGGTCAATATTGGAAAATTATTTATCTTTACAAAAATGGTCAATTTTTTCATCAATATGCGTTAGGGGATATTTATTTTTGATTGAACACTTGTTAATCTTCGGATAAAAACTACAATGTCACATAGATCCAAAATTATTTTGAATAAAAAATAGGTTCACCCAATGTTGATGCACATTTTTTAATAAATTTCTTGTTAAGATTCTCCTAGAGTTTTATTTTTCAATTCTTGAATCTCAATAGGGTCCATCCTACATGGTGTCTTTGAAATTGGTGTGGAACCATCTATGAGTTATAGAGAGAAATAAAGTTGCTGTTTCGGTGGATGTCTAGTAAACTATTATAGAAAAATATTAAAAAACATCTACCAAATAGGCTTATCATCAATTTTGAGTTTCTCACCAAACATATGAGAAAAATTCCCATCTTGAATTCAAATAAAAACCAATACAATGGATGTGATTCCCATCAGAATTTGATACTTATCGTCACATTGATAGATCATCAAAGTATGGTTTTGAATATAAAATGTGACATCCCTTCCTTATGAATTGATGTAGGGTTTATATATTGAATGCTAATATATTCTTAATATAACATCAAATTCAACCAGAGGAAGGATGAAAGGATTTATAAGAAGAACATTCTAAAAAACATTATCCTGAGAAAAATCATTGACATGATATATGATCATCATACCATTATGGGGTTTCACTACTAATTTAACATATAATCATTTGGGTGGAATGTTTATATAATTATGAAATTATTAAAATATGAAATAATTTTTATATTTAGAGTACATTAATACATTATCAGTTCTATAGTTGATGGGAAGTGTACATTTCCCCACATTTTACCACACCCTTCATTAGAGACATTGATCAGATGAGATATCCGTTTATCATTTAGCTGAAGAGGTTTTGGACATTGATCATCATAATCAACCTTCATATTTTTCACTAGGTAGAATAATGACCATATTTATTTCATTTGAAATACTAGAGTGTGTGTGATGTGTTCCATGGACCATTATATCTATTTGAATGATTAGGCAACTTATTCCCATCTGTTTGTAATTTTATTTCCTCATGAACACACTTGTTGTATCTAAAACATTTATTCATCCCCTTAAGACAATTTATTTTATGTTTCTTACCACACATTGAAAATTGAGGAAATAACATATTCTTTTTTCCATGTTTTTAAAAATTTCCATCTAATTTCATATTTTATTATTTTCAAAATAATGATATTGATATATAACGACAACCTTCATTTACACCTTAATAGCTCATTAAAAATCACTTCATCACTACATAATTATTGTATATATAACACAATTCAGAGACTTGGGTTTATTCCTCAAAAGAATAGATCAACCTTACATTCATGTTGGATGATAATACTATAAGTGTTCATCACATATCCTGTCAAATCTACCTCATAGGTACCTATACCTTCATCATACTTTTTACTTATCTCATGGACCTCCTTCCCCATCTTTATATGAGGTATTTGAGGGAATTAATTATTGAAAATTAATTTCTTGAACTCATCTTAATCAAAGGAGTCAATTTCATTATGTTCCCCTTTTTTATTGATGAAAGTCCACCATTGATCTGCATCACCTTCCAAATGATATACAACCAAAACAAATTTTTCATGATCCAAACAATGGAGAATGAAAAATATATTTTCAGTGGTACTATTCCATTTTCCATCAATAAGTGGATCAATAGATCAACTGAATTAAGGTGGACTCTTCCTCATAATGAAATTAATATAACACTATTCCCTCATTTTATCATTTATATGTCCATCATGTTTAATTATGTGAGAAAGTTGTGTGAGAATAGAAATGAGATCTTTGATTCTATATCCCATAACATTTTTCTATATAGGGGAAAATAATTTAATTTTCTATAACACTCATCATTAGCAGGGTTATTTCAGGTTCCAACCATTTAATAAAACTCAAAAACATAAAGTAAGAAATAATAATCATTTTAGGGGACCACATAATCATGAAAAATGACTTATAAGATGTCTTATTATTGACAACTTCTTCTTAATATATGACCCCTTAGGTTTATCCTAGGCTATTAATAGTCATTCCCTATTTAAATCATTTATGATGGTTCATAAAGAGTTTTGGAATTTCCAAATCATGTCCCAAATGAGTGTCAAACCAGGTGTGTAGTAAGTCCCATTTTCATGCACAAGTTGACCATTGAGTCCAAGTCAATGTCCCATTTTTAGAGTTATTGACACTGTATTACTATGTGTTAGATCCATATTGATTTTCTCTACCCTAAAATGGATTTAATATTTTGGAATCCACTTTCTATATTCTTTACCAAAATTACATGATATTTTACTACACTTTGTCTCATCTCTATAATTATCTTCATATATGTCCTTGAGGATCTGAAAAAAGTTTTATCATCCTTTTTTCCAATGGTTATCTAACCCTATCCACTAATACCAACTATATCTATAAATAATTTTTATAAATTAATATTCCATAATTTTCTTAACATAACTTACATTATATAGACACACATATGAGTATTGAAAAGGTTTAGTAAGTATATAATCAATGAAACATAATCAACTAGTTCATAGATGAATAACATCAAATCCCTTTAAGTTATTTATTTCTAGAACACTTTTTAAAGACGCCACATATAATAAATTTTATCAAAACATAGGGAAATGATACATAACCAAGTGTGAGTGAATATGCCCATTAAGGGTAAAAAATAGAGATATTTAAGCATAACATGAACATAAGGGTTTGAGAACATGAGAAAAACCTATGGAAACAATACCCAATATCTCAAATATCAAATTATTGTGTCATGGAGGAATGATTTTCTGTTCATATGACATGAATCAAAATAAATTTAGAGAACATGATCCATGAGATTATATCATTAGAATAAGATATATAATTGTGTCACACATAAGAATAGAAAATCATTTACACTATATTCAAGGAAAATTTCCAATAATATCATAGTTGAATGGGTAATATCCTCAAACTCTCATAGTAGTTGGGGATCACTCAAAAGAAATTCTTGGAATAAGAAAACCATTCTAAATTTTTTTCACTACCATTTCATTAAGGTACATATCCTGAGATATAAATATTTTCCCAACACATTGGAGGAGATTTATGTCCACCCATCACATAATAAAATACATACGTATTTGTGCCACAATATCATAAAAAATTCATCATTTCATAACCCATGAAATGAAATTGGTTTCATAAAAATTTCATTATATAATAACAAGTAAAATATAGACAGGTTTCAAAAAAAATTCATCAATTCATCATAGCATAACCTATTAAAATAATTGGGGTTCATAATCACTTTATCATTGTATACCCCATGGTAGAGAAATAAGTTTCATAAACATAATAACATTAGAAATATTTACCGTTTATAAGAAGAATAATAATGGCATCATTTGATCATATATCTAGTAGAATATATGTATAATTAATGGTTGTTATATTAGATAGAAAATGAATTAAATTAACATTTAATATATTTTTTTAACATATCTTTTTCCCTATGAGATTTTTTTTAAAAGCTTAAAAAATTTGAAAATAAATTTCTCTGAAAATTACCTTGGATGATTATAAATGAAGACTCAAAGAAAATAAAAATCATGAATTTAGGAAATTTCAATTCATGTTGTACATGTTAAAAAAATATTTGTTTCATTTATTGGGTAAAATACAAATGCGAATTGCTCAAAAAATGACATGAAGATTCCATTCAAAAAAATTTAAACAGAAGTGACAAATGACAATGATTTTTCTTAAAACCATTATTTTGAACTCCTAATTTCATAAAGAGAGAAACTTTTTAGGAAAACATATATTATCATGAAATAACTGTAGGAGAAGAAAATTCTTATGTTTCTTGAGATATATATCATATTATTTCATCTACTTAAACCTAATCATAAACAATCTCGATAAATGAGGAGATTTTAACGTAAATAATTTAACACTTTGGTAACTTTTAGTTATAATCCCAATAAAGAAAAAAAATTTAATGAAACAAAAAATATCATGAGAAAAATTAAGATCATGATATTAAATTTCAAAGGGTCTGTACATACACCCCATAAAATTAGATATTATCATAGCATAACATTTTTCTCAAGGAAGAAAAATTGAGAAAGAAAAACCATACCGCTTTGGTAACTTTTCAAAAAATAAAACCCTTAAAATAGAGATCCAAAAATGGATAAGTAAATACCCATATTTTTAAGTTTAATAATACTAAATTATAATAATTGGAAGTAAATTTACCATTTAAAATGTATACGTTGTGAATATGACTTGCCTCACAAAAAATAAAAGTACGATGAAAATCCCTTTCCATAAGTCTCGACATCCATTGTTCCCATTCAAAAATAATGTATAATAAATATAGGTTAATTATTTATCATTAAAATAACCATTAATATATATTTCACACAATATAATATTTATTTACAACATTTTTAATACCAATTTATTATCAATTCAATGTTAATTTCACGTTTTAGGTAATAATTACTTTTTTTTTCACGAATGTTTTACTTTTTTATTTTTGGTACTCTTAAATTCACAATATTAATTTTATATAAATAATTTTAAGCACTATAAAAATATCATATATATTCACTATATATGTTTTTATAGTAATCCTTAATATTTATATATTGAAAAAGATATACACCGTTCTTGGAGATGGACAACTATACGTACACATGAACACAATTAAAATTTTCTTTATAAATTAAAAAAAATAAGGTAAAAAATATATTAAAATTAAATAATCATTTTATGTCATATATATAATATATATTCACTAAAACCATCTGTATTACCTTAAATATAATGCGTTAATGAATCACATCGCTTTATGAGACTACAGTCTGCCGTACACATGAGAAATGTTATCATATTCCCATAGAGTGGAATCTATAAATTTAAATGTGATATAATATTTAAAAAAGTATGAAAACTTCATAAATATATTATATAAAAATTTAATCCATAATTTAATCCAGTAATGTTAGGTGGTGTTGGAAAACAAATAAAATTGGTCCACGAGGCGGTAGTCCACCATACATATGAATGATGATTTCATATCCCATTTTGTGGAGGAGGATATGATTGTGAGTCAATGAATAAACATAAAAAAATATCAAAAAATTTATTATATTTGGTTCATTATATCTTCATGGTTTAATAATAATTGTAGGATGTGAAGGAAGAAATAATATAAAATGCTCAGTTTGGGGTGTTACGTCTTATTCAGACACGTTCTTTTGGTTTGGGCCAAATGGATTATTAGGGTGGCTTTATTACCAAAATATTTATTATAGGATGGGTTGTTGGAATTAATGATGTTATTTGGACATTTTTTTTTCAAACCAAATGGTTTTGGAACTGTGAAGAGTAGATGTGATGCGGTGGCCTTTTATAAGTGAGGTGAGTAGAACATTTATAATGTTTTGAAAATAAAAATGCTTTCCCATGTTATTAAAATTAAACAGTGATGAATAAATCTACCATTATCATGAGTATAATACATAAGGTCAAATTATTTCCATAAATGTGTGTTTGACATGTTTTGGGTCATTTTAACCCTTATATTTTTAGTTTAACCCCTATGCCAACCTATTTTCACCTTAGCTGTGGTTAATGATTATTACTGTTTTTTGAATTCATTTTGATAAAAAAATAAGATAAACCTATTAAATAATATTAATTATACTAATTATAAACATTGAATAAATTTTTCCAAATACATTTCATTTAAGTGTAAAATTTATATTTAAAATTAACCTCTTAGACTCGATAAGAAATGGAGTTTTCAAAATAAAAAATGTTCAAAAGTGGAAAACATTTTTATATGAAAATTAAATAAGAATTTTTTTCCAATTACCTAAATTGAATTAATCAAAATATAATGTAATTAATTTGACTTTTGAACCCATTTTAAAATAAAATTATCCTTATTAAATAATTAAAAAAATTACGTATTCAATAAATACTCGTAATTTCACTATTCCTCGAAGAATTAATCAATTTAGAAATATCACAAAAAATTCACTGTAATGTAGTTTTGAAAATGTAATTTAAAAAATAAATTTTATTTTTTCATATTAATTTTCATAAATTTTCCATATTTTATTATTATTGTCCTCTAAATTAAAAAATAATATTTTTATGAAAATAGTATTGTCAAAACATATAATGATTTATTTTAAAGTCAATTAATTTTTTTATCTAGAAGTTTTATGCTTATAAAACCATTATATATAGTATGTTAAAAATTATTTGTTACTATTTATATTTATATTTTTAAAAGATATGTTATAATAGTCACATTTAAATAATACTATAAAAGAATATCAGAGTTTGTTAAAACTCGGTGTTACTTGTGACATAAGATATCAATGAAAATTAATTTATTCAATAAAAATTTAATCCATAAAAATGAAGACAATGTTGCTTGATGAATCATGGAATTTTTAGGTTACTAATTTCAAAGTGGAGTTACATAAGAAATTATGGATTAATGAAACTGAAGTGACATGTTACACACTCAGTTTGACCATGTTGATGAAAGACCAAATAGAGCTTGAGTTGGGTCTTGAATTGGAGAGTATGGGATTGTACACCCACATTGAATGATAATTTAATTTTCTCCTTTTATGTTTGATAACTATTTAAATATTTAAAATTGGAGAATGGACGTGTGGGAGCTAATGACCAATTGTTAATTGTAGTA
The DNA here is from genome assembly GCA_963277665.1 of Viscum album. Lineage (NCBI taxonomy): Eukaryota > Viridiplantae > Streptophyta > Magnoliopsida > Santalales > Viscaceae > Viscum > Viscum album. The sequence goes on along the minus strand of OY728127.1, from coordinate 73,607,862 downwards.
ATGCTGGGGACCACTGTGACCTGGATCATGGGAATGTTTAATGAAGTACCCTATGAGAAGGAATAGAACAGAATGAAACTGGGTGAGGTGAGACAATAGATATATGGAAGCACTGTGATATGCATCATTGAAGTATTTTTCTTAGGTGTTAGTAAATCAAAGTATAACTCTCTTGGATGTGAGATCATGGATTGGGAATAGATGCACACACCTATAAATTAAATATTAGCTTAATCCTAGTCAAGAGGAAATCACGTCCCTTATCTTGAAATCATCTAGAGTACAATGAGAGGGCATCGACTATGCACAAAGATATATAAATAAATACATTTTATGGGTTGATGGAATTACTTTTTTGGAGTTGCACTTGAAGAGTGGTTTAAAATGAACCACGTGATGCATAGTACGCCAGTGGACATTAAGGGAAGTGACCCACATTGGGACCTGATTTTTTGTGAACATCATAGGAACTATTCTCGATGTGTGAGAATTAGTGATGAGTGATTTTTTATATATCTTGATATGAGTAGGTTCTTATCCTAGACAAATGTTATATTTGGGTATTAGATGTGGTAAACTGAAAATCAATTGTTGATGAGTTGAAATGAAGACTCCTAAGGTGGGATGTGGGAAAGGGCGAGTATGCCATGAAACATATTGTATGATGGTATTTTTGGAACACATATTACATTTTATAAATGGATCAATTTAGAAATAGAATCCTCATCAAATTCATAGTGTTTTATTAATTATGGATTTGTGTGAAATCAAAATATATGTTTTAAATCTAAAATAGTTTCAAATGATACACAAGTACTGGAAATGCATTGTGATTGTGATGGTGCTATAGTATAAAGACAATTTATTGGGAAATGGTTCATCTGGGATACATCACTAGAAGTCATATACAAGCATGAGAGAGTGTGATTAGAATTATCTCAGTGTACCTTGGTTAACGATGTTGAAATATGATTTTGATAATGCATCAACTCTCGAAGCCAATATATTCTAGGATAGTCTACCAGAAGTGGATAAACTCACGTTTTCATGGTTTTTTGAATGTAGCCAAGTGGATAACTAGGCCAAACATGTATATGGAAGAGATGAGCGTAGTGCATGGGTTAGACAGGGATTTTCAGTGAATAGCCAGAATTACAAGTTAAACTGTGGTTGATTGAAATTTAATTGTTTTGATCTAAATCATTGACCAGGATAATATTAACCGTGTTTGAGTAGGTATCTCCAATTTAGATTACAGACTGAAGAATTATCAGTATGGTAGGTATTTTTTTCAGTAGGTAATTTCAATGGCAGAGGTACTTTAGAAAGGAATTAGAATTTAGAAATTATAACCTATCATGGGAGTAGCCATAGACTAGATGATGAAATATATCAAGTTGTCATTGTGTCTTGGGTTAGTTGATCTTGAGTTTTAGAAACTTATGTACCATGTTTTTAAAGTATCCCTCACAAGTGTGTTGGGCATGAGAAACACAACGAGATCATTGGAATGAGAATGCACAACCAAATTATGTCGAGTGATGTTTTCGTTAATAGTCAAGTCATTATAGAGATGAGATGTCATTACGAGGGGAGATATTTTCATCTCGTATTTTGGAACAGTTTAAAAATTCCTTGATAATTTAAACTTTTCATTGGGTTTTTATGTCGAATCTTAAATTTTTTTCAGAATGGAATTCCTAGAATTTTGAAATATAAAAGTGTTGTTGTATAGACTCGTTTTTTGTGTTGTAAGTCTTTGGAAAATTTATAAATATATTTCCAGAGATTGTTTCTGAAACGACATTTGATTCTGAGGCCCAGTGTTCCTAGAATAAATTTTATTAAAATATTAAGTATATTTTATACTCTACACATGATGGAAATGTGATATCTCTTATACCTTATGTTGGATAAGAAATATGAGGCCATGGTTAAGTATGGAGTGTGGTATTTACCATATGCATGACATAAATGTTGTCAAATAGGGTCTTGAGTAGAAAAAACCTCAGATGGCATTTTCATAAATAAATTAATTAAATTTAATTATTTTTCCTCAAATGGAGAATCAAATAACTTTTGAATGGGGAATCAGATTGGAAATCCAAGACTGTTGTTGAGTTAGAATAGGGAGTTTTACCTAAGCGAGTTCTAAAGTGAGAGTGTCTGAGAGTTTTATATTTAGATACTACTACCAGTTTCCTATATATAGGTGTTTAAGGTAAATGATAATGGTTGGGATCATTTATCCCATAGACATTGGAGAGATATCCTCCTTTCATTCTGATGATGAATCGATGTGAGATCTTTAGTGGATCATGATGAAACATTAGATCCAAGTAGATCAGAGCTCAACTAATGCAATGAAAGATCCAAAATATAGTTAGGATTCTTATTTTTTATACTTCATTACATGATTGAAGTTTTTGTTCTCTTATTTGATTATTTATCAATTTCACTTCATTTAAATAATTTTCTGAGGGACAAACTATCTATGACCATCAACTATTTAATTTATCGATCTCTAATTCTTCGTCTTCTTCAACTTTTCTCCACGTTCTTCATCGATATAAATTTTTGACATTTCAAAATGAAATTCTATATTTGACTGAAGAATATATCTCTGATGGTGGAGTTATAAGGATTCTATATATATGATGGTTTTGAGTTTCAGGCATCGGGGGAGTTGCAAAAGCTAGCAGAAGCAGCAACTACTTTTCTTCACATCAAAATGATGAAGAATCTTCGGGCAGAGAACGCGGTGGTGTAGATCAAGATATGAGGATCCCAAATCTTTCCCTGTTTCAATTTTTTGACCAAAGGAGTGTTATTGGTTGTTTATAGAAGGATTTGGCAGTGAAGGTCCAGTGAGGTACGGCACCAGTAGGCGGCTCAACGACATGCTATTGGTGGAGGCGACCGGGGTGATGCGATGGCAGGCCGACTGAGACAGCGACAGAGTTCCATGAGATGGTTGTAGAGTACAATATAATGATGGTGGGGGTTAGTGGCCATCCATGGGAACCCACACCCATTGGTTTTTGTAAAACTTGAATAAAAGAAAATATAATAATAATAATAATAATAATAATAATAATAATATTATTATTCTTGAAATATTTGGACACCTATAACTTCCCCATATGGCGTCCTTTTCACATGATGTCAGCAAAAATGTGACCTTGAATTAAATGCATTATTTTTAAGACCAATGTTGTGTAATTTTTTTTCACTCATGGTGAAGGTCAAAAAAATGCTTTTAAAATAATAATATTAGTTTCTAATACTATTTCGAACATAACACAAACATGGATCATTAGATTAACGTGCGATCTTTTGAAATGTGACCGTTGTTTCAAGGAAGAACTTTTGTGGCCATTTTGAGAATTTTGTGTTTCAAAATAGAGGATCAGTGGCATCAAATTTCCAATTATTATAATAATAATATATTTAATATTATTTTGAGTTTATCGTATGAGACATATCTTCTGCATCCATTATCTTATTAACACGCTGTCAGCAGCATTGAATCCATGGAATTGGGGAGGAAGTTTCAAGATTGATTTAGGGTTCTCAATCCAAAATCATGATGCAGGCCCCATGAGGCCCATTTTGGGTGTTTCTGTGAAATGTGAAATTTTCACCGGATGTCCATTTTGGGCGAATGAATATCCGATCCTGCGTGTTTTTTCATGAGGATCACAACAGTTTGATCCATATGATATGTTACAGGACTGAGGTATGAGCCCTTTGATGCATCATTTATGTGTCATTCTACGAAATAAGTTTCTTCTCTAGGATTATGATTCTAGGGAATGGATAGTTGATCTTGTGCATTTTTTTTCAAGGATCACAACAGTGTGATCCGTTTGGTTATTCAAGGTCATTTGAGGAGGTATTGTAGTACAATTACATTTTCACATTTCAAATAAACATTGAGCATTTTACACTTATCATACTTTCTGGATAGATGTTTCATGTACTCTAGGAGTGCACTAAAATGCATAAGTGTACTTGATCATATTTTAGTACCTGATAATGGCTAGGTACACGGACATGTAACGAGATAGGGCCACACGACATGTGGACCCTATAGGTTTCATGTACCACTAGGAATATTCTACATCTCATGTCTTTTTCTTATGAACTCAGATTTTGGCTCACGTGTAGCCTATCATGAGTGTTCTTTGGTGTAGAAAACGATGATTCCATCCATAGTGTATTCTGAGGTATGGTTTGAGATGTTCTGTTCTTGATGCCTTTTCATGTGATCTTTGAGAATGAAAGTGATCAAATGATGATTTCACAGACTTACGATTGGAATCCCCCTAATGCACCAGGGCATGAGTATTTTATAAATTAGAGTGGAATCCCCCTAACACACTAGGGAATGGGTCCTCTATGAAAATAAGAGTGCAATCACCCTTCTTCATTGGCATGGGTACTCTATCAACTACTTATGAGTGGGATCCCCTTGAAGCACTAAGGAGAGGGTATTCGATGAATAATAGTGAAATCCCAATAACAGATCAGGTTTGAGTCCTTTAAAATGACTATTAGATTGGAATCCCGCTAACACACTAGAGTGAGTGTCCTCTACGATGATTATTAGAGTAGAATCCAATTAATAGTTTAGGGTGTGTTTCCTCTACTTTTGATTTACCATTTCTAGCATTGGATTAGGATGAGAAATAGTTTAGCATTACACTGGAATCACAAGTAAGAGGGGTCCTTTCCCTACTGAGACGTGTCCTTGTGACACAACATAAAACCATGTGGGTGAGATAGACCATCCCAAATTGGATAATATCAAGGTGTGGAAATTGAGTCCCTTTGACTTGCATGTTCAGGGTAGATGTGGGGTATTCTAGAAATCATTGGTGGTTACTTCTAGAACTGTTGGTGAATCTTTTACTAGGTTGAGCTACAAGACAGAGATCCCCTTACTCTGTCATTTGATATTTTTTGGCTGAACATATATATATATATATATTTATATATATATATATATCCTACCATATTTGTGTGTTTTCATTACTCTCCTTATAAGAGAGTCGAAGTAGCATGAGGTATGCCACTCCTTTCCCTATCTAGCATCTTGTGTTTGGACATATCTACTATCCTATTATAGGTAGAAAAGAATCTATGAGATGATCAGATTCTCACCTTTTTGGGAAACTTGTATTAATATGTGTTTGATTTCACTATTTTTTTGGGTTGAGCTATACTCTTTACTATACATTTTTTGTCTACTTATTTCCACTCCATTTGAACGTCTTACTTCACACCCTTTTCCTATTCAGGGTGTCCTACTGTGTATTTTGATAATCACCCCAACATTAGCATTTCCCGCACGTATTGTTCCATATGTTGATGACAAACATGGTGATCATGACTTTAGAAGAGATTAGGGATATAGGTTCTTGGACTACGTACTATGGTCGTAGCTTGGGATCTAGGAGTAAGGCTCTCTCAGAAGTTTTACTTTTTTACTTACTGCCAGGTTGTGGTACTTTTCTCATGGGGCACATATTTTTCCCCATTTACTATTTAGTTTAATTTATAGAACCTAAACTTGTACTATTTTGAGGTCAATAAATGTTTTTGGTTTATACATAGTAGTGTTGTATCGTGTTTCCTTTACCTCTACACTTCTTCATCAAGTTGAATGGATGTGTGTGTGCAAGTACTTAGGAAACGACCTCCCTGAATTTTTTGTTTCCTCATCGCTTGTACCCACCCATGGCTTATGGAGGTGGGCTAGGGGTAGTTGGGTATTGAGCCTCGTCATGGGTAGGGTTGTGAAAATGTGGTATCAGAGGTGGTTAGAAACTTGGGATGATTTTTGGATGTTTCCCTAAAAAGGTATTGGATGGGTTTATGGAAATAGTTTCAATGTTTATCAAGAGAACCTCTCAGGTCGGGGAGTCCAGTGATGGTGAGTCAGCTAAATAGCCATTCACCAGGACCCTAATTACCGGCTGGTCAACTCGATATGTTGAGAAATTTTTTCTAGGTAACTTTGGTACATGAATCATATGGTATTCAATACTTTACTATCTTTATTGAGTCTACAACCCTATGTGGTTGATATATATATGTATATATATATATATAATATTTTGACCAAAGTACTCCATGATAAGTTTATGGATGCCTCCGTAATGCCAACCAGCCAGGATACTGGCACTGGTTCATGGCAACGATGCTATGAGTGATTAGGCCTTAGTTCATTATCCATCATGTGATCCCCTTTATTTTGGTTGGTAGGTAACAAAACCTCCTCCTGTTGAACTATAGTTGTTCCCAATTGAGGTGACTGAGGACATGTGTAGATAGGGCGCACTCAACAAGTTTTATCATCAGAGAACGATGAGGTTTCATAGTGATCCATATCTTCAGGGAACAGAGTTTTGGCTACAGTATGTGGTTCAGGATGAGTCATAAACCAATGAATCAAATGGGGACTTTGGCAGCCAATATTTTCCATGGAGAAGCTAAACGTTGGTGGTGTTTGATTACTCAGATGCCTGATGAGTCAGTACTCGCATGTGATGACTTCTAGTAGCTATTATGTGAGGAGTTCTACCCCTATTTATTATGTCCCATTTGGTTTTTGTAGCCTCTATAGGGAGGGATGATTGTGGCTGAGTGTGCGACTAGGTTCGTTGAGCATAGTCAGTACTCTCTAGACAAGATCCCCGATGGCCACTTCTGAGAACACAAATTTAATAAGGGACTACATAGAGAGATCTCTGTTGAGGTAGTTCCCTTGTTTATCCCCACCTACTTTGGGGTGCTGGTGTGGGAACTGACGACATAGATATTTCTTTCAATGTAATTCCAGTTAGCTATCTTTAATAGTGGTCATGTTAGAGGTGAGACATCTACCACAAGGATAATACATTAGTTGGTAGGGACTCAACATAGGATACCTTCCCATAATCAGACTCAAGCACCTGCTCTGGGACAATGTAGAGCACCTTGGCCACCCAGGGAGGCTAGGTGTTATGCTTGTGATAGGTGAGGTCACATGGAACATGACTCTCTAACCAGACATGTTGAGCTCCCTAACCATATAGTAAATGAACCTCCATAGAAGATATGATACCATGATCAGGGATATCCCAAGTAAGGATAGTGTGGTACCTAGGGAGGTGGTATTGGTAGAGAATAAGGAAGAACATTGGTCGGTGGATGACACTAAGAATTCCATCTACCACCACCAGGTGGCCCACATCAGGTTCCGGGAGCTGGTGGTTGGGGCCACAGGCAGCTGCACGCTATGGATCTTTACAATCCTCTAGTACATGAGATTATACGATTTACACAATTTTTCTATTCTACCTTTTTTTAGCAGAACTCATTATACACTGGTTTAGGTACCCTTTTCTCCTAGATTTATGCTTGATTATTTACCATGGTGACATGGGGTGTCGGTGTAACCCAAGGTCGGTGTTGTTCGATGTTGCTTCAAATGCATGACAAAGAGGGGTCATTCCCCCACCAGGAATAATTTTTGTCATTTGAGAAAATCCATGAGGGGAGTCAGAGTTTACCAATGTAGATAGTATCAAGGTGTGGTGGATGAGCCCCTCCAACCTGTGCATTCATGGTACGGTAGGGCAGTGGAGTGTCAGTGCAAGTCCTGTAATTTCTAGTATAGTTTTTCTACCTTACCTCCCTTCTCTTGAGATTACACAAGTGGGTGTGGTGGAGTTCCAGGTTTGGGTATTTTACAATAGAAGTGAATAATTGTGGGGTATGCCACTTGATTTCCATGTCTAGATTCTTGAGGTAGGATGAGTTTACTCACTAGCCCTATCCATTGTTACGTCTTTGTGACCAATGTAAACCTTGATATAACTGTTATCAAGTACAGGTCAAGGTGATAGAGACCTCATGAATAGAACAATGTGGCTCAGTACCTAGTGATGTAAGTAGTAATATTCTCCATGAGAATAGAGATGTACTAACTTCTAGGATATTGCATGGTGGTTTGTTCAGAATACTATAGTCTCAGGTACGTTTTCACCTAGTGAGACTTGAAACAAAGGCAGTGATGATGGTTGAACATCCTAAATGAATAAGAATTAAAGAGATTCTATAATGTAGGAATGGGAAATTTTGTAAAAAATTTTCTTTGCAGGAAGTCCCAGCAGCTCCTAGTGTGGGATGTTTTTGAACAAATAGCAACCCGAGAGCAGAACCTAGTGAATAATATGGGTATTGTATTTCTTCATATGAGAGTGTTGAATCCATCACATCATGATCATGTGAGTGAGTCCCAACTACGAGACATCGATTGAGAGATCATACATGACTCATATATTCACCGACGATGTACCAGATGGATATTCTGAAGGATGGAATCATGAGACCTTATTTCAAATAGAAACATTGGTTATAGTTGCGATGTGGGATGAGGTTATTCCAGAGTTATAAACTTATCTCTTATCTGTACATCTCGATGTGGGGATGATGTATAGGGATATTCAGTGGCAGTTTTGGTGGTTTGACATGTGACAAAGTTTAGCTGATTTCATCTCATGATGACTCACCTATTAGTAGGTGAAGGGTTTACACCGAGTTATAGGGGTTGTTGCAGCCTCTATAAATCCCATTGTGGAAATGGGATGACATATCCATGAACATCGTAACAAGGTTTCTATGCACAATGAAGTCCCATGACACTATCTGGGTGAGAATATACCAACTCAAGAAGTTGGCGCACTTCCTTGTTATCTGGGAGAAGATTTTTCTCAAGTGTTTAGGGTATTTGTATGTATGAGATATCCTCCTCCATCACTGGGTACCCATGATTTTTATTGCTGATTTTGATTCACAATTTACGTCATAGTTGTGGAAAGGCCAGAAGGTGGAATTCAGGACCCAAATAAGGATGAGTACATCCTTTCAACCCCATAACTTAGGGTATATCGAGCACACTATCTAGGTGTTGGAGGATATGCTGAGGGACTGTGTGTTAGTTTTCAGCTGGAGAGGCAAGCTACGCTTGAGGTTATTCATGAATGTTTGAGATCATTCATAGGGTTGTCGAGGTTTCCTACTGCCTTGACCTACCACCATACCTAGTGCAGGATGGAAGCACAAAAATGTGTATGTATTTTCCAAGGAGTGGGAGATCCAGGTGTAGACTCAGTATCCCAAGATGTTTCCCTACTTTTCTTTTTAGGGATAAAAATTATAAAGGAGGTAATGATGTTGAGACCCTATTTTTTCATTGTAAGACTCTGGAATATTTCTAAATATATTTCCAGTGCTAGGTGATGAGATGACGAGTGATTCTGAGGACTGGTGTGCCCCGAATAAATTTTATAAAAATATTAAGTTTATTTTATACAATTCACATGATGGAAACAAGATATCTATTTAATGGTGTCTTGGATCAGAAACTTGAGGTGATGGTTGAGTCCGAAGTGTGTCGTTTACCCCAGGTGGGACATTAATTTTTTCGGTGTGGGTATTGGGTAGAAAAAACCATGAAGGGTTTTTTTATAAATAAAATAATTAAATTTAATTATTATATATAAAAAAATCATATAACATCAGAATGGGGACTCAGATTGAAAATATGAGACCACCATTGAGTTCATAATGGGGTGTTTTACCTAAGTGTTCCCTAAAATGAGAGATCAAGAGAATTTCAGATTCTATAACCACTAGAAGTTTCATATATATAGGTGTTTAAGGGAAATATGAAAGGGTTGGATCATTTCTCCCACAGAATCCATAGAGAGCTCCTCCTCTCCTTTTGATGGTGAAACAACATCAAATATTTGGAGGATCACGATGAAAATTCAGATATTAGTAGATCAGAGTGTAACGAATGCGATGATAGATCTAAAATCTTGGAAGGATTCTTATTTCAGATTATTCTATCCCTGATTGTATTTTTTTTTTCAAATTTGATTATGTATCAATTTCACTACTTTGAATTATTTTGCTGATGGCCAAACAAACAATGAATTTTGACTGTTTAATTTTTGGATCACTCGTTCTTCGTGTTCTTCATGTTCTTCATCTTTTATTCATGTTATTTGTTGATAAACCTTTCGACACATCAAAAAAACATCTGATGTTTGAGTGAAGTATATATCCGGGAAGGTTGTTATCCAATCATTTCATATCTACAATAGTTTCGAGTTTCATACAACAATGGTGGTGCAGTGGTGAGTGGAAGTGGAGGCTACTATTTTTCATGTACAAACATCAATGAAACTTCGAGCAGAGCACACAAAATTATAAATCGAGATGTGAGGATCCTATATGAATCTTCATTTCAATTCTTCAAACACCAGATCATTACATGTAGTCTTGGGAATGAGCTGTCAGGACAGTTCTTGTGAGGCACTACTCCATTAGGTGATGGTGCTATGGGTTACATATTGAGGCGACTGGGGCAGCGTGGTGGTAGGCCGACTGAGGCAGTGAAAAGAGTGCACAATAGGATGAAATTAGTAGTAGGAGGCCGAGCATAGGAACACCCCAATGGGATTTCATAAAATCATAAAGTATAAAAAAAGAAAATTGTATTATTATTATTAATATTTTTATTAAACCTTTTAAACACACTAAACTTCCCCGTGCAAGGTACGACTCACTTTCCATCAATGGCAATGTGACCCTGAATTTGATGTAAACTTTTTAAGATATATTTTGATTACCTTTAACCAACTTGGGGAGTAGGTAAAAAAAAACATAAAATAATTATAATAATATAATTATTTTTTTATCACAAATTCGAACCTAACAATTACATGGACCCCCGATTAATGTGCAGTCTGTTTTAACATGAACCTTGCTTCAAGGTAGAATTTTTTAGTCAAGTTTGATAACTTTATATTTTGTTATCCTGTATTGGTGGAACAAAACCCCCAATAATAATAATAATAATAATAATAATACATTTATTGTTATTTGGATTTTCCTATATCAGATGTATCTCCTGCATCCTATGTATTATTAGTGCACCGTCATCAGAGTTGAATCCATGGAATTGAGTTAGAAATTTCAAGATAGATTTTGGGCACCTAAATCCAAATCACGGTGTGGGCCCCATGAGGCCTGTTTGGGGAATTTTGGTGAAATGTGACCTTTTCACTGAGTATCAATTTTAGACAAATGAATAGTTGATCACATATTTTTTACAATGAGGATCACAATGGTTTGATCCTTATGAGGTGTTCTGAGATAGAGCATGGGACCAGTGACGCACCGTTCGTGCACAATTCTACGAAATAATGTTTCTTCTCCCAGAGTCTGATTTGAGAAAATGAATAGTAGATCTTGTGGATTTTTCCGCAAGGATAACAATGGTGTTATCCATTTGGATTTCTAGGATAGTATTAGGAGGCCTATTAGTATACATACATTTTATCCCTTTGGATCAACAACTAGCATCATACGCTCATCATCATTTTTGGCTAGTGGTGTCATGTACTCTAAGAGAACACTGGCATTCCTAGGGATACATGATCGTAATTTAATACCCATGTATGGCTAGGCACATGTCTTTTTGGTGAGGCTGGGTCACATGAACTGTGGGACCTATACTGGCTATGTACCACTACGAATCTTCTACCTCTCGTATCTACTTGTTTTGAACTCAAATTTTGGCCATCGAGTAGCATATCCTAAGTATTTTTCTACAAAGAATATGAGGAATCACTTTTTAGTATTTTTTGAGGTTTGATGTGACATGTTCTTGGTGTGAAACCTTTTCAAGAGATGTTTGACAATGACCATGATCCAATGATGATATCAATAAAATATGATTGGAATCCCCCTAACACACTAGGGAGTGTTTCCTTGATGAATTAGAGTGGAATAACCATGAAGCACCATAGTGTGGGTCATCTATGAGATTAAGAGTGGAATCCCACATTAACATGGGAGTGGGTTCTCTATCAGCTACTTTTGAGTGGAATCCCCCTAATGCGTTAGGGTGTGTGTCTTCTACGATGACTATTGTAGTGTAATACCCCTTACACAGTAGGGAATGGGTCCTATATGATTACTATTAGAGTATAATCCCCCTGAAACACAAGGGAGTGGGTCCTATACTTTGTATTTTTTCTTTCTGGTAATGGATCAGTGACAAGATGTACTTTAACATTACTCTGGACTCAAGAGTAATATGGGTGATTTCCCCACTAATACGTGTCCTTATTATGCATTCTAAAACTATGTGGGAAATACAGACCCAACAAAAGTGGATAATATCATGGTGTGGTGATTGAGTCCCATTGACTTGTCTGTTTAGGGAAGATGTGAAGGATGCTCATAATCGTTTGTGGTTAGTTCTAGAACCATTGGAGAAGATTTTCCTCGGATGAGATCTGTGATGGAGATCCACTTACATTCTCAATTGGGATTCTTTGAGTAAGAATATATATATATATATATATACATCCTATATTAGTACAAAATCCATGAGATTTGTTTAATCTCTTTCAAGGAGAGGTGAAGACGCGTGATGTATTCCATGTTCTTTCCATGTATAGATTCTCATGGTTGGATGAGTCTACTCTTCTCATATAGATAGTTAAGATACAATGATATGTTCATATTTTTACCATTTTGAGCTCCTTGTGTTTGGATGAGTTTTCATTATCTATCTTATTAGGTATAGATGTATTCATTAATATAATTTGTTATATCTACTTATTTCCTCATCAGTTGTATCTATCATTCCTCTCCCTTTCCCTTTTTTGGGAGTCCCAATGAGTATTTTTATACTCACCCCTACATTGGATTTTCCCAGATGTATTATTCTATAGGAAGATGATAGACATGTTGACCACGACTTCATATGTTCTTAGGTATATGGGTTCTTGGACTGCATTTGGTGGTTTCATCATGGGATCCGAGAGCGGGGCTTTTTCAAATATTTTATTTTTTTAGTTGTTTCTAGGTTGTGTAATTTTTTTTATTGGGGTGGTAATTTCCACCCTTTTCCTTTAATTTTACTTTACAACACCTGTATATGTACTTTTTAGGGGTTGATGTATGTTTTTTGTTTATATATAGTAGTTTTGTATCTTTTTTTCTTTTCCCTCTGCACTTTTCCATTAAGTTGGCTACGTGTGCATGTACAAGTAATTATACAAATTCCTCTACATGTGTGTTTTTCCTTCGGCTCTTGTTTCCACCCATGGCCTATGGAGGTAGGATTGGGCATTTTCGGCTCGATCCATGACATTGGTTGTGTTGTGAAAGTTGTTATGTGCTATAAGTCCTAATTGGTGTCTCAATGTTCTAGATGATTTTTGAGAGTGTCTGGATCCAAATAACCCAACATAGAGAGGAGAAGATAAGTCCATATTATTTTTTAAAACCATTACGCACTCTAAGGAAAACTATGTTACATGGTATAGGGGTTTAAAATTTCTCACACATTTTGTTTCACCATTAACTCAAAGATGCATGACCCTGCGAAGGATATGTAGTAAATTATAGAGGTGAGACACATGGGTTGCATATGATTTTCTGAATCGTGCACCTAACTATGTAGAGTGTGGAGGGTTGGATAGTTAGCAGTGTATAGATTGTACATGGTTTGTCTAACTGTGCCCCTAGACTATGTGGGGTGTGGCTCCTTGATTGATTGAACTTTAGGGTTGGTGGGAATTTTTCTTTACGTTGCAGCCTAACTATGCATCTTTAAAAAAGAATAAAAATTTCAATTTTTTCCTCAAAACTAAAAATAATTTCCCCCATTTTCCAAACATATTCTCCCAATAGGTCTCTTGAATATGTGCCTATCCTCATCCTCTTCCCATGGTGCATTATCTCCCATTTGAGCTTCAAATCGAATGAAATTCACTGTATTGGTTCAACCTTGATAACTCTAATGATCCTCTTGATCTATATCTTATTTTTTCCTTGTTGTATTGGATGATAAATCCATGTGATCTCTGTTACACTATTTTTATGGAGTGTGGTGATTCTTTTGATTTCTCATATTCCAGATCAAATCCAATCACAATAATGGGAAAGTGAATCAGTCTAAGAATAATGTATGTGTTCGAGTTGTTTTCACCTAAATGTCTCTTTTGATCATAAATTCACTATTGTTCCCCTTGATGGAATTTTTGTGAATCACATGATAAACATGAAATTAATTAAATTTAATGCATAGACCATGACCTAGGACACTCTTAAATGGTGGGTGGTGGGAGGTGGGTGGAATTATCTGTAACCACCTATTGAAGTAAGTTTGAAAGCCAATATTTTCTCCATCCTTTATTATTGATTTAACCACCCCTCAGGTATGTTCTCCAAAATCCTTGGAATAATTATAAATTCCTTAATTAATGAAAAGGGTTTAGATAAACCACTTAGTAATTGATAAAATAATTTATAATTGACATTTTGTTTGGGAAAATCTCTTTTGTTGAATCATGTAGGAATTGGATAAATCAAATGTGTCACGATGACTTATATTTTGGAATGGGTGCTTCATGTGGCCGTCAAGTTATTATAAATGAAATTTATTTAAAATTGGGAGTGTGTATTTACATTTACCATTTTATTTATAATAATTTAATGTTAAATATGGTGATATAAGATTATAATTTTGGGACAATCTCATTGCCTATAAAACAAGTTTATGCATGTTGCCTCATTATTGTTACCAAACTATCCTTATATATACCTTTGGGTTGGATTTTGTAAATGTCTTGGAATGAATAATAACATGAACTTAAGAGAAAATTTCGTATTATTCAAAGGAATGGATTCCATTAATATTCTTTGGCATGGTGTCCTTTATTGTTCTTGGGCATCGTGTCCCTTATTATTTATAGTAATGGTGTCCCTTCTTATTGATGGGAATGATATCCCTTCTTTTTCAAGCTCATTACGTCCCTTATTATTTATGGTCATGGAATAGATTGTTCTTCTCTGATAAATGGTATTTGTTTCCGTTATAGTGATACTCGGTCTTGGCATCCTATATAATTTGTGATACTCTAGTGCACCATCCTTACTATGATACTCTTGCATGATGTGCCTATATATTTTTATATGAGACACTAGTGACTATACATTGAAACATATGTTATTCCCCAGGACCTTGATAACACTACTTATCTATATATATGGAAATTAATATGACTAAATATATAGAGTATATATATATATATTCATATTTATATACTTATATGTATATATATATCTTGTGACACATTATCAGAGATATTCCATCTTAGTATGATGAAGGTATGTTCAGTTGGGTGTCCCTTGTAGAACCTGAGTTTGACTTGTTATTATTTATTTATTTATAGTATTATTGATATAAAATCACACAACTATATTTTATATACATGTACATGGTATGAATTAGACACCTTTTGTGTTGGCATTCTGAGTATATATCACACAATGTTTGGGTTGATGTATGGTATTTGAACAACCCTAATGATTGCATGGTAAAAATAGTAGATTATGTAGTGTTCTGTTACTCATATACATTGGTGATTAAGAGAAAAGGACTAAGTTGGTGCTTAGGATAATCATGTATATGACATTTGGGAATTGTTTATTTTGTTGCGCATGATTCGGTATTATCTATTATAAATATATTATTATACATTATACCATGTTCATGTATGATTATTTATTTATTTATAATTGATAGTTTGTTTCTGTTATATTCCAATGTATTTATTACTCATCTAGAGGGTAAATTATCCCCACTATACCTCCATTAGATCGATGTTTCTAATCGATAGCCTCATGAATACGAGGAGGTGTGGTTTAGTCCTTGTGATAAATGAAGTTGGGGAACCATGTTAGTGGTTTCTGAGTCAGGACATTAAAGTAAGGTTCCACCCTCCCCAAAACATAAATGTTGGTTCTTCATTTGGAACTATTACATTACATTAGAAAATGATGCTGGATCATGTGGGAATTCACTCTATAAATTCCATAATACATAATAATATCTAATAATTCAAATAATCCTTCATTAATACTAGAATTATAGGGAGATTCAACCCAAATTACAGTAGGGCTTGATCGTACTAACCCTCCTTGTGATCCATCAGTGCTCACCACGGTGGGATGTTCTGAAAATTCCAGACACATGCCACAAAACACATTTCTATTAGAGATCATGATCTCATAATTTTGAAAAAGTAATATTAGGTATAACATCCCTCTTTCCTAGGTAAATTCCCCCATATTATACTGTTTTGTTGCTCGAGTACTCTATTTAGCCCCATCTTTCAAATCATGGGTTCATTATCATACATATAAGATTCTGGTACTTTGATTTCCATTTTTCTTTATCAATGCTATCACAGTCATAGTTAAGTTAACTGCATTATCTACAATAATATATAGAGTAAAAGACTTTATATTATACTAACGAGTTTTGCCATGAGTAAATAATATCATTAATCACAATAACACTTAAAAACATATAAGTCTTAGTTAGATAATATTATAAAATCATGGTATATAGGGAAAATATGTATAAGTTAGTTCCCGCACATTTATATAACTGATACACATATCATTAATATCAAAAATAATCAGAAGAAAAAAATATATATCATGTGAATCATACAATCCAATAATAATTCATGAACACACTCCCTGTTTCCACTATGGTTCAGGAATACAAATATCATAAATCATAAATAAAAAATAAGATGAATCAAATTTAGAGATGTTACCCAACTATAAATGTAAAAATGAAGAATAACAGTCCCCAGTAGAAACATAGACTTCCCTCATATCTGGGTTAGTTACACCTAGTTTAAAATTTATACAATGATTTGGAAACAATCTATCTACTCTGTAACATATAAAAATAATCAAAAAAAATAAAAAATGTATCTGATATCACATTGTAATATCCCGACTTGACTCAATCTATAGTAGCCAGATTAGAGTGCCACATGATCTCAGGATTTTCTCCCCATATATTAGAGGATTCCAACTAGCAATGAGGGGTCTCATAGTAAAGTGGGGATAATATTACCTTGGGACTAGATTACTATAAGTAATTGAAAATGAAAAAATAATAATATTTATCATGATATAATCTCACAAGTCTACATTAGAAATAAACGATGATAAAAAACATACAACCCATTATATATATAAATGATTACTTTATAGGTTATATATGTCACATTTACATAAATAGTATCCTATAGGGGAATATTATATACATCATGGATACAAAATTATGTAAATAATAAGAACTGGTGAAGAACCTAAAACTAGTTTAGAGTTTTGATCTGATCGCATGTCCTATACTTCAACCTAGATAGACATATCAACCATAAAATTGAGGTCCCTTTACTATATCCTAAACTATAACCATGGAGTTATCATAGGTAAAAATGGAATCCCAAACATGCTATGAGTATAACTCAATAGTAAACCAACAATAGTGCCCCAAAATATATCATGTATATCAAAATGAACAAAGTTGTACTTTAATGAGTATATGAAATCGCAAATAAATAAATTACCATTAATACTTATATTATGTAGTGACACCCAAGATTGATCATATCTCCTTGGTCTGGTGAAAATGCCTCTGAACCTGATGTAAAAAAATCATGGGGAATTTCACTAATCTCTTAAGCCATCACATCAATATTAACACCAGGGAAATGAAACATCTCCTTTTAACCATCTCATCTATAAATATATTAGAGGAGAATGGATGAGCTCTCTAGAACCACTTCATAATTACCACACAGGTGTAAATGAATCCACTCCATAAAACCAAATCATTACCTATCACCTCTCAAGCAGATGGGTTCCCCACTGTGTAACTTTCTCATATCATCAAAGAGGAGGTAATGTTGCTTTCCCAAGAACCATCTCATATCTCATCATCACCAATGGGGGAATGGATCCACCCAAAATCATCTCATCAATATCACATAATTTTTTATTTTACTAGGAATATACTTCCACCATAATGATTACAAGACAATCCATAATAATTTAACTGTTTACATTATATATTCATTCACATGAGTTTCAATCACCCATCCCATGTAATAACCTAGAATAATCTATGAACCCGCCATTCAATACCAATACTATAACATATATTCATTATAAGTATCATCATAGGGATTCTAAATTATAACTTAATGGTCATAAATTCCTTAATGGATACTCTTATGTTTCCTTCTAAATTAAACATTTCATTAGTTTGGGCGACGACTCTCTTTGTGGCAAGTGGTTTTCATTTTACATTTATCAATGTAACCCTCATTGCTTGACCAAAGAGTTTTCCACAATAAAACAAATAATAAATGATATTATTATTTCTTAGGTCAAGAAAACACTATATATACATGAACACATATCACATACATATTAAAATGAGATTATACTAATGGATAAATTTGGTACCACCTACCTTATTCTTTTAAATAGTTCCTTACTGAATATCATTGGTTGATCCACACTAAAACCAAATGTCATGATGAATCATAGAAAGAACCAAATATTACCTAAATTTCCAAAAATGGTATAAGAACACTAATATTAGATATAATATAAGATATAATAATGAATTGGGATAAACATACCTATAAATATCACTTATAACTGGAGACACTTGATATGGTTAGATAATAAAGAAGAAATCACCATAGAAGAGGAATGTTTTAGAGAGGATTAAGGAAGTCACATATGATTGGAGTAATAGATGAGTCGTTATTAAATGTATGTTAATTTTCAATATATTTATTTATTTATTTATATTTAAGAAAAATTCAGTTCATGAATCACAACATGTATACAATAGAAATGGTATAAAGACTATTCAAATTTATCCTCACAACATGACCGCCCATTCTCATGATGTAACACACATCTCCCAGGTTGAACTATAATTCATGTACTCTTATACATCATGATTTATTATTAACCTTTCATGAAATTGAGAACATCCCAACCTAGTTGTATAATGTGATACCCTTAGCACATGGAACTCCTTGTTAGGCCTCTCTATGTTACCAACTAGTCACAGTCTAACCACTATTTCCCTACAAAAGATACAAAGGAAATACATAATATTTTTAATATTTTAGAAAGTGTGATTCAATTATTCATGGAATAACATTATGGACCCTTATTTTTTCAAATCCAATACATAAGAGTTTACAAAATATTTTTTTATGGTCATCCCCACAATTTGATTCCTTTCACCAAGACATAATTCACATATACATTGATTATTAGATGATATGACCAAATATATATAATTTGTTTCATGTTGTGACACCCCTTTTCTAATACATGTTACATTTTCCTTAATTCTCGATTACCATGGATTTTATATGATTTTCGCTAAGCCCTTAAAAATTTTACAGGGAAACCCACCATGCTCTTATTCCATAGGAAACAACATGACTCTTTCTTACATAGGAAAATAAATTATGTCACACAAACACCCATCATAACATTACCTCTACTCATTATGACATGATGGTCTCTGTGTAAAAAATTCATCCCTCTAGTAGAAAATTATAAGCCAGATCCCAGCTAAACTATTTGAAACAACTCAAGGGTTTACCATCAATGCCTCAAATATCTATAAAAGATAAAAAACATGAGTTTTATCTGAAAATTAAATAAGATAATACCTTAATATAGTCAAATGAATTAAAAAATAATATAAATAGTTCATTATAGCATATAATTATAGTCATAAAAAACAATAGATAACAATAAAGATAACACATAATCAAATTATTTTTATCCCACCCATGTGGTGGATTATTAAAAATTCTATTTTATTCAAAAGAAAATATTAACAAACTAGTGGAAACCATTTCATTTTCTCAAAAAATTGAATTTACATTATTTACATAATATATTCTATTTTGAAAAATAAAAATCTTTATTATTGTTTTATTCCCAAAAAATCTATGTGAAGTACATTTATAAAAGATTTTATTTTAGAAAATTAGTGAATTCAATAAAAAATAATCATTTATGTTTAAAAGAAACAATGATTACCAAAACAACATGTCAAGAAAGCAAAATAATTGAAAATGGATTCCTACTATTAATAAGGTAGAAAAAACTAAATATTATGTATTATTAATCTTTAAAATAGTGAAAAAAATAATGAACGATACATAATAGAGTGTAAGAAATAGTCAATATTAATACTCATTTCAAGAATCTTAGATACCCTTACCACTTATGGAAGGAACTATGTGTTCACATTCTCATTCTTAGTTGACATTCCAATTGGATCTTAGGTAAGGCTTCGATCAACTTCTGGAAATGAGATAGGTGGGGGGATTTTGGTCTTCCCAGGGTACCCCACACCCAAAATATCATTTAAGGAGGCTATTTATCATCCCTCTATTATTTGAAAAGACCCTAATTTCACTCAACAAGAAAAATTTGATAGTACAATGCTTTAGGAGTCCCTAAACCAATGTGTCTTTTTCTGAAATGTGAATGGGAGGTTTTCATCATAGTCATATAGATATTCAATGAATTATCATCTCAATAGTTCCCAATGGAGAAAAATCTTATGGTGTAAGGATATTCCATCCAAATTTAATGTCATGTTATGGAGAATCTGGTTCCATGAGCTACCTACAAAATATATGATGAAAGTAAAAAAGTGATCATATGGCCTCAAAATGCATCTCTTATATGTCTGAAATAGAGGATCTTCGATACACCTATTCATTCCGAGGGGATGGGTGGGCCTCATATGAAGGGACCCTACTGAGTACATTGGTCCATCCTATTATGTGGATTACCTCAATTCCATTCCCCATAAATGGTTCTGCGGATGGTATGAAAATAAGTACGGGAAAAGGCCTGGGCGGCACTACTGGCACTAGGGTGTTGGTTCTTATGGAAGGATCATAACTAGGCTCAACATGGATCTACGATCTCAATCTTGGAAATGGTTGTGATATCTAGATGCACTGTTATGGATTGGGTAGGGAATATGATGATGGGGGGATGCTCCTTCCATCATGCACTATATTATTGTTAGTTCTTGATCGAGCATGCTTATACCCAACCAGATGGGCCATTGGGTTTGATGGTAACCTCCCACAAAAGGTCTCAAGCTCAATATTGATGGAGGATTCTTTCATGGCCATATACGTGGTGGGGGTGTAGTCTGTGACTCTAGTAACATGCGAATTTTTTCCTTTAGTGCCTTCTATAGACCAGATAAATCCTTAATGGCAAAGGTGATGGATATGCTCAATGGAATTATTCTTTGGAGGTAAAATAAAATCATTTTGACTATGACGGAAATGGATTCCATGATCATTTTACACGCCCTCAACGACATATCTACCCCTCTATGGCACATCATTTTTCTCATACGCGAGTGTAAGTAATTCTTATCTCGATACATGGTGGTCCTACGAACATGGAGTGAAGGTAATTACATGGGTGATTTCCCATATTCTCTATATACCCTGGTCTTCTCCTATGGGAGTTTTTCTTAGTAGGGTCCTTCCCCCCTACTGAGGTTGAACATGTTATTGGGGACGCACTCAGTCTACATTTCTTTAGGCCGCCATGAATTTTTACTCTCTTATCCCCCTTTGTTAATAAAATATATTATTGAGGTGATTGGTGGTTCATACTTAACTAACCATACATCACTCTAAACTTGATCATTAACCATCAAGAGGTTTGTAAGACCATTTTTTCGGTTACTAATTAAGTCCTAACTATCAAATCTCTAATATACTCTCAATTTTGGAAACACCAATAAATATATATGAGAAATGATATCATTTGAGTATCTATGATACCACTTTATAATGATCAGGAACCAAACCACTCAAACAACATCAGGACACAGACAACACATGGAATCATGTTCTACTTCCTCCCTTACATGGTTGGGGAATAGAATCAATACTCTATGAAAATATTGGTAGAAGGTGATTTTTTAATTTAAGACATATAAAAAAAATTAAAGACGAAAATTATTACCAAAATGAAATACATGATTAAAAATAATAACTAATACGCTCATAGATAAATGAATAAGATGTACAGGTAAGTCTTAGATACTGTCGTTTAAATTCCATCATTATCACCAACCTCTAACTCTAACACATAATGAAGATTAACCTATACCAATGACGACCATAGAGAAAATAATTAAAATAATCCAAACATATAATTATACGAGTAAGTACTTGAAAATCAGACCATGTATCTTGATGTCCATCGAATTCCACATATAGGGTGTGAGAATTTCAAACATAGTGAGAAAACACCAAGATTGCAACATACAATTAATACAATTAGGTGTGTTCTTCATATTAATATTCTAGTTTACACTAATATAATGAATATAAATTTGAATATTGTTATCAATAAATTAATAAAAATAACAAATAACATGGAATTCTATAGATCAATATTAACCATTAATGATAAATCTCCATACAAGGAGGATATATACCAACCATACATACTTCAAGTGTCATATTTGGATTTGAGAAATTTAGGAAATATATAACTTAACATCATTCATACTAAATAATAATAAATAAATCAAGGTATATTTTCCATCCTATAAGGGATAATGGATATTATATACTATAGTATGAGATATCTTACAACTTGTCCCATTAGGAATATGGTTCTTAGTATAATAAAGTAAGGAAAATATTTTACACCATCCTATATATTAAAACGACATTTCACTAAGTGGGAACCTGCATTCTATTTACATATTAGTAATTCCAACACTTGGTTTACCTATGAACTTTTATATACTAGATCATAATGTTATACCTTACATTTATATGCTAACATTTATGGATAAGAAAATGTTTTCGATTCTCAAGGAACATTACTTGTTACAAAAATAAACATGAATAGAAAAATTAGTTATCAACAATATTAAACATAACAAAGAGATAACTCTATTAAAATAACAAATAAACAACATGCTTAATATAATCAAAGGATAACATGTATAACATAATATATTAGTAAAATTATAAGCACAACAAAGAAACAGATGTCTCACTATCCAAATTTAACTTAAACAAGCCATTAAACACAATTAATTTCATGGAATATCTATTATATGGTTTAATAAGGAAAATATACTTTGATCTAAACAAATCAAAAGTTATGAAATATTATATCCTCTAAAACCCCTAATTTATTGTCAATCCGAATAGAGGTGGTGAAGTTGGGATCTAGAATATTTTTTTTATTTTATATCCAAATAAGTCTTTTATAAAAACATGGAAAATACTTTACATAAGAAATATGTATTAGTAAAAAATAAATATTATTATATATTAAATTATTAATAATTGCAAGACCTTACGAAAGAAAAAATTTATACATATTGAATTATTAGTTAACACCTGGGTATAAATATATTACACATGATATAAAATGTCATGATAGGAATATTATAGAGGGTAGAACCATATATACTGAAGATATTTTTATCCATGAACTATCTATATTTTTATGGATTTTTTCATAATGAAAAATATTATGTATTTTCTAAAGACCGTACATATGAAGGGGAAGTACTCATTTTTTTTTGAAAACAACCCATGTAAATGATACTATATATCTTATTAAAGGGCACATAAGGGGAAATACAAATGATAATTTTTAGAGGTTCCAAACACTGGATATATTTTAAAAATGAACATTGTTTTTAAAATTTTAAAAATATTTAAAAAAATAATAAAATATGAATTTAAATTAGATATTATATTTTTCATCTCCTTTACATATTTATTTGAGAAGAATAGAACTATCATTCTCCTATATTTTGAAGAGATATATCTTCATCATTTATAAATAGATTCAACTATTGTTTGATCCAATTGGCTTATTGGGGTCAATCTAATGCTACTTTTTGTTTCTTTACATGATTCATAATCTATTTTTTTTTTCTTTTTGGGATACTATTTTAAGTGAAAAATCCTCTTGGGCATGGTGATATCTTCCTTACACGAAAGGACTTTTAGTTAGATAAGATAAATGATATCCTAAATGTAAGATAACATTAATATTTTGTATATTAAAAGAGATATTCCATGGAAATTAAATTATTTACAATTTTCCAATAATTTTGGTGAAATTAACGGATTCATTAATGATTCAATTGTGGGGATTATATGTGACTGTTGTAGATAGATACTTTGGGTGGTGAACAACCTTTTTTTCTAAGTTTCGATGTCATGAAATAGACCAGTGATTGACTATTGTTTTTGAAATAAACATATATTTTGGAATTAATATTTAGACAAGGTTTGAATTAATGAAAATTATTTTATAATTGATATTGATATTGGATTTATGGATTTAAGGCCTCATTCTGATGGATAGTTGTATTATTGAATGAGAAAATATTTTGCAAGGGAGGATTGGCTTTGATT
Source organism: Viscum album (assembly GCA_963277665.1). Taxonomy (NCBI): domain Eukaryota; kingdom Viridiplantae; phylum Streptophyta; class Magnoliopsida; order Santalales; family Viscaceae; genus Viscum; species Viscum album. The sequence continues at coordinate 73,583,434 of OY728127.1, read as the reverse complement.
GAAAGTGGATAAGTCTTGGGATAAGCTAGGCGGTCCCTTGAATGTCTAACTAATTATATATATATTTTTAGGAATCATGTGTATGTGGTTTTATACTTTTATGTGATGGAACGTTTTTAAATCTACATGTTTCAGTTAACCTCAATGAAAAAAATAACGTGTCAATGGCTATGACTGATCCTTGGACACCGGTTTGTTTCTCTTCCATAAATAGTCTAAGTTCTGGACATAAATGTGTGAGATGAAATTTAATGAGCCTAGATAGATGTAAAAGAAATAAGTGGAACATAATATCCATGAAATGGGTTCTATTAATGAAATCCTTGTATATGAGAGTCTTGAATAAATAATGTCTGGGTAGAGTAGTTCCTGATAAAACCTTAGGATTCATTATAGCCTTCAGGATAGACAATTAAATAGTGGGGTGAGCTATAATTCACTATAAGTATGTGACTAACCAAGTTCTCATGCTAAAGGTAGGAATTATGTATAGGTTGTATAACACCCCCAGTCTTTGTCAACATTTTCTTCGAAAAAACTAATTTATGATGTTGTGTATTTCATACTACACTAATTCAAACAATATTTATATGCAATAAAATGTTAATATTTCACTATATGAAACACCATATTGGGTTGTGTTACATGTAACAATGAATTTCAACCTAACAAAATTTTATTATTATAATTATTTAAATGTCGTAGTTATAACATAAACATTAAAAATATTAACATGAATAGTGATAACTACTTTTAAATATTATTTATAATTGTTTTATAGATATAAAGCAAATTTATTATAATAAATATTTTTTTCATAAAGGATTTTATGTTTGGAAATACAATTTTCTTAAAAGAATTTCATTTTATGTCTTTCTATAAAAAATTATAAAATTAAATTTAGACACTTTTATAAATAAAATTTGATAATATAAAATTCATTTTTTAATTTATAATGAAAAAATCAGCTTAAGGGGAATTTTCTAGATTTTTCAATGAAAATTTATTTATGGATGAGTAGTGAAAAATGCAGAATTTAAATTAAAAGATAATTTATTTTTAATTTATTTATAAGGTTAAATTATATATTTAAGCGTGTTTTAAAGTCAAAAATAGATCAATTACACAAATATTCTTCCAATTTAGGTAATTATAACAATTTTATATTGGGTTTAGATATAAAATCTTAATGAACCTTTGAACATTCTCACTTTTAAAACCATATTTCTCACCACGTCTGTAAGAATAACATTAAAATTAATTCATCTAAATCTATGAATTTAATTACCAGAAAAGAAAATAGAATGTTTGATTCAGAATAATATTTATAGTTATATAAAATCAACATATTTGTTTTCAAAAAATATTAGTGAAAGTTATTAAAATTAATTATTATGATGAAGGTAAAATAATCTTAATCAGTGAATAAAACATAACCTTAAAGGCCCAAATGGCAAAACAACTTATCCACAACCAATTGGAAGGATATATTTAGGCCACCATAAATTATTGATTTTGGTTTTATTTTTATTTATTTTTAGGTAAAATCAATTATATACATAACTTGTTTAAAAAAATATCAAGAGTGTCCCCTCCCTCTCTAATAAAAGGCCAACACCTATCCCCCATATTTACACCTATTTATATAATTAATATCCGAAAATATTTGTCCAATTAAATTTTAAATCACCCTATTTCCTCCTTTATTTCTTCTTTTGGGAGTAAATCCATCCATTGAATCCCTTTGTTGAAAAAACAAAAGTATTTACCCAAAGAAGAGGTATCATCCTTCCTCAAGAACCTTTATTTTCTTTTTCCACTACCTAAATTATTCATATTCCATGCCCATATATTAACAAAATTATCCTAAATATACTAATATTTTTTAATTCTATTGTTTCTTCATTCACTTTCACACACTTCCCTCTAATGAGAAATGAACTTAACGATCTTGTGTGTGGTGAACTACCGCCTCACGAAATAATGTTGTTCCTTTTACCTTTACCAACATTAATGGGTGGTAATTATGATTGAAACACTACTTTTATATGATATATATGGTATTTCTGATGTATTTTCACTTCTTTATTTATTATATTAATCATACCTTTATGCTATCCATTATTTCTCAACATGATAACTTCATTTGGGGAGGTGTGGACTACCATCTACACAAAGAGATGTGATTAATTCACACTTACATGGGATGTATTTAAGATGGGTATAGTAAATTTATATGATATATATGAAATAATAATTATACTGCACTAATATTATTTACTTATATAAATATATTTCATTTAATTTCTCTCTTTCAATACGACAATAAAACGGAAGCAGTGTTCATGAGTATGTACGACCGTGTATGTCCAGGAACAGTATATTTCATTTAATAATTTTTTATTTTATATATTAAGATAAATATTTATATACTGAATATATATGATATAAAAATCATGTTTTACATTTTAAAATATTTAAATCATTAATTCTGTAAGGCGATCAAAAAATACAAGTCAAAACACATATGGTAAACAAAACCGTTATTACCCAAAACAATAATTTAACATGGAATTATATATAAACAGGTAATATAAAGTCATTAAAGAATCATATATGTTATTAGATATAATAATATGGTTTTTGGTATATTTATAATAAAATTATATTTATTATATACTAGTTTTAATGTGTATAATGAAAATCAATACTTAAGGTACGGGAAATGCATCTCACTTTTTATTTCACTGAGATGAATGCCATATTCACCACTTGATTATTTTTTGTGGTGTATATGATTCCCTATGACATGTTATATCATCATTATTTTTATTTAATGATCTCAAAATATTCAATTGATGTTATTATTTCATGGGGATCATGATCCTAAAGAAACTCAAGTAGTAATGGGTTTTCTCGTCTCACTTTTATTTCATTGAGACTTATGCCATTTTCACCACCAGATTACATTGTGTGGTGGTTAAAATTACCTTGAATGTATTATTTGATTTTTATAATTATATTTAAATTTATTTACACATCCATTTTACTATCCTTTATCCATGTGGTTTATGGTTCAAAATTTACCAAATTTGTGAACTACATTTGTCTCAATTTACTTTCTTTGGGACACATTCCATGTCACACACCTATATTTTTCAATTAGGTGTATATATTTCCCTTTGAAATGTTATTTCATTATCCTAATTATTTTAATTATATTTTATACTTCGTGGGATGTTATTATTTTATCTCACAACAATTTAATGTTACCAAGAGGTAAGAGTTTATTACAACAATCTCATCGCTTATCAGGATTTTTTATGAATATAATTCCTTTAATGAAATAATAGGTTACATATCTCAAGAACACTCATGAATTTTCTTATCTTTTGGTTATTCATTATATATCTATGTACGAGTACCCCTTTTCCACTATTTGGTACATAATATAATTATGATAGTGTATTTAAGAAATTTTGACTCTATCTATCTCTCTCTATTTGGTTGGAAATCATTATTCTTTCAGAACCATGTTTTGTTAAAGTATTTTAAAAAATGTTATATATTTTTAAAGTGCTTCAAATGTTTTGATGATTATTTTAAAGGTTTTAATTGAAATTTTTTTTTCAAAAAAAGCTATCATGATTTTTTATAATTCTTCTAGGAAAATTACTTTCAAAAAGATTTCATTATTCATTTATAATTTTTCAAGGAAAATGGTTTTAAAACTATTTTCAATATTCTTTTATAATGTTTCTAGGAAAATGGTTTTAAAAATGTTTTCAAGATTATTTTAAAAATTATAATGAAATATTATTTTGAAAATGTTTTCAAGCCTTATTTTTGTGTTTTGAATGTATTTTTAATGAATAAGGTTTTCAAAATATTTTCAAGCTTCCATTATAATATTTTAAATATATTTCAAAAGAAAAAAAATTTCAAAATGATTTATGTTTTAGATTTTTTTTTCAAAGTGAAAAAGTCAATTTCCTTAAAAAATTATTTAAATTAAATTTTGAAGAGTTTTCATCAAAAAATTATTTTAGAAATTTTATTATAAAAATGATTTTAAATGAAGGGATATTTTATGAGATCTTTGAAAATTATTATCCATATAAGATGTCATAATTTTCTATAGATTAAAATTAATTGGGGATATAATCTAGGAATACCATTTATATTACTTCTTGAACCATTCATGTATTATAATCATGATGTTTATGACAACCGTTTCTCTTCCACGGGTTATATGATTTTGAAACAAAATTATTTTCATAGGTTATGATTTGATAAAATGATTAAAAAATCTATGTATTTTTAATAGGTTATGATGTGATTAAACGTTTATGATACCCATTTCATTTCATTGGGTTATGATATGATGTTTATGAAACCCTTCTCTTTTTATGGGTCATGATATGATGAATGTTTTATTGTCTTAATACATGCATGAATGATTTAATTATGAGATTGGAGTGACCTAAAACTCCCCCAATTAATTATGAATTTATATCTCAAGAGATAATGATAGGATTTAATTCATGAGGCTTGATCTACTATGGGAAGATAAGTATATCTGATCTACAGTGGGCAGATGGTGAAGCCAGATCCCTTACAAGGAAAGGATTGTGACTGAGGATATTGGGGTGTGCCATGCAGTAGGTGTAGCCACCAAGAATATTGAAGATGGTTAAACCCATTCCACTATGGGAAGATGTGAAAACCTTATCCACTACTGGATGATATGGAAACACGATCAACTATAGGAACTCGATCCACTATGGAAATATAGGGAAACCAGATCACTTATTAGGAGATAACTGTGATTGAGGATGGTTGTTTGTTATTACTAGTAGGTTTCATCCCTGTAATGTTCCCTAATTTTTTCTATAAATGCATCTTGACATATAGGGAATGATATTACATGTTTATGTGTATTCATTAATTCCAGGTCTTATTCATCTGTTATGTTTTTAGGGATTTTGATCTTCTTCCCCTTATTGTTCATGTCTTATCCACTACTAATCATTATTCCATGATTTATGTTTATTATCATTGATATGAAGGTTATTATCTTCTAATGGAATGACCACAGTCTCATACCCTTGTTCACATGTTTATTATTACATATCTCTCTTATTTAACTTTATTGAGTATATAATATCACCCATATTATTTATTAAATCCCTAGGTTATGAAGATATATTTCATAGATGATACATACAAGAGGTATTCTAGTATTAGAGTACCTATTGAGAGGTAATTTATCTCATTCATGTATCATCATTTAAATTTCAATGTTTCTAATGTAACTAAACTAATGTGGTGTTTGGGTGTCTATTTGTGAAATGTTTTAAGTGTTCCAAAATTATTTTGTAATGTTTATGTATGTTTGGACTGGGTTGTTATTGTTTGCATTAGAAAAAAATTTAAGTTAAAATTTGAAAAATAGGATGATAAATCTTTAGTGAGATACCTGGGAATATTTTTAAAAATACATAGAGGGATCTCTCTAAGGATAATATTAAGGATGATGAAAATTATTATAAAATGTATTATAATTATAGTAAAGGATTAAGCGAGTGGTTTCATAGTAATAAATCATTGACTAGATACTAAAAGTGGATGAGGTTATAGTACAAATATAAGTAGGAGTAGCAAAACTGATAAGCTGCGTCAGGCCTGACTTGAGTGTAACCTAGTACATGAAAACATGTCTTACTGCCCACATGGTTTGACACTCTCGGGGGATATTCATTGAGAATTCAAAAACACTTGATGAATAATTATCAAGGATTTAATAATAATTTATATATAAATAATCTTGGAAAAACATAAGGTATAATTGATTAAATAAGGTATCATAATTTAGACATCAAGAAAGTGGGTTTTCATGATTATGTGGTTACTCACAATGAAAACCATTTCGTACTCTATGATTTTTGGTTTAAGTAAATAGTGAGAAACATAAGGAATTGAGTTAATAATAAATGTTATGGAAAACCTGATAATGAGTAGTAAAATTTGATTATCACTAGAGTAAATGACATTATAATCATTCCTAGTCAGTCTTTATGGAACATGATAAAAAACATGTCCTTAAACAACTCTTGGACTCAACAAATAAGAGAAGGAAGGAGTTCACATAACTTTGGGTAATGGATACCATGGATGAAATACTATTCAGTTTACTTTGATTCCATAATGTGGATATGATCACCTTATTGAATTTATTATAGGAACATTAAGATTTTTGGATAGTGAAAAACAAGGATACAGAGCAATTAACTATAATGGAAATATGTAGAGTTCAGTTAATCAAATAGGTGGAAATATTTCTATCCCAAAGAAAACATAAAAGGTTAAATGATTTATGTGTGGAATGAGTGGCAATTATGAAAATCTATTTTCTATGTGAACGACTCATGAAGTGAAGCCTGAAGGTGGTACAAGTAATAGTTTTTCTACTGATTATGAAGGGACCATGAATGAAATGGGAAAGGTATGTGATGTTCAAATAGTATTGTTAATGAGAATGAGTAAATTGCGTTTGATAATTTCTGATACATGATTCATATTCCATTTATAATATAGGGGTATTAAGGAATTTTTTGAATAATAATATTTAATTTTTTGATTAGAATGTGGGACTAATTATGTATTTATGTTTTTAAATTCAATGATTATGTTATATTAATCAGGGAATATATAAGTATTTTCATTATAAGTTTTCAATATGGGTTTTAAAGGATATGTGAGATGGTGGTGAGTAGGTAGAAATGTGATATAATGGAATGGTGATATTCTAATTAAGGGAATGTAACCCTTAATGTGTTCAACATGATGAGAAAATAATTGATATCTTGGATATAATGATGGTTTATTTGGATAATGTAAATTTATTAGTATCAATGACCTTAGTAATGATAAAGGATTTCTTGAAAAAGTGGTTTATATTATCATGGATGAATTTTAATACTTCATGGATATGAGGAATATATAGAAAAACATTTGGAATTAGGAAGAATGAATTCATTACAAAAGGATTTATGAAAATTCTTGTTATTACCATGTTTCAAGAGAATATATGATGAGAGTATTCACATGTTTATAATGTGACCTCCAAGAGTTAATTTATTATATATTTTGGGATAAATGTTAATATGATTTCATGTACTTCAATATATTACATCTTATTTTCATCTTTTGGAATTGTTATATGGTTTCCCATTAGTGTAATTTTTAAGTTAATTTTCAGATGATATTTGTGACAATAAACTATTAACTTGCCACATGGGTTTTTTTAATATTAGATAACCTTTTCTAACCAATTTATGTAGGTGGTAACTGAAGATACATGGGATGACTTATCATGGATCCCAAGATCTATTATTAATTTAGGAATGAGAGGTTCAACTGCATTTTTTAAATAAAGTGGTAATGTGGTAATTGGAAAAGGTACAAATAGAGGGTGAAATTTTACGGATAAAATGGGTTGAAATCATGTAAGTATATATTCTTGTGAAAAAAATATTCAGTTTTAGGAAGAGGATCTTGAAATAAATTATTTTCTTATTATCATTATTTTGTATGCTTTCAATGACCTATTTCATGACTCTTTACATTATGGTTTTATGATTGTTAACTATCTCTAAATCACACACTTTATTATGATTAGTATCTTTATGAATCACTGTGATTATATACGCTTTTCTTCCATGTTCTTATTTTCACATCCCACCAATGTTCTCCAATGTTGAAACCTAGATATGTTTTAATTTGAGTTAACATTATGTTTCCAAATTTCCTTTTTTAAATGAAATTATAGAGTCCATTTTTACAATGTGGGTTTCTATGAAATGAACTTGTATGTATTAAACCATTAATTACCTTGATGAATTTAGAGTGTGAAATTTATTTTCATGGGGTAGAATGTAACATTAAGATTTTTTGTGAATTACTTTTTAATACATTAATTTTTTATGTTCTTTATTTCAAACTACTCTATTTAAAACTTTATTTATATGCTATACAATGTTAATCTTGAACAACATTCCCCACCGACTTGGTTTATGTTACGTGAAACATTGAATTTATACAAAACAACATTTTATTATTATTATAATTTAAATGGAATAGTTTTATAATAGAAATATAACATAATAATATGAATAATAATAAGTAACTTTTATATATTAATTATAACGGTTTTATATAGATAAATTATATCGATACTAAGAAATACATTTTTTTTAGTAACGTCTTTATATTTTTGAAAATACAATTTTATTAAAAGAAAGACTTTTTATATCCTTATATAAACAATTATAAAATTTTTTAGACACTTTTAGAAATTTAATTTGATTAAATAAACATCTTTTTTATTTTATAATTCCAAAATTATCTTATCAGGAATTTTTGGGATTTTTCTAAGAAACTTCCTTTTTGAATGAATAGTGAAAATAATGAATTTTAATTCAAAAATGTTTTTTTTAAATTTTTTTATATAGTTAAATTATATTTTATGTCGATTTGAACGTCAAAATAGATAAATTATATATCATTTATTTCAATTTAGGTGATTGGTATCATTTTTTGTTGAAGTTTGAAATAAAATCTTAATGAACTTCTAAACATTCTCACTTTAAAAACCCACCTTCTCACCACGTTTATAGGATTAACATTAAACTAAAATTTTCTGCTTGTGTAAATTTAATTTTTAAAAATGAAAAAAATTTATTATCAATATACTATTTATATTATAAGAATATAAACATAATTTTTCATAAAAATATTATTGAAAGTGATTAAAATTAATTATTGTTATTAAAGTAAAATTAAATGTAGTAAAGGAATAAAACAAAAAATTAAATGTCATAAAGGCCTATAAAATTATCCAAAACCCATTTAATAGACATATTTCTTCTTTAAACCTTCCATTATTGAGTTTTCTTGGTTTTATATGAATTCTTTTATGTAAAAACGTGGGTACACCTAAGTTGTTTTCAATAATGACATGTATGTCCGCTCCCTCCCTTATAAAAGGCCACCATATATACCCCTTTATTTACACCAAAAAATACACTTATGTTTGGACAATATCTATTCAATTAAATTCCGAAAACCTCCACCTTCCTTTTTTAATAATACCATTGGGGGAAAAAATACAGCCAAGGAATCCCTTTGGTGCAAACCGAAATGATTTACCCAAATAAGAGGTAACATCTTACCTCAAGCTCGTTTCCATTATTTTTGTTTTTGGACACCTCAATTATTTATATTAAATTATAATATAATAACACTAGTACACTATATATACATAAAATTTTTAATTCTAGGGGTTTTCCGACACTTTCACACATGTCCATCTAATGGGTAACAAAGTTACCGTTTTTTGTACGACGAACTACTGCCTCACCAAACGATGTATTTCTTTCTAAATTTACCACATATCATGGTTTTAAACTGAATATTTATTTCATATATAATATATTTATAATATATTTATACTTATTTTAATATTACATAAATACTAACATTCTGATTTCCATTTTTTGTATATATGATAACTTCGTTTGTGAATGTGTATAGTACTGCCTCTACCCAGCGATGTGATTCGTTCCAACATCACGTGGGATGTATTAAAGATGGTATTAGTAAAAATATATTATATATATGAAATAATAATTCAATTTTAATTATATTATATATTTATATTAATACATTCCATTTACATAATTTATTTCCATAAGAAAATAAAATAGAAACAATGTTCATTGATACGTACGACCTACTGTTTCCTTGAATGGTGTATTTTTTTAATATTTATATATTTTATAGATTATTATAAATAATAATATACTGAATATACATGATATAAACATAATTTTTTACATTATGGAAAATCTTTAATCAATATCTATGTAAGCGAATCTAGAATAACAAGTCAAAACCTGTACGATAAACAAAGCTGTTAATACCCAAAACATTACTTTAACATGAAATATTTGATAAACGGGTAATATAAAGAAATATTTGAATAATATATGGTATTAGATATAATAATATGGTTCTTTAGTAGATTTATCATAAGATTATTTTTACTATACCATAGGGTTTTAGGTGTACAAATAAATTCAATACTTAAGGTATGTGAATCTCATCTCATATTTTATTTCCATGAGATACATACCACATTCACCATTCGATTCTTTTGTGTGGTTCATATTCTTACCTATGACATGTTATATCGTTAAATTTTTATTTAATTATTTTTAAAACAATAATTAATTTAATTTTTTCATGGGGATCATGATCCTAAAGTTACTCGAGTTGTAAGGTGTTTTCTCATCTCACTTTTGTTTATACGAGACATATACCTTATTCACAACCCACTTATTTAATCAGGTGTGTATAATAACCACGAATGTATTATATGATTCTTATACATAAAATAATAATTATTTACATATCCATTTTAATTTTTGTTCTATGTATTCTATGGTTCAAATGTTACCAAATCTAAAGCTAATTTTCTCTCAATTTACCTTCTTTGAGTCACAAGCCATGTTATGCACTAGTATTTTTATTAGAGGTGTATATACATACATTTGAAATGTTATATCATGAATATAATTATTTTAGTAATATTTTTAGTTCCATGTAATTTTATTCATTCCATATCACTATGATTCCAAGATACAAAGTGGTAAGAGTTTATTGCAACAATTTCATTGTTTATCAAAATTATTTACGATTGTCCTTCTATTAGTGAATTTATTTGATTCATATATCAAATTAACTCATGTATTTTATTATACCATGGTTATTCATGACATATTCTTGCAATGGTACCATTTTACAACTATTTGGTACTAAATATAATTAATAAAGTCTTTTTAATAAAATATGACTTTATCTATCTATTCGGTTGGAAATATATGTTCTTTAAAAACTGCATTTTCTAAAAATATTCTCAATTTTTTTTAATTTGAAAAATCGTTTATAAAGTTTTCATGATTATTTTATAATATTTAAAGGAATAGTTTTTTTTGAAATTTTTTCAATATTTTTTATAATATTTTTAGAAAAATAGTTTTCAAAAATGTTTTCAAACATATTTTATAAAATTTCAAGTAAAATGGTCTAAAAGAATATTCATGATTATTTTATATGTTTTCAAGGAAAATTATTTTTGAAATGTTTTCATTCTTATTTTATATGTTTTCAAAGAAGTTTTTTTTTCAAAATTATTTTAATCATTTTGTTATGTTTTCAAGGTATTTTCAATGAAAATAGTTTTCAAAAGGATTTCAATATTTATTTACGATTTTTCAATGCTTTTTAAAAGAAAACGGTTTTCAAAATATTTTCAAAATTCCATTATTTGTTGTTGATGCTATTTTAAAATAAGGAGTGTTTCAATATGACTTAAGTTTTAAAAATATTTCTTCAAAGAGGGAAAACAATTTCCTCAATAATTTATTTCAATTCAATTTTAATTCTTTCTTTATTATAATTGGATTTATGTAATGGTTTTATGAAAAGGATTTTCAAAGAATGTCTATTTTACATAAGAAATGTTTTAAGTAATATTTCAAAATCCTTCTCCATCTAATATTTCATATTTTTTATAGTTTATGATTTATTGGGGATAGGATCCAAGAATAAAATTCTTATTACTTCTTGAATGATTTATGTTTTAATAAAAATATGATTATGATACCTTTTTCTCTCCCATAAGTATTATGATTTTGAAACTTGCTTCTTCACACAAGTTATGATTTGATGAAATGATTATGAAACCTATCTCAGTTTTATAGGCCATGATATGATGAAATGTTTATTATACCCATTTTATTTCATGGGTTATGATAAGATTGTCATGAAAGCCATATATTTTTATGGTTTTTGATATGATGAATGTTTTATTACCTTGTGGAACAGGTATGAAGGATTTTATTATGAGATGTGTGGGATGAATATATTCCTCCAATGCAATGGGTAAATATTTATATCTCAAGAGATAATTATGGAATTAAATTCTATGGGAATGATACACAATGGGATGATGGGGAACCTAATACACTATTGGAATATAGGGAAAACTAATCCCTTATATGGAAAGGAATATGACTGGGGATGGTGGTGTGGCTGCCTAGTAGGTGTATTCACCATAAAGATGGAAGATGGGGAAAACTAATCCACTATAGTAAGAGGGGGAAACCCGATACACTATGAGATGATGGAGGAACCCAATACCATGAGTAAACCACTAAGGATTTGGATGATGTTGTGTCCATCCCAGTAGGTGTAGACCCTTGAATAGCCTGGATAAGTTCGATCAATGCCTCTTTAATTATATGGAATGATATTTTGTGTTTATGTGTATGTTATTACTTCATGAATTACTCATATTTTATTATTTCCTGTATTATGATCTTGTTTCCCTTATGACTAATGTCTTACTAATTTCTAATCATTATGAAATGATTTATGTTTATGAGAATATATATGCATGGTACGATCTTATAATGTTTTGATCTCATTATCAATCCCAAATGTTCACTTTTATTCTTACACATCTCCCTTGTTTACCCTTATAGAGCATCTGATCTAACCCCTTTTATGGTTTCCTTCCACCAGTTGTAAATATATATGTCATGTATGAAATATTTGATAGGGGTTCTTGTCCTCAGTAACCTAGTGGGAGATAATGTTACTAACTCATGTATCATCATTTATGTTTCCATGTTTCCAAAGGTACTAAACTATTATAGTAATTATGTGTTCATTTTCATAATGTTTTAAGTATTCCGAAAAAATGATGTAATGTGTATATACATTAATAATGTGTTGTTATAGGCTGTGTATGAGATAAATGACCTTGGATGACTTAGGATGCGATAAGGGGATTATGTTATCTCTCTAGAGTGTCATCAGTGTGTGTTTTCATAAAAGGCTGGGGAGTCCATGATATAAACATGACAATGTTGAGGTAATATAGGACCTATGAGTGATATAATTAATCCTTAGAGTTGAATATGAAATAGAGTAGGCCAAGTTGTGTGCCTATATGGTGACATGGACTATGGGATCACAGTGGATGCCTCAACCTTATGATAACCCTAGGGAGGATTATGATAGATGGTTATCCATTTGATTTTCTTACATGCATACAGTGATGAACATAACCCGTTCATGATTTTCTATGATATTAGTAGGGGATACTGGTGATCTGATCTAATATATGATATATTATGGGGTGGGGCTAGCCTTCGATAATATCTTGAGATGTTTATTGGGAAGGTTTGTTCAGGCCCCCTCCCTGAGGATTATATGAGATATTTTTGGGCAGGCCACTTCTTCTCCTAGATATCTATATAAGACATTTTGAGGAAGGTTTTTTCACCCTTATTTGTTTTAGTGATATATTTTGGGGCTGGCCTCTTCTTCCCCAAGATGTTATATGAGATCACTAAGTTGGATGATCGTCCCCTTCTATTTTGTTATATGAAATTATTAGGAGGTCCACACATCCCTCGACATTATTATATATGATATCACCATGTGGGTCACTCTTACTTTTATTCTTTTTTTAAATGACTATTCTATGAGGTATGTACTTCATTTTGATATGTTATTCATGAGATATTTATGTAGTTTTTATTCCCTATTGAAAATTTTATCTAAAATATTAGAGGAGATCCTTTTATTTGTGGATTTTTTTCATGATATGATCTGATTGGGATGTTTTTACCCTAAAATATCATTTATATGAATTTATAGGATGGGTCAATCTTACCCTTGTTATTTTATATACGATAAAACCCAGGAAAATTTAATCACCCTAGAGTGATCGCATTTACATACGTAAATATATCCAATAGTTTTTGAGGTAGGGATTTCACCCCCCTGATGTTATAAGGCATGAATAGAGACATTAAAATTTGTTTGATGAAGTTATGGTTGACCTAATGTTCCCCCTTATAACTATAACGCCATAAACCCAAAAGCTTAGAGACAATGCATTATTTTATTATATTGGCATGACTATAAGGGAAAAATCATGAAGGAATAATCCGTTTAGCAGTCTTAGAATGCCAGATTACATATGTTATACCCATAATACATTGGGGAATATGAAATAAAAATATGATACATAAAAAAATAAACAATATCATTGAACACTTATTCTAATATTCATTTTCTTAACCTAGGGAAAGGAAACATAATAAGGGTGAGCTCAAATTCTTATTAAGGGAAAGTAATGAGGAATAAATAATGATTTAGTGAGATAAAATCATCATTCAAATGTATAAAACTGATAACACGTGACAAGCAAAAAACTAGATAAGGCATAATCAATATAGAAAAGTGAAAAACTGAAAAATTTCCATTTAATCAATTAAATGTGAATGTAATGTATCTATAGATATATCGACACAAAATCAAATATGTGAATAATAACTTCAAATAAATGAGGTAATGTATAATGATGGATATCTTAAACTTATCATCAAGTTTTCATCCTAAGAATCTAATAATTTCAAGGCTTCATACCAATAATCTAATACTCTAATGGATTCATGATAAAAATCAAATCCTACCAAAGTTTCATGTGAAGAATCTACTAATCTCTAGGATTCATTCCAAGAATCTAATAAATGGGAATGGCCTCACCCAGAACCATATATAGTTTATCTCATGTGACTTACTGACTCATGGAGGGGATCTAACGGGCCCACCCGTATCATATGAAATCAAATGCATTCCACAAATTTAGAATAGTTTATTTAATTAATAAATAATGTTCCTTATCATAAAATATTGATATTGAAGAAATGATATGATGTTATCAATAATTACCGTATTGAGGACTAGTAATATGAAGGGTTGTTGATGTTGTTGAATGGAAATACCAATTAAAGATTAGGTAATTTGTCTTGATGAAAATAATTTTAGAACATTCTAAAGTGTCCCATACCAGATTAAAAGATATAAATCATAATTCCACATGAATTAAATAAAACATAGAATATCATGATAATACGTATATTCATTATATAAACCATATAGAAGTGAAAGGGTGCATAACAACAAATAAGTCTCAATATAATGTAAATTAACATGAAATCCCTTACAACTGTGGAAACATATGAATTGGAAGAAGAAAATTAATGGTCATAAAATTAAACATTTAAATACCATTATAATATAACAATAAATGATTTATTTTATAAAAAGTGTAATTATAAACCCTACATAAATTAAGTTATTGGTGTTAATGGCATATGACACATAGAAAGAAATGTGAGAACAGAATCCCTAACCTTAAAATTCCTTTTGTTGTATGGTATTTATACTCATATATAGTGGTTTAAAATAAGTTACTAACTTATAAAATAAACATACTAGCATTTATATTATCATATACCATCTTTTTATAATACCTTATTACCCATTTTTTACAATATTTTACTATTATCACAATTTTGAGTGTTAATTGTTGAGTGTTCTCATGTATGTTTTGACTTATTATTTATTCTTACTATTAAATAGATCATTATTTCATTGAATCCATAATTTGAATCCTGGTTTAATTATCTTATATATTTTGTATATATGTGTTTATAATAGTCTATAATATTCATAGATAATAAATGAAGTGCACTGTTCCTAGAGTTGGCAGGTCGTACGTATGCATGAACATTACATTCATTTATTTTCTGTATTAAAATAATGAAAATTAAATGATATATAATAATATTATAATTAAATTGTATTATATATTTCATATATGTTACAAATCTTTATTAAATTCATCCTTTATAGATTTCATGTATAGCGTCACGAGTCATTTTACTTTGAGGGGTAGTAGTCCACACTTCCACAAATGATGTTATCATATTTATAAAAAATAGAATGTTTAGTGGTATGTGTTATAATATAATTAAATAAGAATAAATATATTATAAATATCATATAAATATCATATAAATATATCTTTCTTCATAATGTACACCATGAGTGGAAATAATGTAATAACAAACAATCATTATTTCTTATGGTGGTAGTTCTCCATACACATTAACAGTATGTTCCTTATCAATTATATGGACGTGTGAGTAAGTGTTGGTATAATACTTCACATAAAAACATCTCAGTACATTTAGGATACTTGTTTTGTTTCATAATAATTAAATAATGATATTTTTAGTGGTGGATAATGGAAATAAACCAAGAGAGCTTGAGAGAAGACGTTCCCTCTTAATCAGGTAACTTATTTTGGTTTGTAAAATAGATTCCATTGATGGATTTCCTCACAAGGGTATTCTTATTGTATTGTGGGTGTGATGTTGATAATCTATTTTATTAAATCTATGTGGATCCAAAGCGGCATCATAGGTGTGAAAAAGTGGGACGAGATGATGATTTTTATAGTGGAGGAGGATAAACACTCTTGTAAATACCAAAAACTATTCATTAATATGAACTATAAATTACATAAAGTGACTCCACAATTAATAAAATATGAAATTAAAGTGGAATAATTTTCAATTAAAACCTCCACTGGACAAAAATATCTTTGTTTTAAAAATTTGGTTCCTTAACATATAATATTCCCAAATTTTTTATTTTTGGATTTTATTAAAGAACCAAGTTTTCCAACCTATGTAATTTAACCATTTTTTCTATCTAGAGTTATATTAATTTGAAAATATAAAGACACTAAATTATTAATATTATATATACTTTATACAATAAAAATCCATTGTGTTTTGGAAAGTAATTTTAAATCAAGCGAATGTGATGCTCTAAAACACTACATAAACCTAGACTGTGTTAACAATGTTTATACAATTTATGGGTCAATATGTTAATTAGAAAAGGTAAACTAATGATAAAATATTATGATAAAATTAAACCATTTATCTTTCAAAAGTATATGTATGACCGAAAATATGAGGTTTTTTACATATCTCAAAGCATTATAAATGTCAAAGGCAATAAAAGTTCCCGTTTTTCCTTTTTCTTAGTTAACCATTTATATAAGAAAATTCTATTTAATAATAACCCAATAACCCATAAAATTAAATAAAAGTGGAGAAATGGTCGAATTATTGGATGAAAATGTTTTTTGACAAGTGCCTAGGTCATCTTAGCCCTAAAGATTAGGGTTTTTCCCTTGTTAAGATTAATATTACCTTAATCACCATAATTAATTTAAATAACATAAAACAATATTTTTGGTAAAAAATTATATTGATATTATTAGAACAAAAATATTTTTCTGATTATAACTATTTATGCATATTTTTCATATTTAAAATTGCAGAAGTGGGAAAATTACGTTTAATGCTAATCCCGCGGCCATAACGAGAAGTTTGGTTTTAAAAGTAAAAACATTCAAAATATCAATATGTCTTTATATTAATTTTTACATAAAAATGATTCTAATGACCAAAATTGGATTAATATATTTATTATTTATCCATTATGACTCTAAGAACAAATTTTAAATATAATTTAACACTAATAATTATTTAAACTAAAAGGAATTTTTTTAACTAAAATGTGGTATTTTTCCCTATTCATCAAAAATTTAAACATATATTTAAAAAAAAAATCCAAAGATAATTTTGAAATTAAAAATTCTAAAATTATTTTCGTTTTTTAAATAATATTTATAAAAGTGTCAAAAATTATTTTTAATAAAGGTTCTTCATTAAAAGGCTCTAAAAATCTGTCTTGCTTGTGACACAAGGTAATTAATTGTTCTGTGTAGTGTAAGCTTAACTTTTTGTATAAATAATGATAAAAAATTATATTTTCTCTTAAAGAAAATTCTATTAATTATTGGGGTGTCACATTCTTCCGAAATAAATTATACCACATCCTTGCGATTTAAACGCTATCTTGGAATTAGTTTTTTTTAATGTTTACTATGTTGAGTTCCGATATCATGAGAAGGGTTTGGAAAAATCATCTATGAAGGAGAGATTGGAAAGTTTAAAGGTCACATGGACTAACATTAAACTAGGTCTCTATGTAGGATAACATTAGTGGAATGTAGAGATATATAGTTGGAGGAAAAGTGTACATATTTATAAGGAGTTATCGAGGTCATCAATCACAAACAAGTGAATTATCAATGGAAAGATAGGGGCCTCAAATAGATAAATATTTTATGGTTATTGATTAGAAAAATGTATTGGGAAAATATGTTTGTTTCAAAACCATTTTCCAAGAGTTGATGAATTAATTTACTCTCTATGAATATAATTAAATATACGTTTCTATAAACATAATATTTTATTTTGATTACACCTTGAACTATTTTTATTTAATTTCTAAGAACAATATGCATAATATGGTGAATTACTATATTTACCTCTAAAATATTATCAATTGATTAACTTAAACCATTTTATAAATGATTTACTTTTCTAAAAGATTATTATCCTACACTTTCGAATTAATTTCACTGAATTTACACAATGAACTTATCATTAATCATTTAATCAGAATTCAATTGATCTAAATTTCCACATTCCAAACATTTGAATGACATCATCATGTATCCTCTTGAAATATGGTAATAATACATTACACCATAAACCCTTTTTGAAAACTTGAATTGTTATTTATTTCTTATGTAAGACACATGTTATAGGATATATTGCTTAAATCCAAAAGTATTGTAAACACCGTAAATGATATCATAAACCACTTGTCAAAAAGTGATTAATCCGTTCCAAGGTAGTCAATACTTTTTCAAATAAATAATTTATTCATCATTATCTCAGTATTAGGAACATATTAATCATTATCTTTCCTTTATCCGCACATTTAATTTTTTTAACTTTATACTAAATAAATTTTCTTGGAACCATTGAACACATTATATAAAATATTTAATGAAAATGTACTACAGTACAATCCACATATATTCTATAATTATTATAAACAATAAATTTCAGATAAAATATTCAAATGACATAATTATTTAATAGCCATAATAATCATTCCTATTTATATGTGGCAGTAGAATAACATTATCATTATTAAATAAAAACATTTTTTGTTTATTCCTTTGATGCTTGGGATATTGATTTTACTTTTTTCACATCTCCTTGTAGTTAAAGAATTGTACATTAGAAACATTTTTCTTACCCTTGGAATCGCAATCATGGTTGGATATTTTACCAACCTTCCAACAAAATCCCATTCCTTTTAAGAAAGTACCTAGGAATTTCATTCCACAATTATCACATGTGGGAAAGTACTTCTTTCCCTTTATCTATTTATCTATATTTTTCTCTCAAATCCTCCTCTTCTCTTGCTACCCTTCATTTCCATAAGACATGGAGATTTTTTACCTATCTTGTTAGGACATAATATTATTTCCTCATATTATGAGGATAATTGGGATGCTATTTCATTAGAAAATTTTGTATTAAGGCCATGAAATATATGTTTCTTTTTACTCTTTAGATCACATGCATTGTTGGATTTTACATTCCACAAGACAAGATCCATTTCTAAATAATGAATTATACTATATTAATTCCTAAAATAATGTATAATCCAAAAATTATTGAAACACTTAACATAAATTTAATTTAATTTTTCATATAAAATCTCATTATCATAAACATAGTTTCTTTGGGGGATATCATTACTTTCAAATCTTTTATAATGTTCTGTAAAGAAAATGTGAATTAACTTAAGTGTATCCCTCGAGAGTGTTGAACCTGGTTTACAGTAAAACTCATTTTCATGTACCAGGTTAACCCGATAAAGTATTAAGACACATTTTCGTAGTTTTTACCCGTAAGTATATGTGTGTATAACCACATCCACTTGTAGTATTTAAAATGTGATGTTTTTTTTAAGAATTAACACATAATCACTACCTTACCAAAATTCTTCGATTTCCTTATATACATATACTCAATGCATATCTTAGGGGTTTTCTCCCAACTATATTATTTATAAATCTATTTTCTAATGTTATTTTTTAAACTTATTTTTGTACTAACTGTAACACCCCCACCCTTGAATCCTAGAGTTAGTGCATTATTTTAAAACATTGGACTGATTACAAAGAATCAAATCCCAAAGGACTGATCAATTTAGTAGTCTTAGAAAGCCATATTACATATTTGATACGCATAAAACATTGATAAATAGAAAATAAAAAGAGGATATATAATAAAATGAAATAAAAATCATCCTTGAATGCTTATCCAAATATTTATTCTTTATGACCCAAATAATAGAATGAAAATAAGGGTGAGCTAAAATGACTAGCAATGGAATGTAAAGTTGAAGGAATAATGAATTTGTTAGAATAAAAAAACATGGAAATTTAAATAACTGGTTACACATTCCATTCGAATAACTAGATAAGGAATAATAAATATAAAAAGGTGAGAAACTGAAAAACATTCCATTTATTCCATAAACTGAGGATAAAATGTTTACACATATATGTCGATGTAAAATATCATGGATTAATTCTAATTGAATGAAATTGAGGTAATTCATAATGATGAATATCTAAACCATATTTTCAACGCTTCATACCATAAATCTGATACTTTCAAAGATTCATGATAATAACCTATTACTGTCAATCCTTCATGCCATGAATCTATTATTGTCATGGTTTCATGAAAATAATATATTACAATCAATGCTTCATGAAAATAATATAATAAATGGGTAATGACTAGGAAAAAATAATATTTAATTTTTTCTCATCATACTTATAGATGCATAAATGTGCTATAGTGGGCCCCACACGTCACATACGAAATGAAATGCATTCCTCATATGTAGAATAATTTATATAATTTATACATAATGTTACTTATAATTAAATATTCATATTGACCAAATAATATGATTTTATCAATATCCCCCAAGTGTAGTATATGTAATAACAAAGGTGGTCTATGTGGATGAATAAAAATACCAATTAAATATCATTAAATAATTTTTGAGGGAAATAATCTTTAAACATTCATATGTTTCTCATAAAACATTAAAAAAGGTAATTCATAATTACCCGTGACATAAATGAAAAATATAATATCATGAGAATAATAATATTAATGATATAACATTTAAAATGTATGTATATAGAGCATATAAAAGTGAAATTGTGCATGATACCAAATAAGTCACAGTAGAATGTAAATTGAGATGGTATCCCCTACTACTTTGGTAACATATGAATTAGATGATCCAAAATTAATGATCATAAAATTAAAAACTTCAATAAAATTGTAATAACAAATTTTAAGAATTAGTAAATCAAAATGGGCAGTAGGTACCCTAAACAAATAAAGTAAGTGGTGTCAATGGTGTATACCTCACAGAAAGAAAAGTGAGACATGAGTCCCTTACCTTAACATTCCTATTATCGTGTGGTCATTATTCTCAAGTATAATGGATTAACCCATTTTAATGACTTATATTGTGATGATAATAATTTCTTTCTTATCATATATCATCTTTCTAAAATATCTTATTCCTTATTTTTTAACAATCTTTCAATTTTCTTAATAAGTTGAGTGTTAGTTGCCTATTTTTCTCAAGTATGTTTTGACTTGATATTTTTTGTTAAAATTACATATATCATGATATATTAACTTCAGTAATATAAATCATGATTTAATTATCTTATATATTCAATATATATGTATTTAGAGTAGTCTATAATATTTAGATATGAGAAATGAAGTGCACCATTAATGGTGACGGTAGGCCGAACATACACAAAAACACTACATTCATTTATTTGTTGTTTTAAAAGAATAAAAAATTTATTATATATATGGATATAATAATTCCATTATAATATATATTTCATATATGTTACATAGTTTTATTAAAATCTTCCTTTATACATTCCATGTATATAGTGAATAAGTCACACCACTTTGAGGGGGAGATAGTCCACACCTCCACAAACAGTGTGATCGTATTTACAAAAAATGGAAATTATTGAGGTATATAGTGACCCAAAATTTTCTTAAATTACTAAAACATCATTTTAATTATAAACAATATAATAGTATTATATACAGAGGATCCAACATTTTAGCATATTAGGAAAACTAGGACCGTACATAACAATTACAACATCGAGCATAAACTTTTTTTTATTTATTCTTCTCTAGATTCTTATTGGAACATGACCTCTCCTAAGTAAATATATCCACATGAGGATATAAATCGAAATGGGAGATCCTAAATACCAGTAATAGGATAGATACAGACAATATATCATGGGGTGTGCATAATCATAACATAGGAAAAGAATCATGAACATGAGAGGAAACACAAATAAAAGACTTGAAATGTGGAAATTCATAAAAAAAATGACACATCATATCTTTGTGGTTAAATACCACACATAGTACTGAAAAAATCTAGAATCTTGTTCACACATAATTTCAAATTAACTCATGATATTCATTATTTTACCCAATGCATTGGAGCGTTGTATAATTCCAGGAACACCCATCACATCATAACATTATCATCTATCATGCATGCCACAATGAACATATATAAAAAATGAACATAACTAACCCATGAATATTAATGGTTTTAATATCATAATAACACATTCATAAACATTGGGTTCCCAAAAGAAAGATGGAATACCATACATGTTATAAGAACCGTTAACCTAGAATGAGAAGTAAAAGGTGTGTTCTTAAACGAAGTGTTATTTTGGAATACATTTTTTTGGCATTAATATGAGTGAAAATCATTTATATCCATGAAAAGGTGATAAAAATATGAAAAAATTATTTTTAAGGAGTAATCGTATCAAAAAAAGAGTGAATGAGGGAGAACCTGAAGAAAGAAAGTTGGGTTCAAGAATTTCCCCTTACCTTGTATCTGAATGCTTCCTTCTCTTTAATGTCCTATATAACCACATTAGATTAATTAATTAAAAATTCAAAAACCTTGTGTACATTAATATTGTTCATTATGGTTTCATTATGTTATTTTATGTGACTTTGGATGAGTTATAGAGTTTAAAAACTTTGTTCGAGAATGTTCATTTTATGGTTTTCTTGAGTGGTTCACTTGTATTCTTAAACGAATGTTCGTGCAGAATATAGGTAAACATCTAGGATAGATATTACTTTTTATTAATGGTATTACAGGAGTTTTAATGATCTTGTAATGAATTATTTTTTATACCATGTTGATCAATCATTAGATAATAAATTAAATGATGATTGTTTGGGTTAATTTGGGTGGTTTTTTGACCTCAATGATCTTGTTTTGTTTAATCATTTAGAAATATGTACATAAGTTATTTCCAGAACGTTAAATAAAAAATAATACATATAAAATATTCTGGTTCAACCATAAAAATGGTATTATTACCAGATCTTAAGGTATAAATGGAAAAAGAAAACATGTCATTCTTGAAGGTGACAGATTAACACCTCACGAATTATAAAATAAAAAGAAGAGGAGAAATGGGTTTGGATGGTATAATATCTCATTAGTAGCATAAATTTCCAGTATATGAATGATACTAGAGTTACCATACCATTTGGACAAATATAGATGGAGAGAGAATAAGAAAAGTACTTGAAATTGAAAGGAATTTAATGGAAATGAAAGCAAGAAATTACCTACGGAATCCTCCTCTTGAGATCCTCCTTAAGGGGCCTAAGATTGGTCTTTGAATGAGACCAGAAGGTTTTGGACATGGGGTAGGGGATAGGGAATATTCATGGGTGGAGTTTAGATAAGGCCCGAAGCTTGAGAGGTGTGAGGGAATGAGGGTGTGAAGGGTGGTTTTTATAGTGGAGGGGAGAGGGGGTTTCTTAATAAAAAATCCATTAATTTTTTATTTCTCCCCAAGACACAGAATATTGAGGCTTCATTGATTAATAACAGTAATTATATCATGTAATCCAGAACCAAGTGCTATTACCTCAGAATAAAATCATACATTACTCTATAATAATCTTATTTAGCTTATTTTTGTAAATTATGGTATTTCACTATTCATCAAAAATTCATGTATTTCCAAAAAATCCCACAATTTTACCCCTACCATTTTTTGAAGTGTAGAATCCATAAATGAAGTCCATTTTTCAAATATAATTTTTTATATATGATTAATTTAATATTTTACTAAAATCATAGTTTATTATTAAAAAACCAGTTTTAAAACAATCGTTTACTTATTCTAAAATAAAGTTACATCATACTTTCACTTGAAAATTATTTTTATACTATCATAGGTAAGGTTTCTATTCATTAGGGTATATCACAATTCAAAAGGGTAGGTTACTATTCATAAGGGTAGGTTACTATTCACCAGAAATTATATTTGTTCTATTAGACTCCTAAAATCATCTTGAACACAACTGTGTATGTCAGAATTTTGAAATTCCAAACACCGAAGTGAAAAACATATGTTTAAAGGTCACTTAGCACTTAGTAGTTAATTATGTTGTGTTTTCATGTGATTGTATGACATATTTTTATGAAGGTAATTTCCATTGTAAAACTTTGGGTCGTTACATCCCCCCCCTTATGAAATTTCTCCCTAGAAACTTTACTTTACACAAAAAGGAGAGGGTACTTATCCTCCATCACCTAATCTGGTTCCCAAGTAGATTCTTTTAACTTATGTTCCCCCTACAACAATTTGACATGGTGGGTTGTCTTGTTGTGTAGAACCTTATCTCTCCAGTCAAGAATCTTTACCAGCTGCTCCTCTTATGAGAGATCATCTTCCAGGTGTACAACCTCTGAGTTTAGTACATGTGAGGGATCATGTATGTACTTCCTCAAAAGTGATACCTGAAAAAAATCATGAACATGATCCATATTCGGTGGAAGTGCAAGCCGATAGGACACAAATCCTATATGATCAAGGATTTCTAAGGGTCCAATGTACCTTTGGCTTAGCCTCCATTTTCTTCCCAAATCACACCACTCTATTCCATGGTGATATTCAAAGGAAGAATTTATCTCCAATTTAAAACTCCAAGTCCCTTTGATGGTCGTCAGCATAGTTCGTTTTCCGACACTGAGCTGCTTTGATGTGTTTCTGGATGACTTGATCCTTTTCTTCCATATCTTTTTCAAGATCAGGTCTAAGTAGCATTCTTTCTCCAACTTCATCCCAACAAGTTGGAGTTTTACATCACTTTCCATACAGATCTTCATATGGAGCCATATGAATACTCGAGTGGAATCTATTTCTGTATGAGAACTCAACCAATGGGAGATGCTGATCCCATCCAACTTTGAATTCTAGAGAGCAGGCTCTTAACATATCTTCAGGCGTTTGAATAGTCTTTTCAGATTGGCCATCAGTTTGCGGATGATAGGCCATACTGAAATTTAATTGAATACTCAAATCTTATTGAAGGCTCCTCCAGATTTTAGATGTGATATTTGGATCATGGTCAGAGACAATTGAGAGTGGAACACTATGCAGTCTCACAACTTCCTTCACATATATCTTTGTAAGTATTTCAAGCAAGAGATCTTCCCAAATAGCGATAAAATGAGAATTTTTGGTGAGTCAGTCAACCACAACCCATATCACATTATTTCCCTTCGACATCTTTTGGAGACCCATGAAAAAGTCCATAGTAACATTCTCACATTTCCACCTGGGAATAGGCAATGGCTGCATCAACCCATTGGACTTTTTTTTCTCTGCTTTAACTTGCTGACATACCAAGCACCTTGATATACCTTATGCAGTCTCCTTTTTCATGTTATCCCACCAAAATTTTTCTCGGATATCACGGTACATCTTGGTTCTACCAGGATGGATAGATAATGTTGTGCTATGTGAATTTTCCAATAGCTCATTCTTCATCCCGGGTGATGAAGGCACACAAATCGGCATTCCAATCTGAATTACACCATAATCGTTGATATGGAACTCTTCTAACATCCCTTCTTTTACAGCATTCACCCTCTTTTGTATCTTCACATCATCCCATTGTGCTTCCTTAATCTTCTTTTGGATGGATGGTTGCAAAATCATTTTGGAAAGGTAGGATGTATCGCCTACCCTACTGATGTCTAAATTCATCCTTTTCATATCTAAGAAGATAAGGTCTTTCTCAAACCACAACATGGATAGAGTATCAGGTTGTTTTCTACTTAGAGCATCAGCTACCTTGTTCACCTTCCTAAGATGATAGTGAATAGAGCTATCGTAATCCTTGATTTTCTCGAAACTTCTCCTTTGACTCATGTTGGTCTCCTTTTGTGTGAATATATACTTGAGGCTCTTGTGGTCGGTGTATATGTCCCACTTCTCACCATAAAGGTATTGTCGTCATATTTTCAAGAAAAAAATCATGGTTGCTAGCTCATGATCATGCGTTGGGTACTTATGCTCATGTATCTTCAACTACCGTGAGGCATACGCTATCACGTTGTCATTTTTCATGAGTACACAACCCAAGCCTTTCATTGAAGCATCACTGCATATCACAAAACATTCTCTAATTTTCAGTAGTGTCAGTACAGGTGCAGTGATTAGACTTCTCTTTAGCTCCTTGAAGCTTCCCTCACATTCTTCTATCCAGACATACTTTACCCCTTTCCCTTTTAACTTAGTTAGTAGGATTGACAATCATGAGAAGTTTCTCACTAAACATCGGTAGTACCCAGTAAATCCATGAAATCTATGGATTTAGGTGGCACAAGAGGTCTTGGTACATTCCTTAATCACCTTTGTTTTTTAAGGATCCATAGAAATTACCTCACTTGGGATCACATGTCCCACGAAAGTGACTTTCTTTATCGAAAATCACACCTGTAGAACTTGGCGTACAACTTATCCTTTCTCAATGTCACCAACACAAGTCTTAGATGTTCTCAATGTTCCTCCTTTCTCTTGGAGTAGATGAGAATATCATTAAAAAACACTAGAAAAAATTTGTCAAGGTAATGTCTAAAGACTCTATTCATCAAATCCATGAAGATTGTAGAGGCATTAGTAAGTCTAAAGGACATAACCATGAACTCTATTTCCCATACCTTATAGAAAAGCCGGACTTATTTATATCTTCTTTCTTCACCTTTAGTGGATGATATCCATAATGAAGATCAACCTTGGAGAAGTATTTAACTCTTCTTAACTAGTCGAACAAGTCTTAAATCCTTGGAAGATGATATTTGTTCTTTATGTTTATCTTGTTGAGTTATCGATTATTGATACACAACCACATTATTCCATCATTCTTCTTCACAAAGAGAACTACTGCACCCTAAAGTGATGCACTAGGGTGTATGAACCCTTTTTCCATATACACATGCAACAAATTCTTTAACTTTTCCAGTTCAATAGGATCCATTCTATTGGGAGACTTTGAGATAGGAGTATCTCCAGGTATGAGTTCTATTGAGACCTCTACAACACGATCCGAGGTAATTCTAGGTAACACTTCAGGAACTACATCATTGTATTCCTTCACGATGAGAATTTCCTTAGGTTTTCCACTTTCCTTTGAATCAACCATTTGGGAGAGGTATGATTCTTCATAGGGAATCAACACCCACACCATTGAAGGATTTTTAAAAGGAGATTCGTGATCTTCCTTGCATTTGTAGAGGAGCGTGGGATGGTTCTGAATATGAAAAGATATTTCATTTTCCTGTTAGTTGATATGTTCTCTACATAAAGAGATCCATTCCTTTCCCATTATAGCATCAAATTCCACCAAGGGAAATATTATGAGATTTCCTGGAAGAATATTCCCACATACACCAACTGGAGAAGAGTCAAACAATTGGGTTGCAATGATTTCATGACTTTTTGTTTTTATAGATATCTCAACTTCAAGGTTTCGATGCTTCGATTCTATAGTTCTGTAAAACTTGCAAGATATAAAGGAATGCGTAGAACTAGAATCAAATAAGACTTTTAACTTTCTTGAGTGAATAGGAAGTGTACCTTGTACAACTTCATTATCTTTCTACACATCCGTAGTAGTGATGGAACAATCCTTTCCATTTCTATTTTCCTTCGATGGATGTTGATGCTGATTACCCACAAGAACTCGAGGTTTAGTGCACTATCTAGCATAGTTCCATAGATCCCTATAATTTTAGCATTGAACCATGGGTGGTTCTCTCCTTTCTTCATCTACTTTCTCCATATTTTTAATGTCTTTTCTACACTTTTGGTCATAGTTTCCTTCTTTCCCACACTTGAAGCAGTTCCTCGTCCCTTGGAGGTAGTACCCATGGTGCAACTTCCCACATTTTTCGCATGTGGGTCATTGAGTTTTCTTCCATCATTTTTCATTACATTCTCCGGATTGAAACTCAATCTTTCATTTATTTTCACCATATCCATGGGACCATTCTCCAAAATCTATCTCCACTTTGAGAGCACACTGAAAAAATTCTTCATAACTCCCAAAGTCTCGATTTACAAGAGCCTTTCAAAGGAGTGGTTTTAATCCACTAAAGAATATGTCAATTTTTCTATCATTGTTGATTAAAAAACCTGAAGCATACCATGAAATCCTTGAGAAATTCTCTTTGTAGGTTTTGATAAATTCTACTACCTTTTTCTTGGGCTCTATGAATTCTGTCATCATCTTCATGTGAAGATTCCTTGGGGAATACTTGTTAAGAAACATGATATTAATGTCTTTACATTCCATCTCTTCAATTTCCTCCCTTGTCTTGGTGTTCTTAATTAAATCCCACCATTTATCAGCCTCTCCATCTAGATGATAAATGACTAGAGTCACCTTATCCGTCTCAGAATAGTGAAGCACAGAAAATATCTTCTCGATGGAGTTGACCCACCGCTCCAAAACTAGTGGACCGGAAGATCCACTAAACGTCGGCGGTCATTGCATCAAAAAACATTCAATATCCAGTTTCTACCTCTTTAGTGAAGGAGGACATTACCCTTTATTATGGTTATTGTTCATAACCTAAAATAGTTGGGTAAGAATCGCCATGAAGTTCTGAACTCCACCTATCAAATCATTGGGGATGTCATTCATGCTATCATTGCATTGGCCCTCGCATGAGTTGTTAGTCTGGTTTCTCCTATTTCCCACCATTTTCTGAATCATAAAAGGTTAGTATAAAACATAATTCAACAAGTCATGAATAACTTATTCATTTAAATAGTTTATACTAAAATCATAACATACATGATCCCTATGTAAATATTCTTGTGTGCATATTTATACTTAGTGTCATGCTAGAGGTTTTCTCTAGGATTCACTAATCCTAATTCCCAAATTAACTAAACCATTACTCTGATACTAACTATAGTGACCCAATCTTTTCTTACATTATTCGTAAAAAAATTTAATGATAAACAACATAATAGTATTACACATATATGAACCAACAGTTTAGTGTCTTGGGAATGTAGGACTATACATAAAAATTAAAACATCGAGCATAATCTTTTTTATTTCTTATTATATAGATTTATATTGGAACTTGATATCTCCTTAGTACATGTAGCCACATGAGGATATACATACAAAGGGGTGAGCTAAAATCCCAGTAAGAGGATAGATAAGAACAATATCGCATGGGGTGAGCATAATCATAGCATAGTCAAAGAATCATGAACATGAGAGGAAGAATAAAACAATAAATGAAATGTGGAAATGCATAAAACAAATGAAACATCATGTATTAGTGGTTAACTACCACACATACTTGTAAACAAATCTAGCATCTTTTTCACACATAATTTCACATTAACACATGAGATTCATCACTTTACCAAATGCATCAGAGTGCTGTATTATTCCTCCCGCACCAGTAACATCATAACATTATCATGTATCATGCATGCCATTATTAACATATATAAAAAATTAACATTACTAACCCATAAAAAGGAACCCGTTTAATCTCATAAGAACACATTCATAAATACTGGGTTCCCAAAAGAAATAGGGAAAAACATACATGTTACAAGAACCGTTAACCATGAATGAGAAGTAAAAGGTGTGTTCATAAAATAAGTGTTGTTTTGGAAAATATTTTTTGGACATAAATACCAGTAAAAAAATTTATATCCCAGAAACAGTGAGGCGATGATGAAAAAATTATTTTTAAGGAGTAACCATATCAAAAAAAGAGTGAATGGGGGAGAAACCTAAGGATGAAAGTTGGGTTCGAGAATTTCCCCTTACCTTGTATTTAAATGATTATTTCTCTTTAAGGTCATGTATAACCGCATTAAATTCATTAATTAACAATTCCATAACCTTGTGAACATGAATATAGTTCATTATGGTTTCATTAAATTATTTTACATTCATTTGGATGAGCTATTGATTTTGAAAGCATTGTTTGGGAATGTTCATTTTTTTGGGTTTCTTGAGTAGTTCACTTGTATTCTTAAAGGAATGTTCATGTAGAACATGGGTAATCAACCAGAACAGATATTAAATTTTATTAATGATATTACATGATTTTGAATGATCTTATAATGAATTATTTCATATACCATGTAGATTAATAATTAGATAAAAAATTAAATAACGATTCTTTGGGTTAATTTGGGTTCGGTTTTCGACCACAACAATCTTGTTTTGTTTAATCATTTAGTAATATGTAAATAAGTTAGTTCTATAACTTTAAATAGGAAATAATACATATATGATATTATGTTTCAACCATAAAAATGGTTTCATGACCAAATCTGAACGTAGAAATGGAAAAAGAAAAATTTCAATCTTGACGGTGATAGATTAACACCTCACGAACAATGTTTTGTTTTATAAAATAACAAGAAGAGGAGAAATGCGGTTTAATGGTATAATATCCCTTTAGTATCATAAAATTCCTATATATGTATGATAATGGATTTTCCATACCATTTGGATAATGATAGGTGTGGAAGGAATAAGAAAAGAACATGAAATTGAAAGGAATTTAATGGAAAAGAAGGAGAGAAATTAACTCTTGAATCCTACTCTTGAGATCCTTCTGGAGGGGCCTAAGATTGGACATTTGATGAGACCAGAAGATTTTGGATGTGTAAGAGGGGCTAGAGAAGATTCATGGGCAGAGCTTAGACAAGGCTTGAAGCTTGAGAGGTGTGAGGGAATGAGTGTGTGAAGGGTGGTTTTTATAGTGGAGGGGAGAGGGGGTTTCTTTATATAAAATTCATTAATTTATTATTTCTTCACAATAAATGGAATATAGAGTCTTCCAGGACCAAGAATAGTAATTTTAATATGTGATCCCGAACCAAGTGGGCTTACATCATCAGAACATCTTACATGACTCTATAATTAGATTATTTATCTTATTTTTGTAAATTATGGTATTTCACTATTCATAAAAATTCATGTCTTTCCAAAAAATCACAAAATTTGACCCCAAATTTTTTTCGAAGTGTAGAATCAAAAAAATGATGTCCATTTATCAAAAATAATTTTCTAAATAAGACTAATTTAATATTTAATTAAAATCATAGCTCTTTATGAAAAAACCAGTTTTAAAACAATCATTTACATATTCTAAAATATAGGTACATCATTCTTTCACTTGAATATTATTTTTTATACTATCATAGGTAAGGTTACTATTCATTAGGGTATATCACTATTTAAAAGGGTATGTTATTATTCATAAGGGTAGGTTACTATTCACTAAAAATTATGTTTGTTCTATTAGACTCCAAAAATATTGTTGAGCACAACCTTGTATGTCCGATTTTCAAAATTCCAAACACATAAGTGAAAAAATTTTGTTTAAAGGTCACTTAATACTTATTAGTTCATTATTTTGTGTTTTCATGTGACTGTTTGACATATTTTTTAGAAAGGAATTTCCATTGAAAAACTCTGGGCCATTACAAGGTATGTGTTATAAAAAAATTATATAAGGATAAATATTTTATAAATATCATATGTAAATATATTATCCATCATAATGGTCCCCAAGATCGGTGGTAAAGGAAGATTTAACAATAATAATTTTGTGTGGTGGTAGTTCACCGTACACATAAAAAGTATATATAATATCCATTAGATGGAAGTGTGGGTAAGTGTATGTAGAGCCCTTAACATAAGAAAATAATATTATATTGAGGATAATTGTGTTTTTATATACACATATAATAACTATATTTGAGGGGGTGCATAATAAAAATGAAACTAGAGAGCTCGAAACAATATTTTTCCTCTTAATCGAGGATGTTCTTTTGGTTTGTATCAAAAGGCTTCCTCAGATGGATTTATTCCCAAGTGGAGGAGACTTGATATAGGTGAGGGATGTTTATGATCTATTTGAGATGATATTTGTAGATCCAAATTGAAATCATAGGTGTGAGTAAGTGGGAGGAGAGGAGGCCTTTTTATAGTGGAGGAGGAGTGAAACTCTTTTAAATACCAATATGTATTCAGTAATTGGAGATCTACCTTACCTAAAGTGCCTCCAAAATGAAAATATAATTTATTTTAGGTGAATAATTGTTGATGAAAATATCTGGTACACAAAAATATGTTCATTTTTATAATTTGGTTCTTTAACTTCTTATATTCCCCAATTTTATTATTTTGGTTTTTATTGAAGCATTTAGTTTTCCAACCTATGTAATTAAACCATTAATGCTAAAATAAAGTGATATTTTTTTAGAAAATATAGATCCAATGAATTATTAATATGATATATAATTTAAAAAAAATCTCATGTTTTAAAAAAATTAATTTAAAAAAAATCCCATGTGATGCACTAGAACACTGCTTAAACATAGACCATGTTAACAACATTTTAACAATATCTTGGTCAAAATGTTAATTATAAAAGATCAATTAGTACATTAATAGACTATATTAAATACTTCATATCACCTAAAAATAACCTTGTAGAATAGTGTTTATTTACAAATTTTAAATCATTTAATAAGATATCATTTACTGTAAAATAATAATAATGTCAATTTTGACATTTTTATAATTTTAATTTTAAAATATTAATACAATATTCGAATTTAAATATATCAAGTTAAAAATTCAATAAAATTATATAATCATATAAAAAATAATTAAATATAACAATTCAACCAATATACATCAGTTTTAATATTTTTAGTATTATTTATTTTAGTTTATTATTAACTAAAGAATCAATAAATTAGCGTGTCTTAATCATTTTAATCAAATAAATCATCTCTAAAAATTAATGATAAATTATTCTGACAAAATGAACACATTTATATTTGAAAATTATATGTATAACCAAATATTTTATATTTTTACATATGTTAAATCATTATAAATATTAATGGTTTGTAATCTTCCCTTTTTTAATTTTTTTAAACATAGACTTTTATATAGGGAAGTTGCATTTTGTAATTTCCCAATATCACAAAATTTTTAATCAAGTGGGGATAAGTTTTAATTATTAGTGGTCAATAGTTTTTGGACATTTTTCCTGGTAATTTTATCCATTAGGATTATGGTTTTGTCCCTTGTTAATATTAATTTTAATTTAATCACCGTAATTAATTTAAATCACTTTCACTTATTTTTTTGTTGAAAAATTGATATGGAACTATTAGACCAATTTTTTATCCTTGTTACAACTGTGTATGTTCTTTTTTCGAAATTTAAATTAATGAATTGAGAAAATTAATTTTAATTCTAATCTCATAGTTGTGACAAGAAATCATGTTTTAAAAGAAAAAAAATTCAAATGTATAGTACATAAATAAATAAATATATATATATATATATCCAATTTTAATATAAAAATGATTACAACGACCTATATTGAATTAATATATTTATAATTGGACCCTCATTACTCTAATAAAAATTTAAAATACAATGTGACATTAATAATTAATTTAATGAATATGATGTTTTTAACTAAGATGCAATAGTTTTCTCTGTTAATAAAAAACGAAAGTTCACAGAAAAATGCCAAAAATTCACCCTAGCTTAATTTTGACATTCAAAGTTAATAAATGTTGTTTATTTTGAAAAATATAATTTATAAAAGTGTCAAAATTTGGTTTTAAAATATATTTTCAATTAAATGGAATCAAAATTAGATCTTGTGTGTAACACAAGCTAATTTTGTGTTGTGTGTAGTGGAAACTTATCTTTATGTATAGAGGATGATAAAAAAAAATTTGTCTAAAGGGTAAATATATTAAATTATTGAGGTTTTATTATAACCCTATACTCGATGATGGTCATATTTTCATTCATGCAATATTATTTATTTATGAAAAAACAACTTATAAAAATATTATAATGATGGTTATGTTAAAAATTCAATTTCTGGGTCCTTAATGTGTTTTAAGCACACGCTAATTTGATATTCTCTGGCACTTTGGGTCCCATGAATAATTTATGTTTCTATGTCAAGGATTGAATGTGGCCCATCATTTCCTAATCGCGAATGATAGATCAAATGGATATTGGAATAATATATGGTAGGTGGATTGTTTTGAAGGGCCTTCTATATTTTTAATCTTTTTATGTTATATATATGGTCGAACCAGTGGGATATCAATTTCATGATATGAATTTATATCTTATTAAAATTTTATATGATGATTCTTGTTTATTTTTTATGTATTCTTTTATTTTTTCATGTATTATTTTTATTTAATTTTTTATAGTTTTTTAATATGATATAAGGGTATCTTCTCCACAGTATTACTCCATAAGACTTGTTTACTAGTAGGAAGCCTCTGGAATATGATGTGGAATGCATAAGGTCACATTTCACCTGTGGTCTAGACACCAGTGAGTGGTATCAGGTTCGGTACCTTATCAAGGGGCATTAGAGATTCATTTTCTTTATATTACTATTTGGGGTTTGGTATGTGGAATAGTGACATGATAGAGTATGTGATGGAGTTCATGCTGGTTCCTAAAAAATATATTTTCACTGTCACGACCCGTCCTCGGGGCCCGTGCCGTGACTACCCAAAGCCCGCCTTCCATAGGCCAGGGGCTGGCGACTAGCACCAAGGCGTAAATCCCGGTAAAAAGGGAAGGCATTGCCTTTGTAATGTAAATAAGCACCACAGAGTAAGCAAGCGAAAAAGTAAACACTAAGTAAAAGCTGGTACAACAGTAAGTGCGGAAAAGTAAATGGGGGCCGAAAATATAAGCCCTACTATAAAGTACAACTAAAAGGGGAAAAAAACAACTGAAAAGTAAAGTCGCAGCGTCAAGCCGTCCTCTGGAAGTCCCACCTGAAGGGTGAGTACTGATAGCCTCCACAACTCCTTGGTCCAGCCATCTGCTCCGAGTACACTCCACCCAGTGGTCCACCTCCAGGTACTGTCCTGCTCCGCAGGCCTCCAACACGATCAGTGATGTCCGTCGTCTGCAACCAACAGAACGTAGTGCAGGCATAGCCCGTTCAGGGGTGAGTATAAGCTACTTAGTAGGGACCCCGATACCCCCGAAGGTCTCCCAGAATCCACAAAGGTTAATCCACAAAGGAAAGATACAATCATGAACTAACATCCGACATGGCTTAGGTATATGCCCATATATATACCTAAGTCATCAATTCTCGCTCGGCTCCAACATCCGAGCTCAAGTACGACCCAGTCCACATAGGAAAGAAAAATGTAAAATCAACACAAGATAGCTCAACACAATCTACAAAGGAAAGTAAAACGTAAATCCACACAGGATAGCTCTACACAATCCACAAGGAAAGTAAAACAGAGTTTCAACTCACACATGTATACATCTTCGTAAAGTAAGAGAGATGATCAGATGTGATCGCTGATTCATCTTCTAGGACCCACGTAGGATACAAGCACTGTAGTCATCATCGTCGAACCCACAGATGATTCCGGAACAATTTTCTTCATCGTCGGCCCCACATAGGATTCCAAAACGATAATCTTCATCGTCGAACCCACATAGGATTCCAGTACGACATTCTTCATTGTCGAACCCACATAAGATTCCAGTATGACAGTCTTCATCGTCGAACCCACATAGGATTCCAGTACGAAAGTCTTCATCGTCGAACCCACATAGGATTCCAGTATGACAGTCTTCATCGTCGAACCCACATAGGATTCCAGTATGACAGTATTCATTGTCGAACCCACATAGGATTCCAGTACGACAATCTTCATCGTCAAACCCACATAGGATTCCAGTACGACAGTCTTCATCATCGAACCCACATAGGATTATAGTACGACAGTCTTCATCGTCGGACCCACATAGGATTCCAGTACGAGAGTCTTCATTGTCGAACCCACATAGGATTCCAGTATGACAGTCTTCATCGTCGAACCCACATAGGATTACAGTACGACATTCTTCATTGACGAACCCACATAGGATTCCAGTACGACAGTCTTCATCGTCGAACCCACGTAGGATTCTCTGCACAGTCGTCGTCGTCACAGTAGCAGTCGCAACCAGCTCTAGGGTTCCCGCACACAACAAGCTCATTCGGGAGGGTCCGCTCCACGAGCCAAGAGGCTGATACATCAACTGACACATAGTCCAGAGTTGATGTATCCAAAAGTTCCGTATCGTCAATAGGAACTCAACGTCCCAGATGACGCGTCAATCGGACGCCCGGTCTGAGAGTTATTGGTCTTTTCGTCATAGGGGCCCGGTTGGTTTTTAAGGAAAAACCAACCCGACCGTACTCCACCTGCATCCAAACCTCGGGCTGAGTATGCCAAAAGATCCGTCTAACTTAGAGGAATTCATCAAAGTCGACGACACGTCAATCAGACGTCCGAAGATCAAGATATGAGCGTTTCCGCTCCGATGGCCCGGTCGGTTTCGTGTACGAACCAACCCGTCCGAACCCAAAGTATCCCGAAACCTTGAGTGCGATATACCGAAACGACCGTCTCGATCCAAGGATCGCATCGCCGCTAATGGCGCGTCGTTCGGAGGCCCGTAGCTCAAGTTACGGGCAAAAGACCGGAAATGGTCCGAAGATGGGGGGTCTGGGCCCGAACCGAACCGACCCAGCCCAACCCCCCCCCCCCCGGGCCGACCGAACCGGGTCGACCCGACCCGGGTCCGGGTTCGACCCGGTTCGGCGCGGCCCGGCTGGTCAGATCAGCCCGGCTCGGCTCGGCCGAGCGGCCCAGCGAGGGAGCCGCGAGGCGCTGCCCCCGCAGGATGAAGGTGCTGCGGCCCCTTGTGGGGCCGCGCTGGATCAGCGGACCCGGCAAAACCACGTCCCGTGTGTGCCGGTCCCGCGTGGCTTCAACCGCGGCGGCCCTGTCTGGCGGCGCACCGGGGCGCCGCTGCCTCCGGCCGCCGGCACCACCGCGCTGGCGACCCGCGCCGCCGGTGGGTTCCACGGGCCACCAGAGTTGCTCTGGTGGTCCGATTTCGTTTCCGTCTGCACCGTAGCTCCTTCCGGGTCCTCTACTCCACTGCGGGAACAACGAATCACCTCTGCGGCATGTTTTGTCGCCGCCCTCCAATCTTCACAACAACGAATAACTGTAGAGGGTTGTCGGGCCGTGTTTGTTTGGCCCGCACCCTCCGCGTTAGGTGATAACAATCGGGAAGAAATATTCAACACATGAATAACAAGCAAGGAACAATTTTAATTGAATTAAAATTGAACTTGATCCGGGTTCATTGTTTTAAATGAATCCATCACGGGAATTAAAGATTGTTATCAAATAAAAATCCCTACCTCACCGTAGTCGTCGAGCACGCGTTCTTCGCGGAATTGATCATCGCGGAAGGAGGCGATCGTCGCGTCATGGAAGGGCGTCACGTCGTCGCGGAAGGGCGTCACATCGTCGTGGAAAATGGTGTCGCGTCGACGAACTCAAGAAGTTGGTGATCGGAGATCGTTGCGGGGAAGAACTTCTCGGAAGAAGTGTTGTCAATCTCCGAGGGTGACGACGTTCTTCGCGTTCTTCGCGAAGGAGGATGAAGGCACAAAATTTTTCAAAACCTCTCAACGAGCAATCTTCAAGAAGTCGTGCGTTGGTATTATTTTATTATTACGCCAACGGATTGTAAACAGGTTAAGAAATGATTAAATTAATTCATAGAATTAATTCAATGAATAAAACCGCCCAATTAATTGGTGCGTTAATAATTTAAGAAAACGCATTAGTTGACTTTCATAATGACGGGTTTTCGCGGGGGCGTTACTTAGCAGAAAAGAAACGGTGGGGATCGTGCAGGCCCCACCTCACAAATATCCTACCAGGAGGGTATGATATTTCGGGTTCTACCCTATCCGCTTCAACTCAGCTTAAGCAGCTTAAAATGGCTTTTAAGTGGATTTAAGTGAAATAAAATAAAGTTTGTCGTACCAATTATTTTATTTCTTATCTTTAAGCCCAGAAATAAAAAACCACACCCAAGAAAACGCAACTCCGGAAGAGGCGTTTCTAAACAAATATTGGGGCTGCGATTCTATCGGTGCCCTCAGAATTTGATTCCGAGCACCGGTTCAAAAGTTAGAAAAACCCGCTCTTCCGTTCACTAAACATACCCGAGTCAAACTTCTAAAAAAGATTTCGGACACACCGGGCCTCAGAATCAGGAGCCATCTAAAACCGCGTTCTTGTAAAATTCCAAAGAAAATTAAGAAAAAAATTTCCTTGAAATTTACAGGTCTTTACATCACTCCCACCTCAGGGCTTTATGTCCCTGTAAAGATACATCATAAACTAGGTAAAAAAATGTGGCTATTGAGCACACATCTGAGCCTCCTGCTCCCAAGTGCTCTCCTGGAGGTTCCTGTGCTGCCATCTGATGCGCACTAGAGGAATCGACCGTCCACGTAGGACCCGCTCCTTTCGATCCTCGATCTCCACCGGAACCTCCGCAAAAGTCGCCCCATCATCAACGTCCAACTCCCCATGGTCAATGATGTGTGTTGGGTCGTGCACGTATCTCCTCAGCTGAGATATGTAGCAGACGTCGTGAACCCGGTGCAACTAAGGTGGTAGTCCCAGGCGATAAGCCACCTCGCCAATCCTGTTGAGGACCTGGAATGGTCCGATGAAGCATGGAGACAACTTTCCGCCTCAGCCAAATCTCCGTAATCCACGTCGAGGTGAGAAACGCAAGAAGACGTGGTCGCCATCCTCGAACTCTAGTGGCCTCCGCCTCCTGTCAGCGTAAGACTTCTGCCGGCTCTGAGCTGTCCTCATCCGCTCCTGGATGATCTGGACCTTCTCTGGTCCTACAAGAGCTGCTGTGATTTCTTCTTTGCTGATAAGAGAAATCCGGTCTCATCCCTTGGATGAACCACATTCTTCGCCTAATACAGTCAATCCCATCATGGATGATACAAACCCATAGCAAGGATGACGTCATAAGGCCTCGACGCTACTACCAAGAGATCCAACCGTTACTCTTTCCTCCAAGGGTTGAGTCACACTGTCGGCATCAGTGTGTGGTAATTGGGTCTCCTCTAGTAGGTATCTCTCAAGCGAGGGTCAAGTCAAAAGTCTAAACTGGAACCTCTTAGTAACAACACAAGAGAGGATAGGAAAGTAAATGCCACAAAAAAGGTGTCTTTTATTACTGCAGCTCAAGTACAAAGACACAAAGCATCTACAAACATACAACAACAAAACTAAAAGCAACATGAACAAAAGTCTCCAGGTCTGGAACTAGTCCCGCTCCTGTCCACCTGCTCCCGGAGCTCCATGATCGTAGACCTCAGGTGCCTGAAGCTGAGCTCTCCCATGTCCTCCTATCCCCTACGGTCGGGGTGGACCTCCTGGTGGTGGTGGTGGCAACACCCCGAAGTGTCGTCCACCTCCAGATGCATGGCCAGCTCCTCTGCCTTGCCCGCCTGCTCCCTGTGGACCGTCATGGTCGAACCTCTACCTAGAAGGTCCCTCTATCGCTTGTTGGTCATCAGCAGGACGAGTCGGGCAGTCTCGAGCCATGTGACCTTGCCCGCCGCATGCGTAGCATTGCCTGCTCATCGAGTAGATGGCTCTCCTTCGTGTGCCCCACACAACCGAATCATCACCCTGAGAATTCCCATCTAAAGGTCTGGCCTTCTTGGACCTCTGCGTCACCTGTCGATTGCCAGCTGTAGAAGACTCCGCTATGGGTCGTCCTGCGGAGGGTCCTGCCGCTGGTGCCGGCTCGGCGAGGAAACTCTCTACTAAAAGGGCTCTCTCCAACACCTCTTCCTGCGTCGGAATATTGTAGGAGATCATCGGGGCCCTAATCTCATGCCTCAGTCCCTGCACGAATG
Source organism: Viscum album (assembly GCA_963277665.1). NCBI lineage: Eukaryota > Viridiplantae > Streptophyta > Magnoliopsida > Santalales > Viscaceae > Viscum > Viscum album. Next base: position 73,543,195 of record OY728127.1, on the reverse strand, counting down.
TCCGGGCCCGAAAGAACGGATCCCGTACCATATCGGTGGAGTAGCGCGAGAGATCAGTAAATCTCGCCGAGTACTGGGCAACCGTCATGCTGCCTTGCCGCAGCTGTAGTAGCTCCTGGATGCGCACCGCACGGAGGGTGGCTGGGATGAACTCTGAGCTGAAGATGCTCTCAAAGTCCATCCAGAGGAGAGATGCCTCATCGTGCACCTGGAGAATCAAGCTCCACCATCTGCCTGTCGCCGCGTGCAGGAGGCTCGCTGCGAGGATCACCATGAGGTCTGGTGGTTTCCTCTCTAACCTGAAAACCCGTACAACTGCCTCCAGCCAGTCCTTAGCTGCCTGGGGGTCCGTCTACCCGCGGAACCTGGGCGGTCGCTGGCGCTGGAACTCAGGTAGTGCACTAAGGCGGCGTGCATCGTCAGCAGCTAGGGCTGGTAGCATCGGTGGCTCGGCGGGTATAGGTACCACCGGTACCTCAGATGTCAAAGGGCCCTGTACCGAAGCCTCATCGCTCGACGGACTTTCGTCACGTACCACTCTCGGAACCCTAGCTGGCTGCCATCGTGGGGCCATCATGAAAGGAAACAAGTGCGCCACGGTCATAACAGTCTACCTGGTGAGCTGATACAAAGTAATCACAAAGAAAACTTGAAACACACATGCAATCAATGTTTTCGTGCATTAAGTCGGAAATCAGAAGTCAGGGTCCTGGTGTACGGATACATCGGCCGCTGCACCAACACTGGACTCCCTGGACTGATAACCACACTCAATACTCTAAACACTATTGCTTGAAATAGAAAAAGATCAGAGTCTGCGGTAGAACCGGCCGCCTCTGATACCAATTTGTCACGACCCATCCTCGGGGCCCGTGCCGTGACTACCCCAAGCCCGCCTTCCATAGGCAAGAGGCTGACGACTAGCACCAAGGCGTAAATCCCAGTAAAAAGGGAAGGCATTGCCTTTGTAAAGTAAACAAGCACCACAGTAAAGGGGGGGGGCCAGAAATACAAGACCAACTGTAAAGTACAACTAAAAGGGGAAAACAACAACTGAAAAGTAAATTCGCAGCGTCAAGCCGTCCTCTGGAAGTCCCACCTGAATGGTGAGTACTGATAGCCTCCACAACTCCTCGGTCCAGTCGTCCGCTCCGAGTACACTACGCCCAGTGGTCCACCTCCAGGTACCGTCCTGCTCCGCAGGCCTCCACCACGATCAGCGCTGTCCATCGTCTACAACCAACACAACGTAGTGCGGGCATAGCCCGTGCAGGGGTGAGTATAAGCTACTCAGTAGGGACCCCGAGACCCCTGAAGGTCTCCCAAAATCCAAAAAGGATAATCCAAAAAGGAAAGATACAATCACGAAGTAAAATCCGACATGACTTAGGTATATGCCCATACATATAACTATGTCATAAATTCTCGCTCGGCTCCAACATCCGAGCTCAAGTAAAACCCAGTCCACACAGGAAAGAAAAACGTATAATCCACACAGGATAGCTCAACACAATCCACAAAAGAAAGTAAAATGTAAATCCACATAGGATAGCTCAACACAGTCCACAAGGAAAGTAAAACAGAGTTTCATCTCACACAGGTATACTTCTTCGTAAAGTAAGAGAGATGATCAGATGTAATCACTGATTCATCTTCTAGGACCCACGTAGGATACAAGCACTGTAGTCATCGTTGTCGAACCCACAGAGGATTCCAAAACAATTGTCTTCATCGTCGAACCCACATAGGATTCTAGTATGGGAGTCTTCATCATTGAACCCACATAGGATTCCAGTACGAAAGTCTTCATCGTCGAACCCACATAGGATTCCAGTACGGCAGTCTTCATCGTTGAACCCACATAGGATTCCAGTACGACATTCTTCATCGTCGAACCCACATAGGATTCCAGTACGACAGTCTTCATCGTCGAACCCACATAGGATTCCAGTACGACAGTCTTCATCGTCGAACCCACATAGGATTCGAGTACGACAATCTTCATCGTCGAACCCACATAGGATTCCAGTACGACAGTCTTCATCGTCGAACCCACATAGGATTCCACTACGACAGTCTTCATCGTCGAACCCACATAGGATTCCAGTACGACAGTCTTCATCGTCGAACCCACATAGGATTCCAATACGACAGTCTTCATCATCGAACCCACATAGGATTCCAGTACGACAGTCTTCATCGTCGAACCCACATAGGATTCTCTGCACAGTCGTCTTCGTCACAGTAGCAGTCGCAGCCAGCTCTAGGGTTCCCGCACATAGCAAGCTCGTTCGGGAGGGTCCGCTCCATGAGTCGAGAGGCTGATACATCAATTGACACATAGTCAAGAGTTTATGTATCCAAAAGTTCCGTATCGTCAATAGGAACCCAACGTCCCAGACGGCGCGTCAATCGGACGCCCGGTCTGAGAGTTATTGGCTTTTTCGTCCCAGGGCCCCGGTTGGTTTTTAAGGAAAAACCAACCCGACCGTACTCCACCTGCATCCAAACCTCGGGAAGAGTATGCCAAAAGATCCGTCTCACTTAGAGGAATTCAAAAAATTCGACGGCACGTCAATCGTACGTCCGAAGCTCAAGATATGAGCATTTCCGCTCCGAGGGCCCGATTGGTTTTGTGTACGAACCAACCCGGCCGAACATGAAGTATCCCGAAACCTTGAGTGCGATATACTGAAACGACCGTCTCAATCCAAGGATCACATCGCCACTAACGACACATCGTTCAGAGGCTCGTAGCTCATGTTGCTGCCCCCGAGGGATGAAGGTGTCGCGGCCCCGCGTGGGGCCACACTGGATCAGCGAACGCAGCAAAGCCGCGTCCCGTGTGTGCCAGATCTGCACTGTCGTAGGTCCGTTGGCCGCTGCCGCCACGACTTCAGCCGCGAAGGCCCTGTCTGGCGACGCGCCGGGGCGCCGCCGCCTCTGTTCGCCGCCGCCACCGGTGGGTTATGCGGGCCACCAGAGTTTCTCCGATGGTCTGATTTCGTTTCCGTCTACGCCATAGCTCCTCCCGGGTCATGTACTCCACTGTAGGAACAACGAATTAGCTCTACAGCATGTTTTGTCACCGCCCGCCAATCCTCACAACAACGAAGAACTACGGAGGGTTGTCGGGCCATGTTTGTTTGGCCCGCACCCTCCGCGTTAGGTGATAACGATCGGGAAGAAATATTCAACACATGAATAACAAGCAAGGAACAATTTTAATTGAATTAAAATTGAACTTGATCCAGGTTATTTGTTTTAAGAGAAACAATCACAGGAATTAAAGATTGTTCTCAACTAAAAATCCCTACCTCTACGTAGTCGTCGAGCGCGCGTTTTTCGCGGAATTGATCGTCACGGAAGGTGGCGATCGTCGCGTCACGGAAGGGCATCGTGTCGTTGCGGAAGGGCGTCGCATCGTCGCAGAATACGTTGTCGTGTCGACGAACTCAAGTAGTTGGTTATCGGAGATCGTTGCGGGGAAGAACGTCTCGGAAGAAGCGTCGTCAATCACCGAGGGTGACGGCGTTCTTCGCGTTCTTCATGTTCTTCGCGTTCTTCGCGAAGGAGGATGAATGCACAAAATTTTTCAAAACCTCTCAACGAGAAATCATCAAGAAGTCGTGCGTTGGTCTTATTTTATTATTACACCAACAGATTTTAAACAGGTTAAGAAACGATTAAATTAATTTATATAAATAATTCAACGAATAAAACCGCCCAATTAACTGGTGCGTTAAGAATTTAAGAAAACACGTCAGTTGACTTTCATTATGACGGGTTTTCGTGGGGGAGTTACTTAGCAGAAAAGAAACGGTGGGGCTCGTGCAGGCCCCACCTCACAAATATCCTACCAGGAGGGTAGGATATTTTGGGTTCTACCCTATCCGCTTCAAATCAGCTTAAGCAGGTTAAAGTGGCTTTTAAGTGTCTCTAAGTGAAATAAAATAAAGTTTGTCGTACCAATTATTTTATTTCTTAACTTTAAGCCCAAAAATAAAAAACCACACCCGAGCAAACACAACTCCAGAAGAGGTGTTTCTAAGCAAATACCGGTGCTGCGATTCCATTGGTGCCCTCAGAATTTGATTCCGAGCACCGGTTCAAAAGTTAGAAAAACCCGCTCATCCGTTCACTTAACGTACCCGAGTCAAACTTTAGAAAAAGATTTCGGACACACCGGGCCTCGGAATCAGGTGCCGTCTAAAACTGCGTTCTTGTAAAATTCCAAAGAAAATTAAGAAAAAAAAATTTCCTTGAAATTTACGAGTCTTTACATTCACTATGAATTCTGGTTTACCTATTGTATGGGGTTGGCATTCTTGGTTTTCACTATTATTTTTGAGATATTTACTTATGTATGATCTGTGTATTTGAGATTTTGGTTGTAAATGTTTCTCATGGACCTATAGAAAGAGGGCTATGTTTACACATAATTATTTTCACAGAGGATTCACATTAGATTCATGTATTTTTATGTGATTAATATCCCTGAATATTGAGAGTTATGTTATTTAAAGTCTCCAAAACCATTTAAATGGTGATTACCTATATAATTTATTGGATTAATTGTACTCATATAAACTACGATATTATTTTATGATGATTGGTTCTATGGATCACATGTGGGATTTTCTTTGGTGATGACTATACATTCCCTCCATACTAGGGGTCACTTTAACCCACAATGGGTTGTTACATACATTTTATTCCATGATAATTAACCCCATCTTTGTAATTATGATATTGGTTTTGAGAAAAATCGGTTCGACTACCTAAAGTATTAACACCAACTTATATGTTGTTTTCCTATATAGCTTTTTGGTGGAATTCCGATTAACCAAACAATATGACTATGGTTTACTTGATAGTATTCATCATAGGATGATGTTGTTTTATTCACCTGTATGAGATCATGATCCTTCAGGGTATAGTACGGTATACACCTAGTGAGTATAAGTAACTTAGAGTGGGTGATTGGCTTGGCATGTGATTTATTGAAGGGTATAATATATATATATATATGATAACTCAAGTGAGTGTTTTTTAAAACTTTTGTTTCCTTGTGATATTTAATATGGGAGAATGGATTTCCCCCATGATTGTTGAAGTATAAGGGACATGATTTATGAGCTATTGGGGAGATCATAATGCATTTGAAATGATGATTAAGATATTGGTGTTTCAAGTGATATGATTTATTATCTTGGTGCTTTCTTTCTTATATTGTTATGATTGTGATATATGAGGTAACATTAGAGAGGGAGTCATCTATACATATGAATACCTAAAATAATATATGTTTTGGTAGATTCATAGAATTTAATATTGATTCATGAGAGGTTCCATAGAAACTTGTCAATAGAATGTGAGATGCCTTAGGTTTTTTTTGAGATAATCACTCCAAGTGATTATGCATCTGGTATCTAGGTTAGATTTTAAGAAGAAGTTCAGTTGGTTGATTGGCCCTATACCTTTGTATCCAATATTTTTGGATCTATAAGGAGTAGAAAATGGGTTGAAACTTCTCATATTATGCTAATGATTAGGTTTATAGGTGATTGTGTGATTGGTCTTGGTATTGAGTGATATCCCTTAGGCTTGTTAAAGATAAATAATCGAGTGAGATTCCTTTTCCAAGATGATATCGATATATATTGATAATGGTCACTAATTAGTTATTTGAACCTATGATTGATGAGATGTGGCTTCAGGTGGTTTAAGTGAGTTGACATGGTAGGGTTGTACTAGGTTGTACTACCTGGATAGGGTTTTGAATAATGTATGTTTGATGACTATCTTTGTTTCTAATAAGGATGGTTACCATGGAATGATTTCTTATTTGAATATATGTGGAAGAAGAGAATGGGTTGGAATTGAGTTAACATGGAAGGGTTGCACTAGTGTGTACTACCTGGATAAGTTTTTGATTAACCTATTCTTGATAACTATCCTTTTTGATAATAAGGATGGTTACCTCAGTATGAATGACGATTAAAATATATGTGGAAGAAGATAATGTGTTGGAGGTGAGTTGAATATTCTATGAAAGTTGAAAAAATAATGGGGTTACCAAAAAAGTGGGATTTTATTTAAATTAGGCCAAATTGATAAAGGAAAATTTTGGAAGGTAAAAGAAAAGGAAATAAGGAGTTCCGGGATTTTGGATATAGTTATTCTAAGGTATCCTATGTTTTACTATATCATTTCTTGTAAAAACTTAGTAAAAAATAGTTCTAACCATGAATGAACACCCAAGAATCATATATCACTCGAAAGGGGGTACTTGGACAATATTAATGGTTGAAAACACTAGTCCGGCTATAAAGCGGGAATATAGTGTGGTCTTGATTATGAACATGGGCAGGCGGAAATGATTTCAATTGCATTGGTCAATGCAATAGTGTGATAGTGGCTAGCTTTACCAATGCATGTTAGTAGGAGTGACCAAAGGAGACCATTGGATTCATTTGAATTTTATTGAAAGTCACATGATGAATTATATATTATTATGAAGTGTTATTTTTAATGCTAAACCGATGTGGGAATCACTGAAACATTGTACTTTTCATCATTTAATTAAAATTCCATTTATATTTAAAACACTAGCTAAACTATTTTTTTTTGACATTATGTGTTTAATTAAAGGTAATTCATGTTTCGTAGTTTTAGATCCATGTCACCATAAAAATTGGATATTGAAATAATTATCATTTAGTAAATGAGAGGGATCATAATTATTCATTCCACATCTATACGGATGGTCAAGTAGTGGTATGAACTAAAATTCATGGGAGTTCTCAAAGTTATGTTGAAGTTCATTTATATGTATAAAACATGAATTAATAGGTGATATAAATAAGGGTTGAGGAAAATTAGAAGTGGGCACAATGTGGTTAATATGTGCTATCCATTTTGAGAATATAAATTCACTTTGTTATTGTTTGAATATTAAAATAGGCATCCATACATCACAGTGAATACCACTATTGAAATAAGATATATGTTTAGGAAATAATGATCAAAACCACATTATTTTCCACATTCAATAAGAATTTTGATATATTCCTTGAAATATTAACTATAAATAGATATAATGGAATAGAATTGTGCATATTCACCAGAATTCTTGAAAATAATATCATAGTCAATATGAACTATGATCCTTTTCGATTTTCTTGGGAAATACAAGTGGCTCGATGTTGCATGAAAATTATAGAGAAATTCATAAATTTATGCTGTGCAATATGCATAAAATTTCCTTAAAAACTATATTTTATATATTTAATATATTTTAACTTCCATAAAGTCTCATGATCATCATATGTCTTTGAGAATAATACTTGGCATCATATGTATTTGAAGATGGACTATATCAGTTGAGTTCACAAGCCTTCTAAATATTTATGATATATGAATCAGTTGATGCTCGATGACATGTTCTTCATTATCTAAATATAGATAGGTTTATTAAGTGATTGAAAATTTAGAAAAAGTCACAATAAAGATTTAATATATAAAATGATATTTTATTCTAGCATTGATTAATTTAAAATGGAAGAAAATATGTAAATACATTTGGGCCTATAGGTAAGATCCGAATTAAAGAAACTCATGAAATTTAGATGAATGAATGATATTTATATTTAAATATATGGTTATAGATAATTTAATTCCTTGATTTATGGGATAAACCAAGGTAAAATATTTTTAAAATTATATTAAAAAATCACTATATATATAAGAGGGGGAATAGAACAATGGTTTGGATTAGTTATCGTTATGGTACATTCTATAAGCTAAAATATTAAGACAGAGAGAGGGATAAAGAGATTTTAATATTTTGTTCTTGATTAATATTCTATATTTAAAAGGAAATTAAAAAGGAGAGTCCAATATTGGTCATATATACATATATTAAAGAAGATGTACTGTGAAAAAAGAGATCCATTGACTGTACCACCGAAAATAAGTATCATCTATCAAAGAAGATATAAAAAATAATAAGTGAGATACCCTATAATATTAATATAATTAAGAATATGGAGTTCCAAGAGAGAATTATGCTATAATTGTTGAATACATATTGTAAATAAGACTCAAGAATATTGATAAGCCCAATTATTTAATATCATAGTGAGTCTAAGTGCAGAATAAGTCCAATCTACATGTATATTTTCTAATCTTTTTCTTAAGGTTTAAGAAGTATTTTTTGGTTTAAGGAGGAATCTTGTAGAATAGGTAGTCCTTACCTATAAAATTCCATTAATGAACTAGTGGTTCTAGTATAAAAAATATTCACACTCATCAAGATTAATTTTACCTACCTTTTTTGTATTTTGATGATACTAGCCTGAATATAGTGTGTGTCTTAGGACAACACTTATAATGACAATAATTTATAGTAATAATAGAATCTATGTACTAAAAATGATTATAACATGGAAATAACTTCACTCTAATATTGAGGTTCAACATTTTTGAAATAATGTGATACTATTCTATAACTATTTCAACATTGTATGTTATATTGTGGTTAATGAGTACATATATTGATCCAATCGTCTTAGCATGGACATATGTTCGAGTGTAAGAGGGGTTAATTAAATAAAACAAATTTTTTTCCAAATTTAGGGACACCAATTCACCCCATCTCAGTAACACTTCATATTTTATCTGGGTTATATATGTGGTAATATAATATTGGATTTCATCTAATTGCTTGAAATTGAGATTTATTTGTTTTTATAGGATCTATATAAAGTCCCCACTTGAAGAAAATTTTGATGTACCACTAATAAAGAATTTATATTGCATCCTTGTAATAAATAAAGGAGAGGTTTAATAGAAAATCCCAAATAAACTGAATAATAATGAGACAAAAATTGAGAAAAATATTAAAGAAGGGAAATAAGGACTAATAACAATTTGAATCTGATCAAGGTGATAACAGATCATCACTTAAAGGTACTGATAGTGATTCTTCTAAAGAAATAAATACAATACTTGGAATGAATGGGATTGATGAAAACAATAAAATAGTATATGAAATTATTTATAAATATGAAAGTAATATTAATGATTATCATAATGAAGTAATCATATGTACCCTTACCTTTGTTAAGGAAAATTTTGAAGAAAAATACAAATTGGAAAAATAAGTTAAAAAAATAAAGGATCTAATTAGAAAAAAATTTAAAAGGGGAAATGATCTCAAAAACATTTTTGAATCCAAGGAATAATATTTGGATATTTACAATGAAATTGTTTCCATTATTGAATGAAAAGTAAAAAAGAAATATTTATAAGAAGGAAGTGACCAAGATTTTTCATTAAGAAGTAATTCACACTCTGACAAAGTTAAACAACACCTCTATATGATTACCCATTTATTTTATATAACTTATTTCATTAATGATTACATAATGATACACATAATAAAATCCTAGAATATCAATATTTCTATTGTATTTAGTGAAATTAGAAACATAGAACATTAAATTAATATCAGGTTACAAATGCATTTATTTAAAACTATATAACATGCCCTTAAAATCCATTATTCTTATAATACTGTGTGATATTACATGGTAATGTACATAAGATATGAGTGAGATATAAATCCTATTATGGAAAACATCAAATCATAACATGATTAATTTAATACATGTTAGTTAGGATGTGTATCAAGGTGATATAATATAGTGAAAATCCTAAACAATTACAACAAACCATGACATAAGATTGTAAAATTAATGAATCATAGGGATGTAGAGACAACATAAAACACGAAATCTTATTTATATGTCATGGATAACCTCAAATTTATCATAAAATAGAATCCTTAGTATAAAATACCTTATACAACACATGATAATTCATGAGATAAATATTACCCACTGCATTAGAGGGCTATATAATTACATCTCTACTTATCACATTCATATCATGTACATGAATTTGTGTTCCACATAGGTCTTACAACATAAGAATGTATTTAATTTGTTTTAATCTCACAATTAATTTTTTTGGGTTACATACATGGATTTCCTAAAACAATGAAGGATATTTACATCTTGGTGAATATACTTAGTGAAAATGGGGGTTGGTATAGACAACAAGAATTGTTTATAAGGAAAATCATGGGATAATTTCATAAATACAATTAGCGAACTAAAAGGTTTATGGAAGTTCTTAATGGAACTGAAATATGGTCTATCATTACATAGAAAAAATATGGATATTAAATGGGTTTGTAAAAATCTATCAGAACTTGAAAAATAATAAATAAAAAGGAATAATTTAAATTACATAGATTTTCCGTGTATTATTTTTAAATATTATATGGATTAATTTTGAGACCAAGCGATGAGATGGCGCATGATTCTATGTCATGATGTTCCCAACACAAATGTTTAAAATATTTTAAAATATCAAGTAGCACACACATAATGTTTCCCCAAAAAATTGAAATAATATCAAAATGAGTGCTCAGATCAGAAATCTGAGGGCACCGTTCAGTTAAGAACATCTGCTTTACCCAAGGCAGGACATAACATTTGTCGGCACTGGTTTATTGTGGAATGTAATCATGGGAATATTAATTTTTATGAAATAAATTGAGAAAAATTTAAATTAATTTATTTTATTTCCACGATGCAGCGAAAGAGTTAGAAATTTTTTGTAAATAAACACTTTATCAGAAAATATCGATTTGTCTCATAACCATAAAATTCTATGTTAATAATGAGAGGATGCCTCTAGAGAATCCTTTAGCGAAATTGATGATAGGACCTCATATCAAAGATCTAAGAACACCTATCTTGGAAGATATCTCTAATGAAAATTACGTGGTGAAAGATCTTCCTCAACGAGTGATCCGAATACAAGTAGAATGTGTTATTTTTATTTCCTTTTCTCATTCTTAATTCCTATGAAAAGAGAAGACAAATCCATGAAAATATTAGACCATAGATCGATCCTTTTTTGAGATGAGATTATCCTGTGTGGTTGACGGGTGAAAATTCCTATGAATTTTGGTTTTGATTCAATTATCGTTCTTATGGGAGTGAATCAAGGCTAGAATGAAAAATATCTAAGGTTTGTTCCTCGTGATTATTTCGTGGACATTTTCCAACCTTGATTTTCTTGAGTTCTAGTTGGGATTTCTTCTTTATAGCACCAATATTTAAACAATCGATCGTTTGACCATGTATTCTTAGTTAAATGATCCACAACTAGATAAATGGTATTGGGACGACTCGTCGGAGGTGCAACGTCAAAGGCACTAGACATATCAAAGCAATTTGGGAGCACTAGTTCTCTGGTTGAGTTGTGCCGGGATGGATGAAATTGGATTTAGGATCCAGTTAAAAGACCTAAACCAACAAATTTGGTGTTAGGGTGAGTGAAACAATGTTGGATCTGATGTTTCAAGGAAAAAAGACCACCAGAATGAGATTCAGATGATTGACCAAGGTGTATGGAAGAAGAAGACAAGTTTCACAAAAAAACGATACACATGGAATCTAGTCTTGAATAGAATTTTTTTATTAATCATTGGATGAATCTACACATACATGGGATGTAAAAAGACATGGGGTGGATTACACAGTTTAACTATATGGCGTGTGCTCCCCCACACGACATGAGTGATATGGGTAACACGGACTACCCGGTGTACTAGTAGACATGCACATATACACAGGTGGACTTTGTGCAATGGAAGTCGACCGAATTACACAGGTGGACCCCATATGTTATGTCACACCATGTGAAACATTCTATAACCCTTGTTCCCATCTTCTACACAACTTGTTCAAAAAACATGGGCTATTTTACATGGGTAGTACCCAGGGTCAAGGGACATGAGGTGTGACCATACTACATGTTGTGTTCCTCTTACTACATGAAATGAGATAATTTTTCACTGTATCTTGGATATGATTCATTAGGGTTCTTTCCCTTATTTTTACCCATAAGTTTGGTATTATTCATTTTCAACTCATGGGACTATGATCCCTTCAGCAAGAATTTCTAGATAGGGATGTTGGAATCACCCAAGAGGCCCAAAGTAGGATCCTTTTTTCATTATTTGTTCCCTAGTTGGAGTTCATGGTGTCAAAATGAAAAACACTACATGGGCTCCAGTACTCTACTTAGTTGTTTAATCAATATTGAGTTTTTGGAATCACCCCATAACCCTATCTGTGATCCTCATATCTATATTATATCTCTCTTCAGATCTATTAGTGTGTCTATCTCTTGGGAAGACCCAATGGGATGTACATATTAGACAGATATCATCAACACTATAACACTCATGAGTATGTTCTCCCAAATTAGTGGTTTTTGGAATGTTCAAGCAGAATTATTTGGGTTGGTGTGTAGTGGTTGTGAATTATCTATAGACTGTCTATCTTGGTTAAGTATATCTAGATATTATTTTTATATCTGATATAGATATATAACTTTTTAGATATAACTTTTTAGATATAAATTTTAGTTCCCTTATTATATTTCTTAGTTCGTTTAGGGTGTGATAATAAGTATTGTTAAAATCACCACTGCACGGGAATTTCCCACATGTGCCATGTCTTGTGTAGATGATCGGCCCTTTGATGGAGTCCTAGGTGGACCCGGACAAGATAGTACTTTGTGTGAATGAAAAGAAAAAGGTGTGTTCCTACAAATTTTAGATATAATTCCCTATATATTTTTATTATAGGTTGGACTTTTAGTTAAAAAATAATTTTGGTGGGCCTATATTCTTTCCTTTTTTTACTTTACTTTCCATTTTACTCTAGTTGGGGGATATAATGGTATTCATGCATTTTTTACTTAGTTTTTTACATTTCAGTATTTTTTGGGATTGAAGATGTGTGCATGGGTACATGTACATAAGAAATTCATCCTTTGTTAGTGATATACCTACTCAGTGCTAGTAACCAACCCTTGAACTGTAGGTGGTAGCCTTGGGGAGTCACATAATGAGCTCTATTGGGCTGGGTCATGATAGAGTGGTATCAGATCTGGTCGGTTATACATTAGGACCATGAGTGTGTGAGATTGGTTTCGGGAAATAGTGGTATGTGTTTCGAGTTTTTATTTTAGTTCAGGGACTCCAATATTGGTTCGGTGGCCGACGTATCCATACACTAGGATTCTGATAACCTTATTTTAAACATGGTACATGGAAAGACTAGTTGTAGTGAAAATAACGGTACATTAATATTATATAAATGGGTTATAGTTTCTATGTCTCTCTCGATTCCACTCTCCTGATATACTCATTGATCGTGGTGCATCTTGTTTTCTTACTGAATACCCCAACGATGCATTCTAGATGAGATTCAATAGCTTGATAAAATGGATGACCCCCTTAGTGAATAGGATTCGATACAAGGACTGGTTCCCTAGAAGTTACCTCAAGGTGGTGCACCATCCATACCACCACCTATAGAGAATCATGTTTTTCCAACAATACTATTGGATGAGGTGCGCATGCTCAGTGTGCTTCCTGAGTTTCAGTGAAAGAGACCCCTTAGGTTCTGAGGTGAGCCTAAAGCATAGGTGGTTGAGGACTAGCTTGAGGTGGTGAAACATGTTTTCTATATAGTCATGACATAAGAAGATCAGATGGAGGCCCTAATAGCGAACCATATACATGTCTCTACATGCTGATGGGTGATTTTTGATATCCAAAATCCTGACAAGGTGACCCTTTCATATAAAATGTTCGAGCACCAATTTAGAGAGGATTTCTCACCATTAATGATGAGAGATGTGTGTATTCATTCTCTTCTATAGTTCCACTAGGAAAGAATGTTAGTGGATGGTTATTCATCAAGGTTCCCCAACCATTCCAAGTGCTCGATGGATACAGTTTGAGTTATATACTTCATGGATTAGGCCTTCGAGCGAGGTCTACGTAGAGATATCTGAGCCAGCGTTATCCCTTTTTTTATTCTGGCATATGATTTGGTTCTTGAAAGGGATGTGGTGTTTGGAATATTTAAGGATTATTAGATTCAATGAGTGATAGTCAGCAGTGGGAAAGTAGGAGAAAATACCTCAGTAGGAGGGAGCCGTCATCAGTATTAGAGACTTGGACATGGGAGGATATGGATGGACCACTGAGGTAGAGAAATTATAGGATCATGCAGATATGTAGGGAAGAATATGTGGAAGAGGGGCGAGGATAGTAGAAAGGGGTGGTCAATATTTTGAATTGTTACTACCACCACCACCAGGTGGTCCATGCTAGTCTCAAAGAGCTAGAGATAAGGGAAGGAGGCAACTACATTCGGTTGAGGCATATAACCTAGGGGATCCGTGATAGTTTCGAGGTATGATCTATGTCTTTTCTAAATTATCTTCCATACCAATAGACATAAGTTATAGTCATTCATTTCTCACCAAATATATTGTACATGACATTGATATTTTATTTTAACCGATGGCATTACCCTTACGATTGGAGACACCTATTAGAATATACTCAATGATCAGACATATACATTGGCAGTGTGACCTAAATCTTGGAGGCGTGAGTTTATATTGGAACCTTTTGGTGGTGGTATTGAGTCCTTGTGACGTCAATCATGGTATGAATTGGTTTTATACATTTAATTACCTAATATAATATTTTAGGTGATGGGTGAGTTTTTTCTTTATTGATGGAACAAGGATTTCCCTTTTCGGTGAAAAGTAAACCAAGATAGCATAGAATGGACTCTTTCATATGGGATTGAAGCAGATTACTCAGATGTTGGCTTGTATGACTCTTAGTGATGAAAATGTTATGAACTTCTAGTTTCTACCAGTGATGGTGGAGTACGAGTACATATTTCCTGAAGATATACCAATATTACGAAGAGATAGAATATTTCAATTATTTAAACCTCGGTACGACACCGATATCTAAACCAACATATTGGATGGATTTCATTGAGGTTTTCTAGGTGAGGGTGGAGTTAGAGGACTTGGAGAGGAAGGCCATCATGAGACCCAATGATTCACCCTATAAATCCATATTTTTGTTTTCCAAATATGAAGAATAGAGCTTAAGGTTGTGTGAGAAATACAGGAACACAAACAAGTTGAAATTGAAGAAAATATATCCACTACCAAGTATTGATGACTTTTTAGATTAGTTGAAAGGGGAAAGATGGTTCTAGAAGGATGACCTCAGATCATGCTATCACTAGATTAGAGTACCGAATAAGGATGTTCCTATGACAACCATCATATGTTTCTACAATCACAATGAGTACATGGTGAGGCCCTTTTTGTAATGAACTCTTCATTAGTTTTTATGGAACTCATCATCTAGATCTTCCATATTTACTTATACCAATTTTTGGCAGTCTTCATCAATTATATCCTTGTGTAATCAGTATTTGGGGTGGAGCATGCAAGAAAAATATTGATGGATCTGAACATACTCAGAGAGAACTGGATTTATGGGAAACTCTTGAAGTTATGGTTCTTGTTTTCGGTTGTCCACATTCTAAGACACGTTATCTTTGTATAAGGAGTGGTGGTGGACCTGGTCCTAGTTGAGGTACTGTTAGAAAGGTTGCCACCTACAAACGTGATAGAGGTGTGAAACTTCCTTGAGCTAGTAGGATAATGTTAGAGATTCCTACATGATTTCCCTAGGATATCAACACCTTTGATAGATTTGACACTAAACAGGTATCCTTTCATGTGGAAAGAGAAAAGATGACTTGAATTTTAGTATCTGAGTCTGAGATTGAAGATCACTCCAATCTCGAGATCGCTAGAGGAGGTTGTTGAGTGAGTAGTTTTATTCCATGCATTGGGAACTAGGATTGATTATGTCATGATCATTAAGTGATAAATGATTTCCTATGGATCGTACTAGTAGAGACAACATGATAAGAACTATGAAACCCATGATCTTGCGTTAGCAGCGTTAGTCTTTGCATTGAAGATGTGGATACACAACCTGATGGGTGAGCGGTTTGTCATATAATCCGATAACAATGGTGTCAAGTATAACTTATCTCATAAGTATTTGAACATTAGATAGTGGTGATAGCATGTGTTTCTCCAGGACTATAACTTTGAGATTATCTATAATCCTAGGTAGGGGATCAGGGTTTCAAATTATCTTAGTAAGATATATATTTCAATGTTTCTGAATGAGGAATCAGAGAAGTTAGCCTCATTGTAGTTATCATTTTTATATGGATATGGATCAAATTACAAATATTCTATATCCGTTACCCCTCCACTCTTACAGGTACTTTAGGAGGAATAAATTGGGGATACCTATTATGAGATGTTACTTACATAGAGATCCACAAAACATGCTTCTGATGGATATTCAAACGGTTGGGAGAATGTTGTTTTTAGAAGACGTACAATAGTACGAGTCGAATTGAAGGGGGAGGTTCTAAGGGAGTTTCATACATCCCCTTTGGTGGTACATTAGGTGTCGTGAAAATGTACTAGGATTTCCAACATCATTTTCAGGGGTGAGGGATGAAGAAGACAATGTCAGAGTTCGTTTCTCGACACTGGACATGTCATTAAGTGAAGGATGGACATCACGTTCTAGTGGGATCAGCTCAACCCATTGAGGTACTATAATGGAAGTGGGATGAGATATCAATGAACTTCATGATGTGTTTACCATATATGTCCAGGGGAGATGATTCCATCAATGTGATCATTGACAGACTCACCAAGTTGGTCCACTTCATATTTATAAAATAGAGGAGTTCAATTGAGGGATTGGGACACCACTATGTTCAATAGATAGTTTTACTCTATGGATTTTCATTTATTATTGTTTCAGATCATGTAACTCATTTTACATCCCATTTCTAGAAGGCATTACAAGTTGAATTTGAGGCCCATTTATGCTGGAGAAAAAAATTTCCCCCACAAAAGGATGGCCTGACCGAGCAGTCCATCTAGGTTCTAGAGGAAATGTTGGTGGATTACATGTTAGACTTCGAACATAGTTGGGTGGATCACCTACCACTGGTGGAGTTTTATTAAACAAAACTACCATTCAACCATTTGTATGAAATCATTTAAGGATTTGTGAAGGCGACCTTGCATATCACCACTTTGTTAGACTAACTCAGGGGTGTCAGTACTCATGGGCCCGAAGTTGGTGTAAGCTACCATTGAGAAGGTTCATGTCATGAACCGTCCCCCAGGGCCTGTGCCGTGACTACCCCAAGCCCGCCTTCCATAGGCCAGTGGCAGGCGACTATCACCGAAAGGCGTATCCCCTAAAATTGGGAAGGAAATGCCTTTATATTTTTTCAACACACTCAACCAAGCACACACCAAGATGCAAACACAAGTAAAATATAATGAAAAATGAGTTCTGAAAGTAAGAGGGGCCATAATACAAGCCCAACAGTTAAGGTACAAGTACAATTGACATGCAATACAACTAATGAAAGATAAAGACAACTTCTGGGTCATCCTAAGAGGTTCCTACATGAAGATGTGGTACAGATTGCCTCCTCAGCACTCCATGTCTGCCCGTCTCCTCTGTGTACCGACATGCCGTATGGTCCACCTCTAGGAACCGTCTCATCCTCATACCCTCAACCTCGATCAGTGTTTTCTGTCATCTGCACCAGACACAACAAGGTTCAGGAAAAGCCTGTGCAGGGGCGAGTATAACAATACTCAGTAGGGACCCCAAGACCCTCAACGTCTCACATAATTAAAAAAGGATAAACCATAATGTATGTAAACTAGTGACAACCCTAATTAGGTATATTCCCATCCATATACATAAGTTATCAAATATTACCCATCCCATTCATGAGGAAACACCATGCCCAACTCCTTAGACAAGTAAAATTGTTCCATGAAGGAAATATTACCACGATGGTAAGTACAACACAGGTACACCACATAGAAGAATACCACAAATGTATCACCACAATGGTAAGTACCACACATGGTACACGAAAAAGAAGAATACCACAAAGGTAATGACTCATCTCACACCAGGTAAAACTTATGTATGATAGTAAAGATGATTAGATGTGACTACTGAATCATCTTACTCCTTTAGGAGGGAGAGACACGTAGGATCCTAAATCATCATCAGACCCACAGAGGATCCTAGTACATCATCAGAACCACACAAGATCCCAGTACAACAGACCCAGATAGGATCCTAGTACATCATCAGACCCAAACAGGATCCTAGTACAGCAGACCCACACAAGATCCTAGTACATCATCAGACCCACACAGGATCCTAGTACATCATCAGACCCAAACAGGATCCTAGTACATCCTCAGAACCACACATGATCCTAGTACAGCCGACCCACACAGGATCCTAGTACACAAGATCCACACAAGATCCTAGCACATCGTTAGACCCAAACAAGATCCTAGTACAACAGACCCACACATGATCACAGTACATCGTCAGACCCATATAGGATACTAGTACAACAGACCCACAAAGGATCCTAGAGTAGTCACTCATGGATTCCTAGAGCGGATCCATGTGGGTCCCTCAATCATAGATCCACGAAGGATCTCAAAGCACATACCCACATAGGATCCTTTTCTCATGTTACAACTTGCTACTGGGTTCCTGCACTAAGCTCGCTTGTCTCTGGGAGGGTCTGCTCCTCAAGCCACTAGTCAATACTACAACTTGCATGAATTCCCATGAAAATGTATCCAAAATTACCACCACTTCATAGGTGTCTTAATGAAATATATGGTGCGTCAATAAGACGCCCGGTCCTTAGGTTATTATCCTTTTAGTCCCGTGGGACCGACTGGATTCTTGTTTGATCCAACCCGACCGTACCCCAACATTATTAAAATCTAAAGTAGGGTATAACATAAAGACCGTCTCTCTCCAAGGTTTCCAGTACCATAGAGGGTTCATCAAACGGGTTCCTAGAGCTCATGATATGGCTGAATGAACGTATAGGGTTGAAACTAGTCTGGGTCTGGTCCAACCCGACATGGGCCGACCTGACCCGGTTTCGGTCGACCTGGCCCAACCTAGGTATGGTCGTAGGTCGGACCCATCCTGTAGCGTCTGACCCTTCCCGCGTTGGGTGACCTGGTCGAGTGTCTTGCGGCGGGGGGGGGGGGGGGGGGGAGTCATGCACCCCCCACCTTCCATCACTAAAGAGCCGAAGCTATCTGATCTCCAACCAGCACGTGGGACACATTGTAGGTCCCACTCAGTTCACCTCAGCCCACCGTAATGGTCGCCCCTTTGCCTTCTGACGGTGCATCATGCGCCGCTCCTCCACGGCTGGACGAACGCAGAACACCTTCCACCATCTGCCGCGAATAGGTGGGCCACGTCCCCTTGCTCCGATGGCGGCACGTCGTGCGCTGCCCCTCCACGGCCAGCCGCACACTGGTCACCCTATGTCCACTGTTGCAGATAGCAATAGTCGGCTGCCCTCCGACCTCCTAACGTTCTCTTCCTCTACCAGCGGAATGGGCGTGCGCCTCCCTGGTTCTATGTGGCTTCCCCGGGAGGCAGTCGCCACCTTTCTCCACCATGAAGAATAAATAAAACCTGAAGAATAGCGGATGGATCAGGCTGTGTTCATTGGGCCCGTACCCCCGACATTAGATCAGTAGAAGGTGCTTCATGTGGATTAATTCAACTCAAACCAAGAAAAACAACAAAACCCCAACCTCGAAGGACTGTTGACATCAGTGAGTAGGGAAGGATGAACATCTGATCGTCTTTGGTGAAGACGTCCCCCATTAGAGACGGAACATTATTCATTGTAGAAGATGACATGTTCTTCGTTGGATAGAATGATCCTCCACAATTATCCCAAGATTCTCCCTTTTCCCAACACTTCCCCAAAAATCCCACCAAAAAAATAGCCACCTTATTAAATCAAGTATTAATAATTTTATAAGAGTTGGCCATTAATTTTCTTGATGTTGGAACAATTAAATGGTAGAATAAATTAATGGGGAGTTGAGAGGATTACCCCCCATTAAGAGGAGTTTCGGGTGGTCCCTAACACCATGGATTTGAATTGGGGGGTTTTTCTTGCTCAGGTGGTCCCCACCTCCATAACCCATGTAGAAAGGTTTCAAAAAGAAAAATAAAAATGTTAATCATTTTATTTTTCTTCTTCCATAAAAAATAATGAAAAATAACTTTCACCATCAACCAACTGCAATTGGGGTGAAGGTCTCCTTAAGTGAATACAGGGGTTGTGAGTTCAACGGTGTCTTTTGATTTCAATTCCATGCACTGGTTAAATATTTACAAAAACCCGCTTTCACGTTTACTGAACGAATCAAAAAAAAGTTCATAAATTTATTCCGGGCACACCAGGCCTCGGAATCACGCACCGTCAATTTTTGCGGACTCGTAAAATTCCCATATAATTTAAAAACATACATGGATATTCAGGGTCTATAAATTCTCCCCACCTTAGGGATTTATATCCCTGTAATCCACAACTCAAAAACTAGAAACAAAAGTGGGGTACTGAGCATTAATCTGATCCTCCTGCTCCCATGTGCTCTCCAGGAGGTTCCCGTTCTGCCAGAAAATGCACACCCAAGGTATCAACCACCCATGAAGGACCCGCTCCTTTTGATAATCAATTTTAAATGGAACATTCGTAAAAGTTCCCCCATATTCAATGTCTAGATTACCATGGTCGATGATGTGTGATGGGTTGTGCACCTATCTCCTCAGCTGGAATACGTGGAAAACGTCGTGCACCCGGGGAAACTGAGGTGGAAGAGGTAAGTAGTAAACACCTCGCCAACTATGTTAAGGATCTAAAAAGGTCTGATGAATCTTGGAGATAACTTATTTCCACGACCAAATCTCCCAAACCTTGTCGAGGTGAGACCCGTAGAAAGACGTGGTATAAGGCCCCAGCCTTAAACCTTTCTTAATATTGAGTTATTACAAGATTACACATTGAGGATCTTTTCGGGTTTAGAGTTTTAGAGAATTAGATCATGAAACTTTCATTACATTCCACACTTAAACAAAGTGGTTACATAAAAGACAATATTCATTCTTCCCATCAACAGAAACATATTTAAAATAAAACACAGATTCTTTCTTGACACATCCTTGACACTATCATCACGTCATGTACCTTTCCCATTACCTGTGAAAAACATTTCAAAAACTTGGGATGAGCATAAAAAGCTCAGTAAGGGTTATAAAAAATATGGAAAGGAAATATGTGTTCATATATACATAAGAATGAAATAATACTTTACCCATATAACATAGACACTTTAACATACCTCATCAAATCATGAATAAATCGTAGAAATCATAAGACAGAAAAGGTAACTTGAGGCATTCATAACATTCTTACGTAGGGAGTAACCCTCTTGGTTATGTTTGGAATACCCATCACAGTATATTCCCTAAATCTCTTCGGAGAAACCTTAATGTTTCACTCATTCTCGTTACCCAATGCATTGGAGAGCTATATCGGGCTCACCCGCCCTGAGTTTATCACGGAACCACCCGTCTTCATAATAATGCCCAAGAACTTCAACATAATCGTATCACATAAAACATGCATAAAGGAAAAATAACATTTCCACCTTTCAATCACAAGATATCAATACAACATATTGATATAAAAACATTATGAAAACCATTTTAAATACCAAAATAAAAGAACAGTAAAACATGATATTTATTTTTCTTTTAAAAAGAAGGTATGTCTTGTAGAGGAAGCCGAGACTCAAATAATGGTCACGGCGGCGGAGAAGTCATTGTCGCCGCATACGTATGACAAAACATTCCTTTTGGTCGTTTAGTAAAACGCTTTGTATAAAAAAATATTCCTTTCAGATAAATGTAAAAGTAAAAGGGGTTTACACACCGTATAAAAGAGGGTTGTGTATAAAACAAAATATGCCTCAATGAAAGGAGATTGAGACGAAGTCCCATACAAAGATGGTATCCTTGGATTAAGGATAAATCAATTACATAATTATGTGTGACAAACTAATACACCAAATATAAGTGGATATTAAGTGTAAAACAATCAGAGGTTATTCACACATATTCATAGAATGACATATTCAAGGAGTACAAGCTTATCCCAAAGAATCCAAATTGGGTTAAGAAGTTCCCTTGCAATAATTAGACAGCCTAACGGCGTCACTTCAAAATTCAGAACAAGAGTTGATGAGAGATAAAAAGGGTATCTCATCACATGGACATAAAATTTACATCAATAAGGATATAGAAGAACATATCCAAAAATAATATTATGTGAATTAAAAGACATAACCAAATAATTCTTTTAAAAAGAGGAGGGTGAAAGGTTCCCTTACCGACATGGGTATCTTTCGAAACATACACCCCGTGAAAGAAGGACAATAAATAATTGATGTAAATACTCCTAAAAGAAAGTATATTACACAAAGAGTAGAATTATGGGTAGTAAATACACCACTCAAAGGAAATTGTGTCAAATGTAGCATAAATCTCATGTGAATAAAAGTGAGATGAAAAATCCCTTATGAAAACTCGGCAGCCTAACAGCGCCACGTAAAACTTACAAAAATGGATTGATGAGATCAAATAGGGTATCTCATCATATTAAATTAAAGTTTATGGAAAGAGGAATATAAAAGAAAATCCCCCAACATAAAAAAGAGGAGCTTAAAAGAAGTGACATAAAGGAGAGTACTTAAAAAGAAAGAGAGAGGTTAGATCTCTTACAAAAATTCGGCAGCCTAACGGCGCCACTCAAAACATCCAAAATGGATTGATGAGAGAGAATAGGGTCTCTCATCATATGAAGATAAAAATTACAGTAAGAGTAATATAAAATAACATCCCAATAACAAGAAATATGAGCTTAGAAGGAATGACATAAAAGAGTGTACTTAAAAAGAAAGAGAGGAGTAGGATCCCTTACCTCAAGTCCAACTTGTCTTGTTTGTTTCTTTATATTCCTGAATAATAAACATTGGTCAATTAATAATCGCCTAAGTAACTCCTTTAGAGATTATTATTCAGTTCATATCACATATTATAATGTTATAATAATTGTTTAATAATGTTAGTTCACATCAGACGTTTTTGCCGATGTTTGGTACATGAGTCAAAAATGAACTTATTTGAAACACGATTGCTCATGTAGTTATAAGTAACTTATTTCCAGAATAGTATTAATGATTAAAATATCATATATATCTATTAAATATTCATTTCATACTATTCCATATCATTTGGAGATAAAAAATGAAAAGCACCGTTCATGGAGATGGTAGGTCGTACGTACGCATGAACGCTACTTTCATTTTTTTGTCATATTAATTGAATTAAAACAAAATGAGAGAGATATATATATGTTATAATTCCCGAATGATATCCATAATTTTTATGTAATATATTACATATATATCCATTATATATATGTACTTATAGTATTACCTATCATTTTGAGATAAGAAATGAAATGTACCGTTCTTGGAGACGGTAAGCCGTACGTACGCATGAACGATACTTCCATTTCTATTTCGTATTTTCTGGAATGGAATCATAATGATATAAGAGTATATTATAATTCCAGTATAATAACATATATAATATCATTAAATTTATCTTTTACACATCCCACATATGGTATTAACGAATCAAATCACTTTCAGGGGCGGTAGTCCGCACATCCTAAAATGAAGATACCGTGTTTACCCATACTGGAAACAATAATGGTATGCCATAAATGAAAAATACAGAAGCTTAAGGAAAGAATAAACAAATTATATATCATATATAAAAATAGTTACATTATAATGGCCACCTTTGAAGGTGTTAAATGAGTATTGAACAATCATCGTTTCGGGAGGCATAATTTCGCCATCCACAGAAACCGTATGTTCTTTAACCATTTGATGTAGTTGTGTGAGAGTGTAGCTCGAATAAATCTAATAACAACATCCTAGTATATTGAAGATACTGGGGTTGTTACAAAAGAAGTAAATAAAAAGAGTTTAGGGGGTTGGAGAAGCAAAATAAAACATATGAACATGAGAGAATGAATTACCTTTAAAAGTGTAACTCCTTTTGATTTGAGCCTAAAGGATTCCTTTGAAAGGATTATGCCCAAAGGGAATCCTATAGGATGAGGAGAGGGATGTGGAGAGAGTAAATGGGCAGGGGATGGCCGAACCAAAGGCTTGAGGAGTGTGTGAAATGAGGTAGAGGTGGGGGCCTTTTATAAGAGGACAGGAGGGGCACTTTTAGAAATAATGAAACTATTATTTTATTTTCAAAAGTGTTTCGAATTTATAAGGTCCCACATTGATATATTTCGAATATAAGATGATAAGGCTTCGAAATATTCCCATCCAATAGTTTTTGGACAAGTTTAGGTCTTAGATTTTATATTATCGTTTCATTTTATTTAAATTGTTCATTAATGAGGTCATCGTTGCATCATCATGATGTCATAATTAAATTAATTTATTTAATGTCTAAAAATTATAAAAAAAATTTCCTGATGTAGGAAATCGTTTTATATTTCCAAAGAGTATTTATAGGCAAAATAATGATTAGTATAACCACTTCTAAAAATTGTATTAGTAAAATAATTTATGTTAGAGTCATTTTCACCTTTATTTTAAAAAAAGCATTAAAGTCATTATCTCACCCAAGAGGCTCCATAGGGTCCCCTAAATCGACCCATGGGTTGTCTTGGTCGGCCATGACTCATCCAATAGGGGTAGGACAAGTGTCATGGTGTTTTCACATTTTTATAATATAATTTTTACCTTAAATTACACTAATTACCACTAATCGCGATTAAAAACTTAATAAGTTACTATTCACCAAAATATTATTTTAATCTCATTTAACCACATTTTACTTCTTAATGACAACCATTTTTGTCGTATTTTTGAAATTCAAAACACAATGATGGCAAAATTTCATTTAAACGGAAAATCAGTTTTTATAAGTACCACTTAGTGGTTTCACTATTCATCAAAAATTGATGTTTTTCAGAAAATTAACAAAAATTCACCCTAAGCTATATTTGATATTCCAAATTCAAAAATGAAGTATATTTTACAAAATTCAAAACATATAAGTCACATTAATTAATTTAATAATTAATTCCCGCTGTCAGAGCAAATAGCGTGTTTTTATAAAATAATAAGTATCAAAAGATTGACACCAGTTTAAGTCTAATTTCAAAGTGAAATTTATTCCAATGAACACCATTGGATTAAATGGTAAAAATATATTATAATTTCACTTTAAAACCAATTCAAAAGATAATATAATCATATAAATAAATTAGATTAAAAAGAGGTTTTGAATTAAAAAACAACATTTTACACTATTCATTAAAAAATGCACTTTATCGGAAAGATACCAAAAATTTACACAAAGTAAATTCTGATGTCCCGATTCTTAAGAATAGTTTTATTTGGTCCAATAGAATTTATAAGAGTGAGAAAAACTATATTTAATGATGGTTCTCCATCAAAAGGCGATAAGTGAACCTTTAGTGAAAACTAGGGCATATACGCCTAAAATGGAATTATTTCCGTATTTTAAGCCTTTATCTTTTTTTTGGATATATGTAAAAACATTTAAAAACATATATAATAATATTTTAGTTATTTCTATCCATTCCCGCCAATACAACGACTACATGTTAACTACCATTTAAAATAATATTATTTTATTATTAGAGTGCAACGTAAGATTCCCAAGAAACTCGTTGTTGCGTATTGGGTAAGCCATCGAGCATAGAATCCACTTTAAAGTAATATTAATATTTGATTCACAAATATGGATAAATATAAAGATGTCATATTCTTTATTTACCTGGGGTGTTACATCCTTCCCCCCTTTTGGGAATTGCGTCCTTGCAATTTTTAAAATTGAGCATGGAAACTTCCTTGAAAGTCCCACGTCGGAACAAGAGTCGGTAAAACAATCACTTTAAAATAACGGAAGATAAGTAAAGAGGTCACCCGAGTTAACCCATACTAGGATTCCATGTAGGAAAAAATAGACATGGAGGAGAAAACATAGGGTCATGTTCTGATGGAGAGTGATAGAAAACAAGTTTGGGAGAAAGTTAACAATAAGAAAATCACAAACTTGTGATGGGTTAAACGGTGTTGGGTTCCCCAGTAGGAAAATTTAATAGAAAACATTTTTGTTTTAAGTTAATTTTTATTGAGGAATTTATTCATAAGGAAACATAATCACTTATCATGTTGAATTTAAACTTTTACTAGATTCCTTAATCAAACTCATATTTTTTCCAAAAGACGATTATTTAGGGAGACTTGTTCGCATTAAGAGTACTATAATCAACTTCTAGAGAATCACCTAATCCACCAAAGATAACTATATACTTCCCATGTCTTTAGGCTTTAACCAAAACCAAAACCAAAAAGGTTAGTACAAGGTCAGATAATCCAGAAAAGGATAACCCTTTAAAAAGAAAATCTATGCTTAATCTCCAAAATTTGTCCAATAAAACCCAAAGTTCAACAAGGACCATTCGATAACCAATTTGTCCATAAAATTCTTCAAAGTAAACCAATATAATATTGAAACCCAAATATTTGAAGGATTTAGTCACATAGTCTTCCAAGTTAAATCGTAACATTTATCTCCAAACAACATCAGTTGCTCCTAAAGTCTCGTATTGAAAAGTAATTAACCTAATCACATATCCTCCATGATAGGTTAATCATTTTCATAAATAACCCAAAATCAACTTACTATTAATTCATAAAATCATATAACATAAAAGAATCAGTCAAACTAACCAGGGACTTCACGTAGTCCAGTGGTAGGCGATAAATACCAGTCGCACTTTGGTTGTGGGCTCGATTCCCGCAGCTTTGTCCGACGCAACATGTTGTCACACGGTCTGCGTGTTGTCCTTTTTATAAAACTCCAAAAATAACCCTAACATGTTTTAACCTCAATCGTTTCCTTATACCTTTAATTTTCATCCGAATTCGTTACGATCTCAACATCTTAATTCTTGAAGTCTTATTTCACCACCATAAGATAAAATAAAACGATTACCAAAATGAATAACATCATACCTTGATCATGGCGTCCAATTTGTTTCATCGTCATCTTGCTCACGTAGGTAGAAGTCCCATGCATTACAACAATGATTTAGAGATCCTTCAAAATCATTTGCTTCCTCCATCCAAATACACCTCGTACAACATGGGTCATATGGGTGTTCACAGAAAAACAGTTTTGGAAAATAATCATGTATGACATATAATTCCAAAACATCTGATAAAACCTGATTTCTATAAAATAGTCGGACCGAAATTGAGTTGAAAATTTCTATTATTGGTCCTTTTAAAATACCATAAGTATGTGATTTGAGACTATATTTTAAAAGCAAATATAAATAGGCTGTGCAAGGGTCTCCTTCCTCAGCACCATTTCTAAAATCATAATACGCTTCAAATTCTTGTGATCAGGTAAAATATTTTAAAATACCTTGATAATATTTACCTTTCTTGAAAATATGAGAATATTGTGAAAATAGTATTTGTCTAAAAACAACCCATGATCCACGATGATAACGAGGTATAGTGGAGGAGTTTGATATCTCAAACAACTGCTTGCAAGTGAGTTGTATGCTAGAAAAAGTTTCACAATCATCCAAAGATGACTTTGCAATAATTATTGCAAGCATGTCATAAGGAAGAGATAGGAATGTCGTTTGAGATCCTTCTCCTTCCATTCGTAACCGAATTTAGTTGACCTGAAAAAAAAAGTTATAAAAAAAGTTTTAACTAAAATAATAGACATAGGGACTAATCATGTGTCTCACAAGAACTCTTAATCCGTAAAGTTGTCTAAACCGACCTATGATACCAACTATAAGGCCCCAGCCTTAAACCTTACTTAATCTTGAGTTATTACAAGATTACACATTGAGGATATTTTCGGGTTTAGAGTTTTAGAGAATTAGATCATGAAACTTGCATTACATTCCACACTTAAACAAAGTGGTTACATAAAAGACAGTATTCATTCTTCCCATCAACGGATACATATTTAAAATAAAACATGGATTCTTTCTTGACACATCATTGACATTATCATCACGTCATGTACCTTTCCCTTGACCTGTGAAAAACATTTCAAAAACATGGGATGAGCATAAAAAGCTCAGTAAGTGTTATAAAAAATATGGAAAGGAAACATGTGTTCATATATACATAAGAATGAAATCATACTTTACCCATAAAACATAGCAACTTTAACATACCTCATCAAATCATGAATAAATCGTAGAAATCATTAGACATAAAAGGTAACTTGAGGCATTTATAACATTCTTACGTAGGGAGTAACCCTCTTGGTTACGTTTGGAATACCAATCTCAGTATATTCCCTAAATCTCTTCAGAGAAACCTTAATGTTTAACTCCTTCGCATTACCCAATGCATTGGAGAGCTATATCGGGCTCACCTGCCCTTAGTTTATCACGGAACCACCAGTCTTCATAATAAGTCCCAAGAACCTCAACATAATCGTATCACATAAAACATGCATAAAGGAAACATAACATTTCCACCTTTCAATCACAAGATATCAATACAAAATATTGATATAAAAACATTATGAAAACCATTTTCAATACCAAAATATTAGAAAAGTAAAACATGGTATTTATTTTTCTTTTAAAAATAAGGTATGTCTTGTAGAGTAAGGTGAGACTCAAATAATGGTCACGGCGGCAGAGAAGTAATTGTCGCTGGATATGTACGACAAAACATTCCTTTTGGTCGTTTAGTAAAAAGCTCTGTATAAAAAAATATTCCTTTCAGATAAATGTAAAAGTCAAAGGGGTTTATACACCATATAAAACATGGTTTTGTATAAAACAAAATATGCCTCAATGAAAGAAGATTGAGACGAAGTCCCATACAAAGATGGTATCCTTGGATTAAGGATAAATCAATTACATAATTATGTGTGACAAACTAGTACACCAAATATAAGTGGATATTAAGTTTAAAAAAATCAGAGGTTATTCACACATATTCATAGAATGACATATTCAAGGAGTACAAGCTTATCCCAAAGAATCGAAATTGGGTTAAGAAGTTCCCTTGCAATAATTAGGCAGTCTAACGACGTCACTTCAAAATTCAGAACAAGAGTTGATGAGAGATAAAAAGGGTATCTCATCACATGGACATAAAATTTACATCAATAAGGATATAGAAGAACATATCCCAAAATAATATTATGTGAATTAAAAGACATAACAAAATAAGTTTTTTAAAAAGAGGAGGGTGAAAGGTTCCCTTACCGACATGGGTATCTTTCGAAACATACGCCCCGTGAAAGAATGACAATAAATCATTGATGTAAATACTCATAAACGAAAGTATATTACACAAAGAGTATAATAATGGGAATTACATACACCACTCAAAGGAAATTGTGGCAAATGTAGCAAATATCTCATGGGAATAAAAGTGAGATGAAAAATCCCTTACGAAAACTCGGCAGCCTAACGACACCACATAAAACATACAAAAATTGATTGATGAGATCAAATAGGGTATCTCATCATATTAAATTAAAGTTTATAGAAATAGTAATATAAAATATCACCCCCCATCATAACAAATAGAAGCTTAAAAGAAGTGACATAAAGGAGAGTACTTAAAAAGAAAGAGAGAGGTTAGATCTCTTACGAAAATTCGGCAGCTTAACAGCGCCACTCAAAACTTCCAAAATGGATTGATGAGAGAGAATAAGGTCTCTCATAATATGAACATAAAAATTACAGTAAGAGTAATATAAAATAACATCCCAATCACAAGAAATATGAGCTTAGAAGGAATGACATAAAAGAGTGTACTTAAAAAGAAAGAGAGGAGTAGGATCCCTTACCTCAAGTCCAACTTGTCTTGTTTGTTTCTTTATATTCCTGAATAATAAACATTGGTAAATTAATAATCGCCTAAGTAACTCCTTTAGAGATTATTATTCAGTTCATATCACATATTATAATGTTATAATAATTGTTTAATAATGTTAGTTCATATCATACGTTTTTGCCGATGTTTGGAACATCAGTCAAAAATGAACTTGTTTGAAAAAAGATTGCCCATGTAGTAATACGTTACTAATTTCCAGAATAGTATTAATGATTAAAATATCATATATATCCAGTAAATATTCATTTCATACTATTCCATATCATTTGGAGATAAAAAACTAAAATCACCATTCATGGAGATGGTAGGCCGTACGTATGCATGAACGCTACTTTCATTTTTTTGTCATATTAATGGAATTAAAACAAAATGAGAGAGATATATATATGACATAATTCCAGAATTATATCCATAATTTTGATGTAATATATTACATATATATCCATTATATATATTTACTTATATTATTACATAACATTTTGAGATAAGAAATGAAATGTACCGTTCATGGAGACGGTAAGCCGTACGTACGCATGAACGCTACTTCCATTTCTATTTCGTATTTTCTGTAATGGAATCATAATGATATAATAGTATATTATAATTCTAGTATAATAACATATATAATATCATTAACTTTATCCTTTACACATCCCACATATGGTATTAACGAATCAAATCACTTTCAGGGGGCGGTAGTCCGCACTTCTTAAAATGAAGATATCGTGTTTACCCATAATGGAAACAATAATAGTATGACATAAATGAAAAATACAGAAGATTAAGGAAAGAATAAACATATTATATATCATATATAAAAATAGTGACATCATAATGGCCACCTTTGAAGGTGTTAAATGAGTATTGAACAATCATCGTTTCGGGGTGCAGAATTTCGCCATCCACGGAAACCGTATGTTCTTTAACCATTTGATGTAGTTTTGTGAGAGTGTAGCTCGAATAAATCTTATAACAAAATACTAGTATATTGAAGATACTGGTTTTGTTACAAAAGAAGTAAATAAAAAGAGTTTAGGGGGTTGGAGAAGCAAAATAAAACAAATGAACATGAGAGAATGAATTACCTTTAAAAGTGTAACTCCTTTTGATTTGAGCCTAAAGGATTCCTTTGTAAGGATTCTGCCAAAAGGGAATCCTCTAGGATGAGGAGAGGGATGTGGAGAGAGTAAATGGGCAGGGGATGGCCGAGCCAAAGGCTTGAGGTGTGTGCAAAATGAGGTAGAGGTGGGGGCCTTTTATAAGAGGAGAGGATGGGCACTTTTGGAAATCATGAAACTATTATTTTATTTTCAAAAGTGTTTCGAATTTATAAGGTCCAAAATTGAAATATTTCACAGATAAGATGATAATGCTTCTAAATATTCCCATCCAATAGTTTTTGTACAAGTGTAGGTCTTAGATTTTATATTATCGTTTCATTTTATTTAAACTGTTCATTAATGAGGTCATCGTTGCATCATCATGATGTCATAATTAAATTAATTTATTTAATGTCTAAAAATTATAAAAAAAATATCCTTATGTAGGAAAGCTTTTTATCTTTCCAAATAGTATTTATAGACAAAATTATGATTAGTATAACCCCATATAAAAATTGTTTTAGTAAAACAATTTATGTTAGTGTCATTTTCACCTTTATTTTTTTAAAAAAGCATTAAAGTCATTATCTCACCCAAGAGGCTCCATAGGGTCCCCTAAATCGACCCATGGGTTGTCGTGGTCGGACATGACTCATCCAATAGGGGTAGGACAAGTGTCATGGTGTTTTCACATTTTTATAATATCATTTTTACCTTAAATTACACTAATTACCACTAATCGCGATTAAAAACTTAATACGTTACTATTCACCAAAAAATTATTTTAATCTCATTGAACCACATTTGACTTATTAATGAAAACAATGTATGTCGGATTTTTGAAATTCAAAACACAATGATGGAAAAATTTCATTTAAACGGAAAATCAGTTTTTATAAGTACCACTTAGTGGTTTCACTATTCATCAAAAATTGAAGTTTTTCAGAAAATTACCAAATATTCACCCTAAGATATATTTGATATTCCAAATTCAAAAATTAAGTCTATTTTACAAAATTCAAAACATATAAGTCACATTAATTAATTTAAAAATTAATTCCGGCTGTCAGAGCAAATGGCGTGTTTTTATAAAACAATAAGTATCAAAAGATTGACACCAGTTTAAGTCTAATTTCAAAGTAAAATTTTTTCCAATGACCACAATTGGATTTAATGGTAAAAATATATTCTAATTTAACTTTAAAACCAATTCAAAAGATAATATAATCATATAAATAAATTAGATTAAAAATAGGTTTTGAATTAAAATACAACATTTTACACTATTCCTTAAAAAATGCACTTTATCGGAAAGATACCAAAAATTTACAAAAAGTAAATTTTGATGTCCCAATTATTAAGAATAGTTTTATTTGGTACAATAGAATGTATAAGAGTGAGAAAAAATATATTTAATGATGGTTCTCCATCAAAAGGCGATAAGTGAACCTTTAGTGAAAACTATGGCATATACGCCTATAATTGAATTCTTTCCGTATTTTAAGCCTTTATCTTTTTTTGGATATATGTAAAAACATTTAAAAACATATATAATAATATTTTATTTATTTCTATCCATTCCCGCCAATACAACGGCTACATGTTAACTACCATTTAAAATAATATTATTTTATTATTAGAGTGCAACGTAAGATTCCCAAGAAACTCGTTGTTGCGTATTGAGTACGCCATCAAGCATAGAATCCCATTTAAAGTAATATTAATATTTGATTCACAAATATGGATAAATATAATGATGTCATATTCTTTATTTACCTGTGGTGTTACACGTGGTCACCAACCTTGAACTCCAGAGGTATCTGTCTCCTATCAACATTAGAGTTCTGCCTGCTCTGTGCAGTCTTCATCCACTCATGGATGATATACACCTTCTCGGTGGTAGCCTGTACCATCTTGTGTCCCACGAGTGCTGCCTCCCCTGGGTCAGTCCAGCACAAATGCGATCTGCAAGGCCGTCCATACAATGACTCAAATGGTGCCATATCAATGGTTTATTGACCACTATTGTTGTATGAAAACTCCACCAAGGGAAAGTGATCCTCCTAGCTGCGACTGAAGTCGAGGATCCAAGCACGCAGCATGTCCTCGAGGGTCAGAATGGTCCGCTCAGTCTGGCCATCCGTCTGAGGAGGGATGGCAGTGGTTAAATGAAGATGTGTCCCAAAATCCTCCTGTAACCCCTTCCATAGCAGGAAAGTGAAACTTGTATCATGATTAGAGACAATTGTCGAGGGTACTCCAAGTAGTCGCACAATCTCCTGCACATAGAGGCGTCCCAAGCTCTCTACTTAACCCTGCTCTATGTTCGGTAGGAAGTGGGTCAACTTGGTGAGTCGGTCGAAGATCACCCAGATAGAATCATGACATTTGGATGTACATGGATTTCCTATCATAAAGTCTATTGATATCCTGTCCCACTTCCACTCTAGGACCACTAATGGATGAACTAAGCTTACTGGTACTTGATGCTCTGCCTTCACTTGCTTACAAGTGAGGCACCAAGAGAAAAACTCTACTACATCTCTCTTCATTCCCGGCCACCAGGGCTATCATCAGAGGTCCTCATACATCTTCAAATCTCATGGATGTACAACTAGAGGGGATGTGCGGAACTCTATCAACACTTCCTCCCAAAGTGACTCTAGTACCCTGGTACGTTCTCTGAAAAGGATGACCTGCTCCCCACCATCAGTAAATCCATTAAGAGCCTATCCTATAGATATCTAAGCACGTCATTCCTCGCAGTCGGTGTCCTCGCACTGCTCCTCCCTGACCACCAGAATAAGTAGGGGAGTGACTGTGAGAGACTGAAGAAAAGCTGCTCCATCTCGATCCAAAAAGGATATCCGCAAAGTGGGCAGCTGCTTCGTCCCCTCACCAAGCTGCTATATACCAGATCTCTATCTGAGTGCATCTATAACAACGTTTCCCTTCCTAGGGTTATAGACTATCTCAAAGTCATAGTCCTGGAGGAACTCAAGTCAATGCCACTGTCTCATGTTCATCTACTTCTGTGAGAAAATATAACTGAGACTCTTGTAATCTGAGTAGACTGTAAAACATTCTCCCATCAATTAATGTCACCACATCATCATGGCAAAGACCTATGTTGATAACTCTAGGTCATGTGTTGTGTAGTTCTTCTCATGTTGTCTCAGATGTCGAGAACCATACGCGATCACTACTCTCTCCTACATCAGGACACATCCGAGTCTAGTCCCGAATGTGTCACAGTAGACTACTTATCCAATGCCCTTCTCCAGAATCCTCATGATGGGGGCACTAGTCAGCCTCTGTCTCAGGTCATGAAAACTCCACTGACATCTCTCCGACCATACGATGTGTTTCCCCTTATTCGTCAACGCTGATAAAGGCGCTGCAACTTTGGAGAAATCTGGCACAAACCTCCGTTAGTACCTGGCCAAACCCATGAAACTTCGTACCTCCATTACACTCCCAGGTGGCTCCCAAGAAACTACCACCTCAATCTCCACTGGATCCATCGTAACTCCAGCCTCTGAGATGACATGTCCTAGAATTTGAACCTCTCGGATCCAGAGCTGGCACTCTGAGAGCATACAATAAACCTGGTGCTCTCAGAGTGTGTCCAGAACTATCTGCAATTGATAAGCATGATCCTCCTCCATGGCTAAGTATATCAAGATGTCATCAATGAAGACCACCCAAAAGCGATCAATATATGGCTGAAAGATTCTTTTCATGAGTCCCATGAACAATAATGAAGCATTCGTAATGCTTAACGGCAAATCAATGAACTCATAAGGGCTGTACCGATATCTGAAAGTCGTCTTCTGCACATCCTCATCTCATACTCTTAGCTGGTAATAACATGATCTGAGGACTATCTTCAAGAACCACTGTGCTCCCTTCAGCTGATCAAAGGGGTCATCAATCCTCCGGAGTGGGTACTTGTTCGTCGAAGTTAGCTAGTTCAGGTACTGATAGTCAACACAAAGTCTCAAGCTCTCATCCGCCTTCTTGGCGAACAAAATTGGGGTTCCTCAGAGAGAAACACTGGGCTGAATGAACCCCTTCCTTTGTAAGACTTCCAGCTGTACTCGCATCCCACGAAGCTCCATGGGTGCCATCCGATATTATGGTGTAGATATCGGTGCTGTCCCGGGGTAAAATTTAATCTAAAATTCCACCTCTCTGTGAGGAGGTAGTCCCATAACATCATCATGGAAGACATATGTGTACTATTACACCAATGCAAGATAGCTCATACTCTCTAAATTAACCGCTCCAATGATAAGGCTAGCCAACTGATGAGTGATCGGCCACACCCTCCTCCAAGTAAGTCTATCCTGTGCTGCAAAGGCTCCCTTCTCACTGGTGAAGGTAAACCTGGTTCTATCCCTACGGACACACCGCAATTTGGGCATAATACTATCAATCAGAGCATGGACGGTGGATAACCATTCCATACCCAAGATGACTTCGTAAGGACTCAACGCCTCTACTTGGAGATCCCAGCCCCAGCTCTCGCCTCCTAGAGTAAGCTCACACTACCGGAACGTGGGTGTAATCTTCAAATCCCCTCCTGTAGGAGACTCTATGCTTAAGGATAGAGCCAACGGCTCCATAGGAAACTTCTATCTCTGAACGAGGGAAGTGGAAATAAAATAATGACTGGAACATGTGTCCATAAGTATTATAGATAAGGTGGAGTAGACACAGATCGTACCTCATGTCATATCTGGAGCACCATGGTCATTGGCCTCAGCTGCCTGGACCTGAGCTCACCCCTCTCCACCTGCTCCCTATGGTCAGAGTGGACCACCTGGTGGTGGTGGCGTTAACATCTCGAATCGTCCCCCACTTCCTGCTACACAACCAACTCCTCTTCCACATCCTCCTACTCCCTGTGAACCTCCTCGGTCGAACTTCTGTCTCTGCATGGGTGGTCCCTCGACTGTCTGTTGATCATCCGTACGATAGGTTGGGTAGTCTCGAGGCATGTGACCCTAGTCACCTCATGTTTAACACTTCTTGTTCCTCGCATGACTGGCTCTATCTCTGGTTCCCCACACAACAGACCCTAAATCTTGGGGTTGTCCTCTTGTTGGTATGTTCCTCTTGGACCTCTATGAAATTTATCCACTTCCAGGTGTAGAAGACTCCGCTACGTGATGACTGGTGGTGGGTCTCGCTGCTGGTGAGTGCTCAATAAGAAAACTCTACACTAAGAGGTCTTGCTTAAACACCCCCGCCTGCGTCGGGATGCTGCATGAGATCATTGATGCCCTGATCTCCCACCTGAGTCCCTGCTCGAAGGCTTGGGCCCTGAAGAATGGGTCTCTTACAACATTAGTGGAGTAGTGTGAGAGGTCGGTGAACCTACCTACGTTCTGAGCCACTGTCATGCTACCATGTTGTAGATGAAGAAGCTGCTTTATGCGTACTACATGAAGAGTCGTTGAGAAAAACTCTTCCTAAAATAGGCTCTCGAAGTCTGCCTAGAGAAGTGTCACCTCAGTGTGAACTTAGAGCATCAAGCTCCACCATCTGCCTGTTGTATCTTGTAGAAGACTGGCAGCAAGGATCACCATGAGATTAGAAGTAATCCATACCAGTCGGAAGACTCTCACTATGGACTCCAACCAAACCATAGCCACTTATGGGTTTGTCTCACCCCTGAAACTGGGTGGCCATAGGCGCTGGAACTCGTGCAACGTGCTCAAGTTGCATGCACTCTCTGCTACAGGGGCTGGTGGTATCACTGGCCCAATGGGTAATGGTACCACAGGTGCCTCCACTAGAAGAGGGCCCCACAGCGAGGCCTCGTCGCTCAGTGGGATATTAGTGTGTACTATACCCAGAACCCTAGCTGGATTTATGTGTGGAGGCATCCTGAAATGGAACAGCTGTGCTAGGATCAATTAGTTATACCTGGTGATCTGACTCCAAGATTTCACAATGAAAACTTTTCAAAATACACATGCAATCCGTGTTTTCTTGCACTAAGTGAGAAATCAGAATTCAGGGTCCTGATGTATGGATACGTCGGCCACCGAACCAACATTGGATTCCCTAAAATGATAATCACACTCACTACACATAACAATATTGCTGTTTAAAAATATCAGTGTCCAATGCTATATGGTAAATCTAACTCTTCTGATACCAATTTTTCATGACCGGTCCCCCAGGGCCCATGCCGCGACTACCCCAGGACCGCATTCCATTGGACAGGGGCTGGCGAATAGCATCGAAAGGAGTATCCCAAAAAATCGGGAAGGCATTGCTTTTATATCCTATAAACACACTCCACAAAGAACACAAAAAGATACAAACACAATTAAATTGTATAGCAAAAAGAGTGCTGAAAGTAAGAGGGTCCAAAATACAAGACCAACAGTAAAGGTACAAGTACAAATGAAATAAAATACAACCAAAGAAAGAGAAAGACAACTTCTGGGTCATCCTTTGAGGTTCCTACCTGAAGGGTAGGTACAAATCTTCTCCTTAGCACTCCATGTCCGCCCGTATCCTCTACATACCAACATGCTGTATGGTCCACCTCCGGCCACCATCCTGTCATGGTACCCTCATCCTCAATCGGCGTTGTCCGTCACATGCACCAGACACAACAAGGTGTGGGTGTAGCCCGTGCACAGGTGAGTATAACGATACTCAGGTGGGACCCCAAGACTCTAAAGGTTTCACAAAATCTACAAAGGATAAACAAAAAAACATGTAAACCAGTTACAACCCTCTTAAGGTATATGCCGATACATATACCTCAGTTACCAAATATTAACCATCTCATTCATAAGGAAACACAAGTCATAAATCCTTAGCCAAGTACAACTATTCCTCGAAGGAATGATTACCACAAAGGTAAGTACCACACAGGTTCGCCACACAGAAGAATACCACAAAGGTATCACCATGAAGGTAAGTACCACACAGGGTACACAACACAGAAGAATACCACAAAGGTAATGACTAATCTCACACTAGGTATAACTTTTGTATGGTATTAATGATGATTAGATGTGACTACTGAATCATATTACTCCATTAAGAGGCAGACCCATGTAGGATCCTAGGTCATCATCAGACCCACATAGGATCCTAGTACATCATCAAACCCACACATGATCCTAGTACAAAAGACCCACAAAAGATCCTAGTACATCTTCATACCCACACATGATCCTAGTACAGCAGACCCACATAGGATCCTAGTACATCGTCAGACCCACACATGATCCTAGTACAGAAGACCCGCACATGATCCTAGTACATCATCAGACCCACTGAGGATCCTAGTACATCACATCCACACAGGATCCCAGTACATTTTCAGACCCACAAAAGATCCTAGTACAGCAGAACCACACATGATCCTAGTAGAGAGGACCCACAAATGATCATAGTACATCGTCAAACCCGCACAAGATCCTAGTACAGCAAACCCACACAGGATCCTGGTACATCGTCAGACCCACATGGGATCCTAGTACAGCAGACCCACGAAGGATCCTAGAGTAGTCCCACATGGATTTCTAGAGCGGATCCCTGGGGGGCCCTCAATCACAGACCCATGAAGGATCCCAAAGAATAGACCCACATATGATCCCTTTCTGATGATACAACCGGCTATTTGGTTCCCGCACTAAGATCTCTTTTCTCCGGGAGGGTCCACTCCTCAATCCACTGGTGGATACTCCAACTACCACAAATTCCCATGAGGAAGTATCCCAAAGGACTGCCAAATCATAGGGGTCTAAACGCAATAGACTGTGCATCAATCAGAATCCCGGTCTGTAAGTTATTAGCCTTTCAATCCCGAGGGCCTTATTGGATTAATGCTTGATCCAACCCGACCGTACCCATAATTTATCAAAATATCATGTGGGGTATACCAAAAGAACCATACCGCTCCATAGTTTCCGGAGCCATAGACACTTCGTTCACCATATTCCCTTAGCTCAGGATTTGGATGAAATAACTTATAGGGTCAAAACTGGTCCGGGTCCAGGGCGACCCTGTCGGACCAACCCGACATGACCCGGCCTGGGACGACCTGACCCGGTTCGGGTTGAACCATCCTGACCCTGGTCTGGACCTTGGTCGGACCTGGCTTATGGGGTCCGACCCGGC
The DNA here is from genome assembly GCA_963277665.1 of Viscum album. Taxonomy (NCBI): domain Eukaryota; kingdom Viridiplantae; phylum Streptophyta; class Magnoliopsida; order Santalales; family Viscaceae; genus Viscum; species Viscum album. The sequence continues at coordinate 73,503,962 of OY728127.1, read as the reverse complement.
CAGTGCCAGGAATCCCAGCCTGGAGGCATACAGGGGGGGGGGGTCGCGTGCCCCCACCTACTATCACCGAACATCTAAAGCTGTTAGTTCTCCAGCCAGCACATGGGACTCACTACAGGTCCCGCATGGTCCATCTCGACCGACTGTAACGGCCAACTCCTTTGCCTTCTGGAGGCGCGTCATGGGCCGCCCCTTCGCAGCCGGCCGAACGCCGACCACCTTCCACCTTCCGCCATGGCCACGTGGTCCATGAACCCTTTCTCTGATGGTGTCACATCGTGCATCGTCCCTATATGGCCGGCCAAATGCCGACCGCCCTCTGTCCTCCACCATGACCAATAATAGCTGGCAGCCCTCCGGCCTCCGCGCACTCTCTTCCTCTACCGGTGGCACGCACGGGCTGCGTCGGTTCTGTGCGACTAGCCAATGAGTCATTCACCACCTTTCTCCCCCATGAAGAATAAAAAAACCATGAAGAATAGTAGAGGGATCAGGCCATTTTTGTTTGGCCCGTATCCCCCACATTAGTTAGATTGTAGGCGGTTCAAGTGGATTAATTCAACTCAAACCACGAAAAACAACAAAACGCCTACCACTAAGGTTTTTTGACGTCAGTGAGGAGGGATGGACGGGCGTCAGTTCATTGTTGTTGAATACTTCCCCCATTGGAGGAGGCGTGTTCTTCATTGGAGAAGATGGAACATTCTTCATTGGAGAGAATGATCCTCCACAATTATCCCAAGAATCTCCCTTTTTCCAACTATTCCCCAAAAATCACACAAAAAAGAAGTAGACCCTTACTAAATTAAGTTTTAATAATTTAATAATTTAATAAGATTTAGCCAATAATTTTCTTGATGTTGGAACAATTAAATGGGAGAATAAATTAATGGGGAGTTAAGAGGTTTTCCCCTCATTAAGAGGGGTTCGGGTGGTCCCTACAACCATGGATTGGAATTGGGGGGGTTTTTCTATATCAGGTGGTCCCCACCTCCATAACCCATGTTGAGAGGTTTCAAAAATAAAAATAAAAATGTTAACCATTTTATTTTTCTTTTTCCATAAAAAACCATGAAAACTAATTTTCACCCTCGACCAACTATGGCCGGGGTGAAGGTCTCCTTAAGCGAATACAGGTGCTGCGAGTTCAACGGTGTTATCAAATTTCAATTCCAAGCACCGGTACAAAAGTTACCAAAAACCCACTCGTACCTTTACTGAACGTACCTGAAAAATAGTTCATAAATTCATTCCGGGCACACCGTGCCTCGGAATCACGCACCGTCAATTTTCACAGACTCGTAAAATTCCCATATCATTAAAAAAATTACATTGAAATTCTGGGTCTTTAGAGTTAAAGTTATCTAGGAGGAGATGAGGACTGCAAAACACCCTCATAAATCTTATGATAATAGGTGGTAGAGGCCTTTGGAGTTCTTGGAATCAGACTATCCTTTACTGTGGGTTTCACCTCGATGTGGATTACATATATTTGGCTGGGACGAAAAGCTATCTCTGAAGTTTATCATCTCTGTTAAATTACTATGTAGTGTTAGAGTGGTGACATACAACTTGGATCTACCCCCATTGTTAGACCATGCACATAACATCTTCCATGTGTCTTAGATGATGCAGTACGTACATGACCCATCACAAATCATCAACATGAGTTAGAATGACATAGAGGATGGTGCGAATTTTTCTGAGTACCCAGTGGAGGTCGTGGATCGTCATGAGAGGATCATTCACGGGTGATAAATTCCTTTACTTTGGGTTTTATGGAAGCAAGAGAATATCTAGGAGAGAACTTGGGATCGGGAGGCTCATATTCATGATAAATACCCTAATATTTTTGAGTACCCTTTGTTTTGGATTACCAAGGATCTAAATCCCGAAGGTGGTTATAATGTAATGAATCATATTTTATATATCTTATTTTTAAATGTTATATGGATTAATTTTGAGACCAGGTGCTAAGAAGGCGTGTGATTTTGAGGCTCGAGGTGCCTAGAAATAATGATTGAAATATATTAAAATATTAAATTGCAAGGGAACCTAGTTTTCATAATAAATTGAAACAAAATCTGAATGGGTGCCTAAATCAGAAATTCAAGGGAAGTGTTGAGTTCAAAATAGTTTCTCTACTCTATGTGCGTCATAACATTGATCGGTGTAGTTTGATTGTGAAAAGTCATCACGATCGTTTTTAATGAATAAAATAAATTGATAAATTTTTTATTTTATTTTATTTCATCTACATTGTGACACAACAACATGTTTTTCCTTACATATACCATTTAAAGAAATTTAGGGTTAGTCTCATTACCATTGAATTCTATGGAGACATTTAGAGGAAGCCACTGAAGAATCCTCTCTAGAAGGTGCTGATAGAACCTCTGATCAAAGATAAAAAACACTGATTTTGGAAGATATCGACAATGTAAATGACATGAACATCCATCCATGTTAGAAAGTGGTCCAAATCATTGTAGGGTGTGTTATTTTTTTTCCTTTCCCATTCTTGATTCCTACGATGAACAGAGAATAATACACCAATAGATTATCCTATAGATTGGTAATTTATGCAGGATGAGATTATTCTGTAGGGTTGATGGGTGATAATTCTTTTGAATTTTGGTTTTGAGTCATTTATCATCCAAACAATAATAGATCGAGGTAGGAACAAAAAATGACCATGGATAGTTCCACATGATTGTTCATTGTGCATTTTTCTCCCCTGATATTCTTGTGGTCCTCATGTTCGCTCTTTGTTCTTCCCCTAGATTTGAAAAATAGATTGTTGCACCCTATATTCATGGTGAAATGATCAAAAATTAGAGATATGGTATCTAGATGACTCGATGTTGGTGAGACGATGCCAACTTCAGATGGATTGAAGTGATTAGGTAGAACCAATTCATTGGGGGAGTGGCGTAGGGATGGATGAAATCAGATTTCTGAGATGATACCAGTTTTGGAACCCATTGATTTTATTTGAGGGTGGTGAAACGACCTTGGATGTATATTTTGCTGGCAAAACATCCCCCAGAATGATATTTAGAAGATCAACCGAAGATTTTGGGGGAAGAAGACTTGTTTTAGGAAAACTCAATTCTCATAGCATGTAGTCCTGAATACAAGGATTGTCTCCATCAATGGTATACTTGGGGTGTACATGGGATGTAAATGGACATGAAGATGTGTACACAAGTTGAATACATGGTGTGTTATCCCACACATGGCATAGACTAGACTGGTTAAATTGACTACCTCATGTACTGGTAGATGTGCATGGATACACGGGTTGACACCCTATACTGGCACATGTCTGGTGTACCTGAGTGGATGCCAGATTCAAGCACATGATTTGTGACCCGTTCTACATGTGGTGTACCTATCTTCTACACAATGTGTTATAAAGAAATAAGTATTTGTACATAGGTATTACTCGGGGTCAAGGGACATGACGTGTAACCCTACTAAATACTGTGTACCTCTTCATACTAGGCTTAATTAACTTTTCCTTCCTATATAGGGAAATTTTCATTCAGATTTATCCCCAAATTTATTCTTTAATGGTAGGTAAAAACCATTTCCACTCATAGTACTATTATCCCTTTAGTAGGACTTCCTGGGTAAAGTTGTTGCAATCCCACGAGAGGCCCAAAGTAGGATCCTATATTCACTGTTCATGCCCTAGGTGGGGTTCTTTGTATCGACCTGACCAACACTATGCAGGCGTTGATCATCTACATAGTGGGTTAAAATATATTGAGTTGTTGTTATCACGCCAGGCTCTGTATAGGATCTTCATACGTGTATTGTATCTATCTTTAGATCTATTAGTGTATCTCTCTCATTGTGAGACATGATGAGTAGTACCTATCAGATGCATGTTGTAACACCCCAAGAATTCATAATGTGTTATTTCTTCAAAATAATTCAATAACTTGCACTGCACGCAACACCGAGTTCAATCACACCATTAAAAGAGGTCATGAATAGTATTAACTACATTTTAAACTTTATATAATCCTTATAATTTTAGAATCCATATTATGAGTTTCTTAGTCATAATGCAAGAACAGATTCATTTTCAGTATTGCACTTTTATCAACTTTTGATAGTGAAACCTTTTTAAATACAATATTTTAAACTTTTTGACTAAATGTAGACATCAAAAAATTTAAAATGAAACATCCCAAGTTTCCACGGTACGCTTTCCTTTGAATAAAACAATAGCGTGTGTTGTACGCAACTTCGAGTTCTAACACACCGTAACCAATCAAACTAGCTGTTATGAATAGTAATACCTACTTTTTGAAGTTATATATATTTTATATTTTAAAATGGACTTCATTTTTGGATTCGGAATATCAAATTTAGCCTAAGGTGAAATTTTGGTACTTTTTGGATAACTTTCATATTTTGATGAATAGTGAAAATTACTAAATTTTAATTAAAAACAACTTTTTTAATCAAAATAATTAATAGTGATAAATTATGAATTTGAGTGGTTTTAAAGTATATTTAGAATATATTTTTACTATTTAATATAATTTTGGTCATTGGACATAATTTTACAATTATACCGAACATAAACAAGTGTTAATCTTTTGATAGTTATTATCTCTTAAAAACACGCTTTTTGTTTTGACAGCGGGAATTAATTTTAAATTAATTTCTGCCACTTATGTGTTTAGAATTTAGGAAAATGGATTCCATATTTGGAATCAGGATGTTCAAATTGTGTAAATAGGTAACTTTTATTTTTAGACATTTTGAATAATTACTGCGGTAAATATTTTATTTACCATGGTTAAGGGTAAATCCGGTAAATAAGGGTTAAACAAATAATATTATAATAATCCTAAATTACCCTAAAACGTGTCTTAACCCTATTGGTTGATAAATGGTCGACCATGGGCATCTTTGTGTCAATTTTGGGACCCCATGGATCCACTTATAAATGATAATGACACTTTATTTTAATTAAGTCAAAATGAATACAAAAATGACACAAGCATATATCTTTTAGCAAAACAATTGTTACATAGAGTTATATAAGTTGGATTTTAGATTATAAATATTCATTGGAAAGATAAAAAGATTTCCTACATAATGATATTTTATTTATAATTTTTAGACATTATATAATTTATTTTATTTATGACACAATGATGATGCAGTAATTACTATAATAGTGCAAAATTAAAATAATTGATATTATAAATACCCAAAAAAATATAATATGAAACTTTTAATGAATTAAACTAATTTTCTAGGATAATATGATATATTAGGATTGATTTAATTGACTTTTTTCGAAGTAATCAATCTGTTATGAGTTTCACAAAAATCAACTATTGAATAGTGTCAAAATTGACATAAAAGAGTTCTTAAAACAAATATTATATTATTAATTGATATTAAATTCCTAAAAATATAAGGTTCGGCCAAGAGACTTATATCAGGATAGGTTCATCATTAATGGACCACTTGGGGGTCGCTTGGATGTATATAGTAAGTTTATTAACCATATTATATAAAAATACAAAGAGACATTGTAAAAGTGAAACTAATTAACTTAGAGTTAATACTTAAAGATAAGGTTAATATAAGTACCCAAACCTGTCTAAATTCTATTGGTTGAGTGGTTTTCGACCTATCCCCACCTTAACCTTTGAATAGTCAACTTTGGAGCCTTTAGAAACCGAATATGAATTTAATATAAATTTATATTTCTAGCTTTTCCAAAGGTGCCCCTCACCCCTCTTATAAAAGGGCACTCCTCCTTCTCTTTTCCTCACACCTCTCAAGCCACTTGGCTCGTCCAAACTCTGCCCAACTAAGCTCCCCACATCCCTCTCCTCCTCCTTGAAGCTTCCCCTTAGGCAGAAAGCATTTCAAGAAGTCCTTTGGTTCCAACCAAAGTGAGTTACCTAGATTAAAGGAGGTTAACCTACCCCAACAAAGGAAAAGTACAAGGTAAGGGTTATTTCACAATCTCTTCATTATCCGAGGTTGTATTATACGTAATAATCTACTGGGATCTCTTTATCATCCACATCCATGTTTCTTCGAAAAGTATTTCAAAACATTTTTACTATTTACAAGAATATGGGTTAAAGTCATTTATACCCTTTTTTGACTTTTTATAAGAGGTTTATAAAGGAATCTTTCCGTCGTTTTCAAAACAAGGTCCTTTTTTAACCTTTTCGTCAGAATTGAGATAAGAATGTTTTTTTTACTTATACGGCGGGTGCGGTTATTTTCCGCCGTTATAAAATCGTCAAAGCTTTCCTTACAAGCTTACAAGAATATTTCCAAGAAAATGTTTTATTTTATATGGCTCTTAAATGATTTCAAAAAAAGAAAGAGATATTTCTCTAAAAAGTGTTTTGATTTCATCTATGTCAACATCCTTTAATGGATTTTACGCTTATTTGAAGTTGATTTATTATAATACAAAACTTCTATATTGTATTGAAGGTTTTGTGATATGTTTGACTGTGGATGTGCTATTTTATACCATTCATAGTTTATGGTGAAACTATTGACATTTCGTATGCTAGTTTTAATCCGAATGTTTATGTTATATTTCAAACTTTTCTTCAGATGAATGTGCTAAACAAGTATGTTCCGGGTTGGGGACCGGTAAAAGTAAGCCCTCCAGGTTGGGGACTGGTAAAAGTAAGCCCTCCAGGTTGGGGACTGGTTAAAGTAAGCCCTCCAGGTTAGGGACTGGTAAAAGTATGCCCTCCGGGTTGGTGTCCGGTTATTAGAGGCACTCCGGGTTGGTGTCCGGTTATTAGAGGCACTCCGGGTTGGTGTCCGGTTATTAGAGGCACTCCGGGTTGGGTTCCGGTTAGAAGTAACCCCTAGGTCTTGGGATGAGGCCTAGACAAAGAAATTAACATTTAGCATTATGCATTCCATAATTATGAAAGTGGTTATTGATATTGCATGTGATTATTCGATTAGTAGAATGTCCATGTGAACAAGTAAATGGCATTATTTCATTTTACTTTTGCCATACTATGTTGAAGTTCAATTTTAAAAGGCTTTTGTTTTAGTAATTCATTGCCTTAAATGTTTATGCTTATTTTGAATGTTCCGCTATATTGTTATCCTTACTGGGCATTTGAGCTCACCCCTTTTCTATGTTTTATTTTTCCCAGGTAGTGAAGAAGTAAATTATGAATGACTTGATGGGATATTATGAGGGGTTAATAGTGTGGATATGAAGACTTTGTTGTTGTAGTAGTTTTTCACTTTGAAATGTAATGTAAAACTTATGAATATATCTGGCATTTTCCAAGGCTACTAAACCAATCGGTCTTTCGGGATTTGATATTTCTTGTGATCATGCCAATGTTACGAACTAATGCACCGACTCTGGGTAGCTGGGGTCGGGGCGTTACAGTTGGTATCAGAGGAAGTTTAGTACAAACCTTGGAAGCTAGATTTAGATAAACTCTGATTAGAGCACGTAGACCTAAGATGAACTTTGAGAATTAGTATAGAAGAACTTCCTAGAATTTTGGTATTGTAGAGATTTTGTGAGTTTTTCGAGCAATACATCCCTGTCTGGATACGAGCAGGTAGAGGCGGCTCTGGCACAGATGTACCTAGGGGTAAAACCCGAAAACACCGCTTTGAGCTAGACTCGAATGGGAACTGGTGCACGACAACGGGCCTTGCTGCACTCTTGGTTACGACACTCCCGGGGGATATGCTTAGGATAACTCTCATTTTCTCTGCAAATCATTTTGAAGGGATTATGAGTATATAATTCCTCAAAGAAAAAATTCTTATGGATTATATCCATAAATAGATCAATTTATGTTAAGTGTTTCATAATTATGGGATTATGTATTTTGATTCATAAACTGATCTAGTGTATGCCATTGTTTAGAAATGGCGCCCGGTAGAAGGAATGAGAACTCCAGAAATGCACATGATCCAAAGAGAAGGAAGGATCATATCTTTCATGGTCTTAAGCTAGAATTTATAAGAGAAATAGTCTCCCATGTATTATCATCATATGAAGAAATAATATCATGTGTTGATAAGATAAGTAAAGAGTTTACTGATTCCTATGGATTTGAAGGGGAGCAAGAGAAGAAAAGGATGGAAAAGAGAAAGATGGATAAAGGGAAGAGGGAAAAGAAGAATTTTCACATATGTGGTAACTGTGGAAAGAAACACCCTGGAACTTGCCTGAAAGGAATGGGAGTTTGTTATAAGTGTGGAGGAAAAGGGCACAAAGTACGTGACTGCAAGGGTAAGAAAATGGTTTCAAATGTACAATGCTTCATTTGCAAGGAGTTTGGACACTACGCGAACCTATGTCCCAGTCATCAGACTATGCCGCAAATGATGCTATTGGATAATAATCAAGTTATGATACTACCACAGATGAAGAGGAATGATTCGAGTTCTTATGTTGATTATGTCAATTGAGTGTTGTATCAACAACGTACTTGTTACAATAATTATGGAGTATATAAAGATTGTACTGCAGTACTATTTCATTAAGGACTTAAGATGGTGTGGAACAAAGAAAAGTGACTCAGTGGCAGGTTAAATGTTTGGAAAATATATGGTTGAGAGCAAGATAAACCATAATATGGTTCAGATACTGAGGTGGTGATTTTAGAATAATACATGATTGATTTGGATAAATTATATTGGATATTATTGACTACCTTGGAATTGATTAATGATTTGTATATTCCATCATTGTTGGGGTTTAAAACATTTTTGGATTAATGAAGTATATCCAGCATTCTATATGGAATAAGGGAGCATGAATGTAATCAATAAGGAATATGGTAATACATGATGAAGGTATTCATATGCTATTACGGGGTAAAAAGGATCTATACTATGTTTACCTTCCTTATAAATGTTGGACTGTGAGTTTGGACAGAAGTATTTTGGATAGTTCTAGTTTGGATTCTTTTGGATTGCCAAAAAAACAACCCGGAGGTCGGGCGGCAACCCGTCGCGTCCGGCAAGGCTGCGAGACTTGAACCCGCAACCGAAGGAAGACAAGGGTGTATCACCTACCACTGGCCCACGAGATGTCCTAGATTAAATAATGTAGTTTTTATTAAAAGATCTTGTAGATGAATTATAAATTCATTTATTTTGGAACCCTATACGAATAGTGTAAATAGAATTTTTTTTACATTCTATTATCTTTTAGAGTGAAAGATGAGTTTTTGGTAGAAATTTATTAATGGATAAAACTCTAATTATAAAGTAAGTATATCTCCTTATGATCTTAGCCAATCTCATAAATAAATTCATCAATATTAAGAAAAGCAACTTAGAACAAAAATGTTTTCCTAGATGGTACCTTAAATCATCACTAATTTATGGCTTTTGGATTGTTGGCCTTTTCATAGCCATGTTCTCTACCACTCTCCATCAGATAATTGATGGTTAGATTTTTCTTCCATATCCATATTTTCCTACATGGAACCCTAGTATGTGTTATTTTCGGTAATCTTCCTACTTTCGACTCTTTATTTTAAATAGAGGCCTCATTAATTCATTTTTCGATGTGGGATTTCAACTAGGATATTTTGAAACGTCAAAAATGTGTTATCCTAATACCCTATGTTTTGTTGAACCGATGGTATTTCAATTCATCATAGATTGATGAATTTGAGGAACTCAATTTTATACTTGTTTGTGATTGATGACCTCAATCACTACCTATAAATATTTACGTTTTCCTCCGATTATATGTCTCTAATTTCCACCAATGTTCTCCTAATCGAGATCATAATTTGGTGGTGACCCTTTGATTTCTCTTTTCCTCATATTAAGACTAAATTTTAGTAACCCAATTTCCAATGTGGGTTTTCCCACAAATATATTTTCTACTTTCAACCTTTTATTTTTGAAGAAAAATTTCAAATTGCGAGGACGCAATTTATTGAAGGAGGGGAGAATGTAACACCCCAAGAATTCATAATGTGTTATTTCTTCAAAATAATTCAATAACTTGCACTGCACGCAACACCGAGTTCAATCACACCATTAAAAGAGGTCATGAATAGTATTAACTACATTTTAAACTTTATATAATCCTTATAATTTTAGAATCCATATTATGAGTTTCTTAGTCATAATGCAAGAACAGATTCATTTTCAGTATTGCACTTTTATCAACTTTTGATAGTGAAACCTTTTTAAATACAATATTTTAAACTTTTTGACTAAATGTAGACATCAAAAAATTTAAAATGAAACATCCCAAGTTTCCACGGTACGCTTTCCTTTGAATAAAACAATAGCGTGTGTTGTACGCAACTTCGAGTTCTAACACACCGTAACCAATCAAACTAGCTGTTATGAATAGTAATACCTACTTTTTGAAGTTATATATATTTTATATTTTAAAATGGACTTCATTTTTGGATTCGGAATATCAAATTTAGCCTAAGGTGAAATTTTGGTACTTTTTGGATAACTTTCATATTTTGATGAATAGTGAAAATTACTAAATTTTAATTAAAAACAACTTTTTTAATCAAAATAATTAATAGTGATAAATTATGAATTTGAGTGGTTTTAAAGTATATTTAGAATATATTTTTACTATTTAATATAATGTTGGTCATTGGACATAATTTTACAATTATACCGAACAAAAACAAGTGTCAATCTTTTGATAGTTATTATCTCTTAAAAACACGCTTTTTGTTTTGACAGCGGGAATTAATTTTAAATTAATTTCTGCCACTTATGTGTTTAGAATTTAGGAAAATGGATTCCATATTTGGAATCAGGATGTTCAAATTGTGTAAATAGGTAACTTTTATTTTTAGACATTTTGAATAATTACTGCGGTAAATATTTTATTTACCATGGTTAAGGGTAAATCCGGTAAATAAGGGTTAAAAAAATAATATTATAATAATCCTAAATTACCCTAAAACGTGTCTTAACCCTATTGGTTGATAAATGGTCGACCATGGGCATCTTTGAGTCAATTTTGGGACCCCATGGATCCACTTATAAGTGATAATGACACTTTATTTTAATTAAGTCAAAATGAATACAAAAATGACACAAGCATATATCGTTTAGCAAAACAATTGTTACATAGAGTTATATAAGTTGGATTTTAGATTATAAATATTCATTGGAAAGATAAAAAGATTTCCTACATAATGATATTTTATTTATAATTTTTAGACATTATATAATTTATTTTATTTATGACACAATGATGATGCAGTAATTACTATAATAGTGAAAAATTAAAATAATTGATATTATAAATACCCAAAAAAATATAATATGAAACTTTTAATGAATTAAACTAATTTTCTAGGATAATATGATATATTAGGATTGATTTAATTGACTTTTTTCGAAGTAATCAATCTTTTATGAGTTTCACAAAAATCAACTATTGAATAGTGTCAAAATTGACATAAAAGAGTTCTTAAAACAAATATTATATTATTAATTGATATTAAATTCCTAAAAATATAAGGTTCGGCCAAGAGACTTATATCAGGATAGGTTCATCATTAATGGACCACTTGGGGGTCGCTTGGATGTATATAGTAAGTTTATTAACCATATTATATAAAAATACAAAGAGACATTGTAAAAGTGAAACTAATTAACTTAGAGTTAATACTTAAAGATAAGGTTAATATAAGTACCCAAACCTGTCTAAATTCTATTGGTTGAGTGGTTTTCGACCTATCCCCACCTTAACCTTTGAATAATCAACTTTGGAGCCTTTAGAAACCGAATATGAATTTAATATAAATTAATATTTCTAGCTTTTCCAAAGGTGCCCCTCACCCCTCTTATAAAAGGGCACTCCTCCTTCTGTTTTCCTCACACCTCTCAAGCCACTTGGCTCGTCCAAACTCTGCCCAACTAAGCTCCCCACATCCCTCTCCTCCTCCTTGAAGCTTCCCCTTAGGCAGAAAGCATTTCAAGAAGTCCTTTGGTTCCAACCAAAGTGAGTTACCTAGATTAAAGGAGGTTAACCTACCCCAACAAAGGAAAAGTACAAGGTAAGGGTTATTTCACAATCTCTTCATTATCCGAGGTTGTATTATACGTAATAATCTACTGGGATCTCTTTATCATCCACATCCATGTTTCTTCGAAAAGTATTTCAAAACATTTTTACTATTTACAAGAATATGGGTTAAAGTCATTTATACCCTTTTTTGACTTTTTATAAGAGGTTTATAAAGGAATCTTTCCGTCGTTTTCGAAACAAGGTCCTTTTTTAACCTTTTCGTCAGAATTGAGATAAGAATGTTTTTTTACTTATACGGCGGGTGCGGTTATTTTCCGCCGTTATAAAATCGTCAAAGCATTCCTTACAAGCTTACAAGAATATTTCCAAGAAAATGTTTTATTTTATATGGCTCTTAAATGATTTCAAAAAAAGAAAGAGATATTTCTCTAAAAAGTGTTTTGATTTCATCTATGTCAACATCCTTTAATGGATTTTACGCTTATTTGAAGTTGATTTATTATAATACAAAACTTCTATATTGTATTGAAGGTTTTGTGATATGTTTGACTGTGGATGTGCTATTTTATACCATTCATAGTTTATGGTGATACTATTGACATTTCGTATGCTAGTTTTAATCCGAATGTTTATGTTATATTTCAAACTTTTCTTCAGATGAATGTGCTAAACAAGTATGTTCCGGGTTGGGGACCGGTAAAAGTAAGCCCTCCAGGTTGGGGACTGGTAAAAGTAAGCCCTCCAGGTTGGGGACTGGTTAAAGTAAGCCCTCCAGGTTAGGGACTGGTAAAAGTATGCCCTCTGGGTTGGTGTCCGGTTATTAGAGGCACTCCGGGTTGGTGTCCGGTTATTAGAGGCACTCCGGGTTGGTGTCCGGTTATTAGAGGCACTCCGGGTTGGGTTCCGGTTAGAAGTAACCCCTAGGTCTTGGGATGAGGCCTAGACAAAGAAATTAACATTTAGCATTATGCATTCCATATTTATGAAAGTGGTTATTGATATTGCATGTGATTATTCGATTAGTAGAATGTCCATGTGAACAAGTAAATGGCATTATTTCATTTTACTTTTTCCATACTATGTTGAAGTTCAATTTTAAAAGGCTTTTGTTTTAGTAATTCATTGCCTTAAATGTTTGTGCTTATTTTGAATGTTCCGATATATTGTTATCCTTACTGGGCATTTGAGCTCACCCCTTTTCTATGTTTTATTTTTCCCAGGTAGTGAAGAAGTAAATTATGAATGACTTGATGGGATATTATGAGGGGTTAATAGTGTGGATATGAAGACTTTGTTGTTGTAGTAGTTTTTCACTTTGAAATGTAATGTAAAACTTATGAATATATCTGGCATTTTCCAAGGCTACTAAACCAATCGGTCTTTCGGGATTTGATCTTTCTTGTGATCATGCCAATGTTACGAACTAATGCACCGACTCTGGGTAGCTGGGGTCGGGGCGTTACACATGTCATCGGTACTGTCGGGCATAGAAGTGTGTTCTTCGGGATGAGTGCTTCATGGAATCTTAGAGATGAATTATTAGGTTTGGTATCCAGTGGTTGTGACTTGCCTCTAGAATGTGTGTCCTGGTTGAGTATATCTGGATATTCTATTTATATATGCTATAGACATATACCTATATAGAGATGACCGTTCTTTCCCTTGTTATATTTCGTTGTGGTTTCATGGTTTCATACTTAGTATTGTTATACTAACCCCTGCATGGGATTTCCCCACACCTCTTGTATGCTATGAAGATGATCAACCCTTTGACAGAGTCCTAGCCAGACTTGGACCAGACTGTGCTTTGTGAGACCAGACAAACCGAGGTGTGTTCTTGTGGATTTAAAACAGTATTCCTAGTATGTTTCTCTTATAGGATGTACTTGTAGTTATAGAATCTTATTAGTGGGCTTGTATTCTGGTCCTTTTTTACTTTAATTTACTTTCCATCATACTCTGGTTGTGGGATATTGTGGTAAGCATGCATTGTTTACAAATTGTTTTGTATATTACAATATTTTGTGGGATTGGATATGCGTATGCGCATACTGGTACATATGAAATGACTCCCATGTTAGTGATAAGCTTACACTGTTCCACCAACCCATGAATTTTTGAAGGCTGACTTGGTGAGTTGCGGCACAATCCCTATTGGGACAAGTCATGAAAATAATACAAAGAAAGTACTCGAATTAAGTGGATGTGAAAATGAATCCATTATATTGAGAGAATTATTATTAAACTTTGGTATGACATTGTTAAGATATTGGGAACAACTTATGAGATACCTAGATTGGGAAAGGGAGAGGAGATTCATGGTCAATGGTTTTCGTATAAAGGGGAGTGGGAGGTTGGGTGGGTATTTATATTATAATTGAAGGGAATTGTTTATTAATTTCTAAACAAAGGATTTGGGATCCTTATAATTAAACAATCAAAACTAAAAACCTTCCTATGATGTTTTTTATGGGGTTTAACTAATATGGGTGGTTTTAAATATTTTATAAGTCCATGGACCTAACATATTAAAATAATACAATTGTAGATTTTTAAGTGAGTCATTATCATAGGGAATTGATTTTGAACCCCTAAAATATATTATTGGATTTAGAGGATTCCTTAGTGGTTTATAAAATTAATCCAATAACATAAAAAATAATTTATTATATGGTTAAATCTATTTTTTGTCCGGGATGACCTTTGTAGTATTTATCACTGCACTTTTGAGAAATCATGTAGTCATAATAGATACCATTTATTTATATCAAATTTATTTTTTCTAAAATATTTTTTTATCTAAAAGAATTATAAAAAAGTCACTATTGGATAATTTTGATGTATAAATTTCAAAAATAATTTTTTGTTTAAAAAAATCCTCTATATAAAATTTGAATAAAAATCCTTATCTATTGTAAAATACTTGTTTTAGGATATTAAAATCAATTTTACCATTACAAAAATTACATTGGTATTCATTAAATTATATCTTAATTTATATATTTATTAATAATACATAAAAATTTTATTTTAATAAAATAATCTTATTTCAAAAAATATTGTTTTTTCCAAAGTAATAGTTGAAACTTATATTTCCCGAAAATACAATTTTGATTTCTTCAAATAAAAATATAATCGTATCAAACTCATTAAATGAATATTTATGAATTAAAATTAAATTGGACAAATATAATCATTATTTAATTCTGAAATAAAAAAATTCTTATTGCTAGTGTCTAGAGGCAAAACGACTTATTTAAATAGTATACACCCTATAGGTAAGTTGTTAAATGGTGAAACATTCTTGTGGTGGTTCAAAGAACATGATTTAGACAATGATATGGATATGATTGAAATTATCCTTGAAATGGTTTCAACCAAGATTCATTTATTGAATATCAACATGGGATTGGTCGAGGAAAAATCCAAATGAAGTCATTTCCCTCAGAAGTTCTAGTTAATCTGATTCATAGTGGATAATTTTACTGGTCGAGGTCATTGAATAATTCATCAATTTCCATTAGAAATTATCATAACCATTAATATATACTTATATTAACTTTCATTGTGATTAGGCTATATTATCAATAGATATGATTCATAACTATTTTTTAAATCTAGAAGGATATATTTACTAATGGTCCAAAGTAACCAATGTAGTTCATGTGTTTTTATAACTAAATTACATAATAAGAAATACATTTATTCATTCAAAAGGGAATTTATTTTATAAATGTCCAGGCCATTAAATTCTTCCTCATTTAGAAATTTATCTCTCAATATTTCATTTTTTTCACTAGGATAGATGAGGGTAATTCTATTTCATCGCCTCTTTCAGTTCATATATTAACTCCTCTAACTTGTAGTTCCACCACAACACATTCAAGAGGTCGGTTGCCTTGTCTCGTAGAATATTATCTCAATGATCTTATATCATCAATGATTTCTCCTCATATGAAAGATCATTCTCTGTGGATTCTCCAAGGGTAACACATCAAGATTTAGTACATGTTTGGGGTTTGAATGTACTTCATCAAGAATGATACATAGAACAAATCATGTTATTGAGATATATAAGGTGGAAGTTATAGTTGATAAGACACAACAAAAAAATGACCAAGAGAACCATTGTTAATTTATTCCATGGAAATATATGGAGGCACATCATATATCTGACATCAAACTCTAGGTCTCATTGATGATTGTTTACATAAATTATTTGTCGAATTTGTATAGATTTCATGTGATTTGGAATGGGTTTAACCTTCTCTATTATTAATTAGATAAGATTTATCCCCATAAGATTCCATTCTCCAACTACATTACTATATGATGGAGTCTGACACTTCATCCCATACAGATCTTCATAAGTTTCCAGTTGAATGATAGAATGGAAACTATTTTTATATGATAACTTCACTACGGGAAGGTGCTAATCAGAATATCATTATAAATTTATTTCATATTATTCCAGAATATCCTTTAGAGTTTAAATTGTTATTTCAGACTTACCATCTACCTGAGTATGATATATAGTACTGAAACTCATATTTGTATCTAGTTCTTTTTGAAGGATTCTCTTGAACCATGAATAAAACATCAGATGCCAATTAAATACAATGGAGAGTTGATGTTCTTGTAGTCTTACCACTTCCATTATGTATATCTTATCATGTTAGTCAAGAGAGAAAAATTACTTGATAGGAATGAAATGTATTGAATTTGAAAGTCAATTAACTGCCACCCTGATGGATTAATTTATATTAGATATCAAAGGTATTCCTACAAATAAATATATTTTTAGGTTTTCCATTTTTCATACTGGTATGGGAAATAAATTCATCATACTGTTAAAGTTCTATTATGTAGGCTTTAATTATTACCATTCCAAGTATCAATATAAAATTTTTCAATTACCTCATCATATTATTCCACTAGAACTTTTATATTTAGTTATCTTTTTGCCTTAGTGTTTTGTGGATGAATATAGAAGGATTATATATTCACATTATCCAAAAGTTACCCCTTTCAGCTTTTTTTATGGGACACATATCTGTGATCCAAATATTTTTACTCCATCTTCAACAATATTTAACACTAGAATATTTTATACCTTTATCTATATCTCCTCATCATTTTTGGGACTCCTAAATCATCTCAAAAAATATATTTATGAGAAGTTTTTTGGGAATGTTAGGTTGATTATATTTCTATAATACCCATCTACAAGAAATCATTGCCCAAGATGATTGGATCCCATTCAATCATAATCCTGGAAAGGATTGTAAGATCCTCTTTACTTATAAAATCTACCACATTTTTATATTTCTCAAACTGGAAATGGATTAAATATTTTGTTAGACTACTCATGATTTATTTCTCACAAATCATGTTTTGATATCATTGGACTCCTCATGTCTTAATTCTCGCAAATCACGTTTGGAGATTGTTGTTTTCTTCATGTTTTAATTCTCACAAATACTGTTTGGATATTGTTGGTTTACTTATGTTTTAATGCTTACAAATCATGTTTTAATGATCACTAATCTTGTAAACTATGTTAAATTTTGTTCTATTTTGTTTTATTGTTTTAATTCTTAAGTCTAATCCATTTTTTGATCATTAAATATTAAAACAATTTAAAGATATTTACTTAAGTCTTTGAAACTGTAATATTGCTACCAGTTCTAGATTTTCACAAAGTCTAGGACACCGAAAGCTTTCTACCAATTCCATATTTTCCCAAAGGACCTGAAACCATTTCTTGGCTAATATTTCCATGACAATGTAACAAGACACAATTCATAATTTTGACAAAGGACATGAAACCTTTTTCTGATTTAGAAAAGGACCAGACACCGTGACTGTGCTATCAGTTTCAAATCTCACAACGGATCTGCTACCACAATCTTGCTTCCATTACCACATTATACATGTTCTAGATTTTTCGCAAAGGTCTAAACATTGTAGCTATGCTACCAGTTACACATCTCAATGAAACTATGGAACCCTGACAGTCCCACTGTGACTTTCTCACCGCAACTGTGACACCATTCCATACAAAACCATTTTTTGTCCATTTCATTTAAATTTAAATTTTACTTCTAAGTGTCATATATGAGACATTTAATGAAACCGATATAATTAATGTCCTTTTATAGTCTTTTCAGAAGACACTATGAGGTACATGGTGTGGAGATAGTTCATCTTATCAGTTATAACCCAAGAAACTAAAATAAAAATAAAATCATGGCACTGGAGCATTATATTTGAAGTAGTGGATTACATGGAAAAGAGAATAATGCATTTAAATGAAGAACTCTCAATTCCTAATGGATTAAGAACTATATATCACAATATGAAACATCCTTGTAGTAGAAACTATAAGAAGAAAAAGAGTTAAAAATCACATATCATCAATCTAGAAATTAGAACATGTGATTTATGATAATCTGTTTCTCTAAGAGGACTAGAAAACTACATCTGCTACATCCAAAAAGTCTAGAACTACATAGAACAACACTTAAGGAATTTCAAACCCATTCTCAGTATCATTTCTCTACGGTGTACTATCTTTAATAATTTTCAGGAAATGTGAGAACCTGTATTAAAAACACACACTATATCCTACATTAAACTGAAGGATATATGACATCCTCACTCAAATATATTTTAATCATTGTTTTCAACCATGTATAACTTTAGAAGAGGTCATGTGTGACCTGGTTAAATAAATGTGACATAATACATATACTATTAAATATTATAACTTTAAAATGAATTCTGATGAGCCTATTTCTAACATGTATCTTAGTTTTAATGAAATTTTGAACACCATGTACTCTCTAGGTAAATATGTTAAAGCCAAAGAGAAAATTATGACAATACTTAGATGCTTACTAGATAGATGGAGAAATACCTCTATCTCAATTAAATAATCTTGTTCTCTTAGCAAGAATCTAGTAAAGGAGATGATAGGTAAGTTTATTATGTATGAGGAAGAATTAAAAGTCTACAAGAAAGAGGAAGATGAATAGAATAGAAATTTAGGGGCCTTCCATGCCATTACTTACAAAACTATAGAAAACTAAAGGGAGAAATTACAAGACCCTATAGAATTTTTTCACAGTGAACAATCACCATAATGAATTGATGAGGAAATGTATCAAATAGATAGAATATTTCATAAATTTTATAAAAGAAAGATATTTTCAGAAATCCAAACAATAAAAGAAGATATGATCACAAAGGAAACTAGAAGAGGGATTGGAAAAGAAGTGACAAATCTGATTAAATAGTCTTCTATTAATGTATGAGAAAGGGACATATAGAGGCTGATTGTCCCAAGCTTAAATATAAGAAGTATTATGATGGAAAATATAGAAAGTATAAAAGTAAATGAAAGAAATATGGAGTGCAATGGATAATAGTTCAATGGAATCAGAGTCATCGCATGATGAAGAGGCTCACAAATCCAATATTTGTTTTCTGACAAACACATATGAGGTAACCCAAGAATCTCATGTATATAACTTTTATTATTCCTGAGATAAATATGACAATGAGGAAAATATCACTAGTGAAGAATTATTTGAATACTGTAATATGCTTGAAGACACTTATAATTAACTAAAAGATCAATATAAATATTTAAAAAACAACATGCCTTGACTACTGCTGTCAAATCTGAACTTACTGCAGATAAAGGAAAAAATGTTCAATTACTCAAGGAGAATAATGAACTCCAGTTATCTAATAAGAAATTGATAAAGGACCTAGAGAAATTTATTAATTGAAAATAATAATCTTTCATAGATTCTTGGTAACCATATTTCACCTCGATACACTACTGGAATTGGATACCATGTTCGAAAATGAAATCTCACCAAAAACAGGTTTGGAACTAAATCTAGAAAATTAGTTTTTATGCCAAAAAACAAAAAATATTTTTCTAGTTCCAGTTTTGGAAAATCTTTTACAACCTCTTGTTTTTCTAGACTAAATAATTTCTATTTTTATAATATGTTACAAAATGCTTATAGGAAACCCATGAAGCAGTTGTGGGTTCCTATAACACTAATTACAAAATTTACTAGACAGAAACAAATATGGGTACCAATATCTGTTTTTGGTTGATTATTTTATAGGAAAGTAGTTTGAAGAGATCTTATAAAAGCTTATGGTACTTAGAAAATTTATCTTGAAGACACATGATAAGAGATTACAAATGGTTCAATAATTTAATAATGATTTATGGTTGGCATGTCACTGTTGGTGACAATTCTAAAAGAAAAATAATTGTCCTCGACAATATTGGTTACTCTAACTCAATTTTAATAAATAATGGACTTTTTGTTAATGTATTAAAATAGATTATGCTTAGTATTTGACAACAATGTGATGATGAGTTTCATGTTAAAATTGAAAATGATGCTAGCAATGTTTTTAATTCTAATAATGCATTTGTATTTTCTACTTTTAGAAATTCAAATGTTTATGCTATTAACTTAGATTCATTAGTTACTAAAAATGTTTCATGATTATGTATATTTGACAAAGAGTATTGGATGTGGAATATAAGACTAGGAAAATGTAATATACAATCACATAGAAATATTACTAGAAAAGGTTTAGTCAAGGATATAACCAAACTTTAGTTTCCAAATGATAAATTCTGTAACCATTGTCAAAGGGGTAAACTACAAAAAATATCATTCAAACCAAAGAAATAAGTTTCAACTTCTCAACATCCTGAGTTTGTTCACATGGAGTTTTTTGGACCATCAATAGTTTTTAGTTTAAATGGGAAGCATTATATCTATTTTCATATAGATGATTATTATAGATATACTTGGAACTTCTTTTTTGGATCACAGAAGTGAATCCCTCTCTAATTTTACAAACTATTATAGGACTATTTAAAATCTTAGTTTTTTTAGAATTAAATATATAAGAATTGAACGTGGAAATGAGTTTGAAAACAAAGAGTTTGAATACTTTGGATCACAAAATAGCTATTGTCATAAATTCTCTACATATAGGACACCTTGAAAAACTGGAGCTGAAGAAAGAAGGAATATAACTTTACAAGAAATTTCTAAAAAAATTCTTAGTGAGTTTGACCTACATATCTACTTTTGGGCTAATTTTGTTGTTACAACATGATATATTATTAACAGTGTTAATTAGAAGTATTATTTATAAAAAGCCTTATGAGTTGTGGAACAATAGAAAACTTAAGTTTAATTACTTCAATGTTTTTGGTTTAAAAGTATACATTATTAATACTAAGGATAATCTATATAAGTTTGCATCTAAGAGTGAAAAAGGAATATTTTTAGGTTTTTCAATATCTTGTAAATCCTATTGAGTCTTTAACAAAACAGAAAAATTTGTTGAAGAATTTATACATGTCAAATTTGATAAGATAGATCCACATGAACCAAAGGCATCCCTAGAAAATCTTGAGGATGATATGTTAAATTTGGAGAATAATGAAAAAACCTATGATCATCTTTTGAAGGAATCGGTTAAAACATAATGTTCTTGAAATTATCCAGATTCTATCCATAATGAGCACGATCCTATTGAAAAATATGAAATAAATATCCGTTCATTTTCTAGATCTTATATAACCCTTACAAACCATCCTTTAGATGCTGTTGTCAGAGACATAGATAAAGGAAGACATACTTGAGCTTCTCTAGGAAATCATGTTGAAAAAGAAATCTTTTGTACCACAAATTGAGCATAAAAATATCAATGATGGTATCAATGGTGAATTTAGGGTGATGGTTATGCATGAAGAACTAAATTAGTTTGAAAGGAATAGAGTCTTGAAATTTGTGGATATACCCAAAAAACATTGACCATAGAAACTAAATGTTTTTTCTGGAACAAAGTAAATGAAGGTGGTAACTTAGTTAGAAACAATGCTAGATTGGTTGCACAAGGTTATAGTCAAGAAGAAGGAATTGAATATAAAGAAACCATTTCACCATTATGTAGAATTAAATTCATTAGAATCTTTCTTTTATATGCAGCACATAAAAATTTCAAAACTTATTAAATGGATATAAAGTGTTCATTTTTAAAATCCCATTTAGTTAAAAATGTTTTTGTTGAATAACCCCTGGTTTTACAAAACCTCACTTTCCAAAGCAGGCTCCAAGAGATTGGTTTGATAGATTAAGTAGTTTTATTATTTACAATGGTTTTACAAAAGGTATATTTGATCCTAATATTTCTATAAAAATAAATTTTTAAATTTATTTAGTTGTTGAAATCTATATAGATGACAATATATTTTGATCTTCTATAAAATTTTTATGTACATATTTTTTAAAAAAGATGCAAAATGAATTTAAAATGAGTTTATTGGGTAAACTAAAATTCTTACTTGGATTTCAAAATTTTCAAAACAAAGAAGGTATTATATTAAATAAAATCCATTATACAAAAGATCTAATAAATTGGTTTGGATTAGATAACACTAAAAGTAGTGATAATCCAATGAGTACAACTAATAAGTCAGATCTTGATGAAAATGGTAAATATTTTGATCAAACCACTTATAGTGGAATGATTGGATGTTTACTATACTTAACAACTAGTTGGCCTAATATTATGTTTAGTGTTTTTATGTGATCTCTTTTTCAAAAAAATCCTAAAGAGTTACATCTTCTTATTGTTAAAAGATTTTTCAAATACCTCATACATACTACCAATTTAAAACTATATTATCATAGAGGACAATCAAATGATTTAGTTAGCTATTCTGATGCTTAATTTGGTGGTTGTAAGTTTGATAGAAAAATCATCTCTACAACATGTGACTTTTTAATTAATTATATGGTATCATGGTGTAGTAAAAATAAATATTCTGTTGCATTATCTTTTACCGAGTCTAAATACATACCTTCTAGTTGTTGTTGTGCAAAACTTTTGTGGATGAAATAATATTTACTATATTATGGATATCAATTCAGATATGTACTTATAAATTGGGAAAATACATGTGCTATTATAATTTCAAATAATATTATTTCACATTAAAGAACAAAACATTTTGATGTAAGACATCACTTTTTGAGAGATCATTATCAAAATGGTGATATCACTTTGGAATTTATTGGCACTGAACATCAGCTTGATGATATATTCACTAAGAGATTAAATTATGAAAGAATAAATTACATCATATATGGGTTATGAATGCTATGAATTAAGTCAATAGTTTACTATTTCACAATTTATGGTTTCAGGATTCATTGTTTCACAAGTTACTCTCTCAAAGTTTCTGTCTCTCGGTTACGGTATCTTACTTGTTGTATCAATGATACAATCGCCCCATTTGGGGTCACACAACAATTCTGGCAATGTGACTACTTGTTCCTGTCTCACTGTAATGACCTCGAATTCTATTTTAATATTTTATTTTTCCCGTATCTTTGTATCGATTATTTTATTTATTTTATGTCCCGTATTTGTTTTTCCGACATTTAAAATCCCTAAATGATAAAAAACTGATATTTTTCACTCTTGTATTCACTTGAGCTCTCTTCTCTTAAAAATGAATCCCTTTGGTCTCAAACCGTTAGCACTATTTCAACTTTTTATCTTTCTTGAACCCACAATGGATGACCAGAATTAAGTGCCCATATTCGTCGACACCTAAAATGTGAAGGTCTCAGAAGAAAGTAAAAAATGGTCTGAAAATAATGCCGGAGAAACCTCTAAATCCTTGACTTTCTAATCAAACAGTAGTACTAGAGAAATATGTTTATCCAAAGTGGCTAATGATAAGTAAGCCTATTGTCTTTAATGTATTTCAAGAATAAGGATGGATAGAATAGTTTACAAAAGAGAAAAGGAAAATTTATCTGAAGCTAGTTTCTGAGCTATATCCATATGTCCTTTTCTCGTTCAATTCTGAATATTATTTTTTAGTAATAAGTTGTGTGAATGGTCAAAGGTGTACCTTCTCTTCGAGGCTATGGGTTAGATACCTAGGAATACCTCATGAATGAATTTTTTCAGATTACCAAATATTCCCTCATCCTTCTAGTGATGTGTTTAGACTAGAAGTTTCTCTTGGAAGATAAAAGCGAAAAAAATAAAGAGAAGATATATTGCTGTTACGCATGATGGTGAGACAAGGTTATTGTTTAATTTTACCAAACTTTTTATTTTTCCTAGGAAAGGAGATTTTTCTACCGTTAATTATCAATATTTATTCATGATACATATTATGAATAATGGGAACATGATCAATCATTGTAACTATATTATACTTCACATGTGTGATATGATCAAGAAAACAAAAAAATCAACTTAAATATTTTATTCAAGGTTAATTTCTAGAAATTTTTTTAGCTTAGGGAGTAGTTGGTCTGAATGATGAATTATTTCAAGTATTTGAGTTTTTTATCTCAAAGGATATAGTTAGAAGGATTAAAAATAGCTAGAACCCATGGAAGAAATCATGGGTGGAAGATAATGAATGAATTTATGAATGTTTCAATTTGGTTGAAACCCCATAAAGACCTATGAATGGATGTAAAACTATTCTAGAACCAGGTGAAGTTGTTGAATACTCATGTTAAGAGGTATAAGATGCAGAACATTCACATGAGGATGAAACATTCTTAGATAAAGAAAACAGTGGCCTACCTCTTCCATAAGAATTAGTTGAAAAAGATATATCTACTGGTAAAATAAGTGTTTATATAGTGGAAGATCCTACTTATGAGTAAGATATTATTGTAAAGGAAGAGCCTAATGTTGGGTAAAAGTCATAAAAACATGTTGAAACTGAAATAATTTTGTTTACTGAGGAAATAATAGAACATGATTTTTAGCTATGTAGAAAAGATATGGGTGAGACTGATAGAGCTGAGAATTTGGAAATGGGTCAAGAGACTGAATCTCTTAGACCTAGAATAGATGCATCTATTTTGGGGGAACATAACCCTATTTTGGAAGGAATTGAAGTAACCAATCCTATGGATTTATGTTCAGTGGATACGTGGTACATATTTCTAGAGTACTTTGATGTTACTGATTCTCAAGGAGTCTCATTTAAATCAATAGATCCCTACACAGTGTTTAATATCAAACCAATCGTTGCCATAAAAATTGTACCTTCAATGGAATCAAATCCTGTATCAGTTTCTATTTCTGAACCTACCTAAGAAACTCCTCTTTATGTAAGTAAAGACGACTTAAAAAGACTTAGGAAACACCTTATTATTTTTATTTGAAAAGATCATAAATTCAAAACCTTCCACTATGACTATTCTTAGTGAATGAGATGCTACCTTGATGATATTGAAAATAAAAAGATAGATTCAACTGAAGACTCATCAAGAAATACATGTTGTTAGGATTGAGAATAAATAGTTGAGTGATGAGGAAATGTCTTTAAAATATATGGTTTAAGAATTGAAAAAATAGTTACAAACTGGTCAGGCTCCTGTTTCTCATCATGTTGAGGATATTGGTGGTCAGATCCAACAGAAGGTTGTATATCTGATTCAACCAATCCTGATTATATTAAATGAAAAATTTTCTGAGAGAAACACCAAGATAATCAATGAGATGTGTGTGCTTGTTATGGGAAATAATAATCTAACTGAGGAGTATAAAGGATGTTTAAAAAATTTTCTAATTCAACTTTTGTCACTCACATCTACTGTTATGGCTTCAACTACATATGGAAAACAATATTAACCTATGGATAGTGACTTAATAAGAACATTTTTCATAGAAGAGCTTCAGTTAGTGTTGAGTGGCGTTGAAAAGGAAAATTTCTCTACTATCATCAATAATAGTGAAAATGTGCTTGATTAATTGAGGATCCATTGGAATATTTCCTATGAAGCTCAAGAATAAATCCATAAGAAAGTGGAATTCTACTTCAACAATATTTAATAGAAGAATGATCTAAACAATCACTTGATGTATCTTATAGAGAATTTGAAAATTCATCCTATCACTCAAGCCTACAAGTCTCAAGTTCAGAAGCTCACGGAGTCCACTCCTATGTTGGGAATGTTTTTGGAAAACAAAGATGACTTTGTGAAGGCTATACAGTATAGAGGTGATATCATCATTGATTCTATTAAGTTGTTTAATTCCAATATACATGTGCAATGTACTTCCATTGTGGCTCCTATAAATACCCCTTTGTGGTGTGGTTCATCCCTTCCCCCCCCCCCCTCAACCTTTTCTCCTGCTATCATGTATATATCTCATGATATAGGCAAGATCAGACCTTTTATACTTGAACAATTGTTACCCCAATCCTCCACCAGATTATCTCTTGCAGCCTCTGTCTTGGAGGAGTTCCTTTTCCTTCTCTCACTGTTGGATAAATCCCCTATACCACTTCTATAAGTGTCAGATTTCCACAATGTCTATGAAACCGTATGCTTGCTACTGGTTCTAGTTTTTCTCAAAGTACATGAGACGGTTTCTTATTACTATTTCCATGACACTGTAACAATACACCATTTACAATTTTAACAAATAAAATAACATCGTTTATTGATTCAGAAAAGGACCAGACACCATGACCATGCTATCGATTTCAAATCACACAATGTATCTTCCACCAAAATCTTAATACCATTACCACATGCTACTAGTTCCATATTTTCGCAAAATACTAGACACCGTAATTGTGCTACCAATTCGAGATCTCAATGAAACTATGGCACCATGGATTTATCGTTGTGACTATCTCACAAAGACTATCTCACAGTGACTCTCTCACTGTAACTATGACACCGTTCCATACATATCCAACTTTATATATTTTTCAATTAAATTTAAAAATTATTTCTAATAGTAATGTTTTAGACATTTAATGACACTAATATATTTAATGTTCCTTTGAAATCAATTCAGCAGATAGTCTGTGGCACGACATGTTGAGATAGTGCATCCTGTCGGCTCCAACACAAGCACCCAAAATAAAAAGTAAAGCATGGAATTAGATCGTTAGGTAATGAGAAGTTAATTACATGGAAAAGAGAATAACACATAAACAATTAAGAAAACACGAAGAACTCTCGATTCCAGATAGTTGAACTATTATAGATCAGAATCTCAAACATCCTTGCAACATCAATTCTAAGAAGAACAAGAGCTACAAAGCACATCTCATCGAACAGGAAACCAGAGCACGAGGTTCACAATACTATGTTTCTCTATGAGGAATAGAAAATCACATATGATACATCCAACAAGTCTAGAGCTTCAACGAAAAACACTCAAATCATTTCGAATCCATTATCATTTTCTTTTCTCCACTTTGTATTATTTTTAGTACTTTTAGAGTAGTGTCTGTATTGGTATAAAAAACACACCGTTTCCCGCATTAAACTAGAGGATACAAGATATCCTCACTCAAATATCTTTTACAACTTGTTTCACCCATGTATAACTATGGAAGATATCTTTTGTGACCAGGTTGTTAGTTTTCCCATATAGAATAGTGGAAGAGGTCTTACGACCTAGACTGTCTGGTGTACTATTGTTAACCCAATTTAGGATGCGGATCAAAAATTATTTAATATAAATACACATTGGTGGAAGGTGATCACTATGTAGAGTGGATTAGGTCACAGCTTGAGATTGAACCACTTGTTTTATCTACTTTTTCTTTCAATTTACTATTTATATATTTTAACTCATATTTCAGAAAAATAAATTATAAATTGTTATTTTGTATTAGATAGTATTTATAACTATTTTCATTATTAGAGTAGTTATAAAAGTATTGTTAATATAGAATATTTTTATAACTGATAATTAATTAATCTTCTCAGAAAATATTTGAATAGTCAAACAATTATAATTTTACTAATGTGGTTAACAGAAATGTTTTATTTTAATTCGGGGAATATTTATAAAATTAATTTTTTAACATAATTTTTATAGGAACTCAATTCACCCCCCTCTTGAGTTTCCTATCCTGACCAACATAGCCTTTATCCTTCATCAGATCTAACCACCATCATTTTCACAGATTTATATAATTTAGTGTGGATATATACATAATGATATTTTTATATGAATATACATCAGAATTATCCTTGTATAGATAATTTCACCAAATATTCAATATGAATTCCACTATAGGTATTTCTATATATTATTTTGGGTATTTATGATAATAAATATTTAGTTTGTGGGAGAAATTGGATATCAAATTTTCATCATTTATGATTAATGAACCCATGTATTGTTTTGGATTCCTTTTTTTATCACCAATCATTGATTACTAGAGGGAAATCCGAGAGAAGGTGTTGTAGTATCCCCTAATTTGGAACTCTCTCATGTGGCCAAATCTGGTTGGTCATATGACCTCATGTGAGAGTCACTTTATTCCAGAGGCTACTGACTAGTAGTGAGGGTGTAAATAATATATTGGGGATACTATACCCCTAGTACAGAGTTGTAATAAAGAAAAAGTAAAACAAATTAATATCAGAGTAATAGAAAAGTGTATACAAAAAAACCTAAAACAAGAAGGTAAAGTAAGAAAAAATAATCCAATAATACTACACCTTGTAATATCAAGCTGAAATGTTTCTAAATGAAATGGATAATGTCAAAATAACAAATGAAAATTATGACACGAATAACTAAAAGACCCCAATCCTAAACCAATGTCAGTCTCACTTCCTTGCTTGAAACCATCAAGAAAGGAACAATAAAAAACAAGTTCTATTTCACCTATCTAAACCTACATATATGTAAAATTCTTTGGGAAAAAAACTTGAATATGGTGTAAGTACGACTCAGTTGGTCAAAACCACTATGTCTAATAAACTGTTTTGATAAATAAGTTTTTGAAATAATGTGATAACCAAGTGTGTTAATTGATTAACTAATAAGATACAATAATCAAACTAGTGTGGCACTATTCTAAGATATCTCTGTGTATGTAGCACAACCATTCCAACCATAACGACAAAACCATGGAAAAATAATCTATCGAGGAAAATCCATCTCTATATTCATTTCATCATCCATTCTAATCCCTCTATTTAATATTTTCCACATAACTAGGAATATCACACTATATAAATACTTCAACATTACTGGGCCACACATACTATATAATCATTTCCACATAACCATGTTATCCCTCTATATAATAATTTTAGTATCACCAGTCTATTCCCTCTATATAATAATTTTATAATGATTAAAAAATATAAAAATAGAAAGAAAATAACAACATCACATCACAAGACACAACGATTAATTATGTAAATTAAAATTTTTATTTTAATTACCCATACATTAATTGAATTACAACTTAATCCATTTCGAAGACAATTTCCACACTTAATTATAATAAAATTACCACTAGACATCTTCCAAGGCGATTCTATTATATGTGGTCACCTGAGTCTCATGTCATGCTAATCACACATTATTCCATTAAAAAGTATATGATTAATCCAATGGTGGCTTACCGAATGGGTAACCACAAGATAGGATATAAAACCATTGGATATAACGGGAGATAAGAAGTAATACAACACATTATGTATCATCTCCCATTATTAAATTAATCAATGAGCACATTGTGTCAATGAAATCATATTATATTGTACATAATTCAAAAATAGAAGAAAAAACAACAGTGTTTTGTTTTAGACCATCACCGTTTAACCTGTAATCATGAAAATGATTCCAACATGTAATACCAACAAGAATTAAGGAGAAAAATATCACAAGAAAACCCAAATCATAAATGATCCTGATCAACACCTTTTTCCTGAATAGTCAAAAGATTACACTATGATAAAAAAAATTTGGAAGTGTGGGGAGAACCAAAGAGAACCAAGTAACCAGAGATTGATCACCTTATCAGGTTGTCCATAAGGGAAGAAGGAACTAAAAAATCATCATAAAATTGAGAGAGGTGGTATTCTAGTGAAGGAATAATCAATCACACATGCATCATAGATTTAAAACTACAGAGATTGGGAAACACACATTTTGTAATATTTTCACATTTTTTAAATATTAAATTATGTGTTACGTTAAAAAAATCACCTCAGGGTAAAATAACCCCACATAAATATTACATGATGTGTAAAATATTCCTGGTGTATAACCAATTAACGTCTTAAACTAGTTTACGAAATCTTCCGGGAAATATTTACATGTCAGGTAACATATATACAATGTGTATTCAATTCAAATAATGAACATATTTCAAAAAATATTCTTAGATATAGTTACAGATCATATAAACCATAATTAGTGTGTAAATTTCTTATAGGTAGATTGGTTTCCCTACTTCTATAGAAGTTCCTAATCAACTAGTAGATCCTTATAAACTTTTTAGAATCCATTGTATGCCCCTTTAAAAATTTTATACCCTGATTACATTAATTAAAATAAAGAAACAACCCTAAATTTACACCAATTTCCCCATCAAAATATCCACATCACAAAGTGACTCATGAGCACAAATTCTCAAATAAAAAGGAAATACCAATCAAAAGCTGTCAAAGAAAAAACACCCAGATAGACGTACATTTTTTTATAAGGTGATGTGTTGGACAAAAATGACCAAAGTATAACTATTATTTAAAATGAATTATTACATGATTCTAAAAGGCGATATCATATTATAATCATTTTCATGAAAGGAAATAAGAGTAATGGGAAGGTCTTCAAACTAGGTAATGTCTTGATTGACTTCGATGCTGGCCAGACCATCTAAAACTGCATTTTATTCTCGATAACCATGTGTGATGATATATTTAATATTTCTAAGCGAATGGGAGCATTCCATTCAGCGGGTATTAATTGGCCATGTAAGGTGGATTATGTCATTCCAAATTACTTGGATGATAGTCTTCGAGTCACTTTAGATTCAAAGGTTATTCCAACCAAAGGATTTGGAAAAGGTAATGGCATGAATAAATACCATCATCTCAGCTTCGAGGGAGGTATAAATGACACTTTTACCCATGAAGCATCCAGGGATCTGGCCGTGGTGATTTATGATGATAGCACCACACCCTGTAGGTCCTAGATTTCCCTTGGAGGCGCCATCGATATTGTTCTTGATCCATCCTGGCAGGGGGGATCTCCAGAACACCTTCAATGTAAGATGCAGCTGACAAAAATTGCCTTTAATCTGGAGATGACTCAGGATTACATTGTCATGCACAGTGTTTTGGAAATGTCTCTTTTGAATTGAGGCTACTTCTTTTATAGCAATGAGAATACTCATCCGTTCTGTATTTTGATTGAATGAGTAATTATTATGAATAATAGAATTCTTATCATACCAAATCACATGGTGTAGATCAGAAAACACCGCATAAAAGAAAATCATGTTCTGTTGAGAGCCATCCATTTCTGAAATTTATTTAATTTGAGCATTGATAGAATTAATCTTCAACCATCTGTAGAAAAAAAATCAAGAATATAGTTCTAGAGAGTAGAAGAAGTAGAAAAAGAGAGAAAGAGGTGGTTAGAATATTCCCCGTGTTGATTAAATATTTTTAATTTAGAGGAGAGTTGGATGCCAACATATTGGAGGCAATGTTCAGTGGCCACTCTGTTGTGAGAAATATGCCATATGAGGTTGAATCACATTGGTTTTATCCAAGGTTTGTTGAAGTGTTTTAACCAACTATACTCATTTTCTTAGTTACAAAAATAATTTTTGTAGAAATGTTTTGAGTTGATAATACCATTGTGAGCATGTACCCATGTTAAGAAATAATTGGCAAGAGAGAAAGATTAGTTTTCGATAACATTCAGAATAGTGTCAGGAAGGTTATCATGTTGAGATTTTAAAATGTATCTGATATAGCTATTGGTATTATCAGGGGTTTGATCAGGAGGCATCATTGGAATTAAAGGCCTGCCAGTCCAGTTAACCAACCAAAATTTCATAGAGTAGTCTATGAAGACCATTTATGTAGAGTTATGCATAATATTAGTGAAGGAAGATTTTATGGAAGGCCAGATTGACGAGTTAATGAAATTCTAATTGCCCGTTTTATGTTTTTTAAGAAACCTATTTTGTAGAATGGAAATAGCTTCGGAGGTATTGTGAAAAAGGTTTGGAGTTAGTCTTTCATGAAGTGCTTCATTAAAGTACTTGAAATTTTTAATACCAATACCACCACTTTCTTTGGGTTTGTAACAAGATGACTAGGGTACAATCACAAGTTTTATTTCTAGAGTGCTACCGGTCCAGATGAAGTTCTTATGGCTATGTTCATTTTTAAACGAGTCCATCTGGCCATTTATATACCATCATTGAATAAAACATCTTGAAGACAATAGTGTATTTGATAAGGAAAGTCCTACCTTCCATAGAGAGATTTACCTTTCCAAGAAGATAACTAATTTATATCTTGGTCAACAATAGTCATTATGTGACATGACTTTGGTCTACCACAAAAAAAATGAGAACTCAATTATAGGTGAATGGAAGAGAAATTTCTTTCAAACCCAGGTCACTGAGAATATTACATTTTTTGTTGGGAGGGAAATTCTTCCCAAAGAAGATTAAAGACTTGTTCCAGCTAATGGTTTGACCCAAAACCTCTTCACAGTGTGAGAGCACATTTTTTAGGTTTAGAATGTTTTTTATCTCCCTGAAGGAAAGGGATGATTTCATCATCATAAAAGATATGAGTAGGATCATTCACGTTCCTAGATACATGAAAGGGATTTATTTTGTTCTGGTTCACCAACCTATTTTTAGACGACTATGGTAGTATTCTACTATCGAGTCGAGAATGGAAGAAAAGGGGTCACCTTGCCTGACACCTTTTGTGCATTTAAACTATCTTTTAGGTGTTCCATTGACCAGGATGAGGATATAAACCAAGTTAAAGATGGTTCTTATTGCAGTTATAAAAGAGGTTTTAAAACCATAAACTTGAAGTAATTTGAAGATAAAACTCTAGTCCATTGCATCGAATGATTTTTTAATTCAAGATTAATCGCTATGTTGCCTCCCATGTTAGTTTTATTCAAATTATTGACACACTCAGAGGCGAGGCAAATGCAGTCTTGAATGGATATTCCCTTTAAAAAACCAAATTGGTTCCATGAGACAATTTTTTTTGTGAGAGTGGAAAGTCTGTTGGAAGTGATTTTTGTGATGACTTTAATAAGGGTGTTGATAAGAGAAATGGGTCTAAACAAATTTTTCTTAGAGGAGTTATCGAATTTCTGTATCAAGGTGAGAAACTGGGCATTTAGGGCATGAGGGAGAACTCAGTTGGGGAAGAAGGTTTTTATAATTTTAAAAATATCAATCTGAATAACATCCCAATAATGCTGGAAAAAACCCTTGACATATATAGAAATAGAAAAGATATTTCAAAACCTCATCTTATTTTTATTTCATCCAAAAGACCTAACTCACTCTCCTATATCACATAAAATTCCCATACCTTATCCATTATTTGGTATTTTGATAACTCCCTCATCTGATCACCATTCACACCGCCATCGTGTACATTGAATTTACAATGTTGATCTCTTGAGTCATTTTTCTTCCTTCCTTTGTTTATCTTTACATATTTTTCACAATTTTGGTATGATTTTATATTACATATTTTCAAGGAATATGAAAATACTTTTTACTTATCCCTTATTATCTCTATTTTAGGTCTGACACTGGATGAAGAAAGTTATGGAGGCCTATGGTAGGTATTTTATCAATTTAAACTAATAGTTTAGTTGTTTGATAACATTTTTTATTTTGTATCACACTATAATCTTTCCATGTTTTTCCTTAAATTGTGTTTAAACTCTATAATTAATTTCAACTTTATATGGATCTCCAATAGATCCATATTAAATTGTTAGATGTTACTATACACTTAGATACCACTATTTTGAGTTTGTTGAATGAATTTCCCTCCACAAGTTAAATGTTTAATTATACCTAAAACCATCTATGTGGTCTATAATGACTTTGATATTTATTTTCCATTCCTATTCAATTAAATAGATTTATTAAATTTAAAGGATGTGAGTAGGAAGGCCAAGACACATGTTGTATATTTAAAAATATGAATTAAATGAATTGTGACACCCACGATTATATTAGGTTAAATGATTAAAAATACCTGACTGGTAATGTCTCCTTATTAATATGATTTTTCTTTAGATATTGGCAAGTGAACAATGGTTAAGGGTTTTGATGAGCATGGTGTTTCATGATCACTTGCATTGGGTGATGGACATGGAATCCCTAAGTATTTTTTTTGGGAAATGCGAATGACATTCCACAATCCTTATCATCAGGTTTTGAGCATTGTGAGTCACCCCACCTTTCTAGGAATTGGGAATTAAGACTCACCCCACCATCTCAAGTTATGAGAATTAAATTTCACACTCATACATCATTCAGTACTTTTACCCACATTTTAGCTTTTATCTCTTTATACTGGTCATGAATGCTTGAGTTGCACCCTAGATCTAGCTAGCACCAACTATCCTTGTATATTCTTCTATATTTCCTCACATATAGAGTGTATATACATGTATACATTTTATATATGATATATAATTACTTCTATATGTTAAACTAATCCAAAAAACTTTGACTAATGTCGAAGAAGGTAGAGTTAGGATGGTTCTATATAAGAACCTATGTTGACTGATATTTATTTTTAGTAATGTTATTTATTTGATATACTTGTACACTACTATTTTAAATATATTTTCTGGATTATTCTTGACACCATTGATGGTGGAATACTGAGCTTATCTCACACCCAACTCGAGATTCCTTTGATATCTGAAAAGAGTTCATGAGTGAAGCTGATATTAAGGGAAATCATCTTATCATGGATATTTGATTTATTTTTTATATCATCAAGCATGGGAGAACTGAACCAAGTGTATGCTTTCTATTATAGTGTCGATGTATCTAGAAATTTATGTATTTTTTATTGCATGATGCATATTCCTTCTCTCATGCATCCTCATGTCCCACTTTTTACAATAGAATGAAATGAAATCATATTTTATATGACCCATATTATGTAACATGATTATTATTTTGGGGATACTTAATTTTTTCCTATTCTTATTTATGGTATCTGGTTGAACTGTGTTGAAACTTATATCCATCTTACACTATTGCTATATATTTATTAATTTTATTTATATCCACTATTCCACACTAATATATGTGTATAGTCTCCCCAAAGTACCACTTTAGACCCTTATATCTAGTTCAAAGCCTCTTGCATATGGGGAGGTACACTTGAGGCCATGTGACCCACTAGTATGGGGGACTATTTAGTGCTTCTTGATTTGGGATGTTATAAAGTGGTATCATAGGGGTTTCTTTTCATTTTGACTTTATGTTTATATATTAGACAGGAGAATATGATCTAACAGATTTTGGTAATGATACTATAACTAGGTGTGTCTAACCCATGTACTTTAAAAAAGGTATATTAGCCATGATAGTTTGTTGCTATTTTGTTCTTGTCCAATTATTGTTGCATTGATTTCACTATTGGGTAGCACACATGTTTTATGATGTTATTATTGTTGACATTATTTTTATAGGATTCATTTCACTTGTCCTAGTATGGATTGTATTTGTTACCTCAAGCTTCAAGATAGTCACCTTAGGACTAATATTGTATGTATTTTTTCAATCCACATTTAATTTTTGAGTGAATTTTCCAGCTTCATGTATATGGGTTCCTTGATTTTTATATATGGAAATATGATAAAATTTCATGTAGGTATTACATAAATAGATTAATTAATGTTCCTATGTCAATATAAATAATGTTCTTCTATATAGGTTTGTGATGAAACCTCAATTAACCAATTATTCCATGTTCCGACCATGATCCTATGGTTATATGGTCTCAAACACGACATTATAGGATTACTTGAATACTATTGTTTATTTATAAAGTAAGTTCTTCAAGAAATCATTATTTATAGTTATTTAAAAAAACTCATTGCATAAAACATGCAACATCCAAATATCAGACGTTCGGGTAAGGTTGTACTTAAATTATAGGTCAATTGTCCTTTATAATAGGTATGGCTTTTATAAATCAGGAATTAAGATGCATCCCACTGAACCATGATATATATATATATATGTAATAGAGTATGAACATAATTGAAATGAAAAATTTTAAATGCGATAATTACTATTAAATGTTGATTCCAATTTTAATGTAATGATGTTTTCTTCAATAACTTTAGATTGAAACTCCATATACTTGAATTTTTTCTATGTGATAAAAGATGTGGACCCAGAATCATCCTTAGTAGTGGGTCGATGGGGGTGTCTCTTACATGACTTATGTATTTTTATGGCCTCCTTTTGTCACCTAGTCCTAAAATTTGGAGTAGGGAGAGAGGTGTGCTATTTTCCGTAGAAGGGTATATAAAATTCCATGTTAATCAATCATAATATTTTAATTTTTATTTTATCTTATAATGTTTTTTTAGAATGGTAGAATCATTACACCATGATGACCTCGAATCATATAACAGGAAGGTAGCAAAGACCATACACTAGTGGAGGTGGGCCCTAAGGAACTAGTATTACCTCCACTAGTGCCACCCAAGTTACCAGAAACTATTACTAATGTGGGCAATCCAACCCTGTCTCAAGAGGATTTTCATCATATGATGTAATATATGGAAGGTATTTCTAATCCAACCACAACAATCAATGATTTGTCTCAGTAGATAAAAAAACATCATTTTTTTCACCTTTTCAGGGGCAGTGGACCTCTGGATGTTGAGTCATGGATGAAGGCCATGTTATCGATCATAGAGCATATGGAGACACATCCAAAGAGGAATGTCCAAATTTATACTTATATACTACATGGTTCTTCCAAGTGATGGTGGGATGTCGTTAAATAAGAATAACGACAAAGAGAAATCACTTGGAAGAACTTATAGATTGTATTCTATGATTACTTCATCCAATAGACATTGAGTTCTGACTGAGCTAGTGTGTTCAAGATCTTGTAGTAGGGATCTGTGTTTGTGATGGAGTATTCTTCCCAAATTATAGTACTATAGCTATTCTAACTAATTCTAACTGGTGGTGAACTTATGAATATAAGGAATTTTGAGGATGGCATTATATGTGCCATCTTATCACTGTTAAATGTTTTTTGGTAGACAAATACGGTTAATATAGTCAACCATGCCTTCACTAATTAGTGGAATTTGATGGAAGGTAAGGGTGAGAAACAATGATGTTAAAAACCTACAGTTGGAAGTAGTTCTTCTTGTGGATGGGAGCATCACCTTGAGGTTTCTCAAGGGAGTAGTAGTAGTTGGGTAGCTGAGGATGAAATATTTTTTAAATTTCATCAGTGTGGGAAAACAACACACATGAATCCCCAGTGTATCTAGAATCTATTTGAGTGCAATGGATATGAATGAAATTGGTCATATCATGAAATTTTGTATGAATTATACATCATTACCTAGAAACGGATGGTATACATTGACTCCATTATTTATAGTGGGACCAGTAGCATCTCTCTAGGAAGGTAGATGGAATGACACTATTCACTCAGACTGAGATGGTGTTTGAGGAAAGGTAAATCAAACTTAGGTTTCACATCACTAGTAGAGCGGGTCTACTATGGGATGTTAGTTTTTGAAACAGAGACATGGTATGGGCCTATTACAAGTAGTGATACCTATATCAAAAGAGAAGATATCTATAACTTCTACTGTTCGAGGTACTATCCTATTAACATCAACTTCAGTTTTTTAATTATTTTACATAGGTGAATCAATGTACTTTATATCTGTATCAATTATGGAGAGTCTGGTCCTCATGATTGAATAATTATATGGTGTTATGCACCCGATGCCCCATTGGGTATTTGATCAGAGAGTGTTTTATGATGTAAGTATTTTACCCATGATATTGGTAGATACATGTTCATGTCGAATCTTTTCGTCATTAACATGAAATGGTTTTATGTTATTTCTGTGGTATAATGGTTGATTTCAAATCAATCAAATATTGATTTTTATATCTAAATGGTGAAATTTACTTCCAAATAGGGTGGTACACATATCCACATGTTAGAATGGGATGTCCCTACATCTTGAGATGGACGTTAATATTGGGTGCTGGGAAGTGTGATAACCTATATCACTAGCCTCTTCTTGGATGATTATGGGTTACAACCTACATTTTTACCTCATATGGTGGATCATTTTAGATATGGTTTCCTTGGTGATTTTTATGGTCCACCACTAGTGATAGTGATGGAATTCACCATGGAGATCATTCTTGGTGTTGCCCGAGTGTACATTCGTCTTTAGAGGATAGAACCAAACAATCTTCACGATCTCAAAAAGTAGTAAGAAGCAATGGATTTAAAAAGTTTCATCCAATGTAGAACCAAAACTTAGGGTTCACGAGTTCTTTTTTCCAATAAAGAAGACAATAACCTAAGAATTTTAAAGGAATACATATGGTTGAACCAACATACAATTAGTAATATATATTCACTTCAACAATTAAATGTCCACTTTTATTATCTCATAGGAGAAATGGTGTTCTCAGTGATTGATTTGTGTTTAGAATATGATCAGGTTTATGTCAGATACCTAACACACCTCCCACAACATTTTAAAAAATATATGGTCTTTAAGAGTAAATGGTAATTCCATTTGGATTCACGAATGTTCCAGATATTTTTATTATTATGATGAATTGATTTTAAACCTGTATCTAGATTCATTCATGGTAGCCATTGTGGATCGCATCTCAGTGTATCCTCACTATTGACCCGACCATGAAATCATCTTGAGGTCATGATGAATAAAATGAGAGAGAAAAATATTTCCACAAATCTCACAAAATGTATCTTTTTGACTGAAAAGGTCCACTTTCTATGTCATATTATATCACAGATTGGATAATTAGTAAACCAAGAGAAGGTGAGAGATATAATTTCCTACGATGAACCTATGAACACACTTGATATAAGGAGTTTCTTGAGGCTAGTCGAGTATTACAAACACTTCATCTAGGACTTGTCAAGCCTCTTATCTCTTATTTTAGTCTTGACTAAGAATGTGGTGAAATCCCTATTTCTAGAATCTTGTGAGATATAATTTTAACTATCGAATGGAATGTTTAATTTTGTGCTTATTATAATTTTTTTGTCTTGAGGTAGAAGCTATATTGTTTGTTGTGATGTGTCGGGATTTGTGATTGAAGAAATTTTGTTGCAGGATAAAAGAGTCATTTCTTACAGATCTCGTTAGTTGAGGCTTTATGAGAAGAATTACACGAAACATGATATCGAGATAGAATCATTTTTCAATTATTTATGCTATTTGAGACTCTATTTTATTTGGGAGCATTTAGTTTTTTTTCAAAAATCATAAAAAATAAAGTATATCTTTACGTAGTGTGATCTGAATCTTAGGAAGAAAAGATGGGTTGAGTATATGCAGTCCATAGAATTTGAAATTTACTATATAGATGGGAAATGCAATGAATTAGTCGATTCTCTGAGATGGACTCAGATACTGAAGGATCAATAGTCCAGTGGTGTGTGGTAACTTATTCACTTTTCTTTACACGTGCATTTTGAACAGACAATCCATATTAGTTTAGAAGGGACATATCCCTTTTTTTAAAAGTATATAATAAGGAAACATTCAGATCCCAAGGGCCGAGTCTTGAGAGAATAGTTTTTAGATAAGGATTCATCACCTGGTTGAGCCATTGATGAGGATGAGACCTTGCTCATACACGATCATGTTTGGGTCTTTGTAGACATCTAGGAGTAACTGGTGTGGGAATCTCATGCTTTAATTTGGGTAGTAAATCCATGTGTCACCAAGATGTATCATGAATTACATCACCATTATTGGTGGCTTGGTTCAAAATAATATATATCTGAATTTTTTACTCGGTGTTCCACCTATCAGTATGTGAAAGAGGAATATCAACAACTAGTTGGGATTTTACAACCACTATCTATTATCGAGTGGAAGTGTAAAATTTCAACATGGAATTACTAAAAGGATTACCTAGAACTCCTCAAGGAAATGATTGGGTTTTGGTAGTTGTTGAATGGTTGAAAACGGTCACACAATTATTCAATTTTCAAGAGGCAAACTTAATTTATGATTTTAGGAGGATATACGTTAGGGAGACCGAATAACATCACATGTCATTATATATTATCTGATGGGGATATTCATTTCACATTAAGGTTATGGTAGGTGTTTTATAAGGATTTAGTTATAATAGTGGTTATAAGTATGACTTATCTCCCTCAGACTGACAGATATATAGAGGGAATGATTCACATGTTAGTGTACATGCTCCATGAATATTTCCTTTCCTTTGGGGGTTCTTAGAAGTAACACATATCCCATGTTGAGTTTTTATATAATAAAACATCATTATTACATCTATATGGATATTTATAAGGCCTTATGTAGTAGGCCATGCTAATCACCTCACTTCTGGTAAGAGGTTGGGGAGGCAGAAATGTTTGGACCACATATTATAGAAGATACATTTGAGAATATTTAGTTAATCAGTAATAACATGTTGATAGTTGAATCTGGTTAATTGTCACATTTCAATCAATGCCGATGACCTATTGATTTCTTGGATGAGCGGTGTTGATAAGAAAATTTTATCTAATATCACAATGAATACTGACCATGGGATAGATTTAGTGAGGATCCATTCAAATATTTCCATTGAATCTCAAGAATAAATCTCTATGAAAGTGGACTTATACTTCAATAGAATTCATTCTATGGATGATCTAAACAATCACTTCAAGTATCTTGTTGAGAAATTGAAAATTCATCCTATCACTCAAGCATTCAAGACAAAAGTTCAAAATCTAAAATACTTTACTCTTCTATTGGTTTTTTTGGAAAATAATGATGTATATGAAAATTCTATGCATTATAGTGGTGAGAACATCACTGATGTCATTAAGTTCTTGAATCCCTATCTGCAAGTGCAAAAGACTGCCATTTGGGCTCCTAAGGTTTCCCCTTTGCAGCCTAGTTTAACTGCTTCCTCTTCTTTGACCCATGCTCCTGCTATCAAGTCTATATCATAGGATCTATGCGAGATTTGACATATTATACGTGAAAAACCCTTACATTTTTCTTCCACCAGACCATCTCTTGCAACCTCTGTCTTTGAAGGAGTTCCATTTCCTTATATCACTATTGGATCAATACCTTATATCACTTCTAATTATGATCCTGTGGCCCCTCCTGAGGTATCTTCCAAGGGAGAATAAAAGATTGATGGTTCTGAAGAGAAGTGAAGGATGTATTTTGGTAGCGATGTTTTGAAATTTTCTTCATGTTTGTAATGAACTCTATTATTCTATTCAATACAATGATCCCTATTGTTGTTTATTCTCTTAATTGTCTTCATTTACCATTTAATTTAATTTTTATTTATTTAATTTTATAATCCCAATTGGGGGAGAAATTAGACATGGAATTTATGGAATCATTTATGGGGAAATGATCGTTATGGGAGAATCATTGTTTTTATATAGCCTATTACATATATATTCAAAGTTATTATCTATAATAAAATATATGGCTTACAAATGGCATGTTTTTTTATCATTGAAATGGGGGATACTATTTAAATTCTCATGTTTTAATTGTCAAAAATCATGTTTGGATATTGTTGGACTTCTCTTGTTTTGATGCACACAAATCATGTTTAGAGTTTGTTGGTTTCCTCATGTTTTAATGCTCAAAAATCATGTTTGGAGATTGTTGTTTTAATTATGTTTTAACACATAAAAATAACGTTTTATTGCTCAAAAACCTTGTAAACTATGTCTAAATTTGATCTATTATTTTTTATTGTGCTAATGATTCAGTTTAATCCATTATATGGGCATTACTTCTCAAACCAGTTTATAGATATTTAGCTAAGTCTGTGAAATCATAAACTTGCTACTGGTTCTAGATTTTCACAGAGTATATGACACCATAATCTTCATACTGATTCCAGACATTCTAAAAGGACCTAATATAGTTAACTTACTACCGTTTCCAAGACATCATAATATGACACCATTCAGAATATTGAAAAAGGGCCTCACACTGTTTCCTGATTTAGGAATGCACCAGACATTGTGACCATACTATCAGTTTCAAATCTCACAAAGGATCTGCTTCGACAATATTGGAAACATTACCACATGATACTAGTTCTATATTTTTTCAAAGGACCAGGCACTATAACTATGCTACTGGTTCTAGATCTCAATGAAACTATGACATAGTGATAGTCTCACCATGACTATGTCACTGCAACTGTGACTCCATTCCATAAAATACCATTTTTTGTCCTTTTAAATTAAATTTAAAAGTTACTTTTAATAGTAATATTTTATTCATTTAATGATAATTCTATAACTAATGTTCTTTCTCATTCATGTCAGTAGACAATATGAGGTAAGATGTTTGGAGATAGTGCATCATGTTGGCTCCAACAGAAGAACATGAAATAAAAAACACACGCCACTAGAGCATTAGAGAACGAGCAATGGATTACATGAAAAAGGGAAGAACACATATACCCTGAATAACACATGAATAACACTTTATTGATGATGGATGAACTACTATAGATCAGAATCTCAAACATACCCACATTAGAAATTCTAAGAAGAACATGATCTACAAAGCACATCTCATCAAACTGGAAACCAGAGCATGAGGTTCACGATACTCTATTTCTCCAAGAGGACTCGAAAATCACATATGCTACATCCTACTAGTCAACATAATCACAAAACAACACTCGTATCATTTCAAATACATTCTCATTATATTTTCTATGTTGTCTACTATTTTTATTACCTCTTGAGTAATGAGTGTATCGGTATTAAAAACACACACTGTCTCCAAAATTAAACAAGAGGATATAAGATATACTCACTCAAATATCATTTGAACCTTGTTTCACCCATGTATAACTGTGGGGTAGGTCCTATGTGACCTAGTTGTTAGTTTTTTCATGTAGAATAGTGGAAGCGATATTGTGACTTGAACAGTCTTATGTTCTATTGTTAACCCTGATCTAGTGTTAGATCAAAGCATATAACACACACACACACACACACACAGATATATATATATATATATATATATATATAAGTGGAAAATGATCACCAAGTGGAGTGGATTACGTTTTGGCTTGATACTAAACCACCAGTTTTATCTTCTATATCTTTCATTTTATCCTTTCTCTGTTTTAACTCATATTTTAGAAAATTGAATTTTACTTTGATAGTTAGTCTTGGATAGTAGTTACTACTATTTTTCATTATTAGAGTTGTTTCAAAAGTCGCATCAATAGCTAATATTT
Organism: Viscum album; assembly: GCA_963277665.1. Classification (NCBI taxonomy): domain Eukaryota; kingdom Viridiplantae; phylum Streptophyta; class Magnoliopsida; order Santalales; family Viscaceae; genus Viscum; species Viscum album. Next base: position 73,460,505 of record OY728127.1, on the reverse strand, counting down.
TTATAATTGAGAATTAGTCAATATTATGAGAAATAATTTGAACAGTCAAAATATATAATTTTAATACCTTGGTTAACTGGCATGTTTAATTTTAATTTGGGGAATCTTTTTAAATAATATTATTTACATAAATTTTTTTAAGAACTTAATTCACCTCTATTGAGTTTACTACTACAAAAAACATAGTCGTTATCCTTGATCAGATCTAACCACATACATTTTCACATATTCATATAATTTAGTGTGAATGGATACTTTATGGTTTTTTATCTGAATATTCCTTACCCTTATCCCTGTATAGATAATGTTTCCAAATCTTCAATATGAAGTCCACTATAGGAACATCTTGAAATTATGTTGGGTATTTATGTTAATGAATCATTAGTTTGTGGGGGGAGTATGATATCATATTTTTATCATATATGATTAAATAATCCAGGTTTTTTATGCCTTTTTGTTGATCCCAAATACTTGACTACTAGAGGGAAATGTAAGAATAGGTTTTGTTGTGTCCCCTGATTTGGAACTCTCTCACGTGGCCAAATTAGGTTGGTCGTATGATATTAAGTGAGACTCACCATATTCTAAATGCTACTGACTAGCAGTGAGGGTGTATATAATATTTTGGGGATAGTATACCCCTGATATAGAGTTGTAATACAGAAAAATTAAAACAAATAAATATCATATTAATGGAAAATGGGATAAAAAATAACATACCCTAGAAGGTAATGTAAGAACCAATAAGTGAATAATACTATACCATGTAATTTCAAGATGACATGTTTCTAAATGACACGAAGAATGTCAAAATAAGAAAAGAAAATTATGACAAAAATAACTCAAAGACCCCAGCCTTAGACCATTGTCGGTCCGACCTCCATGCTCAGATCCATCAAGAATGAAACAATAAAAAACAAGGTCCCTTTCCATTGTCCAAACCAACATCTCTATAAATTTATTAGGTAAAAAACCTGAATAGGGTGTGTGTAAGACATAGTCGGTCAACACCACCTTGTCAAAAAAACCATTTTTATAAATAAGATCTTGAAAAAATGTGATAAAAAAGTGTGTTAATTGATTAACTAATATAATAAAACAATTAGACTAGTTCAGCACTATTCCAAAATATCTCTTACTATGTGGTACAACCATGCAAACAATAACCACAAAACCATGGGGAAATAATTTATCTAAGACAATCCATCTTTATAAAATTTCAAAATCCATGACAATCCCTCTATATAAAATATTGAACATAACTATGAATATCCCACTATATAATAATTTCAACATAACAGGGCCACAAAAACTATATAATCATTTCCACATAACTGGGTATATCCCTATATATAAGAATTTTAGAATCACGAGGATAATCCCTCTATATTATAATTTAATAATGATTAAAACAAATATCAAAATAGAAATAAAATAACAACATTACATCACCAGCCACAATGGTTAATTATTTAAATTAATATTTTCCTCTTAATTACCCAGAAATTCAATAAACAATATCTTAATCCATTGAATAGATAGTTTTCATGATCAATAACTATCATATTATCACCATCCATCTTCCAAGGCGATTCTATTATATGTGATCACATGAGTCTCATGTCATGATAATCTCACTTTAATCCATTTAAAAGATTATAATCAATCTAATATTGTTTTACCCAAGGGGTAACCCCAAGCTAGGATAGAATAACATTGGATCTAAAGGGACCTAAGGAATAATACAACATATGATGTATGCTCTATCGTTATTCAATTACACAATGTGAAAATTGTGTCAGTGAAATCATATAAAAGTGTACATGCTTGAATAATATAAAAAAAATATTTTTTTATTTTTTGACCCCCCTTTAACGTGTAAAAAAGAAAATGATTCGAACAGTTAATACAAACAAGAATTAAGGAACAATAGATCACAAGAAGAAACAATCAAAAAAGTTCCTAACCAACAACTTTTTCCTAAATAGTCAAAAGATTACACTTTGATAACAAGGAAAAATTTGATGAGTGGGGCGAACCAAAGAGAACCAACTAACCAGAGACTGATAAATTTACCAGGATGTCTTGAAGGGAATAAGGGAAAAAAATCATCTAGAAATTGAGAGGGGAAGTCTTGTCATGAAGGAATAATGAATCATACATGTATCATGGATTTAAAACAATAGACCTTGAGAAATGCACATTGCGTAATCCTTTCACATCCTTTATTTACCAAATCACATGTTACTCTAAAAAAATAACCTCATATTAAAATAAACCAACTCAAAGATTACATTATGTGTAAAATATCCCTGGTGTGTAACCAAATAACATCTTGATCTAGTTTGCAATGTCTTCTTGAAAATATTTACATGTCAGGTAATATATATATGTTGCGTATTCAATTCAAATCACGAACCTATTTCAAAATATCTTATTGGATATAATTACACATCATATAAAATGTACACAGTGTGTAAATGTCCTATATGTATATTTCAATCTCTACTTATGTAGAACATATTGAGCCACCTGTGGATCCTTCTAAACTTAATATAAAATTTTTAATCCACTTTAAACAGTTTATACCTTGACACCATTAATTAAAATAAAAAAGAACCCTAAATTTTACTTCATTTCCCTATAAAAATATATCTATCACAAATTAATTCTTGATGATCAATTTTCAAATAAGAAGGAAACCCCAAACATAAGCAGTCAAACAAAAAACTCAAATATGGATATATATGGAAATAGAAAAGATATTTCAACCTCCCCACTATATAACTGCAAATTCCTGAGATACTCAATGATTCAATATGGAATTTCAATGAACAAGACTATCCACTGTGCTCACATATTAGAAACCCTCTCCCCGGTCTCCTCTCAAATGTTAATATAATTCCAATGCACATAAACTTGAGGTATAGTCTTTCCTGAGAAATGTTTTTCACTATGGTATACAATATTCATCTAATACTCCTAAAATGATGCATTTACACAAAGAAAAATATAATCTATTTCTAGCACATGAGAAGGGTTAATATAATATCTCAAAAAATTCGAAATGTAAAATACTATGGAAGGGATTATTAGTACGCCACTAGACCATCCCTTTACACTATCACAAACGACCCCAAAATCCTATGTACAAGAATTCACTATTTACTATTATGTCATTTTCCAAACCTCTAGGACACCCAAAGGAAAACATGATGACCAAAATCAAACCCCAATGCCCATATCCAATTTCCAATGTGTGATTCTTTCCTTCTCTATGTGGTCCCCAATTACCTATTGATCAACTAAATCTTCTGAGAACTCTCCTGCAAAACACTAATTCCAATAAGACCTGAATCAACATCCTCCAACAACTAATGAGTTGAAAATAATGGAATACCATGAAAACCCTCAAAAGGTACCATTTGGATCGATTCTTGGAAGCTATTATATAATGACCAAATTATTCATGAAGGTAGAGATCATGGGTACTCAAAGATAGACATATATGGAAACAAACATGATATTTTAAATCATCAACTTATTTTAATTTCATCCAGTAGACCTAATTAACTCTCCTATATCACTTAAGAAGCCCATCACTTATTCATAGTTTGGGAATTTGACAATTACCTCATCAGATCACCATTCAAATCACAATCATGTGCATTGAATTTTCAATAGTGATCTCCTGAGTCATATTTCTTCCTTCCTTAGTATATCATCCCATTTTTTTTACTATTTTTGTGTTATATCATATTCCAATTTTTTAGGGAATATGACCATTCTTTCTATTACCCTATTATAGACCTATTTAAGGGTCGACACTAGACGAGGAGAGAAATGTAGGTCTATGGTTGTTGTTCTAGCAATTTAAATTGATTGTTTAGATGTCTGATCACATTTTTAAATTGTGAATCACACAAAACTTATTCCACACATCACCTTAAATTGTGATTTAAATCTTTAATTATTTTCACCATGATATGGAACTCACATAGAACGATATTAAATTATTAGAGGTTTCTATCCACTTAGATACCACTCCTTCAGTTTTGTTGAATGAATTTTCCTCCATGAGTTAAATATTTATTTAACCCAACCCCCATATAAGTGGTCTATAAGGAAATTGATTTTTATTTTCCATTATTACTCAATGAAATTTATTAATTAAATTTTATGGAAGTGAGTAGGAATTCCAATAAATGTGTTGTATATTTAAAAATAAAAATCAAATGAACTGTGTCACCCATGGTTATATTGTGTTAAATGATTAAAAATTCCTACATGGTAATGCCTCATTATTAATATGATTTATACATGGATATATGCAAGTGAACAATGGTTATGGGTTTTGATGAGTGTGGTGATTCGTGATCCCTTACATTGGGTGATGGGCATGGATTCTTAAGTATTTTTTATTCGTGAAATGAGAATGACATTCCACAATCCTTACCATCAGGTGTTGAGCATAGTGAGTCACCCCACCTTTCTATGAATTATGAATGACGAATAACCCCACAATCATGAGTTATGAGAATTAAATTTCACACTCATACATCATTCAAGACTTTTACCCATGTTGGAGCTTTTATCTCATTAGACTAGTCATGAATGTGTGAGTAACACCCCAGGTCCAGTTGAAAACCAATATCGATGTACATTGTTCTTGATTTACTCACATATAGAGATTGTTTATGTGTATACATAATATATTCGATATATAATTATTTATATATTTTAAACTGATCCATCATATTCTAGGCTATGTCAAAGAAGGTTGAGTCATCCTGGTGTCCAATAAGAACCTAAGTCGAATGGGATTTACTTTTAGTAATATTATTTATTTGATATAATTATACACTAATATTTTAGATAGATTAGAGGGATTATTCTTGACACCATTTTCAGTGGACTACTAATTTTTTCTCACACACAATTCAATATTCCTTTGATACATGATCAAAGTTCACAAGTGAAGGTGACATTAAGAGAAAACACCTTATCATGGATTTTTGATTTATTTGTGATTTATAATTGTTTATTTCATGTTTTAGATGCTTGTTACTATGTATCATTATCTCATTTTTTACATTTTCATGCAATGAAAGAATATTTTATTTGACCCAACGTAAGGTTTTTTATTATTATTTCATGGATTAGGAATTTCTTCTATTCATATTTACGCTATCTGTCTGGTTTGTGTTGAAAGTTATATCACGCTTCCACTATTGCTATATATTTATTAATTATGTTAATATCCACTATGACACACTAATATAAGGGTATTTTCTCCCCAAAGTACCACCTTGGACCCTTACTGCAGGTTTGAAGCCTCTTGCACATGTTTAGGTACACTTGAGGCCATGTGACCCACCGACATGGGGAACTATTTAGTGCTTCTTGCGTTGGGATGTTTCAAAGTGGTATCAAATAAGTTTATTTTTCATTTTGTCATACATTTTAGATATTATACAATGAAATAGTATATATTAGATTTTGGTAATGATCATGTATCTAAGAGTAGCCAACCCATGTACTTTGGAAATTCTAGATTACCCGTGATGGTTTGTTTCTATTTTGTTTTCCCCGTTATAGTTGCATTGATTTTACCATTTGGTGGCACACATGTTTTATGATATTATTATTATTGAAATTAATTTTATAAACATAATTTCCCTTGGAATATTACATAGAGGAGTTATTACCTCATGCATCATCATAGTAACCTTAGTACTAATATGGTATGCATTTTGTCATTACACATTTACTCTGTGTTTCCATTTTCCAAATGCATGTAGATGGGTGCCTTGATTGTTATATTTGAAAATTTGATAAAATTTCATGTAGGGATAACATACATGGACTAATTAAAGTTCCTATATCAATCTAAATTTTGTTCTTCTACATAGATTTTTGATGAAATCTCAATTAACCAATTATCCCATGTTTAGACCACGATATTCTGGTTATATGGGCCCAAACATGATTTTATTGGATTAGTTGACTTCTATAGGTCATTTTTAAAGTATGTTATTATTGAGATATTTAATTTTAGTTAATTAAATAAAATAATTGCATAAGACCTTCTACATCCTAATATCGGATGTAAGGGTCAGGTTGTACTTAATTTACATGCCAATTGTAATTTATAATAGGTATGACTTTTATAAATTGGGAATGAAGATACTTCTATCTGAACCATGATATATCTATATGTTAAATATTACATACATAAATGAAATGAAAAATTTTAAATGAGATAATCACCATTAAATGTGGATTCTAATTTTAATATAATGGTGTTTTCCTCTATACCTCTAACTTCAAACTCCATATACTGGAAACTTTTCCTTGTGATTATAGATATGGACACAGACTCATCCTGAGTAGTGGGTCAATTGGGGTGTCTCTTACGTTACTTATGGCTTGTTATAGTCTCTTTTTATCATAGAGACATGAAATTTGGAGCAGGGAGAGAGGTGTGATATTTTCCCTAAGAACGCTATGTACCATTCCTAGTTTTCCAATAATAATATTTCATTTGTTATGTTATCTTATGAGGTGTTCGTTTATAAATGTAGAATCATTCCACAATGACTACCTCAATCCAAACAACAAGAAGGTAGTGAAGACCATGAACTAGAAAATGTGGGACCTAAGGAAATAGTATTACCTCCAATAGTGTTGATCGAGGCCCCACATACTATTCCTAACGTGTGTACTAACACCCTGTTTTGAGAGGGTTTTCATTATATGATGTAATACATGAAAGGTATTAGTCAACCAACCACAACTATCAAAAAGTTGTCTCAAGATACCCAACAACATCATTTTTAAAACCTTTTGTGGGGCAGTAGACATCTGGATGTTGAGTCATGGATGGAGGCCATGTTATCGATCTTCGAGCATCTCGAGACGCCTCCAAAGTAAAGGGCCCCAATAACTACTTATTTTCTATGTAGGTCTTATATGCAATGGTGGGATTCCATTACCCATGAATAAAAACATTAAAAAATGACCTAGAAGGACTTCCTGATAGTCTTCTATGATTACTTCTTCAAATATACATTATGTTCTGACCGATCTAGAGGCTTCATTAACTTGCAGTAAGGAGCTATGCATGTGATAGATAATTCTTCCCACATTACAGTACTATAGCTATTCTCACTGAATCTAACTAGTGTTGACCTTATGAATATATGGAAATTTAATGATGGTATGGTATATTACATCCTATTATCGGTTAATGTTTTTTGGTTGACTAATATTATTAATACAGTCAACCAAGCCTTTACAAATGAGTGGAATTTGATAGAAGTTAAAGGTGTGAGACAATACAGTTAAAACCATATAATTGGAAGTAGTTCTTCTACTGGATGAAAGCATCTCATTGAGGTTGTTCATGGGATCAGTAGTAATTGGGAAGCTGATTATGAAAGAATTTTTAAAATTCATCCATGTGGGAAACCAAGACACATGAAAACCCAGTGTATATGGGATCTATTTGAGTGTAAAGAGTATGAAAAAATGCGGCATATCTAGAATTTCTATAGGAAAATTTCATCAGTACCTAGAAAGGGATGGTATACAATGACTCTATTATTTAGATTGGGACTTGTAGTATCTCTCTATGTAGGTAGATGGAATTCCACTAGTCGCTCAAGCTAAGATGGTGTTTGAGACAGGTTAAATCAGATTTGGGGTTCACATCACTAATAAAGAGGGCCTACTATGGGAAGTTAGTTTGTGAAACAGGGCAATGGTATGGGCCAATTATAATTAGTGAAACCACGGTCATAGGAGCATAGCTCCATAAATACTACTATTCAAGGTACAATTGTATTAACACCAACTTTAGTTTATTATTTTTTTGACATAGGTGAATCATAGTTTTTTATATATGTAGCTATTATAGAGAGTCTGGGCCTCAAGATTGAATACTTATACGGTGAGATGGAACTCGATGCCTCGTTGGGTTTTTAATTAGAGGGTTTTCTCTCATGTAAGTATTTTACCCCTGATATTGGTAGATAAATGTTCGTGTGTAATCTTTTCATCATCAACATGACATGGTTTTATATTATTCTTGTGATATAATTCTTGGTTTCCAATTGATGACATGTTTATTTTTATCACTAGATGGTGAAATTTACATCCAATGAGGGTGGTACACATGTACACAAGTGAGAATGAGACGTCCCCACATCTTGAGATGGACATGAATACTGAGGGCTGAGAAGTGTGATAACCCATATCACTGGCCTATTCTTGGATGAAAAGTGGGTAGGTACAACTATTTTACCTGCTATGGGGGATCTTTTAAGAATGTTTTTCTCAATGTCTTTTTTGGTGTACCTCTTGTGATAGAGGTAGAATTCACTATGGATCTCATTCTTGGATTGGAATGAGTGTACATTCCTCTTTACAGGATGGAAGCTATAGATATTAAGGATCTCAAAAAGTATTTGGAGGACCAAGATGCAAAAAGTTTCATCCAAACAAGAACCAAAACATTGGGTCCACCAGTCCTTTTTTCCAATAAAGAATACGGTACCTTAAGACATTTATAGGAATACCAATGGTTAAAATGACTCATAGTTTGTAATCAGTATCCACAACCACAAATATATGACCAGTTTTATCATCTTCTAGAAGAAAGGGTGTTCTTAGAGATCAAGTTTTGTTCAGGATATCATGAAGTTTATGTCAGATACCCAAACATACCTCACACATCATTTTACAAGAGGTATGGTCTTTAAATTTATATGGTAATTCCATTTAGATTCACGAATGCACTAGCTGTTTTTATCATTTTGAGGAATTAGTTTTAAAAATATATCTAGATTCATTCATGGTAGCCTTTATGGATCACATCTTAGTGTATTCTCGCTCTTGAACTAACCATGAGAACATCTTGATGTCATTATGAATAAAATGAGAGAGAAAAATATTTCCAAAAATCTCACCAAATTCAACATTCCAACCGAAAAGTCCAATTTCTATGTCATATTATCTCAGAATTCGGAGTATCAATATACCTAGAGAAGGTGAGATATATAATTTCCTTGGAGTAACTTATGAACATATTTTATATATAGAGTATCTTGGGGATTGTTGGGTATTAAAAACACTTCATCCGAGACTTCACATGCCTCTTAGCTCCTCATTCGATTTTGACTATAAATGAAGTGAAATTTATATTCTTAGAATCTGATGAGATATAGTTTTATGTTTTTAATGTTAGGTTTAATTTTGTGCTGATTTTGAATTTTTACGAGCGAGGTAAAATATATATTATTTATAGTGATGTGTCAGGCTTTAGGAATGGAGCATTTCTATTGTACGATAAGAGAGTCATTGCTTACAAATCTTGTTTTTTGAGGCCTCATGAGTGGAATTAACTGACACATGATCTCAAGATAGAATCATTTTCCCATGTTTTATGTAATTAGAGACTCTAATTTCTTTTTGGAGAATTTTTTGGTTTTCATTGATCACAAAACATCCAGTATATCTTTACATAGTGTGATCTAAATCTCCGGAAGCAATGATGGGTAGAGTATATAGAGTCCTTAGAATTTGAACATTCTTATACAAATGGGATAGCCAATGAAGTATATTATTGTCTGAGATGAAGGACTAAGATACCTAAGGGTTAAGACGCTAGTGGTGAGAACACCATGTGTATTGAGGATTAGAGCATGAAGACACTCTGAGAGTAGATACTTATCAAGAACCATTTCACGTTTTGTTTTCTGATGAGATCGAGTTTGATGTTGATACTTATATTGAAGAGAACACTATGTGTATTGAGGATTAGAGAATGAAGACACTCTGAGAGTGGATAGATCATTTAATACAATTCCTATGGTAGTATGACCAAGTACGTGATGAAACTAGGGAGAGATAGGTTGATGTATGTACTTAGTGTACATAGATTTTCTCAGATGATACCTTTTTCCCAGATAAGCAAAACTCAATGATGTGTTTCATTATGGTGGAGTGGTTATAACAACATTAATTTTAAAGAAGGTATGGTTCTGGGTTTTTATGGATTAAATCACTTTTTTTTAACTTGGTAATAATTGCCTAATGACTTAAGAGGTCTTAAGAGTGTTTGAGGTTTTTTTAGATCCCAAAGCTCCATGTTTTTTAGGAAATAAGCCAGATGTACAATTTGATCAAACCGTACCCCTGAGCCTTCATGGTGTGAAAAAATGTGTGGGGTGTTTTAAATGGATGGAGAGGGTTTCATAGTCGGTACAAACCTTATGATGTAGACCATATGGCTACATATATTTTCTTAGTTATTAGATAGATCCATTACAAAGGGGATACACACAGTTAGTCAAATTGTGCTCCTAGCCTATGGGAGGGGGGTCTTTGAATGTGTTGGGTTCATGGATGGCACATGGTTTTTCCAAAAGTGAAGCCAAAGTATGTGGCACCTAAATTATAGTTAATTTGTGGGTTTCCCTTGAAAAAGTTTAAACCCTCAATATATTTTTATTTTCATCACATAGAAAAAACTACCTATCGTGTCTCATGTAGGAAGCTCCTCCCTTATCCATTGATAGGTATTTTGATTACATCCTCACCTAATATCTATTCTCACTACTGTCAGGTGTATTATATCAGTAATGGTAAGATACTAAATAGATTTCCATATTTCCATAGTTAATCTTCTCTTTCATGGTGATATTTTGGTGTGAAATCATGTGTACGATTTTTAGGGAATTGAAGCATTCTTCCAATTTCAAATGTTCAAGCCTAATACACGGGCCAAAACTGGATGAGGAGAGTGATATGGGCCAAAGGTAGGTGTTCTAGAAATTTTCCCAAAATGATTTTTTATTTTATATATCTATTCCATTCATCCAAATTCCATACATTTTTCACACATTTCCTAAAAAATCAAATTTTCTATTTATTAACTTCACTAGGTTGTGATACTTCCATAGACCAATATGAAAATATTAGTGATTTCCTACATCTTTGATACCACCCCATTGGTTGTGTTGTATGAAATTACCTCATTAAGATACATGTTTAACTGAACCAACCACCATCTAAGTGATACAATATAACCTGGGTCTTGATTTTCCTTCAATATTTTATTAAAATTTTATATTAATTTTAATAGAATTGGGTTGTAAGGTGACACAACTTGTTTTATTTTTATAAATATGAATTAGATAAATTGTGACACCAACTATTAGATTAGTTTGAACTATTATAAATTATTGAGAGGTAATTATTCATTATTTATATGATTAGCCAATAGATATTGGATGGTAAATTATGTTTATGTGTACTATTGAGCATGGAATTTTGTTCTCCATTAAATTAGATGATGGATAAGTAATCTCACACTATTTTTTTTATTTGGGTGATGGGAATGACATTCCACGTTCCATAGAATTGGGTATTTATCATGGTGACTTACTCCATATGTTTGGGTGTTGGGAATAATGACTCACCATGACATCTCAAGTGATGTGCATGATGTCTCACACTTATATGAGTTTAGGTATTATACCCTTACTAAATATTTTGGCAAATTAGACTAGTAATGGATGACTCTATTATGACACAACCCATGTTTTCACCTTGTCTCCATGTATATGCCTCTGGATTTCCTCATATATAGAATATATATACATGAATACATATTATATACGATATATGATTAATTAGATATGAAAAACTGATCTGAATTATTAGAACTAATGCCGAAGAAGGTTGAGTCAGCCAAGTGGGATTTTGGAAACTAATATGGATTTCAATTATTTTTTGCATCATTATTTATCATATATACATGCACCCTACTATGCTATATATATTGGGTGGATTATTCTAGAAACCACTTTTGGTGGCCAACTAAGTTTATCTCACACCCTACTCAGGCCTCCATTGGTACCTTAGTAGACATAATCACTATATCTGTGTATAAGGGAATATTTCATGTCATGGATCGTTGATTTTCTTGTCTTATATCAAAGATAATCGGAGAATACTACTAAGTATATTATCATGATTTTAGGGTAGAACTTTTTTGGTATATTTGAATTTTGGTATAGAATAATGTATACGCTTGTTGTTCTGTATCCCCATCTCCCTTTTTTTCATCAGCATGCCATGAAATCATTTTATATATGACCTATCATATAGATTTTTATTATTATTATTGTCTAAATATTTCTTATTCTACTATTATTATTTATAGTATTTTTTTCCAATCTTCTATATGTTATATCATGATTCTTATATTTATGTCTATTTATTAATACTGTTTGTATCCTATATTACTCTATGATATGAGTGTACAGTCTCCCCACTATACAAGCTTAAACCCTCACAACCAGTCTATAGCACCAGGCATATGAGGAAGTTTTGTTGAGGCCATGTAACCCACCTGATTTTGTCACCATTTAGTGGCTCTCATGTTGGGATGTTGCATGTTATTATAAGTGAAACCCATGAGGGATAAATGTTGTTCTCTTGAAAAACCAAAATCCAAATCACATGTTTATAATATATCCTATAGAATCTAAATAGTACACTCTGAGTAACAATGAATATATGGATGATATGATTTTCTCAGATGAACCTACAATCCCAGAGCCTTATGATGACCCTTCTAGAATTAAGATGTTAATTGCGGTTCTCTATCAGGAATGATACTTATTAGAACAATGTACAATACAAAAATCTTGCAGAAATTAGATATTACACAGATCATCAATAGTAATGTTTTTCCAAATTGAAAATATATTGGATACCTTCATCAGTTTATCTACGATCAGCCATACTACAACATCCTTATGTGGTCTTCGGGTTAATCTTTGAAAATAATACATAATGAAATTATCCCAATTTTATACTAGAATGGGTTGAGGCTACAATATCCCAACATCCCTTTGATGGTCATAATTTACATGCAAACAGGTGAAACATATCAATACAAATCTTGATAACTCATTCCTTCTTTCTATTCACCAATATTGACTACTGAGATCATGGTATATTTATGTCCATTGATGATGTACTACACATCTAGATGTATGAATATCTCTCATAATATACTCACACAAACCCATATGATCCCATTATTGGCCACATAAAACAACAAAATTTTCGCTTCCAGAATATTATATTAATGATTGATCCGCAACATATAATCTATCTATCAAAACTAAGACCTATAGTTCAAATAACTTTTCTATCTTGATTTTCCCATGATGAATGGGTATAACTATGGTCGAAGTCAAATATACTCATCCATAGGACTCTCAACCATCTATATGCATAACCAAAAATAATGAAATGATCGAACAATCATCACAAGACTCCATCACTGCCTCTATCAACATATTCTACCTCATTGTATCTACAATTCAATTTCACATTACCAAATTATAGGAAAACATGAATTTGAAAGAATAAAGGTACTTAACCCACATCCACTTCTATTTTTTCAGGTCTCATAATGAAAACACACACTATAGATTAATGTGGTTCATGTACAACATAAACCACTTGCCTATAAGTTAATGTCTCTAGAATCTCAAGGGATGTACCACCGTATCTTACTCTAGATTATGAGTAGTGTAATTCCTCTAATTTTTTCTGAATTGTTTGGACCCATAAGAAACCCCTCGATGCTCTGGAATCAGAACATCTCTAAGTCCCAGATCAGATGTGTCAAAATTCATGTTAGAATATTTTCATAAAAAGTAAAGTGAGGATCCATGTCGAGTTTACCCTGCACTTGATATCCTAAAATTATACCTCAAGAATTTGACCAAAAAAATAATCAGTTTCTTGGTCAGCATAAAAATTAGTGCTTCTATAAGGGAAATGTTATAGATAAAATGATGATAATAACCTAAAAATCCTAAAAACTAAGAATCATGAAGATTTAAATGGGATGATCACAAGATGACAAGGATTTAAAAAGCTCTAGATCCATTTAAGATCCTTCCTTAGATATAGAATGGTCTAAAAAAGTTCAATTTATCAATTGAGAAAATGCATTTGGTTAGCTAGGAATAAATTCGATGGTCCCTCATTGTACTCAAGAAGATGTTAAGTTGTTGGGAATGGTTTTACTCTAAATTTGAGTAAATTAATATTTCATTTAAAAAAACTAAAAAAACTTCTCTAAAAGGTTGAGAGATTGGATTCATCAAAGCCATGAATACCACCAGTGTATTCATCATACCAAATTGCATAACTACGAACTCATAAAATCCATACTTGATCCTAAAGGATGTATGAGGGATTTCTGATGGTATCAGCATCAATTGGTGGAATATTTATCTCAATTAAATCTTGGATATGAGCTTATAACCTCACAGCTGATTTAATAAACCATTGATTCATGGAAGGGGATTCCAGTTATTGACCGTCACATGTTTAAATCTTCAATAATCCATACATAAACACAGAGTACCATCATTCATATTAGAGAAAATAACTCTAGAACACCATATTTTTAAACTAGACTATATAAAACTATTGAATTATTGATATTACAACTTAGCTTCTGACTCCATAAGAACTACTAGTGTCATCCAATATGGAGGAATAAAATATATCTCTACTACTATAACCAACTCGATCAAGGAATTGATCCCATGCATAGGATGTAAGCCATATCAGTCATCAGGATTGAAATCCAAGAAAATGATCTACCATTAGTGTAAATGTATCCCACTACATTGAAACAAAATAATGAACAAGTTTTACTATCTGGGTTATGAGGAAATCCAATTTTCACTTATCTGTCCATGTATGACAAGACTGAAGATCTCACTCACCCTGGTGGGAATAACTATATCCTTCTAGAATTATAATGAAAACATCCAAAATTAGCAATAAATATGATATTGGTATAGAAATATCCAATAAAAATGAATAATATAAACGTAATATGCTATTTTTAGCCCAAATGGTGTGAAAAATAAATCATAACCACCAATATATAGTGAACTCTCTCTTCAACATTTAATATTCCTTAACTGAAATCACAATGGTGTGTCAATGGTCAAGACACCAACAATAAATTCCACCACCAAGACCAAAAAAAATTAAAAAAGAGATGATGAAAATGAAACTGATGCTCCTATATCACACAAAATCTTAGAAACAGTAGATGATACAAGATTCGTAATTATGACAGAATAAGATTCTGTATTAGAAATTTCTGAAGTAGACTGCATATAGCGAAACTTACTAACCTCTCTCCCATAGGACCTAGTCTAACTGCTGTCCACAATTCCCTCTACATGGTACATGCATTCCTTTATTGGGGTACCACGTCTACTACCTAGATATGACAATCTTATGAAACTCCATATACCTATCTACTTAGGGGTAACTGTGTCCTTCCTATAATTTGGTACTTATATTCATCCCCCTTCCACTAATTTGTTTCTGTATGCCTCAAGAAAACCCTTAATTATGACCCAACATACTATAATTTTGGAACACCATAGAGGGGTATGGGCAATGAGGCCTATTAGGTCCCAAATTTACACTCTGAAAACACTTCAACAGAACATGGTCATTATATATATTCTCAATTCCCTGGATACTCTAGTCACTATTTCCTTCTAATTAACTATTATAATGAAACTTTGTTTAAATAGAAGAAGAGTTTCTAGTTTGTCTTGATGAAATATCTTGGCTGCTACCCAGGGAATCTATCAGAAACCCTTCAATCAAGAATGTTTGATTAATCATATATGAAAAATAAGTCATGTGAAAGAAGTTCACCTATGATATGATCTCGTAATGTTGAACTGTTCAACCCTTAATTCTCATTGGAAGTTAAAGATGGTATAATTCTCAGTATGTAAGTGAAACATATAGTGTAGTCAATCACTAACATGTCCTCCCATGCCAGGTTCATGAAATCATGATCCTTCTCATCTCTCACTATCTATGCATAGAGGTATCTCAAGAAGTTCTCCTCAAATTACAACTAGGAATAATCCTCTTTCTTCCTATATTTCAAGATAACGTTCCACCGATGCCTTGAAGGTTCATAATGCATATATATAGTAGGTTTTATCCTCTTATTCAAGAGTGTCTTGAGGTGCTTGAATGTTGTTTGGAATGAATCAATCCAGAACATGGATGCCTAGGGGCCTCCCTCCATAGTAAACATATGAATAATCTATTAGCTAAACTCTATCATTAGATCTGACATCATAGGTACGGTGTTAATATTATCCCTTTACATATAACACATGACCCTTAGGAATATTTTATGATGGTGAACATCCATCTGATCCCCATGTGCTATCGAATGATCTGGTTCAGCTATGTTAGATGTATGTTGATTGTGACTCTCCCAAAACATAACTCAAGGATTATGAGGATGAATTTTATCTACAGGAAAAACACACTCCTTATAACACCAGATAACAACTATGTGAACCTCAAAAGGTGAAAAAAATAGAGCACATCTAGCTTATAGTTTCCTAAAATATGGAATAAAGAGTGATATAACATGACATAAGAGTTCATTAATTTTTATTTTTCATATATATTAGGACACTCATTTCATAGTTCATTTATGAAAATACATCAAATGAAATAAATATGTCTATATCATGAACGATGAAGGTCAATATATATCAATATATGCCTATCATGAAGCAGTCATACTCCTCTCCTTACATATATAACCAAGATTAAAAGTCTCATGAAATAATAATGTCACACACATTTTGAATCAGGAAAGGTGAAATAATATCAATTATGACAAGAAAACAACAAGAACATCAATTCAATCCCTGAGCACCAAGATTTTTCCATGTACATGGGTTAACTACTCATAAGAACAAGATCATTACCTTGTCCTGATACATCTTTGTATCCTTTCTACCTTTCACCAACATTAACGTAATAGAAATGAAAAACCTCCACTTCTAATGCCACATTAAACCATCCCCCGATCTGGAACTCTCTCACATGGAGAAATAAGGTAGGATTTGGTACCTCAAGCATGAGTCCCCATATATTAGAGGCTACTGACTAGTGGAAGGCGTGTAAGAAATATTGTGGGGAGACTATAACCCATGGTATAGAGTTATAATACATTGGATGTAATCCAATTAATATCATCGTAATATGAAAAGTGTACACAATACAACATGAAACTAGAAGTTAAAGGAAGAACCAATGAATAGATAACAATAATCCTCATAATGTCCTTCTTAATTGTATTTAAATGACATTCTACATTTCAAAAGAATAAAAGAACTTTCCTTCATGAATAAATCAAAGACCCTAGCCACAAACCCCAGGTCGGTGCTGTCTCCATGTTCCAATCTACCCACAAGTAATAATCCACAAAAGGTCCCTTGATCTTGTCCAAAATTACTTCTGTGTAATATTAAATTTTACCAATTGGTGTATTTAATAGGGTTTGATTAAATCATAGTAGGTCTACTCCACCATGTCTAAAAACTGTTAGTCTAATAAGTAACTACATACAATAATGTGGTAAATAGATGCATTAAATTATCAATTAATACAATACTACAATCAACCTACATCAGAATCATGTTATAATATCTCTAAGCATGTAGCAAAACCATTCTAACCATAACCAAAAAACCATGACATAATCACTTATCCAAAAAAATCCCACTGTATAATCATTTCATCATTCGAGACAATGCCTATATATATATGAATTTCATCATAACCAATCACAACCCACTATATAATCATTTCCACATAACATGACCATTCACACTATATAATAATTTCAAAATAACTAGACCTAGCCCTTTATATATTAATTTTCGAATAACAGATCTAAGATCTTTATATAATCTTTTCCATATTATTCAGAACAAAAATCAAAATGGGGAGAAAATCCCATCATCGCATCACAGTTTAAAATAGTCAATTTTTTGAATTGAAATTTATCAATCATTTACCCAAACATTCATTAAGTAATATCTTTATCCATTTACAAGGTATTTTTCACAATCAATTGTTATCAAATTATCACAATACATCATAATAATCTATTAAACAATTTTAGAATTCGAATCTATCATAAGAGATCACTGGAGAATTAGGTAATCCTAATCAAACAGTAAGACTCTAAAAAATCTATTATCATTCCAATGTAAACATACCCAATATGAAGCTGTATGAATGGTTACAAAAACTTTGGATCCAAAGGGACCCAAGGAATAACCCAACCTATGATTTATTATTACCCATTATTCAATTTATTAATACAAAAATTGTGTTAGTGAAATAAAATAATATTTAATATACATGAACACTGGAAATAGACCATGGGGTATGGTTTTGGACTACCTACCATTAAACCTAAATTAAGATAGTGCTTCCAATAAGTAATGCCAACACGACTGGAGGTGCCTAAGATCACAAGAATTACTAGATCACACCAGATCAAGATCAACACCTTTTTCCATAATAGTTAATATATCCCACCTCGACAACAAGAGGCAAGAGGATGAGAGGGAAAACCAAATTGAAAGAAATATTTGGAGAGTGATTACTTGATCGAGATATATGGAATGGAATAAGTCACTCCAAAATATCCTTGAAATCACCTAAGGCTCAAGAGAGAAGGGACTTAGTTTTAAATAACCCTTCTTAAAAATTACACGATGTGTAAAATTTTTGAAGCATGTAACTAATTAATTTCTTGAAATAGTTCATGATGTATGAATGGATATATTTACTCATTAATTAACATATAAATGGTGTTAACCAATTTCATATCACGTACTCATTTCACATCATCTTCTTTGTGATAGTTACAAAACATGTAACATTAACATAAAAAGGAAATATCCTCTTGGTATCTCTAAGACCAACTTCCGTGGAAGAGTTAAAACCACTTTGAAAGCCTATTACATGTATTGGAAACCCAAATAATCAACTTTAACATGTTTATAACCAAAATATATTTTGAAAAATGTACATCCTAGAACATTAGAACATTGTACCCAAAAATATATCTGTATCCAAATGAGACTCGTCCACCATGGTTCAAACAAGAAGGAAATCCCTAATAATAAGGTCAAACTAAAAAATCTATGTGGGACATGATTGAAAAAAATATGGGATCTTTATGGTGCAATGATTCACCTCTTAAATACTCTTTATATCTCTCCCTGAATTCATCAGCCTAGATCAACTTCACTCCCTTCCATGTTAGCTTGGATAGTGGGTATGACAATTATGGGAAGTTTCTCACAAATCGATGATCGTACCTAGACAATCCAAATAAATTATGGATCTCTATCACAAATTATGGTCTGATTTTTTCATCAATTACAACTATATTCAATGATAATAAAATACCCCTTTTCTGGTAACAACATTCCCCATAATTGTTTCTTACTCTACCCAATACTCACATTTATTATACTTCTCATATTATATTTCCTTTTTCAAGGTCATTCGTTCAACATTAAAACTCTTCAAATTCTCCTCCTTACATTATGAGTATATTAGTATGTCGTTTAGAAATAATAGTACAATTTTTTAGGTAATCCCAAAAGAATCTATTCATTATATCCATTAAGATAGTTTGAGCAATAGTGATTCCAAATGGAATCAAAATGAACATTTTCCACACATACCCAGTATGAAAATGAATATTGGGGATATCCCCCCACTTCATTTTTACTTGATAATTTCCCCAACATAGATCCACTATAAAGAAGTAATGGAATTCATGTAGAAGATTTAACATTTCATCAATCCTTGATAGAGTATAATTGTTCTATAGAATGATCTTTTTTAGCTAATGATAAATATATTAGAGGTGTCTTGAACCATACTTATTCATAATGAATTGGACTGGTGCACCCCATGGTGATACACTTGAGCATATTTGCCCGTTTTCTTGATTCTCCAATTATTTGTTCATTATCTCTTCAATTTCAATAGTTGGAATTCCATATATATTATTAGATATTGGAAATGTTCTATATATAAATTTGACTGTGAACTCAACCTCTTGGTTAGAATAAAGATAAGAATATTCTTAGAGAAACACATCACTATATTCTCTTATAAAGATATTATCCTCATGGATGACATTTTCCTCAGTATCAATAATCTATGAAAGAAACTCTTTCTCATAAGGAAGTAACTTTCATGCTCAAGAATGGGATTCGAAAGGATATCTATGTACCTACTTACACTTGTATTGGATTTTAGGGTTATCATGAATTTGGAGGGAAATTTCATTATCTAAAAAATTTATATTGTCTCTATATAATGAATAATTATCCATGAAAAAAGTTTCAAAAAATTATGTTAAAGGGAGTATCACTAGTTTTTATGAGAAGTTCATCCTGAAAATATGGACAATAGAGATATTATATAATTCAATGAAACATTTTACATTTATATTAATATATCCAACTACACTTTTTTAGATTGAATTTAAATATATCTAATAATATTTTTTTTCTATGAATGAGTTCATAGAACTAGAAAAAAATTGAATGTTCACAATCCTTGATGGAATAACCAGTATAATTATCAACCTATTCTTACCAGGATCTATCATAGAAATTATAATGGCATAATCTCCCCCTTTATATCTATGTATTAGTGGTTGTTATTTTCTATTATCATTGACAATCCATAGCTTAGATCATTGACTTTTAGAATTTCCTTGTTTCTTATAGTTGTAATGTTTAAATAGGATGGGTATTTATTGGAGGATTAAATTATTCCAAATATTTATGGGTTTATATTACAATATATTTCTATATAGATTCCCTTACATCATTAAAAAAATTATTTCATTTCCCCCATTATGAAATTTTTTTCATTCTTCAGTCTTAACTTTTGATAAGTGGGATATTGGACATTTATTCCACTATGAGATTTCTCCATCAATCCTTATGAATTATAGTCCCTCTCTATTTTATATTTTATATAATGAGGAAAATATTTTTCAAAAAAAAAACATTTCAGTTGACTTTTTACACTTTATCACTTTGATGTACTTCTCATGATTCGTATTTTTGATCAATGTCCACTGTTAACAAGATTCTCTATCCATATTATAAGAAACCACCACAATGTTCTCTTTTATAGAGAATCTAATGAGTGAGAATATTTTTTCAATGGAGTTGATACATTTTCTAGGATTATGGTATGATATGATCATTTAAACCATATAATTATTCATCCCATAAATATCTCTATTTCAAAATGATATTTCTTATGGGGATGTTGGGTTTTCCCTAAATTAATCTTTCTATTCAAAAATGAGTTAATTGAATAATTATTGTCACAAATTTATCAAATAATAATCCCATTGGTTTGGGCATATCATTTGGGAAATCATCCCATTTACCATCAAATTGGTTGTTGACTAGGTTCCTTATATTTTCTTCCATTGATTAAAATAACAAGAAAATTAAGCATGGTGATTTTGAAAATGTTACACCTATTAAAATGAAACATATGAAGATTTATGGGAACAATCATAGTTGAAATTCATTCCTTAACAAATAATTTTATTGGTTTTAATCTATGTTATCAGTGTTCTATTTCGTAACATAATATTTTTTGTCATTTTTTTGTTTCATAATGGTTCATAAATGGTTTCTGAATATAGAAATGAAAATATCCTAGTACTGTCAAACTATGCGGGATATAATGCCTCACTGTCATGCAAATCCTGATGATTGGGTTAATACCCAATGTTCCATTTTTGGGTTATTAACCCTTGGTAAATCTATTCAAGATCCATACCCACATTTAGTTTCCAGAAATAGGGTTTATTTCCTTGAAACCAATTACACTATAAGTTAAAAAAATTGGATTTTTTATATGTTTTGTCATACCCCTTACTTTCTTATAAAAGTTTTCTAATCTAAATCACTAAAAAAACTGATCCTTTCCCCTAATACCAACTATGGAAATCCATATGTTACATATATATTATTTAATTATTTATTATCAAATGATACACATAAAATACCCAAGAACATATAGGGGCTTAGTTTCATTTGTAAACTAGATACATAAATCATTAACAAGAAACATGGATAATAATACAATAATTAAAACTCCATAACATTCCCTGAAATTCAATTAATATTTTTATACCTCAAGGGATATCTTGGGTATGTACATAATAAATGAGTGGGAAATAAATCCATGAAAGGGAATAATAAAAAAAACAACAAGATTAATGTTATAAAAGTTTGTCAAATGTAATATAAAGGGGACATAAAATGGTTAAAATCATAAAAACGACCATTGAATAATTTTATAAGATGATATCATGGTAGAATCATTAGAATGTGGAAAATATATTAAAAAAGACATCATATGAACAATTGAAGGATATATCTTAAGATATAAGAAGACAATATTCTTAGGATGACCCCTCATGCACCATAAATAGTATATCACGAGAAAACAAATAACCCAATGCAATGTAAATTTATATAATTCCACCCACCCATCACATTTATATGATGCACACACATTTGTGAGATAGCTCTCTCACAAAACCGGACCTCGTCTCTCAAACAAGCATGAATCATGTTTGTAGTAATCTCGCATGATGAATCCACTCTCTATTTACCCTCAAACCTTATGGATTCATTGGACCCATCTTTGGAAATCACATTCAAAAAATTGGTCCATGTAGATCTAAATGTGAATTCCCTAGATGCTGATCTAACCAAGTCCATGGGTATCTCATTCCTAGAGGTTATTCAGTGGTGGTTTCTATCAAGCATTTCTTTATCTAAGATGCCAATTAAATGGGAAGTTGATGGGAACATCTCTGTCACTGAGAATCATGACACGCTTCAGCAAAGGTTAGATCTATGTTCATTCTCCCTAATTAGATGGATTAATTATACCAAAGGAGACAAACCGTGTTCATATAGTAATATTAAATTAAAAATCTCTCATATTTGGGTGTTTGGAAATTAGAAACTAAAATCCTATATGGAATTATTATTTCACTATATTATTTGAAAGAAAAGAAGAATTAGATACATTCTGGAACTTGTGAAATTTACAAATGAATCCTGGAGTCCAAAGGATTATGGATCAAGACATCAATTTCAATCCCTTTAATCAAATGAACTCCATGGATCAGATATGTATCAGACTCCATGGGTTGATATTGGTATACTGGAACCCAAAAATCATAAAAGATATTTCTTCATGCATCAATATTCCTCTAATAATATATCAACAAACTATATGTGGTGAATTGGGTCTATATGTGAGGATATAGATTAAGGCCAATATAGACTCTAAGCATCTAATTTTCATCAGATTTATTTTCAATGATCACAAGATTAAATTCATAGTAGAGTATGAATATAGGATGCCATTCTGTGAGGTATTTAAAGTTGTATGTCATTCATTTTCCAGTTGTAGGACTGTGCAAAAATCAGTGAAACTAGCCTCTAATCCTGATGCATGTAAAAAAGTGAATAAAAATAAAAAAGGTAAGGAAGGGGTCATGTAGAAAAAGAATTCCTTTAAACAGTTTGAGGAATATAAATTGGTGAATAAACATGCTTCACTGTCAATTTCTATTCCCTCAAACTCTTGGGATGTTCTAGTAGAGGAGGAAGAACAAGTAATTTAAAAGGATAACATGGAATCAAAAATTGCCTAGGATATTTTGAATGTTATCTCATCCATTACATCTACTATCTATGAGAATATTCCAATGGATGGTTTTGATGATTCTTATACTACCATGAAAAAGGATTCTGTTGATATTTCAGATTATAATTGAAAAATGTAGTCTATAATCAGCTTGTTGGTTTCCATCCCTGATGATATTGTAGTAAATTTTTGAACTTTCTCCTATGCAGTACTGAACAATGCTTTATAAATTGTTAAAACTAGCAGTGCTGAATCGTAAATTCACACAACAAGGTTCTTTTTGTGTTTGTATATCAAGGGATTTTATCCATCAAGGTCAGCTACACATAAAATCCATCAAACTCTTCAAAGACACTAGCTGATATATCCTGTACCGAGAGGACTATGCTCTATTCAGCAGCCCAAGACCTAACAAATTAATGTGATAACTCCACAATAAATAAGAAATGTGAATCCAATTCTTATCAATATGTTTCCTATACCAGTAATGCAGATAATGATTCTCATTGGAACCATATGGTAATCATGAACACCTCATAGGACATTGGAAGAATTAAAGATAAAATTTCTACTAAAAATTTGATGCTTTCTATAGAATCTGGTCAAAATAACATGGAACAAGTATCATCACCTGTCCATGCTGAACACTTAGTGAAATATAATACATACATTAAGTAGGAACTAACAATAAGAAAATCAAGTATAAATAAAAAATTGAGTGAAAAAAGGGGTCCCCAAGTGGAAATATAATTGAATATTTTCTTTTGGAACTATCAAATTGTGTAAAACAATGATACTACCACCTCGCTTCATAGGTTTATACATGTTCATAATCCCAAATTTGTGGGCATTGAGGAACCTGAAAAATGGTACTCTTAGGGATCTATTGGTATTGAAAACAGAGGTTACACATTGATAGGTTTCAATAGAACCTATATTAATATTTAAACTATGGCATCTGGCCTTTTTCATTACATAAACATTAATTACATTATCCAAAATTGAGGATCTTTAAGGTTTAGTGTCTTGGATACCAGGAACATAATACATGAAAACATAATACATTATTCTTAAACACTTGAAAAGACTCTCCATATGTTCATCCTTGGTTCATTACTGCATCTCATAACTTGGGTACATACATTAAAAGAAAGGGTGAGGAGAAGGCCTAGTAAGGGAAACAAGGGGAAACATTTAACATGTGAACTTGAGATACACCAATAAAGTCATGAAAAACAACTTTAAGGCATGGGGGAAGAAATCAAGAGGCATATCATAATAAAAATAATGTATTTCATAATTTGAAGATATGGCTATGACATTTAACTTAGACTATCATTTCCATTTCACCAAGGTCCATCCCCAAGGTGACATTAAAAAAAATTACCAAGGTTATTCACCAAGGTATTGTTAAAATTGTAATCCCTAGAGATTACATCATTACCCAATGCATTGAAGCGCTATTATGGAGAAACCTTAAATTTTAATTATTATCATGTGATACAAATATATCATCATCAAAAATATCATAAATAACCCATATAGTAGAAAAGAAATGGGTTTCATTTCATAATAATAACATTTTAAAAACGACTATAAAGGCTTGATCTTTATGTCACTTTAAACCTGCGGAAAAGGAAAGTGGGTTTCATGTATGTAAATCCTAGAATTAAAATAGAACATTTTGATATATATGTGAATACCCCTATAGAATAAAGAGCTTTGAGTATTCACTTAATAAAATAAAATAATTAGGGAAAAATAGAGAGACATTTTGAGACGAAAATTCTGCAGCATAATGGCTATGTTACAGGATTTTAGAAAATATTGAAAAAAGAGAGAACATGGGTCTCCCACTAATTAATGATTAGTAAAACAGTTGAGGGACAGACTATAAAGAATATAATAACATGGTAGTGAATTTTTAAAGACATACCATATGAAATGGAAAGCATGGAAGGAAGACGAAAATATGATTTCTCTTGTGAAAATTCGGCAGCCTAATGGCGTCACTTAAAACATAAAAAAAAAGATTTTATGAGATAAAATAGGGTCTCTAATCATATGAACATAAAGGAATAGTATGATGGATATAGGGATCATACCCTAACATAGTAAAAATGAACTTTAAAGACTAGACATGAAAATAGAACATGGAAATGAGAACGGAGAAAGAATCCCTTACAAAAATTCTGCAGCCTAATGGCGCCACTTAAACATTCTTAAAATGAATTGATGAGAGAAAGAGGGAGTATCTCATAATATTAATATAAAAAGAAAATTATGATGAATATAAAAAAACATCCCCAACATAAGAACATGGAGCTAAAAATATATGACATAAAGGAAATACATGAAAAGAAAGAGAGAGGTTGGATCCCTAACCTTGAAGAGTAACTTTGAAATCCTGATTTTTGGGACCTTGGGGGCTTGAGGACACCTTGGAAGGACTCCTTGGGAGTCAAGGAGACCAAAACTTCGTTGAGGAGGATTTTTTAATGGAAAGGATGAGGGAATGGCTTGGTATTTATAGGGAAAGTGAGGGGAGAAGGCATTAATGGCCAAGGGACACCTCATTGGTGGTTTTGGAAAAAACCATGGGCTTGCCCAAGGTATTTGCCCATGTTATTGGCCACCTGGGACACCTCATACCTTATCTTACTATTAAAAAGTCGAGAAGAATTATTTCATAATTATTACATCCTTAATGATGTCATTAAACACCCGAAACTCTAAACTAAAAATTCACTATTCACCAAAAATTCAACTTTTTCAGAAAAATCCAAAAAAAATCACCTTAACATAATATCAACACTCAGAATTAAAAAATGAGATCCATTTTATAAAAACAATTTTTTAAATATTTTTAATTTAATTTTTAAATAAAAAACACTATTCTCCCGAAAAAACTAATACTTAACAAATAATTTCTGGAAAAATTATTTATTTATTTTGTTGAATGAAATTAATTAATCAAGGTGCATAAATTATATTAATACTTTATTTAAGTGAGATTACAAATCTATTTGGTCGCATTACTATTCCTAAGTGTAAAATCACTATTCATAATGTACTATTCACCAAAAATTAAGTTGATCTTATTAGACTCTAAATTTCATAATGAACACATTTGCAGAAGAGCATTTTTTGAAAATCCTTACACATCATTAATTATTTAATGTTTACATAAATATTTTAAAATATCTTTTTTTTTATCAAAATTCATTCATAAGATACAACCAATATTTATCCAGACTTCTGAAAAATCACAAACTTCAACATAGGAAGAAATCACAATTTTATTTATCTCAATGGATTACACAAAGTAGCTATGGTCTCGTTTCATAGCCCCTTATAACACCAGCATAAGACCTAAGTGTAAGGTGTGGTAAGGTGATAGAATCTTGGGGAGGCTCTGATAAAATATCCGTAGTAGTAATCTCCACTAACTTGAACTTCTCCCATAGGAGACTACGTTCAATCTTGACACGCTAGAGTTCGGCTTGGGCTTGGTCCAAAGCGAAGCCCAAAGATGCCACCTCCTTCCCAAGCTCTACTAAGTGGGCTTTATAAGGTTCGAGTCTACTTGATGAAGCCACTGACTCTTCTTTCTGCGTTAACCATTAACATCTCTATTAAATATTTAAGAGTAAATTAAGATATTATTCAAAATCTTTGGGTCGTTACATTATTCCCCCCTTAAGAGATTTCGTCCACAAAATTTTAAACCAAAGGCCTAGACGAAAAGGTGAGGGTACTTTTTCTTCATTGTATCCTTAGGCTCCCACATCTCTTCTTCATAGTTATGATTCCTCCACAACACTTTCACAAGGTGGGTAGTCTTGTTGCATAGAACCTTGTCTCTACGGTCTAAGAATTCCACTGGCTGCTCCTCATAAGAGAGTTCATGTTCCAGTTGTACCACCTCTGGGTTTAGTACATGCGAAGGGTCAGGTTTGTACTTCCTCAAGAGAGATACATGGAAGACATCGTGAACTTGAGCTAGGTTTGGTGGAAGTGCAAGATGATATGAAACTGCTCCTATGCAATCAAGGATTTCATAGGGGCCAATGTACCTAGGGCTGAGCTTCCCTTTCTTCCCAAACTGCATGACTCTCTTCCATGGAGAAATTCGAAGGAAGACTTTGTCTCCAACACCAAACTCCAAGTCCCTTTGACTGTTGTCAGCATAGCTCTTCTTCCGACTCTAAGAAGCCTTTATGTGTTGTTGGATGGAATGAACCTTTTCTGTCATCTCTTGTACAGGATCAGGCCCAAGAAGCTTTCTCTCACCAGCTTGATCCCAACAAGTAGGAGTTCTACATCGCTTTCCATACAGAGCTTCATAGGGTGCCATATGAATACTCGAATAGAAGCTGTTGTTTAATGAGAACTCCACTA
Organism: Viscum album; assembly: GCA_963277665.1. Classification (NCBI taxonomy): domain Eukaryota; kingdom Viridiplantae; phylum Streptophyta; class Magnoliopsida; order Santalales; family Viscaceae; genus Viscum; species Viscum album. The sequence continues at coordinate 73,432,425 of OY728127.1, read as the reverse complement.
ATGGGAGGTGTTGATCTCATAGAACTTTAAATTACATTGAGCATAATCTCATCATGTCCTCATGTGTCTGAATAGTCCTTTCAGATTAGCCATCAGTTTGAGGATGATAGGTCGTACTTAAATTCAATTCAGTATTCGGAGAATGTTAAAAACTTCTCCAGAAGTTTTATGTGAATCTTGGATCACGATCAGATATGATGGATAGTGGTACCCCATATAGCCTTACCACATCCTTTACATATATCATGTCAAGTTGATTCAAAGAGAAATATTCTCGAATGGTGATAAAATGGGTGGTCTTTGTGAGACGGTCCACTATAACCCATATCGCATTGTTTCCTTTGGATGATTTTGGGAGACCAGTGACAAATTACCTAGTGATATTATACCACATCCATGATGGTATGTGTAGCAGTTTTAATACCCTCTTAGGAAGTTGTTGTTCTGCCTTTACTTTTTGACACACCAGGAACCTTGTAGTGTAATCAGCAATCTCCCTCTCCATTTTATCCCACCAATAATGATCACAAAGTTCTCTATACATTTTAGTGCTTCTTGGATGTATATAGAAAGTAAACCTATGATCTTCATCCTGCAGTTCTTTCTTTATCTATGTAATAGATGGAGCACATAGTCTTGTACAAATTTTCAATACACCTTCTTGATCAATATTGAAATTAGGAAACTTCCCATCCTTCACAGCCTCAAATTTCTCTTACAACAAAAGATCTTCTTTTTGGTCCTTCATGATCTTCTCTAGTAATGAAGGCTGCGAATTCATTTGGGATAGGGTTGACGATGTCCATTTCCTTACAATTCCCATGTCTAGTTTTACTAGATCCTTAATCAAGGGATTTACTTGGATCCTCATTGTTGCCCGAACAACAGGGTCTTTCCTTCTTAATGCATCCGCGACTTTGTTTTCTCTTCCAGGGTGATAATGAATTGAACAATCATAGTCTTTAATAAGATCCATCCATCTCCTTTGTCTCCTGTTCAATTCTTTCTACGTGAAAATATACTTTAAACTTTGGTGTTTAGTGTATATATCACATTTCTCCCCATAAAAATAGTAACTACATATATTTAGAGAAAAAACAACTGCCACTAGCTCTAGATCATATGTAGGATAATTTTGATCATGTTTCATCATCCGATGAGATGTATAAGAAATTACCTTGTCATTTTTCATGAGGACGCACCCAAGCCCTTTCAGAGATGGATCACTAAAAAAAGAAATCCTTCTCCGATAGAGGGTAGTGTTAACACAGGTGTAGTAACCAATATCTTCTTTAGTTGTTGGAAACTTTCTTCACATTCCTCAGTCTAGATGAACTTAAAAACTTTTTGAGTCAACTTGGTTAGTGTATTAGAAAGTAGTGAATTTTTTTTCACAAACCTCCTATAATATACTGCTAAACCAAGGAAACTACGAATCACAGTTAATGTTGTGGGTTGAGGCCACTCCTCCACAACCATTGTCTTTGCAGGGTCAACTGAGATTCCTTCATTAGTTATGATGTGCCCCAAGAATGCCACTTGTTCAATCCAAAACTCACACTTTCGGAACTTTCCAAAGAGCCTCTCCTTCCGCAGAGTTTGCAAAAATGAACCTCATATAATCATGATGCTCCTCACGAATTTTTTAATATATAAAAAAATCATCAATAAAAACTACCACAAATTTATCAAGATAATCCTTAAAAACTCTATTCATAAAATCCATGAATATAGAAGGATAATTAGTAATGCCAAAGGGCATAATAGTAAAATCATAATGCCCATATCTTCATTGGAAGGCAGTCTTTGGAATATCATCCTTCTTCACCCTCAGTTGATGATAACCAGATCAAAGATCAATCTTGGAGACGAATTGAGCCCCATTAAGTTGGTCAAATAAATCATCAATTCTTGGAAGGGGGTATTTATTTTTCACCGTGATCCCATTCAGTTCTCTATAATCAATGCATAGCCGCATTGATCCATCCATATTCTTCACAAAGAGAACTGGTGCTCCCCAAGGAAACACACTCGGTCGGATAAACCCCTTCTCCAAAATGTCTTGGAGTTGTTTCTTTAACTCATCTAGCTCCAAATTTTCCATTCTATGCAAAGTCTTTGATATCGGTTGAGATCCAGGTACGAGTTCAATGGATAAATCTACCTCTATTTCTGGGGGAGGTTCAGGTAACTCCTCAAGAAAGAAGTCCATATATTTCTGAACAATTGAAACATCTTCTATTTGTATACTCCCTTTTCCTTCTTCATCCTCACCAATTAACTCCATAATGAAGTCTATAGGAGGTTCCTATAGACAAGGATCAGGTCATGATATCTCTCCATGAAAGATAATTGTAAGTTGTTCACTCAAGACTACTGATATTTCCCTACTTCTGCATTTGATCTTAGCATTATACATTGAGAGCCAGTCCATCCCTAGTATAACGTCGAATTCCATCATGGGAATGACTACTAGATTTGCGATAAGATTTTTCTCACTAAATTAAACACTAGAGTCTCTAATCACTGTTGATGCATGTATAATACCACTTTGAGTCTTGACTGACAACTCTTCCTCTAGCATTTCAGGGATTGATTATATATTTTTTGAAAACTTGGAGGAAATAAAGGAATTCATAGAACCAGAATCAAAGAAAGTACTTGCTAGTTTTGAGAGGACAACAAGAGTACCTGCTGCCACTTCATTCGGATCTTCAACTTCAGTTGTTGTGATAAAAAAGAACGACCTTTCTCCCTTGGCCCTTGCGGAGTTTGATGGTGATTCCCCTCCACTTCCATCAGATTTGGACATAGATTAGGAAAGTGACCAAGCTGTCCAAACATGAAGCATTTGACGTTGGGTAGAGACAAAACCATCTTTCCTCTATCATTAGTGTTGGGGATTTGAGGCTTCACATCACTACGACAATTCCGAGCAATATGGTCTTCTCTTCCACACTTGTAGCACAATCCACTTCCGATCAAGCAGTTCCCCGAATGCTTTTTCCCACATTTATTGCATGTGGAAAGTTGCACTTGCTTTCCAACTATTTCCTGATCAAATCTTCTTCCCAGTCTTGGTTCTAGAGCTATATTCATTTCATTAGATTTGTGAGACCACTGTGTCTCACAAAACTCTAGTTCGACTTTCATAGCACTTCGAACTATTTATTCATAGCTATCATAGTCCCTGTGGGATAGATTCTTCTATAGATGAGGTCGTAGTCTACCAAAGAATCTATCAAACTTCCCATTAGGGTCCATGACAAAGCTTGAGGTATAATGGGAAATCCTTGTGAAGTTCATCTTATAGATTCCAACAGATTCATTCTCCTTCTGCTTCAGCTCGAGAAATTCTTTCTCCATTCTTGTTCTCATTGAACTAGGGAAATACTTATTGATGAATATTCCCCTAAACTCTTCCCACTCCATAGCTTCAATCTCTCCTCTTGGATTCGAGTTTTTTGATCAGTGACCACCACTGATATGCTTCTCCCTCTAGGCGGTAAACAACATGGGTGACTTTTTCTTATTCCGCACAATGAAGTACAGAAAAGATCTTTTCTATAGAGCTGATCCATTGCTCAGAAATCAATGGTTCAGTCGATCCACTGATGGTTAGTGGTCGTTGGTGCGTAAAGGACTCAACAGAATGTTGTTCACTTCATGGTGGGATCATCCTCTCATCTTGACTCATGTTATTACTCATAACTTGAGTCATTTGGTTCATCATTCGCATGAATGTTTCTATTTCATCTTCCATCGGAGGGCCATCAGCGCATGGTACATTGTGTTCACCATTTGCATGGTTCCTCCTATTTCCCACCATTTTCTAAATGAATAAAATCTTAGTGAGAAACCTGTTTCATTTATGAATATTTTATCTATAAAGGATTATACATCTTAAAACTTCATTCTTAAACAATTATATTTCTTTATAATTCTTTCATAATGATTCATAAAAATCTTGCGATTAACCAAACATATCCCCCGGGAGTGTCGTAACCATGTGTGCAGCAAGGATCATTGTCTTGCACCAGTTCCCGTTCAAATTTATCTCAAAGCAGTGTTTTCAGGTTTTACCCCTATGTACATCTATGCCAGAGCCACATCTACCTGCTCTTATCCAGACAGGGATGTACTTGTCTGATAAACCACTTACTCAATAATCACCAAAATACCATGAAGTTTTATTTATATTTAGAGTTTTCTATAGGGTTCTTTCTAAAGTTTTCATAGCCTAATTTCCATAAATTACTAAATCGTCATTTGATACCAACTATGGATTCCCACATTTTTCATTACATAAACTTTCTTTACATTATCCAAAACTGAGGATCTTTAAGGTTTAGTGTATTGGAAACCTGGAACTTAATACATGAAAACATTAAACATTCTTCTTAAACAATTGAAAGGCTTATCCTTTTGTTCATCCTAGGTTGATTACTGTATCTCATAACCTGGGTATATACATCAAAAGAAAGGGTGAGCAGAATTCCCAACAAGGGAAACAATGGGAAACATTTAACATGTGAACTTGAGATACATCAAAAATGTCATGAAAAATAACTTTAAGGCATGGGAAATAAATCACGAGGCATATCATAATAAAAGTAACATATTTCATAACATGAATATGTGGCAACATCATTTAACTTAGAAAATCATTTCCGTTTCACCAAGGTTCATCCCCAAGGTGTCATTAAATAAATTACCAATGTTATTCACCAAGGTATCATTAAAATTGTAATCCCTGGAGATTACATCATTACCCAATGCATTGGAGCGCTATCATAGAGCATAATTAAATTTGTCTTTATTATCATGTAAGACACATATATCATCATCAAAAATTTCATAAATAACCTATATAGCAGAAAAGAAATGGGTTTCATTTCATAATCATAACATTTTAAAAACGGCTTTAAAGATATGATCTTTATGTCACTTTAAACCCATGGAAAAGGAAAGCGGGATTCATGTATGTAAATCCCAGAATTAAAATAGAAAATTTTGATATATATGTGAATACACATATAGAAGAAATTTCTTTGGGTATTTAGTTAATAAAATAAATAAATTTGAGAAAAAGAGAGACATTTTGTGACAAAAATTCTTTTGCATAACAGCTATGTTACAGGGTTTTAGAAAATATTGAAAAAAGAGAGGACATGGGTCACACACTCATAAATGATCCATTAAACAGTAGAGGGAGAGAATAGATAGGATATAAAAACATGGTAATAAAATTTTAAAGACATACCATATGAAATGAAAAACATGGAAGGAAGACAAAAATAAGATATCTCTTATGAAAATTTGGCAGCCTAACGACGTCACTTAAAACCTCAAAAAAATGATTTGATGAGATCAAATAGGGCCTCTAATCATATGAAAACAGAGGAAAATTATGATGGATATATATATCATACTCCAAAATAATAAAAAGGAACTTGAAAGACTTGACATGAAAATAGAACTTGGAAATGAGAAGGGAGAAAGAATCCCTTAAAAAAATTAGGCAGCCTAACGACGCCACTTAAACATTATTAGAATTAATTGACGAGAGCAAGAGGTTGTCTCTCATAATAATAACATAAAAATGATATTTGGATGAATATAAAATAAAATCCCCAACATAAGTACATGGAGCTTAAACTAAATGACATAAAGGAGAATACATGAAAAGAAGGAGTGAGGTAGGTTCCCTTACCTTGAAGAGTAACTATGAAATATTGATGTTTGGGACTTTTGGAGGCATGAGGGCACCTTGAAAAGACTTCTTAGGAAGGAAGGAGACCATAACTTACTTTATGTGGATTTTGGAATGGAAAGGATGATAGAATGGCTTGGTATTTATAGGGAAAGTGAGGGTACAAGGCATTAATGGCTAAGGGACACCTCATTGGTGGTATTGGAAAAACCATGGGCTTGCCCAAGGTATTTCCCATGGTATTGGAGAAATGGGAAAAATCATACCTTATATTACTATTCATAAGTCTACCTGAATTATTACTTAATTATTACATCCTTAATGATGTCATTAAACACCCAAAACTCTAAACTTAAAAATCACTATTCACTGAAAATTAAAAATTTTCAGAAAAATCCCAAAAATTCACCTTTAAATAATATCTATGCTCTGAATTCAAAAATGAACTCCATTTTATAAAAATAATTTTCTAAATAATTTTAATTTAATTTTTAAATAAAAAACACTATTCACCCGAAAAAATGAATACTTAACTAATAATTTCTGAAACAGTTATTTACGTATTTTATTGAATCGCATTACTTAATCAAGGTTCCTAAATTATATTAATACTTTCATTAAGTTCTATTACTAATCCATCTGGTCACATTACTAATCCTAAAAATAAAATCATTATTCATAATTTACAATTCACCAAAAATTAAGTTGATCTTTTTAGACCCTAAATTTCATACTGAACACCTTTGCAGAAGAACATTTTTTGAAGATCCTTAAATATCATTAATTATTTAAGGATTACATAAATATTTTAAAATATCATTTTTTTTTCAAAATTCTTTCATAGGATACTTCCTATATTTATCCATACATCTGATAAATCACAAACTTCACCATAGGAAAAAATCACAATTTTATTTATCTCAAAGGATTACACAAAGTAGCTATGGTATTGTTACATAGCCCCTTATAACACCAAAATAAGACCTAAGTGTAAGCTGTGATAAGGTGAGAGAATCTTGGGGAGGCTCAGATAACATTGTCATAATAGTAATCTCCACTAACTTGAACTTCTTCCGTAGGCGACTCCGTTCAAGCTAGACACGCTGGAGTTCGGCTTGGGCTTGGTCCAAAACGAAGCCCGAAGATGCCACCTCTTTCCCAAAGCTATAATAAGTGGGATTCATAAGGTTTGAGTCTACTGGATGAAGACATCGACTCTTCTTTCTGTATTAACCATTAACATCTCTATTAAATCGTTAAGAGTAAATTAATATATTATTCAAAAAGTATGGGTATTTACAGACACCTTATGGGTCCTTGCTCACAATTCTATTATTAATGCCTCAGTCTTCAATATTGATAAAATAATGATCACATGTAAGGATGACATCTATAATCATCATTTCTTTTGATCCTTTGTATATGAAAAGAAAAATTATCAGGAAAGAAGATTTCTTTGGAAGAACATTGAGATAAATAGAAATGGAATTTTTGACCCATGGAATATTCCTGGTGACTTCGATTACATATTGTGTTCACGTGAAAGAATGAGAGATCTCCATCCCACTCTCTCTTCAAAAGAATTCAATTATTTAATTGAAGCCAGTAATCTGATCAACATTAATCTGGTTGGAGTGAAATATACTTGGTATTGAAGTCATAAAGATGAAATGGTTTCTAGAAATCATGATCTTTCTATCTTTAAAGTCAAATCTCTAGTGAATTGGGATACCATAGTGAGCATTAACTTGACAAAGATTAATCCGGATCATCAAACCAAAATGGTCACCCTAACAAATAGAAACTCCAAGACAAGGTTTCCTTTTCAATTCAATTATGATTGGTCTTCTCATCCTGATTTCTGCTAGATGTTTAATAACTTCTAGGCCTCTACCCATTCTGTAAATGATGCTTATTCTTGTATCATGGTTTAAAGCACCAGAAGTACAATATGAAAAGATGGTGAAAAAAAAACTATAAAAAATGGAGGATTAAATTATTTTTATGGAGGACCACCTCAATCAGATTCAATGAGAAACCAGTTCTTCTGATTTTGAGAGAAACATACAGCATGAAATTTCTGACAATTCCAAGTTGATCTTTCTTCTCTCAAATAATGAAAAACTAAAAAAGAGACTTTTAATGTAACATGGTTAATGTAGGGGGAAAGAGTCTCCAAATTCTTTAATTCCATCCGATGAATAAGGAAATCTTGTTAATCTATCTTGTTCTTGAATGATGGAGGTAGAGTTATTGACAATGAGGAGTCCCTTGCGGAGCATATTGTATCTTACTTTGATCATATCTTTAATGGTCCTAAGATCAATAAAGACCTTCAATAAGGAATCATAAAAAACATGGTCAGTAATTTGGATACAAAATTATCACTTGAATTCCTCTTGACTTTGAGATTTGTGAAGTGGTTTTTAGCATGAAACTTGTTAGTGCATCATGTCAAGTAGGATTCACTAACACATTTTTTCAAACCTACTATGATTTCCTTCACTGGGATGCTTGTAATCTTGTTAAATCCATCTTTTCTACAGGTGTGTTACCCCATGGAATCAATGACCAATTCCTTTCTCTGATTCCCAGGGTTGAAAATTATTTTATGATTATACAGTTCATTCCCATCGCTCTCATCAACACATTCTAAAAAATTATTACCATGTTCTTTTCCAAAAAACTCACCAACATTGCAGACAAAATTATCTCGTGGAATTAGTTTGGCTTTGTGAATATTACAACTGTAAAAGAGTGTATTAGTACATCCTATGAATGTGTCAACCTCCTTAAAAAATCTAGTATAGGTGGGAAAATTTCACTTTATCCGGAAATCATGAAATCTTTTAATACCATGGATTGATGTTTTATTTTTAAAGTGATTCATAGTTTCGAATTCAATGGAATTTTTGTTAATGGGGGTTAAGGCCTTATTTCCGTTGGCTCATATATCTGTGCTTATCAAATGTTCTCCAAAGGGTTATTTTACCTTCTCAAAAGGTGTCAGTCAAGGAGACCCTCTCTCCTCCATCCTCTTCTCTATTATAGAAGATTATATGTGTAGAATTATCAGTTCTATGATGGATCATCGAAATCTAAAATAAATCCACACCTCAAGGAACTTGGTTTCTCCTAATCATCCTTTGTACATGGATTACATGATCCTCTTTTTAAAAGGTATGATAATAAACATTAAAAACATGAAATTGACCCACTTACACTATGAAGAGGTCTCGGGGTGGTGTATTAATTGGAAGAAATCTTTTATTTATTTTTGTAATACTATACCAGCTGTAAGTAGAAAACAAATACAGATTGACCTTAGAATTAAAGAAGGATCATTTCCTATTTATTATTTTGGAGTTCCTCTTTTCTAGGTGCCTCCTAAGGCCATTCTATTCATCAAAATTATGGATCAAATAAATAATTATATCTCTTACTATCTATTTTTATTGCTGGCATAATTTTTTTTGGTCAAGCACACTATTGTTTCTAATCATGTTCATTCCTTTATGATTTATAAATTCACTGCCTCTTTGCTCACTCAACATAACAACTGAATTATGAAATTTGTGTGGATTGGAAGAATTGTGGAAAATGAATTAGTCAATTTTTCATGGATTAAATATCTCAAACCCCTTGATAAGGGAGGCTTAAGAATAAAAATCATCACGTTTTTCAGTGAGGCTCTTCACACCATGTTCACCTGGAATCTTTTCAGAAGAAAATCAATAGATTTAAATTTTATCAGAAACAGATTAATTGAAAATTTAAGAAGGGGGAACAATTTGTATATGGTATCTTCGATATGGCCAGCCATCAAATATTCTTATGTTATTATTATGCCTCATTCCAGATAGATTTCTTATAGAGATTCCCCCCTAAATTTTTAGTTTGATATTTGGATGGGCTCCACTCTCATATATATAGTGGATCCTTATCACTCTCACTGAAATGGATATCTAAATTCTAGAATACTTGTCCCTCTCTAGCATGGAGATGTCTAGGATTCATATTTATCTCCTCAACAACTATGTTTTCCCCCCACAAAAAACAATCTTATCTAGAAATGTGATTGGAACAGAACTATTGATTCCAAATCTTACTACCTCTCTAATTTTGAGACTGAAATTGAATTTTCGTAGCCCAAAAGCTATGAAAAGTCTTCGATCGGACCCTCCAGGATGACTTTTATTGGACTATTTCTCAACAAAAAAATTCTACTGATGACTGCTTACAATCTCATGGCATTGTTTAATGTTCCTGATGAAGGTTTTTCAAAAATAACATGGAATATATCCACATTTATTCTTGTCATGTGCCACGACCTCTTCTCTCTAGAATAAACTACATGAAATTTTTGAATTATATATTCTTGTAGAGTCATGAAATTATTTCAAGTCTTCGATGCTGCACAACCGTGAAAGTATCTCTGTAACTCAAAAACTCTTGTTTGGGTACTGTAGCAGAGCTTGTACACATTCTTTGGTCTGACCTGAATGACATCGCACATGGAAACTATTGTTTTCACCTTCAGGTGGCCCTCTTTCACCTCATTAATGCTTCCAAGTAATCCAACTCTCTACATATGGGTCACTACTAAAATACTTTTCAAGACATCTTGGTTCTTCAGAAAATTGGTATGCTGGGAAATTATAAAAGGGATCAGGGTCTCTTTGATGTTTTTTTAGCAATTCACCCTATCAGGTCAGATCAAAATCAAAATAAATAGAGCCTAAAAATGTATCTTGGGTCATATAGGTTGTGGTTCTATCTATATATATCACACAAGTAAATTTACTAGATGTTTTTTTTGGAAAGTGTGATATTTATTTTTCTGTTGAAGTTAAAATTCTCACTATTATTCAGGATATTCACTTTTCTCACCTCAAACTCATGGATGACCTCTGGCTTGAAATCCACTCTACTAACGAGGTGAAAGCTATTCAAAATGGTGTGATACATCTAGATTGTAAGATAACTTCAATATGGGTGGAGTGTATCACATTCCAATTATGTTGTAACATCATCATCACCCATGTTTATAGGGAAGCTAATGCTTTGAAAAACAAACTTGCTAATAAAGGAATCAACCTAGGGATCACATTGTTAAAAGATATCACTCTTGAGCTGATTCCTTTCCATGAGAAATACTTTTAAAAAAATTATTTCAGACTTATGTGACTTTACTTTATCTTAATAAATCATCTTGGCCCTTCGGCCAAGACACCACACATTAAAAAAATGATGTACATGCATTCGTGTCCCACATAGATTATACAACATAATAATGACCTTCGTCACTTTTAATATAACTATCAATGATAGTGGGTTACATTTATTAGATTCAAAATTTAATTTAGGATAGTTACATGTTGGTTAATACCATAGAGTATAAATCAGTATGGGTATACACAAAAAATGTTAGTAATATGAAATCAAGGGATAATATTGGTAGTATAATGACTATACATCAAGATTCATGGATGAATTTAATGAGATTGGTTGGTGGTATAAAATTAATTGGGAATCATAATGGAATTAAAGTTATGTCTAAAAACAAATTACAACATAATAAATTGGATATCAAATTGAATAATAAAAGGAATGTATCTGAATAAAGAGGAGGAAGATAGTCCCTTACCCAGAGATAACACCTCTAATTTATTGTGAGGCTCTTATAAAGAGCATGGGAACACCTTGGAAGGTATTTATAGAGGTATAAGGAGAGTAAATTAAGGATAAATTGGTTTTTAGAGAAAATGTGAGGGTTGTTTGGTGGCTATTTTAATCCATAGGGTGGTGAACTATTGATTAATTTCTAAACTTTTGTTTTGGACTCTGTATAATAAAAGTATCAAAAAATTATTTTATTAGTCCATCAAAGGTTTTTTTCAAATAATATTGGTTTTAAATATTTTACATGTCCATGAATTAAAAATATTAAAATAATTCAATTAGTGATATGGAAGGGAGTCATGTTTATAAAGAATTGATTCTAAAACATTGAAATATTTTATTTGTTTTAGAGGATTCCTTAAAGGGTTATAACAAACTATAATATAACATAAAATAAACATTATATCAAAGTGGAAATATATATTTTATCATTTATTCCAATTATATAATTTATTACATTATTTTTTAGATATAATGCTATTATAAAAGACATCATATATTGGTAACCTATTTATTTTTAACTCAATAATTTGACAATAAAATAAAATTATGAAAACTTCACCATAAAATAATTTCAAAATAGTGATTTAAAAAATAATATTTACTTTATCCAAATATTTCACTAAATATGATAATTCTCACTCGAATAAAAATTCTTATTTATTAAAAAATACTTATTTTTTCGATAAAAATATCATTATGATCTTTATAAAAAGTTCATTGGACTTACATAAATTATATTATTATTTATAAATAAATAAATATTATTTAATAAGAATATATTATGAAAATAATATTTATTTATATGTTAATTGATTTTTTAAAAAAGTCTGTTTTTATTGAAACTGTATATTTCCCAAAAATAAAAATTTTGATTTATTCAAATAAAAATGTATTTTTTATAATAAACATTGTATAATAATCTATAATTACATAATAAAAGTGATAAATGTAATAATTATTTCACTATTAGTAAAATATACAAATTCCAATAACTAGGGTAAAGATACATAACCCCTTATTACACCAGCATACACCTTAAGGGCACAATGTACGATGGTCGTTATTTTTCCAAAGGGTTCAATGAAAATATATTGGGATGTAGTAAAAATAATATTGAAATTATCTAAAAAAAAATTCACTCAATATTCAGCTATTTAACATCAACTTGGGTTTGGTCAATGAAAATTTTTAGTGAATCCAATTCCCCAAAAAGCACAAATTATTATGATTTATTGGGTTCAATCCTATTGGTAATGACCAGAAATTATTCCTTTTGGGTCAATGTGACTTTATCATACCCCTAAAAATATACTAATATCAACTGTCACTATATAGTGAATATATTATCATTGGTTACAATTATTAACGATCTATTAAATCAAAAAATATATATTTCTGATGGTACAAAATAAGTAATTTTGTTCATGTTTTTTCTATAACTACATTACATAAATGGAATTTATTCATTAAAAGGTAATTTCCATTATACAAGTTTCTGTCTTCAAATTCTTCCCCATTATAAATTTAACCCAAAAAAATATCATTTTGTAAACTAGAACATATAATGCTACTAATATTTGATAACCCTTTTTTCTATTTCCATGTTGCCTCCTTAAACATGCGTTTCCACAACAACACCTTGACCATGTGAGTTTTCTTGTTTTGTAGAATATTGCCTCTATGATCTACGATCTTCACCAAAAACCCATCGTATGAAAGATAATTATACATGGGTACCACCTCTGGATTCAGCACATATGATGGGCCTATTATGTACTTCTACAAGTGGAATACATGGTACACATCGTGTAATTAAGATAGGTAAAGTGGAATTACTATATGATATGTCATAACTCTCATTTGACAAAAAATGCCAAAGTTGATGATGAATCATGTAATAATATTTCAATTCTTCCCAAACATCATGAATTTTCTGAATGATGATATATAAAGGCAAATATCATATCTTTCCTCAGAATCTAGGTATTGTTGAAGATTTTTCAATATATATTCTCTATCATCATTTCTAGGATTTGATATTAAATTGAATTATTTGAACCTTATATATCATATATTGGATAAGATCAAGTCCCATATGATTTTTCAGTCAAAATGTTTCCCCACATGTTGGAGTTTGATTCCAATTCCCATAAAAATCCTTATATAGTACCAATTGAATGATAGAATGGAAAATTTCTTTATATGTGAACTCAACTTGAGAAAGGTTCTGATCGTAAATTCCTTTGAAATCCATTTAACATGATCTGAGTATATCTTATAGAGTTTGAATAGATTTTTCAAAATGAGAATCACTCTGAGGGTGATAACTAGTGTTGAACAATTTCTTTGTATCTAGTTCTTGATAATGGATTGTCTAGAACCTTGAGGTAAGCCTTATATCTCTATCAGATATAATGGGTAGTGCTACTCGATGTAGTCTTTCCACTTCCGTTATGTATATCTTAATGAGTTATTAGAGAGGGAAATATTTCATGATAATAATGAAATGTTCTATATTTCTAAGGAAATAAACTGACCAAAAATATGGTTTATTGTCATTTAGATATGTATGGGAGTCCCAAATTAAATCCCATGCTTTTTTTCCATTTTCATACTTTTATGTGAAATAGTTTCATCATACAATTAGACTTCCACTGCTCACCCTTGACTTACTGTCATTCTAGGTATCAAGATACAAATTCTACAATCTCTCTCTACAAGTTATTGAACCAAATTTTTTTCTTCATTGTTTTATTGGTCTTAGTGTTTCCTAGATAAATAGATATGGATGATCTTTTCACAATATGCAAATGTTCCATCATCATTTTTGGTTTTTATTGGACACATATTTGAGTTCCAAATTGTATAATTTGATCTTAAAGAAATTTGAAATCTAGAATATTTTATTTTAATATATCTAGCTGCCCGTTATCATTTTAGTCCGCCTTGATCCTCTCAAGAATAGATTATTGAATTGAAATTTCATTTTTGGTATGATACGGTTTGTTTAATATTCCAATGTCAATCCTTTGAATGTTCAGAAAGATCAGATGCCTTTCAATCCTCATCATGGATAGTTTTAAAAGATCCTTTCCACTCATATCATCCATACCTCTATTGTAATTCCCATGATTAAAATGGATAAAACCATAATAATACTGTATTTTACCAAATTACATTCATTGGTACATATTATGCTCTTTTTTTCTGAATATATACTTGAGGATTTTCATATAATTATATATGTCACACTTCTCCTCATAGAAAAAATATCTCCAAATGTTCAATGAAAATATCACTATATCCAATTCTAGTTTTTTAGTAGATTATTTATTCTAATGTATCTTTAATTGGTGGGAGGTATAGGCTATCACATTTTCATCATTTACACGTAAAAAACCAACACCTTTATTGGACACATCACTATAGTTAAAAAATAATTTATGTGAGAAGTGGTGTAGTTATTGTACTCTTATGTAACTCTTTATATCTCTACATACATTCATAAGTGTATAGAAACATCAATCCCTTTTTATTTATCTTGGATATTGGTCTTTAAAATTGTGAGAATTCTCTCACAAATTCATGATAGTATCTTGAAAATAGAATGAAACTGTGGATCTATATCTCAAAAGTTTTTCTATGATATTATTTGATTACCTATATTTTTCAAGGTTACATGTATATCTATTTACTGGTGATAAATTTCCATTTTAATTTAAATTTATCTATCCAAAACACTAATTTAATATACATCAAAATACATTTTCCTTTTGTACAGTCATCAGTTCAGCAATCAAATTCTCTCCACGATCCTCCTTGTTTTTAGTATAGATAATAATACAATTTATATGGACTACCAAAAAAAATTCAAGGTAATCCTAATTGACTGTGTTTATTTAGATCATGAAGATTAGTGGATAATTATGGAGTCTAAATGTCATCAATATGAAATCATAGTTCACACATGTTTAACTAAAATAATTCTTAGGGATATCCTCATTATCATTTTTACAAGATAATATATTGACCAAATATTAAACATAGAGATGTATTGGGATTACTTTCATTAATTTAATGTTTCATAAAACCATGATAGATTTTAGTTTTTCTTTACCATGACATTATTGATTTCATGATAATAAATTTAGAGGAACATTGAACTATTATTCGTGTTGATAATGTTAACTGATAAAGACTACAGTGAAACTCTTGTGTATATAAATCCATTTTCAATATTTTAATATAGACGATCTTTTATATCATTGAGATAAATATTGGACATTATATATGTATTTATTTATATTTTAATGATATTGATATATGTTTTATTAAGATCTCGACCTACCGTTTAGGAGGAAGGCCAAACGATTCTTTAGGAAACACATCAAAAATTTATCTTACTTTGGGCATGTCATCACGGATGATATTTTCCTTAGCGTAAATAATTTGAGAAAGATACACATTATAATAATAAAATTCAATCCATGTTTGAGATGATTATTCCAACGAAGATCCATCTTTGTCCTTACACCACTATTGAATTTGATGGTGATTCTTGATATAGTGGGTAATTTCCTTCTCCCAACAATTCAAGTTGGTCCTATATATGGAAATCCAATTCAATCCTAGTATTTCAAAAAAATCAATATACGATATCATCACATGGTTTTATAGGTAATTAATCAATTAAAAATGTATCAAAAAGAAGTTATATTGTTGGGATGAAATAATTTCACCATTTAACATTTTTACTGATAGCTCCACATCAATTTTTTTAGATGGTGTTTGAATAAATATACTAAACATGAATGATATGAAAGAATGAATAATACCATAATTGGGTATTATTTTAATTATCCTTAAATAAAAAGTTTATACCTATCACCACATAGTTGTTAGGATCCACCTCAGTAGTTTTTATAGAATAAGCTCTCTCTTTATCTCTAGACCATAGAGGTTTTTTTCATTGGTTATTGTCCAAAAACCATGGCTAAGTTCATATATTTTACATGATTTATTGTTTATTTTATTTTAATAATTTGATAATAGGTTGGGAATTGACTAGAGAATTCATTTCTTACCTCCTCATGATGAGTTTCATCTATCAAAATTTGCTAGATTGGTGTCCTTCCTCATAAAAATTGAAGCACTTCATTGTTCCTATCAGACAATTTTAGGGATGTTTATTCTTATACTTTTGACCAGAGGGATATCATGAATTCATTAAAAAATGATATTTATCCATCAATCCCAAATATTATACAATATTATCTTCTCTTATATACATATCTATGAGTCCCTTGAGATTCACTGATCTCTATTTTGTCTTTGAGAACACATCATATAATTTCCCCAAGGAATTCGACATCTTGAATCACCAAATAATTTAAAATATATTTCTTTATCCCCTTAAAGAATCATTCAAATTTACTTTCGGTTTCAATTATTATTCTATAATCATATTATGAAAGTATTATGGTGTTTTCCTCATATATCTAGATGGATTTGTCACCCTTTTTCCAGATGTGATGGAAATCCCACTATATTTTATTTCAAAGTGTTTGTGTAAAATATTTAATAAACTACATTTTTTGGAATTATTTTCACTCTATTACATAGATATCATCATTGAGATTCATATTTTTGATCAACGTCAAAAATTTATAAGATTCATCTTCTATTTGGAAAATTGGTAGAACAAACTTCTCTTTCTCAATGCATTTAAGCATAGTGAATATCTTTGTAATGGTATTGTTCCATTTTTATATGATAATAAATTTGAAAATCCACTAAAATTTGGAGTCCTTACAATATAAATGTCTCACTTATAATGTGCTCTCTCTTGGGGGGTGTTGGTTTTCAATCAGATTCACTTTTGTATATAAAACATGAGTTAATTGAGTTAGTATTTTCAGAAAGTTCTCAACTACTCAACCAATGGAGTTGGAAAAATCATTTCGGTCATCAACACATTTCACATCACATTGGTTATTGACTGGACCTCCTATTTTCGACTATTAACTAAAATAATGGAAAAATTTGGTATGATAATTTTCAAACAATTATAAAAGTAAGTGTGAATTTTATAAACAGTGAATGATTAACTAATAAACTACATAAATTCCCTAGTCTATAAATTTATAGGTTTTAATATAAGTTATCCATCCTATATTTTATAACATAAAACTTTATGGGCATTTTTTCCTCCATAATGTTTCTCAAATATCATGTAAATTAAACTTAACATATCCCCTGGGATTGTTAAACTGTGTGTGAAAAAATTCATATTTTCCTCTTAGTATATACCAATTGATTTAATACCCATTTCACCCGTTTGAGGTTACTACACCTTGGTAAAACTATTATAGAGGCACTTGAACTTATAACCTCTTGATAGATATTTTTTTAATTGGAAACCACTTACATTATACATTACAAAAAATTACTAATTTTATTCTATTTGTAGTCTTAACCCTAATTATTTTACTATGGGTTTATAATATTGATCCCCCAAATAAATAAACATTAACTTTTATACCAAATAAAAAATCCCATATATTGTATACACCTTATTTCATGTTTTGTTACATAAATATAAACCCAATAAAATCCTTAAAGACCAAGTGGCCTAGTGTATTTGGTAAATTATAAACATAGTACACTAACATGAAATAGGGATGTAGATATATTATTTAAAACTACAAAATATTCTCTTAAAATCCATTTATTTTCTAACACTGCATGAGATAAACTAGGGGTGTGTAAAAGAAAAGGGAAAGCTATAAATCATAGAAAGGTAATAATCATAGAACAACTTTATGAAATTTAAACACATGATTCAAGATGGATATTATGGTGAAATAAAAGAATTATAAAATAAACATGAATATCAATGAATTATATAATATGATACCATTATATAGATTTAGGAAATTTGAAACAATATAAAACTTGATATCATAATCATAATTCAAGGATAAGCATACAGAAAAATATTATTATTTTCTTAGGATGACCTCCCATTTACTATAAACGGTATCTCTTTTGAAAAAAACATTACCCAAAGCATTAGAAGCCCATATAGTCCTTTCCCCACAATTTTCATTCATATCACGTACACTTATTTGAGTTCCACATTTATTATACAACATAAAAGTTTCATTAATAAATTTTAATAACATAAAAAAGGATTTTGGATTTTATAAGGAGGTATAATATAGTGGAAGTACATTAATAAATGAGAGGATGAAGATAATCCTTTACCATGGGAGAGTTCCTTAAAAAACATGGGTTCAGATTACGAAGATCTTGGTAACACCTTGGTAAGTAGTTATAATGGGATATGTAGTGGAAATAAATGCTTATTCATTTTTATTGAATAGGATTTTGAGGTTCGGTAGTTAATTATAAAAAAAGAGAGGGTAATTACTTATTTATTTATAAAACTTTGGCTTCTTGTCTATATAATAAAATAAAAAAACAAAAAACCTTCCCATGAGTTTTTCCAATGGTTTCTTCCAAAGTGGGTTAATTCTTAATATTTTATATTTTAATGAACTTAAAAAATTAATATAATACTTATCGTGATTTGGAAGTGGGTCATGTTCCTAAATAATTGATTTTAAAACCATTAAATATAATATTGTTTTTAGAGGATTCATTAATGGTTTATAAAATTAGTAAAATAAATTCAAAAACCAATTATTAAAAATAAATTTTAAAAATTCACATTACAAGGGTCTAGATATATACCTTCTTATTAATCTAGAATACACCCTATGCATAAGGTTTTTTATGGTTTTGATTTCTTGGGATGGATTGGAAAACATGGTTTGGGTTGTGATTTTGATAAGATAAAACTTCCATCATAAGTAGTTTCTCTCAAGAATCAATTTTTGAATATCTTCTTTGGAATAGTTATGGGAAAACATTAGTGATTCCATATCCTTTGTAAGTTCCGATAATTGGGATTGATAGAGTATGATCTTACAGGTCAATGCTTTCAGATCCATCTATGTAAACTATACTTTAGCATAACCCTTAATGTATATTAATCATAACATTAAACTGTACAAATATTTATTATCAATGATTATGAATCTAATCGATCTTTGATATTTATAGGATATATTTTATAAAATTATAAAATAATAAATGTAGTGAATGTTCTTTCTATGGAGACATTACTTAATAATAAGGTATTTGTTTATCCAAAAGGGAATTTATTTAATAAATGTTTGGTTCATTGCAATCATCAATGCTAAGAATTGCCAATTGGAGGTTAAATCAATAAAAATAAATGATCATAATACCCATATATATGAATCAATAAAAATCACCAATATTATATTCACAAGATGAATAAAAATTGGAATATCATGGTAAGTTTAATTGATCATGAAAAATGTCCCCTCAAGATGATGTGTCTTAAGTACAAGATAATATCAAAAACATTGAAACAACTCAAACTAGAACATCCCAAAATATTGATAAACGTGATTTCAAACCACCATATTTAGATCAATATATTTTCCAAAAATAATCTCATAAAAATGGAAAGCGGAACCTGATATCATTTGAATATGAATATGTTTCTAGCTCACTAAAAAATGTACGATCCATAAAAAAAATCCAATTATTGTACCAGATTTTCTTCCTCATGTAGCTTAGTTTTTTAAATAAAATTATATTTAAAAAGTTTTTAAATAGTTATTAGATGAATTATATCATACAAATCGGGGATAAAAGTGTATGTAAAATTTTTATTCCCTAAGAGAATCCCAAAATTTTGAGAAGAAATCCAAACATAGAAAAATTACATTTTTTTCAATTATAGACCACATGAATTCCAAAGAAGAAATATATGGATTGTAATACTTTTTTAGTTTTGTTATAATTTTTGGATTAGAGAACCATATTTTTGTAATACTCCATTTTTTTGAAGTTTTAATAGATACTACATTGAATAGAAGATTGTACAAAAAAAGTCATATCCATAGGTGAAGAAACTAAATACTACAAATAGTTTTGATACTCTAATACATTATATTGTAATATGCACTTATTATGGTTATGATGAAAAAAAATTCAACTATAAAACAAAAATTTGAACACAAAAAATATCTAATGTGAGAATAACAAAAAAACAACAATATAATAAAAGGAAACCTTAGGAAAATTTCAAAATAAAAATGTTGAAAATACAATTACTAAGATGTTTAGAAATTAAATGATTGATGTATCCTTGTTAAAACCCATAATAATTACAAGAAAATAGCTAGGGTTGGATGAATAAATTATATAGCAAGAGGTAATACCATAGACACATGAAAAATTGAAGACCATTTATATTAGTTAGAGAATGTAAAATAAATATTGAGAATCCTTCCTTGAGAAACCCAAAGGGAATGGAATAGTAAAACATTCTCTCAAGAAGGAATATGGTGATTCAGAACATTCTTAGTCATGATATAATTTATCTGTTGGTTATTTATATAGATTATTTAGAAATTTTAGGATTAATTGTGAATGAAAAATCTAAGGAAAGTGGTAGAGGGATGAAATTAGTTCCACATTATGAACCAATGTTTCATGAAAGGGTCTCAACCCCAAATAATTCAAGAGTTTCAGAAGAGCTGTGTGGGTGGTTTTATGAGGTTTGGAGTATTTCTATAAATTATTTAACTGTGTTGATATCATAGGAAGATATGTTTGAGAATATGAGAATAACTCAGTTAGAAAAATGTTTTATGATGTTTTTTTTGATATAGGAACATACTGTACTAATATTACATGTCATTGAAGAGTTATATTATTCCCCATGATAAAATAGTGTTAAAGGAAAAATATTAATGCCTCAAAAGATATAGTGAAATGAGAAACTTGGTTGATAAAAACTTTTGAAAGAATAGATTCACATTAAATAACCTATAGAATAATCTTATTCCATTTTTTTGTTTTCATGATCTTTAAGGATGGAAATTAATGATTTACATAGAAGGTGAGATAGATGAAAAAAACTAGATAGTAAAATTGGGACAAGGAATCTACAATCACTTTTCCATATTCTAAAATGTTTAAATTAATCCATTATGGTGGATATCCAACATGGGATATCATATAAACCCATGATAAACTAATCATTCTAGAAAAATATTATTTGGAGTTCCTCTTTAAGGGGTAGACATGTTAATTTTTTTTAAAGATTTTATAATTCCACATTGAAATAAAAACTATATTTTTGAAGGCTATTGGGGGTAATTTCATTGAAAAAGTATGTGATTATATTTTTCACCCTTGGTTACAAAAATAAAATTCTATTTTTTTTGGGATAAATTAATATGAAATCCTGGAAAACAATATAGACATTGAGAGGCTTTCATGGATGATTATAAATAACACACCTAAAAAGTTTTTTTTAATTGTTCGATTTTGTCTTTTGAATAAGTATCATGAAATTAGTTTGAAAAAACATGATAATCCTTAAAAAACGGTATTAACCATTTCTTTCACCTATGAAATTATTTAAATGTATTATGGATGAATTTTTTTTATCATATACTGAGGATGTTCTTTCATTCACTTAAAATTATCAATATACTATAATAATATCAATCAAGATTAAAAAAACTATTCCATCTTCAAGTGGTAGGGGATACAAAGGAGGAGGTTATCAAAATAGTTAAAAGGGGGATGTATTGGTTACTGAGAAAAATGATACATGGGGGTAATATATATTGTACATTGTATTTAGGAATTGTTTTTTATGTGTTTATATGTTATATTTGTATTTAATTTTTTTAATAAAATCATCAAATGTGATTTCATGAAAATTCATCACATGTATGATTATTTATTGGACAACATTGGAAACCTCGGTAAAAAAATATTTTGTATACATTATGTTAGCCTATATATAATTATCATGATTAATTAGAGTCTCATATCTTACAAAATATGTGGTATAAATCCTTATTTTAGATGATTCAAGATGAATTTATGAATAATAATTATAAGGAGTAGCTATTTGTAGAAAATAATTATCCTACACTTAAAATAACCTTTTCCTATATTATGAGTTTGAGGGATAGGAAACAGATAGTCAAAACAATAAATGATTTAATGTAATTCAAGGTTATTAAAAAAACAAAAGGGAATAATAAAGAATTCGTTATTGGTGGTTGTATTTATTGTTATCAAGGAATGTTAGCTTAGTTTTAAGGATGATGTGATAATTCATGGAATAATAAAATGGGTTAAAAGTGAGTTGACTATTATCAAAATTTGGAAAAAGGAATAGAGTCCCTAAAGAAATTTCATTAATATGATGTCGGTCAAATTCAGAATGAAACATCATGAAATCCTTACTAAAATTAAATTATTACTTTGAGCTTTTGTGAAAGAATTACACTAGGGAGTGTGATGGTTTTTATGTCATGTCTAACAAAACATACTAAAAAATTATTCCATCCATGGATGAAAATCTTATAAACCTAGAACCCACCAAAGGGGTACGTATCTAAGTATAATGTTCTTTCAATAGGATGGATAGGGAAGAGGATCATAGTGGGTGTTATACCATGCACATTTCCCAACGAACTTGAATACTGAAGTGTAGGTCGGTGAAAGGGTTCGAGGGTAGTTAACATCCTCAGTTTAGGGTGGCACAAATGACCGTATGAGACCAATGACTCCATTTGGATTTCATCAATTGTTCTATGAAGATTTCTATGTTGTTCCTAATTTTTATTATTGATGATAAACTAGTGTGAGAATTTATACATTCCTATATGGTTCATCATTTAATCACTATACCATTTATAACTAGACCAACATCACACTTGTGGGATTCAAAATCAGGTGTCTATTTAAAGGGATGTTGCGTCTCCTTATTTTTTAATTATGAATCCATTGGAATAAGTGATAGGTTATTTCATCAATAAATGACTATTTGGGACCACTATTATTCATTCCCCATATAAAATTATGGTTATGTGAGGGTCTAAATAAAAATGAATTAGAGTTCTTGTTGACTTCATGATGTTTCTTCGCATGTAAGGAATATCTAGATT
This sequence comes from Viscum album, assembly GCA_963277665.1. Classification (NCBI taxonomy): domain Eukaryota; kingdom Viridiplantae; phylum Streptophyta; class Magnoliopsida; order Santalales; family Viscaceae; genus Viscum; species Viscum album. Next base: position 73,408,953 of record OY728127.1, on the reverse strand, counting down.
GGGATACCATATGTAAGGTAATACGAAAATTGGGATTTCTCACTATGTGGTGAAACAATGATGTCTTTTGTGAGAAGTTAAATTCATTAGGTTGTTGTTAAATCATGAAACATGAATCTTTACGTCCTAGTGAATTTTGTGATTGAAATATTAGATCATTGTTTGAAAAACGAATTAACACCACAAAATAGTTCAATTTCAATAGGTAATTTGGATATATTCATTAATCCAATATTTTTTGTTTCATATTAGAGAAGATGATGATGTATATGCACAAGACATAAGGTACTGAATGTAATAGTTTTTATGAACTTTGACTGTTGCTGATTTATGAATATAATTTAATTGGATTAAGCTATATGATTATTCTTATGAAATGTTTAAAGTTTATATGTTTACTATGTAAACAGTTTTCTTAGAGACATGAGTATATATATTTCATATCATATGACTTTCATGAATTCTTATGATTAACATATTCCTTCGAGTGTAAGGCTTGGGGTCATTTGACATTGATGTGGGATCTTTTAACATTAGTTTGTGAGACCTTTAAATCCTTATGATATCCAAATATTTAAATTCCTAGTTACTTTTTATTCATTCAAAAAATATCTTGATGTATATTTTTTGATTTAGGTTAATGAAATAGGAACTATAAAGCCACAATAAATTTGTACAGATTTAATTATAGCATGGATAAATTTATAATGAGGGAATATATTGAAATAATCATTGTTCTACAAGTATGTTAAAATAAATGGAGACTCATGCACCATAAATGAAATAAGGACACATGGTCCTAAATATAATATAATATATAATTATATTATGAGATTTTAGTGAGACTTGAAAGTCGAATCTTTTGTGAAAATATATTCCAATATTACTATGAATATATATATATATACATATATATATATATATATTAGTGGTAAAAAATAATAGTGGTTCAACACATATATCCTTTTTTGTATCTTCTTAATGTAAAAATAACATGGAAGAGAGAGGGAGGGATTTGAAAATGTTCTTCTTACATCATATTCTTGAGGTCAATGGATAATAAATCAGAGAGAAAGATATTGGTGGTTTTTTAATTGTATCATAGAATATGTGTTAAAGGGAATTAAATCATTTAACTGTCCCTCCAAGAATAATTAAAAATACATGAATAATAAGTAATAAAGAAGAATGATTCTAATTTACAATATTTATATATTGAAAAATAAAAAGGGGTAAGATAATGTACTAATTTAGCATGTTTGGATTATTTATTGGCATCACTTCTCTTGAATATTGAGAATCAAATTGATTTAATATTACAATTAGTTCAAGTGACAAACAAGTCTAAACATTATATGTATTTTCTTTTAATTACATGGTGGTTGAATAAATTTTCATTCCTTAATGAAGGAATCTAGAAGAATATGTGGTACCTTTAGAAATAATGTAAATATAGAGTTTTTATTCTAATATAAAAAGTGCAATAAACATAGGAATATTGAATGCTCCTATATTATAGAAATTGGATGATACCATCCCAACCAGTTTGTGTGAAATTGGACCACACTTTTAACCATTGAAATTATACTGATAATAAAATCCACATACTCGATTAGATTCGAACACAGAAAGTATTAGACCATTTCATCTAGGATAAGCATCCTAATTAATATGTATTATTATTATTTATATATTTCTTATTTTTATGGAAATGTGAGGATGAAGATAAAACTTATTGATTCATTTCTCTTAAACATTAAATAGTTTTTTTGTCAGTTGAGTTATTTAAAAGATTGAAAAATTGGTAGAACGTGGTTATATTGGTTCACCAACCTTTTGTGTCTCTATATATGATCCTTATTGTATTTAAAAATATTAATTTAGGGATTAGGGATATTAGGAACGAGTATAAAGAATTTCATGTATGGTGGAAAAAGGTGTTCCCACTAATGGTTTCTTAAATTGGTTTTACTTTAACTTGATTATGATGTTAGATATTACATTTTTATTATTGGGCCCAATTTCCCTTAGTTTTGATGAGGATGGAAGGAATCTACTTTTGATGAGAAGAGACATCACAAACAAATTATATTATCAAGGTACATCTAAATCAAGAATGTATGTTGGTACTAGTCTCCAATGATGCATGACCTTGGATTAGGATGAGTTAAAGGCATTTGGTATTGGAATTAATTTAACTTTTCAATCTAGGAGGTATTTATAGAACGTTTTATAGTGTGGAAAATTCAATATGGTAAATATATAAATGTAAATTATATTTTATAGTTATAGTAGATGTTAGGAATGATTTAATATGGAAGAACACCTGGTGGTTATATATTTTGTGATGATTCTTAGATACAATTATGAAATTATTTTATGATAAATGGATAATTATGTTATGGGTTATTGGTCGATAAAAATAAATACACATAAATTCATGTAGTAACTGTAAAACATTATGCTCATAATGTTGGTAAGTTAGTATGATTTGGTGTATATTTTGGAAAACATAACAGTTGGTGACTAGGTCTATGGAAATTTCTATGCTTGTGAGTAACTTGTGGAGATGTGAAACCATTTAAGGACTTCTGTTATGAATATTGTTTTGTGAGTGACATGATGAATTCAGATGAGAGTACTTAGGCAACACATGGACTACGTACTAGGGAAGTGAGGATTCAGTAGAGGCCATTGAATTTAATATAGAGGTTTGAAATTACTCGGTTGATAATTCACACATTCCACTATAAGGTATACAATGTTATTTAATTGGTGGAAATATTTGGCATGAGGCTATATGATTACTTTTGATTTTTTCAAGTGGAGTACGCCTGGTTATTAGATTTTGAAAACCATTATCAGCATGAGATATGATATTTATATCATCCATAAAATCTTAGTTAATAATATAGATAATGGGGGAAAGTAGATGAGAATTATTTTTTATGAAAATCATAATATTGGATAGAACTAAATGGATCATGTCCCAACAAGTTTGTAAAATCTAGAAAAAGTTAATTTTTTGATTTTTTTCAGAGTAGTAATTTTCTTTGATATTTTGGACCATGAATTGAATTATAATATTTATAAAACCATTAAATAATGGTTTTGGATATGGTATAAGTCCTAAGGGATTGTTTTTGTTCATGGGTAAATGGGAAGGAAGCATTTGTGTAGTGGTCTAAGTTTTTGAAAATTTCTATTTGAACATGGTGATAACTTTAGATTGGGAGATTTTGTTAGTGATTAAACCTTGAGTTTCCTCCCAAGTGGTTTACTATTAGTTTTTCATTATCTAGTTAGGGTTTAAGGTCTCTAATTTTTTTGTAACAGAATAGATGTGTTTCAGAGTACATTGGTTATTTTTGTGTTTGGATTGATTTTAAAGTTTTCCCCAATTATAAAACCTTATTCACCTCAAGGGAGATAAAATGTTTTTTACTTGTGGGGAGAAAATTTGTTATGCAAGAAAATATTTTATTATGTTGGGAAGTTATATGTTATATATTAAAATTATTATATTTCAAAAACGTTATGTATGAAATATTTATTATACATGGATTAAATTATGATACCTATACATATTTTCTCAGGGGAAATATCATATATATGAAAAGCTATGTCACATATAAATAGTATTCAAATGAAAATATGATATACATAGATATTTATCTTAGATATTGAAGAATATGTTAGTTATGAATACTTTTCCTAAGTAAAATATCATATATAAGAAAATATATAATGTATAATATTTTCCCTAAGTGAAATATGTTACTTGTGATGAAATATTTTATAGATGTACTAAAAATATATTAAATATTGAAATTACTAAAGCAAAATATCAAACTTAAAAAAATATTATGTGTGAAACCAATATATTAATTATTTATTTTTACACAATAAATATATGTTATGTATCTGGGTAAAATATAGTATGTATGAAGTAATATATTATGTATTGAGTTCTACCTAAGTATAATATATTATTTAAGAGTAATATGTCACACATGGAATGAAATAAGTTTCATATTCTTATCTCATATATAAAAAATATCATACATTTGAAAAATATTATTCCCACGAAATTTTTTCCTAATATATATATCATATATATGAAAATCATGTTACATAATAGATAAGTTGATATGGAAAATATCTTATGTGTGAAAAATATATTTCATATAATAATTTTCAAAAGGAAAATATGTTACATATCAAAATTTTTAATTGGGAAATATAATACATATGAGGAATTATCTTATGTATTTAATTTCTCAAGGAATAATATATTACTTAATATATTTTTCAAAAGGGTAATACTTTTAGGTTAAAATGTATCTTACACATGAATAAAATAAATTATGTATTGAGCTATTCAAAGGTAGATACCATAAAAAAGAAAAATATAATACTCAGTTAAGAGTTATGTAATTCATAGTGATGATACAAAACCTAGGTCATTGATAGGGCATGGTAAAAATAAATTATTTATAGCCCTACTGCGGACTAGTTTAGTGGTGAGAAATCCTCAATCCACAAGGAAAGACAAACATTAATTTATTATGTGACAAAGAGAAAAAACCAAAAAAAACATAAAGGAAAAAATAAACAATGGGATAATGGATATTCAAGTGACATTGTAAAAGAAAAAACTTGAAAAACATACAAAATATCAAATAACATAAAATCTAGAAGTAATATGAAGAAACTGATTATGAACCAGGAAATTAGATTATATGGTTTTTTATATATGTAAATAATTTTTTTTCATCCATGATTCTTAATGAAATCATTTGAATTAATTTAATGTGGCTAAAAAAATATAGTATTTATTCCCTTAGGTGAAATGATTCATACAATTATTCAACTATATAATTCAATTGATCAAAAAAATGAAAATTGTAAAGCACTAAGATCAAATTTTCAGTTTAGACTAAGGTGCTACATATTTTTTAGAAAGATAGCCAGAAGCAAAGATTTTGACCAATTATTATTAAAAAGAAACATAAGAGTGACGAAAGGGGTGAAACAAACAGAATTTTCTTCAATAAAAAGACTAATAATCATAATATGACATATAATCATAATACGACATGTCATTTCCGTAATCAGAGTCTCCAGAAGACTCACACTCAGATTGAGACTTCTCCTGGTTGAACATCTTAAGAAGATTTGCATCCATCTTTTTTGGAAGCTTTGAAGATGATCTAGTCGACTCAATATTCGAGAGATGTGAAAAAACCTTGAGAGGTCTCCTCTTTGGTGGAACATATGTAAAATCATCACCATCAGTCATCCTTGCCTCACCAACTAAGGCAACATCCTTGAAGGTTATAGGTCTAAAGTTTTCTAGAGTAGGGGTTCTGTTGTATCCCCTTTCATCATTAGAGACATTTCCCCATTTCCCAGAAACATTAGAAGACTACAAGAGCTTCTAAATTTCCCGGTGACAATCAGCGGTTGCGATGTATAAATTTGATTAGATACATCAACCAAGGAAGGTGTAGTAATTACATCCTCCATTAAGGTTACCTCCTTAACTAAATCATCACGAATATTAGAAGGGCCTCTTTGATCTCTTTTAGGGGACACATCAATCATAAACTCTTTTCCTTTCAAAAGAGAGAGTTGAGAGTCAGTGTAGAGACCCGTATCCTGACGTACATGGACATTACATTACTTTTGCGGAATACTTAGTAAATAACAAAAACACACACACAAGGATCGTAATAGTTTAGTGTCTTTGGAAACTCGAAACATATTCTTCTAATCGTGGTGAAAGATCTTCAATATCTCCCACAATGATCTTCCCTTTTTTTTTACCTAAAAACCTTTCTTTATATCCTGGGGAAAAGAAAACATAAAAGGGTGAGCTCAAATGCTCAGTAAGGGTAAACAAAAGAAATATCAATCACATCATATAAATAAGAACATAGATTTTGGAAATCTTAACCTGCAAAAGAGATCATAATATCATAACATGGGATAAATCATAGAAGTGAAAATGAAATCATAACTTAAAACATTACTCATTGTGGCATACACACATAATCATAGATAATCATTTCTTGTTAGTCAAGACTCATTGCCAAGACTATCTTAGTGGACAAAGTCCCTTTCTGAATCGAGTAATCCTCGTTTCAGTCCTGTTTCACTGAACCGGTATAACCTACCATTCCAGCCATGTCTATCTCATGAGATATAAAATCTTTACCCAATGCATTGGAGGGAGATATAGGTCCCACCCATCTTATAATGAATCCTTTCTTATGTGTGCCACAAAATCATAAATCATACATCATTGCATAACCCATGTAATAAAAATGGGATTCTTAAACAACATGACATCATAAAACCATTCATATAAGATAAAGGAATTCATAAACATAATTCCATCACAACATAGTCAAATCAATGTAAAAATATGGATAGAAACAGAACCCTTTATTAGCTTAGATGAAAAATAATTTTGATAAAACACTTGAATTGAATTCTTGAGGAAAATATCCTTTTTTCTTCAAAATCAATTTCTTTTCACAAAACATCATGCAATTTTAAAAGAAAAAGATTTTATTGAAAATAGTCATGAAATATTTTGGAGGAAGGTTCATGAAAATGTGGCTTTATAAAACCGTAAAAAATCCGTTCGTGCCGTATAAGTTAAAAAAACATTCTTCGTACTTTTGTCGGAAAAGTCAAAAAGTACCTCGTACGGAAAAAACGACAAAAGATTCCTTTCATATTCTTTACTAAAAACTCACCGAAGGGTAAAATTGGATTTAAACCATTGCAAGTGGATGGAAACAATATTACATATTGAAGGAACATGGATGTGGATGATAAAATACACCCCAGTAAATACCAAAGTATAAACAATCTCGGATAAAAATGAGATTGTGATATTTCCCTTACCTTAGGTCCGGCTTGCTTTGTAAGTGTCCGAACCTCCTGTATAATGATTTAAATCATGTTATTGACTTATTACAGAATCATATTCATTGTTATGATATCATATATGGTTCACTTATGACATTATATTACCCGTTCTTTTGTAAATTCCATGTTAAAGAAGCGTTTTGGGTAAAATCGTTTCATTTATCGTAGGTGTTTTGACTTGTTGTTCTTGACATCGTTATTACTTATATCATGATTTACTTACTTCCAGAATATAAAATATGATTTATATATCATATATATTCAATATATATATATATATATAATAGGTAGATAAATAAAATGAAAAACACCGTTCATGGAGACGGTAGTCCGTACGTACGCACGAGCGATGATATCATTTCCATAAATATTGAACAGAATTGAAGTGGATTATACAATATATCAGAATCAATATGATGTTGTAATAACTATGTATAGTTATTCTTTACACCATTATACCCATCCATGTAAGGTGGTGGTGGAAAATAGATTACACCACGGCGTGGAGACGGTATTCCGTACGTACGCACGCGCGGTGATTTCTTTTTCCGTAGGATGGATAGATAGTGAAATAGGGTTGTTTCATACTTATAATAACATATCAGTATATGAGTGATACTGATGTTATTACTTCATAATGAAACAACCTAAGAAGAAGAAGTGGAAGAAGAAATAAAGATGAAAGAATTGGTAACGGTAATTACCTCTTCTTTGAAGCGCCTCTTTGAGACCTCCTCTTAGGGCACTAGAATTGGTCTTTGAGGATGACCAGAACCTCTAGGATGTTTCTAGGGAAGTGGAGAAGGGATTTTGGCAGGGGTTGGCCGAGCTTGAGTGCTCAAATTGGTGTGAGGAGGAGGGGGAGGAGGTGTCCTTTTATAGGGGAGGAGAGGGGCACCCTAGGAATACCTCAAAATATTATTTTATATTAAAGTCAAAATCGGTTTATAATGGTTCCAAAGGGTCTTATTTTGAAGCTAAAGTGGGGTTGGGTCGAAATCCTATCAAACAATAGGATTTAGACAAGTTTAGGGTATTATTTTAACCTTATCAATTAGATTTAACTCTAAGTTAATTAATTTAACTTTTACCGTGTCTTTTTTTTTTCTTTCACTATATGGTTAATACACTTACTATAACATGCCAAACGAACCCCAAATTGTTTATTATTAATATATATATCATTATCTAAGTCATTTGGCCGAACCTTAGATTTTTAGGAATAAAATAACAATTAATAATATAATATTTGATTTAAAAACTATTTTGTGTCAATTTTGACACTATTTGATATATGATTTTTGTGAAAGTCATATCAGAATTATATGTTCAAACCAAGTTGATTAAATCAACACTAATATATTATAGTAACCTAGAAAATTAGTGGAATTCATAAAAAATCTCAAATTACATTTATTTTGGTGTTTATAACATCAATTATGTCAATATTTCATTAATAAGATAATTACTACATCATCGTTGTGTCATAAATAAAATAAATTATTTTATGTCTAAAAATTACAAATAAAATACCATCATGTAGGAAATCTTTTTAGCTTTCTAATGAATATTTACAATCGAATTTATCTTATGTATAACCCCATATTAAAAATGATTTACTTATTAAACTTTGATTTTAACTATTTTAACTTTTCTTTAAATAAATTAATAATAAATGTCCTAATCTAATCCAAGTGGGCCTAAATGGTCATATTTTATTCCTAAGTTTGTTTTTGGTCGAATTACACTTGTCCAATAGAATTAGGACATGTGTTAGGGTAATAGTAATATCATATTTACCCTTAGTTACTCTATTTACTATTAACCGCGGTAAAAAAGTAAAAAGTTACTATTCACCAAAAAATTATTTTCATCTCATTGAACCACATTTTAGTCCTTGATATTAACCGTGTCTCTCGGATTTTCGAAATTCCATTCACAGAAGCGGCAAAATTAAGTTTTATGAAAAATTCAGTTTTTTTAACTACCACTTAGTAGTTTCACTATTCATCAAAAATTGATGTTTTTCAGAACAATGCCAAAATTTCATCCTAAGCTATATTTCATATTCCGAATTCAAAAATGAAATCTATTTTACCAAATTCATAACATAGAAGTTGCATTAATTAATTTTATAATTAAATCCCGCTGTTAAAATAAATAGCGTGTTTTTAGGAAACAATATATATCAAAAGATTGACACTTGATTATGTCTTGTTTAAATGTGAAATTACAACCAATGACCAACATTGTATTAAATTGTAAAAATATATTCTAAATATACTTTAAAACCACTCAAATTAATAATTTATCACTATTAATTATTTCGATTAAAAAAGTTGTTTTTAATTATAATTTAGTAATTTTTCACTATTCATCAGAATATGAAAGTTATCCGAAAAGTACCAAAATTTCACCTTAGGCTAAATTCGATACTCCGAATCCAAGAATGAAGTTCATTTTGAAAAATAAGATTTACAGAATTTTAAAAAGTGGTTATTACTATTCATAACGGCTAGTTTTAATAATATTTTAATAGCACATCGATGTTTAGTGAAACTCGGTATTGCGTATTACACACGCTATTGAGGAAGGTCGCGATTGCGTGTAATGCAAGGAAAGACAAGGATGCGTGTTGTGCAAGCTCCTTTTGGTGTAGCGTACAACACAAGACATTAATAAAATTAAAAAGAATATTTCTTTATAAAATCTTGGGCTGTTACATTCTACCCCCCTTAAAATGAATTTCGCCCTCGAAATTCGTCGGGGTTATAAATGGTTTACTATTCGAAAGTTTCTTTAATAGAAACCCACATCGTAAAAAGGAATATCAAAACCAATCTTTAAAAAACAAAAGTATGAAACGTAACGGTTACCCAAATAAACTAATCATTGCGTTTCCACATAGGTGAAAATATGGATATGGAAGAGAAATCTAACCATCATGTTCTGATGGAGAGTGGTAGAGAACATGGCTATGGAAAAGCCAGTAATCACAAATCCATAGATTTGTGATGATATAAGGTACCATCTGATTCATCAGGTATAAGATCACTAGGACAACATTTTTGGTTTTCAAGATCATTTCCCCTAATGTTGAAAATTTGAATTAGAATAAATACATACTTTATTTTGGTACAATCTCACTGTTGTTCGTGCCTTGAACAATTTCCACTTCATCTCTTAAATAAATGAAGTTGAATTTGTTCTTCGTGAAGTGTTAGCAGATGACGGGTCATTCCATCTGTCTCAAACAAAAGGTTAGCAAAAATTATATGCATAAATCGATCTATAGTGAGATTAATCATATATGGTTCCTAAAATGGACTTATACTTCATATATCATACTGCTTAATATAATAAAACTAGTTTCTACTAAACAGGGACTTCCTGTAGGTCAGTGGTAGGCGATAAAGGCCAGTCGCACTTCGGTTGTGGGTTCGATTCCTACAGCCTTGTCCGAAGCGATGGGCTGTCGCCCGTCCTGCAGGTTGTCCTTTTTTCTAAAACTACATTACTATAACATCCCATCAATAATATCGAAAAAAAAACTTCTATCCTTAAACAATAATCACTTATGTCCAACATAATCCATTTCAATCTTTAGGCTTATCCATAATACTACAGTCCACTCACATAACATAGTGAAAACGATTACCAGAGATTTAATACCATCGTTGATCCCCATATATCATAAGATATGTTTTGTTGGTCACATTCTAAACATTCAAAGTCCTTAATCATGTATTCTCTTGAATACCTTAGTGAAAACATGAATACAGTTAAAAGTTAACACTTTCCACATACCAAAATCCACAAAATTCTATATACTCAATCCATGATATCACTTAGTCCTTATATCAATCATGAGCTCATGAATACTATTAAACATTTCATTTTCTCGTCTTCATTATGCGCATATCATCTTATTTCCAAAAAAAATATCTCAATCACTTTGAACACCACATCAATAAATATTGCAATACTCAATGATACAACATTATTTTGGAATCCCATTACATAAACACTTAATCATTCCACCACATCGTTGTCATATTCAACATTGCCAATAGTGATCGCATGTGACTTCCCTTTGTCCTTTGCCTTAAGCGGTTGCTCATGTCGATCATCACTAACCCTTGTATTAGGGCAATTATTAGCATAATGCCCCATTTCCTTGCACTTGAAGCATTGAAGTGTTGGTAGTGCGTTCTCTGCAGTGTTTGCTTTATTCACATCATTAGAAACCCTTTTTCCATTACTTTGACACTCAGCTGCTCGATGACCTTCTTTTCCACACTTAAAACATTTTCTAGTTCCTTTAAGACAATCTCCACCATGCTTCTTTCCACACTTTGTGCATAAGGAAACATTCATCTTCTTTTCACCATTATTATGAGATTTCTCCTTGAACTCCATCTTTCGTTTCTTGTCAAAACCATGAGATGGATATGTAACACCAACTTCCATTTCTACCTTGATAGCACAACGCACAATTTCTTCATAGCTACTGAAGTCTCTTATAGCTAATGCCCTTCGAAGACTTGGTTTTAAGCCACTGAAAAATCGATCAACTTTACTTTCAGGTTGGATGATAATACCAGAAGCATCCCTTGCAAGTCTTGTAAAATTTGCTTCATAGGTACCAACAGATTCATCGTCCCTTTGCTTCAGTTCAAGAAACTCTTTCTCCATCTTTGTTCGAAGAATACGAGGGAAGTACTTACTGAAAAACAAGTTCTTGAACTCGTCCCATTCCATGGACTCAATTTCATCTCTTGGCCTCGTATTCTTGATAAGATTCCACCATTGATCAGCTTCACCTTCCAAACGATATACTGCTAAGATGACTTTATCATGTTCAGAACATTGAAGAACTGAAAATATCTTTTCAGTAGTACTGATCCATTGTTCAGCCACAAGTGGATCAGAAGACCCACTGAAAGAAGGTGGACGTTGCCTCATGAAGGACTCAATAGAATATTGTTCCCTTCTCTTCTCATTTGGAAGTCCAGAATGATTCATAGCTTGTGTAAGTATAGCAATAAGATTTTGCACTCCATCTCCCATAACATTTTTTTGTTCAGGAGGGCAATCATTGCATTGTCCATTGCATTGATCAACACGGTTCCTTCGGGTTCCAGCCATCGTCTAAAACCCTAAAAGAATAGTGTGAGAGGCAAAAATCATGCTAGGGAAAACAACATAACAAAGGGGTAGTACCCTCAATATCTAACTTCTTAGGTTAAATTCTAAGATCGTTACCGTAGTAATAGGACTGTATCCTATACGTATACTTATCCTTAGGGACATCCCTAGACAAACCTTATAAATATCTCTAGGGATTTCACTAAAGTTCTCGCATCCTAGTTTCCAAAGGTTGACTAAACCTTTCCTCTGATACCAACTGTAGAGACCCGTATCCTGACGTACATGGACATTACATTACTTTTGCGGAATACTTAGTACATAACAAAAACACACACACAAGGATCGTAATAGTTTAGTGTCTTTGGAAACTCGGAACGTATTCTTCTAATCGTGGTGAAAGATCTTCAATATCTCCCATAAATATCTTCCCTTTTTTTTACCTAAAAACCTTTCTTTATATCCTGGGGAAAAGAAAACATAAAAGGGTGAGCTCAAATGCTCAGTAAGGGTAAACAAAAGAAATATCAATCACATCATATACATAAGAACATAGATTTTGGAAATCTTAACCTGCAAAAGAGCTCATAATATCATAACATGGGATAAATCATAGAAGTGAAAATTAAATCATAACTTAAAACATTACTCATTGTGGCATACACACATAATCATAGATAATCATTTCTTGTTAGTCAAGACTCATTTCCAAGACTATCTTAGTGGACAAAGTCCCTTTCTGAATCGAGTAATCCTCGTTTCAGTCCTGTTTCACTGAACCGGTATAACCTACCATTCCAGCCATGTCTATCTCATGAGATATAAAATCTTTACCCAATGCATTGGAGGGAGATATGGGTCCCACCCATCTTATAATGAATCCTTTCTTATGTGTGCCACAAAATCATAAATCATACATCATTGCATAACCCATGTAATAAAAATGGGATTCTTAAACAACATGACATCATAAAACCATTCATATAAGATAAAGGAATTCATAAACATAATTCCATCACAAAATAGTCAAATCAATGTAAAAATATGGATAGAAACAGAACCCTTTATTATCTTAGATGAAAAATAATTTTGATAAAACACTTGAATTGAATTCTTGAGGAAAATATCCTTTTTTCTTCAAAATCAATTTGTTTTCACAAAACATCATGCAATTTTAAAAGAAAAAGATTTTATTGAAAATAGTCATGAAATATTTTGGAGGAAGGTTCATGAAAATGAGGCTTTATAAAACCGTAAAAAATCCGTTCGTGCCGTATAATTTAAAAAAAACATTCTTCGTACTTTTGTCGGAAAAGTCAAAAAGTACCTCGTACGGAAAAAACGACAAAAGATTCCTTTCATATTCTTTACTAAAAACTCACCAAAGGGTAAAATTGGATTTAAACCATTGCAAGTGGATGGAAACAATATTACATATTGAGGGAACATGGATGTGGATGATAAAATACACCCCAGTAAATACCAAAGTATAAACAATCTCGGATAAAAATGAGATTGTGATATTTCCCTTACCTTAGGTCCGACTTGCTTTGTAAGTGTCCGAACCTCCTGTATAACGATTTAAATCATGTTATTGACTTATTACAGAATCATATTCATTGTTATGATATCATATATGGTTCACTTATGACATTATATTACCCGTTCTTTTGTAAATTCCATGTTAAAGAAGCGTTTTGGGTAAAATCGTTTCATTTATCGTAGGTGTTTTGACTTGTTGTTCTTGACATCGTTATTACTTATATCATGATTTACTTACTTCCAGAATATAAAATATGATTTATATATCATATATATTCAGTATATATATATATAATAGGTAGATAAATAAAATGAAAAACACCGTTCATGGAGACGGTAGTCCGTACGTACGCACGAGCGATGATATCATTTCCATAAATATTGAACTGAATTGAAGTGGATTATACAATATATCAGAATCAATATGATGTTGTAATAACTATGTATAGTTATTCTTTACACCATTATACCCATCCATGTAAGGTGGTGGTGGAAAATAGATTACACCACGGCGTGGAGACGGTATTCCGTACGTACGCACGCGCGGTGATTTCTTTTTCCGTAGGATGGATAGATAGTGAAATAGGGTTGTTTCATACTTATAATAACATATCAGTATATGAGTGATACTGATGTTATTACTTCATAATGAAACAACCTAAGAAGAAGAAGTGGAAGAAGAAATAAAGATGAAAGAATTGGTAACGGTAATTACCTCTTCTTTGAAGCGCCTCTTTGAGACCTCCTCTTAGGGCACTAGAATTGGTCTTTGAGGAAGACCAGAACCTCTAGGATGTTGCTAGAGAAGTGGAGAAGGTATTTTGGCAGGGGTTGGCCGAGCTTGAGTGCTCAAATTGGTGTGAGGAGGAGGGGGAGGAGGTGTCCTTTTATAGGGGAGGAGAGGGGCACCCTAGGAATACCTCAAAATATTATTTTATATTAAAGTCAAAATCGGTTTATAATGGTTCCAAAGGGTCTTATTTCGAAGCTAAAGTGGGGTTCGGTCGAAATCCTATCAACCAATAGGATTTAGACAAGTTTAGGGTATTATTTTAACCTTATCAATTAGATTTAACTCTAAGTTAATTAATTTAACCTTTACCGTGTCTTTTTGTTTTCTTTCACTATATGGTTAATACACTTACTATAACATGCCAAACGAACCCCAAATTGTTTATTATTAATATATATATCCTTATCTAAGTCATTTGGCCGAACCTTAGATTTTTAGGAATAAAATAACAATTAATAATATAATATTTGATTTAAAAACTATTTTGTGTCAATTTTGACACTATTTGATATATGATTTTTGTGAAAGTCATATCAGAATTATATGTTCGAACCAAGTTGATTAAATAAACACTAATATATTATAGTAACCTAGAAAATTAGTGGAATTCATAAAAAATCTCAAATTACATTTATTTTGGTGTTTATAACATCAATTATGTCAATATTTCATTAATAAGATAATTACTGCATCATCGTTGTGTCATAAATAAAATAAATTATTTTATGTCTAAAAATTACAAATAAAATACCATCATGTAGAAAATCTTTTTAGATTTCTAATGAATATTTACAATCGAATTTATCTTATGTATAACCCCATATTAAAAATGATTTACTTATTAAACTTTGATTTTAACTATTTTAACTTTTCTTTAAATAAATTAATAATAAATGTCCTAATCTAATCCAAGTGGGCCTAAATGGTCATATTTTATTCCTACGTTTGTTTTTTGTCGAATTACACTTGTCCAATAGAATTAGGACATGTGTTAGGGTAATAGTAATATCATATTTACCCTTAGTTACCCTATTTACTATTAACCGCGGTAAAAAAGTAAAAAGTTACTATTCACCAAAAAATTATTTTCATCTCATTGAACCACATTTTAGTCCTTGATATTAACTGTGTCTCTCGGATTTTCGAAATTCCATTCACAGAAGCGGCAAAATTAAGTTTTATGAAAAATTCAGTTTTTTTAACTACCACTTAGTAGTTTCACTATTCATCAAAAATTGATGTTTTTCAGAACAATGCCAAAATTTCATCCTAAGCTATATTTCATATTCCGAATTCAAAAATGAAATCTATTTTACCAAATTCATAACATAGAAGTTGCATTAATTAATTTTATAATTAAATCCCGCTGTTAAAATAAATAGCGTGTTTTTAAAAAACAATATATATCAAAAGATTGACACTTGATTATGTCTTGTATAAATGTGAAATTACAACCAATGACCAACAATGTATTAAATTGTAAAAATATATTCTAAATATACTTTAAAACCACTAAAATTAATAATTTATCACTATTAATTATTTCGATTAAAAAAGTTGTTTTTAATTATAATTTAGTAATTTTTCACTATTCATCAGAATATGAAAGTTATCCGAAAAGTACCAAAATTTCACCTTAGGCTAAATTCGATACTCCGAATCCAAGAACGAAGTTCATTTTGAAAAATAAGATTTACAGAATTTTAAAAAGTGGTTATTACTATTCATAACGGCTAGTTTTAATAATATTTTAATAGCACATCGTTGTTTAGTGAAACTCGGTATTGCGTATTACACACGCTATTGAGGAAGGTCGCGATTGCGTGTAATGCAAGGCAAGACAAGGATGCGTGTTGTGCAAGATCCTTTTGGTGTAGCGTACAACACAAGACATTAATAAAATTAAAAAGAATATTTCTTTATAAAATCTTGGGCTGTTACATTCTACCCCCCTTAAAATGAATTTCGCCCTCGAAATTCGTCGGGGTTATAAATGGTTTACTATTCGAAAGTTTCTTTAATAGAAACCCACATCGTAAAAAGGAATATCAAAACCAATCTTTAAAAAACAAAAGTATGAAACGTAACGGTTACCCAAATAAACTAATCATTGGGTTTCCACATAGGTGAAAATATGGATATGGAAGAGAAATCTAACCATCACGTTCTGATGGAGAGTGGTAGAGAACATGGCTATGGAAAAGCCAGTAATCACAAATCCATAGATTTGTGATGATATAAGGTACCATCTGATTCATCAGGTATAAGATCACTAGGACAACATTTTTGGTTTTCAAGATCATTTCCCCTAATGTTGAAAATTTGAATTAGAATAAATACATACTTTATTTTGGTACAATCTCACTGTTGTTCGTGCCTTGAACAATTTCCACTTCATCTCTTAAATAAATGAAGTTGAATTTGTTCTTCGTGAAGTGTTAGCAGATGACGGGTCATTCCATCTGTCTCAAACAAAAGGTTAGCAAAAATTATATGCATAAATCGATCTATAGTGAGATTAATCATATATGGTTCCTAAAATGGACTTATACTTCATATATCATACTGCTTAATATAATAAAACTAGTTTCTACTAAACAGGGACTTCCTGTAGGTCAGTGGTAGGCGATAAAGGCCAGTCGCACTTCGGTTGTGGGTTCGATTCCTACAGCCTTGTCCGAAGCGATGGGCTGTCGCCCGTCCTGCAGGTTGTCCTTTTTTCTAAAACTACATTACTATAACATCCCATCAATAATATCGAAAAAATAACTTCTATCCTTAAACAATAATCACTTATGTCCAACATAATCCATTTCAATCTTTAGGCTTATCCATAATACTGCAGTCCACTCTCATAACATAGTGAAAACGATTACCAGAGATTGAATACCATCGTTGATCACCATATATCATAAGATATGTTTTGTTGGTCACATTCTAAACATTCAAAGTCCTTAATCATGTATTCTCATGAATACCTTAGTGAAAACATGAATACAGTTAAAAGTTAACACTTTCCACATACCAAAATCCTCAAAATTCTATATACTCAATCCATGATATCACTTAGTCCTTATATCAATCATGAGCTCATGAATACTATTAAACATTTCATTTTCTCGTCTTCATTATGCGCATATCATCTTATTTCCAAAAAAAATATCTCAATCACTTTGAACACCACATCAATAAATATTGCAATACTCAATGATACAACATTATTTTGGAATCCCATTACATAAACACTTAATCATTCCACCACATCGTTGTCATATTCAACATTGCCAATAGTGATTGCATGTGACTTCCCTTTGTCCTTTGCCTTAAGCGGTTGCTCATGTCGATCATCACTAACCCTTGGATTAGGGAAATTATTAGCATAATGCCCCATTTCCTTGCACTTGAAGCATTGAAGTGTTGGTAGTGCGTTCTCTGCAGTGTTTGCTTTATTCACATCATTAGAAACCCTTTTTCCATTACTTTGACACTCAGCTGCTCGAGGACCTTCTTTTCCACACTTAAAACATTTTCTAGTTCCTTTAAGACAATCTCCACCATGCTTCTTTCCACACTTTGTGCATAAGGAAACATTCATCTTCTTTTCACCATTATTATGAGATTTCTCCTTGAACTCCATCTTTCGTTTCTTGTCAAAACCATGAGATGGATATGTAACACCAACTTCCATTTCTACCTTGATAGCACAACGCACAATTTCTTCATAGATACTGAAGTCTCTTATAGCTAATGCCCTTCGAAGACTTGGTTTTAAGCCACTGAAAAATCGATCAACTTTACTTTCAGGTTGGATGATAATACCAGAAGCATACCTTGCAAGTCTTGTAAAATTTGCTTCATAGGTACCAACAGATTCATCGTCCCTTTGCTTTAGTTCAAGAAACTCTTTCTCCATCTTTGTTCGAAGAATACGAGGGAAGTACTTACTGAAAAACAAGTTCTTGAACTCGTCCCATTCCATGGACTCAATTTCATCTCTTGGCCTCGTATTCTTGATAAGATTCCACCATTGATCAGCTTCACCTTCCAAACGATATACTGCTAAGATGACTTTATCATGTTCAGAACATTGAGGAACTGAAAATATCTTTTCAGTAGTACTGATCCATTGTTCAGCCACAAGTGGATCAGAAGACCCACTGAAAGAAGGTGGACGTTGCCTCATGAAGGACTCAATAGAATATTGTTCCCTTCTCTGCTCATTTGGAAGTCCAGAATGATTCATAGCTTGTGTAAGTATAGAAATAAGATTTTGCACTCCATCTCCCATAAAATTTGTTTGTTCAGGAGGGCAATCATTGCATTGTCCATTGCATTGATCAACACGGTTCCTTCGGGTTCCAGCCGTCGTCTAAAACCCAAAAAGAATAGTGTGAGAGGCAAAAATCATGCTAGGGAAAACAACATAACAAAGGGGTAGTACCCTCAATATCTAACTTCTTAGGTTAAATTCTAAGATCGTTACCGTAGTAATATGACTGTATCCTATACGTATACTTATCCTTAGGGACATCCCTAGACAAACCTTATAAATATCTCTAGGGATTTCACTAAAGTTCTCGCATCCTAGTTTCCAAAGGTTGACTAAACCTTTCCTCTGATACCAACTGTAGAGACCCGTATCCTGACGTACATGGACATTACATTACTTTTGCGGAATACTTAGTACATAACAAAAACACACACACAAGGATCGTAATAGTTTAGTGTCTTTGGAAACTCGGAACGTATTCTTCTAATCGTGGTGAAAGATCTTCAATATCTCCCATAAAGATCTTCCTTTTTTTTTACCTAAAAACCTTTCTTTATATCCTGGGGAAAAGAAAACATAAAAGGGTGAGCTCAAATGCTCAGTAAGGGTAAACAAAAGAAATATCAATCACATCATATACATAAGAACATAGATTTTGGAAATCATAACCTGCAAAAGAGCTCATAATATCATAACATGGGATAAATCATAGAAGTGAAAATGAAATCATAACTTAAAACATTACTCATTGTGGCATACACACATAATCATAGATAATCATTTCTTGTTAGTCAAGACTCATTGCCAAGACTATCTTAGTGGACAAAGTCCCTTTCTGAATCGAGTAATCCTCGTTTCAGTCCTGTTTCACTGAACCGGTATAACCTACCATTCCAGCCATGTCTATCTCATGAGATATAAAATCTTTACCCAATGCATTGGAGGGAGATATAGGTCCCACCCATCTTATAATTAATCATTTCTTATGTGTGCCACAAAATCATAAATCATACATCATTGCATAACCCATGTAATAAAAATGGGATTCTTAAACAACATGACATCATAAAACCATTCATATAAGATAAAGGAATTCATAAACATAATTCCATCACAACATAGTCAAATCAATGTAAAAATATGGATAGAAACAGAACCCTTTATTATCTTAGATGAAAAATAATTTTGATAAAACACTTGAATTGAATTCTTGAGGAAAATATCCTTTTTTCTTCAAAATCAATTTCTTTTCACAAAACATCATGCAATTTTAAAAGAAAAAGATTTTATTGAAAATAGTCATGAAATATTTTGGAGGAAGGTTCATGAAAATGAGGCTTTATAAAACCGTAAAAAATCCGTTCGTGCCGTATAAGTTAAAAAAAACATTCTTCGTACTTTTGTCGGAAAAGTCAAAAAGTACCTCGTACGGAAAAAACGACAAAAGATTCCTTTCATATTCTTTACTAAAAACTCACCGAAGGGTAAAATTGGATTTAAACCATTGCAAGTGGATGGAAAAAATATTACATATTGAGGGAACATGGATGTGGATGATAAAATACACCCCAGTAAATACCAAAGTATAAACAATCTCGGATAAAAATGAGATTGTGATATTTCCCTTACCTTAGGTCCGACTTGCTTTGTAAGTGTCCGAACCTCCTGTATAATGATTTAAATCATGTTATTGACTTATTACAGAATCATATTCATTGTTATGATATCATATATGGTTCACTTATGACATTATATTACCCGTTCTTTTGTAAATTCCATGTTAAAGAAGCGTTTTGGGTAAAATCGTTTCATTTATCGTAGGTGTTTTGACTTGTTGTTCTTGACATCGTTATTACTTATATCATGATTTACTTACTTCCAGAATATAAAATATGATTTATATATCATATATATTCAGTATATATATATATATAATAGGTAGATAAATAAAATGAAAAACACCGTTCATGGAGACGGTAGTCCGTACGTACGCACGAGCGATGATATCATTTCCATAAATATTGAACTGAATTGAAGTGGATTATACAATATATCAGAATCAATATGATGTTGTAATAACTATGTATAGTTATTCTTTACACCATTATACCCATCCATGTATGGTGGTGGTGGAAAATAGATTACACCACGACGTGGAGACGGTATTCCGTACGTACGCACGCGCGGTGATTTCTTTTTCCGTAGGATGGATAGATAGTGAAATAGGGTTGTTTCATACTTATAATAACATATCAGTATATGAGTGATACTGATGTTATTACTTCATAATGAAACAACCTAAGAAGAAGAAGTGGAAGAAGAAATAAAGATGAAAGAATTGGTAACGGTAATTACCTCTTCTTTGAAGCGCCTCTTTGAGACCTCCTCTTAGGGCACTAGAATTGGTCTTTGAGGAAGACCAGAACCTCTAGGATGTTGCTAGGGAAGTGGAGAAGGGATTTTGGCAGGGGTTGGACGAGCTTGAGTGCTCAAATTGGTGTGAGGAGGAGGGGGAGGAGGTGTCCTTTTATAGGGGAGGAGAGGGGCACCCTAGGAATACCTCAAAATATTATTTTATATTAAAGTCAAAATCGGTTTATAATGGTTCCAAAGGGTCTTATTTCGAAGCTAAAGTGGGGTTGGGTCGAAATCCTATCAACCAATAGGATTTAGACAAGTTTAGGGTATTATTTTAACCTTATCAATTAGATTTAACTCTAAGTTAATTAATTTAACTTTTACCGTGTCTTTTTGTTTTCTTTCACTATATGGTTAATACACTTACTATAACATGCCAAAAGAACCCCAAATTGTTTATTATTAATATATATATCCTTATCTAAGTCATTTGGCCGAACCTTAGATTTTTAGGAATAAAATAACAATTAATAATATAATATTTGATTTAAAAACTATTTTGTGTCAATTTTGACACTATTTGATATATGATTTTTGTGAAAGTCATATCAGAATTATATGTTCGAACCAAGTTGATTAAATCAACACTAATATATTATAGTAACCTAGAAAATTAGTGGAATTCATAAAAAATCTCAAATTACATTTATTTTGGTGTTTATAACATCAATTATGTCAATATTTCATTAATAAGATAATTACTGTATCATCGTTGTGTCATAAATAAAATAAATTATTTTATGTCTAAAAATTACAAATAAAATACCATCATGTAGGAAATCTTTTTAGCTTTCTAATTAATATTTACAATCGAATTTATCTTATGTATAACCCCATATTAAAAATGATTTACTTATTAAACTTTGATTTTAACTATTTTAACTTTTCTTTAAATAAATTAATAATAAATGTCCTAATCTAATCCAAGTGGGCCTAAATGGTCATATTTTATTCCTAAGTTTGTTTTTGGTCGAATTACACTTGTCCAATAGAATTAGGACATGTGTTAGGGTAATAGTAATATCATATTTACCCTTAGATACCCTATTTATTATTAACCGCGGTAAAAAAGTAAAAAGTTACTATTCACCAAAAAATTATTTTCATCTCATTGAACCACATTTTAGTCCTTGATATTAACCGTGTCTCTCGGATTTTCGAAATTCCATTCACAGAAGCGGCAAAATTAAGTTTTATGAAAAATTCAGTTTTTTTAACTACCACTTAGTAGTTTCACTATTCATCAAAAATTGATGTTTTTCAGAACAATGCCAAAATTTCATCCTAAGCTATATTTCATATTCCGAATTCAAAAATGAAATCTATTTTACCAAATTCATAACATAGAAGTTGCATTAATTAATTTTATAATTAAATCCCACTGTTAAAATAAATAGCGTGTTTTTAGGAAACAATATATATCAAAAGATTGACACTTGATTATGTCTTGTTTAAATGTGAAATTACAACCAATGACCAACATTGTATTAAATTGTAAAAATATATTCTAAATATACTTTAAAACCACTCAAATTAATAATTTATCACTATTAATTATTTCGATTAAAAAAGTTGTTTTTAATTATAATTTAGTAATTTTTCACTATTCATCAGAATATGAAAGTTATCCGAAAAGTACCAAAACTTCACCTTAGGCTAAATTCGATACTCCGAATCCAAGAATGAAGTTCATTTTGAAAAATAAGATTTACAGAATTTTAAAAAGTGGTTATTACTATTCATAACGGCTAGTTTTAATAATATTTTAATAGCACATCGTTGTTTAGTGAAACTCGGTATTGCGTATTACACACGCTATTGAGGAAGGTCGCGATTGCGTGTAATGCAAGGCAAGACAAGGATGCGTGTTGTGCAAGCTCCTTTTGGTGTAGCGTACAACACAAGACATTAATAAAATTAAAAAGAATATTTCTCTATAAAATCTTGGGCTGTTACAGTCAGGCATCCCCAAAAGCAACCCAACAGCTACACTAGAATGTGTTTCTTTGGGGGGGGGGGTCACAGTCTTTATTATCTGGTTTTGAAAAAGTTGAGTCTTTCACATTTGTTTTTCTTCGACAAAGGGTGGTAGAATGACCTTTCATCCCACAGTTATCACAAGAAACTTTTTTCCGGCATAGCTCCATAGAGTGTCGAACAACCATATATTCAGAGCAGAAGCATGGATTTTTTTCATACTCAACATCAATTTGAATGTTATCAGATGGCGTCGATAGGGTTACCTTGTTAATAAGTGTGGAGCTGAGATCAACCTCCACCATCATCCTAGCGAAGTGCCCAAATCGAACATGATAGTAACATAAATTTAATATTAAATAGTTTGAGATGAATTTCCATCTCGATTAGTTTTCACAGATTCTTGATGTTTTAGGAAATTTACTTTCAAAAAATAATTATGAGTATTTTGAAAATGGACCCGTTCCGAAATAGAGAAAAATATCACCATCTGAATATCATTCCACAATTAGTATTTAATAGATGACAATAATTTCATTATGAATATTATTAGATTTTAAAATCAAATAATTTATATATAAATGGAATAAGAAACCTGGGAAAAGATATATGAATTATATATAACAAGTATATCATTTTTTATTGATTATCCCTAGTGAACTCTAGTAACTGATGGCATATTTTCTAATCCTTGTATTCTCTATATTCTCTATAAATTCATACTCTCTAATTCTAGATGTCTTCACTAAATATAATCAAATTTCCATGACAAAACCCAGTATGAGATCATTGACTTACATTTGATAGGACCTGTCATGCCTCAATATGGTTTGTCTATTACTCTATATCATTTCGATAATGGAACTAATTGAATCTTTTAAAATTGAATTTTCCCAAAATACATAATTGTTTTAGCACCACATGACCAATATAGATGACTCCCCATCTTTGATCAACCTACTCGAGCATGTTCTATTATTTCCAAATATTTATATCATTTTCCTAGCTTGGGACATCATTTTCTTCTTTTGATTTTAATTTATAGGGACCAAGTACAAATCAAATTAGTACATGATTATCAATAAAAAATTATTCTTCAAGAGTCTTTTGTTAGTGTTTAATTTTCTAGATAAACCTATTATGTCTAGTATTTACTGGTTCTCAAGACTTGTAGTAATTCCACGCTCCAACTCCTCTAATAAATTCAACTTTTATTTCCTTAGTAATTAAATTATATCTCAGCCAAATAAAACTAAGCTCCTGCATCCTTTTTGGACACGAACGCACTCACATAGACACATTGGATTCTTTTCTAACCATGAAAAATTACTTATCAATTAAAATGAAAGAAACATTTGTTTTTAAATTCCTATTAAATAAGGATAGAAGTCCATTTTTTTAGTGATAAAGAATGAAAACTAATTGTCCTTATACAATAATAATCGAATCTATAGTTTCAAAAAATATTGTATTTTGGATTCAAATAAATTCATCTAATTTTGATCTATCCCAAACATAAACTACCATGTAAATTTGTTTAACTCAAATATTCAATTATTAAGACTTACAGAGCTTGAGTGGTAATTTATTTGATCGTTAATAATTATTATCATCAAATTGTTGTTGTGAACTCATCTACAAACTTTCTACCACATCATCAAAGAATAAAAACATATATCTTCTTCTTGGTTAATATTTGTAATACAAACATCACCGATAAACAAAAATATTCACCCATAAACTTTTATAACATCAATTATTTTAGCATAATCTCAATCTTGTACTCCTTTGATACAATCATTGGTCAAAAAATTTCCCTCTTCTAATAAAAATCCTTTTAATCTAGCACCAACGTCAGTAGATCTAAAATTTATCTTGGTTTCTCTTCATGATATACTCAAAATATTTTGGGATTAGATCCATGAATAGTACATCATTTTTATGGAGTTCTTACTCAACCTCAATAGTAGATAAGTTCAGTCTTGACTGTAAAAAAGGGGTTATGATAGAACATTGAAATGGTAATAGGGTATCATGATGGTAGAAAATAGGATACCAGTATAAGAATTTCTCAATGGTTTTAGAACCACAAACACAAATAAAGGAATATTTTTATTCCTTAAAAACATATATTTGAATATGAAGATATAATATTTATTTAAAATAAATCCATTTAAAATATCAAATGTATTTTCTTAAATAAAACATTAGCACTGAAAATCTATTATCTTCACCCAAATATTGATAGAAAAACACATGATTGAAGTGATGAATTAGAATGAGTTAATTTAAAATGTTAAAATTCATCACGTTCTGAAAAAATAGGTTTGGTTAGAAGTAATATAAAATTGATGAATTGAACACTTGAACAATAATAACACAAAGGTGCACATATTTGAATTTTTTTCTAAGAAATATGATTCCACTACAACAAGATCATGTATTAAATATTTACATATTTAGAGATTGTTTTTATATTATAAAAATAATTATTTTACAAAAAATAAGATGAAAATTGTATAAACAGATCACACTTCCGAGTATCCCACACCTAAATTTTTGTTTTCCCTCAAACAATTTCCATATATTTCTTAAAAAGATGATATCTATATTTTTATTACAATTTTCTCAAAATTATGTTTATTTAAAAATTTATTTAAAAGGGACATGATTTTGAGGTTGGTCAATATTTGGATTGAGATTCAAATAAATTCATTCTGAAATATGAAAACACACCAGAAATTATCGAAACACTGATTCATTCACCATTGAGAACGTCATGCCTACAAAATGAAGCCACTAAGTATCCTAATTATGCACCTATTAATGTACTATCTATAGGTTTTATGATAGATTATATTTAAATAGAATCAAAAATCTAACTAGTAGCACATCAAATTCTCACTCTCCCCTTGGTTCCAAAAATCAAGGACACATTTTCACTTCATTGATTCAAATCAAATTATTTTATTATAAAAAGGTTTTCCCATACAATATTTTTTGTTCACTATCCCAATAACAATTTTGAAATCTTTTTTAACAATTATTCATAGTAATTATTTATAGGAATCTATGAATTTATTGAGTACTATATAAATAACTTATTGAATATACAAGTTTATTTTTAGATCATAATGTTTGATAGATTGATCGTGGGAATCTAATTTCCCCATTTACTCTAGACTAAGAGGACTTATATAATTATAATTTGAGTTGGATATATTATGCACTAATTTAGAAAAGTGTGTGTCTCCTATGACCAAATCAAAATATATAGTTTATTCAAGATATAATTCTAATTATATAAATATCTTTCAAATCTCAATCCCTTCATATCATTTAAAAAAATTATCCATAAAAATTTAAGACAAATTCAGTCAACAATATTTCAAATACACCAATTTCCAACTTAGTGGAATACTTAGTAACTTGTGTGTTATTTTTCACTAGTAAAAACACTGTTAATATTAAAATATAAGACTGAATAGAATCATGTTTTGATTTTTTTTTAAAAATTAATCATTTTTTTGACAAAAAATATGAGGTGTTTTCATGTATATGTTATTTAAGTCATATATTATCCTAGAAAAAGACCCATTACCCTATAAATATAACCGAATATTTTACCCAATATTGAATTGAATGGTGGAATAGAATTTTTATTCAAAATTAATTTTCCATTAATTATTTAACATAATGTTAAATGGGTAACAAGAATGTCTAACAGTCATATTTGCATTATGAATCGAGAAAATAAAAGAAAAATTTAAAAGATTTCATGCTTTTGATTTAAATAAATGACACAATATTTGACAATTCAGATAAAAAATAATCCTAGAACAAATTTATGACCCAAATTTGAATGCAATGTCACTGTTGGGGAGTTAAATATAATTTAGATTTTTGGGTTAACTTAATATAAAAAACTCTAGATATGAGCATGAAATGTACCCATGCAAGAAAATAAACTTTGAACACTCAAAAAAATGAACAAGGTGGACTCCTCAATGAATAATTATCATACTAATTAAATTAATATTGAGTATAAATTAAATGAAAAATTAAAACAACACTTCTTTTATTGTGGAAGAAATGATCATTGAAGAAAATTCAAATATATCTCATTTTTAGTCCGTAATGAAGTCCATTGGTTGGTCCTTTTTATTTATTACAAGGATAATAAGATATATACATGAATAAATAAATTTTAGTAGAATAAAAGTTCTTACCAGGGCATATGTTTATGATATTTTATCCAAAATATCCACTACATTTTTCTCTTTAGCCGTGGTTATTACCATTTAATAGTTTTATATTATTAGGAATTCCATTTTACAGTAACCCACTGATCACCTAAAAAAGTATTTAAAGGGATCACACACTAAAGAATCAAATCATGTATTTTCTTTATTGAATAAGTGAAATAAATAAAAAACAAGACAATGACCATGGGTTAGATCCCATGAAATAGTAGAATTACAATATTTTTTAGTATAGAGACATAGTAATCGATTATAAAAAGATATAAGGGTAAATACATTTGGATTCCCTTCAAATAATATATTTATTCTCAAAAAAATTAACAAAAGATTTATTTATATTCTCTCTAACTAGCTATACAAACCCATTAACAAGAACTATTAGAATAATTAAGGGTCATGACTAATTGTTTTCAAATTTCCATGGAAATTATTCATCCTTGAGTTGAATAACATGACCCTCTAAAAAATATTAATTTCCATATTCTAAATTATTGAGTTCTGAAATTATATTTTTTTCTCTTTATAAATATTATTATTTTCATATGATTCCTTCCGAATTTCTTCCAACTCACTCACGTCCATAATCCTCTACTCATTAGAATAATTGAATTTCATGATCTTGAAATTTACTACCAAATAATTCTTTTAACAAAATTCTACTAGAATATTTATTATATTCTCAAAGATAATTATTTAGGGGAAATACCTATTTGGTTCTTATAAGTAGTTCAATAATCCCATAATGTGATGTATAAATTAATAGATCAATCCTTTAATGAACTTGTTACTATCTTCTCAATTGTTTTTATCTTTATGATAGAAACTTTTTCTTATCCGTTTTACTATAGACAACAAGTAGTTCCAATCCTATATTCATACCCATATTTCTACATCAATTATAGAAAATTAAAATTCTTAATGTGTGTTCCATTTTCTGTAATGAATGACTTGGGAACCCAAAACTCAAAAAAGATGTTTGTATTTGTGAATTTAAGGACATTAACAATAAGATTATTGGTATGATTCAGTACCTTAACCTACATATAGATAGAGTCTAGAACCACATGAATATATTAAATTTTACAAATGTGGTAATTTATTCAATGTGGGATAATTAGTTCTCAAGGGAGAAATAATTTTAAGGGGATAAAACCTTCTTAGGGAGATTTTTTATGGGGGAGTGTCCAATGTTGGAATAGAATATATCTGATATAAATTCATAAAATTAGGGAGAGTTAAGGTATGATAATAGAAGAAATGTCTATTAATATTCTCTTTTATGATATTAAAATGAAAAAAATGGTTTTAAAATTTTCTAAATTAATATTGTTTCATGTCAAATTTTCTGTTTTGTACATTCCAAGAAGGGGGATATTATTGCATAGAAAATCAAAAATTCTACTTTTTATTTTTTTATATTTGTAATCACAAACCAATTATAACTTTATTTAAATTCTGTTTTACTAAATATATATAACCCATTTGTTTTAGAATATTTTTTATAAAAACCATTTTATAATGAATGTAGAAATGATTATATTATAATATGAATATAATATTTTTATTCATTAAACTATTCCATTAGAATGAAGGTGTGACTGATGATTCAGGATGATGGGTGTTCTATCCATGTGATATACTTTTTTCTATCTATGGGACTAATCATACTTCTATCCATCAGTCCCAAAATAGTATTTATCGGTCACACTAAACTTAGTTCAGTTCATTAGATTGAGAAACAGTACAGTCCAACAGACTCTCTGAATATTATAATAAACATAATTGGAAATATTTATATCAAACAAATTTTTTATATAATTATAATGGTGATAATCAGAATGAAATTAAATCGAAATGGTTTACTTATATTTCATGTGAAGAACATCTAAGGCCATTGCAACCAGCATTGAAATCCATGGAAACATATCCACTGGAGGGATGACTATAAATAAGAGTGGATTTATGGAACTGTGATTTTTATCTTCATTAACATATTGTTATTATGTTTTTTATTTTTTAAGAGGGGTTTATTAAAAATGATTAAAAATGAGGAATTTTTAAAATCCATTAATATTTTTTCTTTCATTTTAATCTACCCAATTTATATTTAGATCAATGGATTCCTTTGATAAGACGATAAGTGATTTGGAACTATCAGATCGATGAACTATATGAACTAGAAGACAGAGCTATTCCAACCAATTTTCTTGAGGTATTCTAGCTTTGTGGAAGGTAGATCTATTTAGATCATTATATCCAGGATTTTCCAGGAATGTAATGATAGATCATTATAGATAGGTTTAAAATTGTGGATATCAGAAGTCTGTATTTATGATATTAGTAAATCATAATGTTAAATAGTATAATTACATATTTAATTATTATAATTCATTATTATGTTTTTAAAGAAATAATTATTCTTTTATTTATATGTTTATATACAATCATTTATTTATTTTATATTTTTTACTCATATTTATAATAACTACTTAATAGGAATCATTGTGAGCCCGATTAACAAATAAGTTTTATCAGATTATTTTTTACATGACACAAACACTATGATCATCAGATAAATTCCGAGTATAATCATGTTTAATAAATAGGTTTTGGTTATTATGTTAGATAATTTTTTAAAACAACTATTAGCCCTCCTCTTGTAGAAATCGTAAACTCTTACAATCCAAATCTATCTGGGATTGTGGTGTGGGTTCTACATTGACAGTATTATGATTTATGGTGGTCTAACACCCCTGGATAAGTGATACATAACAGAATAAATTTACTACTCATGTCTACATGGTGCACCTTTTTATTTGTAATAATTATTGATGGGAAAATACCATCCCCTGACTAAACCATTATATTATGACCTAAGGAAAGAGGATTACCTAACTTCTCCACTTCAAGACCCATCCCATGGTATTTATTATCCCCACACAACATTGATTTTTATTCACCTCTCCTATAACTCAAACCCCTAACCACATGAATAATTCATAATTGTTTTGTGACATAATTACGGAATTATTGATCATTAATAGAAAAAGATATATGATATAATATACTTCTCAATAGAACCTAGAACATTGATTATAATGTCTCTTCTTGATTGTGTAAAATCTATTCCCACCCTTTTGTAGTGGTTTTCTTCTTATATCACGATCTAATAGTTTTGACATGATAAAAGGTATTTAATCTCAGTTTAATTAATTAGAAACATTAATAGAATAGTGATTGTTGATATCATAATATAATCGATCTATAGATATGAATTACTTTCAATATATCCCTTTAAATATATATATATATATATATGGGTTTTTGGAATGATTATGTGATGTGCGTGTGTATCCTGTGAGACTTGCAGGAAGTAATATTTTCTTCCCGAGGGTATCTGTAAATCCCTATGAGTATAACTATTTACATGATTCCCATGTTTATGTTTTTTTGGACATGTTACTCTTGCATTACATAACATGATTATGAAATACATTATTGTTTCTTGTTTATTACTGTCGTAGTTTCCTTTACTCTTAAATTGAGTGAAAATGTTGAGCTATACAGTCTCTTTAGTCCTTTATATAGGGAGTGTTGATGACATGGTGGATTTACCCATTTGTGGGAGGTTGTGTCTACAAGTGACGAGACGATTTTCCCCAGGTCTATGCTATTAGGTTGACATGTGGTGTGTGGTTTTCTTCAAAGATTTGAATTGGGTTAATATGATTATTTCCACTATAGGTGATAATGAATTGTCTTTCATGGGGTCATGGAAGGAAGTTCAATTTTCCAATTACATTAGGCTAGCATACAACTTCCCAAAAATCATGGTGCCATATAAGTCAAATGTTGTATTCATTATCTTGAAAAATGTGTGCACATTTGTGATTACTTGGATTTTATTTAAACAATTATTATTGTCATGAAATACAGTTGTGTTAAATTTGAACATATGCTAATGACTATTGGTTGTATCCTACTAGGTTATATACTCACATCATAAAAGGGGATCTCAATTATCATGTAATGTTTATGACTAGGGATCTAGTTAACGAAATGGGCCCTGTAATGTGCTATTGAGCAGGAGCTGTAGGATAGAGTGAGATCTTATATGTTTATTTCCACATGTAACATAATAATTTTTTTAATTAATTATTATTTTTTCCACCATAAGTGGAGATACTTTATTTTACTTTGGTTTTTATTAATCATGTGAAATATTTTTATAGAGTGCTCTAATAATTTTTTTCTTTATGGTGATACATTTTAGATTATTATACTCACATTCTATTATTATAATTGTTGTTGATTCTATTATATTTATATGTTGGTTGTCCTTTAGGGATTTATTAGGATCCACAAGATTCCTCTTAGGCCTTATCCACAATTTAGTAGCCTCTTACATACGGGGTTGTGCACAAGAGGCTGTGTGGAAATCTAGACAAGACCTGATGAATTAAATCAAGGTATTACACCAAATCTATTTTCTAAATGTATAGATCATACAATAACCTATGAAAATTTAGACATAATGTCATTAAACTCTACAAATATCATGAATCTACACATTAGATTCAAAAAACATCTTATATAATAATTAATATTCAATACTCCAGTACTTAATCGATGTTTTCCCATAATGGAAATCGTATTTTATAATAGCCACAACATGATTACCATCCAATGTAGAGAAATTCACCCTTTATCAATAATTATTGAGAAATAAATTTATAAAGTACAACTGATACATCCTAAGTATAAATCCAAATGGTTCCATCAGGGGAAAGACATGGTTCCAATAGAATCTATCTTACATAAAAAATAGATCACATGAATAGAAATTCTACCACCTTATCTAATGTCCCATCAGAGTAATGAATTCTAGTGGTATATAAAGAATCTCTATTATTTGTTAAGAACCATTTCTATGTAATATGTTTTAAATTAATGAAAATATATTATAACAATATAAATTTTAATAATGTTTCGAGAAAATTAAAACCATACATTAAACCACCATTAGAACCCCTACTTATAATAATTTACATCCTTTATTTTTCCTATTCCTTATATAACTTAATACCATATCTACAACCTTCCTTTAACTCCTCTTCAGTCACCCCTTTAATGAGATCCTTTATGATGGTCTCTTCATGTAAAAATCTATTGTGGTTGTCCCATTTGTCACAAATGATGTGGTTTCTATAGAAATAGTTTCTGAGGAGCTAAATAAATCTATCATGGATGTGTACAAACTATTATACAATTCACATTCTGAAACTAGGTTCCCTAAAAATGTTTGGTATGAAAATAAAAAATGTAAAATAAAAAAATAATTTAAACATCTAAATCCATGGGTAGCACCAAATTTTTTTTAACTACATATTCCAAAGATGTGAAATCACAATAGAATTAAAATATCGTATCCTCTCCAAAAACATAATAAATTTGAAAATAAATTTTTTTCTCCAGTATTAGTTTGAGATACACACTCTTATGAAATATAATAATATTATGAAATATTGGTTAAAATATTATTTTCATGCCCAAACTTCTCCAATATATCTATAAAATAATTAAGCTAAAACATCTCTTAATACATCTATATCACATGATTAAAATCCACATTAAAGGAACATGTTATCAAGTTCAAATTAGATATAAGATAAGATACATAATGCTCTAAGCCTCATTATGAATATTTGGGAAAATGAACTTCCCTACTGTATAAAAAATTACTCTGACTTGGGTTTGATAAATATATTTCTCAATTAGTTTCATAGTAGAACGCTATATAAAATTGATTTTATGTGATCCTATAGTTATCGTTATTAACCAATCACACTGTCTATCATTGACATGCTAAACTTATATAAAAACTCATATAAAAAGGATAACAATGGTTATCTTCCTTTTTGATCAATAAAAATGATTTATCAAAAAATTATAATAAATAATGTGTCTCATTACTAGTTTTATACCTTTCATACCTCACAAAATTCTATAATTAAAACTTACTCAATTTTTTCCCCAACATATTAAGACTTCAACTAATTTTTTTACTATACAATCATAGTTTCTTACTACACCACATCTGGAAGAACTTATCTTTGGGTATGTACAATTGTTGTAAATTTATATAGACAAACAAACCATCATAAATAATATAAATGAGTACTGTAGAACTACTATTTTATTTCATTTATATCCAAAAAATAGCACCCCGACCAAAACACATAAACATATTATATCCTGGAAAAAATGATAGAATATTCTACATTTACAGGAAGACCATATAATCAGTATGTGATTGAATATGTTTTTATTAATATGATATATATTCATATAATTAATTGAAGTATTCCTTATGTATAATATTTTTTAATTATTTTACTTTATATAGATTGTTCTAGTAAACGTTTTGCCTCACGCCCACACAATCTGTACTAACACCTACAAAAAAATATGATAAAAAATATTTCTTTGATAAAATTGTATCATGGCCCCATAAAATCGATACTTCCCATATGCTAGAAATTAATTTTAATGTTACTCTTGAAGACCTCTATAAATATTCTATGGGTTTTATAATAACGTGAAGTGTATTTATGACACAAACAAAAAATATATATATATATGTATATATATATGTGTGTGTGGATGAATGTTTTGTTTTTAATAAATTCTACGCATCAAAACTAATTATTTACATTAATTTTAGTATACATAGTTAATATATATCAATATATATCATCACATTCGGTACAATGATAAAGATGGCCAGAATAACTACAAAAATAGAAAACATATCTATAATTCTAGTTTTTATAATGAGAAGAACCTCCACCAACATGTCTCCTATGTCCAAAGCTATGTCCACTGGGAATATCTAGGAAATATATTTGAATAATATGGAAAATTTAATTTATAAAGAAAAGGTGGTAATAATAATATACTATGTGGGATCCTCTATAAATCTCATAAAAATGAATTATAATGAAGAAAACTATGGAATCCATGTATATAATAAATTGAACAAAAAATTAAACAAGATATATATTCCTAGATATCACCGTCTGGAACACATCAACATCAAAACTCATAATCATCACATATTCTAAACCAAATTAAATTACCCATTTCAACATAACACATGAAATCAAAAATTTAAATAAATAAATTTGATATACAACCAATTAGTAAGAAATTATATAACCATAGTTACATCATTATTTGTATATCACATTTTTAGATTGAATCCAAAAGCACCATTATAATGTTGAATCAGGAAGATTGGGGGGAGTTGATCTGATTTTAGTTTATCTATATTTAGAGATGATTAACGTTTTTTTATCTTATACCAGGGGATGAAGGTCCCTTCCAATTAACAAATTATTCTATAATGTGTCATTCATATGAACTTCATATTTGAGGTATGCTATTTCATTTATTATATGGAAATACTCTCATGGTATTGGGATGCTTTCCTAATGAATTAATTGGTAAAAAGTATACCATATGAGTATGAAATAATCTAGGGTTTAGTGGAAATATATAAGAATGAAAGGACTAATGTTTTGTTGTAAATGAAAAATCAAGGTTTGAAGGAGATGATCTGGACACAAAAAATAGAGTCTATATCACAAAAAAATACATTATATAATGTGGGTGGGTGGTGTTAATTCATTATTATTTTTCCTCCATATTTTAATTTCATTAAAGAGAAATCACATCATGAATATTAAGGATAAACTGTGAGGATGTATATTAGAGAATGAGTTAATCCAACAAGGGACACTATTCTACCATGTTATTCTAAAATGAAAATGTAATGAATCTGAAGAAAGAATCTAGAAACCATAATTATGTTGATTGATCCATAATATTGCATATTTTAGATAATAAAGAGTTCAGTTGTGTTGTAAAACTATCCTAAGTTGGTTAAGTTTTAGGTAATTTTGGGGATATATGATTCACAGTTCCTTGAGTTGGTAGTGTAACACCCCAACCCCTCTAGTCTGGAGTCGGTGCATTACTTGTGATATTGTAATGGATAGAAGGAATGGAAATCCTAAAGGAACGATCATTTTTTTAGTCTTGAAGAAACTATATACTTATATGTTACTCAAATTACATTGGAAAATATTACAAAATACAATACATAACGAAAACTAAAAATTGAATCCACAAGGACTCAATAAATGATCTCCTCATTGTCACTTGTAGAATGTAAACAATGAAAGGGGTGAGCAAAAATACTCAGTAGGTGTTAGAATAGCGGAATCATGAATACAATAATAAGTGAATCATAATAAATCTTACACAATCAATTTGGTATGGTGAATAAATGAAGAACTCACACCATTAATCTACTAAGAATGAAACTGCATCCATAGATTTTTTCGTAGTGAAAACCTCTTGGAAAGTAATAACTGATAATGAATAAATGGAATTATTATTAACTGGACATCATGTATCTGGAACATGAACCATTATACCGTAAAAATGGTTTAGTTCTATGGGTAGAAACCCGTCTGATTTTTGGATACAAACTCAAAGGATTTGTCTCCAACTGATTTGTCTCATGAGACCAACAGATGCATCGAGGGGCTATAGAGGGACCCACCCACCCCTGTATGTCCAAGTAATTCCTTATACATTGATTCAATACAAGAGAAATATGCTTTTTCAATATATGTATAGAGTAGAGTATATAGAATCATCAATATTTCCATAGTTAAAATAACATTCCAAATAAACACTGTAAGTAAAATGGTATACAGTTTAGATAAAAAACATATCCCTGATGGGAGATTATGGATATTTAATATAAATACAATTTTAAATGAAAATTGTTCTCGAAAGGGCAGTAGGTACACCACATAAGGATTATTAGGTGCTCAATACAAAGTTAGTCACAACAAAATAGTAGTTGAGACAAAGTCTCTTGCCACAATGTAATCGGTCGAATCATATGATCAGAACATAATAAACCTCAGATGAATCATTGAATAACATGAATATAAATATAATTATGTTATTATGTATCAAATGATAGTACATTTATACCACATACCTGAAATAAGTGGCGAACAATGAAAATCTCACAGAAATGAATGTGAGATGAGAAACCCCTTACAAACATTTCATCGTGGGAATGAGTGTTATTGTGAGGGCATAATGAGAAGTAAAGGGGAATTACATTATTTATGTGTCACAAGGGTAGTATGGTGGAGGTTATAGAAAATACCCTATCATTAGGAATTAAAAATAAAAAGGCACAACATAGGGGATATTCTTGACAAAAGTGGGAGATAAGATCCCTTAAAACGTTTTTCTCATTAGAGTGACGATAAATCAATGAAATATTTATCTGTGACAAATACAAATCCAAAACATATAAGTGGATATACATTATAAAACAATAATAGGTCATTCAAAATTATTCATGGAACAATGTAACAAATGAAATTGATGTTTAACTCAAAGAATGAAAATTGAGTTATGCAATCCCTTACATTATCTATGGAGGTGTTATTGTCTTGTTATTTAGGACCTGAATAAACAAATTAGTATTAATAAATCATAAAACCATAACCTATTCTATATTTAAATGATTTTTTATAAACCTTTTTAGTACATTCAAGGACTTTTTTATTAGTTATATGGTTCAATTTCATTTTTTGGGCTCGTTTGTTTACTTGGTTTCAAATGATCGGTTCACTTACATTCAAGTTTGGATAAAAATATAAGATGGATGTGGTTGTCCCAAAATGAATTAATATTCTATTTGTGAACATACAGAAGATTAAATAGTTTTAATTTAATTTGGTTCTTTAGAGTGAAGTCGAATTACTATATATATAACCTTATTGACAACCATTTTGGCTAAACGGTGGGTTTGATTACAATGAACATGTTTTGCATTATAACTTAATACCATTTGTACAAAAGTATTACCGAACTAAAAATAGGATATATTAAATATATAATATTCTGGTTCAACCATAACACAAATGGTTTCATGACCAGAATCAAAGATTATAATAGAAATTGATAAACCACTGTCCTTGAATGTGCTAAATTAGCACATCTCAAACGGTGCTTTCATTTCTTTCAAATAAATGGAGAGGAAAGGAGAGAAAGTAATGAAATATACCATTATCATGATAAAATTCCAGTACATGAATGTTACAAGATTTATCATACTATTATTGTGAGTAAAGAATCAATAAGAAAAGAACAAATAAGAATTTAAGTAATTGGAAAAAGGAATTTACCTATTGAGACATCCTCCATTGAGAACCTCTTAAATGGAGCGGTTTTGGTATTTTGAAGAGTCTAGGAGCTTTTGGAAATGGGGGAGGATATTGGGGAGATGCTTGGGTATAATGTTGGCAAGGTACAGGGCTTGAGTGGTGTGAGAGGAAGAGGGGGTGAGGGGTGCTTTATATAGTGGAGGGGAGATGAGTTTTCTTAATATTATAATCATTAATTTATTATTTCAACTCAATAAAACCAAGAATGAGTATTATAGGAACAATAACAATAATATTTGGTTTTTAATTAGAACCAATTAGTCTTACATCAGCAGATCATCATCAATGACTCAAATAATTCATTATTTAGCGTTTATTGTGTATTATCAGATTTTACTATTCATAAAAAATTTAATTATTTCAGAAAAATCCAAAAAAATAACCCAACCATTTTTCAATGTTTAGAATCCAAAAATGAATTCAAATTTTCAAAAATAATATTATAAATATGATTAATTTAATATTTAATTAAAATAAATATTTAATCGAAAAATATAAACACTTAAAATTTCCATCTTCATTTTAAGGTGCCTAAATTAATTTATACAATGAATGTCATGGATACCATTCATAAGAGACATATTACTATTCATAAGAGAAAGTTACTATTCATAAGGGTAGGTTACTATTCATAAGGGTAGGTTACTATTCACAAAAAATTAAGTTAATTCTATCAGACTCTAATTATAATCTTCATCACAACTATGTTTGTTAGATTTTTAAAATTCACATCACAGAGCTGACAAATTTATGTTTTAGGGATAGGTTATGGCTATCTATTATAAGTAACCTTTTTTTTTGTTCCATAGAAGCTCAGTGATTCTTGAAATATTGGCTATAACTAAAATTTATTTAAGAGAATCATTCCGTAAAATGTTTGGGTGCTACATTATTCCATCTTTCAGAAATTTCTCCCCCCAAATTTTATGTATGAAACTCACCAAAAAGGTGTGGGTGATTATTTTTCGTAAAATACTCAGGTTCCCATGTTGCTTACTCTATATCCCGGTTTCTCCAAAGTACCTTTACTAGATGAGTTCTCTGATTTTTCAATACCTGCTCCCTTGTATCAAGAATCCCAATAGGTTTTTCACAGTTTGACAAATCAGGTTCCAGTTCAATTTCTTCAAATGTGAGTACATGTGTTGGGTCTGGCATGTATTCCTTTAACCATGACAAGTGGAACACATCATGAACTCTGGAGAGATTTGGTGGCATCACTAAATGGTAACCTACAACTCAAATTCATTCTATAATTTCAAATGGTCTGATGCACCAAGGGCTCAATTTCCTTTTCTTACCAAACTTTAAGAAACTATTGTCATAGGATACTTCCACCAAAGGAAAGTACTGATCTCACATACCTTGTAAGTCAAGAGATCATGACCACAACATGTGTTCTAAAGTTTGAATAGTCCTTTCAAACTGTCTGTTTGTTTTGGGGTGATAAGAAGTATTCATACGAAGATCAGTATTCAAAGATTTCTAGAGAATTTTCCATAATTTTGAGGTGAAGTAGGGATCTCAATAGGACCAAATCGATAGAGGTGAACCATGAAGTCTTGAAACATCATTTATATAAAGTCTTTCCAAGAGCTCAAGTGTAAAGTCCTCTCTTATAGGAAGGATATGTGCTGATTTTGTGAGCCGATTAAAAATTAACCTTATTGAATTGTTCCTTCTAGGTTTCCTAGGTAGTCCAATGACAAAATCCATCATAATGTTATCCCACATCCACATAGGAATAGGTAGAGGTTGTATCACTCTTTTGGGATGTTGTCTCTCTGCCTTCACTTGTTGACAAACTGGACATGTTGACAGGTAGTCACCAATTTCCTTCTTCATATTATCCAACCAAAAATATTTTTTAGATATTTATACATCTTGGTGCTACCCAGGTGAATAGAGAAATTTAAACAATGAGCATAATATAATAGTTTCTTTTTAAGCTCAGGTACTGATGGAATGCACAACTTCTTCCCAAATTTCATAAATCCTCATACATACAGGAATTCAGCCAGTCTCCCATCCTTGATAGCATTAATTTTCTTTTATAGATTCTCGTTATTAGATTGAGAGATTTTTATCTAATCTAATACATATGGTTTATCAATCATTTGAATGAGGAATGATGTTTCCCTTTCATTATCAATTTCTATATCCCTCTTTAGTAGATCAAAAAATAGAGGATCTATCTCAATCCTAATTTGAGTGAAAAGTCCATGATCATTCCTGCTTAATGCATCTTCCACTTTATTCACCTTTCCCGAGGGGTAGTTTATTGAGGAATTATAATATTTGAGTAACTCAAGCCATTTCCTCTACCTCATGTTGAGTTCTTTTTGTGTGAAAATGTATTTCAAACTCTTGTGGTCTATATAAATCTCACATATCTCTCCGTAGAGATAATGCCTCTATATTTCCAGAGAAAAGATTATGGCTGATAACTCTAGATCATGAGTTGGATAATTTTTATCATGTGTCTTCAACTGTCTTGATGCATAAGAAATCACTTTATCATTTTTCATAATGACACAACTCAATCCATTCTTTGATGAAATGCTGTATATTACAAATTCACCACTTCCTCATGGAAGAGTAAAAATTGGAGCATTGACCAATCTTCTTTTCAATTCTTAGAAGAATTCTGTACATTATTTTGTCCATACAAGCTTAACTCCTTTATGTGTGAGCTTGGTTAGTGGGTCAGCCATTCATGCAAAATTCTGAATGAAACACCAATAGTAACCTGCTATGCCAATAAAACTACGCACCTCAGTTATATTTGTTGGTGTGGGATATGCCTGGATTTCCTTTTTCATTGCAGTATCAACTATGATTCCATCTTTAGAGATAATATGGCCTTGAAAAGAAGCTTATTGATGCCATAATTCACACTTACTGAACGCCCCATATAATTTATTCCTTCTAAGAGTTATCAGAATATTCCGCAAGTGATTATCATGGTCTTCATAGAATTTTGAGTATATGAAGATATCATTGATGAATACCACAACAAAGTTATCATGATATTTCTTGAAAACTCTATTCATTAAATCCATGGAAACAGAGGGTGCATTTTTCAGTCCAAAAGGCATCACTGTAAACTCATAATTCCCATACCTAGTTTGAAATGATGTCTTAGGAATATCTTCCTTCCTCACACGTAGCTGATGGTATTTGGATCGAAGGTTAATCTTCAAAAAGTATTGAGTTCCCTGATGTTGATCAAAGAAATCATCAATCCGGGGTAGAAGATACTTATTCATTATTGTAATATTATTTATTTCCCTGTAATCAATGAAAATCCTCATGGATCCATCTTTCCTTTTGAAAAAGAGTATAGGGGCTCCCCATGGAGAAACAATAGGTCAAATAAATCCTATTTAAATCAAGTAATCAAGTTTTTTAATTAGCTCTACAATAAATATTTGTATCATAATTTGAAATCCAATCCATACTGAGAATTATATCAAATTCAGTCATTGGTATGATGATAAGGTTAGAAAATAATGAATGTTTTGGTGTTTGGAGGGGGACTAATCAACATGACTTTGTTGCAATGATACATCCCTTGGGAGTTTTTATTGAAAACTCCTTTATTAAATCAAATTATGTGTATCTAATTTTCTTGGAAAATGGGAAGATATAAATGAATATGATGATCCACAATCAAATAAACTGTTGGATAAGTTTGAAGAAATAATTAAAGTACCTGCCATCTTGTCATTTGGAACTTCAACCTCCGTGGTTGTAATCGCATAGGTTGTCCCTTGTTCTATTGGATTTTTCTAAGCCATGTTTCGTTTTCACTTTGGAAACTCATTTGCATAGTGTCCCACCTCTCTACAATTGTAGCACTGAATATCATTTATTTGTTTCTTACCCTTGCATTCATCATATTGATGACCCTTTTATCCACATTTATACCAGACTCCCATGCCATTCAATCATTTCCTGAGATGATTCATTCCACAGTTCTCACATAATGTGAATATCTTTGTTTCCTTTATCTCCTTTGGTACTTCTCCTTTTCATATGTTATCAGAGTACCACTTCTTATCATGGATTCCTTTGAAATGATTTGATCTGGAAAATCCCCTCTCTGTTTTGATGGAACTTGATAAAATTTCATCATATGATGAAAATGATTGAGAAGCCAGTTCCCTTCGAATAATTGGCTAAATAACTTTAAAGAAATGATAAATCTTGTCTTCCGAGTCACATACGTAATCTACGACATACCTATCCAGCCTTGTAAAAGTATCCTCAGACTCTACAATACTGTCTTCATCCCTTTGTTTTAAGATTAATAATTTCCTCTTCATTTCAGTTAATTTCTCACAGGGGAAATATTTTTTGATGAATTTTTACATAAAATTACTCCATTCCATATATTCTATTTCTTCTTCCTTCGTGGTATTCTGAATCAAGGACCACCATTGATCAGCGTCGCCCTGGAAACAATATACCGCCAGTATCACCATTTCATTTTCATTTCATCTTAATGCCATGAATACCTATTCAAGGTAATTGATCCATTTCTCAGTAACCACTGGATTAGTAGTCCCACTGAATGATGGGGGCTTCTTCCGCATGAAACGATCCAACATAGGTGTGGAATGGTTATTCCTTACAACCTGAGTATGTTGTCCCAATATGGTTATGATCTGATCTACTCAAACATTGACTGTGTTGAATTTATCAGTAGGGAGATCCTTACCTTTCCCCTGATTATCGATTCCCCTTCTTTCGTTAGACACCATTTCTAAATAATGGGATACACTAGATTAGATTATGAATCTCAAACAGAAAAGCACTCAACATAGATTTAAATTCTAGGAATAGGTAATATTATAAAGGTGGTTTCTCTGAGGAAAAATTTACATTAAAGCCCTTCATAGTGTCTTGTAAAGAAAATTTGAATTATCCTCAGAATATCCCCCGTGTGTGTCATAACCAAGATTGCAACAAGGTCCATTATTGTACACTAGTTCCCGTTCGAGTCTAGCTGAAAGTGGTGTTTTCGGGTTTTACCCCTATATACGTCTGTGCCACAGCCGCCTCTACATACTCGTATCTAGACAGGGATGTATTTCTTAAAAGATCCACATAATCTATTAATTACCAAAATATGAGGACATTATTTCATGTTTATCCTAAATGGTTTATCTTAGTGACTCTTCCCTAATCTATGTTTTCAAAATCTACTTTTCATGTTTTCTACTAAACTTCCACTGATACCAACTGTAACACCCCAACACCTCTAGGATAGAGCCAGTGCATTACATGGGATATTGACATGGTTAGAAGGAATACAAATCTTGAAGGAACAATCAGTTTAGTAGTCTTGAAGAAACAAGATAAATAGATGTTACTCAAATTACATTGGAAAAGTTTACAAAATACAATACATAATGAATATTAAAAACTTAATCCACAAGAACTCAATAAATGATCTCTTATTTGTCACCTGTGAAAAGTAAACCGTGAAAGGGGTCAGCTCAAATGATCATTAAGGGTTACAATAGATGAAGAGTGAACACAATAAGAAGTGAATAATAATAAATCTGACATAATCAATTTGACATGGTGAATAAATGAAGAACTCATGCCATTAATAAACTGAGAATGAAACTGCATCCATAGATTTTGTCAGGGTGAGAACCTCATGGATAGTAATAACTGATAATGAATAAAGAGAATGATTATAAATTGGAGGTCATGTATTTGGAACATGAACCATAATACCATAAAAACAGTTTAGTTCTATTGGTAGAAACCCATTTGATTTTTGGAAACAAACTCGAAGGGTTTTTCACCAACTGATTTGTCTCATGAGAACTACTGATGCATCCAGGGGATATAGCGTGCCCCACCAGCCACTTAAGGTCCAAATAATTCTTTATAAATTGACTAAATACAATATAAATATGCCTTTTCAATATCCTTATAGAGTAGAGTATACAGATTCATCAATATTTCCATAGTTAAACTAACATTCCATATAAACACCATATGTAAAATGGTATATAGTTTTGACAAAAAACATATCCATGATATAAGATTATGAATATTTAATATAAATAGAATTTCAAATGAAAAGTGATCTAAAATGGGCTGTAG
This sequence comes from Viscum album, assembly GCA_963277665.1. Lineage (NCBI taxonomy): Eukaryota > Viridiplantae > Streptophyta > Magnoliopsida > Santalales > Viscaceae > Viscum > Viscum album. The sequence continues at coordinate 73,365,153 of OY728127.1, read as the reverse complement.
GTACACCACATACGGATTATTAGGAGCTCAATACAATGTTAGTCAAAACAAAATATTAGTTGAGGCAAATTCTCTTACCACAATATAATCGGTCGAATCATAAGACCAGAACATAATAACCCTCAAATGAATCATTCAACAACATTAATATAAAGAGAATCATGTTATTATATATCAAATGGATGTACAAATATACCACATTCAATAAATAAGTGGCGAATAATGGAAATCTTGCAGAAATGAAAATGAGATGAGAAACCCCTTACAAACATTTCGGCATGGTAACGAGTGTTATTGTGAGGTTTTAATAAGAGGTAAAGGTGAAATCTATTATTTATATGTTACCAGGGTATTATGGGAGAGGTGAAAACACATACCCTAACATTAGGAATTAAAAATAAAAGGGCACAACATAGGGGAGATTCTTTACAAAATGTAAGAGAGAGGATCCCTTACAAAGATTATGTCATTAGTGTGATGATAAATCAATGAAATATTTATGTGTGACAAATAAAAATCCAGAAAATATAATTGGATATATAGTAAAAATTAATCATAGGTCATTCACACTTATTCTTGGAACAATGTAACAAATGAAATAGATGTTTAACTCAAAGAATGAAAATTGAGTTAAGCAATCCCTTACCTTATGCTTGGAGGTGTTCTTGACTTGTTATATAATACCTAAATTTACAAACTATGCTTATTAATTCATAACTACAGAACCTATTCTATATTTTAATGATTTATTATAACCCATTTTAGTTAATTCATGGCCTTTTTTATTAGTGGTAAGGATCAATTTCATTTTTTGGGATTTTTTGTTTACTTGGATTTAAATGATCGGTTCACTTATATTCAAGTTCAGATAAATATATAATATGGATTTGGTTGTCCATAAATGAAGTTATATTATATTTTTGAACATCAAGAAGATTACATGGTTTTAAATTTAATTTGGTTACTTAGAGTGAAGTCGAATTATTATATATATAACCTTAGGGACAACCGTTTTGGCTAAATGGTGGTTTGATTACAATGAACATGTTTTTCTATATAACTTAATAAAATTTGTAGAAAATGATTACAGAACTAAAAATATGATATATTACATATATAATAATCTAGTTCAACCATAACACAATTTCTTTCATGACTATAATCAATGATTATAATAGAAATTGAAAAACCATTGTCCTTGAATATGCTAAATTAGCACATCTCAAACGGTGCATCCATTTCTTTCAAATAAATAATGAGGAAAAGAGATAAGGTAATGAAATATACAATTAGCATGAAAAAATTATAGTACATGTATATTATTGTATTTATCATACTATTTTGGCAAGGAAAGAAACAAAATGTAGAGAACTTAAAAGAATTGAGGGAATTAGAAGTAGGTATTTACCTCTGGGGACTTCCTCCTTTGAGAACCTATTAAGGGGAGAGGTTTTGGTATTTTGAAGAGGCTATGAGCTTTTGGACGTGGGGTAGGATCTTGGGTAGAGATTTGGACAGAATATAGGCAAGGAACAAGGTTTGAGTGGTGTGAGCGGAAGAGGTGGTGAGGGGTGATTTATATAGTGGAGGGGAGAGGATTATTCTTAATATTATAATCATTAATTTATTATTTCCTCTCAAGAAAACCAATAGTGACTATTCCATGACCAAGAACAGTAATATATTCTTGTGAATTCGAACTAATTGGGAAAACATTATCAAATCATCATCAATTACTCAATTAATCCATTATTTAGCATTTATTGTGCATTATCGGATTTTACTATTCATAAAAAAATTATGTTTTTCATAAAAATCCCAAAAATTCAACCTAACCATTTTTCAATGAGTAGAATCCAAAAATTTTGTCCATTTTTCAATTTTTTTATAAATATGCATAATTTAATATTTAATTAAAATAATTATTTAATTGAAAATTATAAACACATAAACTATTCATCATCATTTTTAAGGTGCCTAATTTCATTTATACATCAAGGGAATGGATACCATTCATAGAAGTCATATTACTATTCATAAGGGTATGTTAATATTCATAAGGGTAGGTTAGTATTCATAAGGGTAGGTTTCTATTCACAAAAAATTAAGTTAATTCTATCAGACTCTATTCATCATCTTGATCACAACTATGTATGTTAGATTTTTAAAATTCAAATCACAGAGATGACAAATTTAAGTTTTTTGGCCCGGTTATGGCTATATCCTATAAGTAAACATGTTTTGTTCCATAGGGGATTAGTGATTCTTGAAATATAGGTTGTAACTAAAATGTATTTAAGAGAAACATATCGATAAATGGTTGGGGTGCTACATTATTCCCTCCTCCAGAAATTTCATCCCTGAAATTTTATGTATGAAACTCTCCAAAAAGATGTGGGTGAATATTTTTCATAACATCCTTAGGTTCCCATGTTCCTTCCTCCATATCCTGGTTTCTCCAAAGATCCTTTACTGGACGATTTGTCCGATTATTTCAATACCTTATCCCTTGTGTCATGAATCCCGATAGGATTTTCATAGTATGATAAATCTGGTTCCAGTTCAATTTCATCATATGTGAGTACATGCATTATGTATGGAATGTATTTATTTAACCATGACACGTGGAACACATCATGAAATCTTGATATATTTGGCGGCATCACTAAACAGTAAGCTACAACTCTGATTCTTTCTATAATTTCAAATGGTCCGATGTACCCGGGTTTTAGTTTCCATTTCATTCCAAACCTTAAGAAACCCTTCCATAGAGATACTTTCAGAAATACATGACCTCCAACATGGAATTCCAAGTCATTTCTCTAGTTTTCAGCATAACTCTTCTGCCTACTTTGGGATGCATTAATATGTGATTTTACTGTCTTCACCATTGTCATTGTCTCTTCAATATGTTTTGGCCCTATAAGTTTCCTCTCACCAACTTCATCCCAACAAGTTGGAGTTCGACATCTCTTTCCATATAATTCTTCATATAGATCCATTTGAATACTAGAATGGAAACTATTGTTGTCGGAAAATTCCACCAAAGGCAAATATTGATCCCACATACCTTGGAAGTCAAGAGATCATGACCCCAACATGTCTTCTAATGTATAAATAGTCTTTTCAGACTGTCTGTCAATTTTGGGGTGATAAGAAGTACTCATACAAAGCTCAGTATTCTAATCTTTCTGGAGACTTTTCCAGAATTTTGATTTAAACTAGTAATCATGATCAGACACAATCAATAGAGGTGCACCATGAAGTCTTACAACTTCATTAATATAAGGTCATTCCAAGTGCTCAAGTGGAAAATCCTCTCTTATAGGAAAGAAGTGTGCTGATTTTTTGAGCCGATCAACAATTAACCATATTGAATCATTTCTTCTAGGTGTCCTTGGTAGTCTGGTGACAAAATCCATCATAATTTTATCCCACGTCCACATAGGAATAGGTAGATGTTGTTTCACTTTTTTGGGATGTTGTCTCTCGGCCTTCACATGTTGACAAACTAGACATATTGACATGTAGACAACAATTCACCGCTTCATATTATCCCACCAAAAATATTATTTCATATCTCTAAACATATTGGTTCTACCTAGGTCTATAATCAAAATTGAGTTATGAGAATAGTTTAATAGTTCCCTTTTAAGCTCAGGTACTTATGGAACACACAACCTCTTCCCCAATTTCAAAACTCCTCCTTCATCCATGAAGTCTGCCTATCTCCCATCCTTGACAGCGTTAATTATCTTGTGTAGATTCTCATCATTATATTGAGTTCTTTTTATCTTCTCTAATAAAGATGGTTTAGAAATCATTTGAAAGAGGAATGATGTTTCCCTTCCCTTAACAATTCCCATATCCATCTTTATTAGATCCAAAAATATAGGATCTCTCTAAATCCTCAATTGAGTCCGATGTCTATGATCATTCCTTATTAATGCATCTTCCACCTTATTCACCTTTCCAAGGTGGTAGTGTATTGAAAAATCGTAATCTTTGAGTAACTCAAGCCATTTCCTGTACCTCATGTTGTGTTATTTTTGTGTGAAAATGTATTTCAAACTCTTCTAGTCTTTATAAATCTCACATCTCTCTCCGTAGAGATAACGCCTCTATATTTTCAGAGAAATTATTATGAATGATAACTAAAGATCATGAGTTGGATAATTTTTATCATGAGTCTTCAACTGTCTTGATGCATAAGCAATAACTTTATCATTTTTCATAAGGACACAACAAGGTCCATTCTTTTATGAATCGCTGTATATTACAAATGAACCACTTCCTGATGGAAGAGTCAAAATTGGAGCATTGACTAATATTCATTTCAATTCTTCGAAGCATTCTGAACATTCTTTTTTCCACACAAACAGAACTCCTTTAACTGTCTTGATGCATAAGAAATAACTTTATCATTTTTCATAAGGACACAACAAGGTCCATTCTTTTATGAATCGCTGTATATTACAAATAAACCACTTCCTGATGGAAGAGTCAAAATTGGAGCACTGACTAATATTCATTTCAATTCTTCGAAGCATTCTGAACATTCTCATGGTTTTCATATCTTTTTGATTATATGAGGATATCATTGATGAATTCCACAACAAGGTTATCAATAAATTACATGAAAAATCTATTCATTAAATCCATGAAAACATAGGGTGGATTAGTCAGTCCAAAAGGCATCACTATAAACTCTTAATTCTCATACGTGGTTTGAAATGCTGCCTTAGGAATATCTTCCTTCCTCACACAGAACTGATGATATCCGGATCGAAGGTCAATATTGGAAAAGTATTGAGCTCTATGAAGTTGATAAAATAAATCATCAATCCGGGGCAGAGGTTACTTATTATTTATTGTAATAGCATTTATTTACATGTAATCAATGCAAAGCCTCATGGATACATCTTTCTTTTTGACAAAGAGTACAGGGGATCCCCATGGATAAACACTAGGTCAATTAAATCCCTTTTCACTCAAATCATGTATTTGTTTCTGTAGCTCTACTAATTCCACAGTAGCGATTATATAAGGAATCTTTGATATATGTCTTGCATCATGAACTCAATCAATAGAGAACTCAACTTCCCGCTCTAGAGGATGTCCAGGTAAATCCTCTGGAAATACATCAATGTACTCTTGAACTATGTTCACATATTCAATTTGAAAATTTCTTTCCTCTCCAGTAGATATTGGTTTACCGTCCTCTCCATGAATTGCATTCAGTAGATCTACTAGGGGTGGTTCAAGATAAGAATCAGGTGGCGATGTTTCTACCCTAAAGACAAGGGATTCTACACCATTTTAAAAAATTGTAATTTCCTTCTTCTTACAAAAAATATTTGAATCATAATTTGACAGACAATCCATACCGATAATTATATCAAATTCATTCATTGGTATGATGATAAGGTTAGCAACTAAAGGGCGTTTTTATGTCTGGAGGGTGACTAATCGACATGCCTTTGTTTCAATGATACATCCTTTGGGAGTTTTGACTGACAACTCCTTTATTAAATAAAGTTGGAAATATCTAATTTTATTGGAAAAATGTGAAGATATAAATGAATATGATGATCCGAAATCAAATAAAGTATTGCCTATATTTGATGAAACAATTAATGTAGCCTCCACCACGTCATTTAAAACATTAACCTCCACAGTGGTAATTACATAAGCTCTCCCATGTTCTATTGTCTTTTTCTGAAGAATGTTTCCATGGTTCTTAGGACACTTATTTTCATAGTGTCCAATCTCTATGAAATTATAGCATTGAATATCATTGAATTGTTTCTTCCCATTTCATTCAACAGATCGATGACCCTTTTCTCCGTAGTTATAGTAGACTCCCATGTATTTCAAGAAATTCCTGAGGTGATTCTTTCTACAGTTCTCACATAATGGGAATAGTTTTGTTCTCATTCTCTTATTTGGTGCTTCTCCTATTACATTGTTATCATAGTACCACTTCTTATCATGGATTCCTTTGAAAAGATATGATCTAGAAAATTCCCTTCTTTTTTTGATGGTACTTGATACAATTTCATCATATGATAAAAATGACTGAGAAGCTAGTGCCCTTCAATGACTTGGCTTAATACCTTCAAAGAAATGATCAATATTGTCTTATGATTCCCATACATAATCTCTGAAATACCTTGCCAGCCTTGTGAAAGTAGCCTCATACTCTTCAATAATGTCTTCTTTCCTTTGTTTTGAGGTAAGGAATTTCATCTTCATTTCAGTTCATTGCTCACGAGGGAAATATTTTTCGAAGAATATTTCCTTAAAAGTACTCTATTCTATATCTTCTATTTCTTCTTCATCCATGGTATTCTGAATCAAGGACCACTGTTGATCAGTGTTGCCCTTGAATCAATATACTGCAAGTACCAACTTTTCATTTTCATTGCATCTTAATTCCATAAATATATTTTCAAGGGACTTGATCCATTGCTCAGCAACCACTGGATTAGCAATCCCACTAAATGATGGGGAATTCTTCCACATTAAATGATCCAACACAGGTGTGGAATGGTTATTCATTACAACTTGAGTATGTTCTCCCAATATGGTTATGATCTGATCTGCTCAAACATTGACCGTGTTTACTTGCTCAGTAGAAAGATCTGTACCTTTACCACGAGTATTGATTCCCCTTCTTAAGTTTGATGCAATTTCTAAATAATGGGATACACTAGATTAGATTATGAATCTCAAATAGAAATGCAGTCAGTATAGATTTTAATTCTATGCATAGCAAATCTTAAAAACATGGTTTCTCTGAAGAAAAAATTACATTAAACTCCTTCATAGTGGCTTGTAAATAAAATTTGAATTATCCTAAGCATATCCCCCATTAGTGTCAGAACCAAGATTGCAGCAATGCCCATTATCGTGCACCAAATCCTGTTCGAGTCTAGCTCAAAGCGGTGTTTTTGGGTTTTACCCCAACATACATCTGTGCCAGAGCCACCTCTACCTACTCGTATCCAGACATGGATGTATTTCTTAAAAGACCCAAATAATCTACTCCTTAACAAAATATGAGGGCTTTATTGCATGTTTATCCTCAAAGTCTTATCTTAGGGACTCTTCCCTAATCTATGTTTTCTAAATCTAGTTTTCATGTTTTCTACTAAACTTCCTCTTATACCAACTCTAACACCCCGACCCCTCTAGGCTAGAGCTAGTGCATTAATTTTGATATTGGCATGGTTATAAGGAATAAAAATCACAAAGGAATGATTATTTTAGTAGTCTTGAAGAAACTAGATACATATACATTACTAAAATTACATTGGAAATGTTTACAAAACACAATACACAATGAATACAAAAAACTGAATCCACAAGAACTCAGTAAATGATCTCATCATTTTCACCTGTTAAAAGTAAAAAAATGAAATTGGTGAGCTCAAACACTCAATAAGGGTTAAAATAGCTGAAGCATGAATACAATAATAAGTGAATCATAATAAATCTGACATAATCAATATGGAATAGTGAATAACTGAAGAACTCATGCCATTAATAAACTGAGAATGAAACTGCATCCATATATTTTAACATACTGAAAACCTCATGTATAGTAATAACTGATAAAGAATAAAAAGAATGCTTATTTATTGGACATCATATATCTAGAACATTAACCATAATACTGTAAAAATGGTTTAGTTCTATGGGTTGAAACCCGTCTGATTTTTGAAATAAACTCGAAGGGTTTGTCACCAACTAATTTGTCTCATGAGACCAACCGATGCATTGAGAGGCTATAGTGGTCCCCACCTTCCACTTAATTTTCAAATAATTCTTTATACATTGATTCAACAAATGAGAAATATGCCTTTTCAATATCCGTACAGAGTAGAGTATACAAATTTATCAATATTTCTATAGTTAAAATAACATTCCAAATAAACACCGTATGTAAAATGAAATACGATTTAGAAAAAAAAATATACATGATATGAGATTATGTATATTTAATATAAATACGATTTCAAATGAAAATTGATCTAAAATGGGAAGTAGGTACAGAACATAATGATTATTAGGTTCTCAATACAAAGTCAGTCACAACAAAATAGTAGTTGAGACAAAATCTCTTACCACAATGTAATCGGGCTAATCATATGAAAAAAAGATAATAAAACTAAAATGAATCATTGTATTACATGAAGATAAATATAATCATTTTATTATATATAAAATTGAAGTACCGATTTACCACATAAATTAAATAAGTGGAAAACAATGAAAATCTCATAGAAATGAAATTGAGATGAGAAACCCCTTACAAATATTTCGACATGGTAACGAGTGTTATTGTGAAGGATTAATGATAGGTACAGGGGAATTTCTTTATTTATATATTAAAAGGGTAGTATGGGGGTGGTGCGAAAACATACCCCATCATTATAAATTAAAAATATAAGGGCACAACATAGGAGAGATTCTTGACAAAAAGTAAGAGAGAGGATCCCTAAGACAGATTGTGTCATTAGTGTGATGATAAATCAATAAAATATTTATGTGTGACAAATAAAAATCCAGAAAATATAAGTGTTTATATATTGTAAAATAATAATAGGACATTCAAACTTATTATTTGAACAATGTAACAAATGAAATAGATGTTTGACTCAAAGAATGAAAATCGAGTTAAGCAATCCCTTACCTTATGCTTGGAGGTGTTCTTGACTTGTTATTTAAAACATAAATAAACACATTAGGCTTATTAATTCATAATTACATAACCTCTACTATATGTAAATGATTTATTATAACCCTTTTTAGTTCATTCATGTCCTGTTTGATTAGTTATAAGGTGTAATTTCATTTTTCAGGCTCGTTTCTTTACCTGGTTTTAAATGATTGGTTCACTTTTGTTCAAGTTCAGATAAATATATAAGATGGATGTGGTTTTCCATAAATGAAGTTATATTATATTAGTGAACATATAAAAGATTAAATGGTTTTAAATTTAATTTGGTTACTTAGATTGATGTCGAATTATTATATATATAACCTTAGTTACAACAGTTTTGGCTAAATGGTGGGTTTGATTACAATGAACATGTATTGCTTTATAACTTAATACCATTTGTACAGAAGGATTACATAACAAAAAATAATATATATTACATATATAATAATCTGGTTCAACCATAACAGAAATGGTTTCATGGGCAGAATCAAAGATTATAATAGAAATTGATAAACGATTGTCCTTGAATGTTCTAAATTAGCACATCACAAACTGTGCATTCATTTCTTTCAAATAAATGATGAGGAAAGGAGATAAGGTAATGAAATAAACCATTAGCATGAAAAAATTCCATTACATGTATGTTAATGGATTTATCATACTATTATGGTGAGGAAAGAAACAAAAAGAAAAGAACATTAAAGAATTGAAGGAATTGGAAAGAGGTATTTACCTCTTGAGACTTCCTCCTCTGAGAACCTCTTAAGGGGAGAGGTTTTGTTATTTTGAAGAAGCTAGTAGCTTTTGGACGTGGGGGAGGATCTTAGGGAGATTCTTGGGAAGAATATTGGAAAGCGACATGGCTTGAGTGTTGTGAGAGGAATAGGGGTGAGGTGTGATTTATATATTGGAGGGGAGAGGAGTTTTCTTAATATTATAAACATTAATTTGTTATTTCTTCTCAAGAAAACCAATAGTGAGTATTACATTACCAAGAACAGTAATATATGAATGTGACTTCGAACCAATTGGGCTTACATCATTAGATCATCATCAATGAATCAATTAATCCATTATTTAGCATTTATTGTGAATTGTCAGATTTTACTAATAATAAAAAAATTAAGTATTTCAGAAAAATCCATACAAATTCACCCTAACCATATTTCAATTTATAGGATCGAAATATGAAATCCATTTTCCAAAAATAGTTTTCTATATATGATTAATTAAATATTTAATTAATATAATTATTTAATCAAAAAATATAAACACTTAAAATATTCATCCTGATTTTTAAGGTGCCTAATTTAATTTATACATTCAAGGGCCTGGATACCATTCATAAGAGTCATATTACTATTCATAAGGGTATGTTACTATTCATAATGGTCTTTTAATATTAATGAAGGTAGGTTACAATTCCCCAAAAATTAAGTTAATTCTATCAGACTCAAATTGTCATCTTGATCACAACCGTGTATGTTAGATTTTTAAATTTCAAATCACAGAGCTGAAAAATTTAAGTTTTATGCCTAGGTTATGGAGATCTCCTATAAGTAACCATGTTTCGTTCTATAGAGGCTTAGTGATTCTTGAAATATAGGCTATAACTAAGATTTATTTAAGAGAAACATACCATAAAATTTTTGGGGTGCTACAAGTAGATTATGTCATAATCTATGGGTAAATAAATAATACCATGACTATATAGGAGGATCCATAATGCTACCACCAAGGAAAAGGAGGTTTGGTGTTTCATTGGTAATATATATTTTATTTATGTTGAATCATAGTTCCTAAAAAAATCTACAATTTGTCTAACTAGTGGATATCAGTTGATTGTTGGTTCTGGAGAACATTAAGATGCGCCGCTGAAGTATATTGGTTAATTCATATTGATAGTAATAAAGACAATGAGATAGTCTCAGATGGATTTTATTTACTATCCTATAAATTTAATATTTCAGGACTATTTTGTATATATGGGAGGGCCAATGATAATCTTATAATGTATATAAATAAAAAAGTGACCCGCCATGAAATGTTGTCTTTGATGAAACAAACAGAGAACTATTTATTTAAGGAGAATCCCAAGAATTATTTAACCTAATTATTTAGAGAATAAGGATGTGGAAAATTTTTATATTCTAGAGGCACATGATTTCTAGGAAGTGAAGATCAGTTGAATTGTCTACATTTTAATTTCTCTTATAATTAGAGTTTAGGAAAATACAAATTATTCATTACTTATTCGTTTGATAATAATTTTGAACGCGGGTAGTGATATCAAAAATTATTTGTACTAATTATTATCCACATAATAACATTGGAAACATAACCATATATAAATACCCTCATGATTATGTGTGTTTATATCACTCAATATCACCAAATAACATCCTCAATATCAATATCTCTCTAGAATAGCTGGATATGAGAATCACATAGTGAGAAATTAAGAGGTTGTTTTGTGAGGTCCATTGATTCACCCCTCTCAGTTGTGATGCAATCTCCATTGATCAATTTAATTTTTACAATGGAAATCAAGAAATAGTTCATGGTATAATTCCAAAAAATCCATGTTTTACTTTAGTTTCTAATATCCTTCATTCATGAGATCCATTTTGATTATTAGTATCCTTATCAAAATGTCATTTCCAATGTTTAATGAAAAATGATTACAATTATAGAGAGAGGGGGTAGTTCTAAATTTTCTATCTATTATCTTGGATGTTATTGATATCAATAAGAATTGATTTATTCTTTCTAAACTTGTAATATTTTGAAATCAATTATGTAATAATTTGACTGAATCCAATGGAATACCTTTCAATGAATTATTACCATCACTCTATTTTTTTTATATAAGTTCTCAAAATGAATACAAAAAATATAATTTTCAGTAAGCTCTATGATATAAATGATGCAGACCAGAAGATGTAAGGTACTTTTTTACAAAACTATCAGCCTCAGTTGGAATATATCTGAATTCCTAAATAGTAATTAGTGTTTTAATTTTCATTAAAATAAACTATATTATAATATCAATTCAATGTTATAGTGACTTGAACATATTATACATATATATCGCATCTTAATAAATGAATATCCATTACCAAAGAAAACTATCCATGCGATAATTTTAAAGGTCTATTTACTTTTAAAAATTTGATGCATTAACAATTGGTTCATAAAAGAGCTACATCATCAAACACAATTTTATTAATAACATTCACCCTTCTTAGAAATATAATTCTATGTACCCTTCCTCATAACAAAGGGAAAGGAAATATATAAAGGGTGATCTAAAATTCTCAGTAAATATAAACAAAGTAGATATCAATGATCACTTGATCATAAAATGAGAATAAGGATCTTATAACATGAGAATAACATTTGAAAATCATACCCTACTTATCAATGTTCATAATCATGAGTTAGGGCATAAAATTTTGATGTTCATAAGACCAGATCATAAAATAATCAAAGAACATGATCCATATGATCATAAAATTGGCATATCCTATATTTTTTTCTTTTATAAAAATAAGTATATAAAATAATTTACTAACCATTGAAGTCTCATTTCCATGACTATAATAGTTGAATTGGTACACTCCCCAAGAAATCATAGTTTTCATGTTTCACTCCCATCACAATCACAACGCATTAATTTCTATAATAAATTGGATTCAATGCCTATTATATCTGTATTTATCCCCAGAGATATGAACTTTTACCCAATTTATTGGAGGGGAGTATAGGTCCCACCTACACTTGGTTATAATGTGACCACCATCCTTGGTTATAAGATAACTATAGTCCTTGGTTATAACATAACAACCAACCATGGTTACAATGTAACCATCACCAAATAATGAAAACCATACAGATGTGAGACATAAAATCATAAAAGGTTCATAATATAAGAGCCCTTGAAATGAAATGGTTTTCATAAAAAATACATCATAGCTAATCCCAGGGAAAAGGAGCATGTTTTATAGACATTTAATTATTTCACTATATCATAACCCTTGGAAAATGAAAAAGTGAGAAAAAATCCTTTTGGACATAAACAAAAACCATATTTATATAGAATATGGATATAATAATTATTTTATACCCATATTAAATCATATATGAAATCAAGGATTTTTATATTTTATGAATTTAAAACCCATTAAAAGGAAATTAATGAAATCTTCAAAAATTTAACTTTTATATTTTGAAATCTCTTTTTTAGAATCTATTATTTTCCAGAATACAATGGAAAATATATTTTTTAAGATAAAAATGAAAAAATGTAATTGAATATTAAAATCAATGAGTTTTCATGATAGAGATAAATTAATTCGTGCCGTATATGTAAAAAGAAAACGTTACTTTAACATTTTTGGTAAAAAATTAAAAAGTACCAAGTTTGGATGACAATAAGAAGTTTCATTATAATTTTTTTTTAAAATAAAATAAATTAGTAATATATTTAAATATTAAATTGATAATGGAATTATCCTTCTTAATACATTTTAATAAATAATGGATATATAAGAAAAAAGTTTGTAGACTGAAGAGACAAATAAACTAGAATTTTCTTAAAAACTTATTATTAGTATCTTAGGTACCTAAGTTGAGGAAAATGAATGGAAAATATATATTCATAGGAAATTTTCTAATGATAAGAAAATTTAGGAGTTTTTGGAGTGTAAAATTCAATGAATTTTTCATTGGATTCTTAATCATAAACAATCCCAATAAACAATGAGATTGTAATGTAAAAACCATACCGTATTGGTAACATTTAAATCACAAGCCCATGAATGAATGAACCATATATGGATGTATATTTACCATAATACTAATGATAAAATAGTTTCATTTCTTTACTACACACCAAACAAAAGAATCAATATGTGAATATGGCATGGGTCCCAAAGAATTAGATGTGAGATGAAAATCCCTTACCATAGGTCTGACCTCATTCATATAGTATTGAACGTCATGTTTAACAAATATTGATTTATTATAAACCTATTAAACAAACATAACCATATATATCATACCATATATTGAATCATTTTTATTAAATATATGAGTCGCCACGTTTATCCTTTTCTATATATTTCCATTAACAAAACTTTAAGATGTAATATTATACATAGACTTATCCCTATGATTCCAACTAATGTTTTCTCATCATAATTTACAAATGTTAACTATAACTTTATCTAAAAACAAATATAAAAATCAAAACTTTCCAAAAATTACCATTAAAATATAATTTATGAATAGTGATTACCTAACGTAATGATCCATGGTAGATTCATATAGGTCTAGTTCCTTTTGAAACATATACACATAATATACTGGTTGATAAAAGATCTACTTTATCTCACACCGTGTTATTCATAACTAGATCACTTTTTAGTCATATAATACCTAATAACATTCTTCATAGCCTAATGAAATGAAACATAATAAAGGTTATTCTCAGATGCTCAATAAAGGTAAATAAGGTAGAAATCGATGATAAATTGAGAAAGTCATGAACATAAGGGTATTTAAATATGATCATAAAATTTTAAAATCATAAATTGTATATCATAATACTTGTTATTGAGTCATGAAATAAAACATTGTAGTTCACAAGACATGAATCTTGAAGGAATAAAAGATCTTGAACCATGAGAGTATAACATTGGCTTAAGATAATAGTTTATGGAACATGTGTATGCAAAGAAAGTCATTTTATTAGAAGAAAAGTATCATTTTCATGAATATCATAGTTTAATGGATTCACTCCCAGAACTTTCATAGTAGTCAAGTCAAACATCAAATAATAATATAGTGGAAAAATTACTATGCTGAAATGTGTCCACTCACCATTCCAGTCCTATTTATCTCATGAAATATCAATATTTACCTAATGAAATAGAGGGAGATATAATTCACACCTGACCTTCTATATAATGTCACCACCTTAATTGGTTATAATGTAAGCACAATCCGTGGTTATACTATAACCACCATAGTTGTTCATAACATAACCACCATAAAATAATAAAAACTATACATATTCATCTCATAAGATTATAAAAAAATCATAATAAAAGAACCCATGATAATAAATGGGTTTCATAAACATGTAATCATAGAATTTGTTTTTTAAAAGGAATAAGGTTCATAAATATTTCATTATTTCATCATACTATAACCCTTGTAAAAGGAACATGTTTCATAAATATCCTATTATTATAATGATAAACCATCCAAAGAAATAATAATTATGATATATTTAGATTATATCACTATAAAATCATATTTTAAATAAAGTTATCTTGTCTTTAATTAATTTAAATACTAACTAAAATATATTAAAAACTTTCTTGATGAAAATAACCATTCAATTTTGAAATTAATTCTTCAAAATTTGAATAAATTTTGAAATACTATGGAAATAATTTTATTTTAAAATGACCATGGAAAATTATAATGGGAGATTAAATTTTTTTTTCAAGAAGGTGATAAATTCAATTCATTATATATACGAAAAAAAATTCTTTCACATTTCTAGAAAACATATATTTTTAAGGAAAAGGATTTTCAACTGAAGTGAGAAATAAAGTGAAATTTCCTGGAAAAGATATTTTTGGTCTGTTGGGTACTTATGGGGTTGAAAATTAGTGTAAAACATTTATATTCATGAAATAACTATAGGAAAAATCATGCATTTAATGAGAGGTATATCATAATAATTTATCATTGGAAACTTAATCATAAACAGTCATGATAAGAAGTGAAATTGTAACACAAAACCCTCACCATTTTGGTAACATCTATGTTATAAGACAATAAAATAGAGAACCATTTAGGTATATTAATATATCATATTTTTCATGAGTAAAATCAAAAAAATAATTCTTAGGTAGTATATACACAACAAAAAATAAACAAGGGGTGAATTTGGAATATATCCCATAGAAATGAATGTGAGATGAAGATCCCTTACCTTATATGCAACTTCCATTATACACATTGAAACCACCTGGATAATATATATTGATGTATTATAAAATTATTATAGAACCATACTCATATATATATATATATATATATCATACAATATAATATTTTCATACAATACTTAATCACCCAATTATCAACAGTTCTTTAAAATCATAATTCTCGGTGATATCTTCTTTCATGTATTTTCTGGTTTTTTAGTTTTTTTGTCATATTTTGATAATGGTTCCATAATATCCAGAATTTGAATAATTATATAAATATAATACATATTAATTATATTCATTTTTATAGTTACTCATAAAATATAAATAGAAAAAAAATAATTATATAATTCATGGAGATGGTGGGCCATACGCACGCCCAAACACTATTTTTCGTTTTTTTCATTAGAAAAAATGAATTGAAGGTAAATAATAAATCACAATTATAAATTAATTTTAGGACATAAATATGAAATATTTTCTTTAAACACAACATTATTTCTATCCATGTAAAAAAGAAATGAAAAAAGAATCATATCGCTTGGTAGAGGTAGTAGTCCACACATATGCATGATCAACAACATTGTTTTCCAATGGTTAATAAGGTAAGAAGGTAGATATTATATTATCATTATAGATATATAAATATTTCATAATAATCATATATAAACATTAAACTCATCATAATACTAATCAATAAAAGAAATAAATAAGTAAGGGCGAGCTTAAATACTCAACAAAGGTAAAAAAAGGAGATATCAATGATCACATGAGAATATCATGAACATATATGAATCAAAATATGAGAATAATAATTGAAAATAATACCATGTATATTGTAGATAATAATCATTAGTCATGGAATAAAACATGGAATCTCATAATACAATAACCATAATGTAATCAAAGAACATGAGCAACGAGAGTATAAAAATGGAATAAAATTGATGTTTGTGGCATACACATTGGCCTAAATTATTTCATAGTTTATTGGGATCATTTACCACAATACCAAAGTGTAATTGATTCTCGCCCAAAACAATCATAGTTTTCATGGTTTACTACCATGAAAATAACATTGGACAAATTCCCTTATTGAAATGGGTTCACTCCCCATTAAATTTCTTGTTATCTCATGAGATATCAATATTTACCCTATGAATCGTAGTAAGATATAGGTCCCACCCATAAACAGTTATAACATGATCACCTTTGTTTGTTATAATGAAACCATCATCCATGGTCATAACATAACCTTCATACTTGGTTATAACATAACCAATATCACATAATTAGAACCATTCATATGTGTAACACAATATTATAAAACATAGTTCATATTAGAACCCATGAAAATAATTTTTTTTCATAAAATTGTCATCATAGCATAAAATATGTAAAAGTAACATGTTTCATAAATATTTCATCTTTTCCTCATAGCATTACCCTTGTAAAAATAATAGGTTTCATAAACATCACGATAACATAAAAAAACCATCCAATTAAATAATAAGGATAGAATCCTTAGATTATATCCCTAGTAAATAATATGTGAAATCAATGTTTTTTCCATTAAGGAATTGAAATAAAATTAAAATATTATTAAAACAATCATTATGAAAATAACCTCACCATTTTGAAATCACATCATTAAAATATAAATAAATTCTGAAATACTATAAAAAACATTCTTTTTAAAATAACACCGGGAAATTTTAATTGAATATTAAAATAATTTGGCAGTCATGATGGAGGGAAATTTTGTTCGGGTCATATAATTTATAAGAAAACATTCATTCCATAATTTTGGTAAAAAGTAAAAAGTACCTTATTTGAAAAATGAAAAGAATATTCCTTTTAAACAATTTTTTTCAAAATAAATAAATTGTTAAATTTAACATTAAAAAAATAGATTGAGAAAATAAAAATGGTTCAGTAATCCTTTTTAGAAAACATTGAAATGGAATAAAAAAAATTTGATCAAAGAGAGATATAAAGATGAATTGTCATATATACAATATTTTCAGTATCTTGGGAACATTCATTTATAAAAATGAATTAAAGCCATTCATTTTTATTAAATATATAGGCGAGAGGAAAAATAATGTATTTTTTGAGAGTCATGTAATAATAATTCATCAATGGAAACTTAATCATAAAAAATCCTGATAATCTCTATAATTATAACATAAAACCCTTATCACTTTTATAGATTTTTAATCAGATTAACATGAATTAAGAAACCATATAAGTATATTTTTATTAAATACATCTTTTTAAAAGAATAATAAAATACATTCTTGGTAGCTATATTCACAAAAAAATAGAAAAAATTGGTGAATATGGAATGTGTCCGACAAAAATAAAAGTGCGATGTAAATACCTTAACTGAGGTATAAATTCCTTCACATAAATTAGAACCACATATATATTAAATATAAATTTAATATACATACACTATATAACCATACTCATATATATTTTATTTACCCATAATCTTTCTTAACACATTTGTTCATGCTTATTTAAAATCAGTATTTTAGGTGATATCTTATATGTTTTTTATGTATGTTATTGTATGGTAGATTTGTGACCTATATTTGTTATGTGGTTATGTAATCTAATAAATATTAATAATGATATAAATTTAACATATATTCATTATACACTTTGTTATAGTCATTCATACATGATTGATATAGAAAAATTAATTACACCATATATAGAGACAGTATGTGGTACCCACACATTATCATTATTTTGATTTTATGAAAAGATCTAAAAAAGAAATGTAAATAATAAATTATGTTTAAAAAATAATTTTTGTAACATATATATCATATATATTAATTATTTCATTCCTTATTGTCCAAAAAGTAAAATAGAAATGAAACAGAATCTTATCGCTTTATGGAGGCGGTAGTACACGCTTACTCATGATCAACATTATCATTTTCTAATGGCTTGGAAGTTAAGAATGTAAATATTATATTATCATTATAGAAGAATAATTTTGTTATCACTATTATATAGAGGCATTCAAACCATAATTATAACTATCCATATAAGTTGCTGAAGAGAAATGAATTGTATCACTACATGGATATGGTAAGCCACACATAAGCACGGGTGATATTTTCACTATCTATTTGGGGGTAATAGGGTGACTAAATTTGGTTTGACAATGAAAATAAAATTTATATATATTTTGTAAAATTATGTTATAATTTTATTAAAAATACAAAATATATTGTGGAGTTAAAATAATAATTAAAATGAAAGTGATCAGGGATGGTGATCAACTATTAATTGAAATTATCCCGTTAGATATCTCCTAAAGGATTTAGGGTTTTTTTAGGGAAGAAAAAATAATATTGAATTTTACTAAGGTATTTTATAATGAAATATCAAAGGGTATTATAAAGATATGAGTATAAAGGTTATGTGGATAATTACTGCAATATTAAATGTTTCTATAGTTTAAGGGTTAATAATATCACTATAACAGAAAAATCCCCATAAACGGAGCATAAATGTGGTAAAACTCTATATCCCTTTCAATTGGCCAAATCTAAATTTTTTATTAATTTTTTATCATTGAATAAATTTTAATTAACAATAAAATATAATTATTGTCATTTTTAAATCTATTCATTTAAAGTAACATCCCTTAACTTATTTCAGGTATTTCTTATCTATAATTTCATTTAACACTTTATTTGAGAGAATTTTGGATCTTCATGAGGATGAATATCATTTTTTGGGGAAGACAACTTAAAGGTTAGGGATGTTTATTTTTTATAATCAATGGAGTATTGTTATAAATATGGAAAATGTTTTATAGGATGTCCTTTGGTTTAAGGGTTGACCTGTGGAATTTTTATATGTGTTTTTATAGAATTATCCTACTGTATGGTTTTAAATTGTGATGATGGTACATGACCTATATCAATTTTCAGAAAGATTTCATGAACTGATATAGTGTGTGAATTATTTTCACATCATAAGACTAGTTAATATTTTGAATACATATATAAGAGTTTTTTTCAATCCTAGGAGTCATATGTTTAAGTGTGTATTAGAAATAAAAGAACTAATTTCATGAAAGGATTCCCCATAATGAATATTTTTGGATTTTCCGTTTTAACCATTAATCATGGATTATTTTATTTTTATTCTAATAATACATTTTCTATCAAAACCTTGGTGATCTGCCAAATGATTTTTGGGATTTACACTCCTTCTAAATCAATTTTTTGTGATTGATGTTCATCATGGTTAAACAAAATATGTTTGATTACTAGATATTTCTTCTCTTTCATTATCATTGGTTGAAACAACTCCATTGTTCTAGGTTTTTATTTTCATTGGTATTATGGTATTTATTCTTATGATTCCTTCAAGATCTGTTGTGCGATCTTCCCCTAGAGCTTGACCCTTGTGTTGGTTGTGGTGTAGTTTTTGAATTTCATGAGGTACATATTCTGTTTTCTTATTCAATAAATATTTTTATTTTTTAATTGATTCTAAGATGAATGAATTTATTGTCAAGACACCATCATTTTCATTGAGTTCTTTCATGTTGGTGGATCCTATTACGGGCGTATATGACACAAGTTATAGTTAGGATGTTTTTTCATAATCCTGTGTTGGATTAATTGTATTCCTTTTGTTTTGATAAATTTTTTAATACATAAAATGGAATATTAGATTGATTGATTTTTGTGTGTGAAAATTAGTTTTTGAGAAAAAGTTCTTTCCCCTTATCTTGGTAAAAATATAGTATTTTCAAGGAAGTGTGCAATGGATTTCTGAAATGGATTTGAAAATGTAGTACATAGGAATCCTTGGTTACAAAGGTGGAAGGTGTAGAAATATGACTCTTCCATTGATAGTTTCATGGGGTTCACTCATGGTGCATTCCACTACTCCCTAGGTATGTTGTTCTATTGAATTTTTAGACATGTTGTGATGTTCACTTACTTTAGTGTTTCTAGGATAACTAGATTTGATGAATATCTCTTGAGTCTGGATGTGTGTGATTATCTATATCTGGGTATGAGTGTTATAACTTTCCTCACCTATTGTGCTCCTTGGTACGATGTTACCTATGATTTAGTTTATATTTTGTTGGATTTGATATGTTATATATTACATTATTTTCATTTATAGATTTGATATATGTTATTTACCTGGATTAGTTGAAACTGTTTTAAAAATGGGAAATTGTTTACCCCTTTTTTGAAATAAAACTCTTTATCTATTTATCATGCCATGTTTTTTTTAAATTTTTACATGTTTAGATTATTGTAAATATAACTGATATGGAATAATGGGGTGTATTTTACTAAGAATATTAATCTCAAACCCTATACACCCCTTTTGAGGTGTGTAGGCCATGTGACTTTATATGATGTAGGGAAAGGAAATGCACCATAATGAGATGATGCTGATTTTTTATATTTGTCTAGGTAGATTGTGGAGATATGGTGGGTGTTTCCCACCCAATAACATTAATTTACTATTTTAGTTTAAGTTTTCATTTTCTGTGGGACTTATATTTTTGAGATTTTATAAAAAAATTGAGTTTTATCACTTCTGTTGTTTCCTTTTTATCATGGAATATCTCTTTATTGTAAAGTTTTCTTCTATATTCATCTAATTTATACATGTATTTCAAGTTATTTCTTTATTATGGGATAAATCATTCCCTCTAGTTGTTTATATGACCTAGTGCCAATTTTCATCCGGTGGGGATCTAGAACGCTCTTTTAGTATGTGATGGTTCATGGAGTGTTCTGGTTAGAGAGGGTGTTCCAGTTGGGTTTTCCAAATTTTGGATTCAATGTTCATTTGTCCCTAGGATTCCCAGTCATTGGACGAATGGTAGAGTAGAGTCATGAATATAATGACTTGAGATGTACATTTCCTAGTCTTCCAGACCATATTTTGCTACGATGTGACTCATGTTACCGTGGGATGTTGGGATCAATGTCTCCTATTATATGTTATTGATCAATGTCTTAGTTTTTTCTCCTAATTGTATAGTTTGAACTACGATTATCCTATTGTATAATAATTTTTCCTATTTTTGTGTGAAACAATATTCCTTAGGTTTATCTTCTATGGGTTCCATAGGAGGGTGCAGTAGAGGTTCCTTAATGGAATCCTCCTCAAGATCATAATCTGGTCACATAAATCAAGTAGGTGATTTATAACATATATAAAAATTCATTGTTTGTACAGAATGTAGTTGTAAATGAACAACTTGGAATGTTAGGAGAAAGGGATATATCATAAGAGTTGTTATACTAGATGCCAATATCCATTTTGGTTACGGATGAACCTCTGGAGTCAGAGAATTGGATGGATAGGATTGGTCAGAACATTGAATCCCAGGATAAACCTATGAATACAAAGGTACAGTGTGTTCTGGGAAAACTAGAGGGTCCCATACAGAGATGGTGGTATTCCATAGTGTAGGTGGGTATAGATATGTTCTTGGATTGGAAGGGTTTCAAAACTCACACTCATCAGTATTTTAGTGAATATTCCCTACAGATGATGATGTCTATGGAGTTCCTTTCCTCATAGTAGGGGAGCATTTCATGTTGGTATATAGTATTATCTTTGTAGAGATAGTTAGTTTTTATCCAAGGTTGTGATGAAAGACATGTTGAAGGAACATAAGTACCTATATGGTTTTCAACAAAATTTTAGATCGTAGTTATTTATGTCGAGGGTTTTGACCCATGGGTAGACAGTAGAGTGGGAAAAGATGGATGAAATGGACATGGCAGGAATGGTTGGTTATTTTACCACTTTTATCCTACCAATTACTTAATTCAGTTGAATTCAGCGGAGGAAAAGGAATTTCGGTTATCATCAGAATAGTTTTGGGTGAGGTTCCCAAAAGTGGGCCTCTTCCACAACCTCATTTTCCACACATAGTGTGCAACTAACTTTCAATCAGTGCGTTAAAGTGTGGAACACCCAACGTTATTTTTACACACCTATGAAAATGTGAAAAAATTAAAGAGACTTTGGCCATATACATAGTTTCTATTAGGATATTCCTATGACTAATTATAGTCAATTATATTAGTATCCAAATGGTAATAGAGAATGCATATATACTCTAAACACTACAGGGATCCAACATAGGCCTTTGTAATGTAGAAACATTAGTAAGTGGGTGATTTTATTTAAAAGGTATATGTGGATATAACTATTGTGAGAGGTAACATCTTTTTTGAAAATTTGGTATAAACATATTTATTTTCCAATAAGGAATATTGTTCACTCTGATTGTGTGTGGACTATCGGATGTTAAACCAGGAAATGGTTAAAAATAATTATACTTTACACATTGTGAATGATCATCTAACAAACTAAAGTGTAAATGTGATATTTGGTGATCAATATTTGGACATGTTTCCATCATATTGGAGTTCAAGAGTCTAATATATCTAATATAGATTTTAGAATATGGTATGACCAAAATTAATATCATATGGTAAAATTTTATCATGCTAATGCTTCGAAAGTTTCAATGGTCTTATGAACTAAATATTCTATGAGTATCTTGTAATTTTTTTATAGTGTCCACGGAAGATATTTTGGTTTATTCTAGATTCATCCCATCCATGATAACCATTTAAGTTTGGTTATAGATATCCTATAGAGTCACTATTTGTATTGAAATATTTGAAAATACTATTTCATTATCTAGGAAGTGAGGTTCTTGGGAAACATGATTTTTAAGGATGGCTTGTCAGTTGATCTGAAGATGGTGGATGTTTTTTATCATGGTAGGATCCACCATTTTTTTTTTGAAAAATACATCTTCCTTGGTCTTTTGGGGTACTAACGATTTTTAATCAATGATTTCTTGATGATGAAAAAACATTTGACTCTTTTTACAAATAAATGGGTAAAATTCATGTGGGATTGGATGTTTTAGTCATCTTTTGATGAGCCAGAATGAATTTTTAGGTCAAGTAATACATGGATCCTACATGAGTTTGGTTATAGGTATGTGGTTTCTTATGATTTTGGTTCTTGTTTGGATTGTGTTCTTATGTAGTATTATCATTTAGTGGCACAATACTCTCACTATCTTCAACTGCATGTTAAGAATTACACCACTCATGATTTAGATCCCACCATAGTTGTTCGTGAAATGAAATGCTGGGGAAACTATCTTTCTGATGGAGAGAATCATACTCTTTTCTGAACATCAGAGTATGAGCCATGTAATTCTTTAAAAAGACGTGTATATCAGATAAAGGAAGTGGGTGTAATAGCTTTAGATGAATGAATTTGACATCCAATACACCAAGTTAAATAAGAATGTCATTATATACACTCTCAGTAAGAAAGTACCATCACATGATTTTATGGAATCTAAGGAGGATTGGATCCTTATAGGGATCTCCATTCGGTTGCACCTAATTTATCACAAGGATGTTTTAGGTGTGATCCTAGACAATTTATAATTATCAATATATCTATTTGAGTTTATTCGGTAGGATCATGACCTTGAATATGAATTCATATGATGTTGAGATACTCTACATGGTGGGGGAACCTTTTCTGGTTAGTCTCTCCCATCATATAGTATTCTTAATTTTTCATATCAGTTTTTCCTCACTGAATCATTATGTATCCCACTTTTTCAGGATATCATTGTTCTTTGTTTTCAAATCATTAGGGCACTATAAATATGTATTATAAGAAGAAATGGTCATTCTGGTGGTCAGGTAAGAAGCATAACTTTATAGATTCTATGTCACACTATTACACCTACCATTATATAAAGGAAAAACATTTGAAACATTCTAGGTTTTTATAGACTATTTTAGTGATGGTGTTGGAATAGAATGAGCTATCATTGGATTTAGTTACTGGATTAATGTGGTCTCCATGTTTAAAGAATTCTATCTGGGTGGCGATTGATTTGTTGAAAAATTACGATCACTATATATCTATTAGGGACACCACTAATGTTGAATCCTTAAGCAATATATATATATAATAGGATGTTGTGTTGAATAGGGTTTCCTCTTCAATTATTTTTGATAAGGAAAATATTTTTACATCATAGTTTTGGAGGATTCTGTTGGAGATGATAGGGGCCCTATTAATATTGAGTACAACTTACCATCCATAGACAAATAGAAAGTTGGAGCATGATATTCTGTTCTGCGAGTTTATGCACCATTCCAACATCATGGATATTGGTGGATTAAGGGATGAAAATATAGGATGTTTTAGGTTTTCTTACAAAAATTGTCATCAGTTATAGATCATATTAGCTTCCATTAAGGAATTGTATCACCACCCATGTTTGTCACCTCATTTTTGGTTATATGTGGGAAATTACTCTCTTATTGGATCGAGTATCATTCATGAGGTGTTGTTGAGGATTCATTTTATACATCAGCATCATTATACATATTATAGTTGATAGTAATCATATGTAGACCATCAATTTTATCCTTAATAGTTTTTCATTGGTGATCGGGGGATGAAATTGTTTTTCTGTTTTTGGGATGCCTTAAACATAGAAAATAAAGAACGTTGGCTCTATGATATGTCAGACCATTTTAGGTTATTGTAAATCTTTGGGTATATTTCATAAACTATGGAATTACTGAATTTTTTGATATATATTCATGATGTTTTCCATATATCTCATCTATAAAAGTACAATCCTAACCTATCTAATGATCTATGTCAGGAAGTGATTGAATTAGAGAAAGTTGTTTTTTCTATACAACTACTAGTATAGATAATCGAATCTTAGGTAAAGGTATTTCAATGAAATCAAATTCCATTGGTATGAGTATTATTTTGTCACTGATCAGATCATCACAAGACTAAGAAGCATGAGTCATTGAGGGAGTAGTGGACTCACCTATTTTAGCACACAATTAATACATATAACTTCACGGGGATGGAATATATTATGATGAAAAGTTTTTTACATCGCATTACCCTCATTAAGGTATTTATTATCTCTCATTTCCCCCTCTTTTTTTGGGAATTTTATGGCTTACGATGACAAAGAGATTTTTTTGTGGAAAATTACTTAATTTTTGAGGATGGATTTTTTTGGAATTAATGGTGTTTGATAATAATTGTGAAAAATTATGTATAGATTGTAATTTGGGTTCTTGGTTGAACTGAGATATTTTTCTAAGTGTTTATATAGAATTTTTCTCTGGATTTTTTTATATTTTGAATGGTTACATGATATGAATCTATTTTTAGGATGATTCCAAGAACTAGTTCAATGAATGGAATGTTTACACATCGTGAGACCAGTTCATTTTGTGTAAAGGTCAATTAGATTTATTTTTAATTCAAGGAAACATGTTTTTTTTGCAATTCCTAACAATTAAGGAATTCACATCATGAAAGGGTTTCAATTCATGAATGTTTTGAGATTTTTTGTTTTAACTATGTTGCACGTATGCTTTTATTTTCATTAAATTGTATTCTTTTATAATAACACCAAAGATGTCTCTAGTGTAATTATGGGGATTTAAACTCCTTATATATTGTGAAATCATACTCTATAGGATTAATATTGTTTTTGGTAGAGTGTTTCAGGTGAGTTTATTTGTGTACATGTTTTGTTATCTTATACACTGATCATTTTTCTTGTTGAATTTATTTTGTAATGAAAGGACTGATTATAGGAACTCTATTATTGTCTTTTTGTTCTTATGTATTGGTGGATCCTATTACGAGAATATACCGCATTTTTTAGGGAGTTGGTAATGTATTTATCCTATATTGGATAAATTTTATTGATTTAGTTTTGATAAATCCTTTTGTATAGAAAATAGAATGATTGATTTACTAAATTGTGTGGGTGAAGACATGTTTTTTGAAAAATGACAGTTTTCCCTTGGTTTTAAAAAATAAAAAGTTTATTTTAAAATCATAGTTAATGGTATTTATGAAATGGTTTTAAATGAATTTATTTGATTAAATGTTTTGGAAAATGTATCACATGGGACTCCTTGGGTACTTAGGTGGATGGTGTAGTAGCATTCCTTATCCATTGAAACTATCAGGGGGTTCAGTCATGGGGTGTTCCTATACTCCATAGGATCATTGTTCTAGGGACTTGTCAGAACTATTGGATGTTTCAATTTATTGGGTATTCCTCTACTTTTTAGATTCACTTAATATATCTAGGGACTAGATAGATAATATTATTTATATTTTTCTATGAGTGTTCTTGCTAGCCCGACCTGTTTTGATCATTTGAGAGATGTTACTTGTGATTTGGATTAAATATATTTTTATTTTTAAGAAATGTGATAAAATATTGTATTTAAAAACATTGATATACATGATATATGTTGAGACATTTTTACATGGATTATTTGAAACATTGGAAAATATGGAAAAAAATTCATGATTTTAATATAAATTTTACCTATTTATCATTCATTGTTTTTCTTTATTTTAGAATGTTATGATTTCTATACAAGGAATTTATATAGAACAAAATGGTTTTTCCAATTTAGACCATTTAGCTAAAAAATTATTAACCCCTATGGTGGTGTGCTGAACATAGTATGCCTTTTATTGTAGGGAAATGAAAGGCCTTGCAGTGAGGCGACACAGTTTCTGGAAGTTGTGTCTGGGTAGATAGCGTTGAGATGGTGGGATATTTTCAATTATATTAGATAGATTATACGTTTTGGTTTCAGTTTTCCCATGTTTTTGGACTTGTACATTGGATATTATTACATTACTTCAGAGACATATCAATTTTGTTATTTCATTTTTAAGCATATTTCGTACATATTATCCTTTTTGTTGATTCTCTCTTCGTAGTAGATGTACGCATGGTTTTCTACTTCAGGTAAGGATAAATCATTCCCTATGATTGTTTTTGAATTCCTGGTGATATTGTCCATCACATGATTATCAGTAACGCCCTTTGAATATGTGATAGTTCAGGTGTGGTATCCGTTTGAGGGGGTATATGGGTTTGGTTCGTCACATTTAATTAGACTTTAAATACATCATAAAAAAGATATAATTCAAATATAATAATCTCATACTTCATTATAATTTCATATTTATATAAAAAAGTCTTGGGATATAAAAACTCATTCACTACATACCAAATTTAATATTTTTAAAACCTTTTATTTTAATTTCCTGCTAATTTAATAAATAAGTTATTCGTATTGAACAATCATTTAATTTTATTTTATAATTTCTAAAAAAATATCATGAATATAATATCATTAATATCAATATAGAAACACAAATTCATTTATAACTGGCATTTTTCACTATGTTTACACAAAAGAGCTATTTAAAACAAAGAGAGTGGAATTTTGTATCGTTTATTGATTTAAATATTATATAGGAAATTTTAAATGGAATTATTTACAATAAATAACTCGATATGGAGACTACGATGAAAAGGTATGTTTTAACATTATATAATAATAATTGGGATGAAATGTTTTGGATTTATCAGTTAGATTTAACCTAGATTAACCTGATTTACCCTTTAATGAGTTGATAAAGCATACCCCTGATAGTATTAATATTAACCAAAAATAAAATTGGTATATTTAGAAAATTAAAATCTATGAATTAAAAATAATGAATCAATTTTTTCAAATTAAATAAGTACTATTGTATTAAATTAATATTCAAATAAGTGTCAAATGCATGAAGAAAATCACTTTTTTTAAATACAATTTTTAACATGATGTTAGATTTATTTTTTCTCAATCATAAATAAAATATTTGATGAATGTTTTTAAAATTATGAAAATTAAATAATATATAAATTTAATTAAAATAATTCACATGTAGTGATCAATTTAATTTATTAATATAAAAACACATTGCGTACAAAAAAACAGTATTTACAGAATATTTTATTTTATATATAAAAATATTTATATCCATAATTGAAACATAAAATTTATTCAAATGAAATTTCCTGGATTATTTAAAATATAATTAATTTTTTTTTTCTTTTAATGAATTTAATAATTAAAATATTAACATTCCTCGAACTGAAATACAATTTTCAATAAAAATTTGTATCTTCAATATTTACTATTAGATCAATATTTTTATAAAATTGAGAAATGTTTCATTCTAAAATAAATTTAATATGATGATTTTAAATTTTTAAAATTACTAATTTTTAATCATAATATTTTCTCAAAAAAATGAATGAAAATAATTTTGGGGGAAATCATATTTTTTAGAAGTAAAATAAATTTACAAAAAATTGAGTGATTATTCAAAAAGAATTTATCTAAAAATTTATATTGTGTAAGATATTTATATATATTCCTTAAAGTAGTTGACTAAAATAAATTTAACAGATATTGAATTATTATTCAATAAGAATTTAGCAACACATTTATATTTTGTAAGATATTTTTATATATTCCATCAAGTAGTTAATATTTTTCATACCTGCTAATTTGTCTGGTAGGTTATTAATATCAAAAACAAAAATATTTTAATAGAATATAACGTTTCATTTAAACCAAGTGTCTCATGAAATTCATGTTATACAGAAAATATAATTATTTGAAGGGGTGATATATTCCAAAATGTAGGAGTATTTAAAGGTAGATGTCATGACTGACCCACTGAGGCCGGATTGGCTTTGGAAAGGTCAAGACGCAACTGCCCTAAGATTTCCTGTATAGTCCAGGGGATAGAGACAAGTACTAAAAGGAATAACTAATTTAATAGGAGTACGCCTAATATACCAGTGTTCACACAACCGACCATATCAATGTATATGTGAAAAGGAATAACAATAAAATATAGTAACATCTATAGTAAGAACAATTCATGAAATTTCCACTCAAGAATACAATAAATTGTGATAGAATACAATGAAATATAATGAGTGAAAATACATTCCAAACCTAGAAATATGTCGCAACTATAAAAATTTGAAAATAAATACTGAGAGAGCCAAAATCAAGATCTACAAGCCCCGAACATTGTACATTTTCAAATTCAACTAAGCTTCCCTGTGCTCCACTAAAACCACTACTAACCTGTACTTTTTCTTTATAGGAATAGAAATGTATGGGAAAATTACCTATAGGGTGGAGTTTATAAATTCCTAGTAGGAAAAATATAAGAGGTATGATCAAACAAAATAAAAAGTACATAAAATCCATCAGTAAGGTATATGCTTATAAATAAACTTCTATGAGAGAGAAATGGGATCTCCTCTTCATAGCACATCACATGACGATGAGTTTTCCTATAGTTACAAGATTTCCTTCATCAATGACTGACATATAATATATATCTCTACATACGTACCTATTTTTGGGACCCACACATCTTCATGGTTTTTCATTATTGAGGGGGAACTATCTCAAAGTATATGAATATACCCTTTTTGTGGGGGGGGGTGTGGATGTTACTCGGTGGGTATAATACCCTCAACAAAATATAAAAGGGGAATTAAAATTAGTATATAGAGGAACTACAACCTAGTCCTCCAAGTTTGGGGGGTATTACTCCGGAGAGAGAGGACCCACACCACAGTATGATCAGAGGCTACCACTTAGATGATTAAGGATTTATTCCTTAGTCATTTAGGGTGTACCAATTGGTAATTTGAGGGGCCACACACTAGTGCATCGGGAGGTAAAACGTAGAAGAAAAACATTATTCAACCTATGTAAACATGGATTAGAATACATTAGTGGGATCTTAAGGGATATTTATAAATATATTTATTGGTAGGACTCTAAGGATAAGTCTATTGTTGAGAAAAAGTATAGGTAAATGTATTGGAATTTTTTCAATTGATATAGTGAGTGGTTTTGGAGAAATAAATACATTTATAGATTCTACCAATGGATGTGGATCTAGAATAGATGTACCTTGGGGTAAAAAATATAAGAAGGCATGTCAGGCATGACTCGAGTGAAACCCGGTACATAACAACATGCATTTTTGCACACCTGGTTTATCACTCTTGGGGATATTCTTTTCAAATAAAAAAATCCTTATGAACCATAATGAAGAATTTAAAAATATGTTACCTATTAATTTCCTAGAATAAAGCAATGTATTCATATATTAAATAAGTATGAATCTTTATTTAGACATCCTATAAGTGATCTTTTATGTTCTTGTGGTTTCCATTATGATAAATGTTTATAAAACTATTATTTCTAGTGTTTATCAATGCAGGGGACTAGAAGGAACTTTATTGATCTTGAATGTTTCATATGTGGAATGTATGGGTATTATGAAATCTATTTCTTATGTGAAAATATCACAAAGAGAACCACGATGGTGGAATGAGTATTGGTTATACTGGTGAAGATAAAGAGATCACAAATGCGTTGTGAATGGTATTGGATATTCTTTTATTATTATTTTAATTAAACATAAGAAATGTTTTTGTATTGTGGTTGAGGAACCTTATGAAATGATTCATATTTCACATTGATGGAAAGAGATGAATATGATGATGAATCCCAAGTAATAGTTTAAGAAAAAGGTTGAACTATTGAAGTGTATATGGTTTTGAATTTAATGATTATGTTATATGAATCCAAAAATAATAAAGAATTTTTATTTTACTTTTTTAATTAAGCATTTAAAATAGTAAGTTAAATGATTATGAATACTAAGTGTAGTGGGACAATAGAAAGGTGATATTTTTTTTAATTGAAGGTAAAAAATATCGTGTTCAAGATATTGAGATAATTGTGTTTTTCTTGGATAAATAGATGACTGATCATGATAATGTAAAATGTATAAAATTTATGACCACATAAAAGATGAAGTACTTATTGGGAATGTGAACTATGGTATTATATATGATGTTTAAAACATCTTGGGTTTATGGAATATATCTAGTAATATTCAGAATAAGGAATCATTCATTTTACCCAAAAGGATTTATGGTAATTTTAGTTATTACAATGTTTTAGAGAGAATATATGATGTCGGTATTCACATATTTGGAATGTGACAATTAGTTACTACTTTGTGATATATGGAGGATCAATTTTAATATGATTTTAATACCTTCATTATATAGTTTTTTATTTTAAACTTTCATAATGGTTATAAGTTTGACAATTTATTGAATGTTTATATTTATCTTTGGAATATGTTTGTGAGTTAAAAGAATTATCCCACCATATAAGGATTTATAAATATGAGAAAACCTATTCTAACTACACTGTGTTGATGGTAACTAATGAGATAGGTAGTTAATTTTCACTCTATTCCTTGATCTATTAAAAATTAAGGAATGACAAATTCAACTTCATTTATTAGAGTAATTGATGATGTGGAAATAGATCAGGGTACTACCAAAGTGTGAGATTGTGCAATTGAAAATGAATTAATCCATGTATGTATATTTACATATGTTATTTTGATACAAAAAGAATTAATGAACTCTATGTGATTTATATCGAAAAAGATATAGAATAAAATATTAGTCTCATTTGTAACCATGGTATTATAAATTATCATATATTTATTGTTATGAAGACCTTAATATTAAATTTTCCAGTCACATGTTGGTGATCAATGATATTTATCAATATCAACAATTATTTATGCTTTTATTAAATGTCTAATATTGCATTACCACCTATATTTTCCTATGTGGAAACCTAGTTATGTGATACTATGTGTAACTATTCTGTTTCCAACATTCCATATTTAAAACAAGTTTTTTTATTCATTTTTATGATGTGGGTCTCTATAGACATAAAATTAATTTATTAAACCATCGATATCCAAAAAATAAATCAAGTGTCAAATTAATTTTATATGGGGTAGAATATAATACCTTGAAATTTTTTGAAATATTTTTTCTAAATTAATTTACCCTTTTTGCTCTTCTCTATTTCACCCAACACTGAATATAGTCTGTTTTATATTGAAATACTATGTTTGGATTGTGTTATACAAGACAAAAATTTAATAGTTCACTACATGAAACACTTATATTAAATCATGTTACATGAAAAACTATGTTATGTTGTATTACCCATGATATAGAGTTCCTTCTAGAGCATTCATCACACACAAGGTGGAGTTTTTTTTGAACAAAAATATACAATTAATATGATTATTAAAATATTGTTAAAAATAAATCCTAGCCCTTAGAATGGATGTTAGGAATAAGATTAAATAAAATATGGAAATATTATTTAAACATTAATATAAAATGAATCCTTTTGTTATTAATTAATATAAGTGAATATAAAGAACTATTTAAAAATAAAGAAATTACTTTTGCAAGAAAACTATTTTTCTATGTACAAGAAATATTTTACGTCATTAATTTAAAAAAAATTCATAGTTTTTTTTCAAAAAAAATACATATTATATTTTTAATCAATATTTTTATACTCATCAAATATATTTAATAGATATAAGATAGTAATAATTCCAATTTTAGGAATAGAAATTAGTGTTTTTAGAAAAGGAAATTTTACAAAATTTTAATTGTTAAGCCATTTGAAATATATTATTTGAAATTTTATAAATTTTATTTTAAAAAATAAATATAATTTTGGGATGTTTAACTTCCAAATTTACTTTGGTTGAGTTTTTGGTATTTTTTTGAGAAGATTAATATTTGGATGAATAATGAAAACACCGAATATTAATTCAAAAAGGTTTTTTGATTTAATTTATTTATATAGTTAAATTTATTTTTTTTATTTTTAATTTTAATAATATTAATGGTACATAAATTAGTCCAATTTATGTTTTTGGAACCTATTTTACATTTAAATAGGACTAAAAAACAACCTATCATTTTAAAAAACTTCTTAAAAAACCAGCTGTCATGACCTGTCTGCTTGAGTGAATTTAAATTAATTTAGAGCACTTATGGGATTATATTTTTTACAAAAGAATTAGATTTTTTTAATTATAATAATTTATAATTTATAATGATTTCAACTTATTTTTTTTCCAATATTATTAGTTAAATTGATTAAAATTAATTTTAGTGACTAAGAGAAGATTATCATAACAAACAAAAATACCCTAAAATTACGGGCCAAAATAACCTAGAAACTTGTACCAATGTCATTTTATGGATATATATAGACCCTATATTCCATTTTATAATTTTTTAGTGATTTTAGCAAATTTTAAAAGGTAAAACTAGGGTGTATTTACCATTAAATTTGTTTACAAAGATTCCACTCATCCTCCACTATAAAAGGGCACTCACCGTCCCATTCATTCACAAATATAATGTATTTTGTTGTTCAAAAAAGATGATCAAATATTCTCCCAAAATCTATCTTTTAATGATGTAATCCTCCCTTTTTTCATAAATCCAACAAAGGAATCTCATTTGTGGATACCATGATGAGTTACCCAAAGAAGAGGTAACATCCTTTCTCCACCTCCATTATTTTATTTTCATTATCCACCATATCCACACTTCTTAATCCATTCATATATAATGAAAAAATTTCCTAAATATAATGAATTTTTTATTATAATGTTTCTACCAAGAATTAAACACAATTCTATTTAGTTTCTAACAAAAGTATCGTTCTTGAGTATGAAATACCACCGCCTCATTAAACGATATTGTTAAATTTCTTCTTCACCACCTCTCATTATTGAGAATTATGATGAAAAATTTGTTTGTTTATAATTTATATGATTTTATTGATTTATTTTTACTTATGTAATTATTATATAATATATTATTTCATTCATTCTATTTTTTTTAAATTACGTGAACTTAGTTTGTGTATGTGTGGGCCAACTCCTCCTGAAAGTGGTGTGATTCATTCACAAGCTTCATGGAA
The DNA here is from genome assembly GCA_963277665.1 of Viscum album. Taxonomy (NCBI): domain Eukaryota; kingdom Viridiplantae; phylum Streptophyta; class Magnoliopsida; order Santalales; family Viscaceae; genus Viscum; species Viscum album. The sequence goes on along the minus strand of OY728127.1, from coordinate 73,330,567 downwards.
TGTATTAATGATGTTTTTAGTGAACCTATATGATATGTATGAATTAATATTTATACCATAATTATAATACACACACACACACATATATGTATTTTACATACTTTCTTTCAATATGAAAATAAGCTAGAAACAACATTCATGCATACGTACGACCTAACATCTCCATGAACACTATATTCAATTTCATCTTCATTTATTTTATATATTATTATAAATAAATATATACTGAATATATATGATATTTTTATCATGTTAAAAAAATATCTAAATAAATCAATCATGATCTATGTAAGATGATCACGAATAATATTTCAAAACATTTACGGAGTAAAAAACAGATATTACCCAAAACATAACGTTATCATTGAGTTATTAGGAAATGGGTAATATAATGTAAAAAGAAATTTTTTATTGTATTATATTTCATAATATGGATATATTGGATATTTATAATAAACTTATATTTATTATATAGGATTTTAGAACATGTATTAAGAAAGACAAGGCTTAAGGTAAGGAAATTTCATCTCACTTTTTATTTTTGTGAGATACATACCATATTCACCAATCAATTCATTTTTGTGGGATATATATTTCCCATTGATGTATTATATGATTAATATTATTAAAATTTATGAGTATTTTACATATTCATTTGATAATATTTATTTCATGGGGTTTATGTTGAAAAAGTTACCAAATTAGTAAATTAATTTTGCCTCGATTTTCATTTTTTGAGACACATACAATATTTTGATCCTATATTTTTCTATGAGGTGTATATAATTCATTTTATATGTTATATAATGAATATAATTATTTTTGTTATATTTTTATGCTTCGTTTAATTTTATTATTTCCATGTTTTATTATTTAATGTTACTATAGTGGTAAAATTTTATTGATACAATCTCATCATTTATCGAGATTAATTATGATCATTATTTAAGTGATGAAATATTCTAGTAAATCTCTAATGAAATACCATTAATTTTTTACACTATTTTTATTCGACTTATATCCTTGTAATGGTTCAGTACCCTCACTCTTTGTAACTCTATATAATTAATAAAATGTTTTTATGAAAATCCATCTTCATTTTTCATTTTGGTAAAAAATCTGTGTTCTTTAAAAGTCATGTTTTATGAAAATGTTTTCAATTTTTTTTTACTTTTTTCCTATAAATTTTTATGGTAATTTTGTTCAATTTTATTACCTTTTTGTGAAACTATTTAAAAAATGAATATTCTCATCATTTTTGATCGATGCACTTTTTTAAACTTTTATAGAACAAAAGGAATGTCGGATATGTAAATATTTATCCACCATTGTGAAAAATAATTCATTTGAAGAATCCTTTTCAAGTTTACAAGATATATTTTTTTGAAAAATTAAATTCATAAATTTCATGGAAATCTTTTTTTAAAAGCGGATTTTAGAAATTTTATTTTAAAAAACAATTTATGATTCAAGAATAATTTTTTAAATTATTTTCAAAGAATACATTAAATGTTTTCAATGATATTTTCAATGAAAAAATAATTTTACGTTTAAAAGGTGTTTTAATTGTTTTCTATGATCCATTATATGTTTTCATGTTTATATTCAAAGAAAATGTTTTTCAAATGGTTTTCTGTTTGCAACATAATTTTTCAATAAAGATTATATAATTTCAACAAGAATTTTATAAAATGAAATTGTAAATAATTATTGATAGGAAAATGATTTTTGAAATGGTATTATGAAAAATATTTTCATGTAATGTTTATTTGTCTTAATAAATATTCCATGAGATCTTTCAAAATCCTTATGCATCTAAGTTGGAATAATTTATTATAGTTTATGATTCACTGGGGTATTATCCAAGAATAACATTAACATTATTTCCTAAATGGTTTATGTTTGTATGGAATGATGTTTTGAAATCTCTTTCTCTTTCATGGGTTATAATCTTTTGAAAATTATTTATTTTCATATGTTATGGTTTAATGAAATGATTATGAAACCAATCTATTTTCTATTGATAGTGATATGATTAAATGTCATGATACCCATTTCATTTCATGGGTTATGATATGATGATTATGATACCCATATCTTTTTATGAGTGATTATATGATGCATGTTTTATTATTTTGTAGAACATGTATGTTTGATTTTATGATGTGATGGGTGGGACATATATCTCCCTCTAATGAATTTAGTAAAGATGGGGAAACCCAGTCCCTTAGGAGGATCGAGAATGGGGATGGTGGAGTGTCCCACCTTGTTTGGGTAGTCCCCATGAAGAAACTTGTTATGTTTTGGAAATGTTCCATGACTTATAGGGAATGATATTATATTCTTATGTTACTACGACAATTCAATGTCTTATTCATTTATTATAATTTTATGGATTATGAAGTTAGTTAACTTATGGTTCATATCTTAAGAACAGCTAATATTTATTACATGATTCATGTTTATGATCATGGAAATGAAAAGTATGATCTTTAAATATCTGGATCACATTGTCGTACTCATATGCTCTTTTTTATTATAATATATCTCCCTTGTTTACCCTTACCAAGCTTCTGATATCACACCTTTTTATGTTTCTTTTACCAAGTTATGAAAATATGTACTATGTATGATGTGTCTAAAAAGGGTTATTTTCATAAATAACCTTGTGGGAGATAATGTAGATATATTATGTACCAATGTTTATGTTTCTATATTTCTAAATGAACTAGAGTAATATAGTTTTCTAGTGTTCCCGAGTGCAATGTTTTAAGTATTCTATAAAAAAGGATACAATATCTTTATCCATTAATATTTGTTTTGTATTGTAATGATAGGGGTTTAAATTATTTCATTATTTTTTAATGTTAATTTCAATCATTCTGGAGAGCCAATGGGATGTGATGGTGTAATATATAAAATAACCTCTCCGCTACTAATAAATACTACATAAAATTCACAATTTTATGAGATTAAATGCATACCCCAAACAATTTTTTTTCATAATAGTTATGTTGGAAAGTGAATTTAATTTTTATGTTCACATGACTACAAATATGTGATTCGAATATATTTACTATTTTTATTGTAGAGTGACTAATGTCCACTTAATAAGGATGATAAATGAGTGATTGTTGTGTACAATATTAATTGAGTATATTAGTGTTCTCATACATATAAAATAGTGATGGTTATGTGTATGAATTATATTGATTTCACTTAATGAGATACTGATGATGGAATGGAGCACTGTTCCCTTATGGACCAACTGCAATTACTTCTAAATCTGGGTGTCAACTTATTTTATTTATTGTCATTTAACCTATTTTGATGAAAAATAAAAAATATATAATTTCCCGTATTTTCATTACTATAATAAAAAGATTAAAATATTAGTGATTGAAAATAAATAATGATGAATGACTATCATATTTCTTATAGAAACAATATATATTCAACATTATTACAACATTTATAAAAAATATAAAATATTATTTTATGTGAGGACCATCAACAAGGTCCATTGTAACTAAACTAATAGTAAAAGTAATATGGCCAAAAAATACACCTCACATGTACACAATTGAGACAAATGATTCTTTAAGTGTAATGGGGTTTCTGAATGAAAACACAATAATATTCAAAATATTCTATGATATAAAATTATAACATATTATAATCACATATATTGAACCACCCGAAAATTATAAAGTAATAACATTGTATTTGATAGCGTCAATGACACACAACACCAAGTACATAAACAGATATAATATAATGATAATTTATATTTTATTACATATTTTAAATAGATTAAATGTTTTATATGTATTTCAATTTATTCAACAACAAGTTTTCTTATGTGACATTCATGAAAGACTTTTTTTTCCTTTACATTACACACTAGTCAGAGTTTTATAGAATAAAAATATATTTTTACAATATTATTATGTAATATAAGAATACATAACCTAACCATTAAATTATTAGTTATAATTTTTTACAACATATTAAAATCTATGGTATACACCAATATAAAATTAATTTATTCATTACAAATTAATTTGATTTGAACCTGAAAAGTAATTGAATATAAAGGAAAGTATTATTATTTTTATATTGACAAAGCTGTTTTATCAAAACAAATTAAATTAATTAAATCTAGTGATTTAAATTTGTGTAATATATAAATATTATATATTGAATGAAATATTTTTGATATTCATCAAATAGATTCTATAGGCTTAAGATTTAAACAAACCACATTTTAGGCATAATATACTATATTGTTATCAATGAAACTTTTAATTCCTTAAAATAGAGAACCTATTTGAAATAATCTTTTTGAAAATTTTATAAGTTATATATATAAAAAAATCATCATATTTGAATGGAAAAAATAAAAATTAGTTTAGGGTAAATTTTTGGTAGTTTTCTTTGAAGTTTCATTTTTTAATGAATGATGAAAAATAACAAATATTAATTCAAAACTTATTAATCATATAATTTTTTTAAAACATTGAATCATATTTTAGAATTATTTTAAAGTTCAATTACAAATATTTTTTATCAATTAATCCAATTTAGTTCATTTAAATAAATTTCACTCTGGAATTGACTATAAAAACATAGAAAACTTTTGAACGTTTTCACTTTAAAAACCTGAATTTTTGTCCCCATAGGGGATTAAATTTAAAATAATTTCTAGAAATTATGATATTGGAAGTCTGAAAATTTTATTATACATTTGAATCATCAAAATTTATAAGTAATAATAATTTAAACTTTTCTTTTTACCAAATAAATTAGTGGAAGTAATTAAAATTAATTAAAATGATTAAAGTGAAATTATGCTTTATAAGGGGATAGATATTAATATTATATGCTGAAATTATGTAGAAATTTGTCCGAGATCCTTTTTTTGGTTATATTTATACCCTATACTTTATTTATAGAATTTTTTTCCATTAATGGATCCATTTTCAATGGTAAAAAAGGTGGTGGAATTCCCATTCCCTAAATTTACAAGAGAGTCACTCCTCATCCATAACAAAAAGGGTTACTCTCCTACCACTTCCTCAAACCTATCAAGACACTTTAGATTGTCCAATATAAGCCCAAATATGTCCCCAACATACCTAATATCATCTGGGCTGCCTTATTTTGGTAATAAACCCAACCAAAGAAGCCCATTGATGCAAATCAAAAGGAGTTACCATAATTAGAGGTAACATCTTTCCTGAAGCTCGTTAATTTTGTTTCCATTCCAAACCCCTAAAATATTCTTATTCCAAGACTATATAATAAAACCACATCCTAAATTTAATAGTGTTTTATTATATGGTATCAAACTTCACTCTCCCACACTCCCATAAAATAGGTGACTAACATATTGTTTATGTGAAGGGTGAACTTCCACATAAGAAAATGATAATTGTTCATTATTTCTTTAAGACCTCTCATTATAGTAATTAGGATTGAAATTGTAATTATATAATATATATATGATATTTTTAATTATTTTATTATGATTTAATTCTTTAAGGGAACATATTTTTATATATTCAATTTTTTGTAAATACAGTAACATCGTTCATGGAAGTGTGGACTACAACCCCTTTAAAGTAATGTGATTTGTTCATGATATACATGGAAAACATTAAGGATGATTTTAATATATGTTTTTAGAATTTATAATATATTTATCATACTAGAATTTTAATATACATTTGTGTCATTTATATTTTATTCTTTTCATACAATAATGAAATTAATGCAGAGTTCACGCGTACGTGTGACCTACAGTCTCAATGAATGGTACACATCATTTATTATCTCCAAATGTTATGAACAATAATAAATAAATATACAATAAATATATATGATAATAAAATCAGGGTTTAAATTTTGTATTTTATGAAACATGATCTTAAGAACAACAAATAACAAGTCAAAACATACTCGAGAAAAATAGGCAATTAAAACACGAAATAGATAAAATTATGAAAGATTGTAAAAAAAGTTAATATAATATTATATGAAGTAAATATATAATATTATAATAAATTATTATGGTTCTAGTATAAGTTGTTAACATATTTTAAACTAATATATAGGAGGGTAAATACTATACAACAAAAACAATGGTTAAGGTAAGGGATTTCGTCTCAATTTACACTCCATTAAGACTTATCGGTTGTTATCCACCTCTTCGCTATTATATGATTTATATTACTCCCTATATCATTTAATGCAATTAATTATATTTTTTAATGATATTATATGATTTATTTAATATTATTCCTCTATTCATATTTCGATTTAAATTATTCAATGATGATTGAGACATTAAGCAATGTTTAAAGATTATTTTCCGCAAGAATGTGTCGAATGATAACCTTTGAAATATCACTATATTTTGACTAGAATCATTATCATGAAAAAACATGTTAAATTATATATTCACATTATTGGGTGACATATATTATTATTTTCTAAACAGAATACAATTTTTGCATACGAAGTTCACTTTGACAGAAAATGTTTTAACTGGGGAATTATTGAAAAAATTTATATTTTTTTCAACATGGATATTTGATTAGGAATATTTATTATTGGTTAAATATATTATTAGATATGAGGACTTATTTGGATTGGTATGACATGGGTGAGGCATTTTTATTTATTTCCCCTATTTGCATTAGTAGTCTCATGTGATGAAGTAGTTTTCCAAATTTGATTGGGTTTTACAAGATATGGTAATATATTTTTTGAATGTTATTGATGGTAATGGTTCAATGTACAAAGGAAACATGAAGTACGATAATTATTTATTTCCCTTGTTTATCTACATTTATTATATATACAGAATATTTTTCATCGACATATCTATAGATGCATTTAATTTTCCCATCATTGATTTTATGGAATATGTTTTCAATTTCATACCTTTCCAAATTTAGATTGCATTATACAGTCATTTAAATAAAATGTTTTATCAGTTAAATACCTTTTCATGTTGATTTATTCAAATTGATTCATTATTTCATTCTCTTTACCTTCACTTATTGAGCATTTCAGATCACCGTAATTTTTTTTCTTTCCCTAGGATATGAAGAGTAATCCATTGAATAAGATTTCGAGGTTGTTGTTTAATTTTATATCAGGTATCATCTTTTTTATTTACTATTTCCCAATGTAGAATGGTTACATGTATATAATATGAATTTCCAAGAATAATAATCTGATTGTTCCTTTAGTATTTCATACATTGTAATCATGCCAATGTAATTAAATAATGTACCGGCTTCAGGGTTTTGGGGTCGAGGTATTACAATTGGTATCAAAGAAAGTTTTAAAAAAAGATTAGAAACTATATTTAGAAGAAATAGATTAGGGAACATAATAGAAAGATATAATTTAATGATATGAAAAGAAAAAATAAAATAATTTTGGTAAGGTAGAGATTATCTAGGTATTCCTAGAAATAAATCCCTACCAGGATACTAGTGGACGTGGTTCTAGCACAAATGTACCTAGCAGTGAAAACTCTAACAAGGTGCGATGGGCCTGACTCTTTGTAACCTAGTACTTGAAATTGGGCCTTATTGCACATCTCATTTGATACTTCTGGGGGATAATCTTAGAATAGTTCACATTTTTTATACCCACCATATTGATGGATTTGAATGTTAAAATTTCGGTAAGGTAACAAATGTTTATGATTAAAATATTTATGGTGCATAAAATAATGTTATGTTTTATACCATTTTTATAATTATTAAAAATTCATAATTTTCTGATCTAATACCATATATTACATTTTTTTAGAAATGGAACATGGAATGAAAAATTATATAAAAACTTATGCTCGCTATAGAGGATTCCCAACTCAGAAAGACAGTGTCGATTGTATTAGAACTGGGAATGTTATAGATATATTGGGTTAGCTAAGTCATATTATGACAAATAACCTTTCTTGAATGGAGAAATATATTTCATAGAGTGAATATATTATGTTGTATTACCTTATGTGATAGAGACCCCCATAATTCTATTGGGATACTGTTCCAATAGTATAAGTGCAACAGATTGAGTTATTGGAGAAGATATTTACAGACTTGGGATGGAGTGAAATGGAAAAGGTTACAATTTTGGTGTCTTGTCTCCCTGGTGGTGAAAATCATTGGTGTTCCTTGATAATGAATACTAGTGAGGATGAAGAAGTATAACTCATGGAATGGTGTACATTTAATGATACATTCTTTGGTAAATATTTCCTTCAGGAAAAAATGAGATAAATAGAATGTACCTTAGTTTAAAGAAAAAGGAAAAAGTTAGTTTTATTGAGCATGAAGCTACCATTACATGGTTAGTAAGGTATTCTATGTATTTCATATGAGATATGGAATCAAATATTGATAATTTATTTTAAGGAATTATGCCATTTCTCCAAAGGGAACAAGTTTCTCAAAAAAATTCATCATACGATGAAAAAGTTTTATATGACACGAAGATAGAGAAAGAATTCCCAAAGTCTTATGGATTAAAATAGAAGCGATTTAAGAAGAGAAAGGTGAATAAAATGATTGATAAATGGAATAAGAGAAGGAAATATTTTTCGACATTTGATAAGTAGGTAATGAATCGCCCTGATAAATTCTTGAAAGGATTTGTAGTACGTTATAATTGTTGGGAGAAAGGTAAAAAATCATGAATACAAGAAGAAGAAGACGATCAGTAATGTTAAGTGCTACAACTACCAGGATATTGGGAACTACACAAACGAATTCCCCATGTGTAAGTTGAATATGCCACACAAGAGGATGAGGTGCACAATCAAGCCTAGTTTATTTATTCACTATGTTTTTATTAATTTGATATATATTCATATAATAAATATAAGGATTTGTTATTTATAATATTTTTTTAGTTGTTATAGTTTATATAGTTTATTTTCATAAATGTTTTTTCCTCACTACCCACACATTCTGTACTAACACCTACAAAAATATCTGATAATTAATATTTCTTTGATAACATTATTTCATGGCCCAGTTCCATCGATACTTCCCAAATACAAGAAATGAATTTTAATGTTACTATTGATGACTTCTATAAATATTCTATTGGTTAGATACTAACATATTGTGTATTTTTAACACAAACACTCATATATATTTAAATATATGAAACGTCCAATTTTTAGTTATTTCTTCCCATCAACCCTAATTTTTTACATTCATTTTAGTATACGTAGATAATTTATTTCAATATATGTCATTACATTCTAGAAAATGATAATGGTGGCTAAAATAACTAAAAAAACACAAAACCCCTCTTCAATTCTTGTGTATATACTGAAAACTACCACAACCAACATGTCTTTTATGTCCAAAGATATGTCCACATGAAGTCTCTTGGAAATATATCTAAATAATTTGAAAATATAAATCTATAAATAGAATGTGGGAATATTAATATAGTAAGAATAATCCTCCATAAATATCATAAATATGATTGATAATGACGCATACTAACGAATCCATGTATTAATAAATTGGAAAAAAATAAATTAGATATATATTCCTACATATCACCATCTGGATCACATTCCCGTTATGCCAAATAATCATCACGCATTCTAAAAAAAATAAATTACCCATTTTACCATAATAAACGAAATAAAAAATTTTAATATACAAATTTGATCTATAATCAGTAAGTAATAAATTAATCAACCATATGTACATCATTATTTAGACATCACATTAATAGATTAAGTCCTAAATCCCCATTATAATATTTAATTGGGAATGGTGGGGGGAGTTTATATGAGTTTAGTTGATCTATATTGAGAGATTATTAAAGTTTTATTGATCTTATACCAAGGGATGGAGGTCCCTTACAACATTATCCAATAGTGAGGCATTTATATGAACTTCATATTTGATTCATTCTATTTCTTTTTTTCATACAAAAATACACTCATGGTTTTGGGATGTTTTTCTAATGCATTAATTTGAAACGTTATACTATATGAGTTTGAAACACTATAGGGATGAGTGGAGATATATAAGAATGAAAGGACTGATGTTCTATTGTAGATGAAAAATCACGGTTTGATGGAGATGACCAAGTTACAAAAAATTAGTGGCAATATCACAAAGGAATTAAATTATCTAATGTGAGTGGGAGGTTCCACTTCATTATTACTATTCCTCAATGGTTCAATTTCATTAAAGGGAAATCACATCATGAATAGTGAGGTTACACTGTGAGGATGTACATTGGAGAATGAGTTAATACAACATGGGATACTATGTCAGGATGTTATTCTAAAATGAAAAAGGAATAAATTTGATACAAGAATCTAGAAACCATAATTATGTTTATTGTTCAATAATACTAAATTTTTGGAATCAGGAAGAGGTCAATTGTGTTGCGAAACTATCCTAAGAGAGTTAATGTTCAAGTTATTTTGTGAATCTATGATTCATATTTCCTTGAGTTGGAAGAATATATCATAATGTATGGTTATGTAAATAAGACCCCAATTCTGTAAGAGGAACCTCAATACTTCCAGCAAGTTAAAAGAGGTTTGATGTTTCATTGGTTCTATAGATTTTAGGTAAGACGAATCAATGATCATGAAAAAAGCTACAATTTTTCAAACAATAGGAGTTCTATTTATTGTTGGTTCTAGATAACAATAAGATGCACCACTAAAATATATTGGTTATTAAAAAAGGATAGTAAAATAGATTATGATATACTCTAAGATGTATTTTATTTAGTATCCTATATCATTTAGATTTTTGGATAATTCTATATGTAGGGTTGGGCCACTTATATTCTTATAATGTATATAAATAAAAAAGTTACCCACCATGAAATGTTGTCTATGATGAAACAAATAGAGAACCAATTATTTAAGGAGAATCCCAATAAATTATTAGTTAGATTTTGCAGAGAATAGGGATGGTGACAGGTTTCATACTTTAGAGGAACTTGATTTCTATAAAGTGGAGTTTAGTTCAATTGTAGTATATTTTCATTTATCTTATAATTAGAGTTTAGGAAAATACACTTTATTCATTCATTAATCATTTGATAACTATTTTGAATAGGGGTAGTGAGATCATAAATTATCTATACCAATGATTATCCACATAATAAAATTAGTAAAATAACTATATATAATAAGACCCTCATGTTTATGTGTGTTCTATATCAATAAATCTCACAAAATCACATCCTCACTATCAACATCTCTCTAGAATTTCCAGATATGAGAATCACACAGTGAAAAATTAAGCGGTTGTTTTCTGAGGTCTATTGATTCAACCCCTATCAGTTGTAATCCAATCTCCCTCAACCCACTAAATTTGTACAAGGGTGATTATGAAATAGTTCTTAGTATATTTCCCACAAATCGATGTTTTACATTATTTTCTTATATCCTTCATTCATGAGATCCATTGAGTTTATTAATATCCTTATCAAAAATTTATTACCAATTCATAATGGAAACAGATTACATTTATATAGAAAGGGGATAGTTCTATATTATATATCACTTATATTTGATTTTATTAATGTTAATAAGAGTTGATTTCCTCTTCCCCAAGTTGGAATAGTTTGAACTCAATTATGTAATAATATGACTGAATCCAATGGGATAACTTGTAGTGCAATATGATCATTACTCTAATTTATTTATAGAACATTTTAGAATGAATAAAAAAATTGGGTAATCCTGGTGATATCAATGAAGCAGAAAAGAAGATGTAAGGGACTTCATTACAAAACAATCATGCTCAGTTAGAATATATCTGAATTCTAGAATAATATTTAGTGTTTAAATTATTCTTTAAAATAAACTAGATTATAGTCTCAAAACAAATTTATAGTGACTTGAACATATCATACATTGATATGACATCTTAATAAATGAATATTTGTTACCGAACATAATGATCCATGCCATAATTTTGTATCCCTAGTTACTTTTGAAACTCATATGCATTAACAATTGGCTCATAAAAGAGATACATCATCTCACAAAGTTTTATTTATAAAATTCATCCTTCTTGGAGATATAATATTGTTTACCCTTCTTCCTAATAAAGAGAATGGAAACATAAAAAAGGGTGATCTCATATTCATGGTATGTTTAAAAGTGTAGATACCAAGGATCACTTGATCGCAACATGAACATAAGGATTTGAGAAAATGAGAATAACATTTGAAAATCATAACCAAAATATCAAGGTTCATAATCATTAGATAGGGTATAAAATTAAGATGTCCATAAGACAAAATCATAAAGAATAAAAGAACATGAGCCATGAGATCATAACATTGGCCTATCTTATAAGATTTTTTGTATAAAAAGACTTATATAAAATAATCTCCTTACTATTGAAGTTTTATTTAAAATATTATCACATTTGAGTTGGTTCACACCCCAAGCGATCATTGTTGTCATGGTTCACTCCCATTATTAGAATATTTGATAAATTTCTATACTAAACTGGATTCACTCCCTATTCATACCATATTTATCTTAGGAGATATCAACCTTTAACCAATTCATTGAAGGGAAATATTGGTCCCACCCACCTTTGGTTATAATGTGACCAACATCCTTGGTTATAAGATTACTATAGTCTTTGGTTATAACATAACAACTTACCTTGGTTATAACGTAACCACCATAACATAATAAAAAACATACATTTTTTGACAAAAAATCATAAAATATTCAACATATAAGTTCCCATTAAATGAAATGGTTTTTATAAACATGTCATCATTGCATAACCCCAGGAAAATGAGCGGGTTTCGAAAAAATTCAATCATTTCACTATATCATAACCCATGAAAAATGAATGAACTAAAAAAACACCTTTTTATCATACACAAAAAACAGATTTATAAAAATAAAAGGATGGGGTCATTAGTTTATATACCCATTAATGGATTTGTAAAATCAAGGATTTTTATTTTTTATGAATTGAAAACCCATTAAAATATCATTATTGAATTATTGAGAATAATAACTTTTATATTTTGAAATCACTTATTTAGAATATATTTTTTCTAGAATACTATAGAAAATATATTTTCTAAAATAATAATTGGAAAATTGTAATGGAATATTCAAATCATTGAGTATTCATGACATAAGGAAATTCTGTTCGTGCCGTATAAGTTAAAGGAAAACATTACATTCACATTATTGGTAAAAAATTAAAAATTGCACAGTTACAAAGACAACAAGAAGTTTCATTTTCTTTTTTTAAAATTAAAAAAGTTTTGTAATAGATTTTAAATTTTTTAGGAAAATAATATTAACCATCCTTAATAAATTTTAATAAATAATGTATATAGAATGAAAAATTTTGTGGACTGAAGAAATAAATAAACTCGAATTTATGTAAAAACATATTTCGAGTAACATGGGAACCTATTTTTAGGAAAATGAATGAAAAATATATATTATTATGAAATTAATTAATTAAAAAAAATCTAACAGTTTCTTGAGGTAAATTATATGAATTCTTCATTGGATTCTTAATCATAAACAATCCTGATAAACAATAAGATTGTAACGTAAAAACCTTACCATATTGGTACGATTTGAATCATGAGACCAAGAAGGAATGAAGCATATATGGAAATATATGTTCTAATATCCTAATTATAGTAATTATAAAATACATTCATCACTTGTATATACACCACACAAATTAATCAATAGGTGAATATGGCAAGGGTCCCAAAGAAATAGAATTGAGATAAAAATCCCTTACCATAGGTCCGACTTCATTCGTATAATATGGAATGCCTTGATTAATAAATATTGATTTATTATAAATATCTTTCACAACCATAATTATATATATCATTCCATATATAAATTACTTATTACATCCTATCATTTGTTTGTTAATTCTTGTTTAAAATAATTGTTCCTGGTGATGTCTCCTTCATTTTTCTTGCATGTTATGGTTCAATTGATTTGGTCTTTATATTATTATGATGATTATATCATATAAATAATTATAATTATGATTTAAATATAATATATATTCATTATATACATATTTATATTCATTCATAATAGATTCATATAGAAAAACTAATTACACCCTTCATGAAGTAAATAAGTTTTACATACACACATAAAATATATTATTTTCCTACGGATGGAATAAAAGAAAGGTAAATAATGAATCACCATTAAAAATTCACTATTAAATAATATATTTATAATATATTAATTATATCCATCCTTATTATCATCCATTTAAAAAATGAAGTAAAATGAATCACATCGTATGTTTAGAGGTGGTAGTCCACACTTACGAATGATCAACGCAATCATTTTCTAATTGCCTAGATTGTAAGAAGGTAGTTGTTATATTATAATTATAAAAGTATGATTATTTAATAATTATAATATATTATTATTTAACCCATCATAATACCCATCCATTAAATATGGTGTTGAGAAATGAATTGCATCACTATATGGAAATGGTAAGCCATAAAAACACACGGGTGGTATTTTCACATCCCATTGGATGAAAAAATAGTAAATGAGGGTGGTTTCATAATCATAATTACATTTTATTATGTTTTCATTACTAAAGTTACTATTTTATATAGAATATAAAATATTTATATGAGGAAAAATAATAATTTAAAAAGAGATTGGTTAAGGTGATTACATGTTCATTGAAATAAATCCTTTAGATATCCACTTAATGTCTGTAGGGTTTGTATTTTGGGAGAAATGGAACATATAAAACGTGACTAAGGATTTATAGAGTACATTTTAAGGCTATATATGATCTATATGGATTAGTGTTGTGTGAATAATACAAATTTGAGTGCCCATTAGTAATTGAGTAGAGGGGAACTATTTGATACATAAAATATTAAAATAATATAAATTATTTTTTAATTCAAAATGGCTCCCAATAGATAATATTCAAAGCTGATATGAGTGTTAGTAAAAATCCTCTAATAATCTTTTTCTCCAAATGATTATTATGTGAGAGTGATTTTTTATTACTAAATAAGTAAAGTGAACTTCTAAAAAACATAAAAAAATATAAAGACACTTTTCTTGTATTTAAGAATTAACCAAAAGTAAAAATGTTTAGAATATGGTAATTCCAAAATTGAATAGAATGATATACTAATAAATAAAAAAATTATAAAAAAAAGATAATTATCTCAATGTACTCAACATTAAATATTTTTTAATCTCAGAGGCCACAACACACCCTTCATCATACATCATAATGAAATTAATTTCGTTCTTCCTAAAAAATTTGTCATGTTAAATCACTTGTGAAACCTAATGCCTATATATTCATCAATCCAAAATATCATCTACCAAATATCACTAATCATTAGGAAAAATTACTGTATAATCATCAAACGTTGTGAACATCCCCAAAATATGATGAATCAAATTATGATACTAACATAAATGTTAATTGTTAACTTGAACATAAATATCAAAGAAAATATACACCTATAATTTAAAAGCTATTCAATAAACAATATTATCTATATCCTACTATCTATTAGTCCATAATTAACTTTACATAAAATCATATAAACACCCCAAATGGTATTTAAACCTCAACAGAGTATCCAAATCCCATCACGTAAAACATTAAATGGGGATGTTGACGCCTTTGAACAAATGATGAATATTAAACATATAATATTATGATGGAATTTTCAACATTTATGATAAACTAAATATAAAACATATGTTTAAACATAATTAACAAAATCATTTTTCCTTAAAAATGTTCGTAACTATTTAATATGGTCTATAAATACAACAAATTAATTAACATCATCAATGTAGACCTAAATCACTTTATCATCAATTCATCAATTTTATGGTCCCCAAGACTATCTTGAAAAGGTAAATTGTCTCTTTTTCCCAACTAAAAATATATTTTCAAATTAAATTTTAGATAAATACATATATGTTTCATGATACTTATATGACATTATCATTTGAATAAATCTTTCAAAACATAATTCTTAAATGATTATATATAAAAACTCGAATCCTTTCAGTTCATTAGTATTTACATTATTTAGGATTTAACACATGGATTGGGTAATTGGATCATATAATACCCATATTCTCCACACATATGACAAAAATATATTAACGGATCCTTATTGTGATATTCATTTCCCTACACTGAATTAATCACTTTTCATTGGGAATTACTTACATTATTCCCTTTGTTTCCACAATGAAAACATATTATTGTCTATATGTGACATTATATTGAGTTCTTTATTAAACATTATCTATATATAGGAAGATAAATTATATTTCCCTCACTATCTACAAAACCAATGTTCTCAGTATACTCAAAAATCTTTTATTTGGTTTTTCTGACAGTTGGTTAAGGTTAATTTTTTAAATCATATATCATGATAACTAATTTGAAATAATCTAAAGGTTTTTCATTCCAATAGTTGTTTATTTGGTTTCCCATGAGGGTAATCATTGCATTGTTCATCAATGTTAACATGATTCCTCTTGTTTCCATCCATTGAAAAAAATAAAAACAACAATATTTTGAGAAATAGTATCCATAAAGAGGAATAACAAATAATAATTTATAGTGTATTAAAATCTTGAACCATAATTCTAAATCTATGAAACCAGAGGTTTATTCTAGGTTATATATTTTCATTACCAAAACTATATGATTTAATATTATACATAGACTTATATCTCTGGTTCCCACAAATATTTTCTCACCATAATGTCCAAATGATAACTATACCTTTATCTGAAACCGACTAAAAAAATAAAAAAATTTCAAACATTGATATCAAATCATAATTTATGAATAGTGATTACCTAACATAACGATCCATGATAGAATCATATTGGTCCAGTGCCTTTTGAAAAATAGACACATAATAAACTAGTTCATAAAATATGTACATTATCTTACACTAAGTTATTCATAACTAGAACACTTCTTATATATGTCATACTTAATACCATTCTTCATAACCTAGGGAAAGGAAACATAAGAAAAGATATTATCAGATTCTCAATAAAGGTAAAGAAGGGAGACATAATTAATCAATTAAGGAAAACATGAACATAAGGGCATTATAACATGATCATTAAAATTTAAAAGCATACCCTGTATATCATAGAACATATTATTGAGTCGTGAAATAAAACACGGTAGTTCACAAGACATGAATCATGAAAGAATCAAAGATCATCAACTATGAGAGTATAACACTGGTATATGATATTAGTTTGTGCAAAAAAATAAGCAATAAAATCATTTCCTTATATGAAAAGTTTCATTTCCTTGACTATAATAGTCTAATGGGTGTACTCCTGAAACTATCATAGTAGCCAAGGTAAACTTCCTGGAATAATATACTTGAAAAATTACCATACTGAAATGGGTCCACTCTACAATCTAGCCTGATTTATCTCATGAAATATCAATATTTACCCAAATAAATGGAGGGATATATAAGTCCCACCTGACCATGGATATAATGTTACCACCATCCTTGGTTATAAACTAACCACTATCATTGGTTATATTGTAACCACCATCATTGGTCATAACATAACCACCATCATATAATAAAAACCATAAATATTTATCCCACGAGATTATAAAAAATTGATAATTTAAGATCCAATGAAAATTAATGGGGTTCATAAACATGTAATCATAGCAGTTTGTTTGCAAAAGAAATACTGTTCATAAATATTTCATCATTTTATAATACCAAAACCCATGTAAAAGGAACCTATTTCATAAAAAGCTTGTTATTATAAAGATAAACCATCCAATGAAATAATAAGAATGATATCATTAGATTATATCTCCATAAAATAAAATTTTAAATAAATGGATGTTTTCATTGATTAATTTAAATACCGTTTAAATATCATTATATTTTTTTGATGAAAATAACCATTCAATTTTGAAATTAATTCTTCAAAATATGAAAAAAATTTATAAATACTATTGAATCAATTTTATTTCTAAATAACCATGGAATCATTTAATGGGAGATAAAAATAAATTATCATTCTAGAAGGTGATAAATCCCATTCATTCTGTATAATTTAAAAGAAAACATTGCTTTCACATTCCTAGAAAACAAATATTTGGTAGAAAAAGGGTTTCAACCGATGTGAGAAACAATGTTGAATTTCCTTGAAAACATATTTTTGTCTCTTGGGTACTTATGGTGTAGAAAAATAATGTAAAAAATGTATTTTCATGAAATAAATATAGGAAACAATCATGAGAATAATGCAAGGAATATCATTATAATCCACCATTGGAAACTTAATCCTAATTAATAATGATAAGGAGAGAGATTGTAATGTAAAACCCTCACCATTTTGGTAACAAATATGTTTCAATACCTTAAAATAAATTAAAATTAATGTATATTTGTATACCATATTTTTCATGAGTAAAATCATAAAATGAATTATTAATTATTATATACACTACACAAAATAAAAATTTGGTGAATATGGAAAATATACCATAGAAATGAATGTGAGATGAAGACTCCTTACCATATGTGGAATTTCTTTTATATTTGTTTGACCAACTTTGAAAATATATATAGATTTATTATAAAATTATTATATATATATATATATCATACCATGTATTATTTAATTACAATACATCATAACAAAAATATCAACACTTCTTTAAAATCAATGTTCTAGGTGATATCTACTTTCATGTATATTCTGGTATGTTAGTTTTGTTCCTTGTATTTTGATAATGGTTCCATAATATTCAGAATTTCAATCATGATATAAATATAATATATATTCATTATATTATTTTTTAGAGTTACTCATAAAATATAGAGATAAAAAATAATTACATAGTTCATATAAATGGTAGGCCATACTTATGCCCGAATTCTATTATTATTTTTTGATGGACAAAATAAATTAAAGGTAAATAATAAATCACCAATAAAATATAATTATTGGAATATATATATATTGAATATTTTCGTTAAACCCAACATTATTTCAATCCATTTAAAAAATAAGTGAAAGAATAATCACATCGCTTCGTAGAGGTGTTAGTCCAAACATATGCACGACCAGTAGTATTGTTTTCCTTTGGTTTAGAAGGTTTGAATGTATTTATTATATTATCAATATAGAATTATAAATATTTCAAAATAATCATATATAAACATTAGAATAATTATAATATTAATAAATAAAAGAAATAAATAATAATGGGAGAGCTTAGGTACTAAACAAAGGTAAACAAAGGAGACACCAATTATTAATTGAGAATAACATGAACTGTCATGACCCATCCCCCAGGGCTTGTGCAGTGACTACCCCAATCTCGTCTTCCAGAGGCAAGGGGAAGATGACTAGCACCAAAAGGCATACTCCCTAAAATAGGAATGCTCTGCCTTTAATCCTATAAAACAAAAAGTCCTAAACACGACAAGAAGAAACTATGAAGTAAACATCTATAATAAAAGAGAGTTGAATGTAAAAGGGGCCGGAAAATAATACCAACTATAAAGGTACAAGTACCACTGAAAATACAATTCAACTGAAAGAAAAAAGGGAAATAGTAACTGGGTCATCCAACGAGGATCTTACCGGAAGGATTGGTAACGATCGCATCCTCAGCTCTCCAAATACGCCCGTCTGCTCTGCATACTGCCTAGTACTGGTTCCCTCAAACCTCAGCTCAGATTTGCATCATCTGCACAAGACACAATAAGGTGTGGGCATAGTCTATGTAGGGGTGAGTATAACGATACTCAGTAGGGAACCCGAGACCCCGAAGGTCTCTTTGAATTCCACAAATAAGAACCACAGTGTTACTCCACAAAGTTAAATTACCACACAGGTAGAGTACCATATAACATAACCACAATCATAATCACAAATTAAAGACATCTCACACCAGGATTTATTCTAGGGGTAGTATCAAGTAACAACTACACTCACATCGTCGAACACCTCAGTTGCTGGAGAACTCCTCCTCTATCGAGTATAGTGGGCCTGCCACGTCATATATAGGCACATCCCAATAACCTTGAACTGTCAAGGTACTCCTCCTGTCGAGTACCATGGTTCTGCTGCGTCACACATAGGCGCTCCCCACCGTGGGTCTGCCGCGGCACATAGAGGTGCTCCACCTCGTGGCCTTCTGAGGTACTCCTTCTATCATGTACCGTTGGTGTACCATATCACACATAGGTGATCCCCACCATGGGTCTACTGCATCGCACAGAGGTGCTCCCCACTGGGCCTCTCGAATCACTTAGAGTTGAAAAGGTCAGTAGTCATCAAGTCTCAGTCAGTCACAACTTTTTGTACATAGAGCGCTTGGGAGAACCACTCCCCAAGTAATTGGTCATACCTCAAACGCCCCAAACTCCCACAAATAATTATCCCAAAGGTTTGTCATGACATAAGGGACCCAACACAATAGACGGTGCGTCAATCAGACGCCCGGTCCGTAAGTTATTAGATTTTACACTCCGAGGGCCCGGTTGGATTCGGTGTTCGATCCATCCCGTACATTCTCCAACATTAACCAAAACTCAAGTGGAGTATACCAAAATGACCATATCTCTCCAGGGATTCTAGTGCCGCAGACGGTTAATCAGAGATATGCTTGGTACTCAAGTTACGACCAAAAAGGAGAAACTGGGTTCAGATGGGCCCGAGTCCTGTCTGACCTAGTTAAATTGACCAAGCCTGACCCGGGTCCGGCCCGAATAGCATGGGCCTTGGAATTCCCGACGTTTCCCAACCCGCATTGGGGATACCCCAGTGGCGTGACCCGGGGGCACGGTCCGACTGAGCCAACACTGAAGGGGGAGCATTCCCCTTTCATTCAGAATGGCAACTGGTAGTGCCTTTTGGCACTGCCAAGTTACCGCGGGACCCAAGCGTGTCCCACCAAAACAAAACGGTTGGCCGGTCCTCCTCTTAATAGTGACATCGTGCGCTACTACTCCACCTTGGCCAGCATGGTCGGACGCTCTTTGGCCTCCACCATGGCCAAGCGGTCACAACCTTCGCCTCCACCGACGGCACAGACGTGCGCCGCCGCTCTGCCACCCTGCCACACCTCTATCGATGGACCGCGACTTCCTCATCATCCAACGGCATGGACACACGATGCCCCTCCCTCCATGCGGTCGACCATGTTTCGGCCTCTGCCTTCTACTGCGTGCCATTGTGGCTTCATTCGAAGCCCAAAAATTATGTTGTTCACATATTCATGATACCCATGTCGGGGGATCAGCATACATATACCACACTCTTAAAATATTGGTGTTTCCAGCGTCAATAAATATTTGGCATTGATGAACGCATGAAGAATGCATGGATAATCAAAATGGAAGAGGCAAGGCATATGTGAAGGATGATGGCCATGTTAGTTTGTCCATCATTATTGTGAAACAGAATATGAAGAATCAATAAATAAATTCAATCCTATATAAATAAATTAAAACCCCTACCTTGACGTTCCCCTGTATGAGTTTTCATGAGGAACAAGACGAAGTCGATGAAGAGTGACCTCGGTGTTCATCTCTCCCGCAAGATGTTTTCGAACTGGGCTTAATAGTCATCCTCGTTCTTGGATTACATATGATGCTCTTTGTTAGAGAGGGACTTATTCATTGAATAATGTTCTCCCAAAACGTCTCCACAGCCAATTCTTTCCCCCCATGAGATATGAGGTGCCAAATTAATAGGATTATGTTAATTAATTGATTAATTAATTTTTGGAACATTAATTGGGGAATTCCAATGGTTAAAATTGATTAAATAAATCTGAATTAATGAATCCTAATAATTAAAGAGGAATGTGGTTACACGTTTTGTGTAACCGGGCATTTAATGCCCAGCATTAAAAGCCTAACCACCCTAGATTGGTCCCCCCTTCATGTTTCAAAATTAGTGTTTTCAATTTCAAAAACAAAATAATGCTTATTTATTTAATTTTTTTCCCACGAAATGTCTGAAAACTAACTTTCACCTTTGACCTACTCTGGTTGAGGTGAATGTATCCTTATGTTAATATCAATGCTGTGAGTTCAAATATGTCCTCAGATTTTAATTCCGAGCACCAGTTCAAAAGTTATAAAATTTCGCCTGTGCGTTTACTAAACATACCCTAAAATGTTCAAAAATTCATTTAGGGCACACTAGGTCTCAGAATCACGCGCCGTAAACTTTCACAGACTCATAATAATTCAATATAATTAAAAAAAATTACATTGAAAAGTCAGTGTCTTTAGAAGAACATAATGGTTTCAGAATACGGGAATAATAATTGAAAATACAACCCTGTATATCATAGATAATAATCTCTAGTCATGAAATAAAACATGGAATTTCATATGAAAATATCCATAAAGTAATCAAAGAACATGATCAACGAGAGTATAAAAATGGAATAAAATAGATGTTTGTGGCATACACATTGGCATAAATTATTTCCTGGTTTCAAGGGATTATTTACCAGACTACAATATTGTAATTGGTTCTCTCCTGAAACCATCAATGTTTTCATGGTTTACTACCTAGAAGATAATATTAGACAAAGTCCCTTATTGTAGTGGGTTCACTCCCCATTAAATTTCTAGTTATCTCATGAGATATCAGTATTTACCCTATACATTGTAATTAGATATATGTCCCACAAACACACGGTTGTAACATGACCACATTTCTCCATTATAATGAAACCATCTTCCATGGTCATAAAATAACTTTCATACATGGTTATTACATAAAACAATCCCATAATTAGATCCATACATATATGTGACACAATATTATAAAACATACTTCATATAAGAACCCATGAAAAGAAATGTTTTTCCTAAACATGTCATGATAGAATAACCTAGGTAAAAGGAACATGTTTCATAAATATTTTATCATTTCCTAATAGAATAACCCATGAAAAAAGAATAGGATTCATAAAAATAATTCCATCATAAAATGAAACCATCATGTTCAATAATAATTATAGTATCCTTAGATTATATGCCTAGTAAATCATAAGAGAAATCAAGGTTTTTTTTCTATTATTGAATTGAAATGCCATTTAAAATATCATTAAAACAATATTTAGGAAAACGAAATCATTATTTAGAAATCACTATATTATAATATAAAAAAAATTAAAATAACCATGGGAAATTTTAATGGAATCTTTAAATGATTGAGTATACAATATGATGGGAAATTATGTTCATGTCGTATAATTTAAATGAAAACATTCATTTCATAATTTTGTTACAAATTTAAATGTACCTTATTTGGAAAATGTAAAGAATATTCCTTTTAAAAAAATTTACAAATTTAAATAACTCTTATATTTAACATTTAAAAAACAATTGAGAATAGAAAAAACCTTATGAAATTGTTTTTATAAAACATGGAAATGAAATAAAATCATTCAATCGAGGAGAGAAATAAATATGAATTTTCTTAAATAGTTTTTTTTTGTACATTGGTAAATTTCATTTAAAAAATGAATATATTCCATATATTATTATGAAATAAACAGATGAGAAGAAAAATAATGACTTTCCTCATAGACATATAATAATAATTCATCATTGTAAACATAATCATAAAAAATACTGATAATCAATGAGATTGTAACATAAAACCCTTACCTCTTTTATAGATTTTTAATCATAAGAACATTAATTAAATAAACATAGAAGGATATTTTTATTAAATTATTATTTTTAGAAGAATCATAAAATACATTAAAGGATGGTATATTCACCCAAGAAAAGAAACAATTGGGGAATATGGAATGTGTCCCACTAAAATAAATGTGCATTGTAAATACCTTAACATGGGTCTAAATTCATTCACATTAATTAGAACCACATAAATATTAAAACTAAATTTATCAAACATCTAACATATAACCATACTCATATATATTGTATTATATTTTATTTAACTATAATATTTCTTCACCCATTTGTTAATGCTTATTTAAAATTACTATTCTAGGTGATATCTTCTACGTTTTTCATGTATGTTGTAGTTCGGTAGATATGTTACCTATATTTTTATGTGGTTTCATAATCTAAAAAATATCTATAATGATATAAATATCATATATATTCATTATACACATGTTTATAGTCATTAATAAATTATTGAAATTGAAAAATTAATTACACCATTTATAGAGATGGTATGTGTTACCGACATACGAACATTACTATGATTATATAGATGGATAGAACAAATAATGTTAAATAACAAATCATGTTT
The DNA here is from genome assembly GCA_963277665.1 of Viscum album. Lineage (NCBI taxonomy): Eukaryota > Viridiplantae > Streptophyta > Magnoliopsida > Santalales > Viscaceae > Viscum > Viscum album. The sequence goes on along the minus strand of OY728127.1, from coordinate 73,306,182 downwards.
AAATAATTATTTCTGTAATATATATAAAATATATATTAATTATATAATTCATTATTATCAAAAAAGTAAAATTTAAATGAAAATTAATCTCATCGCTTCATTGAGGCGGTAGTTCACACTTACTCATGATCGATATTATAATATTCTAACAGTTTGGAAGGTAAGAATTTTGATATTATATTATCATTATATAATAATAAATATGTCATATGTATCATATAGAAACATTCAAACCATCATAATAACTATCCATAAAAGATGCTGATGTGAAATGAATTGTATCAGTACATGGATATGGTAGGCCATACATAAGCACGATTGATATTTTCACTGTCCACTTGATGGTAATAGGATGACTAATGGTTTTTCACAATAATAAAAATATTTATGTATATTTTGGAAAATTATGTTTCGAATTTATTAATAATATAAAATATTTTGCGGAGGTAAAATGATAATTAAAAAAGAACATTCTTAGTGAAGATGATTAATTCTTATTTGAAATTACTCCTTTAGATATCCCCTTAAGGGATATAAGTTTTTCTTTTGGGAAGAAAAAATCCTATAGAATGTGACTAAGGAATTTTATCATGAAATTTAATATGTTATGGTAATGATATGAGGATAATGGTGATGTGACGAATATAATGGAGGTATTCCCTTTTATAATTTAAATAAGGAACACTCTTGGAATTTAATAAAATACTAAATTAATGTAAAATAATTTTGATGTCCAAATTACTATATAATGATGAAATTAAAAATTAATAAGATTATTGGTTGATATAATCACATATAATAATATTTTGACATGTTTGGTTCACATGTGTATCATTATCTTTTTATCTCAACCCATATTTAACCCTTTAGATAATTACTAAGATATTAAATATTTCTATATATTAAGGGTTAATAATATCACTATAAAAAGAAAAATACACATAAACAAACCATAGATGATGTAAAAAATAATATCCTATAAAATTGGCCAAATCTAAATTTTTTTATAATTTTTTTATCATTTAAATAAAATGTAATTTAAAATAAAATATCATTTCTTTCATTTTTATATATATTAATTTAATGTAACATCTATTATCTTATTTAAGGTATTTATTATCTTAAATTTCATTAACCTCTTTTTCTCTGTTCATTTTTGAGATTATAAGGATGAGGATCCTTTGTTGGGGAAGATGACCTAATGGCCAGGGATTTATATTTTTCAGAATCAATAATGTATGATTATAAATGTGAAAAATGATATAGAGGAAGTCCTTTTTTGTAAGTATTGACCTGTGGGATTTTTATATGTGTTTTTGTAGAATTATCCTACTCTATGGTTTCAAATTGTGAAATAGTTACATGACAAATATTTGTTTTCGGGAAGATGTTGTGAATTTGTTCAGTTTGTGAATTGTTTACTCATCGTAAAACTAGTTAACATTTTCAAAACCTCGATACGAGTTTTTTATAATCCTAGATGACATAATTTTATGTTTTTATTTAAAATAAAATAATTCATTTCATTAATGGTTTCAAAATAATGAATATTTTGGTATTTTTTATTTTAACCATTAAACATGACTAATTTTATTTCTATTTTACTAAAACATTCTCAATCAAAACCTTTGAGCTCTGCCAATTTATTTTTTGGATCTCCACTCCTTCTAGATCATTTTTGTGGTGATTGGTATTCTTCATGGTTAAAATAAATCTAATAGATTAAGTGATTTTTCTTCTTGTTCATTGTTTTGGGTTTCAATAATACCATTGTTCAAGGTTTTAGTTTTCATTGGTTTTGTGGTATTGATTAAATTGATTCATTCAAGATCTCTTGTGAGATCTTCTTATAGAGATTGACCCTTGTGTTAGTTGTGGTGCGGTGTTTGAATTTCATGAGGTACATATTGTGTAATCATATTCACTGTCTATTTTTATTTGTTGAATTGATTCTTTGAAGAAATAATTTATTATAGGGACACCATCATTTTGTTTACGTTTTTATGTTGGTGGATCCTATTATGGGTGTGTGTGACACAAGATTGAGGAAGGAGGTCTTGTCATAATTCTATGTTGGAATAAATTTATTCCTTATGTTTTGATTTTTTTTTTAATAAATAAAATGGATTGATGGATTGATTTGTTGTTTTGTGTGTAAACGAATTTTTGAGAAATTTGTTTTCTCCTTATTTTGGATAAAAACAGTATTTTCAAGGAATTATAAATTGGATTTATTAAACTGTCTTGAAAATGTTGTACAAGGAAATCCTTGGATACATATTTAATAGGTGTAACAATATGAAGCATACATTGATAGTTTCATGGGGTTTACTCATGGTGCATTTCACTACTCCCCAGGAATGTTGTTCTTGGGACTTTTTAGACATACTGGGAGGTTCACTTGCCTTAGTGTTCATATGATCTCTATATTTGATGAATATCTCTCCAGTATTGATTTATGGGATTATATATGTCTGGGTATGAGTGTTCTAGCATTCCTTACCTATTTTTAACCTTGGTGTGATGTTTCCTATACTTTAGTTTATATTAATTTGGATTTGATATGATATATGTTACATTTTTTTTCATTAACAGATTTGGAAAATGTCACTTACATGGATTAGTTGAAACTATTGAAAAATGTAAAATTATTTACCATTTTTTTGAAATAAACTCTTCAACTGTTTATTATGCCATGTTGTATAATGTTTGACCATGTTTGGATTGTTGTATATGTACCTGATATGGAATAATGGGGTGTATCGTTCTGAGTCCATTTATCACAAACCCTACAAAACCCTTTATAAGTGTGTAGACCTTGTTGTGTATTTTGATGTAGGGAAAGAAAAGGCACTATAATGAGATGATGCGGGGTTTTAGATGTGTTCAGGTAGATTTTGGAGAGATGGTGGGCTTTCCCACCATATCAGATGAATTATCTGTTTATGTTTTTGTTGTCCTTTTCCATTGGAGTTGTAATTTTCAGATTTTATAAAATCAATTGAGCTTTATCACTTCAGCTATTTCCTTTTTGTTCAGGACTATCTTTTTATTGTAACGTTTTCTATTATTTCTCTCTTCTTTGTAAAAGTATTTCTTATTGTCTTTTTTAGTATGGGAAAAATCATTCCCTCTCTTTGTTTTTGATGCCATAGTTCCAATTTCAATCCTGTTGGGATCAAGAATTCTATTTTAGTATATGATGGTTCATGGAGTGTTTTGGTTAGAGAGGGTGTTCTAGTTGGATTTCACATATATTGGTTTTATTGTTCCTATGTCTCGAGGAGTCCCTGTCATTGGAAGAATGTTAGACTATAGACATGAATATCATGACTTCAGAGGTAGGTTTCACATTGTTCCAGACCATCTCTTACTGTGATGTGACTCTTGTATCCTATGGATGTTGTGATCTATGTCTCCTATTATAAGTTATTGTTCTTTGTCTTTGTTTTTTTTTCTCATAGTTGTCTAGTTTGAACTGATGTTATCATATTTTATAATAATTTCTTCTATTTTGGTGTAAACAAATATTCCATAGGGGCATCTTTTATGGGTTCCTCCAGAGGGTGCAGTAGAGGTTCATAAGGGAATCCCCCTCTAGATTAATGTCTGATCGAGGAAATCATGTGGTAGATTCATAAAAAAGATAAAAATACATTGTTTGTCTAGAATGTAGTTGTCAAGGAACAACCAAGAATGTTATGTGAAAGGGATATATCATAGAAGTTATTACATGATATTCTAATATTCATTATGGTTATGAATGAACCTCAAGTGTCGAAGAATTTAATGGACAATATTGTTAAAAATATTGAATTCCTAGACAAACCAAAGAATACCAAGGTAATGTATGTTGTGTGAAAAAAATAGGTTTCCATAATGAGATGGTGGTATTCTATGGTACAGGAGGGTAGATATGTGTTCTTGGATTAGAAGGGTTTCAAAACTCACATTTTTCATAATTTTTGTGAATTTTATCTACTAATGATGATGTCTATAGAGATCCTATCCGTGTAGTAGTGGGAGAATTAGATGTCAGCATATAGTATTCCCATTGTAGACAAGGTTAGTTTTTATATAATTTTGTGAATAATGAAAAGATGAAGGAACAAAAGTACCTACAGGGTTTGCAACAAGATATTTGATTGCAATTATTTATGTTGAATGATTTGACCTATGGGTAGATAGTATAGAGGGAAAAGATAGTATAAATGGACATGGTAGGAATGGTTAATTATTTTACCCCTTTTCTTCTAGTACTGGTCAATATAGTTTAATTTAGTGGAGGAAGAGGAATAGGTGTTGTCATCAGAAGAGTGTTGGGTGAGTTTCACAATAGTGGGCCTCCTCCAAAACATTATTTTACACAAATAGTGTGCAAATAACTTTCTATCTGTGCTCTACGGTGTGGAACACCCAAAATTCTTCTTCCATAATTGTGAAAATGTGTAACATCTGAGGACACTATGATCATCTACAATGTTTCGATTAGGCTATGCCTTTTCATAATTATATTCATGTATATAAGGATCCAAATGATAGTATATAATACTAATATACATCAAATACAACAGGGATACAACCACATGCCTTAGTAGAGAATAAACATCATGAAGTTGATGATTTTCTAGAAATGGTAGTTTTGTGTGTAACTATATTGAGGGGTCACATCATTATTGCAGTTTTACTAGAAACCTATTTATTTTAAAAGAAGTAAGATGATTCACTATGATTGTGTGTGGACTATCAGAAGTTAAACCAAGAAATGGTTAAGAATAATTATCTTTTTCCCATTGTGAATGATTTTTTGACCAACTGGAGTGGGAAAGTCGTTTTTGATGATCAATATCCAGAAAGGTTTTCATCATATTGGAGTTCAATAGTATGATATAGTGAATACGAATTTTAGAAGAATGTATTACCATAATTATTATCTTGTGGTTATATTTTAACATGATAATGCTTCGATAATTTCCATGGATTTTATGAACCATATATTACATGAGTATAAGGTCATTTTTGTTTTAGTGACTATTGTTGATATTTTTGTTTATTCAGGATTTGAGCCATCCATGAGAACCATTTGATTTTGGTTGTAGATATCATATAGAGTCACTATCTGTATTTAAATATTACAAAATACTTGTTCTACATATAGGAAGTTAGGTTCTTGGGACACAGGATTTATATGCATGGCTTACCAATTGATCATAAGATGCAGAATATTGTTTTATCATGGTAGGATTCAAAAAATTGTTTTTTATAACCACCTCTTCGTCGGACTTTGAGGGTACTAACGATGGTTCATCAATGATTTCTCGAAGTTGAAAAAAAATTTGCCTTCAATTACCATGAAATGTGTGAAATTGAAGTGGGATTGGAAGTTTCCGTATTTTTTTGATGAGCTAGAATGAATTTTGAAGTCAGGTACTATTTGGATCAAGCATGATCTTTGTTATGGGAATGTTCATTTTTTATGATTTTGGTTATTTATTTTCATGTATTCTTATGTAGGATGTTAATATGGTTTCTTATATCACCCACTATCATCAACTTCATGTTATGAATTACACCACTCATGATTTAGATCCCACCATAGTTTTTCATGCAATGAAATATAGGTGGAACTATATTTCTATGGAGAGAATCATAGTCTTTTTTAACCATTAGAGTATGATCCATGTCATTCCTTAGAAATACTTGAATTAAAGAAAAAGTATGTGGGTGTAATAACTTTGATATCGCATAAACCATGGTAAATAGGAATGTAATTATTGATTATCTCAGTAGGAATGTACCATCACATGCTATTATAGAATCAAAGGAGGATTGGATCTTTATGGGGATCTCAATTTCATTGCACCAAATTTCCCACAAGGATGTTTCAGGTGTGATCCTATCCAATTTACAATTATCAACATCTGTATTTGATTATATTCTACAGTATAAGGATATTGATGATGAGTTCATATGAGTTTGAGATACTAGGTATGGCAGGGAAACCTTTTCTGTTTATTCTCTCCTATTAGATGGTATTCTAAATTTTCAAATCAATTTTTCATCACTACATCTATGGGTATCCTAGTTTTTTGGATATCATAGTTATTTACTTTCTATTTATTTGGGCACTATGAATATGCATTTTAACATGAAATGGTGATTATGGTTGTTCGGTAAGAATAATAACCATATAGATCTTATGTCCCACTATTACTCCTGCCAATATATAAAGGTAGAACATTCGAAAACTTCTAGGTTTGTCTAGCCTCTTTCATTGATGGTGTTAAATCTGAATGAGGTGTCCTTGGACATAGTTTTTTGATTACTATGGTCTCCGTGATAGATGAATTCCATATGGCTAGTGATTTATTGGTTGAAAAATACTGATCACTGCATCCCTATCAGGGAAGCCACTAATGTTGAATCCCAAGGAAATTTGTATATGCAATAGGCTATTGTGATATATAGCGTTACCACTTTGATTATTTTTGATAGGGTCTCAATTTTTATATCATTGTTCTGTAGGATTCTGTTGGAGGTGATGGGGATTTTGTTAATGATGAGTACAACATATCGTCCATAGAAAGAAAAAAAATATGGATAATGTTATTCTATTAAGAGAGGTTATGCTCTATTCCTATAGTGTGGATATTTGTGGATCAATGGATGAAAATCATGTGATATTTGGGTTTTCATACAAAAATAGTTATCATTCATATGTCATAACAGATTCCTTCATAGAATTGTAGGGACACCCATGTTTGTCACCTCATTGTTGGGTATATGTGGGAAATTCCTCTTTTACTAGGTAAAGTATCAATCATGAGATGTTGTTGATGATTCAGGTTTTCAACAGCATCATGATACATATCAGAGATGGTAGTAATCATATTTATACCACCAGTTTCATCCTTTATAGATTTCCATTCATGATCATGGATTCATAATTTCTTTTTGTAGTTGGGTTGCCATTAGCTTGGAATACAAGGAATGTCAGCTCTAAGATATGTCAGACCAGTTTAGGCCATTAGATAGCCTAAGGATATTTCTTATCCTTTGGAATTACAGAATTTGTTTATATATTCATGATGTTTTCCATATATCTCAGCCTAGAATGTACAATCCTAATATATGTAATAATCTATGTTGGGAAGAGATTGAATTGGAGAAAGTTGTTTTTGTTATAGAACTTGTAGTATAGATAATTTAATATTAGTTAAAGGTATTTAAAAAAATCAATTCAAATGGTAAGAGTATTATTGTGTCACAGATCAGATTCTCAGAAGACATGGAAGCATGAGTCACTAAGGGAGTGGTGGACTCACCTATTTTAGCACACAATTGTTACATATGACTTCATGGGGATAAAATATATTACTACACGGAGTTTTTAACATCCCATTACCCATATTCAAGTATTTATCATTTCCATTTTTCCTCTTTATTTGGGGTTTTTATGATTAGGATGACAAAGATGATTTTTTGGGGAAAATTAACTAATTTTTGAGGTCTAATATTTGTTGTAATTAATGGATTTTTGTTATAAATGTTAACAACTATGTATATAATGAACTTTGGGTTCTTGGTTGAACTGAGATATGTTTCTATAGATTTTTTTTCTTGATTATTTGATGTTTTGAATGGTTACATGGCGTGAATCTATTGTCAGGCTGATGCCAAGAACTAGTTTAAAGCATGTAATCTTTACACATCATGAGACCATTTCATTTTGTGTAAATTTCAATTAGAGTTTTTTTTTAATCGAATGGAACATGTTTTCAGAATATCTTAAAAATTGAATAATTCCCATTATGAAATGGTTTCACATCGTGAATGTTTTAGAATTTTTGGTTTTAAAAATGTTGCACATACGATTTTATTTTAATTCAATAGTTAACTTCTATCATAAAACCTAAGATCTGTCCCTTGTAATTGTTGGTATCTACACTCCTATATTTCTTAATTTGGAAATTTATATTCTATTTGTTAGCGTTGAGTCTCTCAATAGAAGTTATCTTTCCAATTCTTCATTTATTTTTTCACAGTAGTGTCTTTGAACTATATTTTCAGATCCTTTTTCCTTATAGTGTTGATTCTCATGATCATTTCCATATATATTGTGCAATATTACTCTAGAGTATTAATATTATTTGTGTATGGCATGTCCTATGAGTTTGTTGATGTACATGTTGTGTTATCTTATCCACTGATCATTTTTCTTGTTGAATTGATTCCTTGATGCGTGGATTGATTCTAGGGAATATATTATTGTCTTTGTGTTCGTCTATATTGGTGGATCCTGTTACGAGAAGGTACATCCCATGTTTGAGGGATTTGGTCATGGATTTATCGTATATTGGATGAATTTTATTTATTCTATTTTGATAAATCGTTTTATATTGAAAAAATAACGATTGATGGAGTAACTTTTGTGTGTGAAAACATGTTTTTGAGAAATGATGGGTTTCCCCTTGTTTTGGAAAATAAAAAGGGCATTTCCAAATCATTGTGAAAGGTATTTATGAAATGACTTTAAATGAATTTATATGAATAAATATTTTGTAAAATGTAGCACATGTGAAGCCTTGGGTACATAGGTGAATGGTGTAGCATTATGCCTCATCCATTGATACTCTCAAGGGGATCACTCATGGGGTGTTCCTCTATTCCATAAGATCGTTGTTCAAGGGAAATATTATTATTATCCGAATATTTAATTGATTCGGTACTCATATACATTATAGATTCAATGAAAATATCTACGGACATGATACACATGATTTTCTATGATTGGGTATGAGTATTATTGTTATCCCAACCTGTTCTGATCAGTAGAGAGATGTTACTTGTTCTTTGGTTTGAATAGATTTTTTTTATGACATGTGATACAATTTTTTATTTGAAAACATTGATATATATGATATACATTTTTACATTTTTACCTAGATTATATGAAACTATGTAAAAAGTGGAAATTTTTTACCATGCTTTTAATATAATTTTTGAAATATTAATCATTCATTATTGTTTATTTTTTATGTCTTAGAATGTTTGTATTTATGTACAAGGAAGTGATATATAACACCTAGGTTTGATCCAATTGATACTATTTATCACATACCCTATTAAACCCATTGGTTGTTTGTTGAACTTGTTATGTCTTTCATTTTAGAGAAATGCAAGGCCTTGCAGTGAGGCAGCAAAGTTTCTGTCAGCTGTGTCTGGGTAAATAGTGGTGAGATGGTGGGAGTGTTCCCGTGCTACCAAATAGAGTATATGATTTTGTTTTAGTTTTCCCTTGTTGTTGGACTTTTCCTTGGATATTTTTCCATTACTTTGGAATTGTATCACTTATATTATTTCCTTTATAAATCTTATATTATTCATATTATGTTTATGGATGATTCAATCTTCTTAGTAGATGTACGCCTTGTTTTATACATTAGGTTAAGATAAATCATTCCCTATGGTTGTTTTTGAATTCTCGGTGATACTGACCGTCACATGAGGATAGTAATGCCCTTAGAATATGTGACAGTTCGGGTCAGGTATCATTTTGAGGGGGTATATGGGTTTGGATCATCGCATTTAATTGGAATTTAAATAAATCAAGAAAAATATATAATTCTAATATAATTATCCAAAACATCTACATAATTCCATATTTATCATAAAAGTTCTCGGGATATAAAAACTCATTCACAACAAATCACTTTTTATATTTCTAAAACCATTAATTTTAATTTCCGTATAATTTAATATATAATGTATTAGTATTGGAAAATCATTTATGGTCATTATATATTTACTAATTTTTTTGAAAAATATCATGAATATAATTTCATTAATATCCATATTGAAACTCACATTTTTTCATAACAGGCATTTAAAACTATGTGGCCACAAAAGATATATTAAAAAAAGAGAGTGGAATTTTGTATCATTACTTGATATAAATATTATACAAGAAATTTTAAAAATATTTATTTAAAATAAAAAACTAAATATTGAGATTATGGTGATAATTTATGTTTTAACATCATCCAATAAGAATTAAGAGGGAAAAAATGGCTTTATCGCTTAGATTTAACCTAGATTAACTCTTTTTACCCTTTAATGAGGTGATAAGTTATACCAATGTTACAATTCATATTAAAAAAAATAAAAGTGGTTTATATACCAAATTTAAATCTATGAATTAAAAATAATGAATAAATTTTTTCAAATTAAAGACATACAAATGGTAGAAAATAATTTTAAAATAAGTGTACAAAGCGCGAAGAAGATTGATTCTTTTAATACAATGTTTAGCATAAAGTTAGATTTATTTCTATCCCAATAATTGTAATAATATTTCATGAATGTATTTAATATTTTACTAGTTATATAATATATAAATTTTATTTAAATAACTCAAAAGTAGTTATCAATTTAATTTATTAATATTAAAACACAATGTGTGCAGAAAAACAGTATTTCCAAAAAATTTATTTTTACATATATAAAATGTTTATATAAATAATTTAAACATTAAATTTATTCAAATAAAATTTATTAGCTTATTTAAAACATAATTATACTAATTTTACTTTTAATTAATTTTATAATTAAAATATTATCATTCCTCGAAGAAAAATACAATTTTCAATGAAAATCATTATTTTCAGTTTTGAGGATAAGATCATTATTTTTAGAAAACTATCAAGGATTAATTATAAAACAATTATATTATGATGATTTTAAATATTATTTTAGTTTTATTATATTTAAATTTCTAAAATTCCTATATGTTACTCATACTATTTTCTCAGAAAAATCATTAAAAATCATTTTCGGAGAAAGTATATTTTTAAAGAGTAAAATAGATTTAAAAAAAGTTGAGAGATTATTCAATAATAATTTATCAATATATTTATATTGTGTACGATAATTGTATATCTTCCATAAATTAGTTGAGTAAAATAAATTTACGAGAAATTGAGTGGTTATTCAATAAGAATTTATAAATTCATTTATATTTCTTGGATATATATATATATATATATTACATCGGGTAGTTAATATTTTTTGTACCTACTAATTTATCTGATAGGTTATAAATATCAAAAAATAATACATTAATTGTATTTCCTAAGTCATTTAAAACAAGTGTTGCATGAAATGAATGTCATATATAAAATAAAATTATTTAACGGGGGGATATTTTTTAAAATCATTGGGTGTTTAAAGGTAAATGTCATGACCCGACCCATCGAGGCCTGCTTGGCCTTTGGAAGAACAAGCCAAAACTACCATAAGAATTACCATATAGGCTATAGGCTAGAGAGAACCACTGAAAGTCATAACTAAAATAATTGGTGTCTACTTAATGTACCAGTGCGTACACACCCAACCATATCCATGTTGATGTGAAAAAGAATAACAATAAAATATAGTTACATGTACAGTAAGAAACATGCATGAAATATCCTCTAATGATTACAATAAAGTAAGATAGTGTAATCTGAAATATAATAAGTGAAAATATATTCCCAACATGGAATGATTTACCAAATTTAATTATTTGGAAAATAAATATTAAGAGAACCTAATTCTAGATCTCCAATCCCCGAAGACTGTACATGGTCAAATCCAACTAAGAATCCCTACACTCCTCTAAAACCACTCCTAACATGTTTGATGTATTTATAAGACAAGACACATTCTGGAAAATAACATGTAGGGGTGAGTTTTTCCATACTTTGTAGGACAAATAGAATAATTAAGATACACCAAAATAAAAAGGACATAAAATCCATCAATAAGGTATATGCTCATAAATAAACATAGATGGGAGAGAAATGTAATCTAATTTTCATAGCCCACCACATGATGATGAGTTTTCTTATATTTCCAATATTTCCATCCTCGATGCACTCCACCTAATATGTATTTCAATAGATGTAAATTTTTAGGGGATCCACACATATTCATTGGGTTTCATAGTTGAGTGGGGACTATCTCCATGTAGATTATTGGACCCTTGTGTGTTAGGGGGGATGGTACTCGATGTGTATAATATCCCCACCATAATAATAAAGGGGAATTTCAATTAGTGCATAGAGGACCTACACCATTGTCCACCATGGGTGGGGGTACTACTCAGTAGATAGAGGACCCACACCCTAGTATGATCATAGGCTACCACATATTTGATAAAGAATCTATTACTTAGTCCTTTAGGGGGTAACACATAGTAATTTGAGGGCTCACACCCTATTCATCAAAAGGTACCACATAGTCTATAGAGAACCTATGCCCTATTTATTCAGGGGTACCATTCAGAAGATAGAGTACTCACACCCTACTCCATTAGAGTGCTACCAGTCAGTAGATAGTGGTTTATGAGGGACCTCTCCCTAGTTTAATATTGGGATTTACAACACACATCTTCTATCTAATGATCCAACATGACCAATTCAATCATAAAACACCTCTTAAAGAAACATCATGCTTAGAACATCTCACATCTTATCTCATGGGAAACTAAAAAGGCCACCATCAAGTTTAATATAGAAAAACACTCAGGATAGGGTACTCCTAAAACAAAATAATAGTAAAAAATGAATGAGGTGTGAGTAAAGAAGATTCTAAAGAGGTTCACAGCATATTAGGGGTCCACACGACATATATACCCACTATTTTTCCTATCCTTTTCATTAATAGCACAAGAATCTACGAATATTTAGTCCTAAACAATGTGAAAGGGAACTAAATTGTGTGTATTAGCCACCTAGAGCCAACCTGTCAGGTCCTTTCCTGGTTTGTGTACTTGGTTTTGTATGTGTACCTTTCCAAGTACATGTACATGGTTGTGTCCTAGTACATGGAATGTTTCTGGAAAGTTCTATGCCCATATTCACTCAGATTACACTCCTAGACGCTAACTCTATGTCAAATGGAATTTTGGGGTCTAACACATCATGTGATATTTAACTCACTCAAAAACCCGAGCCATCACATTCGGGGTTTTACATGCTATGTTATCCTCCAAATACCTAGTGTGTAGTCAGTGTTTTCATTGATTTTGAAGAATTAGCCATGCAGTTTCTAGAACCCACATTTATGCTTTGATTCCTTACATTTGTCCACATATAATGAGTGTAAAACTCATCTGAGTGTCTATTTTCGACCTTTTTCTCTGAAAGTCATAATCTAGTTCTATTGTACAAATCCCTCACACCACTCTTCATTTATGGTTCCTTCTACTACCTCACCATATTTTGGATAGATTATTGTTTCAACTACATTCTTGTAACATCCCAACCTATGTTCTAATTATCTGGTACCCTGATTTGATGGTTCACATGGCCTCATGTGTGCCTCCTCATACACTAGATTATTCCTACTTGAAGAAAAGATCTTTGGTGGTATAGTGGGAAAACTATGAACACATATTAGAGTGACATAATGGATAATAATAAATAAACAAAAAATATTAGAATCATGATATATAATACCCTAGATGAAAAAAATACAATAAATAACTATAGAATCATAAATAACCAACAATAATATAATATTAATAATCAAAATAATAACTGTTAAGTCATATATAACTAAGTAATCACATGATGATATAAAAAAGGGGGAATTATGGGATGACAATATACAAAAGTCTATAAAAAAGGAAAATGTCCAAATGATAATTCCACTAGAATACCAATCATATGCTCAGTCCTCTGATCCCATGATTTATACAATAAGAAAAATGAATCAGGAATTTATAATAGGGTGTTTGACCTTATTCATATATGAAAATGTAATGTATACTCGGATATCAAACGTATCCCCAGTTGGGTGTGAGATAAAATCATTAGGCCACCACCAACAGTTTCAATAAATAATCCATCCAGTGTATATAGAATTGCAATATGTAGGTGTAATGTATACAAATAATGTTGAATAAAAAAATAAAATTAATCTATGGTTCCTATTAGATACCTGACAAGCACTTCCTAATTCAAAAATAGGCGAAAATGGGTCTTATTAGTACCAGTTTATATATAAGTAATACTAATATATATATATATATAATAATAATATACTATATACATGTACATGCACCACGTACATGAGGACATAAGTAGTCATACAAAAGGATACTAGGTTCTTGTTGGACCTGAGGTGTAATTAAGGAATCCATAACTAGTATAACGAGCTTATAAGAGTAATGAAATGATATATTACTTGAATATCATAATGAGTTCCAGCTATCATGCCCATCATTCGAGATAGGTGGGGTGAGACATAATTCCAAACACCCAATATAGAAGAATTGGGATGTCATGCACATCGCTTTTATAAGTGTATAGTGTTATGAGAAACCATACTCTACACCAGATTTTAGGGAACCTAGAATTCCATGTTCGATAGGTCCATTAACCATCATCCAACATGACATAATAATGAATACATCTTCATAGTAATAATACCAAGAGGATCAACTCTAACAGATAAAATAATCAATCCTAAAACAACCATGGTTTTTATATTTCATAAAATTCACATTTTATAATTACATAACATGAGGTGTGTCCTTTCCATCCATTTCCATTACATTTAAATTCTTGATTTAATTATGCTAGTCAAGTAATATCATAATCAATTAAAACAATTCACAAAAAGGTTAATCAATCAATTGGGAAATTACACACAAGGGGTATATTCCATTTACAACCCAAGATGAACATATATAAGGTGTTTGGTTAATTTAAAAAATTATATAATAGAGGGAAATTAATTTATCACACCCAGAGGGGTGGAAAATAACAAGGTCAGAACCTTATAACCAATCAATACGGTCTAAGGGAATATCCAAATATGGAATAGGTTATTAAATGAGGAAGAATTTTTTTAATATAAATGAATTGAAACAGATAGTGTGTGGTATAATGGAGGATATACCAAAAAATATAACATTTTTGGAAGAAAACTAGACTACATAGTTTAGGTCCATATATGAATTATATTCAAATATCATCTTTGGATTTTATGTTGAATGGAAGAAATCGGATAAACAATCCAATTCCCTAAAAATAGGGTGAATGAACTCACATGAAAAAGTGCAAGAGATGTAACAAAAAATGATGAAAGGAAGAAAGGGGACTGATTATAATATTGATGTAGATCAAAAGAATCTGAAGATAAATGATTAAAAGTACATATAAAGGATATATCAAGAATCCTAGACTATGTAAGGGAGGATTCCATAAGAGAAGGAGATGGGTACATCAGTTGGAAAATGAATGGAATATGAGAGTTTTATGTTTTTAAGTCTTTAATTTGAAATTTTTTTCATTTAAACAAAATCCCTTGATTTCATTGTTTTACTGCATGTTTGGACAAACCGTGTGACAACAGTGCGCTACACCACTAGCCAAGGGGGGACCCCACACTGGCTAGGTGCATGGTTTTGTTAATAATGAAAAATCTATGCACAAATCCACTCTCAATATGCATGGTATTTTTACATGGGAGTGTGAATAAGCTTTTATGGGTATAAAAATATTGCCTCCCCTACATCCTTTTGAAATCCCCCACACATCTATGAGTAACCATGTGGGCAGGGCATCCCAGTTTTTATAACCGTGCAACCCAGTCCGTTCCTCCACAAAATGGGGTTCATGGATATAAAAAATCTTCGGACACCCTTGTGACATTTTAGATACCATTAGGTAAAATCAGAACTCCCAAATTTAGGAATTTGAATACAAAAAATAATTAGCCATACCATTGGGAAAATCTAGGTCATTACATCCTCCCCCCATTTGGTAAGTCATCCCTACATGGGACTTCTGAGGTTAAAAATGGATCATCTGAGAAACGATTTGGCCATTAAGCTCATGTGTCAGATTCATGCACCCTGGCCTCATCCTTAAATATATCATTTCTCCATAGCACCATCACTACAAGAACTAAACTTCTTTAGAGGTTCTTCATTCTCTAATCACAATAAAAATTGGATACTCATTGTTGTAAGAATCTTTCCCTAACTCAACCTCATCAGGTAGGAAAAATGTGATTGGTCTAGATTATACTTGAATAGAAGAGATATGTGAATGAAATCATGCATAGACTGGTATCTCAGTGGAAATATTAAATTGCAATCCATTAGTCTGATTCGTTGGAAAACCCCAAAGGGTCCAATGATCATAGGAAAAAACATTCCTTACATAAGGAAACATCGATTGAACAACCAGGGTGTAAATTTTAATAATACCTCATATTTAATATCAAACACCAGAAGTCACTAGAATCAATTGGGATATTATTTCTATGAGGATTGAGATATCAACTTGCGATTTTTGATCAACTAACCCTTCTCTATAGTCTCCTAGACAAGACGTGGTCTAGGAAATATGCCTACTATACATCTACAAAAAATGGAGTTAAATTAAAAGGCTTACCATATAAGACATTATAAGGACACATCTAAATCGTATCCTAAAAGATATTATTATCAGTGATATCAATATAGGATTTGTGTTTCTCTCATGAACCCCAAAATTCAAGGACCCATGAAAAGAGAATTTCCTCCAACACCTTAATCATACCCTTTTTTTCTATATGTTTGAGGGATATAAGGCATGCTAAGAAGAACCTGTGTACCCATGGACTTCTAAAACCCATACCAAAACAATGGAGTGATGAAATACTACTTTTCCGATATGAAAGGACATGGATCTAAAAGAATACACAAGACCTAAATTAGGTATAGTCTCCCCATATCCTTTATAGAGAAGTTCTCTCAAATAGGTAAGAAATGTGAAACCACTATCAAATGGTAAATGTCAACCAAAACTGTATAGTTTTTTGAATATGATCTTGTTAATCTTGTAAAAAATACATATATACATTGTTACATTTCCCACGTTGAATTTATAATTATAGTAAATGTCCTATAACTCATTGAAATTCCACCTTCACATTCTAACAGGTGAAAACTGAATGATAATGTGGTAAATTTACCATTACATATGAGGTCACCAATACTGGTGATGTATGTCTTGCTACATCTTGGTTACACATGGATGCACTTCTCAAAATGAGGCGTGAAATTACCATCTTAACTACTCTCTATTCACTATTAGAACCCAAATACATCCATTAAAGTGTAGAGTTCTTCCTCATCCGCGGTTCAACCATAAGATTAGTCGTATTTTGGGATTCTCTCCCTTAGGAAAAATCACATATGAACTGAATGTTTAATCATTCTGACCCATTCCAAATGGTTATATTCCACTCAAATAGATGAGTGTATTGTCTTACCATGATCCTTGATAATATCAATTTCTTACACATAAAACAATCCCATTAGCTACCAGTAGTAATTGGCCACCTAAACCACCTATTTCTGAGTCCCCAACTCATAGAACCAGCTACAACATTTCCTTTACTAGGAGTATAAGTAATATCAAAATTTAAGAATTAAAAATACTCATCAACTTGTGCTTACCCAGATTCATATCACACTGTACGAAAGTGTACCTAGGTATTTTTTGATCGATGAATACCAAAAAATGGTCTCCAGGGAAGTAATATTTCTGGTATAGTATATAATGGAAAACAGCTTCTAAATCGAGGTCTAGTTTCAGGTAATTCTCCTTGTGTAGCTTGAACTAAAGATACCTATACATGATGACTTACTTGTCCTATATAATAATTTCCCCTATCCTGATACTAGATGTTTCAAATTAAATAGAATAGGTTCTTCATGTATTTAGAAAAATTAGGATCGGAACTAAAGTCAATATTCCCATATAATCAAGAATGCCTACTTCAAAATTTCATAGCCATATGAATTTTATACATATCATTTTCAATCCTATAAGAGTCGCTAATAGGGTTGAGAAATCCTAGAAGAACGATTTTTAATATTAATTTATCCCCAAGAGGCTTCATATATAAAATATGTAATTAGGTTTTTCATTATAAACTGAAGGTATCACTTTCTCTAGGTCTTCTAAAACTCCTAATTCTGAGATTATATGACCCTAGATACAGACCTTGTCAATCCAAATGATGTATTTAATAATCATATAATATTTTTATTCTCTCTCAATGTATTCATTGTGATCTCAGAATGATTGGAATGGTCATGAAAAAAATGAGAATATATTATTATTTAATCCACAAGAAATACCATGAATGAATCTAGATATGCATAGATTACCTGATTCATTAAATCCATAATAATATCCAAAACATTCATGATATTGAAATAAATTTCATGGTAGTCATGAATATCATACATATTCTTGAAATATTTTTAGGGCTTTTATGATTACATGACACACAATGGGTGATATCATGACATCTAATCAGTCATTAAAATCACTCGACCTCCACGGTGTTGCTCAAAGAGTTCATATATTCGAGGTAGTGGACAATGGTTCTTTACATTGACAATGTTCAACCATCATTAATCCGTTCAAAACCTAAGGTAATTGTCTCCCATCTTGGAAGAAAAGACTTTTAAACCCCATGGATAAGTGTTGGGTTATATAAAAACATTAGGCTATTGGTCTTCTAACTATTTTTAGCACTATAAGTTAAATATTTCCTTACTATTGGGAGGAATGGAAACTGGTGATGATCCAAAAAATATCCCATTTGTAAATTTTCTATCTCACCCTAGAGGAATCCTAAAAAATTAATTAGGGATGAAATCATTGAAACAACCCACCATAGGAGGGAAAATAGTGGTATATAACCCTTGATCATCCAAGAAAATACTAGTGATTAGAGAAATCACTCATCCTTTCCCATGATTATCAAGTCCATATTGAGATTCATGATCATTCCATTATCCCTAGTGAACATGGCTACCACCCTACGGTGATATAAACATCACCATCTGATTAGAACAGTCAATATGATCTCGATATGGAAGCATCTAATACATACAAAAAAATCAATCAACCCCTATCATGTCTATGAAAAAAAAGATTCGACATGAAGATATATCTTCCTCTCTCAAGGGGAGAATCTTAATAATGATGCACACTCTCTAATTAGATACCCAATAGGGTATCAAGTTTCATGATGCCATAAAAAACTCTATACCAAGTCCCAAACTCAAAATTCTTTCTTTTGAAAAAAAAGTGAGAGGTGCATGTGTCAAATAAATTACATACTAAAGTACATGATTCTTGAATAGTACCCTGAATTGTCAAAATTTTGGTGATATCCCCCTCTGTAATAGGATGCACCTTATATAGCTATCCTATTCTGGGTCAATGAATCACAACCTAACTACCATGAGTAGTCCTGATCTCCCAACACTGCAATTCTTGAGTCGGATTGTCTCTACATCAACTACCACCTAGGCCGGATCAACCTGTGGTGTTCCATCTACCTGTATGTGGAGATTATAATAGCTCCTCTCCAGAAAACAAGTGGTAGGTGTAGATCACACCTCATCAGGAATTCATTGAAAGGTCTTGTAGAAGCACTGGATATGTAACATCCTATTTCAGCATTTGCAATCCACCATATCCTCCACACCCTAGGGTTTCATATATCAATGTTTTTGAGAAAATGATATATCATGAATCTATTAGTTCAAAATTTCTCTATACTAATATTCTTATAAGAAACATCTAAATTCCACTACCACTCAATATATGAAACATTGATAGATCTAGGGAAAGAACTGCCTTGGTACCCACTATCATCTTTTCTCATATTTCTCTCAATAATAAGGGCCTAGTTTATGATCACATAAATACTAGTCACCCAAAAGAAATTTATGTACGATATAATGGAGTTTAACGCCCCTTCCACAAATCAAAGGGAAATTATATAATTAAGAGTATATGATTTAGGTGAATATATGTAGATCTGTAAAATGAGCAGAATATTCCATGATAGACATGACTCTTTATTGAAGGTTCATAAATTCCCTAGCCTGATAATCTCTTCAATTCTGTTAAATGAATTAATCAAAAGGGATTGTTTGTATGTTTTCCAAGATCAAATGGCAATTCCATTCTACCGAGGTAATTATATACCACTGTCGCTTTGTTGAACCATGTATCGTATAGGCAACACACTTTACTCTCCTCAATAGAGGCATTTCAAGATTCTTGAATATGGAAAACATGGACTATGTCCTTGAATATGGTGAATGTGGTATGCCATCCCTTGGATACGTGGGAGGATGCCTCTACTGAAACTCCCTTGTAAAGTCCTCCAGAGTTTTGGAATTTTAAGAAACAACTTTCATAGATTCCAAATTATGGTTTAAACCCTCTTGAAACTGTGAAATAGATCCCATATCAATAATAATAGGTATTTCCATGGGTTTCACTATGGGAGGCATCACTGGGGGCTCATAGCCTTCCACCTCTGGTGTAAGGTCATCACCACATTCCTAGAATTGAACTCATGGTTGTCATTTTACAATGATACTACAATTACAAACACATTCCTAAGAAGTGAATTTATAAGTTTAATGGATTATATATAGATAATTAGGACTGGTACATAACCTTCTTTATGAAAATATCACACCTCTTTGCAGACTCCAACATCTAGTTCTAGGTGCTAGAGAGTGACCATGACAGGCCATAAGAATATATGAGACACTCCAAACTACCCATTACTAAATCCATGTTTGGGTACTCGTCTCATATATTTTAATAGGGGTTCTGATATATGTAATTTCAATTGAATGGTTTATAGTAAAACAACCTTTAGAATGAAATTGTAATCCCCATTTATTGGTTTAAATTTTAATATCATGGGATTTATTTCTTATAATTCATAATAAATTTTATGTAAATAAATATATCATAGACTAGAACAAACAAGACTTGAACTGGAAATATGGTATAATTGGGTTATTAAGGTTTTATCCACAATCTATATGGAAAAACACCATTTAGAATGATGTATGCACTTTAACTAGTATAATTATCTATCCCTTATAGAAATGAAAATACATTTTAGTAAATAATAATTATGCACTAATCTATATGTTGTAGGAAAATTCATACTAAAGGTAAATTTGTCCTGAATATTGAATATAAAGTTAGTTCATATGTACCAATAATGATTCATGAGCGATAGATTCCATTCCATAACATGACAAGGACCCTCTAAAAAATATATACCATCAACTATAACAATATCTCAAATAATGTGCATCAATCAATTCTAAAATCATATCAACATTAATAGGAAAAAATTATAATAGCACCAATCCATCCCTGGTAATTTTTTATTCCCCTATATGTGGGTGACATACTCCTAGGAATATGATTATTACAAAATTTCATTATGAAAAAGTCTATAGTCTAATGAAAAAATAGTAATAAAAAGAAAATAGATTTCTATTATACCACCTATTAACATCCTGAACTGGAGTCTACCTAACTGGTGCCCCGAGATGGTGGGTTACATGGCCTTAGACAAATATCATTGTACACTAGAGGCTACCGAATTTTTTTGAGGGTCTAAATTAGTACATTTGGGAGGTTATACTTTTGTATCAGAGTGATACAATAGATAATAATAAATAAAAAATATTGAAGCATGATATAAAATATGTTACTACAGAAAGAGTTACAATAAATAACTAAAAATGTGAATATAACTAAAAAAAATGAAAAAAATAAATAAAATTCAAAAGGATGAGTCGTATTTAATGATGTCATCGTATGATTATATAAATAAGGAAAAACATGGGAAAATAATGTACAACATTATTAAAAAAAATAAAAAAGGTGAAAATACTACTTCCCGAGAATCATGAGCATATAAATGATCCTATGAACCCATTCTTCAATGAATAAGTAAAATTAAGAAAGCATATGTAACAAGGTATTTTCCCTTTTCTATACCAGTAAAAATAATGTCAACTCAGGTATAAAAGGCATCTCATGTATCATTTTAGATAAACTCAATAGGCCTCCACCAATGATGACTATAATTATACACCTAGTTTAAACAACTAATAAGTTCATTGGTATAATGAATATTAAAAAATTATAAATTAATAAATACTAGCCCACTCATGTTCCTATAAGATACATGGCTATCTATACCTGCCTCGGAATAGGCTGAAATAAGTCTGACTAGTAACCATATATATAAGTAATAATATATATATATATCATTATATACTGTATACATATATATGGAAAATGTATGTGTGGACATAAGAATGCATATACATGGATAGTTGGTTCTGGATGGACCTGGGTCGTAACTCAGGTATTGATAACCATCTTAATGAGACTGTAGGCTCAAGAAAATGGTAAATTTCATAAATCTCATTGTGAATGCGAGACACCATGTTCATTGTTTGAGAATGGTGGGGTGATACCATAGGCCCAACAACCAATATAGAGGAACATAGAACATCATGCATGTCACCCAAATAAGAGTATAATGGTGTGAGACGTCATTCTCGACACCCGATGTAAGGGAGCATGAAACAACATTCTCAAAGTGTTCATTAACCATCACCCAACATTACATAATAATGGAATAATAATAATAATAATTTTATCTTGAGGAATCACCTCTAATAATTATAATCATCATACCCAATATAACCACGGTTTTCACATGTAATACAATTCAAATTTTTTAATTATATAACATGAGGTGTGACTTTTCAACACATTTTACTTAATGTAATTAATCCATAGAGTTATTCATGATATTTTATTTCATAATGATGGAAAACCAATTACATAGAAGGAACATTAATCAACAATACAATTACATAAAAGAGGGAAATTCCCTAAAAAACACAATAAAAACACATAGAAGTTGATTAGATGATTTAAACAATTATGTAAAAGGGGGTAATTAATTTAGCACACCCAAAAGGGTGGAAAATAATAATTTTGAAACCCTGGGATAAATCAATATTTTGTAAGGAAGTATCTAAAAATTATTAGTTTATTTTAGGAGGAAGAACACATCTAAATCAAAATGTACGACAATGGTTGGCATGCGAAACAATGGACGAGATGTGAAAACAAAATTACTTTTAGGAAAAAAACAAGATACCTAACTTAGGGCTGTAGATTATGCCTGCACCAATATTGGATTTAGAATTTATGTAGACTACACTAAATCATAGAAACAAACCAACTCCCTGAAAATAGAGTTAATGAGATCACACTAAAATAGTTCATAAAAAGGAAAAAAGACTAATGAAAATAAGTAAGAGGATTATAGAACATAATGATGAAGATACAAATCATTGTACAATGATTTATTTGGATATTGGATATAAGATATATCAAGAAGACAAGATTTGGAAATTGTAAAACCCACAAGAGAACAAGGAGGTTTTATCCACTAGTAATTAAATTTAGTAAGAGAGGATTATGTTTCTGAGTCGTTAAGTGTAAAAGTTATATTCTACCATGAAATATTTGGGTCGCCTAATCTGGATTTCTGGTTATCAAAACTATTCACCAAACATGCTCCACACCACTCTCTATGGAAGGAACTACATGGGTTTGGTGCATAGTTCGGATAACCTTTCACAAGATGTTTATAATTCCTATATAAGGATGACTATTTTTTTAATTAGTGAACACCTTATCTCACACAATTTTAGGAAGTCGTGTATCCCTATGATACCTTCTGAAATACCCTTCATGGTTAGGAGTAACCATGTGGGCTGGTTGGAAAAGTGTTTTCTATCTGTGAGTTTTACAGAAGGATTTTTTATGAAATATTATCATTTAATAATTTTTATTCTTTTGTATATTTATTTTCATGGAATCGTGAGTTTAAAAGAATTGAGAAATTCCCTTATTATAAAATTTCCATTATATCCTAGCTATTAGGTTTGTATGAATAATTATAAACAACTCTGGAAAATGCATTATGAATTCATTGGCTATAAATTAGTTATAAAAAATATAAATCAATTAGATATTTGTATTTTGAGTGAAAAACTCCGGGTAATGAAATTAATGAGATATATATAGGTTACATACTTAATAGAATATTTCTATATTCATTCAATGGATATATTGGTCATATTGTGTGAATCAAACCTAATTCGATGTATAAAAACCTATTTTTTTAAATGGTTAATTTTACAACTTTGAAAAAGACCATTTTAAATAAATATTTTGACACATTAATTTTTTTAATTGAAACCATAAATATTTTATTTTTAGTAAGGATTTAAACATTACTTTTTATAAATTTCTAATATTTTTCTAACAACATTCATGTTTTGATGAAGAGTAAAAATATGCTAAATTTTAATTAAAAACTTCTTTTTTCATCGAGATGACATATATAGGTAAATTATTTTATTGAATAGTTTTAAAGTATAAATAGAATATATTTTTATCATTCAATATAATGTATGTCATTATCATTAATTTTACAATGAATATTTATGTAAAAACATTTATAACTTTTGCAATGTTTTGTCTTTTAAAATACATTTTTCATTTCTAAAATGGGATTAATTTTATATTAATTACTGAAATTTATAAGATTTGAAAATTTGAAAAATTAATTCCATATTTTGAATCAGTAGGTCCAAATTATTTAAATAGGCTACCTTTATTTTTGGGAATTATGAATAGTAACATTGGTAATTATTTTTATTAGAATGGTTAGTAGTAAATTAGGTAATTAAGGGTAAAAAATATATTATAAAAATACCATAACAGTTGTAAGAATCTTATTTGATGACTAAATTGGACCCATATCATCTATTTGTATAATTTATATCACTTTATGGCCACTTACCTATGAATATGACTTGAATGTAATAAAACCTAATGAATGTGGCCAAATGTCACAATCTTATTTTATATAAGTATATTAATTTTAGTGTTGGAATAACTGAGGGATAATATCCACTATAGATAGTCTAAATAAATTTAAAATAATTATTTACATCATAGGAATTAATTTATACGATTTATAGATTAAATATTTACTATTAATTAGGACACAATAGTGTTGTAAAATTTATTTTATTAATAGAAATATCAAATAAATTTTTTTAAAAATAAAAAAATAAATATAAAATGAACTAATTAATGTGCTCCATGAATTTTTTAGGTGAATATAACATGTTTGCAGTGTTTAAATATATGTTTTTAGTTTATCTTCTGTGTGGAATTTTTTATTGTTAAATATATGAATAGTGTCAAAATTGACACTATTGATATTTTATTTAATTAAATTATTAAAAAATCATAAAAAATATTTAAAAATTACCAATATAAAATTATAATATCTGAGATTTCACTAAAAAACCATTTATGGTAAATTAACACCATTTATGTAAATTCAAATAACCATTAAATATTTTTAATGTTATTACAACAATTAAAATTAAAAAGAAAAACTATGTGTCAATTAAAAAAGTTATGGTTTAAATTGATGAAGTAACATGTCCAAAATTTATTGGATGATGATATTACAACCTGATATCATATCATATTTGAAATTTGGAATTTTTTCTGGGGGGGGGGGGGTTATGTTGGGTTTTATTTTATTATAAATTAGTATTTATGGCATTTCCAAAAGTGCCCCTCACCTCAGTTATAAAGGGGAACCTCCTCCCACACCGCTTCACTTCTTTTTGAGCCCAAAAAGATTGGCTAAACCCTACACTTTTTCCTTTTAAAAAATCATATTTTAATTATAGAGTATCTATTTATCTCCAAAGACCAACTCTAGTACTCTAAGAGACGATTTAGAGGACGATCATCAAAGAAGAGGTAATATCATTTACCGATTCCTTCAATATTCATTCATCTTCTACTTAGACATCATTAGTTGTTTCATTATAAAAGAATAAAATATGTAAAACTCATATATATATATGTTATTTTAAATAGGAAACAGCCATACCCCAACTTAAACCCATTCTATGAAAAATTAAATTAACACTCATCCGTACATACTACTTACCATCTCTACGTCGTGGTGTAATTCATTTTTCCCCACCGCCTGACATAGATGGGTATAATGATGGAATTAATAAATATACATATATTATTGATTTAAAATTATTATGATTATGATATACTATTCCCCATTCACTTCAATACCATTCAACAATTTTGGAATGATACCATCGCTCATGCGTACGTACGACATACCATCTCAAAGATGCGATGTGATTCATTCTACACGATCATCAATAAAACATGATTATATAAATGAATTAACGTAATAAATATGATAAATATTATAATAATATCATTTTGTGGATGATATAACTATAACCTAAAAAGAGGAATAATAATCCATTTTACCAAACATGCCAAAGAACATAATGCAGTTAAAAACCAAATAAAAAGTAACAATGAAAAGTCAGTAACAAATAGATGAAAATATGATCATAAATGTTATCATAAAAATTATTATGAATCTGTAATAAATCAGTAACATTATTTAAATAATTTTCAATGAGTTTCAGATACATACTAAGCATATCAGCCCTAACGTAAAGGATAACTTTTCAACTCACATATTTATCTGAGATTGTTTCTTTATTTGTATTTTCTAGGGTATAATTATCATCCATATCAATGTATCCTAAATATGTATTTAGAAATAATATTTATATCCATCTATATTTTTTAAAAGTAAATTTTACCCATTTTTAAATGTTTACTAAAATGTATGAATTAAATTATTTTTCATTTTTACTATGAGGTGTTGTTCAAATTTTCCAAAAAAAGTACGAGAATAATGTTTTCTAACTAGTATATCATGAATGGATTTTTACGCTACTATAATGAAACATATCCTTTAAGCTTACCCTAAAATATTAAAAGGTTATTTTTACATAAAATTATTTCGTCTGAAATTGTTTGGAAATTTGAGGAAGGAAAACATTTTGAAGAAGAAAGGATGTTTTCCTCAAGAAATAATTTTAAGTGTTTTCTCAACATTATTTTCAATCTAAGATGAAATAATTTAAATAGAGTTATACTTCTACCCATGATATTACTATTATTTTTATAAAGTCCCAAAAATTTCAAGGAAAATTTTTTCTTAATTTTTTTTGGGATTTTACAAGAATGCAGTTTCTGACGGTACCTGATTCCGAGGCCCGGTGTGCCCGGAATGAATTTCTGAAGTTTAGCTCGGTTACGTTCAGTGAACAAATGAGCGGGTTTTTCGAACTTTTAAACCGGTGCTCCGAATCGAAATCTGAGGGCATCGATGAAACCGAAGCACCGGTAATTGCTTATGAAGACCTTTACTGGAGTTGCGTTTACTCAGGAAGAGTTGTTAAAATTATTTGGAATGAAATGGTAGGTAAAATAAATAATGTGCAATTTATTTTATATTAGGTAGTTTATTTCTCGAATGAGAAGTTGTCGGTGGGGACCACAACCACTCAACTTCCCATGAGAGGTTATAAGGGATGTGGGGCCCACATGAACCCCACCCCTTCATATTCCCTAAACTCCCATAACCCTCCTTTTAAATGACATCTTGAGTGAATTAATTAAGTGGGTTTAATTCAATTTTTTATTTTCAAACTTAAGTCATGAGTAATAAAATAAGGGAGACTATTTTTTTATTATTGTTGTTTTCTTGTTTAGAGAGGATTGGGGGGAAGAAACTCTATGTCTTGAAGTTCTTCTTCTTCATCAAAGAACGCGAAGAACGCACCAACGCCGACGAAGAACGCCGACCTCCGATGACGGACGATGGCGAGAGACGCCTTACTCGGAGATCGACGACGTGACGCTGTGTACCGCAACTCCAATGACCCTCTCCTTCCACGACACCTTCTTCCGCGATGATAAATTCCGCGACAATCCTTCGCTCAACGAATTCGACGAGGTTGGGGTTTTATTGTTTTTTTCATGAATATTCAAACGTTATTCATTAATCTTAGCCACTTGCTATCGATTAACGGGAGGGGGCCGGACCACATAAACACGGCCGACCCTCCTCCCTTATTTCTGTTGTTGACCTTGTTGTGGTTTGGAAAGGAGATGGCGCGGTGCTGTTGCACCGCGCGAGATCATGCGAGAAGGATGTGTGCGCCACACTGATGTAGACGAACAAGGTCGCGACGTCGTCGCTCCACATAGGAGAATCACGAAAACACAGCGGCCGGAGCGGGGCCGCGGTGGAGGTGAGCGGCGCTGTCGCGCTGCGCCGGTCGGACCAAGGCTGCAGCTTTAGGTCGCGACGGAGCAGGGAGCGACAACCGATTTCCGCCCACCGCCGTCAGAGTAGGGGGACCGGCTTGCGCCGGTCCCGTGGTGCAGTAGCCAGCTGGTCGGAGCAGGCCGACCGGTCAGGGGGAGAACCAAGGGTTCGAAACCCCCGGCTAGAAGGAGGAGCGGCCCCCCATGTGGGGGTCGCGTTTCATTAAACAGGGGGGGCATCACCTCCCCCCAAATCGCTCGGCCGTTTCGGCCGAGCCACCGGGCCGGGCCTCCTAGGCCGGGCCGGGCCGTGCCAACCAGGTGGCGCCGTGCCCATGTGGGCCAGACCTAGACCCAGTTCGGGTCGACACGGTTCGGGCCGACCCAGGGGGTCTCGGGTCGGGTCGGTCCGGGCCCTAAACCCCCATTTTCGGACTGTTTCATTCAAAATCTCATAACATGGGCTATGGACCTCCGATCAATGCACCGTCAGTTGCGATGAGATCCTTGGATCGAGAAGGTCGTTTCGGTTTATTACACTCATGTTTTTGGAGAATTTTGGGTACGGACGGGTTGGTTCGAACCCGAAACCAACAGGGACCTCAGAGCGGAAACACATATATCTCGAGCTCCAGACATCTGATTGATGTGCTGTCGACTTTGTTGGATTCCTCTTGATGAGACGAAACTTTTGGCATGCTTCTCCAGAATTTTGGATGCGGTTGGATAATGGCTGGGTTGGATTGTACCTGAAATCCAACCGGGCCCCTAGAACGGAAAAGCTGATAACTTTCAGACCGGACGTCCGTTTGAAAAACCGTCAGTGGCGTTAGTGATCACGTTGGGAAATGATACTTATGAGTATACCATATAAGTTTTTGGGGGTACAGTGGATATGTGGTCAGGTTGGTTCATACACGAAACCAACTGGGCCCCTAGGACGAAAAGGGTAATAACTCACAGACCGGGCGTCCGATTGACGCGCCGTCTGTTTCTTTGAGACCCCTATGACGAGGCGGTACATTGAGATACTTCTTCGTGGGAATTGTGATACTTGGAGTATCGACCAGTAACTTGTGGAGTGGACCCTCCCAAAGACGAGCTAGCAGAGTGCAGAGATCTAGTAGCTGACTAAGACTTGACGACTGCTGATAGATCGACTCGGAGTGATACAGATAGCCCAATGGGGTGCAGTTGGTTGTAGCGGCAGAACCACGGCGGGGGTGCACTTGGTTGTAGTGGCAGACCCATGGTGGGATGCGCTTGGTTGCAGCGGCAGACCCATAGTACTCGACAGGTGGAGTACTTCAGTAGTCCAAGGTTAGTGGGACGCGCTTGGTTGTAGCGGCAAACCCATTGTACTCAACAGAGGAGGAGTTTTCCAACAGCCGTGGTTTCGTTATCGTGAATAAAATCTTGGTTTGAGCAGAGTCTATGACCTTTGTGTTTCCTCATTATTGAGATGAAACACTTGATAACTTAGGTATATATATGGGCGTATATCTAAGTAGTGGTTATCAATTGATTTCATAACCTTTGTGTTTCCCCAGGATTGAGATGGGTTACTGGTGACTTAGGTATAAGTATGGGCTTATACCTAAGTAAGAGTTATCTGTTGAGTTTCTGTTTTGTGGTTATCCTTGTTGGATTTAGAGAGACCTTGAGGGTCTCGGGGTCCCTACTGAGTATCGTATACTCACCCTTGCATGGGCTATGCCCGCACCTCATTATTTTGGTTGTAGACGACAGCAGCGCTGACGGAGGCTGAATGTTTGAGGACTGGATGGTACCCGATGGTGGACTTCACGACGAGACTATACATGGAAGAGGTTGATGGGTGAGAGCATTGGGGAGGCTATCTGTACCTACCCTTCAGGAAGGATCCATGGTGGACGATCCAGGAGTTGTGCTATCTATACCTACCCTTCAGGTAGGATCCGAGGAGGACGACCCAGGAGCTACTTCATTTCTTCAAGCTGTTTGTATTTTCTGTTGTAGTTCCTTTTAGTTGTAGCAGCACTTTTCATATGGGTTTGTATTCTGGCCCACTTACTTTTCAGCACTTTTTTTTCTTTTCTTAGTGTTTTACATCCTCTTGTACTCTGTGGTGGTTTGTTTACTTTTATAAAGGCAATGCCTTCCCACTTATCGGGAATTACGCCTTTGGTGCTAGTCACTAGCCCCTGGCCTTTGGAAGGCGGGCTTGGGGTAGTCACAACACGGGCCTCGAGGGAGGGTCGTGAAAAATTGGTATCAGAGGGGTTCGGTTCTATCGCAGAACTTGTAACTCTGATATTTCATTTCTATGATGAAATAGTGCTAAGGGTACCGAGTGTGGTTTTCAGTTCAGGGATTCTAGGGTTGGTGCGGGCGACCGACGTATCCATACAAAAGGACCCTGACAACTAATTTCCGACTTTGAGCACAAAAAAACTGATTGTGTTTGTGTTTGAAAAAGTTTTAAAAGTCAGATAAAACCAGGTCAGCTCACTAGGTATAAATCGTTTGACCGTGTCATGTTTTTTTTATTTCAGGATGCCTCACCGCGGACGACCAGCTAGAGCCCCGAGAGTTGTACGTACTGACAGTCTACCGAGCGACGTGGCCTCAGTACAGGGCCCTATCCCAGTTGAGGCACCAGTGGAGGCACCAGCGATACTACTACCCATTGGGCCACCAATTCCACCTTCCCTAGCAGTAGAGAGTGCACGTCGTTTGAGCGCACTGCATGAGTTCCAGCGCCGGAGGCCACCCAGGTTCCGGGGAGAGACGAACCCACAGGTGTATGAGGATTGGCTGGAGGTTGTGGTGAGAGTCTTCAGGCTAGTAGGGAAACCATCAGACTTCATGGTGATCCTTGCTACCAACCTCCTTCAGGAAGCAGCAGGCATATGGTGGAGCCTGATTCTCCAGATGCCTGACGAGGTGACACTTCTATGGGTAGGCTTCGAGAGCCTATTCTGGGAAGAGTTTGTACCCTCCACCCTTCGAGCGGTGCGTCTTTAGGAGCTTCTACATCTACAGTAGGGTAGTATGACGGTGGCGCAGTACTCAGTGAGGTTCACAGACCTCTCGCACTACTCCATAGATATGGTACAGGACCTGTTCTTCAGGGCCCGAACCTTAGAGCAAGGGCTCAGGAGAGATATTAGATCTTCTGTTGTCTCTCACAGCATCCCAATGCAGACATGGGTGTTGGAGTGATCCCTCTTAGTGGAGAGTTTCCTTGCTGAGCAGTCTCCAGCAGTAGGACTCACCCCTAGCTGACATGCGGTATAGTCTTCTACAGTGGGCAGTAGACAGATTACGTAGAGGTCCAAGAGGACCAGACCTACAGGTGGTCGACTGCATGATACAAGATCATGTGTGAGAGGCACCCGGGGTGGAGAGTGACTTACCAGGAGCGGATAGTGTTACTCCCGCGGTGCGTTTGGTCACATGGCACGTGACTGTCTGACCTGCCATACAGATGACCCGCAGATAAACGAAGGACCACCCATGTAGAGGCAGGGGTTCGATCGAGGGGGATCGCAAGGAGCATAATACCGAGGCAGGGGAGCTGGCTGTGCTGCTGGAATTGGACGATGCTCTGAGGTGTAGCCACCACCACCACCAGGTGGTCCACCCCAACCGTAGGGAACATATGGAAATGAGAGATCTCAGCTTCAGGCAGCAGAAGTATTTGACTATGGAGCTCTGGAAGCAAATGGACAGGAGCTGGACTAGCTCCAGATATGGAGACTTTTGTTCATGTTGCTTCTGGCTTTGTCGATGTTTGATTGTAGATGCTTTGTTTCTTTGTACTTTGAGGTGTAGAAATAAAATACACCTTTCTTTGTGGAATTTACTATCATGTCCTCTCTTTTTATTGTTACTAAGAGGTTCTGGTTTAAAAACCGTTGAATTGACCATCACTTCTGAGGTACCTACTGGAGGAGACCCAGTGACCACACACTGATGCCGACAGTGTGACTCAACCCTTGGAGGTGAGAGTAATGGTTGGATATCTTGGTAGTAGCGTCGAGGCCTTACGATGTCATCCTTGGTATGGATTTGTATCATCTATGTCAGGATTGACTATATTAGGAAATGAATGTGGTTCATCCTGGCGATGAGACCAGATTTCTCTTATCGGAAATGAAGGAATCATATCAGCTCTTGTGGGACCAGAGATGGTCCAGGCCATGACAGAGAAGGTCCAGGTCATCCAAGAGCGGATGAGGACAGCTCAGAGCCGACATAATCCTTATGATGACAATAGGTAGATACCACTAGAGTTCAAGGATGGTGACCACGTTTTCTTACGGGTCTCACCTCGACGTGGAATTATGGAGATTTGGATTAGGCCGCAAGTTATCTCTGCGCTTCATCGGACCCTTAAAGGTCCTCAGCAGGGTAGGTGAGGTGGTTTACCACTTGACCTTTCTACCTCAGTTGCACCGGTTGCATGAAATCATCCACGTACCTCAGCTGAGGAGATACGTGCATGATCCTTCACACATCATCGACCTCATGGAGTTGGACGTCGATGACAGGGCGACATGCGCAGAGATTCCAGTAGAGGTTGAGGATCGACAGGATTGGGTCCTACGAGGGAGGTCGTTTCCTCTTGTACGCTTTCACTGGCAGTACAGGAACCTCCAAGGGAGCACCTGGGAGCGGAAGGCTTAGATGCGTGCTCAGTACCACTTTTGTATCCCTAGTTTGTGTTAAAGCTTTATGGGGACGTAAATCCCTAAGGTGAGAGTAATGTAAAGAACTGGAAATGTCAAGAAATTTTTTTTCTTAATTTTCTTTTGGATTTTACAAAAGCGCAGTTTCTAATGGCACCTGATTCCATGGCCCGGTGTGCCCGGAATCAATTTCCGAAGTTTAGCTCAGGTATATTCAGTGAACGAATGACCGGGTTTTATTAATATTTAAACCATTGCTCGGAATCGAAATCAGAGGACTGATGAAAACGTAGCGCCAGTAATTACATAACAAGACCTTTATGGAGTTGCGTTTTCTCGGGAAGAGTTGTTAAAATTTTTGGGAATGAAATGTTAGGTAAAATAAATATTGTGCAATTTATTTTATCTTAGGTAGTTTATTTCTCTAATGGAAAGATGTTGGTAGGGCCCAAAACCACCCAACTTCCCATGAGAGGTTATGAGGGCGGTGGGGGCCCACATGAACCCCACACAAACCCCACCCATTCATATTCCCTAAAATCCCATAACCCTACTTTTAAATGACATCTTGAGTGAATTAATTAAGTAGGTTTAATTCAATTTTTGATTTTCAAACTTAAGTCATGAGTAATAAAATAAGGGAGACTCTTATTTTATTATTGTTGTGAGCTTGTTGGGAGAGGATTAGGGGGAAGAAACTCTAAGTCTCGAAGTTCTTCTTCTTCGTTGAAGAATGCGAAGAACGCACCGCCGCCGACGAAGAACACCGACCTCCGATGACGGACGATGGCGAGAGACGCCTTCCTCAGAGATCGACGACACACCACCATGTACTGCGATGCCAATGACCCTCTCCTTCCAGGACGCCTTCTTCCGCGACGAACCTTCGCTCAACGAATTTGACGAGGTAAGGGTTTTATTGTTTTGTTCATGAATATTCGAACGTTCTTAGTTAATCTTAGCCGCATGCTATCGATTAACGGGAGGGGGCCGGACCGCACAAATACGGTTGACCCTCCTCCCTTATTTTTGTTGTTGAAATTGTTGTGGTTTGGAAAGGAGAGGGTGTGGTGTCGTTCCACCGTGCTGGATCATGCGGCAAGGATGCACGCGACGCACTGATGTAGACAAACAAGGTCGCGACGCCATCACGCCGCGTAGGAGAATCACAAAAACACCGCGGCCGGAGCGAGGCCGCGGAGGAGGGGAGCAGCGCTGTCGCGCCGGTCAGACCAAGGCCACGACTTTAGGCCACGACAGAGCAGGGAGTGGCGGCCGATTTTCGTCCACCGGCGTTGGAGCAGGGGGACCGGCCCGCGCCGGTCCCGTGGTGCAGTAGCCAGCCTGCCGGAGCGGGTCGGCCGGTCAGGGGGAGAACCGGTGGTTCGAAACCCCCGACTGGAAGCAGGAGCGGCCCCCACGTGGGGGGCCACATTTCATTAAATAGGGGGGGGGGGGCAGTGCCACCCCCCCAAACTGCTCGGCCGTTTCGGCCGAGCCACCGGGCCGCGTTGGCCGCGCCAGCGCGCCGGGCAGGCCTGCGACCAGTCCGGGCCGGCCCGTGCTTTCCGGGCCAGGCCGCGCCCAAGAGGGCCGGACCCAGACCCGGTTTGGGTCAACCAAGTTTGGGCCGACCCAGGGGGTCTCGGGCTGGGTCGGTCCGGGCCCGAAACCCCCATTTTCGGACAGTTTCGTTCAAAAGCTCATAACTTGGGCTACAGACCTCCGATCGACGCGCCGTCAGTTGAGATGCAATAATTGGATTGAGACGGTCGTTTAGATATATTACAATCAAGGTTTCAAAGATCTTTGGGTATGGACGGTTTGGTTCGAACCCGAAACTAACTGGGCCCTCGTGGCGGAAACGCTTATATCTCGAGCTCCAGAAATCCGATTGACGTGCCCTCAACTTTGTTTGATTCCTCTTGATGAGACGGAACTTTTGGCATGATTATAATGAATTTTGGATGCAGTTGGATAATGGCGGGGTTGGATTGTACCCGAAATCCAACCGGGCCCCTAGAACGGAAAAGATGATAACTTTTAGACAAGATGTTCGTTTGATGAACCGTTAGTGGCGTTGGTGATCATGTTGAGAAACGGTCGTATGAGTATACCCTATAAGAGTTTCGGGTACAGTTGAGATGCGGTCAGGTTGGTTTGTACATGAAACCAACCGGGCCCCTGGGACGAAAAGGCTAATAACTCATAGACCGGGCGCCCGATTGACGTGCCATCTATTGATTTGAGACCCCTATGATGAGGCGGTCCATTGAGATACTTCTTTGTGGGACTTGTGATACTTGGAGTATCGACCAGTAGCTCGTGGAGCAGACCCTCCCGGAGACAAGCTAGCAGAGTGTAGAGACCTAGTAGCTGACTGAGACTTGACGACTGCTGATCGATTGACTCGGAGTGATTCAGATAGCCCAGTGGGGTATGTTTGGTTGTAGCGGCAGACCCACGGTGGAGGTGCGCTTGGTTGTAGCGGCAGACCTGCGGTACTCGACAGAAGGAGTACCTCTGTAGGCTATGAGGGGGTGCGCTTGGTTGTAGCGGCAGACCCATGGTGGGATGCGCTTGGTTGCAGCGGCAGGCCCACAGTACTCGAAAGGTGGAGTACTTCAGCAATCAAAGGTTAGTGGGACGCGCTTGGTTGTAAAGGCAGGCCCATTGTACTCGACAGAGGTGGAGTTCTCCAGCAGTCGTGTTTTTGTTAACGTGAATAAAATCCTGGACTGAGATGAGTCTATGACCTTTGTGTTTCCTCATGATTGAGATGGGTCAATTTATAACTTAGGTATATTTATGGGAATATATCTAAGTAGAGGTTATCCGTTGATTTCATAACTTTTGTGTTTTGTCATGATTGAGATGGGTTATTGATGACTTAGGTATAAGTATGGGCTTATACCTAAGTAAGAGTTATATATTGAGTTTCTGCTTTGTGTTTATCCTTGATGGATTTAGAGAGACCTTGAGGGTATCGGGGTCCCTACTGAGTATCTTATACTCACCCCTACATGGGCTATGCCCGAACCTCATTGTGTTGGTTGCAGACGACGGCAGCGCTGACAGAGGCCGAATGTTTGAGGACTGGATGGTACCCGGTGGTGGACTTCACGACAAGACTATACTCGGAAGAGGTTGACGGGCGAGAGCATTGGGGAGGCTATCTGTACCTACCCTTCAGGTAGGATCCGTGGTGGATGATCCAGGAGTTGCGCTATCTGTACCTACCCTTCAGGTAGGATCCGAGGAGGACGACCTAGGAGCTGGTTCTTTTCTTCCAGCTGCTTGTATTTTCTGTTGTACTTCCTTTCAGTTGTATCACCACTTTTCAGATGGGTTTGTATTCTGGCCCACTTACTTTTCAGCACTTTTTTTTCTTTTCTTAGTGTTTTAAATATGCTTGTACTCTGTGGTGTTTTGTTTACTTTTATAAAGGCAATTCCTTCCAAGTTATCGATAATATTCCTTTGGTGCTAGTTGCCAGCCCTTGGCCTATGGAAGGTGGGCTTGGGGTAGTCACAGCACGGGCCTCGAGGGCAGGTCGTGAAAATTTTATTGTGTTTATGATGGAATGTTTTTTGGAAATCCATTTATATTATATCAACTATGATGGAATGATGTTTAAGAACCCCATTTTATGGGTTATGCTATGGTGAATGTTTTTATATTTTTTTGGAACACGTACGAAATGCATCATTATGAGATGGGTGGGACCTATATCTCTCACCAATTAATTGGGTAAATATTTATATCTCTTGAGATATACAAGAATAGAACAACATGTAAATCATGTTCAGTAATACATTGCTTGAACAAGGAGTGAACTCAGTTCAGTAATGGACTTTGTCCGATATGGCGGTCTTGAAAATGATCCTTGACTAATATGAAATAATTTTATATTCTTATATGTTTATAGCACGAAATATAATATCTTATGTTATGACTATTGTAATTACATTGAAAATTTATGATTTATCCCATGATATGTTATTGTGATATTTTATATACAAGATAATATTTTCAAATGTTATGTTTATGATTGATATTTCTCTTATGTACCCTTATAGTGTATTTGAGCTCACCCTTTCATATGTTTCTTCCCCCCATGTCATGAAGAAAGGTATTAAGTGAGATCTGTGAAAAGGGAGTCTAGTTATGAAGGAATAAGTTAGAGACAATGTGGATGTATTATGAACCCGTTGTTTATGTTTCCTAGTTAGAAATGACACTAAACCTATACATTCCTAGCGTGGTTTTGTTATGTTATGTAATAAATATTCTTAAATGTTGAGTTAATATTTATATGTAATGTGTGGGATATTATATTGAGACCCAGGCATTTCCTTCAAGGACATGGGTTTCGAGCATTGAACAAGCCCCAAACACCCTGACAACATCTATGACTCCATTAGGTAACATTTCAAGGACCGAATTATGTAATTCAAATGAAAAACATATTAGTAATATCTTTGAGAAAATAATTTTAATTAAAATTCATGAATTATACCTCCATTAATTTTAATCCATCATCCCATGTGTCATTGGATGATTCGGTAATGAATGTACGGGTTTGATCGTGATTGAACCCGCCCTGAGTAAAAAGAACTTTGATACAGTTTGAAGAAAATGAAAAAAATTCATTAATTTAGAGGGGAAATACACAAGAATAACAATGTTCAAATAAATTTGGTGATAAAAATGATCTCATAAATTTTGGGATAAAAATGTTTCTTGTTTTTTAACTAGATTAGAGAAAAAATCAACAATTTACAGGGCTTATGCGATTGTTGAAGAACAACAGAAATCAATGTAGTAAACTAATCCCAGATTGGATAATATAAAAGGGTGGAAATAAAACAATTGGAAGGGCCTATCTCTAGATTGGACTGAAAATTGGTGAAGAACATGGTCTCCAATGATTGTAAAGACACCAATTGTGTCCAAAACAACTCGATCCGGTCACTAGTTGTCATCCTATATCAGTTTGACAAGTAAGGATGACTAAACCTCCACTTAGTTATCTGAGGGTTATGTTTCTAACCCTCATGATAAATTTTTTTAGGATATTTATATATAGAATTATGAATTAAGTTATTAAATGAAGAAATTAAATAATTTAATTATTTGATTGACTTAATGAACCCTCAAATGGCTGCATTATCTGAATGTGCAATGTTGATGAACTTTAGATCACGCCTTAGGTAATTTCCATGATATAATTTCCATTTTTCTTTTTTCTTTGATCTAAGAATAATTTTTTAATATATTGAATTTTCTATCTGTGATATAATTTTTTTTATTATTTTTATAAAATTTATTCTTGGACCACCAATCATCAGAATGGAATTAAGTCTTAGCGCTTGCCTCTAAAAATATTTATGAATATATTTGAAAGTCTAACATGTAAAAAATAGAGTCTTATAATTATTTCATACATTAATATTTACATCTTAAAAAAAGAAAAAACTAAATAAAAATGTGGGTACATTGATCCATCATCAAGATCTCTCACTCTTAGGAGATCCCATACATGCTCCCATGTTGCCACACCACACAATAAAAAGAAATGATCTATCCCTAAAGTATCCTATTATATTGACCCTCAGTCATAATTAGGTAATCTATGAAGGTGGATCCATCATAAATGTCTATATCTCCCTAGTTAATAACATTCTCATAATCATGCATATACGTCTTCATCTACAACATGTGGAAGACTTCATGCACCCTCCCCAAACATGGGGGTAAGACCAGGTAGTATGAAACCTCACCAACCATATGTAAGATCTCTAATGGCCTGAGTGAACTCAAGGATAAAATGATTCTCCCTCTTAATATATATAATCCTCATCATTTGGATACTCTAATGAATACATGGTCTCCCTAATCGAACACTATGGTCCTACAAATAGTGATCTAAATAAGATTTCTATTGGCTCTACGATGTCATCATCTACATATGGACAACCTAGACCTTCTCTATTGTCTCCTACACCATCTCTACACAAACAAGGGAAAATTAACTAATCATAATCCGACATAAGGTTCCCTTTTATGGTGTCTCTTATAGGGCCTTTAATGGTTCTACGCTGATACTAGAGTGATATATATTATTATAAGAAAATTCCACCAAGGGTATGTGATCATCATAGCCTTGATCAAAAACTAACATGCAATCTGTCTATATATCCTCAAGCACCTTGATAGTGACCATGGTATTCCAATTCATCTTGGGTTGAAAATATATACTGAGCCTTAACTCGGTCATCATTTCCTCCTTGAGGTGCCTACAAATTTAAGATGTGAACAACAAATCATAGTTAGGGACAATTTGTGAGGGAACCCCATGAAGGTGTATGATCTCCCATATCTAAAACTGCCTAAAAAACACCATTGAAATATTATCCATTACATTAAGGAAGTGCACCAACATGTTATGTTTGTCAACTAAAACACAGATGGTATCATGACTTCTCGATGTCTGTGGAATCCCTACCAAAATCTCCATGAATATTATGTCTTGTTTCCCCTCAATAATCTAGAGAGGCTGTGACAAACCTACCAGAACATGGTGATGAGCCCTTACCTATAAACATGTGAGACACCAAGAGAAAACACCACCATATAAACTATATTATATCTCACCAAAAATATAACTAATGTTCCGTGTAAATATTACCATCATCAGTATTTATATCAAAATGATATGTCCGAAACACCCTCATTACCTCCTCTCACATCATGATTTGATACAATATCCATCCTTGAAAAATGATGAATTGATAAAATTCTTTAAGTAATTCATATGGTGACTCTCTTATGGATATTTGGTCATGTATGACCTCACAATCATTGTCTTCCAAAAAACAATCCCCCATACATCTTGATGAAGGGGAGGAGTCAACACCATCGATTAAATAGAAGTTTCACCCTCTTCCTGAAATTTGAGTAGGTACAAGGAAAATAATTTCTTAGACTCCACCTCCACTAGAATAGAATGATAATTTTTCTAATGGAACCATCCCCCATGTTTCCCTTTCATGAAGTATAGACTATCTCAATGTCATAGACCTGTAGGAACTGTAACTAGTTCCATAGTCTAAGGTTTAGGTCCCTCTATATGAAGACATTACTAAGGGTCTAATGTTTTGAGTAAACAACAACTTTTTCTCCAATAAGATAGTTCCCCAACATTATCAGTGAAATTAATTCAACTATTACATCTCAATGTTTTTATACAGAAACACCAAGTTCGATAGTGTACATGATACACCATATCAAGCTCAAATGAACAATTAAATATTATTATTTAGATGTTTCCGTTATGAATTATAGGTTATAATGGAGGTTATGAACATGATTAATTGAATAATGAAAATATGGTTCAAACGTGTGTATAGGATAAATTATTTTGTGACTAAATAATTATAAATGAAAATAAAACTCTCTTTTAATATAAATGGATATTTATTCAGTGAAATTATTTAAATGTGTACAAGTGAGTTTTATACCAATAAATAAACATATCACCATTTTGGATTATATTAGTAATATTTATAATGCCTTCAATCTATTTTTTATCATTAATACTATGTCTTTTCTATACATGATATGATAACAAATCTAGTTTTACTCATAAAAGATGTAGTTTTCTATTAATATTGTTCTCTTCCTTTTGATAGAACACATGTCTTAAAAATATTATTTCAGACATTTAAAAATTATATTTTAAAAAATTATCATATTTTAATTTTTAATATCAAAATTTAATTTGGTTTTATTTTTGGTTATTTTTCTAACAATTTCCTTATTTTGATCAATTGTGAAAAAATATGAGTTTTATTTGAATTTTTATCTAAGTAATATATAATAATAAATTATATTTTTGATTGGTTTTAAAGTATAATTAGTTAAATTTTATATCATTTAATCAAATATAGATCATTTGAATCAATTTAACATTGATTTTTAATATAAAAACATTCCAATATTTTGAATGTGGTTACTTTAACAAACTGATTTCCCACACCGTCATTGCGATTAAGTTTAAATTAATTTTTTCCAACTATGTGCATTGAATTTTGAAAAAATGGATCCATTTTCATTATCATTGGGTCAAAAATTGTTAAGTAGTTAATTTTTTTTGGAACAAATGAAAAGTAACTTTTGTATTGTTTTTATTTTTATTACCATGGGTAAGTGTAAATAGGGTAATTAATTGTAATAATAATATTATATATCTTATAAAATTACCCTAAAACAAGTACGGATTTTATTAATTAAGTTATTATAGACCTAAATCATCATTGGTCATATTTTATGACCATTTGGTGCCACATTTTTGATTTTAGGCCATTTATATAATTTTATTTTAAATAAAAGACAATGCTTCCATTCTTATGTTTTAATAACAAAATTATTTTTAATATAAGTTTATTTTAAAGATATATTCCACTATAAATAATATTTATAAATTTAAATTTTTTATCCTTATCATTGATTTTTTTTTAAAAATTTACGAAATAAATTATTTCCTCAAATGATTACATAATGATGATGGAGTAATTGTTTAATTAATAGAAATATCAAATAAATGATATTAAAATTACTTAATTAATTATAATTTGAATTAATTAATATCATAAATGAATTTTATATATGAATTTAACAGGTTATTTATGTGTTATAATATTTTTTTTCTGATTTATCTTGTTATTATTATATTTTCAAGAAGTCATTTTTGAATTTTGTCAAAATTGACATTAATGAAATTTTAAAATAAATGATAATTTATTAAATGATATATTACTTATAAAAGTATAATATGTAGAGGAGTAGTTTTTATGAGGTATAAATCTTCAACAATGATCTATTTAAGGTTCTTATGGAATTTTATGGTTACTATATTAACCCTTAAAGAGTAAGAAAACTCATGTTATGTTGCTAAGTGTTTAAGAGATTAAGTAAGGGTTAGAGGTAAAACATATCGATTATAAAATAGTTATAACATATATATATTTAATTGGATGAATGAATTTTTTTCCAAATTAATATTATATTAAAATTATATATGTTTGGATATATTTTTTATATAAAACTAGTTTATATGTATTTAACATTTTGAGAAATCCCAAGAGTGCCAATCCCCACTCTTATAAAAGGGTACCTTCTATCCTATATTAATCACACTTAAGAACCTATTTAGATCAGAAAATATCTACCCAAATACATTACTATTATTTCTACCCACATTCTATATCTCTTATTTTGGAATAAAACCATCCTTAGTGGTATTATGTTTTATGCCAAGGAGTTGGTCTATGAAATAGGTATCATTTTTAATCAAGTATATCTATTTTATTTCCCATGTCATTCGAAATATTTTTCAAACCGAATGAAATAAAAAATAAATTATCCTAAATATAATTTTATGATCTTATGTTAATATAATCACCAAAATCAATTTCCACATTAAAAAAATGGGAAAATAAATATCATTCATATATGTGGTGAACTACCGCCTAACGAGTTGATATAATTCATTTTTCATCATCGTCTCTCAAGACTCGTTATAATTATGTAATTAATGTTTTTTAATATATTAATGACATATTTATCATTGTGAAATAATATTATATCACTTACCTTCTTATATTTTCATGAACATAAAAATAATAACGTCGTTCATTTGCAGTTTGAACTATCACCTAAATGAAGCAGTTTGATTAATTTTTAATAACCTAATCACCAGGATTAAAAAAATTATTAATATAAATTATTAATATGATAATAAATTAATTTTAAGAATTATAAAATATAAATTAATAAGTACCTTCTTTCGACAGTGATCCTTGAAAATGGAAACATTAGTCATCTGTACGCATGTGTTACCGTCTCTGGGTTTGTCACATCGTTCATTTTTTATATAAAAATTTATGGGAAATATTTAAAATAATAATTCGCATATATATGTTATTAATATCTAATCGATATTAATATATGGATTACAGACTAGTTTCTAAATTTGACTTTATAAATCATACCAATTTCATTTGTGAATCACGTTCTGAAAATAATCAAAATGTATGGCGTGAGGTTAAATTTTTTAGTAATTGTATTAACATGGTAATAATTTATATAAAATGAATAATGATATAGAAAATAGTTCTCAAAAAATTGTATAATTATCTTCTATTTATATTTAATGAATACAAATAATTTTAACAGACGATTCAAACTCATGATAATGGATTTC
Organism: Viscum album; assembly: GCA_963277665.1. Classification (NCBI taxonomy): domain Eukaryota; kingdom Viridiplantae; phylum Streptophyta; class Magnoliopsida; order Santalales; family Viscaceae; genus Viscum; species Viscum album. The sequence goes on along the minus strand of OY728127.1, from coordinate 73,263,076 downwards.
GTCTCATTCTCCTTTAATTGAGGTATAATTTGATGTTATACACCAACATTATTTTATGAGTTGTATATAAAAACCCATTGACACATCATATAAGGAATTTATTTACTATCTTTTTATTTAATTTATTTCAAATTTTATTCTTTCAAGGTGATTTGGATGTAAATGTTTATAATTGTATGAGAGACTTTGAATGTTTAAAGAGTTTTTTAATTATATTTTTATCCACGCCCATTTTATTCATATTATTTTAAATATTTATTTATATGGATATAAATGGATTTTAAAATATTTATTATCTTCATTTTAAATTCCATTTATTGTCTTGTTGAAGAAATCTTGTTAAGTGTATTATGCAGAACATTATGTAAAATGAAAAAAGAAATTTTATATTATTGATGTACTTGGTGACTACAAATTTTACGCCACTGTGATTATTTTTTAATTTATAGATTACATTAAAAGAATACATATTTTATTAAATGAAATATCATTTTCCCTTATTTTGGGACATTTGGTTTTGAAAATGTTTTCTAAAAATAAAGGTTATTTTTATTCGATTTTTTTTCAATATGGGATTAAAATATTTTTACAAGGGGATTTATGATGAATTGTTTAATTAATGAGATGTTACAAGAGAATTATTGGGAATGGGTGAGACCAACATATATTATACAAGGGGTTTCCTAGATAGTGTCGGGTAATCCCATTATAACTTAACATGGGGTTTAGTATATTGCACAAGGGAATCACATTACAACATAATATAGGGTAGAACAGATAGAGTCAGGTGAGCTCATTACAACATAACATAGGGTGACCTAGATAGTGATGGGTAAGTCCACTTTAGCATAATTCTAATTTATCCATCAATTAATTCTAACTGAAAGGGATTTTAAAGGGATTTTTTATATGATTCTCAATCTCACATAAATGTGTATTAATATTTTACTATTGTTTTTAATGGTTTTCATTAAAAAAAGTATATGTGTTTTTCAAGTGAAAATGTTTATCTTCATTCCCACAAACAAAATTAAATAGTTTTCTTGTTTTTCACTACAATAATCATTATCTTTGTTTTTATTTTCCTTTATAAGATTTTTGTGTCCACCCCAAGTCATAAAATTTTTCTCACGGGGTTAAACGATGAGTACAGAAAAGGATGAGGAAAAGACTAAAATTTTGTTCTTATAACTTGTAAAAAGCCATGTTTTATTTTAGAATGTTTTATTTTGTGGGAAAAAAATAATGAGTAATAATGTTTAAATTTTAATGTATGTGATAACATTGATGGAGTTTTTCATAATTATCAAAAACTATAAAATTAAATTATATTCAAATGAGAAATTTCTTTAAAAAATAGTAGAATATATAATGTCAAATGATATGGCCTAATATTTAGTATCATAGAATGGTTTAGAGGATTTTATAGGTTAGGATAATGTCAATATCATTCCATTAAAACATTTTACATTTTGGATAAGTTGAATTGATGTATTATTTTAAGAATACCATGTTGTTCCAACAAAAGTATGTTTTCTTGGAATAGGTTTCTATAGAGGAAACAAGGAATCTGTTGTGTGATGACATTGTGAGGAAAATATACATCAAACTACGATTTCTGAGATGGATGGAATTAAATAAGATTAGTATGTTGCTGTGATGGATCAGTTTTCAAAGGCTATAAATAATGGTTCTATCCATTATAGAGATGAACATGGCGTACCATTATAGATCATGTAAATAGTGGATAATTTCGTAAGAAAACATCCCCTATTATTCGATGGATTATTTGACCCAGTGGTATCATAATGATGAATGAATTCCTGAGAGGGGATATTTTATGTCAATAAATTTTCATAACATTAAATGGTTACTCATTAAATAAATTTCTTTGAATATGAAATTAATAAATGATGTTATTTGGTTGATAATACCATACACAAAGTTGATTTTTATTGTATACAATAGGACTCATTTATGAACATTATAGTAGATAAATATTTCCCTTTGGTTTTTTGGTTTAGAAAATGAAAACAATTCCTTAAATTTTGGAAAAAAGATGTAGAATATATTCTAAAATATGAAAAAAAGCATCACATTATGGGTGAGAAATATGCTATAAATTACTGAAGACATTTTAAGAAAAATTAATAGATATTACTGAGGAATAATATAATGATTACAAAGTGCATTGAAAAAAAAGATAATTTTACAAATATACGAAATTTTTTCATTATACAGAGAATGGTGAGATTCCTTTTTGAGAAAATTATGCTCTAAAAATTTATAAGAGTAAGAAATGTTAATGGTTAGAGGAAATGGAGAAGCAAACAAATAATAATTCAGGAGGAAATCCTTATTTTTCTTAGTGTGGTAAAATTCATTTTGTGGAATGTATGTGAGGATACAAAAATTTTTACTATTGTGGTAGTAATGGTCACATAGTTATTGAATATAAAGAGATGAAACTGTAACAATCCAAGAATAAATGATAGATAAACAGTTAATAGTGACATGTTTTAGTGGTAATGATTTTGGGCTTTACAATAACTTGTGTCAGAAGTGAATTACTCAGATTGGAAATCATCATGTTCAAAAAAGGTGTGTGTAAATATTTTTTCGTAACTTCATTTGTGTTGAGACATTGGGTGATCTGATTGAAGATCTATAGAGGCCAAAATAGATGGATGTTTGACCAAAAATTCATGGTTTTAGAAACTCCTTTTGTGGTTTTAATTATTGGGAATAAATAATTTTTTGTAGATTTTTTTTTAGTTTCTATTTATGTAATTAATTTAGTTAATGGGAAGTATGCCTTTACTTTTGGACATGTGTTTTATGGTATTGATAAACTTATGGATTATTTAATCTTTTATCATTAAATTTATCTTCAGGAAAGTATATCTTAATTATGAGAATATTATGAGGATGAAATTATGATTATAAAATAGAAAAATATCAAGTAAGTATATTTTCATAATTTCATAATCAAAGTATTAAAATAATTACCCAACTACATGAAAGGTATCTTGAATCAAAAACATTATCTATTTACTTTTATCAATTTTATTTTGACCTATCTCATAATTATGGATATTTGAAGGATAAATTTCAAATGATAATATTATATATTACTAGATATTAGTATCTAAGAGTTATTTTTCTCTTATATAAGCATGTTTTTATATATGGACACATAGTATGTATTACCTAAGATGACACTCATATTCGCTTAATTTATTTTATAGCGGTTGTTTCATTAGTCTTGTTTCCGACGTGGGAATTCCAAAAAAGGTATTTTGAAAAGCAATCCCCCATGTATTTTATCCATAGTAAAATTTTTGAGGATGAAATTTTTTAAAGGGGGGAATAGATGTAAAATCCTAATACTTTATGAAATAAACTCTATATTAGATAGAGTACATGATATTTCATGCTGAGCTTGAATAATGAAGTAAATATTTCTTTTTAAATGTATCCCTTATAAAATAGCTATTTGAGTGGTAGGTATGAACATGATTAACTGAATTATTAAAATATGGTTTACATGTGTACATTTATATAATTATTTGGAGAACAATTAATTATAAATGAAAATAAAACCCTCTATTAAAATATAATGAAATGTATTTCTGAAAAATTATTTAAATGTGAAAAAGTGTTTTTACAGAAAAAAAAATAAATCTTGTATGATTTTATTAAGTAAATTTACAATATATTAAATATAATTATTAACTTTCCTTAATTTTTTTCTAGATATTATTTAATAACTAATCCAATTTTAATCATAAAAACTGTATTTTTTTAAAAAGGGAGTTTTCCTCCTTTTAATGACACACATTTTCTAAATATAGTTTTTAACACCTTTATATATTATATTTAAAAAAATATTATTTGAAATAGAAATTATAAAATTTACTTTGGTGGAATTTTCTTATTTTTCTGACATGTTTCATGTTTTGATTAATAGTGAAAAATACTGAATTTTAATTGAAGAGTTCCATTTCATGTAAATAATTTATATTATTAAATTATATTTTTTATTGTTTATATTGAATAATTTGATATATTTTATATCATTAAATCTTATATTTTTTTCATTTTAATCAATGTAACATTGAAATATGATATAATAACTTTTCAATCTTTCAAACGTTTTTACTATGAAAACCTGTTTTCTCACACCATCAACTCGAATAATTATAAATTAATTTTTTCAATTATTTGTTTTCAATTTTAAAAAATTTATTAGATATATGGAATCAAAAGTTCCACATTTAGTACATATTTCCATATTATTTTTTGAATATATAAATAGTAACTCTACTAATTTTTTATTTTTATTAACACGATTATGGTTTAATCAGGTAATTCAGGGTAAAAATAATATTATAATTTTTTTTAAATAAGACAAGAACTTTTCCTAATTTTATTTATACGTGAGTTTTGACCAAAATTGTCCTTGGGGTGATTTTTGGACCTCTTGGAGCCACTTGGAATATTTTAATCCCTTTATATTATTTTATTTTCAAAAAAATTAAATGTAGTGATACTAATGTTTTAATAAATGTAACATATATAGTATATGTTTAATTATACAATATATTCAAATATGAATAGTATTTTAAAATATAAAATATTTATATTTATAATATAAATTTATTTTTAATTTTTTTGAAAGAAATAGTTACCTTATATTATTACATAATGATGATGCAATAATTGTTTAATTAATGAAAATAGAAAATAAATGATATTAAAAGTATTGAAAAAATATAATTTAAAAACATTAATTTCATAAAAAACTTTTATACATTACTCTGACATGTTATTGATGTTTTAGAATATTTTTTTAGAATTTATCTTATTTTTATGACATTTCAAAAAAGTTATGTAATGCATAGTGTCAAAATTTAAATTAATGGTTTTATAAAAAAATAATATTTTATTATATAATATAAAATATATAATAATTAAAAATTCAGTCAACTAATTGGGATAATGTTTAAAATTCCAACAATGATCCATTTATAGGGTTTCCCAATTTTATAGTAACTATATTGACCATTAAAGTGTAAAAACATATGTTATCACAGTAAGATTTGAAGAGGCCAAATAATGGTTAATGATAAATGATACAAATTAAAAATAGACAAAAATATATATATTTTATTGGAAAAGGGATAACGGTTTATAATAATCAAATATTCAATATAAATTATTTTATATTTATTTATAATAAAAATTAATTTATATTATTTTAATATTGTGAGAAATTTCAAGAGTGCCCCTCCCCTCCCTTAAAAAAGGACACCTCTTCTCCTAGATTCTTAAAAGTTAAAAAAAATTGGTGTAAACAAGATCATCACAATATCCCTTCCATGAATCCATCATGAAATCATATAGCTCTTATTTTATGTAGAACATCATCCTTATTGGTATTGATGTGTAATGAAAATGAGTTTATCCGAGGAAGATATATATTTTTTAATCAAGTGTTTCTATTTTATTTCTTCTCCATATTCCATGAAATCTTATTTAAAAATAATTAAAGAATAAATATAGTATGATAAGTATACTGAGATTTTATAATGTATATATCATCCCAAAAATACATCTCCACATCCATAAAATGTGACTATAATTATCGTTTTCATTTAGGATGAACTACAACATCATGAACTGATATCATCCATTTTCCACCACAATATGTTATGACTGGTTATTACGATGGAATATAAGATATTAATGAAATTATTATAATTATGAAAAATTGTTAAGTCAGAAATTTTTTTTCCTTTTCATGCACATAAAAATGATAACGTCATTCATCTGTACATGTGAACTATCACCACCACGAAGCAACATGATTCGTTTTTCATCACCACATCACATGTATTATATATATATGTATATTTAAATGCCTAATATGATGTTAATGATTTTATATTTATTATTTAATGATAATATAATACTTATTTTTTTCATACTAATCATTGTAAAATGGAAACGTTAGTCATGCATACGTACAACATACTATCCTCAAGATTGTAACATAGTTAATTTTTCATATCAATATTTTGTGGATGAGTTTAATTGAAAAATAGATATATAAAAGTGATTATAATCTTTTGATTATTATTTTGTATATTAATTAATAATTATAACTTTTTACTATGGACATCATACAAAATTAATTTTTGATTCCTGTACCAAATATCATCAAAATGTCCGATGTGAACATAAATAATTAAGTAATTGTTATAAAATGGTAATTAGTGATATAACATAAATAATAAACATGTAAAAGGTTACCAATCATAAATATAATTAACCTATGTTTATCATTCATGAATATAAATATTTTATGTGATGAGTCTGATTCAAGGTAAGGTATTTCGTCTCAATATTCATTCATTAAAGCATATTTTGTAGTTATATATGCACCATTATTTATGAGAATTATATACATACTCTTTGACATATCATGTCATGAATTTTCTTATTTACATTTTATTTAGTGTTTAAAATACTTTTCTTTCATGAAAATTAGGATTTAAATTTAGAAAGTGGTATGGGACAATATGAATGTTTAAACATTTAATTTCTGGATCATTTTCTTCATGTAAATATTATTGATTTTATATTACGTATTAATTTATATGTATATATTTTGATTATAAAGAAAATTTTTGGTGTATTATTAATTCAATTCAATGGTTTTCAAAATTAATTTTTTAGTTGTTTTATATGGAACATTTTCACAAATGAGAAAAGGAATTTCCTATTCTAAACGTACATGACTATTACAAATTTCTGGCCACCATGACAGTTATTTAATTTCTAGATACCTTATAAAGATTAAATATTTTCTCAAATAAAAAAGTCTGCCATTATTTTTTGTATTGAAAATCTTCTTTTTAAATAATAGGTCATTTTCCTATTAATGTTTATTTTCATATGAGATTAAAAGATTTTTTTGAAGGGATTTATGATTAGAGTGTATTATTAATGATATGATTCTTGAGCATTGTGATGCCCCAAATGTTTTCAATTGAAATTCCCTTGTTATAATAATCTAATATATTATAAACTACTTAAATCCATTTTAAAACCACAATTGGGGCTTTATAAATGAAGTATGAATTAAATAAAAGGTACTTCAAGAAATTAAAGAACCAATCCCGATGGAAAAGTAACTTGAACATTGGAATAATATTGTGATAATTAAGACTTATAATCCATAAAATAGAATAGTAAACTCATTTCTGAAAGAATAAATAATAGTTTTTCTTATTATAAATGACAATAAGATATAATTATATCATAAAATAATTAAATAAATATTTTAAAAATTATTAACAAAATGATTGTATTTTTGAAAATAAATAAATATTTATTTATTATTTTATAGTTAATATTTATATATTTAAAATAAAATTTAATTTCCGGAAATGGATTTATAAATTAACGTTTAATTGTCTTATTATTATTAAATAATTTATGAGATCGTAATGAATTTATAAATTGTTTTAAAATCTCTTATCATTTTAAAATTTATATTTTACATGTAAATGATGATTTTGATTAAAAAATTAATTTCTATTATTTTAGAAAATATTCTTCATAAAATGGAGTTCATTTTTTAATTTTACATTTTGAAATAATTTTAGGCGGAATTTTTGGGATTTTTCTAAAATAATTGAATTTCTAGTGAATAGTAAAATAACATAATTTATTGTTAAAAATAAATACATGATTTTTTGAGTGATTGTTGATGTAAGGATTATGTCAAACCAAAATAGGGAACTCTACTATATTATTTTATTATATTATTTGATAATTTGAAAACTATTCATCATCTTGAGCCAAAATATTTAGCTAATGAATAAAATAATGTGAAAACACCTCTCTCTTACACTAAAAATACCCCCCCCCTCAACACCTCTTCTCGACACACCTTCCCAAATTTAAGCCTTCTTAAAATTTTGTGTAATAATAATCCCATGCCTCTTACACAAATCCTTTATACCTTTGTCTCATCAAAATACCAAACCCTTCTCCCTAATGAGGTTATCAAAGAGGTGAAAATCAAGAAGCAAAATCCTATTTCTTTTTTTATTATTTTCTCTTAAATTTCATCTATTTTATAATATTATCTGCAACTAATCCTATAAAGGACTCAGGATAACTCCAACATATTTACGTAATGTAATTTTATTTTTTTATTTAATAATTAATCTTCAAATCACTTTCTTCTACATTTTATTCTAAAAATAAAAATATCATTCATGGTGTGTTGATTTACTGCCATCTTGGACGATGCATTTTCATTTTTTCTACCTCCATCATGGATTTTCATAAAAACATTATCATGGTTGAAATAGATTTTGAAATATATGTTATAACAATTTTTATTTTTTTATCTAACATATATACATGATACTAAATGATAAAATAAAAGGAGTTTGTTGAGACCGAAAATCACCTAAATTAACGTAAAATGATTGTCATTAACATTTATTGTAATGATTCATCCTCATAACCTATTAAAGAATTAAATATAAGACTATTTAACATGCTTCATTTTTAATAATGAAAAATAATTTCAATTTTGAATAAGTTTTCCTATTTTATGTGAACTTCCATTCTAATATACAGGTGAACCGATCATGAAAGCCACGAAAACCAAAACTCCCAAACAATGAAATCAATATCTATAACTCATAAAAAAACTATATGTGAACTAAATAAAACAATATTGAATCAAATGAACCATTTAACGATTTTTAATTTGTTAATTAATGAATTTAATTTTATTTTCTAGGATATTTGCTTGGAGAAATCATTCTCACATAAGGTAATGGGATTTTAAAACCCAACTATCTTCCTTTGAGTTTTCCTTCATTCACACTATTTTTATCCTAAATCATGTATTAATAATACTCAAATATCATTTATTATTCATCTGTTATCTTTTATGGATATAAATTTTTCCTATAGGGTTTTATGTCAAATGAAATAATTTACCAAAATATCTTTTATTTCCAATGTTATATCTTTTACATCAGGTGAGATTGTTTCTTCTTCACGCAAGATAAATGATTATTAGAAATATTATGTTATTCCCCCTTTAATTTGGGATGCCAAAATAACTATGAATGAATTTTTTTAAATAATACCCATTCCATTCCATGGGTTATATTATATACATGATTATTATACACTCTATGTGGCATGAATTATTCGATCAATGTTATTATGTGATGGTTGCACCCAAGATTATATTGTGCATGAAAATTTAATGATTTTACGGGTGTGACTAGAAAAATATATAGAACTAAAATAAATTGGGTAATGTGATTTATTATATGAGGTAATGTGAAATATTCATGAACATGATTCTATCATTGTTCAAAGCTATGTGCGGTTTTGACCATAAAGACATGTTGTTTCATTTTTATGTATTTCCACATTCCATGCCTTTAAGTAATGTATCCTATCATGATTTTGATTATTATAATTTTCTAACATTATTATGATGATTATTTTTCTCACCCAAGTTTATGTATCTAATTCATATGATTTCTATGATTTTTTTTCACCCCTTTAATTGATGTACATCCTCAAGTGATTACTTGAACCAAGGAGAATGTAAAGCCTACAAAGGAGATAGTGTAGAGGGAATTAAATAATTTTTATGTTTAATTTTTGAAAAAATTATGTATAAGTATAAATTAGAAAATACACTAAACCCCTTTATCCTATATTTTAACACTATTATAATTTATATATTAAAAATTTTGTAATATAAATATAAGAAAAATCAGGGTCACAATAGTTGGTTTAAGAGAATAATTTAATTAATTCGGGAATTGGGACTGGGGAACATCAGTGAAAACCTATAGTATGAGACCATGTATATGTAATAACCTAATAATATTTTTTTAAAAATTCCCAATATGGGGATCCCATAAGATATTCCATTAATGTTATTAAAAAAGTTGAAGAGTATGTTTTTCAGGATTTATTTAGTTATGTTTTGATAGAACAATTTCTATTTTAGAAAATAGAGGGAACCCAGAGAAATAAATCCAAAAACCCCATGTAAGGGAAAATGCAACCATTACTCGAACATCCTTACAAATTCCATTGGAGGTGGTGTTTAATATTACATGGTGATGACTATCCATCTATCTATGGCTATAAACAATGACCTGAATAACATGTAATATCATCCTTCACCAAAGACGGTAGAACTAGATATCAAGTGTTTTTTTTTCGGAAATGAACACTATGATTCAGTGGATATTATGATCTAGTAGTCACAGAATAGTGGGACAACTCAATGCGTAAGTACATTTCAGTGCCACTCTAATATGATTTGGTTAAGGTGACTTTGGAAATTTATCATCTATATAAAGAGGCTGACCAACAGTGGGAGTGGATTAATAATGCCAAGATGAAGGATATAATTGAAGAGATGGAGTGGTATGAATTAATAATATTATTACTTATCAAGAATTTACCTAAAACTCTTTATACAAATATTGAGATAGAATTCAAATAGCTATAGAAAAATAATGGTAAATCTGTCATGACCTGTGAATAAAATTTCACAAGGATTTCAAGGTTCACTTTGGGTTTTGTTATCAACAATGATAGAAAAACTGATTGATTAGGTAGTGTTTCAAAACCAAATATTCAAAAAGATCTAAATATTATAAACTTAGGGAGTTATGAGGAATTTTTAGATGTTATCTCATAGTAGAGATTTCTCATAAAGAATTGTACCATGGCTATAGTGATATGAAATAAAATATGGAACTACAAGATATGGGATCTAATGAAAATGTTGGAATGAAAACTGAACCACTAACATTTAAAAATTGTGGGAAGAAGAATCATGGGAACTAACTCAATCAGAGGGGGAAATTTTATATGTGTGGTGGAGAAGGCCACTGAGCTCATCAATGTGAAAAATACACGAGGAAACATGAAAATGTAGTTAATGAATGAAGAACACCACCCATGGTACTATGTTTCAACTATTGGAAGAAATGACACTATGCAAGACAGTGCCCTAAACCTAGAAACCTTTAGGGAAATCTATGTCAGCAGCGACCAATGCGTAAGGAGAAAGGGATGTATTATGCTATCACTATTACTAAGGTGGATCCAAAAAATGATGTGTTGATAAGTTTGAAGGTTATTTATTCCTGAATAGATAACGTACTAATTGATTTTAGTTCAATTCATTTTTTGATATCATTCATGTTTAGTAGAATTATTTGAATGCCATAACAAAATATAGAGGTTGAGTTAACTATGAGAATAGAAAATGGAGAAAATTTTTCATCCAATGTATATAAATACTCCTCATTTAATTTTTACTCACTGAACCTCCCAAAAAATATTTTCCTACATCCTATGGTGGAGTGTGATGCTATATTATGAATGGGTAAGATATATTTATAAAAATTCAATAGTAACTTTTGAGAAAGGGATATCACACTTCACATCCTAATACATCCTCCAATTCTATACAACTGTAAGAGGAGGATGGATCTTCCTTAGATCAATCATCTCATGTGTTGATAGAATTTCTTTATGAGAAATCATATCTATATTAATTGATTTAGAAAGAGGGGAGAACCATGACTGAATAAATTCCTATAGTGTAGGAATACCATGAGGCTTTCCCCAAATAATTTCCAAATATTCCTCATGACCGTGTTTTTTCAGTTCTCAATTGAGCTTGTTCCTTGATCTATCCATATATAAAATACATTTTATATAATGACCAACATAGATTTAGAGGAAATTAACGAGCAGTTAAAAATAATATGGGCAATGGTTTTATAAACTTGAGTGCCTCACCTTAGGGTGGAACATACCTATTTATTAATGATAAGGATGGATCAATGCACTTTTGCATTCATTATCAAGAGATCAACAAAATCAAGATAAGAAAAAGTATAATCCTCTATGGATATATGACTTTTTTGATAAACTGTGTGATGGAATGTATTTCTCTAAAGCAGACCTCCATCCAGTATATCACCGATTAATGGTTAGGAAGGGAGATATTCCTAATACTACCTTTCAAATGAGGAAAAAACAGTATATCTTCATAGTGATTCCTTTCGGACTCACTAATGATCTAAAAACAATCATGGACTTAATGAATATAGTTTTGGTTTGTTAACTCAAGAAATTTATGGAAGTATTTATTTATGATATTATGAAATACACCAAGACCAAATGGGGACATGAGGACCCTTTTAATACCTTTATAAATACTCAGAAAAAGGATAAATGTGATGAAAATTTCATTAATTGTGTGTTCTTGATGGAATAAGTGTCACAAACCAAGTATGTTCACCACTGAAACTGGCAAAAAACCTGGCCCGTGACAAGTCCCTATGGGCATTCTCAATCCCCACAGGTTGTCACCAGTGCCAATGTATCATAAAATGAGAATTAGGAATGATTTACCCGAGTTTATAAACATAAAATAACAAATGAATCTAATAAAACGAATCTGGATTTTTGAAACCAAAAAATCATTTTCAAAAATTCAGAACTGAATTACATAGTCTAAAAAAACTCAACAAGACCATAACAAAGGTACATACCCAATATTAAACTGCCCAATATCCCTCATGGTAAGGGGCATTTCCCTCAAGCCATCACTATAAGACTTCGCCACCAAGGACCTGCTAGAAACCCAAACCACTATCACTATATACTGTCCCCAACACGCGAAAACAAAAATAACCAAGTGTACATACACCTAAGGGTGTATGTAGGGTGTGAGAATACTCCTATTAGGATACCAACACTAATATATCCCATGTGATAAACATTCAAAGATGAAAATCTTGCATGTTTTCATAAACAGGAAATGCTAGTTACAATTTCTAAAAGATGCAACTTAAAAAATAAAATAGTTTTGAAGTGGGATATCATTAAGAATCAACACTATTAAAAATAATGTCAACACTACTTAATATTTCCATACAACCATACTGTATCCCGAAGATAAGCAAAAACTAACTAATTAGCACAAGAAATATGAAATAACCATAATGCACTAGCTCATTGTGGGTCTAAGGTACCTCGAATATCGGTGATAATAACCGTCACAATATCTGTTCTTGTGCACATGACACTAGTAGAAAACATACAAATAACCTAATGGTCCCCAATAATCATCATCATAGTTTATTTAGTGTTTTAAGAGTCAAACTTGCTCCATGAAACTGAGGCCAAACCCCACAGATTCACTAGAAATCTAGTATCTGTCTACCCACCTAGATACCTGAGTTTCCCTCTCATGATCAAACAAGTTAAACAAGAAAATAAATATAATTTGAACATGAAAATATCACTTTCACATCAAACATTTACCAAAAATCCCACATGTACATCAAACAAGGCAAAAAATCCACCTTTTCATTAAATTTGATTTTGAAATCAAACTCACACCAAAATAGCCCACACCACATTTTGCACATATTTCACAATTCAAAAAATCCATTAAAAATTTTACAACAACTTTTCCCAGATGATAAACATCAGATAACTACCCAATCACATGTTGCATAATATTCTTTTGATAAATGAATTCCATTTATCACATCACACATACACAAAACAGCCTAAAAACATGTTTCACACACACATCACAATTTCATAAATCACCTAGAGAAATTAAAAAACACTACCAAAACATTTAACATAAAACATACATATTTATCTTTCAAAAAATCATTTTAATAACATACTACCACCAAAACTGTACATAAGAAACCATTACAAACTTTGCGTAACTCATTAAATCAGTTGAAATTTTCATAAAACCAACCCAAGGGGTATAACTATGTTTTTTTCCACAAAACCCAATTCCAAATAATTTTAAATACTAGAATTACACTAATACCCATCAAAATCAGAATTTTCAGCCCTATAAATATTTATTTCACCACCCTCAGGTATTATAAAATGACCTCAAATAATACCACAATATATGCTCAGGAAAAACACACATTTTCATAAAACACTTTCAAGAGGCATTACATGGTTTCACAAATAAAACCCATTAAAAGACCCTCCATTAAACCAAAAGTCACAAAAGACCCATCTAATTCATAATTTCTAGCCCAACCATAAATATTACACCAATTTCATATGTTATAAAACCCACCCAAATAATACCCCAATGGTTACACATGAAAAACACCCAATTTCAGAGTAAAATGAAACTACAAAATTAAATACTTAACCAAATACATCGTAAATAGTTTTCAAACCACCTAAAACATATTAGGAACATAAAAAATAAGTAATTCAAGAAAACTAACTCATGTATAAATGATCGCCCATGTAATCACCTACCGAAAGTGTCAAAACCCTCAAATATTTGTGTGAAACATCAACCGCACCATCGTCTCACCATAAATAAGTGAGAAGTAACCTAAAACTTAAATATTTGAGCCAAAATAAAGTATGTTAGACCCCAGTAATGAACCCTAAATCTTTCACATTTTATAACTCAAGAATAGGTGAAAGAAACCCTAAGGAAAGAGAAGAAATCAAACAGGGAAAGACTTACTTGCAGAAATCATGAAGAGATAGCCCTAAATCCACCAGAATACGAATATATAAGTAAAAAATACATGTATGGAAGATCTCAAGAGTCATAGTAGGTCATGTTGGGATTGAAATTTGGGAAAAATAATGAAAAACGAAGGAGTTATGAAAGAATCATTTTAACTCTTCAAATCTTGTTTATTTGAGAATGATTAAGAATGATCTCCCTAATTTTCCATTCAAATGAGCTCCAAAAATAAAAAAACTATAATGTGGTTGATCATAGGTATATTGGAACCAAGGGGGGTGAATCAATGAAAAAAAGTAAACAATTAAAGAGATATTGAAGGATTGATAAAACATTTAAAGTAGAAAATATTCTTACGGATAGACCCAATACCTAAAATAAAAACTAAAATACACCATGATTATTGATTTATAAAGGCTTAAAATTGACATGGTGGGGTTAATAGGTCATGTTATCCCATTAATGAATTTTAATGAATGAGAAATATTGAAAAATTATGGAGTTATAGACAAAAAAATATGGGTTTTAAATTAGGAAATGGGCTCATGGTTTGGCCCAAATTTTCAAAACCCACCATTTCGCCCAAAATTTATAGGAAACACCCAAAACAAATAATGAATGTAAATTAAATGGAAAATTCCTTCTAAAGAAGTCCTAAATGTTAAAATTCTCCCCACCATAAATCTATCCACCCTTGGAAAGCCACAACAAGGCCAAAAGACAAACCAACCCCAACTGATTGACTAGAAATGTACTCCTTCGCCAGGTTCGGTCCGCCCCTGAAAAACCAAAACACCTATAGTGATAATTTAATGAAGGAATACTCTCAAAAACCAAAAAATACATCAATTTCAGGAAATGATCAAGAAAATTATGACTTTATCTCCAAAAGAAAACTCCAAAAATCTATATGAACAAGACTCAAGTAATCTAACCAGACAAACAACAACAATGAACAAGGTCACACATACATTGCTTTGACTAAACATTTGGGAACTCTCAAATCCCAATGTTTACCTACAGAAGATGTTTATAGTTAGATATCTCCAAACGAGACTACCTCCCATCAAGATAAGACCAAGGACCAATATGAGTTGCCAGTTTGGGGAGACACAAATTGGATCCCCACCATAAGAGACCTCATAAATTTTCTCGAGACATATTCAGGACACTAAAATGGTGTGTCTTGAATGGATTCCCTTGTTCAAGGGGTATACATCCATCAGACCTATACAAAATAACTTATATAAGACTCATAGTGGGTCTCCCCAACATAAGAACCAACCATCCTAACCGAACATCACAGGCCAGTACAGAAAGACCCCTAAATTTAAAGAGTTAGGATGGCCATACGGTTAGTCCGCACAGTTTGGTAAATCGTGTGCTAACTGTGGTTATCCTTATATCTACATGGTTTTCTAGGGCATGGACACTACTATAAATGTGAAATCCATGCACTCAACCTATCTTTACAAACATCAAACCTTTCTCCAAATTCCCAGTCGAAACTAGTGAGTTAAAGTTTGAACTCAGTATACATGATATAAAAAGGGTCCTCCCACCTCTACAACCAAAATGAGAATAACTGGAACACCATGATGAAACCAGAGGTTTAAACTCTTCTTATCATTCATACTAAGGATATGATTTTTTACAAGGGTTTTAACTTCCTTGGGATTTCCGATGACTACATGTCAGCTTCTATCTGGGACGTATGGCTAGAGCTCAAAGGATTGAATCATTGTTGGTCTCGTAGTTAGGCTTTGGAAACCACCAGAACAAAACTTCTTCTTATGGTGATACAAACAACTACCCCGTAATCCCAAATAAGTGTACCAAGAACTATCACATTCCAAATTCACATTACCCTAATCCATAATTTCACTGAAACAAGGTCTTAGAAGATGCATAGACATCACACCTTATTTCTTCAAGTGAGAAACAATATAAGGAAAGGACACATATAAACACATTCCTCTAAAATAGATCATTTTGATGTTTTTACATGATAGAAATACCCCCAACATAAAATAGACTCTCAAAGGATTGCAAAATCTACACCTTTATAGACAAACAAGCACATTAAATCACAAGGCGTCACCGAACATGACCATTGTGACTGATAGAAACAATACATAAAACATGACCTTATGCCATGTCACTAAACAAAACACATGTCCAGAAAGTGGAAACAATAGCCTCTCATGACTAGACTCTAAAAGGTGGTGGTTTAATAATGACTCATGCCTCAATGAAACTATTATGAACCCAGTGACCCTCTTAGACACTATCGAGAAACTCATCCATACTAACAAAAGCCAAACCACTTTCCCCTTCGACGAACCAGGAAATATAAGAAACTAAGGTCTTTTTCAACCTTCCACGAGAACTCTCCCACTATAAGAGGATTCAATAATAAATTAAAGAAATTTTTGTAGACACAATAAACAAAAATCGATAAATTATTCCTTATATTGATCAAATGGAGGATTTTCCAATGGAGAAACAATCTGGGTTGCACTTCAATTGTGCATTAACCCTTAATTGGGGCATACATTATCCAATGAGAGAACACAAGGAGTAACCAAGCTGGATTATTGGTCAAAACATCACACAAACCAGATCCACACACATGAAGGGAACCACCAAAAGGTGTCCCAAAACATATCTCAGAAGAGACTACTAACCAGTCCTTCTATCCAGCTTATTGACCAAACACAAACCTAAAAAATAGTTCGATCAGGAGGGGTTTATAGTCTCAAATAATCCCACAACAAAAACATTTTCCAAAAACACATAATATAAACCATCCCACAAAATTCATCAAGACATCATGTTTTTCTTTAAAAACAATTCTTTGAAAACAAACGGTTCATCGGATAGCGTATCCGCCAATGGTACCCCATGGGCCTCACACATGCATGTTTCTTTGCCACACTGAGCACCATCCTGATATCCTTCCCAAAACTCATTCAGTCATGAACTTCAACCAACCATCATCTCATATAACCCCATTCATGTGGCCTCTCATGGAAATAAAAAAGGCTATACGAAAAAATCATTCCACTTTTCCAAACAAAAATGATCAACCAACGCATCCTTTTTATCATGACCACTAACCCTGAGATCAAAATCCCAATTCACATCTTACAAAACATTTTAGAATGACACATCCATTTAAGTAAGAAATCACTTTCAAGTTATTCACATCAATTTCAAAACATCCCATCCCTTTTAAAAACCATTTGATAGTTTAGAAAACTCTTTTAGGTATACATTTTCAAAACCAACTTCAATATAGTCCATGCTTTCTAAAGAGGTGTAAGCACACCATTTTCCATTTCAAAACAATTCTGAAAATTTAGTTCCACCATTTCATAAATCAATCAATTATATCTTTATTTTTAAATCATTTCACAAATATTTTACGCTTCATAAATCCACGTAACATTAAAACCAAAGTTCCAAGATTTCAAAAGTAAAGAACAGAAGACAATGCGAGAAAAAACTAGTATCAGTGGGTGACTTGGACATATGGTTGGAATCCATATTCCAATCACTTAATAGTCATAAATAGTGTTTTAGGGAATAACCTCGGCTCCACATGGCTTTCTAGGCCCTACAAGCTCACTAAGACTATTAACCCAACACTCTTTTCATTTCCCCTAATCATCATCAAACAATGAAAACCAAAGGACATAGATAAATCTCGACTTCCATTAGAAACATGAATCCCATAATGAGGAGTAGTTATCAGGAACACTACCAAAAACTAGAATACCGAGTTCTGACAATCCTAACTCCAGATTATCCGGACTCTTCCCCAAATATCATGACCCAAAGAGTTAACACGGATCTCCTCTAATACCACTTTATCACGATCCAAATCTGGTCGCCACAAAAACCATAACCCAACACGGCCCATGAAATGTCCATAAGGGCATTCCCGATCCACTCGGGTAGGCACAAGTTCCCAAGAATCATAAAATGATAATTGGGAACAATTTACCCATGTTTAGAAACATAAAACATCTAATGAATTTAATAAAAAGAATCTGGATTTTTCAAACGATAAAATCTTTTTCAAAAATTTCGAACTGAATTACATTGTTTAAAAAAACTCATCAAGACTATTAAAAATTTATAAAAAGAAAAAAAAATCCCAAGAACCGTCCTAGAAAGGGGCACCACCCTCAATCCATATCCACAAGACTTCACCACCAAGGACCTGCTAGAAACCCGAACCATTGGCACTAAAAAATCTACCAAACCTACAACAACAAAAATAACCAAGTGTACTTACAACCAAGGGTGTATGTAGGGTGTGATCCAAGTCTCAGTAGGATACCACCACTAGTAGATTCCAAGTGATAAACATTCAATGTCTAAAAACATGAATGTTGTCATAAACATGAATTGTTAGTTACAATTTCTAAAAGATGCAAATTTAAAATTAAAATAGTTTACAAGTTGGATATCATTAAGAATCAACACATTTTAAAATAATGTCAACACTACTTAATTTATCAATCCAATCACACTATATTCTAAATTTAAGCCCAAAGTAACTAATGAGCACAAGCAATAGGAATAACCCCTATGCATTAGCTCGTTGTGAGTCCCAGGTACCTCATATCTTGGTGAGAGTAACCATCACAATATCTGTTATCATGCATGAACCAATAGTAGAGAACATACCCATAACAATGTTCTCCCCAATAATCATCATCATAGTTTAGTTAGTGTTGTAAGATTCAAACATTATGTGTGAAATTGAGGCCAAACCCCACAGATTCACTAGCATACCAGTACATGTCTTGCCACCTACATAACCGGGTATCCCTCTTGTGCTCAAACAAGTTCAAAAAGATAAGAAATATAATTTTCACATGAAAATATCACATTCACATTATACATTCACCAAACAGCCCACAATAACATCACACATATAACAAAATTCACATTTTCATTCAAATTGATTTTGAAATCAAACTCAAACCAAAATAACCCACAACACATTTTTCACATCATTCATAATTCAAAAAATCCTTTAAAATTTTTATAAAATACATTCCAAGATGATAAAAATCCCATAACAACCAACTCACATGTTACATAATACACATTTCATAAACAGAGTTCATTTTTCACATAACACTTACACAAAACAGCCTGAAAACATGTTTCGCACCCACACCATAATTTCATAAATCACCTCAACCCATTACAAAACATTACCAAAAAGTATGAAATATAAATATACTACTTTAACTTTAAAAAACTCATTTTAAGAACATAAAAACACAATAACAGTTCTTAAGAAACCATTTCACACTTTTTCTAACTCATTAAATCATTTACAATTTTCATAAAACCAACCCAAGAGGTATAACACTATTTTTCCCACAAAAACCAATTCTAAATTCTCTTTCTAAGCCAAAATCACACCAATACCATTAAAAATAAGAATTAATCCCTATAAATATTTATTTAACCACTCTCATGTATTATAAAATCACCTCAAATAATACCATAAAAGATGAACATGAAAAACCCAAATTTTCATAAAACACTTTCAAGAGGCAATACATGGTTTCACACATAAAACCCATTAAAAGACCCTATTTTAAACCCAAAGGCACACCAAGACCCTACCATAACATAATTGGTAGCCTAAAAAAATTTATCACACCAATTCCATATGTTATAAAACCCATCGAAACAATACCGTAAGGCTTACGCATAAAAAACACACAATTTTAAACTAAAATGAAACTATAAAATCAAATACTTAACAAAATACATCTTAAATAGTTTTTTAACCACATAAAAAATATGAAGAACAAGAAAAATTTTTAATTCATTAAAATTATCTCATCTAGAAATGATCACACATGGATTCACCTACTAAAAGTGTCGAAACCCTCGAATATTGGTGCGAAACATCAACTGGACCACCCCCGCACCACAAGGAAGTGAAAAGAAACCAAAAACCACAATAGTTTACCCAAAAGATAGGAATCTAGAACCTAGGCACGAAAAATAACTTCTGGACATTTTATAACTCTATAACGTGTAAAAGAAATCCTAAGGAAAGAAAAGAAATCAAAGTGGGAAAGACTTACTTGCATAAATATTGAAAACATCACCCTAAATACACCAAAATATGAATCTCCTTGTAAACAAAAATGGTATGGAGGATCTAAGGAGTCTTACTAGGTCATGTGGGGACTGAAATAGGGGACAATGAATGAAAATTTAAGGGTTTATGAAAGAATCATTTTACATGTTCAAATCTGGTCTATTTGAGAAAGATTAAAAAAGAGCGCCCTAATTGACAGTTCAAATGAGCTCAAAAAATGTGAATCCTATAATGGGGTTTATCCTAGGGATATTTTCTTCGAGAGGGAGGAGGAATCACTAAATAAAAAAAATTAAGGAGATATTAAATTATTAAAAAAATATTTAAAGCAGAAAATGGGCTTACGGGCATGCCCAATACCTAAAATAAAAACCCTAATACGTCATGATTATGGATTTTAGAGGAACCAAATATAGATGGTGATGTTAATAGGTCAGGGCTGGACACCAATAAATTTAAATTGATGAAAAAACCTAAAAAATAAATGAGTTATAATAGAAACAAAATTATTTTTTGAATCTGGAAATGGGCTCACGGTTTGGCACAAATGTTCAAAACCCACCATTTCCACCAAAATTCATTGGAAACCCCCTAAACAAATCAAGAATGGAAATTAAATGAAAAATTCATTATAAAGAATTCATGAATGTGACAATTATTCCCACCATTAAATGTTTCACCCCTAGAAATCCACAATAATTCCAAAAGCAAAAACGAAACCCAACTAATAGACCAGAAATGTACTCCTTCGCCTAGTTTGGTCTTCCCCCGAAAGGCCAAAACACCTCCGGTGATCAATTAAAGAAGGAATTCACTCGGAAACCAAATCATACATCAATTTCCTGAAATGATCAAGAAGATTCAGAATTTATCCCCAAAAGGAAACTCTTAAAACACTATATGAACAAGACACATGTAATCTACCAAGATGAAAACCAACAACGAACAAGGTTACACATACTTTTTTTAACTAAACTATTGTCAAATCTCCAATCCCAACATTTACCCGAGGAAGGTGTTTGTAGTTAGATATCTCTGAATGAGACAAACTCCCACCAGGATGAGACCAAGGGCCAATCTGAGTTACTAGTATGGGGAGATAGAAATGGGCACCCCACCATAAGAGACAACTTAAATTTTTCCTGAGACATATTTAGAACACTAACAGGGGGAGGCCTGAACGGACTCCCCAGTTCAACGTGTATAATTCCCTTAAAACATTACAAAATAACATATATAAGACTCATAGTGGGTCTCCCCACCATAAAAACCTACCATCTTAACCAACCAGAATGGGCCAGTACAGAAAGACCCCAAAATTTAAGGAGTTGGGATGGCCGCACGGTTAGTCTACCTGGTTTGGGAAACAATGTGCTAACCATGGGGATCCTTCTATCTACAAGGTTTTATATGGAATGTTCGCTTATATCCATGCTTAAATTGTGTGCTCAACCTATCTAGAAAAACATCACACCTTTCTCCAAATACCTAGTTGAAACCAAAGGGGAAAGTATGAACTTAGGCTACAACCTGGAAATGAGGTCCTCCCACCTCTACCACCAAATGGGAACAACTCGATCAAGATGATATCACAAGAGGTTTAAACACTTCCTATCATACATATTGAGGAAAAGACTTTGTATAAGGGTTTGAACAACCTTGGGATTTCCCCTGACTATGTTTCAGATTTTCTTCAGGTCCTATGGTTGGAGCTTAAAAGATTAGAGCATCGTTGGCCTCGTAGTTAGGCTTTGGAAACCACCTGAACAGAACATATTCTTGTGGTGATAGAAACAACTTCAGTGAAATCCTGCTATGTTTACCAGGAATTAACACATTCCAAACTCACATTACCCTAACCCAACATTTCAATGAAACAAGGTCTTAAAAGATGCATGCACATCACACCTTGTTTCTTCGGGTGAGAAATGACAGAAGGAAATGACGCATATAAACACCTTCCTCTAAAACAGAGGATTTTTGACGTTTCCCAAGGGATCAATACTCCCAACTTAACAGAGTCTCCCAAAATATTTCAAAACCTACACCTTTATAGTCAAACAAGAACATGACATCCCAAGGCATCACCGAGCATGACCATTGTGGCAGATAGCAACAATACAAGGAACAAGACTTTATGAAAAGTTCCAAAACAACACACAAGTCTGGAAAGTGGCCACAATAGCCTCTTTTGATCAAATTCCCAAAACTAGTTATTTAACAAGTACTCATGCTTCAAAGAAACTATTAACAACCCAACTTCCCTATTAGACACCATTAAGAAACTCATCCACACTAGCAACCCCAGACCACTTCCACCTTCGGCGAACTAGGAAACTTAAGAAACTAAGTTCTCTTTCACCCTTCCTGGAGAACTCTACCACTACACAAGGATCCAAAAATAAAATAAAGGAATGGTTTTAGACTCAATGAACAAAGATCGAAAAAGGATTCCTTATATTGATCAACTTGAGGATTCTCTAATGGAGAAATAGTCTGGGTTGCACTTTAGTTGTGTATTATTACTTAATTGGGGTGTACCTTATCCAATAAGAGAACCCAAGGACCCAACTAAGCTCATTCATTGGTAACAAAATGACACAATCTAAATCCAAACACATGAAGGGAACCACCATAAAGGTGCCCAAACCAAATATCTGAAGAGACTACTAACTAGCCCTTCTACCAAGCTTACCAACCAAACACCTACCCAAAAAACGGTTCGAACATGAGTGGCTCATGGAATAAAAACATCCCACAACATCAAAATTTTCCAAAAACACATAATATACACCATCCCGAAAAAATTCATCAAGACATGATGTTTTTCTTTAAAAACATTTCTTTGAAAACAAACTGTTCAGCAGTTAGCATATCCACTAATGGTACTCCATGGGCCTCACACATGCACGGTTCTGTGCCACACCAAGAACCCACCTCATATCCATCCCGAAACACATATAGTAATGCAGTAAACCATCCATCATCCCATATAACCACAGGAATGTGGTATCTCATGGAAATAAAAAAGGTTAAAACAAAAATTATTTCCCCTTTTCAAAATCAAAACGTTCAAGAAACACATCCTTTTTCTCAAAACTGCTACCCACAATGTCAAAATACTAATTCACATCTTACAAATATTTTCAGAAAGATACAACCATTTAGATGAGAACATACATTCATTTTATTCAAGTCAATTTCAAAAAATCGAATCCCATTAAAATGACCTTTGATTGGTTAGAATATTTTATTGGAAACACTTTTTAAAAACCAACTTAAATATAGTCCTTCCTTTCAAAATAAGTGTAAGTATAACATTTTCCACTTCGAAATAATTCTAAAAATTTAGTTCCACCATTTTTTAAATCAAATAATTCCCTATTTATTTGAAAATAATTTCACCAAAACCTTACACTTTTTAAAACTAAGTCAATTTAATACCAAAGTTCCAAGATTTCAAAACAAAAGAACACCAGAAAATGTGAGAGGAAACTAGTTTCTATGGGTGACATGGAAATATGGTTGGCGACCATATTCTAATCACTTCACAATCATAGAGAGTGTTCTAAGGAATGTTCCCAACTCCACATGGCTTTTTAGGCCCTGCGAGCTCACTGAGACCATTAACCCAACTATCTTTTCATTTCCCCTAATCATCATCAATCCTAGAAAACCAAAGGACTTAGATAAATCTTGAAATCCATTGGAATCATAAATCCCATCCTGAGGTGTGTTGATCAGGCACACTATCCAAAACTAGAATAACAAGTCTCGACAATCCTAACTCCAGACTATCCTGACTCTTCCCCAATTAACATGACCCAAATAATTAACATGAACCTCCTCTGATACCACTTTGTCGTGAACCAATTCTGGTCACCACCGAAACTGGCACCAAACCCGACCCGTGACAGGTTCCAAAGGGAATTCTGATACCCATGGGCTAGCACAAGTGGCCCGATATCATAAAATTAGAATTGGGAATGATTTACCTGAGTTTATATACATAAAACATCAAATGAATCCAATAAAACGAATCTGGATTTTTCAAACCAAACTATCTTTTACAAAAATTCAGAACTGAATTACATAGTGTAAGAAAATCACCAAGTCTTTAAAAATGGTACAAAACCAAAAAGAAATAGCCCACGAACCGTCCTGGCAAGGGGCACTACCCTCAAGCCATCTCCACAGAACATCACCACCAAAGACCTTATAGAAACCCGAACCACAGGCACTAAAAACTGTACCCATCCAACAACAACAAAGATGACCATGTCTACTTACACCCAATAGTGTAAGTAGGGTGTGAGCCAATGTCCAGTTGGATACCACCTCTAAGAGATTTCATGTGATAAACATTCAAGGATGAAAATCTAGTGAGTTTTCATAAACAAAAAATGCTTGATACAATTTGTAAAAGATGCAACATAAAAACTAAAATTGTTTTCAAGTGGTATATCATTAAGAATCAACACTTTTAAAAATAAGGTCAAAACTACTGAATTTTCCCATCCAACCAAACCTTATTCCGATGGTAACCACAAAGTAACTAATTATCACAAGCAATATGAAATAACTCCTAGGCACTAGCTCATTGTGGGTCCTAGGTACCTCGAATATCGGTGATAGTAACCTTCACAATATTTGTTCTTGTGCACGAGACACTAGTAGGGAACATACCCATAACCAAGTGGTCCCCAATAATCATAATCATAGATTATTTATTGTTTTAAGAGTTAAAATTTCTATGTGAAACTGAGGCCAAACTCCACGGATTCATTAGCATACTAGTACAAATCCACCTACCTACATACCCGGGTTTCCCTCTTATGCTCAAAAATTTTCAACAAAACAGGAAATATAATTTGAACATGAAAATATAACTTTCACATCAAAAATTCACCAAAAATCCCACATGTACATCTCACAATTCACAAAATCAACTTTTTCATTCAAATTGATTTTGAAATCAAACCCACACCAAAATAGCCCACACCACATTTTGCACATCTTTCAAAATTCAAAAAATCCTTTGAAAATTTTATAAAATATTTATCAAGATGATAAACATTACATAACAGACCAATCACATGTACCAAAATATGATTTTCATAAACAAAGTTCATTTTTCAAATCACACTCATACAAAACTGCCCAAAAACATGTTTCGCTCCCACGTCACAATTTCATAAATCACCTCATCCAATTACAAAACATTACCATAAAATTTGACATAAAAACTGACCACTTTATCTTTCATAAACTCATTTTAATAACATACTACCACCAAAAATTACCTAAGAAAACATTGCACACTTTGTTTGACTAATTAAATCATTTACAATTTTCATTAAACCAACCCAAGGGGTATAACTATGTTTTGCCTAAAAAACCCAATTCCAAATCCTCTTTAAAATCAAAAATCACACCAATAATAATCCAAATCAGAATTGGAAGCCCTAGAAATATTAATTTATCCACTCTAAAGTATTATAAAATCACCTCAAATAATACAACAAAAGATGCCCATAAAAAACACACAGTTTCCTAAAACTATTTCAAGAGTTATTACAAGGATTCAAACATAAATCCCATTAAAAATCCTCTTTTAATTCCAAAGGCATACCAAGACCCTAAAAAATCATAATTTTCATCCCAACAAGATTTGTTACACCAATTAAAAATGTTATAAAACCCACCCAAACAATACTCCAAGGGTTACACCTGAAAAACACCCAATTTATAACTAAAATGAACTTATAAAATTAAATAATTAACCAAATCCATCATTAATAGTTTTGTCACTAAATAAAATATATTAGGAACATGAAAATTAAGTTATTCAAGGAAACTTACTCATATAGAAATGTTAACACATGGAATCACCTACCGAAAGTGTCGAAACCCTCAAATATTTGTGTGAAACATCAACTACACCACCACCACACCTCATGGAAGTGAAAAGAAACCTCAAAAAGAAATATTTCACCCAAAAGATAAGATGTTAGACCCTTGGCACAAACCCTAAGTTTTTTACATCATAGAATTAAAAAAAGGGTTAATGAAACCCTAAATAAAGAGGAGAAATCAATGAAAGAAAGACTTACTTGCATATAACATGAAGAGATCATCCTAAATCATCCAAAATATGAATATCCAAGTAACCAAGACTGGTATGGAGGATCCAAGGAGTCATATTAGGTCATGTGGGGACTGAAATGTGGGAAAATAATGCAAATTCAAGGATTTATTAAAGAAGAATTTTTCCTCTTCAAATCTATTCAATTTGAGAAAGATTAAGAAATATCTCCCTAATTATCAGTTCAAACGAGATCCAAATTGGAATACCATTTATGGGGCGGTCCTAGGGATATTGGATTCTAGGGGGTGGTGTAATAACCGGAAAAAAATAAAAAATTAAGGAGATATTAATGGATTAAAAAACATTTAATGTAGAAAATGGGATTACCGGCTGGCCCAATACCTAAAATAAAAACCCAAATACTTCAGTATTATCGATTTCTAAATGCTCCGAATTGACATAGTGATGTTAGTTGGTCATGTTAGTCCATTTATGAATTGGAGTGGATGAAAGAAGTTCAAAAATGAAGGAGTTATAAAAGAAACAGAATTGGTTTTTAAATATGGAAATGGGCTCACAGTTTGGCCCAAATATTCCTAACCCATCATTTCCACCAAAATTCATAAGAATCCCACAAAACAAATCAAAAATGGAAATAAAATGAAAAATTCATTCTAAATAATTCATGAATTTGACAATTATCCACACCATAAAACATTTATCCCCAAGAAATCCACAACAAATCCAAAAGGAAAAAACCAATCCCAAGTAATAGACCAAAAATGTACTCCTTCGCCAAGTTTGGTCTGCCCCCGAAAGGACAAAACACCTTCAGTGATCAATTTAGGAAGGAAATATCACACAAACCAAAGAATACATCAATTTATTGAAATGATCATGAACATTCAGAATTCATCCCCAAAAGAAAACTTTTAAAACACTATATGAACAAGACTCAAGTAATCAACCTAGACGAAAAAACAACAATGAAAAAGATTACACTTACTTTTCATTAACTAAACTATTGGGCACTCTCCAATCCCAACATTTACCCCAGGAAGATGTTTCTAGTATGATAGATCGAAACGAGTCATCCTCCCACCATGCCAACTCCAAGGACCAATCTGAGTTTCTAGTATGGGGATACACAAATGGGCTCCCCACCATAAGAGACAACTTAATGTTTCCTGAGACACATTCATGACACTAATAGGGGAGTCTTGATCAGACTCCCCGATTTAAGGGGTATACATCTATCATACCATTTCAAAAGAACATATATAAGACTAATATTGGGTCTTCCCACCATAAGAACCAACCATAATAACTAACCATCACAGTCCAATACAGTAAGGAGTCAAATTTAAAGGGTTTGGATGGTCGCACAGTTAGTCTGTATGGTTTGGGAAACCTTCAATAACCATGGGGATCCTTTTATCTATATAGTTTTCTGGGGCATGGTCACCACTAACCATGCACAAACTGGGTGCTCATCCTATCTAGCCAAACTTCAAACCTTTCTCCAAATACCAAGTTGAAACGAAAGTGGGAAAGTATGAACTCATGCTACAACATGGAAATGAGGTCATCCAACCTCTACCACCAAATGGGAAAAACTGGAAACAGAAGATTACACTAGAGGTTTAAACGCTTCCTATCATTCATACTGAGGATAGGAATTTGTATAAGGGTTTGAACGACAATGGGATTTCCCCTGACTACATTTCATCTTCTCTCCAAGACCTATGGCTAGAGATCAAATGATTGAAGCATCTTCGGCCTTGTAGTAAGGCATTGGAAACCACCCAAAAGAACTTCTTATTCTAGTGATTCAAAAAACTACACCACAATACCTAATAAGATTACCAAGAACTAACACATTCCAAACTCACATTACCCTAACACAACATTTCACTGAAACATGGTCTTTGAAGATGCACACACATCACACCTTGTTTCTTTGTGTGATAAACAACAGAAGGAAACGACGCATGTAAACACCCTCCTCTAAAATAGAGGATTTTGAAATTTTTCAAAGGGAGACATACTCACAACATAATAGAGACTCTCAGAGGATTGCACAACCTCCACCGTTACAGTAAAACAAGCACATGACATCACAAGGAATCACTGAACATGTCCATTGTGAATGATATAAACAATACATGGAATGGGACCTTAGGCCATGTCCCTAAACAACACACAAGTCCAGAAAGTGGCCAAAATAACATCTCATGACCAAATTCCAAAAATTAGTGGTTTAAGAAGAACTCATGCATTAAAGAAACTATGAAAATCTCAGAGGCCCTCTTAGACACAATCAAGAAACTCATCCACACTAACAACCCTAGACCACTTACACCTTTTACAAACCACACAACTTAAGAAACTAAGGTCTCTTTCAACCTTCCACGAGCACTCTCCCGCTACAATAGGATCCAAATGTAAAAGAAAGAGATGGATGTAGACTCAATGAAAAAAGATCGA
The DNA here is from genome assembly GCA_963277665.1 of Viscum album. Taxonomy (NCBI): domain Eukaryota; kingdom Viridiplantae; phylum Streptophyta; class Magnoliopsida; order Santalales; family Viscaceae; genus Viscum; species Viscum album. Next base: position 73,233,736 of record OY728127.1, on the reverse strand, counting down.
TAAAATATTCCTTATATTGATAATCTTGAGGATTTTCCAATGGGGAAACAATCTGGGTTTCACTTCAGTTGTGCATTAACCCTTAATTAGGGCCCACGTTATCCAATGAGAGAACCCAAGGACCAAACCAAGCTAGTTCATTGGTCAAAACATGACAGAAACCAGAACCAAATACATAAAGGGAACCACCATAATGGTGTCCCAAAATATATCTCAGCAGAGACTACTAACTGGTTCTTCTACCTAGCTTACCGACCAAACACAAACCCAAAACACACTCTGAACAGGAGGGGTTCATGGAATCAAAACATCCCACAACATCAACATTTTCCGAAAACACATAATATATACTATCCCAAAAAATTCATCATGAAAACATTTTTTTCTTTAAAAACATTTCTTTGAAAGAATATGGTTCAACAGTTAGCGTATCCACCAATGGTACCCCATGAGACTCACACATGCATGTTTCTGTGTAACACTGATCCCCTCCTCATATACATCCCGGAAATCATCCAGTAATTCCATAAACCATCAAACATCCCATATAATCCCATGAAAATGTTCTCTCATGGAAATACCAAAGGTTAAAACAAAAATTCTTTCCTCTTTTCAAAACCAAAATGGTCAGCCAACACATCCTTTTTCTCAAGACCATTAACCATGAGATCAATGTCCCAATTAACATCTTACAAAAAATTTCAGAAAGACACAACCATTTAGGTAATATCAAACTTTCATGTTATTCACATCAATTTCAAAACAACCCATCCCATTAAAAACCCTTTGATTATTTAGAAAACCCTATTAGAAATACTTTTTCAAAACCAACTTCAATATGGTCCCTGCTTTCTAAAGTGGTAAGAACCCCATTTTCCATTTGAAAAAAATTCTGAAAATTTAGTTCCACCATTTCATAAATCAAACATTTCTATCTTTATTTTTAAATCATTTCACAAAAATGTTACACTTCTTAAATCCATGTTACATTAAAACCAAAGTTCCACGATTTCAAAACTAAAGAACACAAGACAATGTGAGAAGAAACTAGTTTCAGTGGGTGACTTGGACATATGGTTGGCATCTATATTCCAATCAATTCACCTTCACATAGAATGTTCTAGGGAATAACCCCGCCTACACATGGATTATCAGGCCCTGTGAGCTCACTGAGACCATTAACCCAACCCAGTTTTCATTTCCCCTAAACATCATCAACCCAAGAAAACCAAAAAAATTAGATAAATTCTTACTTCCCTTAGCAACATGAATCCCATCATAAGGTATGGTGATCATGAAAACTTCCCAAAACATGAATACCATGTCCCAAAAATCCTAATTCCAAAATATCCCGACTCTTCCCAAATAAAATAACCCAATGAGTTATCCTGTACCACCTCTGATACCACTTTGTCACGAACCAAATATGGTCACCATCTAAACCGGCCACAAACCCAGCCCGTGACCATTATCGAAGGGAGTTACTGATCCCCACAGGCTGGAAAAAGTGCTCGAGTATCATAAAATGTGAATTGGGAACGATTTACCAGTGTTTATAATCTTAAAACAACAAAGGAATCCAATAAAACGACTCTGATGTTTTGAAACAAACAATATTTTACAAAAATTTAGAAATGAATTAAATAGTTTAAAAAAACTCATAAAGACCATAACAAAGGTAAAAATCCAAAAAATAATCATCCTAAGAACCCTCATTGCAAGGGTCACCGCCCTCGCGCCATCTTCACAAGATATCAATACCAAGGACCTACTAGAAACCCGAACTAGTGGCACTAAAAACTGTACCCAACATACGACAAAAAATATTACGAAGTCTACTTAAACCGAATAGTGTAATTAGTGTGTGAGAAAATTCCATTTAGGATAACACCACTATGAGATTCCATGTGATAAACTCTCAAAGCCGAAAAGATTTTATGTTTTCATAAATATGAAATGATTGTTAAAATTTCTAAGAGATGAAACATAAAAATTAAAAAAGTTTTCTAGTGGGATATCATTTAGAAACAACACTTTTAAAAATAATGTCAACACTACTGAGTTTTTCCATCCAGCTATACCGTATTCCAACGGTAAGAACAATGTAACTAATGAGCACATGAAATTGGAAATAACCCCTCGACACTAGCTCGTTGCGGGTCCTAGGTACCTCGTATCTTAGTGATGGTAACAATCACAATATATGTTCTCGTTCACAATACACTAGTAGGGAACATACCCATAACCTAGTGGTCCCCAATATTCATCACCATAGTTTAGTTAGTGTTTTAGCGTCAAACTAGCTACGTGAAACTTAGGCCAAACCCCATGGATTCACTAGCATACTAGTACACATCCACCCACATTGATACCCAGGTTTCCCTCATGGGATCAAAAAAGTTCAACATAACAAGAAATATAATTTTCACATGAAAATATCACTTCCAAACAAAAATTCACCAAACATCCCACATTTACACCACACAAGTCAAGAAATCCACTTTTTTATTCAATTTGATTTTGAAATCAAACGCACACCAAAATAGCCCAGAAAACATTTTGAACATCTATCAAAATTCAAAAAATACTTTAATTAATTTATTAAATCTTTCCCAAGATGCTAAAAATCACATAACAGCCCATTCACAAGTTATATAATACGCTTTTCATTAAAAAAGTTGATTTTTTACATCATACTCGCATAAAACATCCCGAAAACATGATTTGCACCCACATCACAATTTCATAAATCACCTCGACAAATTAATAAACACTAGAAAAATGTTTTACATAAAAAAAGAGAATATTATCTTTCAAAATCTCATTTTATGAACATACTACCATCAAAACAGTACATAAGAGACCATTTCACACTTTGGGTAACTCGTTAAGTCATTTACAATCCTCATAAATCCAACCCAAGGGTTATAACTATTTTTTTCCCCACAAAACCAATTCCAAATATGATTTCAAAGCCAAAATCACACCAATACCAATCCAAACTAGAATTTATAGCACTCGAAATTTTTATTTAACCACAATCAATTATTATAAAATCATCATAAATAATACCAAAAATGATGCACATGAAAAATAAACAGTTTGATAAAACACTTTCAAGTGGAATTACATGGTTCCACATATAAAACCCATTAAAAGACCCTATTTTAAACCTCAAGGCACATAAAGGACCTACCAAAGCATAATTTTCAGCCCAAAAAGATCTGTTACACAAATTAAAAATGTTATAAAAGACACCCAAATAATACCCCAAGGGTCACACGTGAAAAAAACCCAATTTCAAACTAAAACAAAACTATAAAATTAAATACATAACCTAATCAATCATAAATAGTTTCCGCACAACATAAAACTTATGAAGAACTTTAAAAATAAGTAATTAAATAAAAATAACTCATCTAGAAATGACCACACATGGAATCACCTACCGAAAGTGCTGAAACCCTCAAATATTGGTGTAAAAAATCAACCGCACCACCACCGCACCTCAAGGAAGTGAAAAGAAAACTAATAACTCGATATTTCACAGAAAATAATGGAATTTATACCCTAGGTGTGAACCTTAAATTATTTAAATTTTAGAACTCAAGAAAGACTAAAAGAAACCCTAAGAAAAGAGAAGAAATCAAAGAGAGAAAGACATACTTGCATAAATCTCGAAAATATCACCCTAAATCCACCAAAATATGAATCTATAAGTTAAAAAAACTAGTTTGGAGGCTCAAATGAGTCATAGTAGGTCATGTGGGGACTGAAATGGGGGAAAATAATGAAAATTTAAGGAGTTATGAAATAATCATTTATCCTCTTCAAATCTGGTCGATCTGAGAACGGTTAAGACAGATCACCCTATTTCGGGGTTATAATGAGCTCCAAAAATGTGAAACATATAATGGGGGTGACCCTAGGGATATTTTATTTGAGAAGGAGGTGGAATGACCAAAAGAATATAAATACTGAATGAGATATCAAAGGATTAAAAACACATTTAAAGTAGAAAATGGGATTACGGGCAAGCCCAATACCAAAACTAAAAACTCAGATACATCATGATTATGGATTTCTAAAGGCTCCAAATTTACATGGTGGTGTTAATAGGTCAATGTTGGCCATTTATGAATTTTAATGGATGAAAAATGTTTAAAAATGAAGTATTTATATAAGAAAAAAAAATTGGTTTTTAATTATTGAAATGGGTTCATGGTTTGGCCGAAATTTCAAAACACACCATTTCCACCAAATTTCATAGGAAACCTCCAAAACAAAACAAGAATGAAAATTAAATTAAAAATTCCTTCTAAATAATTCATGAATGTTAAAATAAGGGTCATTATTGGAGAATTTTATCACCATCCCTGGAATATCAGTTTACCCTTCTAAGGAAAAGGAAATGATGAGTGTCCTAAGAAAATATCTGTAATGCAGATTCATAGTTTCATTGGTCTAGCAAGGTATAAACTGAGATTTGGGAATAACTTCCCATGATTTAAAAACCAAATAACCAAGATTAATAGGAAGCTAGAAAATTATTTCTTGGCTAGTAAATTTGATGATTGTTTCAGAGAGTAAAAAAAACTTTTCATCCTTCCAGTAATGATACTTCCATCATGTGGGGAACTGATTATTTTTTAAAGAGATGCATCAGAAATGGTATTTGTTAGTTTATTGAGGAAAAATTATAATTTTATAGCCTATTCCTCAAGGAAGTTGAAGATTCCGGATCAAAACTACCCCAATTTTTATTTTCACACGGAAGATGTGATATTTTCATTAAAAATCTTACAGCATTATCTCTATGAGGAAAATTTTCAAACATATACTAATAAAAGGAGCCATAAATATATATTCACATCGAAGAAGGTTAATATGCACCGATGAATATGGTTAAATTTAATCAATTATTATGAATGCTCAAACAACTACCATCCAATCATAGAAAATCATGTACTATATTATCTAAGTAGAAATGATTATGCAACATTATCTATGATGAGAATTTATAAGGCTACAATATTCATAGAATTTCAATGGGTGATTATTGGGAATCATTAATGACGGAACATCATCAATTATTTTTCAAATGATTTCTCAACAATCCCCATGGTGAAAATAAAGGATGGTCAATGAAATGATTTTTAAATTCATAAAAAATTAGAATATTTCAGAAATAGAATGTCCTCATAGTTTGAAATTAATGTTTAAGGTGTTATATGATTTGGGTCATGACATTTTGTACCATCTGATCTAGAGATAGTGAAGGAGTTTCTGAATGGCGCACATTGCTTAGACTTCTCTATCCACCAAAGGAGAAAAAATATGTATCATGATATCTGAGAGAACTATTTGGGTGGAAAATATGAAGAAGGATATAACTGAATATATTTAAAATTCCTTGGTATGTCAGCAAGTGAAGGGTGGAATAAAAAAGTCTATGCAGATGATGCGACCATTACCCATACCAACATGGAAAAGGGAAAAGTCACCATGGAAATTTTCCTTAGACATCCAAGGATATCAATAGGAAATAATGTAATATGGGTTGTTTTGGATTATCTTTGAAATAAAAATTACTTTATCGAAATTTGATAGGGCTTATCACTAGATAAACATGCTAGAAAATATACCAGATAATTAGTAAGGCTTCATGGATTCCCACTATCAATTGTATCTGGTCGAGAATAATGATTTAGCTCCAATTAGTAGAAAAGTATCCAACATTCTCTAAACACCGAGATGAACATCAGTACAACCTATCACCCTTAGACTAATCGTAAATATGAGTGTACAATTTATAACCAAGAATAAATGTTGAGAGCATGTTCAATGAACTTCTTGGGAGGTTGCATCTAACATTTACCTCTGGTTGAGTTTTCTAATAACATCACTTTACATTCACACATACAAATGGATCCATACGTATCAATTTATGGAAAAAATGAAGAACACTAGCTTGATTGGATGATGTTTGTGAATGTAAGATGTTAAGACCAAAAAAGATCGAAGAAATGGTGTAAAATGTGAAAACCATTTAGAAGAAGGTCAAGGAAGGCCAAAGTTGACAAAACTAATATGCATAAAAATATCGACAAGACATGATGTTTAAGGCAGGAGACATAAAAGAGAATAAAGATAATTGGGAATAAGGGAAATTTGTTTTCCATATACATCGAACCCTTTGAGATTCTTGAATGATTTGGAGCTATGGCCTATTGAATAACAATTCCACCTATCATGACTTAAGTAGACTATTTTTTCCATATATCCCTCTTGAGTATGCACATACCAGATCCCTCACATGTACCGAATCCAAAGGTTGTATAGATGGAAAATGATCTTCTCTTTTGAGGAGTAGGTGGTGAATAAATTTTACCATAGATATAAAGATATACACAACCTGACTATCAATTGGTCAAAGTACTATGAAGATATAATATGTTTTAGGGAAAAAAATTGGAACCCTAGGAAGTGATGAAGGAGAAGAACCCTCATATATTTTCAATATGAAATGTAAAACAAAAGTTTTAGGGTTCAATTTCATAAGGGGGAAGAATATAATGAATCAAAACATTATCTATGTAAATTCCCTTCTAATAGTATTTCATATAGTTTATACCATATAAAATAACTTTTATAAGATAATACAAATTTTAAAAATGTAGAATTAATGAAATAAAAGGTATTTATTGAAATTGAGGAACCTATCATGATGGAATAGTAACATGACCTTTGGAATAGTAATGTGACCATTAGGAATAGTTATCCATCCAATAAAATAGTAACCTCATCTGTAAAACTATAAATAATATTTAGGCATAATATAAATGAAAATATTATATAATTTTATAATTTTATAAGTAAAAAGATTATTTTAAAAATTATTAACTATGTGTTGGTATTTTTATTAAACATAAATGTTTATTTATAATTTTAAAAATAATATATTTATTTAAAAGAAAATTATTTTCATAAAATAAATTACAAATTTTGATATTTTTCTCTCATTATTAAAAGATAATTTTATGAGACCTTAATAATTATTTCAATGTTTTATAGAAGTAGTAAAAATTTTAAAATCTTTATTTTCCATGTAAATTATGATTTTAATGAAAAATTAAAATTCTCATATTTATAAAATTATTTGAAAAAATGGATTTCCTTATGGAGGTTCACAACCAAGAGAAAACCCAGATGTAAAATCAATTTTTTTTTTGTTTTTTTATCTCTAATTTAATTTCTCTTTTTATCCTCTCCTAACCACATCCTATTGAAGATGAATTATATATATTGTATCCTTTCTGTACTGTAATTTTAATTCGATAGTGGAATAATTTGTCTTCAAATATCATTTTTCCTTTCATTATTAAAATAAAAATATCATTTGTGGTGTGTCGATTTACTGCCAATGTGGAAAATTCATTTTCATTTTTACCACTGGACTACAAGAATGGTCATAAAAATTATAATTATTGAAAATAATTGTAAAATTTATGTTATAACATTTTTTATGATTCATAACTAACATATATACATAATATTAAATGATAAAACCAAACATGTTTGTTGTGATCGAAACCTGCATAAATTAACCTAAAACAACTATCATTGACATTTTATATACTGATTTAACATCATAGAATATAAAAAATTATTTATAATATAATTTAATATTTAGAACATTCATTAATAGTATATAATTTCAATTCTGGATAAGAAATCCAATTTTACATGAACATCCTTATTTATATACATGCGAACTGATCCTGAAATCCTAGAAAAAAAACACTAATGAACAATGAACATAATCTCTAATAATAATAAAAAATAGTATATGTGAATATTATAAAACTATAACTAATAAAGGTAATTTATAAAATATTATGGAGTTTTTAGTTATTGGATTTTTTTACCATCCAGGATATTAATGTGAAGAAGGAATTCAGATATAGGGTATGGGGATTCTTGAACCCAACCCACTTAATTTGAGTTTTCCCTCTTTCACACCATTTCAGTATAGATTTTCTAGTAATTTTACTTAAATGTAATTTATATATACTTCCCCTTTAACTTATGGAAATAAAATTTTTCAATTTGTCTTTATGATATGTTCAGATATTTTTCCAAAATAACCTATTTTTAAAACACATATTTTACTTCTTTTGAGATTGCTTATTTTCCAATCAAGATTGGAAATTCTTATGAAAAAAATGTTATTCCATATTTAATTTTAGATCCTAAATGTTAATGAATGTAATCTTTGTATAAATTAAAACCATTTTTTTCATGGGTTATATTATGTCCAAGATTGACACATGTTCAAAGTGGCATGCATGATTATGCTAATTTTATTATGTGACAGATACTCCTTAAATTATATAGTGCACAAATATGTTTTGATGTGAAGGTTGTAAAGACCTGGAATTTTGAAGGAAATTTTTTTCTTAATTATTTGAATTTTACGAGTCTGTGGATTCTGACGACACTTGATTCCAAGGCCCGTTGTGCCCGAAATCGATTTTTGAGGTTATTTTCGTGTACGTTCAGTAAACGTATGTACGTGTTTTTCGATCGTTTGAAATAGTGTTCAGAATTGAAATCTAGGGACACCGATGAGCTCGCAATGCCGATATTCTCTTAAGGGGACCTTTACCGCAGTTGCATTTTATGCAGGTTGATTGTTAAAAATTGGGGTTTAATTAAAAAGTTAAGTAAAATTGTTTAGAAAAATTTTATTCACCTCAGTGGTTAAATCCTACATGGGGAAGTTAATGGTGGGTCCCACCCCCACATAACTTCCCATGTGTGGATATTTTTGAGGTGGGGCCCACATGATCCCCAAACATTCATCTCCCTTAAACCTCCATTAAAATCCCCAATTTAACTCCCCTTGTTTAAATCTTGTCAACTCCCCGATTTAGTTGGGAGGAGCATCTCCACATTCCACCTCCCTCTATCCATTTAATTCTTTTCCAACCCATCTCAATTAATTAAACAACTCATCAATTAAATAATTTAAGAGTTTGATTTAATTTGAAAATACATGGGATTTTTTTATGGGAATTCCATTTTATTATTTTGGTTGGAAATATTGGTTGGAGAGCTCTTGAGAGAATTTAGAAAGAAGTGTTCTTCTCTGATGAAGAACACCAACCTTCAATGAAGAACAAATTTCTCTATCGACAAAGAACGGTCTACAATTCGAGGAACGCGAAGTCACCAACGGCGCTTCTTCGTCGGGTGCACTCTGATGACAACAGAATCGACACCGATCTTCCACAAATCCCTACCACCGTGATGTTCGTCTTCCGCAGTTCGACGACATGCGATGTCTTTTCGAGGTAGGGGGATTATGTTCAATTTTAATGGATTAAAATTTTTCTTGTTCTACGTTTTAAAAATTGGATTGTCTTCGGCCAACTGCTACCACCTAATGTGGATGGCATGGGATGAACACACACTACCCGACAACCATCCGATGTTTCTTGTTATTTTAATTTGTGAATGGAAGAGGTGGTGATTGGAGAAGCGGTGACCGTGCGCTGACTGCATGTGGAAGAACCGCGGCCCGCAACTGCGGGTCGCCCGACCAGGAAAGAATCATCCGACTATAGGCGGCCGAGACGAAGGGAGGAACCTCGGAACCCCATGGTGTCACATGGCGGAGAACCACGGCCCGCATAGGGAGGGCCACTTCAGTGGAAGAACTGGCTGGCCCGTCGGCCGTCCGGGTGGTGGAAGGCTGTGGCACCAGGGTGCCGCGCTAGACGAACCGCGAACCGCCCGAGCGGGCCGCCTGCGCCATGAAGGGTGGACGGCTTTGGCCGAACGGTTTGGGAGGGCAATGCCGCTGGTTCGGGCAGCTGGCCCCCACCCCCTCACTGACCGCTCAGCCCCTTCGGGCTGAGCTACTCGGGTAGCCAGCCAAGCCATGGACGGCCGGGCCGCGCCCTGTCGGGCTGGACCACACCGCACTGGCCCGGGCCGTGCCAGACCGGGCCACGCCCCGCCGAGCCGAATCGTGCTATTCCTTCCGGGCCGCGCGTTTCATAGGGCCGGTCGGACCCCCTGCCAGGTCGAACCCTTCAACTCTCGGTTGACCCAAACCACCAGCCCACTAGGCTTTACAGGCCGGCCCTATTTTTACATAAACATGAATAACATGAAGAGCATGCGTCTATTCGAAATGTCGTCTAGAGCACTGGGACCCTCGCGAAGGGGAGGTCCTTTTGAGATACTCTAAGTGAGTTTTGAGTGACTTTGGAAAATGGTTGGGTTTGGAACAAATGTAATTCCAACTGGGCCGTCGGAGCGGAAACACTTATAACATAAGGACCAGACGTCCGATTGACGTGCCATCGACTATGTTGTATTCCACTTGATGATATAGTTCTTTTGGAATACTATATATAGGATTCAAATGTGGTTTGAGCATGGCTAGGTTGGATTGTACCCAAAATCCAAACGGGCCCCAGGAACAGAAATGCAAATATCACACAGACCGGGCGTCCGATTGATGCGCCATCTATTGCGTTGAGACCCCTATGACGAGGCGGTCCTTTGAAATTATTCCGCGTGAGACTACTTGAAACTTGGAAGTATCGACCAGTAGCCCATGGAGCGGACCCTCCCAGAGATAATCTTATTGAGTGCTGAGACCTAGTAGCTGTAGACCTGACGACTGCTTGACCGATTCGACTCAGAGTGATTGCTTAGCATAGTGAACGGAGCACCCAGTTTGGCGGCAAACCAGTAGCGGATGGAGCACCTGGATTGGCAGTATACTGGCGGTACGTGATAGGAGGAGTACCTCTCTACGCTACGATGGGGAGTGCTACTATGTTAGTGAGGCCGACCCACAATGGAGGAGCGCCCGGTTTGGCAGTCTCATGTTAGTGAGTAGCACCTCAGAGTCGCAACATGGCCACTTTACTCGGCAGAGGAGGAGTTCTCCTACAGTTGTGGTTTCGTCAATAAAAATCCTGGTTTGAGCTGAGTCAATGGCCTTAGTGTTTTCCTAATTATTGGGATGGGTTACTTGATAACTTAGGTATATGTATGGGCATATACCTACGTAAAGGTTCTCTGTTGAGATCTTTTATTATGGTTTATCCTTGTTGGATTTAGTGAGACCTTTAGGGTCTCGAGGTCCCTACTGAGTATTGTTATATTCACCAGTTTACGGGCTATTCCCGCACCTCGTTGTGTTGGATGAAGACGACGGACAACGCTGACCAAGGTAGAGTGTACGAGTACTGGACGGTACCCAGGGGTAGACACTTGGCATGACGGCACACGGAGTGGACCGATAGATGCGAAGTGCTGAGGAGGACATTTGTACCTACCCTTCAGGTAGGAACCTAGAGGAGGATCCAGGAGCTGCTTCACCATTTAGTTGTTTGTCTTTTCATTTGTAATTTCTTTCAGTTTTAGATGTACCTTTCTATTGGGCTTGTATTTATGGTCCCTTTGTAGTTTTAGAACACTTGTTATACTGCTTTACTTAGTGTTTTATTTCTCTTGTACTATGGTTGTGTGAGTTTACATTTTATAAAGGATATTCCTTCCCAGTTTCTAGGGAGTTACTCCTTTGGGGCTAGTCACCATCCCCTGGCCTATGGAAGGCGGGTTTGGGGTAGTCACGATTCGGGCCTCGGGGGACGGGTCGTATCGACCAGTAGCTCGTGGATCTAACCCTCTTAGAGATGAGCACACAGAGTGTAGAGACCTAGTAGCTGTAGAACTGATGACTACTTGTCTAATTCGACTCGGAGTGATTCGATTAGCCTAGTGGACGAAGCACCCGGTTTGGCGACAGACCCATGGCGGACGGAGCACCTAATTTGGTAGCATAACCGCAGTACTCGAAAGGAGGAGTACCTATTTAGGCTATTAGGGGGAGCACTACTGGGTTGGGGTGGCATACCCATAGCGGAGGAGTTCCCGGTTTAGCAGCAGACACACGATACTCGACAGGAGGAGTACCTCCATAGTCTCAGGTTAGTGAGTAGTGCCCCGGAGTCGCGACAAGGCCACTCTACTCGATAGAGTAGGAGTTCTCCAATAGTTATGGTTTTGTCAATGAAAATCCTGGTTTCATCTGTGTCAATGACCTTTGTGTTTACCACATGATTGAGATGGGTTACATGAAAACTTAGGTATATGTATGGGCATATACCGAAGTAAAGGCTATCTGTTGAGATCTTTCTTTTTGGTTTATACTTTTTGGATTTAGTGAGACTTTGAGGGTCTCGGGGTACCTACTGAGTATCGTTATACTCACCCCTACACGGGTTATGCCCGCACCTTGTTGTGTTGGATGCAGACGACATACATCACTAACCGAGGCAGAGTGTATAAGGACTGGATGGTACCCGGAGGTGGACACTCGGTGTGACGACACACAGATCATACCGATAGACGTGGAGTTCTTAGGAGGAAATTTGTACCTACCCTTCAGGTAGGAACCCAGAGGATGATCCACAAGCTGCTTCACCATTCAGCTGTTTGTCTTTTCAGTTGTACTTTCTTTTAGTTGTAGTTGTACCTTTCTGTTAGGCTTGTATTTCTGATCCCTTTGTACTTTCAGAACACTTGTTATACTACTTTACTTAGTATTTTCTTCTACTTGTACTCTAGTTGTGTGTGTTTACGTTTTATAAAGGCAATGCCTTCCTAGTTTTTAGGGTGTTATGCCTTTGGTGCCAGTCGCCAGCCCCTGGCCTATGGGAGGAGGGCTTAGTGTAGTCACAATGTGGTCCCTAGGGGACGGGTCGTGACAAAGGTTGTGACATGAATTATAAATTCCTCCTATGAATTGTGTAATGTAATTTATCTCTTGAGATAAAATTAAATATGTGTGAACATGATGCTACCTTTGTTCACCACTATGTGTGGTTTTGACCACTAAGACATGGTGTTTCATTTTTATGCTTTGAAAAATTACAATCCATTATATAATTTTAACTCTCATTATTATGGATGTGATAATTTTTTTATATTATGATAATGAAGAATATTCTCACCATTGGTTTATGTTTCCTATTCATCCACTTACTGGGATTCCAATTCCCCCCTTTCATTAATGTATATCCTTATGCGATTACTTCTACTAAGGATAATGTAATTTCCATTAAAAATATAGAGAAGAAAGAATTAAATAATGTTTATGATTTATTTTTTTAATTTTATTTATAATCATAATTTACCAAAGACACTAAACCGATTAGTCCTGGAGTTCTAACTCTATTATGTTGGTTATATATAAAATGATGTAATTTTCATGTGAAAAAACCAGGGATTCAATAATAAGTATATGAAATGGGTGAGGTCACTATAGATTACACATGGGGTATCCAAGATATCATCATGTAATCCCTCTATAATTTATCATGGGGTTGCCCAAATACCGTCTAAGGAGCCCATTAGTGTTTATCAGGGGTTTGACCAGATAGTGCTGGGTATGCCCGTTACAGCATAACATGGGCTGACTGAGATAAAACTGAATAAGACCATAATCTCATAATTAAAATTAAACCTATGGTTATTCCAATTTAAAGGGTTTTGATGTGGTTTTTAAATGGTTTTATGTATATGATTCTATAATTACCAAAATGAGTTTCAATTTCATTATACTAGTTTTAATGATTCTCATTGAGAAAAATGTCTGTCTTTTTTTCATGTTAATGTGTTATGTTTTATTCACTCAAAGTACTTTAAAGGACATTCCATATTTATTCACTAGAAAAATGGTTTTCATTATTTTTTTCCCTTACTGGGCGTTTTGATCTAATCCCATGTTTTAAAATTATTTTTACAACGTTAACATATGAGTAGGGAGAATGATGTAGACAAGATGGAAATTTTGATGTAATATCAGGGAACAAACAATGATTTATTTTCGAATGTTTTTTTTGAAAAAATGGATATTGAGTAATAGTGTCCACCTTTAATTTATGGGTTTAGTTTTAGGATTTTTCTTTCTAATTATCTAAATCCATGAACATAAAAGATCCTTATATGTAAATTCTAGTTATAGAACACTAGAATATGTAATGTTTAAGGCCAAGAACATATAACCACTACCAATACTGGGTCCTGAGTCACATAGTTCATTTCTTGGTGACACAACTACCGTAACCCACATGCAATAAATTCCTACTTATTCATCAAGATGATACTGGTCCTATCTCTAATGGTATCTCAATATACAATATACTCTATACCATCATACAATAGTCTAAATAAAAGATCAATAGTTAGCCTCAACCTAAAATCCTCAAAGATCCTATGTAACTACTCATTCTAGGTTAAAAATGTTATTTTTGTGTGAGGGAAGTAAAATGGGATTAAATCCAAGAGAAATACACAAAAAACATCCAATAATACCCCTTCCAATTCAAGAAAACCTTATACCAGCAACATGCTATTGGGTGGCTTCTAATTAAGAACATAAATAATATTTATAAGTTCCATAGCTATTCCATGATAAAATTGACATACACTAGAAATTGAACCTATTTAATCTAGAACTGAACCATTGAAAGCCTAGCATATTCTAGGTACTATCAAAGTAAGCCTACAACCATCATCATGTTCTCTTTATGACCCTCCTTTGACATAGAGTAGATGTTTAATTCGTTAATTCGGATATTTAACATTAGTCAATGTATGGACTGAAAATAAAATTCAATAAATACATGAACAAATCTGGGGAATTTGTCTCAACTAAAACTGTCACCATGAACTCATATAGTCTGTTCCAACATAAAAATTCCAACATTAGAATACGAGCCTTTCGAACCCACAATTTGTTGTAGTCGATCCTAAGATCGATCTTTGATAATCACCCCCTCCTTAAAACTTGTCAAAGTAGTTATCCATCCTTATAAAGGGATTATTTTTCATTAGTGTTTCCATGATGAGGTGAAGATAATCAATACAAATTATAATTCCCGGACCCCAGAAGCCCAGAGTCGGTGTATTATTTTAGTACAATGGCATGATTACAAGGAATCAAGTTTCGAAAGACCAATCAGTTTAGTAGTCTTGGAAAATAGATTACATACATGAACGTTACATTCCATATTATAAAATAAAACATAACATAAATGATCCTCTGAAAACACCATTAATCCCCTAGCTTAACCCTTCATATCAATCATAATACACTTCTTGGAATCCTGGGAAAATAAAACATAAGAAACAGATGAGCTCAAACACTTAGTAATGATAACAATATATAAGAAACTTTCACAAATAAGCATAAACATTTAATGGAATGTATAAAACTAAAACGAAAGCCTTTTTAAACTTAAAATTCAACATTATATGGCAAAGATAAGTCAAATAATTGCATTTAATTATTAACATGGATATTCTACTAATCGAATAAACAAATGTAATATCAATAGCTAATTTCATAAGGATGGAATGCATAATGCCAGACCTGATAACCACATAGTCAAGGACCTATACCAAGACTACAAATGAGATTTTGTCAAGGCCTTGTGCCAAGACACTAGTTTGTCTCATGAGACCTACCAATGCATCGAGGAGCTATATAGGGATCGACCTGTCACTTACTAAGTCTAATTCATTACTCATATGAAAGTGTTTAAACTTAACATAAATATTCATATTAAAACTAGCATAATAAATGTCAACACTTTATCCGTAAACCATGACTGATATAATAATAACACATCCAAAGTCAAAAATATCACAAAACCTTCAATACGATATCAATTATTTGTATCATAATAAATCAACCTCGATCTGGAATAATATCCCATAAGTGATGTTGACATAGTTGAAAATGATCATGAAAAATCTTTGAGAGAAATTTCCTTTTTTCATGAAATTATTTCAAAGACTCTTTATTTATAACGGAAGTCATTTAAAAGATATTTTTAAATCAAAGTGTCCCATACAACTTTGAAAAATTTTAGAGGAATTAACATTTTAAAACATTCATGTCCATATATTTAAATCCTTAAAACAATTTTGAAAACATGGATATTAACGAGAAAGGTTTAGAAGAATAAATCTTTAAAACATTTAAAATAATGTTTTGATCAAAAATTCCCTTCATAATAATTCCATTGAAAACTATTTTATGAAACATGGGCATGGGTAATAAATATGTCAAAGGAGATACTTACGTAAAAATAACCTCGGATACAAAAGATATTGTGGAATTAACCCTTACCTTGCACTTTCCTTTGTTCGAGGGTATGTTTAACCTCCCGTATAATGACTATTTCAATAAATTATACCGGAAACACCTTAATATTTATTATATCATACATGATTCATTGATTACTTTATACTACCCATGTAATAATCATTTCAACGTTAAATTAATATTTTTTGTAATAATTGCTTTCTTTATCATACATGTTTTAACTAGTTATTATTCATCATATCATTTAGATCATGATTTACATAACAGTAGAACATAAAACGTGATTTATATATCATATATATTTAGAACATAAATATTTATTATAGATATATATATTAAATGGAAACACCATTTATGGAGACGGTAGGACGTACGTACGCATAAACACTATTTCCGTTTTCATATCGTATTGAATGGAATTAAGTGAATAAGATATTTGTAAGTACACACTCACACACATATATATATATATATTCAGTTGCATTATTATTTCATATATTATATACTTATTAATAATATATATTTTTATAATCATCATTGAATGGTGAATATGGAAATGAATCTCATCGCGTCGTGGAGACAGTAAGTCGTACGTACACACGAGCGACGATGTCATTTATTTATGATTAAAAGGTGTGGAATTGGATGGAATATTAAGTTTATAGAGATATTAGAATGTTATTTTCATTATTTTTATACATATTACTCCTCATTATATTCATCCAAACAATATAGTGTCGAATAACAAATTACACCACGACGTGGAGATAGTAAGTTGTGCGTACGCATACATGGTGACATTATCATTTCTAGGATGGATAGAATAATGAATATGGTTATAAAATATTTATAATAATATAACGGTTTGTATAAGGTACTAGTTTTATTATTTTTTGGTATGGAAGCAACAAATAAAGAAGATGTGGAAGAATAAAAGAACTCGAAAGGGGGTGGTGTAATTATTACCTCTTCTTCGGGTCTTTCCATTTGAGTTGATCAAAAGGGCTCCATAGGTTGACTTTCTGATCAAAGTAAGGACTCTAGGTTTATGTTATTGAATTTGGAATCATATTTGGGTAGGGGTTTTCCTAGCCAAATGGATTTGTAGGTGTTATTTTAAGAGAAGGGGAATTTTCTTTTTATAAGAGGGGTGAGGGTCACTTTAGGAAAAGATTAAAATATTAATTTATTATACAATCATATTTGGTTCATAATGGCTCCAAATGAATTTATTTCTACTATTACGAGGTTATGTGTCGAAATAATATCTACCAATAGGTTTTAGACTAGTTTAGGATTCCATTTTAACCTTATCCTTTAGATTTAACTATTAGTTAAATAGATTATCTTTTAACCCGTGTTCTAATATTCTTACAATATCTTGTTAATAAACATACTCTAAACATCCAAGATAACCTCAAGTGGTTTATTAATGACATATATAATATTATTTATTTCCTTTGGATGAACCTTAGATTTTTATGAATTTTTTATAATTTAATAATATAATATTGTTTTTAAAATATCATTTATGTCAATTTTGAAACTATTTAGTTTTGGTTTTTGTCAATGTCATCAAAACTTGATTAATTCGAACAAGATACATTGAATCAACCCTAACATGTCATATTTAGCTATAAAATTCGTTGATGTCATAAAAAAATTTATATTATATTTAATTTAATATTTATTATACAATTTATTTGATTCTGCCATTAATAAGGTAATTACTGCATCATCATTGTGTAATAAATAAATATAATTATTTAATGTCAAAAAATTATAACTAAAATACCATTACGTAGGAAATAATTTTAGGTTTATAATGAGAATTATTCGTCAAATTTATCTTTTTTATACCTCTATATGAAAAATGGATTAGTTATTATACTTTGAATTTAACACTTTTAACTCTTCTTCAAATAAAATAATAATAAATATCCTAATACTATCCATGTGGACCTAAAAGATAAAATTTTATTCCTATGGTTGTTTTTGGTCGAATTACACTTATACATTAGAGTTAAGACATGTGTTTGGGTAATTATAAAATTATTTTTACCATTAATTAACCTATTTACTTTTAACCGTGTTAAATAAAAGTCAAAAGTTACTATTTACCAAAATTTATATTATCTTATAGATCCAAATTTTACATAATAATGTCAATCGTGGCTCTCATATTTTTGAAATTCATCTCACAGAAGAGGTAAAATTATGTTTTATGCAAATTTTCAAATGCTCCTAGAAGGTGGTTAAAAAATGTTAAAAAGCTAAATAAATTATATACATCTAGTTTTATTATAAAATTACTCCAATTAATTAAATTGAACTTATATAGGTATTATATATCTATTTTTTACTTATAATAAATTTAAATAAAATTAATAATTGTTTATATAATAAGACAGTTGTAAAGAATAATATAGTGTTTTCATAATTCATCAAAAATTGAACGTTTTCAAAAAAATACCAAAAAATCACCCTAAGATAAATCTGATATTTTGAATTCAAAAATTAATATTATTTTACCAAATTAAAATCATAGAAGTTTCATTTATTAATTTAAAATTAATTCTCACTGTCAAAACCAAGAGGCGGGTTTTAAAAAAAAGAAAAAACTATCAAAATATTGACATGTGTTTATGTCAAATTTAAATGTGAAATTATTTATAATGTCCTAAATTGTATTAAATGATAAAAATATAATCTATTTATACTTCAAAAACCATTAAAATTCATAATTTAACAGTATAAATTATTTCGATTAAAAAAGTTGTTTTCCATTAAAACATAGTATTTTTCATTATTCGTCAAAATATGAATGTTATCAAAAAAGTACAAAAAATTTATCCAAACTATCTTTTTTTTGTACCTAAAATAAAGAAGAATTTATTTTCATAAAAACGAATACATAAAAGTGTCAAATATTGCGTTTAAAAAGGGTTCTCCATTAAAAGGTGGTAAAATTTCAATTTTTGAAAAATACTTCTTTGATCTAAAAAAGGAATTTGTTCTTATAATATGTATAAGAAACAAATAACATGGATATTAAAATTATAAATATTATATTAGATTCAAAATGTAGTCAATACTATTCATAAGTGCTTTTTGATCGGCTAGTTTGGCAAGTCATGGTGCACTCGAACTCAGTGTTGCGTGTACCACAAGCTATTGAATTACTTTAATTAAATAAATTACTATAATGTATTGTGGTGTTACATTCTATCCTCATTGAAAAAATTGTGGCCTCACAATTTGAAACTTTTATTCAAAAATAAATGGTTATGAATTGAAAAATACCTTTGTATAAAACCCACATCGGATATTTGGTTAATAATTTTTTTTTCAAAATAAGAGGAAAAGGGAAATGAAAAAGTCACCACGAAATTATGATCTCGATTAGGAGAACATTGGTGGAAATTA
Organism: Viscum album; assembly: GCA_963277665.1. NCBI lineage: Eukaryota > Viridiplantae > Streptophyta > Magnoliopsida > Santalales > Viscaceae > Viscum > Viscum album. Next base: position 73,214,109 of record OY728127.1, on the reverse strand, counting down.
AGGACAAATAATTGGAGAAAAAATGTGAATATTTATAGGTAGTTATTGACTTCATCAATCACAAAAAAGTATAAAATTAAGGGCCTCGTAGCCATCAATCAAAGATGTTGTAAAATATCATCGGTTCAACAAAACATAAGATATTAAGATAAAACTTTTTTGGTTTTAGGATCCCTTCCCTAAAATTTAAGAATATATTTATTCACTGGATAAGATAAATATATATATAAATATATATATATATATATACTTGACAAGTAGAGTTTCATCTTTCAACTAATTCCTACCACAAACTCATCTTTTACTCCAAAAGATAATAGTATTAAAAAATATTATTTTTATCCTAATCGTATAGGGTTCCAAAAAAATGAATTTACAATTTATCTATCAAACCATTTTAAAAAAACCACATTATACAAACCATGACATAAAGTAGTCCATTGATAGGTGATAAACCCTTGTCACCCTTCAGTTGCTGGTTCAAGTCTCACGACCTTGCTGGACGCAATGGGTTGACGCCCGACCTATAGGTTGTCCTTTTTACAACAATCAAAAAAATAATATTAAGAAGTGTTTTAACAGTAAACAATAGTATCCATTGTTTAACATGATCCATTCCAACCATTAGACTTATCCAACATACATATGTCTAAACACTCAGTCCAAAATTAATAAGGAAGGTCACATAACATACATGGGAATACCTTCATCGTGTATTCTCAGAAGACATGGTAATAAAATGAATTACGATTAAACCATATTTGAATAGGTATGTACTTATTTATTTCTTATAGAATAATAGATATACTCTCCATATCCAAAAATGTTGTAAACTCCAACAATAACGGAATAAACAAACAATTAATTATTTTCAAAGTAGGTTAGAATATCAAATAACCAAATAAATAATATATTTTTCCAAAATCAATACCTCAGTATCCGAACTATATTATGATTTATATTTCCTTCAACCATGTATTTTACAAAAAGTTTAACTTGGTATTGAGTCACTTTTGTTTGAACCATATAATCAGAAATCCTTTATGAAATAATACTGCAGTACGATCCTTCTATAATTCTTATAACATGTACATCATTAATAAAATACTCAAATGATACAATAATTAAATAACAACATAAGAAATCTAATCATTCCTCTTCATCTTCAGTAGTATCATACCTAGATTATTATCTTATATCATCATTTGGGGTATACTCTGATGATTTAGACATTGATTCGTGTAATGTACAAACTCTTTCAAGATGAAGCATTGTACATTTGAAACCTATTTCTCGCCCTTGGAATCACGTACATGGTGTCCTTTTTCATCACACTAATAAAAAACTCCCATTATCTTCCAGTATTTACCAAAGTGATTCTTTCCACAATTATCACATATGATAAAATCATTCTCTCCCCTCATCCCTTTATCCATCATTCTCTTTTCCATCATTTTCTTCCTTTGCTTCCCTTTAATTCCATTTGACTCAGAAATTTTTTAAATTATAATATTATGACATGATACTATTTCTTTATATGATGAGAATATGTGAGAGAGTATTTCCCATTAAAATGTTTTCATAATAACATGAAAGATATTATTGTTCTTAATCCTTCAATGGTGCGTATTTCTAGAATTCTCATTCCTTCTACTAGGCACTATTTCTAAACAATGGCATACACTAGGTTAGTTTATGAATTACAATGAATAATTAAAAACATGAAAAATACCTAACGTAAATTGAAAATATTATTCATATAATTTATAATAATAAAAAAATTTCTTTGAAGAAGTATTTATTATTAAATCCTCTCAAATGGCTTGTAATGAAAATATTAATTATCCTAATCATATTCCCCAGCAGTGTCGTAAACAAGAGTGCAGTAAGACCCGTTGTCATGTACCAGGATACCCCTGGTAAAGCTTGAATTTCCTTGTTAGAGTTTTCACTCCTAGGTACACGTATGCCAGAGTTACCTCTACTTGCTTGTATCTAGAGCGGGATGTATTGCTTTGGAGATACAAAATATCTATATATTACCAAAATTTTAGGAAGTTCTTCTATAATAATATTCAAAGTATATCTTTAGGTAATGTTCTCAAATCAGAGTTTTTTTAAATCAATTTCCAAGGTTGTTTCTAAACTTACTCTCATACCAACTATAACTCCCTGACCCCAAAAGCCCAGAGTCAGTGCATTATTTTAATACATTTTCATTATTACAAGGAGTGATGTCCCAATAGGCCATTCAGTTTAGCAGTCTTGGAAAATAGGTTACATACATGAACATTACATTACACATAAGAAAATAAAACACAACATATATGATCCATTGAAAATTCCATTAATACCATAGTTGAACCCTCCTTATTAATCATAATACACTTCTTGGAATCCTTGGAAAATATAATATAATAAATGGGTGAGCTCAAATGCTCAATAAGGACAAAAATATTGTTGAAATATTCACAAATAAGCATAAATGTTTAAGGAAATGCATAAAACTAAAAAAAGCCTTTTAAACATTAAATTAATCATAATATGGAAAAGATAAATAAAATAATATAATTTACATATTCACATAGATATTATACTAGTCGAATAATCACGTGTAATGTCAATATCTTATTTCATAATGATGGAATGCATACTGCCAGACTTCATAACCACATATTCAAGGAATTTTGCTAAGAATACAAATAATATTTTGTCAAGGACTTGTTCCATTACACTAGTTTGTCTCATGAGACATACAGCTGCATCGAGGAGCTACAGTGGGCTCCATCCATCACTTAAAAAGTCCTATGCATTCCTCATATGAAAAGGTTTAAACATAACATAAACATTCTTATTAAAACTTTCATAAAAAATGTCAATACATTATCCATAAACCATGAATGGTATAAAAATAACACACCACATTCAGACATATCACACAACCATCAATACAATGTGGATTATTATGTATCATAATAAATCAACCTCGATCAAGAATAATATCCCATAATGGATGCTGACATAGTAGAAAATTATCAGTATAAATATTTGTGAGAAATATCCATTTTTCATGAAATCATTTAAATGTCACATAATATATAAAGGAAGTCATTAAAATATAGTTTTTAATCAAAGTGTCTCATACCCCTTTGAATCATTTTAAAGGAATTAAAATTTAATAAAAATCATGCTTATATAAATAAATCCTTAAAACCATTTTGAAAACATGGACATTAATGAGAAAGGATTAGAATAATATATCATAAAAAAATTTAAATTTATATTTTAGTAAAAAATTCCATTAAAAGGAATACATTTGAAAAATCTTTTATAAAACATGGACATGGATAATAAATATGTCCCAGTAGATACTTACATAAAAACCTCCTCAGATAAAAAAGTGATTGTGGAATTAACCATTTCCTTGCACTTTCCATTGGTCAAGGGTACATTTAACCTTATGTATAATTACCATGTTATTAAATTATACCATAAACATATTCATATTTATTATATCATACAAGATTCATTTATGACTTCATACTACCAATTTAATTATGATTTTCATGTTAAATTAACATTTCAGGTACTAATCGCTTTCGTTATCTTACATGTTTAAAGTTGTTTTTCTTGATCGAATCATTTAGATCATGATTTACATACTTCTAGAATATAACACATGATTTAAAAATCATATATATTTAGAATATAAAAATTTCTAGTAGATAGATATAAGAAATGGAAAACACCGTTTATGGAGATGGTAGGCCGTACGTATGCATAAACGTTGTTTCTGTTTTCATATCATATTGAATAGAAGTAAGTGAATAAGATATATGTAATTAAAATCATATATATATATATATATATATTAAGTATCATTATCTTGTCCTATATTACATACTTATTAATAATATATATATTTATAATCATTGTTGAATGGTGAATGTGGAAACTAATCTCCTCGCATTGTGGTGACGGTAAACCGTACATACACACAAGCGACAATGTCATTTATATATGATTAAAATGTGTGTAATTGTATGGTATATTAATTTTAAAGAGACATTAGCACGTTATTTTCATTATTTTTATACATATTACTCATCATTATATCTATAAAAATAATATAGTGTTGAATAACAAATTACAACATGGTGTGGAGACATTAAGACTTACGTACGCACACGTGGTGACATTATAATTAATAGGATGGATATAATAATGAATATGGTTGTATTATATTTTTAATAACATCATAGTATGTAGAAGGTACTAGATTTATTATTTTCTTATGGAAATAACAATGAAAGGGGATGTGGAAAAAGAAAACAATTGAAAGAGAGTGGTGAAATTATTACCTCTTCTTCGGGTATTTCCTTTTGAGTTGACCAAAAGGGATCCTTAGGTTGGATTTATGATCAATGTATTGACTCTAGGATGATTTTAAATATTATGGGGCGATATTTGGGTAGGGTTTAGCTGATCCAAATGGTATTGGAGGTGTGATTTTGAGAGAAGCATATTTTCCCTTTTATAAGAGGGGTGAGGGTCACTTTAGGTAAAGATTAAAATATTAATTTATTATAAAATCATATTCGGTTTATAGTAGATCCATATGAATTTATTTCGATCCTTATGTGGTTATGGTTCTAAATCCTCTCAACCAATAGGTTTTATACAAGTTTAGGTTACCATTTTAAACTTATCTTTTAGATTTAACTTTTAGTTAAATAGATTATCTTTTACCGTGTGTTCTTATATTCTTACACTATTGTTAATAAACATACTCTAAACTTCAAAAAAGAACCTAAAGTGGTTCATTAAGGTCATATATAATATTATTTAATCCCTTTTGATGAACATTATATTTTTAAGAATATTTTATATTTTAATAACATAATATTTTTTTGAAAAAAACTCATTTATATCAATTTTGAGACTATTTGGTATTTGGTTTTTGTGATATTTATTACATCATGATTACAAAAAAAAAAGATACATTGAATTACCCCTAACATGTCATGTTACCATATAAAATTATTAATGCCATAGAAACTTTGAAATCATATTTAATTTAATATTTATAATACCATTTATATGATTCATTCATTAATAAGGTAATTACTGCATCATCATTGTGTCATAAATAAATTTAATTATTTAATGTCTAAAAATTATAAATAAAATACCATGATGTTGGAAATCATTTTATATTTCCAATCAAAATTTATAGTCCATTTTATCATATATATGACGATATATTAAAAATGGTTCAGTTATTAAACATTGAATTTTACACTTTCAACTCTTCTTTAAAAATATTAATAATAAAAGTCCTAATCTAATAAAAGTGGACGTAAATGATCATATTTTATTCCTAAGGTTTATTTTGGTCAAATTTCACTAATCCAATAGAATTTGGACATGTTTTAGTGTAATTATAATATCATTTTTACCTTTAATTACAATATTTATTTTTAATCATGGTAAATAAAAGTCAAAAGTTACTATTCACCAAAAATTATTTTCATCTTATAGATCCATATTTTACTTACAGATGTCAACCGTTTCTCTCGGATTTTTTAAATTAAACTCACAGAAGTGGTGAAATTATGTTTTTTGCATATTTGCAAATTCTCCTAGAAGGAGGGTAAAAAACGTTAAAAAGTTCAATAAAATTATATACAACTAATTTTATTATAAAATGACTCCAATGAACTAAATTGAACAAATTTAGGTTTTAAATATCTATTTTCACATAACATAAATTTAAATAAAATCAATAATTATTTAAAAAAAATCAGTTTTAAATAACAATGCAGTGTTTTTCAATATTCATCAAGAATTGATGTTTTCAGAAAATTTACTTAAATTCACTCTAATATAATAATAATATTCTAAATTAAAAATTACGTGTATTTTACCAATTTCAAACCGTAGAAGTTGCATTTTTTAATTTAAAATTAATTCCTATTATCAAAACCAAATTTCAGGTTTTAAAAAAAAAGTAAAAACTATCAAAAGATTGACATGTGTTTATGTAAAATTTATAAGTGAAATTACTTATAATGAACAAAATTATATTATATGATAAAAATATAATCTAATTATATATCAAAACCATTAAAATTCACAACTTAACACTTTAAATTATTTTTATTAAAAATGTTTTTTTCAATTAAAACAAATTATTTTTCAATATTCTTCAAAATATGAAAGTTATCAGATAAGTACCAAATATTTATCCCAACTAAATTATTATGTCCCGATTCTAATTAATAATTTAATTTCATTATATTGAATAAAAAATATTTTCAAATATTGATTTTTAAAAGGGTTAACCACTAAATGGCGGTAAAATGGCATATTTTGAAAAATAATTCTTTTATCTGAAAAAATGAAATTGTTCTTATATTATGTCTAAAAAACACATAATATGGATGTTAAAATTATATAGAGTATATATGATTCAAAATGAATTTAATACTATTCATAATCACCTTTAGAACATCTAGTTTGGTATGTTGTGGAGCGATCGAACTCGGTGTTGCGTGTAGCACAAGCTATTGAATTACTTTAACGAGAAAACATACTATGAAATCATGGGGTTTTAAAAAATCCATAAAATACCATATACAATTTTCAAGAGAACAAAAAGAGCTCCACATGGGGATACAATGTGTCTAATAAAACTGTTCTCTTGAAGGTTCTCTGACTAAACACCTAGATCACAACTCTCCCAAGGATCCATCCTATATGATTTAGAAGATATTGAACTAGTTATAAAGTTAATGTCTATGAAAAAAACCATCTACCACCATGGAGGTATTCCCAACATGTCCCTGGGGATTACATGCATATAATCCTCCATAACTAAATGAATATAGATTCTTGAAGAGACCACCACACCAAGAGAAAGACTCGAAATATTATGGATAATGGGTTACTACTTCCTACATGCATGGCACACTCTCTCCTGCATGATTTATCTCTCACCCCCAATTGGAAATATTGTCCCATATGGAAGAAGGAACTTGAATATTGAATGGTGAAAGTCAATATAGTCTCTCATAATTTAAAACCAATCACCACCCAAGATGACATCATAATATCTAATCATAAATACCGATAGGGCATACACAAAATCTCTCCACAAAAAGATATCTTTCACTTCCATTAGATAAACGATATCAAATTATTATTCCATTTAGGTACATCAATGAAATGTTGTTGTGCTAATGTCTCAGAAAAGAGTTGTATCTACCACACAATGAGTTTGAAGATTAATAAACTACTCACAAAAATGTGTATTAGTACTTATGAAAAAATAAAATTAACAAAAATCACACCTCTAATCATCGCATAATTTTTTGGGTCATAAACATCCATAAGAAATAGTTTTCTATTTACACATGTCTTGAGTGGGATTCTTCGTAGTGGTGGTGGAAGTAGAAAATAATTTCTTCTACATGTAGAATGTACTCCTCAGAGATCCCCACAAGATAATTTTTCCACTCTACCTCCCTAGAGGCCTCTCTAGCCTCACATGGGTGAGCCATGATCATGGTGTTGCCTCTATAGTGATGGTCCATCTTCTATATATCTTCCCCCATCGTCTTGTCAAGTCGATAATCCATGTTCCATGTGACATCACTAGTCACTTTCATAACATAACCCCTCACTGATCTTCCTCGGTACTCTACTTGGTCCCTAAACCATATGAACATGTTCCATTTTCCGATCCTAAGGAAAAATCATACACCGAAATCCTACCAACTAACTCCTACTAAATCCAATAGAAAACATACCACTATGACTCCCACTACAAGATCTATCTGCATGGAGTCCCTAAAAAAGAAATATCTCCATGACTAGAGCCCACTATGAAAATACATTATATGTGGGAATTTATATGGGTACCACACAAGCATGATTGTCTTAGAGAAGATCATGATTGACCAACAGTTCCTGGATGTATGGATATTGAATCACGTTGAGGGAGTACTACAGAAGGTGAGTGAAACTGAATACATAATCAACATCAATATTTTCACTGAAATCAATCTCTAGGAGATCCTAAATCCTAATAGTGTGAATGAATGAGGAGTAGAACACCTCATGAAGTAGTTACTGAATGTCAGACTATTATAGTGTCAAGTCATCATGCATATATGTGACTAAACTCCACATGTTCCCAACTGCTCCATAAAAAATATTTCCTACAAATGAAACCATATGATCAGTTAAGGTGGGAACAATCGACAAAACATAAATCATAGAGTCATGAAAATACTATACTTCCCAAAGATATGTCTCACAAAAAAACTAAATTATCCTTTGGTACAAGAAATGACAATGTTTTTCTATGTCTATGCATGTACTCATCCTTCACTACTAGTGAAATTTATTACTAGAAATATGGGCTACTACTTCCTAAACTCCTAAAGGAAAGATTTTTTGTGATGACCCATTAAATGAGACCACATCACTCATGAAAGACATTCAATAAAAATCAATCCTATTTAATTATGTTCCAAATTTCTCTAAAAAAATGTCTCAATATTCTATTGAGTCAATATAGTTTTCCTTATGACTTTTACATTAGTTCATACTTGGGGGAGATCGTTAAGTCAATAAGGTATTCTTATGACTTTACCATTACTTATTTTTTTAAAAATCACAAACTCCTAATTCCAAGGAAAAACTAATTTTAACCCTTGTTTTACTTCTATAAGGACAATTTCCTTCCCCAAGGAAATTTAACCATACCTAGATTTCATTGCGCAAATCAATTTTTTTCCTAAGAAAAAAATTCGGTTTGTAATAAAAAATCTTGGAGTCTTATAAATACCTAGATATGAACTTTTCTATTTTAGAATCTGAATTCTTAGAATTCTGATTACGAACTCTTTGGGTTTCTGACTCCGAATTCTGAATCAGAGTTCTAGTTAGGAACTCTTCTGAGTTATCACTCCGAATTATGAATACAAATTCTAGATACTATATTTTTCTATGTTCTGACTCCAAATTCTGAATATGAATTCTGGATATGAACTTCTCTATGTTCTGACTCCGAGTTCTCTAAATTCAAACTCCGAACTGTTATGAGTTCTGACTCCAAACTCCCATGAACTCGGACTCCGGACTTTTCAAGTTTAGGTTCCAAATTCTTATTAATCTAGATTATGAATTTCCTTGAAATTCAGACTCCGGAAATCATTAGAATTCAGGTACCGAATTCCTACAAAATAGAATCCGAATATCCGTGTATTGTAGACTCCGAATTCAATTTTGGTTATTCTCTGAACCATAATTTCCTTACATTACGAATATCAGATTCTAGTTATGCTTACACATGTTTTGTTATAAAATGATTTCTTGCATTCAGTTATCAACAAACCATTGTTTGAGTGACACGTGTACAGGTCCCTCCGAAATTCAAGGAAAATATGACTGTTACAAGAGGGAGCTAATCGTTGGAACCGTGCCTATAAATAAGAACTCATTTGAAAGAGATCTATACTTTTAAGACTTTTGAAAATTTTGAAGCTCAAAACATTCAGAAGTGATTTCTAGAGAGAGAGGCTCTTATAAACTCTCAGGCTTCATGTAGAATGGTTTGATGTACTTGTTCAAACTTTTCTTCATGAAGATTTTCTTAGTGTAGAGGTTCATTATCCTTGAAATCAGAGACTCTGGGTTGTGAAGTTAGAGGTGCCGATTTCCATACAAATCGAGGGCTTCCATGGATAGCAAGACAGATACTGATCATCAGATTGAGGGCTTACCTGGGTTTGGGTAAGACATAATTTCTTGAAATTATAAATCAAGGGACCTTTTATCCAGGGTTGTTGGATACCCTCCACTTTGGGTTAAAAGAGTTACTACTTGTTACATGTAGTATTTTGTTTTCCGCTGTGTATATTAGTTGTTGAGGTAAGTATAACTTTCATATACTTCTTTAAAATTGTACTCTGATTTTATAGGATTCTATATGCTTTAATTCAGAATCATAGTTGGTGTAAACTTTTGTTATGTTTCATTTCTAGAATCACTTTTCCAAAATTAAGAAAGATAATAGAACATAGAGGTGTTTTGGATTTTGGTTACACAAAATTTTTTTACGGATTTTTTAAAGTATACAATTCACCCCCCTCTTGTATTTGAGCATCTCATGTTCATATATTCGATCCTACCTTTGGTATTATAGAGTATATCATACTCACATGCCATCTCACAATTGGTTACAGAGGGTTGGTACAATCTGAATTAATCTCACGATTAGGTTCAGAAGAGAATTCTTGGAATTGAACTTCCATATTCATACTTTTTCAAAATCTGTTTTTTGGACCCATAAAGTTCATATTCATTCTTTTTTTAGAGATAAAATATCTAGTTCCTTGCTATTGATATTTTCTCTTGTTTACAGACTCATACTACTAACAAGTTTGTGTGCCAAAGATTTTATTAAGGATGGCAAGTTTCAATGTTGGTTCAATTGATAATCTAAATCCTACCAGACCTCCTATTTTTGATGGAAATGATTATGAGTACTGGAGAGATAGGATGGAGACTTTTTTATCAATACTAGAGTAGATAACTATCTAATACTGACTAGAGATTATAAGATTCCGAATAAAGAATTGGGAACCTTTACAAATCAGGAGAAATCAGAATATCAAGAAAACTTCAGAGTTAGAAATACTTTGTTATGTTCCATGACTAGGAATATCTATAGTCAAATATCATCGTGTTAAGCAAAAAACTGCATCTGGAAGAAACTCGAAGTTACACATTTTGGTACATCTAAAGTCATAGAGACAATAAGATCTATGATGAGAGCTGAATACCATATCGTTGACTTTCCTTATGGAGAACCTATAAGCAAAGTACAACAATGGTTTATAACTATCATGAATATATTACAGTCTATTGGAGAGAAATGTTTGGATGATGAGGCTCTTATAGACAAGATCATAGATAAAATGAAAAATGAATGGGAGTCCAAGAGGAAAGCTATTGATGAGAAACGGAAAATCACTCAGATTTATTTAGATGAGTTGTTTGGGACTCTTCATTAGCATGAATCCAAAATGAAGAGAGATAATGAAAATGTTAAGAAGATGAATGGGAATGGAGGAGTTTCTTTTACAACCACTTCTAAACAAATGAAATCCAAGACCCCTGAAAGAGTAACTATATCAAAGACAAAGCCATTATTTAGTCAGAATCTATTGACATAGAAAATTCTGAGAATGAATTAGCTAATCTTGCTCTGAGACTGAACAAGATTGTATCTCAAAAGAACCATCAAAATAAGTACAAGAATAAATATTAAAGAGATAATAATGATAAAGAAGTTATGTGTTATGAATGTAGAAGAACAGGTCATATCAGACCTGATTGTCCTTTCTTGAAAAAGAAGGAAAATAATGTAAGGAATTTAGAAAGGAATAAGAAGAAACTATATCGATAAAAGAACAAGAAAAGACTTAAAGCAAATGATACTTGGAGTTCTAGCTATGTAGAATCTTCAGAAAGTGAATCTTTTGAATATGATTCATCAGCATAGAAGAATATGGGATTCATTTCTTCTACTTCATTCCCTAATACATGTCTTATGGCCAAGGTATGCTCTGCCGAGGCTTTAACAAATTTATCTCTTGATAAGAATTACTATTCCAAAAAATTTATTTCTAATGAAGATACTTCATCCTTAGGAAATGAAGAAATTTCTTCATATGATGAAGTTTCTAGATTTTCTATGTTACGTGAATTACAAAATTTTAAAATTTTTTAGAAATTAGACAAGGAAAATAGTAGGAAAGAAATTCTTACAAAAGATATTTTAGATATTTCTCGAGATCTTGGTTATAAAGATGATCTTTTATAAAAACTTTCTAAAGACCCTGAGAAAGAAAATTATATTAATGAAGAACTTTCTAAAGATCTGAAGAATGTTATTTTAGAGATAAATGTTTTCGAGGAAAAATCTAACACTATGGAAATGATTCCTGAGGACAGGAATTTAGTCATCAGACTAAAATTCGAAATATTTTCTCTTAAGAAGATTATTGAAAACTTTACCTCTGAGAAGGAAAATATGGACAATATGTATTCTCAAATTAAACCTCAAAGAAACACTACTAGTGTAGGTTATACTCACCAAAAACCAGTTTTTAAAAACAACAATTTTTTTCCTTCTAGATCCCCTTTTTACACTGAATGTCAATGTGGTGGGATTGGATGAAAAATTTACCCTTGAATAAAGTTCAATCTCTTGGGTTTCATACAGCTTGTTTTTCTGAAAAAATGTAGATACACAAAATTTTGTTGTCTAACAATTCCGAATCCAAGAATGTTTGGATTCTGAAAGTCTAACTCTTTTTTTCAGGACACTAGAGAAGGTACCAACAACAATACATGGTACATGGCTAGTGGATGTTCCAGGAATATGACTGGTAACAAAAAATATTTTAAAAATATTATCAATAACAAAAGAGGAAAAGTAACTTTCAGTGATAATGCTCATGGAGAAATTATTGGTATAGGTAACATCATTCTTCCTGGGTAAACATTGATTTCAAATGTTTTATTTGTTAAGGGTCTTAAGCACAACCTCATTATCCTAAGTTAGTTATGTGATGAAGGTTAAATAGTTAATTTAAGGAATGATAAGTTCTTAGTACACAATTCGAAGGAATAATTTATTCTTTCTTCCACTAGGCAAGAGAATGTTTACACACTAAACATATAAGACCTTAGGATCCAAGATCTACATTGCCTTAGTGCAGTGGATGATCATTCTTTGTTATGGCAAAAAAGGTTAAGACAGTGTAACCTTAGGAACTTATGTAAACATTCTATGAAAGGACTAGTTAAGGATCTACAAGAGCATAGATTTGATTCTTCAAAAGTTTGTGACCCTTGTTAGTACGGAAAGAAACAAAAATCAAGTTTTAAATCAGTTGGTGAAGTCTTAAATATTGATGCATTACAGTTAGTGCATATGGATCTCTTTTCTCCTACACAAACTGGAAGCATAGGGGGGAAATATTATGTATTTGTTTTGGTTGATTATTACACTAGATTTATACGGGTCTATTTTCTAAAAAGTTCTTTGATGATTTTTCATATTTCGAAAGTTTTAGAGCCCAAATTAAAAATTAAAAAAACCTACCATTGAAAAATATTCATAGTGATCATGATAGAGAATTTAAAAATTCTGGTTTTGAAACATTTTGTAGTAGAAAAGGCATTACTCATAACTTTTCATCACCCATAACACCTCAACAAAATGATGATGTTGAAAGAATAAATGGAATTATTCAAGGGATAACCAGAACCATGTTGAGTGAGTATTCTGTAGCCAAACATTTTTGGGATGAAGTTGCAAGTACTGCTTGTTATACTATAAATCATGTTTTGATTAGACCTTTTCATAATAAAACTTTTTATGAGTTATGGAATGGTAGAAAACCTAGACTTTCCTACTTTAAGGTTTTTGGATTCAAGGTATTCATTCTGAGCAATAAAGATAATCTTCATAAATTCACACCAAAATCAGATGAAGGAATTTTTTTATGCTACTCCACAACTTCTAAGCAATATCTAGTTTTCAACAAAAACTCATGTACTGTTGAAGATACAGTACATGATAAATTTTATGCAACTGATACTTTTGTTTTTAAACAACCCCAACCTACATCCTCAGATGTGTTTTCAAAAAATTATTATCAACCTATGATAGAAGATCCTCCTGATAAGGAAAATTTCCAAGAAGATACTTGTGAAACATTTACCCCAGAAGATTTCCTACCCTATGTTGATGAACATGTTTTACAAAACCCAAACCAGTTGTTTCTAAAGAATCATCCCAGTGATAGTATCTTTGGTGATGTGAATCAACCTATAAGGACAAGATGTTTCTTAATAAATGAAGTATAACATCTAGCATTTCTTTCCCAATTAGAACCAAAAAGCACCGATGAAGCTTTAGGTGATGATGATTGGATAAAATCCATGCAACAAGAACTATATGAATTCAAAAGGAATAAAGTCTAGAACTTAGTTTAAAGACCTAAGGAAACCTCTGTTAGTGGAGTAAAATGGGTCTTCAAGAATAAGTGTGATGAAAATGGAATAATTGTTATAAATAAATCTATATTAGTAGCTAAAGGCTATAATCAACAAGAGGGAATAGGCTATGAAGAAACATATGCTCTGGTATCTAGACTTAAATCCATTCGTATTTTAATTGCCTTTGCAGCATTCTTCAACTTTAAACTTTTTCAAAAGGATGTAATATGTGATTTCCTTAATAGTTAGGTTCAAGAGGAAGTTTTTGTTGAACATCCTCCTAGCGTTGAAGATACCAAACATCCTGATCATGTTTTTAGACATACCAAAGCATTGTATGGTCTTAAACAGGCTCCTCGAGCCTGGTATGATAGACTTACAGGATTTTTACTTCAAAATAACTGTGTTTTAGGAAATGAATATCCCATCATTTTTATAATGAAAGATACAAAATATGTTTTTATTGATCAAATTTATGTTGATGACATTCTATTTTTTTCAACATAGCAATCTTTAACCGATTCCTTTGCGGATTTAATGAAATCTGAGTTTGAAATGAGTATGATGGGTGACTAAACATTTTTCCATGGTTTTAAAATTTCTCAAAGACAATAAGGAATCTATATATCCAAACATAATTATATTAAAGATATTCTTAAAATGTATCTATATGAAAAAACTAAATGTATATGTACTCCCATTAGTACCTCAAACACACTTGATCGTGATGATGTTGGGAAACTAGTAGATCAAACTACCTTTAGAGGTATGATAGGATATATATTTTACATGACAGCTAGTCATCCAGACATAATATTTTTAGTATTCCTATGTGTAAGATATCAATCCAATCCTGAGGAATATCACTTAAAGGAAGTGACATGTATTTTTCACCACTTAAAGGGGACAATATATTTAGGACTCTTAAACTTCTAGAAATGATTTTTTTAAAAGTTTTTCATATTATGACTTTGGTGGATGTAGAATGGGTAGAAATAGTACATCCAGAACTTTTCATTTCTTAAGAGATTCAGTAGTTTCATTGTCTTTCATGAAGCTACACTCAGTAGCACTTTCAACTGCTGAAGTTGAATATGTAGCAGCTGGAAGTTGTTGTGCTCAAGTGTTGTGGATAAAACACACACTCACAGATTATGGTATAAGTTTTACCAAAACACAAATTTTGTGTGATAATACATGTGCCATTTCCAATAGTTAAAACCTCACACATCACTCTCGTGCAAAGCCCAAAGATAATAGGGATCACTTTTTTTTGGGATAACACACAAAAATGAGATATTTTTCTCCAATTTATCAGAACGTAAGATCAACTTCCTGACATTTTTACAAAATCATTCCCCTCCGATATATTTGAATACATTAAACATAAGATTGGAATGATAACCATAAGGTAATCATCCTCAAATAATTTCTAGTTGAACCATTATCCTTACATTTATAAACTACTTTTCATAGGGGTAGTACATTTCGTAATAAAGCCTTTTCATATTTATTGTAATAAATATTTTTCATATTTTTCATAATGATGCTTTTTCATATTTTTAGTAATAATATTTTTCATATTTTTTCTAATGAATTTTTTCATATTTTTCATAATGAAGTTTTTCATATATTTTTGTAGTGATGTTTATCATATTTTTTATAATGAATTTTTTCATATTTTTTGTAATGATGTTTTTCAAGACTTCAGTATTGTAGTCTTTCAAGTTTTTCGTAATGAAAATTCTCATACTTAAAATTTTTGTAATGGAAATTATCGTATTTAAAATTTTTGTAATGGAAATTTTCGTACTTGAAATTTTCGTAATGGAAATTTCCATACTTGAAATTTTTGTAATGGAAATTTTCATACTTGAAATTTTCGTAATGGAAATTTTTGTACTTGAAATTTTCATAATGGAAATTCTCGTAGTTAAAATTTTTGTAATGAAAAATTTCATACTTGGAATTTTCATAATGAAGATCTGTGTACTCAATTTTTTTTCTTCTTCGTTTTCATGTTTTTATTTTCGGAATCTAATGTCCATCAAGAAGAATTTTCCTCAATATGAATAATTTTCCTAACAATCTGAAAGGTATGATTCTTTCTTAAGTTTTTGTAATTACCTTGTACATGCTAGTAGTTTCTTTTGTTTTTAAAATTTCTCGGATTCTAGTTTATGTAAATCTGAATTTTTATTTAAAAAACCTCAAAAGCTCAGATCCTACAAAATTTTCCTTGCGACTATTATTTCAACTGTCAGATCAAATCAGAAGAATTCTTAGCCTTTGGATTGAAATTGGAAGTTCAATCGTCACTCCAACACCTATAAAAAGGGGACCAATGATGGCTGTCCCACGTCGTTTTTCAATGCTTTTTCTTGTCGAGGCTCTGTCCCTCAACAAAATCCCATTATGAATTCTTCAGAAGTGCTCCAGTCCGAATGTCTGCAGAAATTCCTTCTCAAGAAATGTCTACTATCAAGCCGATTTCAGAGTGGAAAATATACAGGGAGAGTTTGGTAAATCAAAACTTCTTCAATAAATATGACTCTATTATCTCTATGAACATCATGCTCAATGGATTTGAATGTGTAGCTATTTCAAAGACAAGATCTCATGATTTAGTGTATTCGGAATTGCTGATAGAGTTTTTTGAGTCAGCTAGTTTCTTTAAAGAAGATGGCAGGGAAAAATTTTCCATCAAGAGTTATGGAAAAACGTATGAACACTCTTACACCAACGCTTCTAGCTTGGTAGGGCTATCTTATGAAGGGGAGGCAGAATTTTTCTCCCACAAACTGCCAGAGGTTTAAGGAAGTTTTGTTAGGGCAAAGTCTATAGAATTCCTTGGTCTTAAAAATGTCATGACCGCAATGATTGCCCATATGTCTACTAACAATTGGATCCTACAACTATGGGTTCAGGGTCTTATCGTACCAAGGAAGGGTGATATAGAAACCCTTAAGTAATGTGACATGAATATCTTAGAGTTTTTTTTAAAACCTATGGAACGTCAGCCTCATGAAGTAGATTCTCATTACGATTAAAAATATCAAGAATTGGAATCTAAGAGCTCAGATAATATGTATCCTGCCTTACATACCAAACTGATAGTTCGATTCCATTAATAATTCAAGATCCTCTGTAGTTCCAAGCTGAGTAATTGTAAGGTGATGCTTATCAGTGATGATAACCTCAAGATAATGAAGGTTGGTTTCACTAAAGAGTCAGGTGAGTTCTATGATCTACCTGAGGATGAGGCAGAAGCACAACTGAAAATTTTTGAAGAAGCTGAACCTTCAAAGAATGTTGTAAATAAGAGGAAATTAAATGAAAGGAAAGCAATAGAGAATACCCCTATGGCCAAAGAATCTCAATCCGCACCACTAATGCCCAAAAAGTAGAAAGATTATCCTGATGAAGTGGTTTCCAAATGGAGAGAGGATAAAAAGACTCGGAAGTAAGGGGAACCACAATTTGGATCAGATCGTGTTGACTCCAAGTCTTTTAAGGATAAAGCTGCCGAGGAGCTTGAGAAACAAGATAAAGAGAAAAAGCTCAAGAATAAGATGTTAGAGGCAGATATTTTGCAATCTCTTTTGGAGGCTACTGAAGTAGCATCACAAACATTGTCGTCCCAAAAACCTTCTTGGTGGAACCATTACCTGAGACACCGTTGAAAAATTTCATGACTCCAGAAAAACCAAAAGATAAAGTTGTGGAAGAGAACAATGCTGCTGAAGAAGTACAATAAGATGTGAGTAGTGGTGGCTCTGATG
Source organism: Viscum album (assembly GCA_963277665.1). Classification (NCBI taxonomy): domain Eukaryota; kingdom Viridiplantae; phylum Streptophyta; class Magnoliopsida; order Santalales; family Viscaceae; genus Viscum; species Viscum album. The sequence goes on along the minus strand of OY728127.1, from coordinate 73,196,245 downwards.
ATGTGATTAAGCAAGTTGATGATTAGCATGAAAAAGAAAGTGCTTCCAAAAAATTGTCAATCTAGACATCTCAAGCCATATCTTCCAAACATGATACTCCGGGAATAGATGAGAAAGGTGAAGAGGAAATAAACCAGTTATATATGGAATAGATTCATAATCATGACTTCATTATTCCTGAATATGTTGTAGAAGGAGCTCAAAAAGAGAACATTGATGAAGATAAGATTGTACAGTTGTCTAGGAGTGAGCAGGAATCTCCAGATGAAAAATCTATTCCAGGAATCAGTAAGGGGAAACAAGTGGTTTTTGATAACCCAACGATTGAAATTTTGAGAAATAGTGAAGCTAGAGGATCCTATAAGAAAAAGCTGGTAATGCTAGAAGAAGAACCATCTCAAAGAAAAATGTCAGATTTAGTGTCATCATCTCTAGGACATGATTTGGTTGTTCAGTCCCTGAAGAAGCTTGTGGATTCCATTCCGATCTTTCTACCAATTTACTTGAGATGTGAGATGCTATAAAAGAGCATGAATTAGAAATCAGACTCTACATCCATGGTGATGGATATATTTGTTAAGATTGGAGCCGAACATAAGAATTTCCAAATCAATTATGAATTCCACAGAAAATCTTGCAAGAAAATGACCAGATGGTCTAAGAAAATTTGTTGAAGATTTGGAAAAGCATTATAAATTTCTAGAAGATGTCAAGGAATATTTTGATACTGAAGACACCAAAATCAAGAATATTACAGACAAATTTCAGGAAAAGCTAACTCTTGAACAAATTTCTCGAATTCAAGATGTCAAAGATCTGAATGGAATGTTGAGTTATATTGTCCAATGATGTAAAACAGAGAAGGATCTCCGGATCGAGATGGAAAAAAAGCTTGTGAAGCACGATGACTAGATGAAGGCTCAAGTAGTGGCCCTGAAATCTCAAGAGGATATGATCACAAGTTATGAATAACAAGAAGAGGAGGATCACAAAGAGTTGAAAAGGCTGAAGACAATCATGAAGAAGCAGATTCGCAAGGAAAAAGAAACAAAATAGACCCAAATCTGATCTTCTGTTGTATTTTTTCCTTGTACTAATTCTTCCAAACATAATGAAATTATTATTTCTTGTTTTGTTTGGATTTATATACTAATATTTCATGTACCATACATTTTTCCATTCTCTAAAACTCTTTTTGAAAGTCACAAAGTGGGAGAAATAAAAATAATTCTAAAGGGGAGAAGGAAAAAAGAATTCTGCGTATAAGAAGATATATCCCTATGTAAGGGGGAGTTTATCTAAGTGGGAGTACTCATTAAAAAGGTCTCCATACCCAAGATATTAAAAATCCCATTCTGGAAATCTACAATAGGATCCTTAGTGTTCCAAATCCTAAGGGGGAGTTATTTGTATTCATCTTTTCCAATTTGAAAAGGGAGATATGTTTTATTGGCTGAGTCAGGAAAAGTTTTACAAAGTCTTTATATTCTTTTTCGTAAGAATGTTTGTGATTACAAAAAGGGGGATATTGTTGTGTAAATATGGTTTTCCTTATGAAATTTCCATTCCTTCATACGTGGGGGAGATTGTTAAGTCAATAAGGTATCCTTATGACTTTACCATTCCTTCTTGTTTTGAAAATCACAAACACCTTAATTCAAGGAAAAAATCATTGTACCCCTTGTTTAACTTCTATAAGGTAAATTTCCTTCACTATGTAAATTTACCCTTACATAGTTTTCATTGCTCATATAAATATTTTTCCTATGTAAAAAAATCGGGTTGTAAAAAAAATCATAGAATCTTATAAATACCTAGATATGATGTATTCTGTTTTAGAATCTGAATTCTCCGAATTATGATTACGAACACTCCTGGGTTCTGACTCTGAATTCTGAATCAGAATTCTGGTTAAAAACTCTTATGAGCTCTAACTCCGAATTCTGAATATTAATTTTGGATAATAACTTTTTCTATGTTCTGACTCCGAATTCTGAATATGAATTTTGTATAGGAACTACTTTAAGTTCCGACTCTGAGTTCTATGAATTCAGACACCGAACTCTTATGAGTTCTGATTCTGAACTCCAATGAACTCTGACTATGAACTTTGTAAGTTCAGGTTCCAAATTCTTATGAATCCAGATTCAAAATTTCCTTGAAATTCAGACTCTAGAATTCTATATAATTCAGGATCTGAAATCCTACAAAACAGAATCTGAATATCCTTGTATTGTGGACCCCGAATTCAATTTTGGTTAGAATCCGAACCTTAATTTACTTACATTCTTAATATCATATTCTAGTTATTCTTGCATTCATTTTGTTATAAAATGATGTCATGCTTTTAGGTATCAACTAACCATTATTTGAGTGAAATGAGTAGAGGTCCCTCTGAAATTCAAGGAAAAATATGGTCGTTGGAGGTGGGAGCAGGCCGTTGGAACCGTGCCTATAAATAAGATCTCATTTTAAAGAGCTCAATACATTTAAGACATTTGGAATTTTTGAAGCTCAAAACTTTCAGAAGTGATTTCTAGAGAGAGAGGCTCTTATAAACTCTCAGGGTTCATGCAGAAAGTTTTGAACTTCTTGTTAAAACATTTATTCATGAATATTTTCTTAGTGCAGAGGTTCTATTTCCTTCAAATCAGAGATTTTGGGTTGTGAAGTCATAGGTGTCTATTTCCTTACAAATCGAGAGCTTGTAAGGATAACAAGACACATACCGATATTTGTATTGAGGGATTACATGGGTTTGGGTAAGATAGACATTTTTGAAAGTATAAATCAAGGGACCTTTTATCCAGGGTTGTTGGATACACTTCTCCTTGGGTTAAAAGAGTTACTACTTGTTACTTGTGTTATTTTGTTTTCTGCTGTGTATTTTAGTATTTGAGTTAAGTATAACTTTCATATACTTCCTTGAACTTGTACTCTGATTTCATAGGATTCTATACGCTTTAAGGTAAAATATTAGTTGGTGTAAACTTTTGTTAAGTTTCATTTCTGGAATCACTTTTTCGGAACCAAGAAAGATAATAGAACTTAGAGGTGTTGTGAATTTTGGTTACACAAAATTTCATTAGGGATTTTTTAAAGAATACAATTCACCCCCTATTGTATTTGAGCATCTCATGTTTGTATATTTGATCCTACATTTGGTATTATAGAGCATATCATACTCACATACCATCCCACATATTCCAATTCCACTGAAATTTATTCAATTTCATGATGAATGGATACATTATTCTTCACACTAGTACATGATTATCATTTATGAATTCTTCACTCGAGGAACTTTGACTTCATTTACCAAAATTTCCATTGACGCCTCATTAGGGAGAAATATATAAACACCATCATTAGGTAGAACCACCTATGATAAAATTCTATCATGAACTAACCCACCAAGGTCCACCAGGCCATATGATGGTATAGCTAGGAATACCACATTCTCACATCTAGTGGTAAGTGGCTGAGGATAATGGACAAAATATATAACTAATATGGGATTACTTTTCCTTATGTGCATATATTCATGCACCGAACCATCTCAATACAAAATCTTCAAGGCCTAATAATAAAATACAGCATCATCTATAGTAGAAGCCAAGCCTGAAATAACCTATAGGGAAACATTTAGGGAGTGAATGGGTAATACGAATATTAAAGGGAAAAAATACACACCCGACTAGAAAATAATGATCAACCTAACAAAAACAAGAAAAAAAATTATGATAGATACTGACACCAGATATCCTTATCTTGACCACAATATGTGGTCATGTAAACTAGTGTATCTCTATGATGATCTAAATTCACTGCCAACATATCTTTCATCTTCATATTACTAGACACATTCATAGAAATCCTATATAGGGGTCAGTATATACAAATCTAGTAGGACTTCATGGAAACTAGAGATGGTGATATGATACATGATAGAAGAAGTCATTTAAACCCAAATAAAGAGGTAATAAAAACCCAACATGAATATATATAATCATAAATAAATAAATTAAAGAGAAAATAGTGATCTTCCTATCACATAACAACCCAAGACGATGAGACATCCTTCATTTCCAACAGACCCTTCATTGATTACCAATATCTCACATGTCTATCATAGAAGTAATCGTATGGGTAAACCATTCCTTACCATTGTGAAAACAATCAAGGGGATATGATCTCCAAATAGAAGAACATATCCCAAGTGTTTCATGGGATACTAATCCACAGATAGAGGTCCCACTCCATAGTATGATAAGAGGGATTCCACTCTGCAGATAGAAAACACACACCTTAGTTTGTTAGGGGTACCACTCCATAGGTTGAAGACCAGCGACCCTGATCATCATGGGGGAAACACTTAATTGGTTTAAAATATTAAACCTAGTTTTCCAGTGGTACCACTCAATAAATGTAGGTCTTCCACCTTCATCTGTTTGGGTGTTACTACTTAGTAGATAGAAGTGTATGTCAGACCCTCACCCTAGTAGGACATATGGATAACCAATACAGTCTCCTCTATAATGATCCTGGTTAATCATTACTAACATAGAGAATTTCTAGAAGAAGTGTCATTATGGAAAAATCTAACATCACATCTAAATGCTCTCCATGAAGGCCACTATTCCATTCTACATGGATAAACACTATGGATAGGCTACTCATGGGAAAAATTTGAGTACAAAAGATTGATATATGAGAGGTATATGACTATCATTAGGTATACGTAGTGTAAGGTGTATATTCAATGTGTAGTACCAGCCTTTTATTATTCTGTGTCCTCACTATCACATGGATTTCTAGAGAACTTGTACTAGATGGTGTGTAAGGGTACCTCACAACATGTATTATCCATCTAGTGCCTTCCCAAGTGATCTCGGTTGTCTCTGTGAGCCTGCCATTGTCTGTGTACTTATATGTGTTTATATATATAGCTACGGGTCAGTACGTGGCATATAACTAGTTGCATCTTTGTTTGTTTACTCCCAGACAACATGACTTTCCCTTAGCACTAGGTTACACAGTGTGTGGGGGACCCACACAACATGCAATATTTAACTTACCTAGAAACACTAGATCTATTTTCTAGGTTTCTAAATATTATGTGTTCTTCCCAAGACATGATGCATAGCCCCATAATTCATAGAATCCATGGAATCTTTTACACAATTTCCACACCTAGCCTTTATTCCATGAATCCCACCATTTAACAACCTGTAATCTGTAGAAAAATCTTGCATCATTGATTCTAGACCTATATTAGTTGCAAATCGTATTTTTATTCTCCAACACTAAGATATCATGATGCCCATCTCTGATGGTTCCACCATCTACCTCACTAGATCCCTGATCCATGATGTGATCACCCGAATTCCCACAACATACAATGATCCATTTTAATCCATCAACCCATGTGTCCTTTGTTCTATTGTAATGAATCTGAGCATACGATCATGCTCGAATACACAATAGTAAATTTGAACCAAGATATCACATGCCAAAAGTGATAAACACGATGAATGGATAGGGGAAAAGCACAATTGTAAGGAGAATCCATTATTTGACATGTATTTTTGGAAAATGATCACATAAGTGGTTTGATTAAAATTTAGAAATGAGTTTAACTGGTAAAATGATACAACCAATAATTTTATAGACTGATGTAATGTTTTTAAAATTAATGAATTAAAACAAGTTAATTATTTCACTATTGATTTATTAAAAATGGTTGAAATTAAATGAATGATGATACATATGATGATATTATATTATTCATTGGTGAAGAATGAATTCCCGAGCGATTGAGAAGATCCAACATGTTTCTTATCTATCAAACCGACATGATTTATGCATCGGTCATCAAACAATATCTATTTTCCACCAATGGATGTTGGAACATCTACCCAATGACTCCATGGTTAATTATATGACCCTAGATATCCACCATATCATGATAATTATATAGAGAATTAGGTCTGTAGGAATCAAATGAATTAATAATATAATATAATATTTTTTTTTACATAACCATCCAAAAAACATTATTATCCAAAATTCTAGAGTTGTCCAATATTAGGTATTTATTAGGGTGAACCCACACTATGGATTTAACATTGGTCTTAGATTTTGGAGGAGAGACTCCATTTAAGAGATATTTCATTTCAATTAAAAACAGTTCATGTGTGTAATAAAATATAAATAATTTTTTTATAAAACTTATTTTGGGATCACATGGATATGGAATCATGCACCGTCTCATCACCTATCATGGAGAATATTTGTTAATATATTTCAAATTCCTATAAGGAAAAAACCAAGACTCTACATTAAATGTTGGAGGAAATGAAGATTATACTATAATGATACCTTCTCTTACCAATCTTGGAAAATATTTCTTAATATATTTCAAATTCCAAAAAGGAATGAATCGAGACAATACATTTATGGTGGAAAAATGATGATTTTACTATAATGAAGTGGCTGAATAAAATACACATGGATTAATTTAATTAGAAGATTTAATCCCTCAAGGATAATTATTATGGTTCTATTCCTATAGAATAATGATGATGATTATGGACACCCATGTACTATTAATTTATGTCTCTTAATTCATACCATGAAATTTCACCCGTAATAGAGATTTTAGCATACCATTTTATTTGATATGTATCCTAAGGTTATTACAGTTACTATAGTTAATGTTAGAGCTTTTATGAAGAAAAAAAGAAGGATTTAAATAATGCTTATTTTCTATTATGTATAGTGGATGTTTGAAAAAAATATATCCCAAAATACTAACCCTTTCAATTACAGAATGTATTAATATTATGTTATTTGTCACAAAAATGAAAGGATAGTTGTGTAATTAATATTTGTATATTTTTATTTTGTATCGATTATTTATTTAGGTACTTTGTAAATAAGACTATAAAACAATTTTCTAAATCATAGGGGTATGTCTGAGTTTTATGTGAACCATCATAATGTTTTGGTAATGTGTATGAGTGTTTTGTTTCTGGAAATGAAATCTATTTATGAATACTATTAGTGGATTAGGAATTAGAGAAGTTGTAACTATGGGTGAAATACATAAAAGGGGAATATTTTGTATTAACATGATCATCACTTGGTGCAAGAAAAAGATGACTTTCTACATATTTTATTTGAAATTCCAGGGTTTTTTCTCTAGTTAAACAAAATATATATACAATACCATAAGAATTATTTATGAAATAAATTAATTTCTCATATTAATGGTAGAAAATATTAATGTACATGGTCCTAGAAGAATAATTTGAGACAAAGTGTGAACATAGGGTTCCCATAAGATATAACATTAGAATTGATTTTTGAATAAAAATAAATTATTTATTCTTCATTAAATAATGTTTTGTTCCAATATTTTACAGTTTCGAAAATGTTTGGAACCAGGAGATACCAGAAAAAATATTTGTGGGGGAAAATGTGATGATTTTCTGAATGATTTTTCAATCCAATGGGTTATGGTGGTCATACCTTCATGGAGTTTCTTACCTAACTATCCCAGAGTATGGGAATTTACATGAACCATGTGGAACGTCCTCCATCATCAATGAAAGAGAAATTTGATATTAATAAATTTATACCAAAATGACTATTATTGATTACTGGATATTTTTATACACTTATCATGGAAGAGAAACATAATGTAGTGGAGAATGTGTTTCTAGAGATACACAATATTGAGAAGGCTAAAGTTACCATGGATGTTTATCATATAGATAGAGAGGTTTATCTAGAGTGGTCGTTGAAAAATAATATGAACCCTTAAGAAGAAAACGGGGAAATGGAGTTGGGATAGATTAATAAGATATTTCTCAATAGGTATTTTCCTTGAACAATTTGATCAAATATTTAGAGATAATTCATAGAGATTAAAAAAAGAGCATAAATATTTCATGTATTATGATAAAGAACTCATAAGTCATGAAAGATATTCCATAGGTTTTTTATCCACAATAATAAAAACGTAGATACTTTTTAGAAGTTTAAAACCAAGCCTCCAAAAAGAAACATCTATTTGAGAATTTGGGAGTTTTATAGATGTAGATTAATGTCCTCTCAAATTATTGATGGAATCTAGAGAATGGTCCCATTCATAGGGAGATAGTAATAGAAAAAATAGATTTTCAAGATATATGGTCATAGAAATGGAGTAAATAAGATAAACTCACCATATTTCAATGATGCGGGTACAAAAAAAATGTTAATTTCCTGAAAGGGATAATAAAATGATTTAATTGTAAAAGAGACGGATAATATGCTCATTATTGTGAAGATTCCTAATAAATATGACCAACATGATAGATCAAAGGAAGGAACCACCTAATGAACCACCCATTGTTCAATGCATCAATAATTAGAAACAAGGGAAATATTTAATCCAATGCACAATCCATTGGTTATCATAGGTAATTAGTATTTATAATCACCAATGATGAGGGAAAATGATTAGTCCAGAACAAATGAAGAAATTGATCATGAAAATGATATTGTATAATGTACATATTCTATTCAATAGATAATGGAAGATGTTTTATATGATCATGGTTCTATGCATTAATTTATATCCAAAATGTTTCTATAATTATTGAATGAAAACCCCAAACCTTTTAGAAGACATATTAATAAAACAAAAGTGGTTTTTTTAATGAATATGAAGTGTTTGACTCCTATCCTATTAGAATATTTGGGATAACTAATCAGTGAATCTTATAATCATTAACTCAGTGGGATTTTATGATATACTAATAATTAATTGTCTCTAATTATATAGTGGTCACATATACTTCATAGATATATAAATATCTTTATATATTCCAAACCACTCCATGATCTTGTATTAATTCAATAAGAATTCAGAGTCTCATTTGTAAAATCTTCAAATGTTGTTGGTGTTGATACCCATTAAATAACCACACCATTACAAAATGGTCGTGTCAAATTAAAGAATCAACATCGTTGAAATTTTAATTTTTAGTAAATTTAAATCTATATTTCTTGATGTGATTTATAACCATCCCCCAAATCACTAGTGAGGGTTTTGAATATAACACATTCCCAAAGCCATTCCAAACACCAAAAGTTGATAATGGATTGTCCTAATTGAACAGGATGATTTAAACAATTAGTTTCAATAAAATTTTGAAACATTATTCATTCTCAATAGAATAACTCTTTTGGTTTCATCATTATTATTTTTATGGAAAATAGGGATCTATGTGGATTTTTATTGATTACATGGAACTCAATAAGATCACTATAAAAAAATCCCTATCAAAGGATTTATGGATTGTTCAATCATCTATGAGGAGATAATTCATTATCAACGATTGATATACATTTTGGATCCTATCAATAAAACATGAAAATGTAAGATATTTATAAGAAAACATTCCATTTGATGTAGGAAAATTGTGAGTTTATAGTTTTTCCCATTTTGATTACAAACACCTCAACAAAATTCAAGGAATTTATGAATAAAGTCTTTAGATACTACCTTGAAAAATTACTAGTAGTATTTATTGATGATTTTATCATTTAATCTAAGTGAAAGTTAGAACCTAATTTGAATTAATAATTTTGATTATGACATTAAGAAAGGATAAAATGTATGCTTTTTTCAGAATGTTTTCAATTTATATGTTGTAAGTCACATTATTAGGGAACATGATCATAGGAGATGGAATTTTTGTAGAGTATTCAAAAACCAATAAAAATGAGGAATGCCATAGTTCCTCATTTTTCATTGAAATATATAGTTTTTATATATTATCTAGGTACTACCAATATTTTCTAAGATATGTACCTCAATTATATATTCAACTAACTATGTTAAAATAGAATGGGTTAATGTTTTTCTGGATATAGTAATGTGTGGATTAAATCATGTAGCTCAAGAAGATCCTAATCACTTATCATGTACTTACACTACTATTTTGTAGAGAAGGGTATGTGTTATAAAGTGATTCTTAAAATTGTATTTTTGGTTGTGTACTCTATCTAAAGAAAAAAAATATAGTCTGCACTTCATGAAAATTGTTGATCCAAGAGAAAAACTACCCAATACATTTTCTATAGTTAGCAGACATGATATTTGCTTTTATTATTTGTCCACACTACCTATATTGTGGGAAGTGTGAAATATATAGTGATCGTAAGTGTCTAAATTATATATTGAAACAAAAAATTATTTACATGTATCAATGAATACTGTTAGATCAAGTCAAAGAATATTATTCCTCTAATCACTACCATCTGAGAGAGTAGAGTAAGATTGTTGATGCTCTTCAAAAAACCTACTATGATAAAGGTGGGAAAATGGTTGATTTGGTGCTTCATAATTAGATGAATGTAGTAATCGAATGAGAGATTCATAAATTCCACATCAATTAATATATTTTCATTCAATTTCAATTTATAATTTCAATTCCTTCATTAGTAGAGACAAATAAATATATATTAGATATGACACATTCCTCTTGATTTTTTATACATATCAGAATTTCCAATATAAAACCTGATCCACAAGAGCAGTTTTGTTGGGACAACATGAAAAAATAGATTGTTGTGACACCAATATGTAATTTTTATGTCATAATGAAAAATCAGAAATATAAAATCCCAAGTGGATGATGTCACTATTTCCCATACCTGCATGGAAATGAGAGAAAATCAACATGGTCTTTTTCACTAGTATCCCGAAGGCATCTGATGTAATTAATGTATCATGGGTGGTGGTGGATCAAATCATAGAGACTACAAACATCATTAGTAATTAGTAATATTACACTCTATAAAAATGTTCTATGATATATGGGAAGGAAGTGATGATTCTATATTGGGAACCACTTTCAATCATCTATTCTCTTTATCCAATCTGGACTAAAAAATTCATGAGAAGTATCCAACATGCTTGGAATACTAAATTAAACATTTCTATGAACTTTCATCCACCAAATATATTTCCTATTTGAATGTACTATACAGATACTCACAGGCATGCAGAGAGTTTGATCAATGAAATTTAATGGATTATGGAATCAACATATCCCATTGGATGTGTAATAATTCAACAACAATTCCCACTCGAGTATTCAAATTTACCCATATGGAGCTCTATATGGGAATAGATATTAAAATTCGACTTTTTTGGATGGAATTGGAGAATGAATGCTACATGGATATGATCTTTAGAAGGAGATAACTAAAAATGATCATCCCATCCCATAACAAATAAAACCCCCTTAGAGTTGGTTGAAGAGCAATGAAAAAAATTGTTGAAGGGATATAGAATTTCAAGTTAGATATAATTTTATTCGTGTAAATATCACTATGGAAGAGTCTCATACTTTTTGGAAAGAATGTAAATCATTATACTAGGAACATTATCCCTTTTAGAATCTATAATTTCATAGGTGTAGTGGCATATCAGTTAACACTTCCACAAAAATTATCTAAATGTTACGATTAATTCCATGTACCTATATTGAGGAAGTAAATAACAAATCCCACAAATTTTCAAAATTCAGAAAACTGGAGCATGACCATTCTTGCGAGGAGCACCTAGTGGAGATCCCGGATCGTATACTCTAAATTATATGCAATAAGACAAATAAACTAGTAAAAATGATGTGCGGAAACAAAAAATATGAAGTGGTGACAAGGTAACCTCAAGAAATAATGATATATAAGTACCCAATAAATACCAAAACATATCATACATAAAGATGAAATTTTGTTCGTTAAATATTCAATATTTTTCACAAAAACATTACTGAGGACCACAACAATTGGGTTTCTTTGTCGAAGAGAAAGAAATTATTATTTTTTTATTAATGATATTTAATATCTATCATAATGATCTTACAATCTATAACACTTCATAGACATACCCTACCACAACCATTCATCCTAAACTAGTGAAATGAAAAATAAGAATGAGTGAGATCAGATTCCTAGTAAGGGTAAACATGGAATATAGAAAAATATTATCATAAAAAGGTAGTATAGAAGAATAAGTATATGAGATCACATAAATAAAAAATATGTTTCATACCAAATTTTTCAATGATTTTAAATATGATTCATTATATAAAACATTATCATATCAAGACATGGATCATTGGAGTTAGAAATAATAATAAAATAGTCAGGAATATAAAGTTCTAGATCGAGATTCCACTCAATAGTTCCTCATTCCCAGTTGGCTACATGGAGTTAATCAAATCTTCCCAATCACTAGATGCTTCTGACTAGAAGAGAGGGCCTAGGTGAGTCATTGGGGAGACTATTCCATCCTTAACAGAGTATATCATAATGGAAATAGAAAACAAAATTATAGTGGAAGCAGTAAAACAAGAAGAAAACAGATATAGTAGGAATAGAAAATATTTTCAACAGATGGATCATATAAAATGATGCAAATTATACATGTATATATAGAAAAAACCAATATAGGTACATGATAATAAATTACACTAAAAGTATTAAAAATTAAAAAATGATCGAAATGTACCCATAGAATTTCAAGTCATATCATGGTCCAATGCTTCCTTGATGCAATTAAATTTTCAACAACTAGTGTTTGAGAGAATCTCCCTACTTTCACCTATAACAATATAATTTATTGGCATCCCCAAGGGGCCCCAAACTGGCTGTGAGATAAACATCCCTATAGGTTACTAGCAAAAAGTTTATACAGTTCTAATAAGCACATCAAAATATGGTAAAAAGTTTTAGTTGACCAGTAATGTATAAATGAATTCTCATGAAATATGTGTACTTGAACAAGTAATACAAAAAAACCTCTCAAGTATCCCTATAACTTGTGTTATCTCATTAAAGGTAGCTCTAAGAAATGTAAACAAGTAAAATTACTTTTTGTATGTCCATCCATATCCAGTCCACATGGACTTATCGTATAATGAAACCATATAAAAATCCAATATCAATTCCATATAATAGTGTGTATATAAAATTCCATGGCCTTTCTAGATAATTAATTTTAGATTATGAAGGGTCAGATCCAAGGTGTAAATGACTAAGGAATATTTGTCGAGTCTCAGGAGTATCTCAATGGAAGATCAGTGTAGGATTTGGTTGGAGTCCTAAGAGCATATATACAAACAAGTCCTACGTGAGTCCATGGGAGCAAGATCAAAGGGGTATCAAAGCCCACGACATCCCCTAAAATGATGTCCCAAGGGGAATTCTCTACCCAAGAATACACTACGGCCTTCCAGATCCACATAGAGTCATCCATTTCATATATACACCACATGAATTCCTTCATTCCATTTAACAATTAAATTTATATATGAGCCTACCCACTCGTATAATCACTTTCATTCAAATCTGTATATTGATTATACCAACCCATTGAATAAATTAGCTAAAAATAATTTATCATGTATATACCCACTCATGTATTCTATTTCCATTTAATCAAGTCACATGTGTATACCCACTAATTTATCACGATTCAAATTTTAACATATTCCATGGGTATACCCACTCATTTAATTAAATCCATTTATGCCATTTAACATGTCATATTTACAAATATTATTATATTGATTCATAAATTAACCAATTGATGTTAAATATATTAAATATAATATAGGAGTAAAACCATCTCCTAATCATCCCATTCATCCCTTTCCACTTATAAATGGATTCCCATAACAATGAAAACCCAAAACACACAACTTGGGTGGTCTAACAAGGTACAGAGGTAGAATTTTAATTATATTCACTCCATGAGTGACCTTGGTTAATGCAACTAGTATCAATAAATCACAATGGATCGTAAGGGAATCCATAAATGTTTTGATTAGATGTATTTCAAATAACACATTCAAAATTGGGGCCGCAATGCAATGTCTGGTGGGCGGTGGAATGAATTATAGCTCTAAATAGAACCAAAAGTTGAAAGAAAAGTATAGACCACCTACCATATAATAGTAGTTGAGTTATCATCTAATATCATGTTCTGAATAGACTCAGTTTGCATAAATATAAAGAACATATGAAGAAATAAAAATTTCGGTAAATTAACAGGAAATAAAATAGCACAAATGATAACTAGAAGAATCGAGAATGGAAAAATTGAAATGTAGGTCATACTGTTGAAGATCTGATGATACAAACCACACATGAATCAGAGGGACAATGGAAGAATGATATAAAATTCCAAATTAGAATCCTATAAGGGATTTAAAATATATTTGGTTCTAAGCGTGGGTTGAAACTCAAATTTGTTTTTAAAATAGAAATATGAATATAATTTTAAATTAAAAAATGGAAAAATAATAGGGGTTTCACATTTTACCCTCATAGTTTTCACATACCATATGGAAACTGAGCATGATTTACTATAAGCCATGGGCCACCCTCACAGTTTACTCAAACAGTTTATAAATCACATGAAAAATATGTTATAAACCTCTGTCATGTTTAAAAAAATATAGACATTGTCACATTTCCTTGTGGATCCTCTCCCATATTTATCTTAAACCATGTGTCGTATATGCCCCCACTATCCAACCTTGCGTGGTTTAGTCAAACCATGTTGACTACCATCACAGTTTTTACTATCTATTCAAAAGGCTAAAAAACCCCAAAACTAGGTTTTGAGATACGAACAAGCCCCGAACACCCCTAAAATATCTATGACATCAAATATTACTCATATTAGTCCATATTTATTTATTCAAAAAAAATAAGGAATATGTTCTTCATAATAAAACCCATGTTCCTATAATCTTCCCCCATTATATTAATTTTTCCCCTAATTATTTTATGAAGGGTGGTCAATATTGTCTGGGAAAATTTTTGTCTACTAAGTAGGTACGTATGAATCACACTCCCAAGTATAATACTATAAATATACATTCTACAATATCATGTATACTATAGGGACTGACCAGATTCAATGATCCATAATTCTCTTGTCAACTATATGAATCAGATGATGCTCAAAAGATGCATGAACCTATACGTAAACCAACTTGGGCTGAAAATCCGGAGATGGGTCCAAATTATAGTGGCGTAGTAGAGATATGTGGAATACACCATGCATGTATCAATACATTTAAGGTGACTAAAACTGAAAGTCTACCTACAAAACTCTCCCTAGAATCTCGAACGACCCAACATTCTATGGTGAATGAATACCATGTCTCCAATTTTTTTAAGTCCCAACATCAGAGAAATATGCATGAAAACTGGATCCCCGATATAGAACTCTAAAGAACATATGCAACAATGAGAGTATTATTGTGATGATACTATGTATTAGTCATCCACTTTTGGATCCACTAGACCTGCTCATAAGTATACTTCTTGAGAAATAGTTCTAGTAAAGAATCCTCACCTACCTCTATCCAACACAGGGGAGATCACCATGGCCAACAAAATAAAGCATCATAAGGTGTCGTCTATACAGTATGATGATAATTGTTACTGTATCCAAAATCAACCAGGGGAATGTGGTTATACCAAGGGAGCACAACATTCTAGACACATGATCATATGTTGATACCAAATTAGACTCTGGTTGTTGTATATTCCTCGAATTCCTAGTATACTATAGTAGGGTCCTTTTCTTTATTATACGATACCTAAGATACACTCCATGGATACAACATTGGCTAGTAGGTTCCATGGTGAAATCCCAGAGGGCCCTATATTTTCATAGCCCTTTTTAACCATGGTCGATCACCTTGGACTTAGTAGGTGCTTTATTATAGAATTAATTTGATTACGCTCCATGGATTACACTCTTACCCCTTATCTAGACTCATATAAAACTGAGTTAGTGTTCTGTGAGAAATACGTTACCTTGGATATTACCCAAGAACTCCCCCACCGGATATCATTTTCAAGTTGCTTTGTCAAATATTGGGACCTTCACTACTTTTACTATGACATGGTTATGGGAGTGATGGCTACACCTCACGTGACCTATTAACATTAAATGGTGACCTCTTAATTAAAATAAAATTCTTACATGTTCAGATACCAGCCCCGGGTGGAAGTATGTTCTTGGGTATTTAGTTATATTGTACTACTATCATTCCTATATATATGCATGCCTATACACTACTATATTCCATTACATGGTATGAAGGTTATAGACACCATTGGTGGTGGCCCATTTAGATTTATCACACACCTTCATTAGGGGCCTTTTGGTACCTAAAGTCGATTACATGGTTACAAGTGTTGAAAAAGGGAAGCATACATCTTTCAACACATGATTTTCACACTGATAGGATGAAAGTTGAGAGAAGATGACTGAGTAGGATCTCAGGATGCTTGGTGTTGCTTTTGTTTTATTTTTCATATGGAACATGTTATTCTTACTATGTTGAATCCATGTTTTCTGGTTTTATATTGACATGAAATTACATTATCACTGTTCGAGTTGATAGAGTTGTTATTATTCTCATTTATCTATTGCATCAGTATTGCTTCTATTGTTTATTTATATTGTTTCTTTTGGTCACTATTTTCTGTATATTCCTTCTATAATGAAATACTCTACTAATGAAGTCATAGTCTTCCGACAGACACAAACTAGGTTCTCACTGCTAGTCGGAAGCCTCTAGCATTTGGGAAGATGCCCTTGAGACCATGTGGCCCACCAGGCTCGCGGAACCCGTTAAGTGGTATAAGATTCAAAGACGTCAAAATGTCGTATCATAGGTGGTTTATTTTCATGCCATGCTATATAGAGATAATATATTGGAGAATAATAATTCTATGGATTAGGTCATAAGTCATTCTTGGGCGTCGTGAAGCCATGGTCGGGGTAAAATCCAAGTTACCCAAAATGCAATTGTTGTTCTATTTTTCCAATTACAGTTGATATTATTTCACAATTGGGTGACACAGATGTTGTGTGTTTTTTTTTCATTATTTATCTTTTTAAAATTTATTTCATCCCTTTCTCGAGGATATGAGGGCAATGAGAATTTTTAATGCATCATAATAGGAACCTAGAATTCACATTTCATGCATATTTCCATGCCATATAGGTGGGTTTCACTGCTCATCATTGCTTGATATGATTGTAATTGTTTAGTAATACTATGACAGTTTCCTATACATGTATTTATATTTATTATGATTGAGTGATTTCCAGTCTCAATTCATGAGGTGTATGGTCCCTCATGGGTTGGGATGAGTAATTTACCGAGTCAAGCCAATATACTATAAAAAAAATTGGTGTCATTTTTTTGATAGGTGAATGGGAACAGATTCATTATAAATGGATATCTATTATATTGTAATTCGTGAAATCTAAAAAGAATTTCCTGCACATCCTTACCCCGCCTTGTCATGTTTATGGAAGGAAAAGGAGCAAACCTAGGGATTGACAGTAAAATGACATGAAACATATACTTTAGTCCTTACCGATACCTGTCCATTTAAGTTGGTAGTTAGGTAATATTCCTTGGGTAGTGAGTTTCCATATGTTTAATTTCTGTTAATGATTCAATATTTTTATTTTAAGCTTGTTCTAAGGCGTGTTCTTGACATTTGTAGACCAATTCCACTAAGATGTACTTGTATCGTTCTCCATGAGGGCATTGAAGACCATGATCCTGACATGGTGGTACCTATTCCACCAGTATTACCTCAAGGAGTGCCACGTGAGGAACCTCTTGATGTACTTGATCTGACAATGATGCCCAAGATCGTGATCGTTTCTTGTGTTTGATGAAGTCTTTGCAATGTGTGTTATGGGTTTCTCATAAGAGGGCTGATCGGACCCGAGAGTTCCAGCAGCCGCATCCTCCTTCTTTTTCAAGGGATAATGATTCTCAGGATACTGTGTCTTAGATAAGGGACATTATTTCTATCTTTGTGAATTTGGAAGCGCCTCCAGAGCGGAGAGACATGCTTGATACATAGACTCTTCAGGATTCGGCAAAGAATTTGTGGGATATCATTAACTAGGCCGGTCGTCATCATGAAATGTAATGGGTTGAATTCCAAATAGCCTTATATGATCAGTTATTTTCTTAGGCACTAAGATTTGGAAGAACCGTAGATTTCATGCATCTTGAGTAGGGTTCTATGCATGTTATTCAATATTGAGAATGTTTCACTGATTTATATTTATTTTCCCTGCTTCATGATAGTGTTGAGATTTCACATGCGGTACTTTTTCAAGATGGGCTCCAGTACACCATCCGAACTAATTTGAATGTCTTTCTCCTTATTACCATTTCTACAGTAGGTGATCATCCCCTTATCACTGAAATTAACATGATGTATGATAGAAGTACTGAGTTTAAAGGATCAATTCAACATTAGGAGAATAGTTCATCTGGTGGAAGAAAGCATTCTCTTGATGTTTCTCATCATGGTAGTGGCCGATAGAGTATCCAGTTTGATAGTTATGTGGTGTGTCATCAATATAGAAGATCGGGTAATAGGAAGCCCCAATGAGATAGAGATCCTTTGGAGTGTCAGGATAACTATTGTATGAGACATCTTCTATCCTTTTCTAGGACCATTCCACCAGCTTCGAGTGGAAAAAGATCAGCATCCACTTCACCTAAAGGAGTGACATCTTTTGCGCCACATCATAGGGGGAGTTGGTGTAAAACTGGAAAGTCTGGCCGAGTATGAGGTCATGGTCATGGTAGTCTGACCCCTAATCACTAGAGGCACCAGTAGGGCAGTAATGATCATGGTAGTCCATCTGTTGCACAAGGCCATGGATCAGGTCAGTTGCATGATTTAAAGCTGATACATGAAGATCAATATTTAGGAATGTATACAATATGAGGTTCTATTCTTGTAGCATCTACTATTGCCTCTTATTTTCTTGATATTGATTCTTCAAACACTTTTTTTCTATACCTATCATTGAATGTCATGGAATAGAAATGTAGTACACTATATTTTAATGACCCTCAATACACCATTGGAAATATGGATGGAGGGAGAACCCAATACAGGAACCGTCCCCTTGAGGCAGGTAGTTACCCATTCTGGTTGAATATAATTGTTCTTGATATGAAGGTCCTAGATGTCATTATTGGGATGGACTGGTTAGTCCACTTTCATGCCTTTGTAGTCTGTTATCGTCGTTGGGTTTCTTTTACATCATCCAAAGGCATTAGTTATCTTTTCAGGGGTGAGTGGGATGTCTAGGGTGGGAGACATGGACTGAAGAATCATGGTCTAGGTGAAGTGACCACCCATATTGAATATATATTCATAGAGGATCAGTGTTTTCCTTAAACTGATTTCCCTCTAATATTTGATCAGTTTAGGGAAGTCTTTCCTGATGAATTTTCTATCTTACCTCATAATAGAGTTGTCACGACCCGTCCTCGGGGCCCGTGCCGTGACTACCCCAAGCCCGCCTTCCATAGGCCAGGGGCTGGCGACTAGCACCAAAGGCGTAAAATCCCGTT
The DNA here is from genome assembly GCA_963277665.1 of Viscum album. Classification (NCBI taxonomy): domain Eukaryota; kingdom Viridiplantae; phylum Streptophyta; class Magnoliopsida; order Santalales; family Viscaceae; genus Viscum; species Viscum album. The sequence continues at coordinate 73,176,749 of OY728127.1, read as the reverse complement.
AACTGGGAAGGCATTGCCTTTATAAAAGAAAACAAGCACCACAGAGTACAAGCGGAAGTAAAACACTAAGTACAAAAAAAAAGAGCTGAAAAGTAAAAGGGGCCGGAAATACAAGCCCAACTGTAAAGTACAACTCGAAAGGTAAAAACAGCGACTGAAAAGTAAAGCTGCTACGTTGAGATGTCCACTGGAAATCCCACCTGAAGGGTGGGTACAGATAGCTCCTCTGCTCCTCGTGTCCCGCCGTCTGCTCTGAGTATGTTCCGCCCAGTGTTCTGCCTCTGGGTACCGCCTCGTCGTATAGTCCACCTCCAAGTACCGTCCAGTCCTCGAACACTCGGCCTCTGCCAGCACTGTCCGTCGTCTGCAACCAACACAACGAGGTGCGGGCATAGCCCGTGCAGGGGTGAGTATAACGATACTCAGTAGGGACCCCGAGACCCTCAAGGTCTCACTAAAACCAACAAGGATAAACACAAGAAGATCTCAACAGATAAACCCTACTTAGGTATATGCCCATACATATACCTAAGTTATCAAGTAACCCATCTCAATCATGAAGTAAACACAAGGTCAAAAGACTCAGCTCAAACCAGGATTTTCATTATCGAAACCGTAACTGCTGAAGAGCTCCGTCTCTAGAGTGTACAGTGGTCCTGTCACGACTCCGAGGTACTGCTCACTAACCTAAGACTGCTGAGGTACTCCTCCTGTCGAGTACTGCGGGTTTGCGGCCAACTACCTGGCGCTCCGTCCGCTGAGGGTCTGTCGCCAAATACCGGGCGCTACCCAGATAGCCTACTGAGGTACTCCTCCTGTCGAGTACCGCGGGTTTGCGGCCAACTACCTGGCGCTCCGTCCGCCGTGGGTCTGCTACCAACTACTGGGCGCTCCGTCCACTGGGCTAGTCGACTCACTCCAAGTCGAGTCGGTCAAGCAGTCGTCAGGTCTCAGCCGGCTACACGGTCTCCGTACTCTGCACGCTCGTCTCCGGGAGGATCCGCTCCACGAGCTACTGGTCGATACTCCAAGTATCTCAAAGTCCCACGAAGAAGTGTCTCAAAGGTCCGTCTCGTCACAGGGGTCTCAACGCAACAGACGGCGCGTCGATCGGACGCCCGGTCTGTGAGTTATTAGCCTTTTCGTCCCAGGGGCCCGGTTGGTTTCGAGAGCGAAACCAATCCCGACCGTATCTCAACTGTACCCCGAACTCCCATAGGGTAAACTCAAAGGTACCGTTACTCAATGTAACCACCAACGCTACTGACGGCTCGTCAAGCGGACGTCCTGTCTGAAAGATATCAGCTTTCCCGTTCCAGGGGCCCGGTTGGATTTCGGGTACAATCCAACCCGGCCATACTCCGACTGTATCCAAAACTCGGGCGGAGTATGTCAAAAGTTCCGTCTCATCAAGAGGAAGTCAACGAAACAGACGGCGCGTCAATCGGACGCCCGGTCTGTGAGTTATTGGCATTTTCGTCTCCGGGGCCCGGTTGGTTTTTAAGGAAAAACCAACCCGACCGTACTCCACCTGCGTCCAAACCTCGGGCGGAGTATGCCAAAAGATCCGATTCACTAAGAGGAAAACAACGCGACTGACGGCGCGTCAATCGGACGTTCGTGGCTCAAGATATGAGTGTTTCCGCTCCGAAGGCCCGGTTGGTTTCGTGAACGAACCAACCCGGCCGAACTCAAAGTAAACCGAAACCTTGAGTGCGATATATCTAAACGACCGTCTCGATCCAAGGATCGCGTTGCCGCAGACGGTTCGTCATTCGGAGGTCCGAGGCTCAAGTTATGTGCCAAAAACCAAATCAGGTTCGAAACGGGGGGGTCCGGGTCCGGGCCGACCCGGCCCGACCCCCCCCCCCCCCCCCCCCCGGGGCGGTGCGGCGGCGGCGCGGCGGGCGGCGGCGGCGGGCGGCGGCGGCGGGCGGCGGCGGCGGGCCGCGCGGCGGCGGCGGGCCGCGGTGGCGGCGGCGGCGGGCCGCGCTGGCGGCGGCTGGTGCCGCACGGGCTGCGCACGCGGGGCTATGCCCCGCGTTTCTCTTCTGGCGGCGCGGCTTAGCCGCGCCGATTTAAGTAACCGCCCCCTCACATGAGGGGGCCTGCTTGCGCCGAACCAAAGGGGGCTGCCGCCCCCTTCCCTCATGAACTGCCCCCCTCATTAAGAGGGGGGTTTTAATGGACCGGCCGGGGAATTTAATTCCCCGGTTTTGTGACATCCGGCCGGCCCGCTGGCCGGCCGGTTTTTACCAACGGGACCGGAAATTCCGGTCCCGCCCTCGACTTCCGACGCCGGCGGCCCGGCCACCGGTCTTTCCTTCCGCCGCGGCCCGGAACCGGCCGCGGTCTTCTCGTCCCGCCGCGGCCCGGAACCGGCCGCGGCGTTCGTCATCCGGCGCGGTGCGACGGCACCGCGCCCCTTTCGCCGTGCCATGATTCCTTCCAACGCGGCGCGACGGCGTCGCGTTCTTGAAGATTCTCCTTGGCGTAACGCGACGGCGTTGTGTAAAATTAAACGCACAATCATCCGCGTGGTGCGACGGCACCACGCCACTTGCTTCCACCCGCAAGAACAACAAGAATGATGGAGGGGTTCGGCCGTGTTCGTACGGACCGACCCCCCTCACGTTAAATTAATAACGCATCTTAAAATAATCAACATCCCATGTTAGTTATACGAACCACGAGAAGAATGAAATAATTAACTAATAAATCAACCACCCCTACCTTGGGTACAAGATCGAGGGTTCGACTATGTCCGCGGAAGACGGCGTCGCGGAAGTCGGGCGTCGCGGTCGTCGTTCGTCAAATCTGTTGACGAAGAGGCGCGTCCGAAGAAGCACGTCGTTGGCGAATCATTGTACGCCGACGAAGGTTTTTCCGAGGAAGGTGCGGTGTTCTCTCTCGTTGACACCGAAGACGAAGAAGAGCGGAGCGGCGTTCTTCGTCGGAAAAAGAGCGTTCCTCGTCAAGTCTTGCGGAAAGTCAAATAAAAGGTAACATCGAACTCAAGAACCCTTACCTCGATAGTCGCACGTTGACGGAGTCGTGGAAAATCGGTGTCGATTCCTTTGACGTCGGAGGAAGAGTTGTTGTCGAAGGCGTTCGTCGCGGAAAACCGACGCGGAAGGGATGACGTGGAAGAAGAACGTCGCGTCGCAGATACGGCGTCGCGGATGGATCGTGTTCTTCGGCGGAGAAGTTCTTCGTTGAAGAACGACGTTCTTCGCGTTCTTCGTTGAGGTTGAAGAAGAAGAAGAGGAGCTCTCCACCTCTCAAGAAGACAAACGATCAACCCAAAATAAAATAAGATAACATCTTATTTTATTATTACAAAACATAAAAGAATTTCAAAAGTTTGAAATTCAAAATGGCTAACCCCAAAATTAACTCACTTATTTAATATACAAGAGTTGTATAATTAAAAATAAGTTAAGTTATCAAGCCATTAAGAGGGAGAGTGGGGAGTTGAAAAGGTGTGGGTTCGTGTGGGCCCCACCACACTTAATCCTCCCAAGGGAGGTTAAGTGGGTGTGGGTCCCACTCCCAACCTCCTTAGATAGGTTTTAACAAGTTAAAAATAAAATTGTTCTACACAATTTTATTTAACTCAAACTAAAAACCCCAAAACGAAACTCTCAACCCGCAACAAACGCAACTCCCGAAAAGGTCTCTTTAAGCGAATATCGGCGCTGCGAGTTCATCGGTGCCCTCGGATTTCCATTCCGAGCACCGGATCAAAAGTTAGGAATTCCCGCTCGTTCGTTCACTGAACGTACCTGAGCCAAACTTCGGAAATTAATTCCGGGCACTCCGGGCCTCGGAATCAGGTGCCGTCTGAAACCGCGCTCTTGTGAAATTCTAAAGAAAATTAAGAAAAAAATTTCCTTGAATTTTACGGGTCTTTACATTACTCCCACCTCAGGGCTTTACGTCCCCGTAAAGCTACATCAAAAACTAGGGAAACAAAAGAGGGTACTGAGCACGCATCTGAGCCTCCCGCTACCATATGCTCTCCTGGAGATTCTCGTGCCGCCATCTGTTGCGCACAAGAGGAATCGATCGTCCATGTAGGACCCGCTCCTGGATGACATGGACCTCTTTTGACGTGGCCCGGACCATCTCTGGTCCCACAAGAGCTGCAAGATTTCTTCTTTGCCGAAAAGAGAAATCTGGTCTCATCCCCTGGATGAACCACATTCTTTGGCTAAAACAGTCAATCCTAACATGGATGATACTAATCCATACCAAGGATGACGTCGTAAGGCCTCGACGCTACTACTAAGAGATCCAACCGTTACTCTCGCCTCCAAGGGTTGAGTCACACTGTCGGCATCAGTGTGTGGTAACTGGGTCTCCTCCAGTAGATGTCTCACAAGTGAGGGTCAAGTCAACAGTCAATTGGAACCTCTTAGTAACATCACAAAAGAGGACAGGAAAGAAAACATCACAAAAGAATGCGTCTTTTTATTATTGCAGCTCATATTACAAGACGCTACACAAAAGCAACATCAACATGGAACTAGAAGTACAAAAGACGTATCCACTAGTTCCTCCCCTGTCCACCTGTTCCCAGAGCTCCAGCATTTGTCGCTGCCTCAACCTCGGTGGCTCCCTCCAAGCCTGCGGATCGAGGAGTCGGACAGTCACGTGCCAGGTGACCCTTTCCGCCACAGGAGTAACATTGTCCGTTTCTGGCACGCCTGGCTCTGTCCCCACCTCGGGTGCCCCGCACCACCGGTCCTAAAACCCGAGATCGCCCAACTGCTCGTCTGGTCCTCCTGGACCTCTGCATCATCTGTCTACTGCCCACAGATGACTCGGCTTCTGATCGAAAAACACGCGGCAAAGGCAGAATCTCCTGTACACGCTCGGGGTGTAGAGATACTGGCACAAACTCCACCCTGAAGAAGGTCTCGAAGTCTTCCCATGCGAAGTTCATCTCATCGCAAAACTGAAACAAGTGGCTCCACCACCTACCTGCTGCTGCCTGAAGGAGGCTGGTAGCAAAGATCACCATGAAGTCTGCCGGCGTCCCCACTAGCCTGAAGACTCTCACCACAGTCTCCAGCCAAACCTCAGCTGCCTGCGGGTCCGTCTCTCCCCGGAACCTGGGTGGCCTCTGGCGCTGGAACTCGTGCAGCGCGCTCAAACGTCGTGCATCGCCTACTGCTGGGGCTGGTGGCATCGGTGGCCCAACGTATGGTAGTACCGCTGGTGCCTCCGCTGGTGCCTCAACTGCAAGAGGGCCTTGTACCGAAGCCTCGCCGCTCGACAGACTGTCAGCACGCTCATCCTTCCGGGCTCTAGCTGGTCGTCTGAGAAAAGACATCCTGAAAGAAACAACGTAACACGATCAAACGATTATACCTGGTGAGCTGACCTGGTTTGAGCTGTTTTAAGGGGAAAAACTTTTGAAAACATACACGCAATCAGTGTTTTCGTGCACAAAGTCGGAAATCAGTTGTCAGGGTCCTGGTGTATGGATACGTCGGCCGCCCGCACCAACACTGGACTCCCTGAACTGAAAACCACACTCGGTACTCTCAACACTATTGCTTCACAGAAAGAAACATCAGAGTTATAAGTTCTGCGGTAGAACCGAACTCCTCTGATACCAATTTGTCACGACCCGTCCTCGAGGCCCGTGCCGTGACTACCCCAAGCCCGCCTTCCCTAGGCCAGGGGCTGGCGACTAGCACCAAAGGCGTAAAATCCCGTTAACTGGGAAGGCATTGCCTTTATAAAAGAAAACAAGCACCACAGAGTACAAGCGGAAGTAAAACACTAAGTACAAAAAAAAAAGAGCTGAAAAGTAAAAGGGGCCGGAAATACAAGCCCAACTGTAAAGTACAACTCGAAAGGTAAAAACAGCGACTGAAAAGTAAAGCTGCTACGTTGAGATGTCCACTGGAAATCCCACCTGAAGGGTGGGTACAGATAGCTCCTCTGCTCCTCGGGTCCCGCCGTCTGCTCTGAGTATGTTCCGCCCAGTGTTCTGCCTCTGGGTACCGCCTCGTCGTATAGTCCACCTCCAGGTACCGTCCAGTCCTCGAACACTCGGCCTCTGCCAGCACTGTCCGTCGTCTGCAACCAACACAACGAGGTGCGGGCATAGCCCGTGCAGGGGTGAGTATAACGATACTCAGTAGGGACCCCGAGACCCTCAAGGTCTCACTAAAACCAACAAGGATAAACACAAGAAGATCTCAACAGATAAACCCTACTTAGGTATATGCCCATATATATACCTAAGTTATCAAGTAACCCATCTCAATCATGAAGTAAACACAAGGTCAAAAGACTCAGCTCAAACCAGGATTTTCATTATCGAAACCGTAACTGCTGAAGAGCTCCGTCTCTAGAGTGTACAGTGGTCCTGTCACGACTCCGAGGTACTGCTCACTAACCTAAGACTGCTGAGGTACTCCTCCTGTCGAGTACTGCGGGTTTGCGGCCAACTACCTGGCGCTCCGTCCGCTGAGGGTCTGTCGCCAAATACCGGGCGCTACCCAGATAGCCTACTGAGGTACTCCTCCTGTCGAGTACCGCGGGTTTGCGGCCAACTACCTGGCGCTCCGTCCGCCGTGGGTCTGCTACCAACTACTGGGCGCTCCGTCCACTGGGCTAGTCGACTCACTCCAAGTCGAGTCGGTCAAGCAGTCGTCAGGTCTCAGCCGGCTACACGGTCTCCGTACTCTGCACGCTCGTCTCCGGGAGGATCCGCTCCACGAGCTACTGGTCGATACTCCAAGTATCTCAAAGTCCCACGAAGAAGTGTCTCAAAGGTCCGTCTCGTCACAGGGGTCTCAACGCAACAGACGGCGCGTCGATCGGACGCCCGGTCTGTGAGTTATTAGCCTTTTCGTCCCAGGGGCCCGGTTGGTTTCGAGAGCGAAACCAATCCCGGCCGTATCTCAACTGTACCCCGAACTCCCATAGGGTAAACTCAAATGGACCGTTACTCAACGTAACCACCAACGCTACTGACGGCTCGTCAAGCGGACGTCCTGTCTGAAAGATATCAGCTTTCCCGTTCCAGGGGCCCGGTTGGATTTCGGGTACAATCCAACCCGGCCATACTCCGACTATATCCAAAACTCGGGCGGAGTATGTCAAAAGTTCCGTCTCATCAAGAGGAAGTCAACGAAACAGACGGCGCGTCAATCGGACGCCCGGTCTGTGAGTTATTGGCATTTTCGTCTCCGGGGCCCGGTTGGTTTTTAAGGAAAAACCAACCCGACCGTACTCCACCTGCGTCCAAACCTCGGGCGGAGTATGCCAAAAGATCCGATTCACTAAGAGGAACACAACGCGACTGACGGCGCGTCAATCGGACGTTCGTGGCTCAAGATATGAGCGTTTCCGCTCCGAAGGCCCGGTTGGTTTCGTGAACGAACCAACCCGGCCGAACTCAAAGTAAACCGAAACCTTGAGTGCGATATATCTAAACGACCGTCTCGATCCAAGGATCGCGTTGCCGCAGACGGTTCGTCATTCGGAGGTCCGAGGCTCAAGTTATGTGCCAAAAACCAAATCAGGTTCGAAACGGGGGGGTCCGGGTCCGGGCCGACCCGGCCCGACCCCCCCCCCCCCCCCGGGGCGGTGCGGTGGCGGGCCGCGGTGGCGGCGGCGGCGGGCCGCGCTGGCGGCGGCTGGTGCCGCACGGGCTGCGCACGCGGGGCTATGCCCCGCGTTTCTCTTCTGGCGGCGCGGCTTAGCCGCGCCGATTTAAGTAACCGCCCCCTCACATGAGGGGGCCTGCTTGCGCCGAACCAAAGGGGGCTGCCGCCCCCTTCCATCATGAACCGCCCCCCTCATTAAGAGGGCGGTTTTAATGGACCGGCCGGGGAATTTAATTCCCCGGTTTTGTGACATCCGGCTGGCCCGCTGGCCGGCCGGTTTTTACCAACGGGACCGGAAATTCCGGTCCCGCCCTCGACTTCCGACGCCGGCGGCCCGGCCGCCGGTCTTTCCTTCCGCCGCGGCCCGGAACCGGCCGCGGTCTTCTCGTCCCGCCGCGGCCCGGAACCGGCCGCGGCGTTCGTCATCCGGCGCGGTGCGACGGCACCGCGCCCCTTTCGCCGTGCCATGATTCCTTCCAACGCGGCGCGACGGCGTCGCGTTCTTGAAGATTCTCCTTGGCGTAACGCGACGGCGTTGCGTAAAATTAAACGCACAATCATCCGCGTGGTGCGACGGCACCACGCCACTTGCTTCCACCCGCAAGAACAACAAGAATGATGGAGGGGTTCGGCCGTGTTCGTACGGACCGGCCCCCCTCACGTTAAATTAATAACGCATCTTAAAATAATCAACATCCCATGTTAGTTATACGAACCACGAGAAGAATGAAATAATTAACTAATAAATCAACCACCCCTACCTTGGGTACAAGATCGAGGGTTCGACTATGTCCGCGGAAGACGGCGTCGCGGAAGTCGGGCGTCGCGGTCGTCGTTCGTCAAATCTGTTGACGAAGAGGCGCGTCCGAAGAAGCACGTCGTTGGCGAATCCTTGTACGCCGACGAAGGTTTTTCCGAGGAAGGTGCGGTGTTCTCTCTCGTTGACACCGAAGACGAAGAAGAGCGGAGCGGCGTTCTTCGTCGGAAAAAGAGCGTTCCTCGTCAAGTCTTGCGGAAAGTCAAATAAAAGGTAACATCGAACTCAAGAACCCTTACCTCGATAGTCGCACGTTGACGGAGTCGTGGAAAATCGGTGTCGATTCCTTTGACGTCGGAGGAAGAGTTGTTGTCGAAGGCGTTCGTCGCGGAAAACCGACGCGGAAGGGATGACGTGGAAGAAGAACGTCGCGTCGCGGATACGGCGTCGCGGATGGATCGTGTTCTTCGGCGGAGAAGTTCTTCGTTGAAGAACGACGTTCTTCGCGTTCTTCGTTGAGGTTGAAGAAGAAGAAGAGGAGCTCTCCACCTCTCAAGAAGACAAACGATCAACCCAAAATAAAATAAGATAACATCTTATTTTATTATTACAAAACATAAAAGAATTTCAAAAGTTTGAAATTCAAAATGGCTAACCCCAAAATTAACTCACTTATTTAATATACAAGAGTTGTATAATTAAAAAGAAGTTAAGTTATCAAGCCATTAAGAGGGAGAGTGGGGAGTTGAAAAGGTGTGGGTTCGTGTGGGCCCCACCACACTTAATCCTCCCAAGGGAGGTTAAGTGGGTGTGGGTCCCACTCCCAACCTCCTTAGATAGGTTTTAACAAGTTAAAAATAAAATTGTTCTACACAATTTTATTTAACTCAAACTAAAAACCCCAAAACGAAACTCTCAACCCGCAACAAACGCAACTCCCGAAAAGGTCTCTTTAAGCGAATATCGGCGCTGCGAGTTCATCGGTGCCCTCGGATTTCAATTCCGAGAACCGGATCAAAAGTTAGGAATTCCCGCTCGTTCGTTCACTGAACGTACCCGAGCCAAACTTCGGAAATTAATTCCGAGCACTCCGGGCCTCGGAATCAGGTGCCGTCTGAAACCGCGCTCTTGTAAAATTCTAAAGAAAATTAAGAAAAAATTTTCCATGAATTTTACGGGTCTTTACAAGAGTTGTATAGTTTACAATTGAAATTTTTCCAAGAATAACTCCTATTTCTATTCATCCATATAAGATGGATCCTATTGAGCTTCAAAAGCTTAAGTAGAAGATAGTGGACGTAGATGTCAAATGCTTTATACGGCCTAGTGCATCTTCATGGGGTTTACCTGGGATTTTTTCTATCCAGGGGGGTGGAAATCTATGTCTATGAATTTATTATGGAAGTTTAAAGAAGCTTACTATCAAGAATTTGTATCCTCTTCCTCAAATAGATGATATATTTGACTAGCTCTGATGATCAATGATGTTCTATATGATCGACCAGATATCATGTTTTCATCATGTGCGAGTCAGACCATCAAACATACCTTTTACAACATAATGTAGTAAGTATGGTTTGTATGTGTATCTATTTTTTCCATTCGTTCTTATGAACTCGCCATCTGTTTTCATATATTTCATGAATAGGGTTTTCCACCAATATCTAGACTCTTTTGTCATTGTAAATATGGACAACATCCTGGAGTATTCTCACACTCATAACGACCAATCCAAACAACTTGAGATCATTTTGAGTACACTGAGAGAGAAAAATAATTATGCCAATAATGATAAGTGGGAATTCTAGATTGACAAGGTCATTTTCTTGGATCATATTATATCAGAATCCAGATTTATCACTGACCCTGGAAAGGTTAGGGTTGTAGATACCTAGGATCATCCCAAGAATGTGTTTGATATCATGAGTTTCATAGGGATCTCTAGATATTATAGGCATTTCATAGAAGAATTATCATGTATTTATTAACCTCTTATTGTTCTTACAAAGACGGTTGTAAAGTTCCAGTGGTCAGAAGAATGCGAGAAAGCCTTTCAGAAACTGAAAGGGAGGCTTGTCTCGACACCGATTCTGAATCTTCTAGAACCCGGTAAAGGATATATCTTCTTATGTGATGCATCAGGTGTTTTCCTAGGAGTATTTTTGATGTACGAAGACAAATTCATTGCATATGGATCCTCGCAGTTGAGGCCTCATGAGATAAATTACCCGATGCACGACCTTGAGCTAGAAGCAGCTGTCTACACCTTATGTTTATGGAGACCTAATCTATTTGGTGAGTGCTTTGTGGTGTATATAGACTACAATGTATTTCAGTATATATTTTCATAGCATGGAGTGAACCTCATACCTCAATGATGGGTTTAATATCTACAATCCTTTGATTTTGATCATGCCAATACGCCCAGAATGGGAAATGTGGTCGCTGATGCATAGAGTCGTAATACTCAAAAGAATGATGTCCAGGAAGCCAGTGATGAGTGGATGTTAATGGATCTATTTTCTGAACTTCATTTTTTGTTTCATGATAGTCACGGTATGTCTTATCTCTCAGCCTTAACAATTACCTCTTCCCTCCAAGAAAGGGTGAAGAGTATTCAGTTTTAAAATCTCGAAGGTTTGGTTCTCCATTAGAGTATATCATGAAATAACCCACTTCCTGATTGTTCAATGGACATAGATGATGTCCAGAATCTATGTGGATGTATCTAGGATCTGTTAGATAAGATAAATGAGTTTATGAAATATTCCCATGCTTCTCAGTGGGCAGTTCATCTTGGAATGACGAAGAGGTATTGAGATATGTGATGCCAATATTGGTGGCCTAGAATGAAATGTCAGATTTCAAGCCTCATCACTAGGTGTTCTACCTATCATAAGGTGAAGGTTGGGCACCGGATACCTACATGCTTATTAGATCCACTTCCACATTTGGAATGGAAATGGGAAGATGTTGCTATAGATTTGTAGTCTTCTTACATATGTTGCCATGGTGTAGAGATGATATCTAGGTAGTCATTAACCAACTAATGAAATCATCCAACTTAATTAATATACGGGATAATTTCTCAATTGATGAGCTGGATAGACTGTATGTCTATGAGATCATACGACTACATAGGGTTCCACGTACTATCGTTTCAGATTGGGATTCCCATTCCACTTTAGGGTTCATGAAGGGTATATAGAAATCTATGAGAACTCAAGTGCTTCTAATCATATCTTTTCACCCTAATAATGATGGAAAATCGTAACAGAAAATACAGGTTCTAGAGGATATGATACAAGCATGTGTCTTTGATTTTGGAGGTTTTGGGGAGAATTATATCCCTCTCATCAGGTTCGCAAATAATAACAACTATCCGGTGATGATTTAGATGGCTCATGTTGAGGCCATATATGGAAGGCCATGATGTTCACCTTTTTGCGGGCTAGAGATAGGTGAGGCAACCCTACCAGGCCCATGTATTGTTCAAGAGACTTCAGAACATGTTCATATGATCCAAGAGTGTATAAATACTGCCCAGTCTGAACATAAATCTTATGCTGATTTCTGTCGACAAAATCATGAGTTCGAGGTTGGGGATCATGTTTTTCTTCACATATCACCCAGTCTTGGGAAAAAATGGTTAAGGAAGCAGGGGAAGGTATCGCCTTGTTATATTTGGGCCGTTTGAAATTCTAGAGAGATTCATGCCAGTAGCCTATCAGTTTCTACTACGTCAGAGGTTACTATAATTGAACGACACCTTTAATGTCTCATATCTTCAGCAATATCATGCTGACCAATCTTATACATTTGATCTCAAGAAAGTCGAGTTAGATTTTGATGATATCTTTGAGGAATATCCTCTACGCATCATTGAATGAACCTTGATGGCTCTTTGTGGCATGTTTTTCCCTCTCGCACAGGTGCTATGGAAGCATGATTGAGTACATGATGTGACTTGGGAGAGGGAAGCAAACGTACATGCCTAACTAAAATATTTATTCTCAGATAGAGATTCTTTACACTTTGATGGAGAAATCGGGGTGTGAGTTTTTTTTCGGGGGGAAGACTGTATGATTTGTTTTTATTTAGGTATGGATTCATTATTTTCAGGCTAAATGTTTACATTGGACCTAATACAGATTTCTATTTAGTTAGTACAGTTTCTAAGAGTGTTTGGCTCTTGATCGCATCCCCGAACCCATATTTTTGGGGGAATACATGCATGGTGAATGGTGAAGTGAAAACCGTGCCGGAATTCCGAATGATTTGGAAGAACATTTAGATAATGTTTTATGGGAAAGATCCACACCACACGGTTGGTTCCTAGTTGTGAGGAATAACAGGACAAACAACCCTATTTCCCCAGGTACTCGTGAATGGGTTGTGCGAGGTTAGACAAACCATGTGGACAAACCGTGTGTAGGTTAATTTTATGTATAAATTTCCTATTTTCACTTAATGATTTATTAATCTTCCCACTTCCTCCCTAATCTGAATTTATGTAGGATTGACATATATTTATCTCAATTTGAGGCCTTTTGAAGATCTAAACATAGAATCAAGAGATCTCCATCATCTGACATCCAACCGAGCTTCCATTCATCACGTTGGATTCTCAATGTCATGTTCTCAAGTACTCTTTAGCCATTCTTCTTCCCTTTATCTATTGACCTAGATACCTCATTGTGAGAATTTCTCATGTTTTCTAAAATCTACTTCACCCAAGTAAAATCAATGGCTGATACCAGAGGAGACAGATCATATAGCCCTAAGGTGGGTGGTCTATAACTTTTCTCTAGTGTTCATTGATTTTGGAATATTCGTATGGGGCCTAGCAGTTTCGTTTGTATATGTTTCATATATTTATATTCCATGATTATTCATGGTAGAATTGTATGGTTATCCTATTTCTAAATATGCGATTAGTTGTTTGTGGTTATAACCCCAACTCAATCAGACTCATGTAGATGGTTATGCCATATTTGCGTTTTTGTTTTCTGACATGTCTATGCCACAGTTCGGGTGTCCATTTTGTTAACCTTCCTAAAGGTGTTCCTTTCAATAATAAATGACTATTTATTAATGAGAATTAAATAATGGATTATACCATATTTTCTAACCACTTGACCCGCCTATGGTATGTGCTTCCCAATGATTAATTAATGTGAAATAGGAAATGGAATGTATAATATGTTTATAACATGGCCTTAACAAATGAGATTGAATAAATGTTACATGTTTATAGAACCCATTTCCATGTTAATAGAAGGTATTAGAGTGAACCTCTATAATTGAATATTCTTTAATGGTTAATTAAGAAATGAATAAATGGTTGCAACGCTACATGGCCTATCCACACTAATGGAAGACTGGGCATAGACCAATAAATAAATGGTTTCTACTCTATTTTACCAATCCAAACTAATGGAATCCAAGACATGATCTAAATGAATTATTAAATGATTACAATATCAAATAGTAATGGACTGAATCAAGATTGTCTTCTATTCTAAAAGAATAATACCTTGGGTCTTGGATTCCCCATTCTGATTCAAGGATGCGGTTTGATTGGGTTGAAACCCACCAAGACTCTGGTTTTAGACTATTAATTGGATGCTCGGTATACTACTGTATGGTCCTTTTAATTATTACAGGACACCTCAAGTACACACCATGGATCCAGTATTGGATAGTAGGTTCCATGGTGAAGGCCCACAGGGTCCTGTCTTTACATAGCTCTGTTTTATGTTGGTTGATCACCCTGGACTCAGTATGTACTTTATTATGGAATTAATTCTATTATGCTCCGTGGTTTACACTCTGACCCATAAGCTAGACTCAGATACTTATGAGTCAGCATTCCATGAGATCTATGTTACATTGGTTATTACACTGGAACTCCCTCACTGGATATCATTTCCATATTTCCTTTTCAAATCATGGGAACTTCACTACATATACTATCACAAGGTGATGTCTGTGCTGGATACACCTCAAGTGACCTATTAAAAATAAATGGTTACCTATTAATTAAAATAAAGTAGTTAAATGTTCAGACACCATCCGAGGGATGCAACTGGTACTCTGTTATTTAGTAATATTGCACTTCTTTCTTTACATTATATAAGCATTCCTTCACACTATTATATTCTATTACATTGGACAAAGGTTATAGACACCGTTGGTGGTGGCCCACAAAAATTTATCTTGGTCCCTCAGTGGGCACTGTTTCGTAGCTGGAGTAGATTACATTGTTTTAGGCATTTAAAAAGAGAAGCATACTACTTCCAACACTTGATTTGGATGCTGATTGGATGGATCCTAAATGAAGATTACTAAGTAGGATCTCGAGATGCTTAGAGTGGCCTTTGTTTTATATTACTTGTGGAACATGTTATTCCTGTCATCTTGTATCCATGTTTTCTGATATTCTAATGTGAAGACATCACATCATCATTGTACTATTTGATACAATTATTATTATTCTGATTTATCGATTTCATTAGAATTTCTTGAATAGTTTATTTATATTGCTTATGGTGTTTACTATTCCATTACATTCCTTCCACTGTGATATATTGTACTAATGAGGGCATAGTCATCCCACAAACACAAACTAGGTCCTCACTACTAGTCGGCATCCTCGGGCATTTGGGAATACGTGCTTGAGGAAATGTGGACCACTAGGTATAGGGCACCCGTAAAATGTCATCTGGTTCTGGGATGTCACATATACCACAACCTTGTGATAATGTCTCTCTACCTGGATTAGGACCACATTGATGTCTCTTTGTAACTTATGTATGGATGCCTATACCACGAACATCAATGCATCAACAAGATCGGCCAACACTGCTCTAGCTCACTACCTTACGCGAAGCTGAGGAACCAGATCATGAACCTAGTTTCTAAGTTGACCCATACATCTCAAAAGTGGAGGTAAGACCTTACAAAAGGGAATCACATTCCGCCTCCTCCGCAATCTTGACACTTGAATGGGTCACAACAACACTAAATATTCTTATGGCCTCACCTATCACACTAATTTAAAAACACTGAGCTACCATCACTCAAATAAAAACTAGAACCCATATCACAGGAGTCCTCAAATGAAAATTCTTGGATGATGATATAGAACTACCGGGTTGAGAATCATTACAGCCTTTCTCAATGACCATATATTTCCATAGGTTCATTTATGTAATTAGAGAATGATTCAACAACTACATTATATAAGTCAATCTGAACATGTATAACTGAGATTGGATAACACGTCAGAGACCTTAATCAAAGTGTTTCTCTCTTGATAGATCATCAATAAGGTAAGTTGGTGCAAAACACTATAGCATTGTAATGTAGTTTGTGTACTCTATAACTATCATCATGCTCTACTCTTGATGCATGAACTCACAAGCCCGTTCTGCTCATAGAGTCTCTTGAAAAAAGAAGTCATATAAGCGGAACTAGAAATCAGTCCAACCCTTATTTAATCATTCATCATCCTGGTTCTGAATAGCCCACTAGTGATTTACTATTCCACATTGAACATAAAATTCAAGAATGACCCTCCTCTAAACAGGATTCTATAGATGATCAATGATATCTTGAATGGTCTCAAGCCATATATCAATAACATATAGACCACCATACCTAGGAAACATGAGAGGGTACTATAGTTGGGGCACCCGGGTCCACTCAACAATAGAAATTCTAGGTCATGGTGCTCCCTGAAAAGTCTTCATATTGTGAAATAACCCCATTGGAAATGGGCACCAACAGCTATGTCCAGAGAAGCCTCTGGTGCTACTGCTGTCACTAAAATAGGATCAACAACTAGATAATCTCCAACCTCCATTATTGTATAGTTTTAGACCCCCTCACACCATACTACATGAATACATTAAGGTGGAATCTCTCTATAATTCTAATAACATTTATCTAAGAAATTGATATTGAAGTTACGGTTCAAAAGTACCAGACATGAAAAAATCCACCTAAAACAAGCCATAAAAAAACCCTACTACTAATTCCACGAATCTAATAGTAATAGCCACCAAAACCACTAGAAACTCTATCTCTTGCTCACTCAAAAGATGTCTCTTTGTTATGTCTCTATACTCAATTATTTATTCTAACAGTCATTACATCAAATTATTCAACTAACGGTCCACTAGTTCTGATCCATTAGCACCCATAAAACCTTATAATCCAAAATTTGATGCCTATATAATAAATAAATATCAAATTCTCCTTAACAATTGAATTTAAAAGTCATTTTAATTTCCAATGTATAAGGGCCCATACAACATATGAATTGAATGATGATGTAACTTTTCTATCAGTTGAACATGATTTATCACAGCAACTGGAAAAAATATGACAACACCAATCATTGTAGCTTGTTTCATGTAATGTATCCTAAATGGCATGGAATATTAATAGACATGTGATTTATAAAAAGTTTCATATATGATACATGTGATGGAGTACCCTCATATAATCATATTGAAATGGAAATAGAACCCAAAATTGCATCAATAATTTCGACATAAATCTTCTGCGTCAGCCAACAGTGAAATCAAATAAACTGTATGAGTCAAAACTAGAAAATAGAAATTTCTTTTGAGGAAATTTGGATTTTCCCTTTAATTGGGGGAACTACTCCTGGGTACAACTTATTACAAAAATCTATTTCATTTATATCCTTATCTGTTTTTGAAAAATAATAAGTTAAATAAGAAAAGAACCCCTTTGATAGTACCTTGTGACATGTAGGATCAGGATTCAACTCAATAGTTCCCCTAGCCTGGTTGTCTACATGGACTCATCTGTATCTCCCCAAATTACAGAGGTTGCTGACATGCAGTGAGGGCCAAGATGATTCACTCAAAAGAATATTCTATAATTTATATAGTATATCATAGCAGAAATCCATAACATACAGATTGAATAACTAGTAAAATACGCAGATAACAAACACATAAAAGAAATATATAAAAGTTTCAAAAAGATGTCTCATATAAAATGATGATGATGATACATGTATTTGGAAAATAGTTAAAATATGTACATGAAAATACAGTGCAATACATGTCTCAAAAATGAAAAAAATACCAAAAAGTGATGGTAGCATTTCAAACCATATATTTTTCCCATGCATCCATGCTCCAATGAAATGATCCAAAATTTGTGTTATAGAGGTTTCTACTATTGTAACCTAGAACCTTATAATCTGTTTGGGACCCCAAGGAGGCCCAAACAGGGTGTGAGACAAACATCCCAGTAGGTAACCACCCAAAAGTCTATATAGTTCTAAGTATCACAATTAAATATTCTAAACAAGTGTATGTTTGATGAAATTTAAGTGTGAATGCCAATGGCATGTGTCTATTGAAATAACTAATACCAAATAGCCTCTCAAGGCTCCCTTCCACAAGTGTCAGCTCATTACAAGGTAACTATAAGTAATTTAAACAAGTAATACGACCTTAACGTACATACATCCATATACAGTCCAAATGACATATCTATATAATGAAACCATATGAAAATCCCATCACCTTTACATATAATGAATTGCATCTCAAATACCAAAACCTTACAATATAATGAAGTGTAGACCACGAAGGGATGGATCCAAGGTGTAAAGGAACATGGATTCCTCATCGAGTCCTTGAGGAATCATTATTGGATCATGGTGTAGGCACTGGTTGGTGTCCAAGGAGCATGTTTACCAACAAGACCTATGTGAGTCCAAGAAGACATGATATGATTGGTAGCAATACCTAAAGCACCCCATGATATTAATATCCAATGTGCATAATCTTCCCAAGGAATCCACTACTGCATTCTAGATTCATGGATAGTTTTCCATAGCATCTATATAGAACACACATTCATTCATACCATTTAGAAATCCAATTTTCATATGAGTCAACCCACTCATATAATCACATTCATTCAATTTTTTATAATGAGTACATCCACTCATTTAATACCTACTCTACCAAAAACATCACATGAGTGTACCCACTCATGTATTACATTTTCATTTTATCATGTAACATGGGTATAACAACCAATTTTTTACAATTCCTAGTTTAACCTATTCCATGTGTATACCCAAACATTCAATTGATTCCATTTATTCCAAATAATACATCAGGTTTACAGAACTCATTTTGATCAATTCATCAATTAACCAACTCTTGATTAATATATTAATTCTACGTAATCAGAAAAACCATATCCTAATTCTCCCATTCAACACAATCCATATATCATTGGCTAATTATAATATGGAAAACCCAAAACACACCCTTTGGGTGGTCTAACATTCCATAAACCTGGAATTTTTATAAGGTGTACCCAAAGGGTGACCTTTTTTGGGGAAACAAGTATCAACGCATCACATAAAATCCAATGGGAATCCCCAATCGGTCCAATTACATCTATTTCAAGTAACCCTTTCAAAATGAGGGCTTCATTGGAATGTCTTGTGGGTAACGTAACGGCCGATCACTTTAAAAATCACCAAAAGCCAAATGAAATGTATAGAACAAATAACATAGCTCAATATTAGTTTTCTATTCATGTTTTAAGTCCTGACATGACTAGGTATATGAGAAATAAGAAGAATTGGCATTGAATGATAAATTTGGGCATATGATCTTAAAATCCAAGAGCACAAACAATATCTAGAATAATCGAGAATGGATAAAAACGAATGTATACCGTATCATGTAAGATCCAATAAGATAAATCTTTCTCAAATCGGAAGTCAAACGATAGAAGAAGATGAATTCCATTTTAAAGTATTTTGAGAGCTTCAAAAGCAACGAGGTTCTATGTATTGGTTGAAACTGAAATTATGTTCTAGAATAGAATTTTAAAATTAAATAAAAATTCAAAAATTCAAAAATTAACAGGGCTTCATGGTTTTACATCATAGTTTTTAAAA
Organism: Viscum album; assembly: GCA_963277665.1. Lineage (NCBI taxonomy): Eukaryota > Viridiplantae > Streptophyta > Magnoliopsida > Santalales > Viscaceae > Viscum > Viscum album. Next base: position 73,157,389 of record OY728127.1, on the reverse strand, counting down.
CAATGAAGAAATAATACAGAGTTTCATGTAATCCAAGGGGCACCCGCACGGTCTATAAACCATGAACAAATCCTGATAATGCCCTCTATAATGTTTTTCATATATTATAGAAATGGAAATGTGACCATATGTCTACTCTTTCATATTTTACTCATACCGTGTGAGCATTATACCCCCTCCATCTATCCTCACACAGTTTATTCAAACCACGCAGCCTTCCATACACAGTTTGTAATAACCACACAACTAGCTAAAAACTCCCCAAAACTAGGTTCTGAGCTCTAAATATGCCAAAGAAACACTCAAAATCTCCTTGAACTAAAAGGTTACTCATATTAGGCCATATATAAGTATTGAAAACTGAAAATAATGGACCCAAACATCATATGAAAACCCTGTGATATTACAACAAACTATAACTCCAGGTCATATAACTAGGCAACCATCTTTTATATAGAAACAAATTCATATTTTAAGATTAAATATTTTGACCATCACATCATAGTGAATCAGAAATCCCTAATTATTTCCTATAACGTAATGAATCATTAATTATTACCTTCTTACCATAGAGGTTGAATCAAATTTACTTGTTTCCCATTATAGATCATATACATAGACTTATTTCCCATAGAGGATCAAGCACATTTTCTTTTTTCATATAATTTTCTCTTCAGATATAAATCATTAACTAAGGAATGAGAGTGAGTTATAGGAAAAAACTATCACATAATCCATACATTTTTGTTTCAAATAATTATAAAACATTCATCATATCATAACCTATAGAATGGAAAAAGTTTTCATAAATAATTCTTCATTGTATAACCCATGGGAAAGAAACATGTTTCAGAAATGTATCTTCCCTATAATAATAAAAACCAATAATCTAGGGAATGAATATGGATGGTACCATTGGATAATATCCCTAGTAAAGATAATGTAACAACAAAGGATGTAATCTGAAATGGAAAATGATATATAAATATTACATGAAACATTTATTTAGGAGAATAACCTTCCCATTTTGAAATAAAATTATTAAATATAAAATTTCAAAAATATTAATACAAAAACGTATATTTTAAAAGAATGTTGAAAGCATGTGAAACATTTTCATATAATTTAATGATTATAATGGTGGGAAATTAGGTTCATATCGTACATTGTTAAAATAAATAATCATGCCTCATTTTCATTAAAAATTAAAAAGTGTCGCGATCAGAAAATGAAAAAAATGACTTCTTCTAAAATATATATAAAAAATAAAACATGTCTAAAAAATCATTTTAACAATAATTATTATGTAGATAAATCCCTTTTAAAATAATTTTAGAATACATGTTCATGTAAGAGAATGATTTTTGACTAAAGAGATAAATGAAGAAAATTTATAATAATTTTTATTTCAATACATTGTTTTCAAAGAGAGGAAAATTAATGTAAAAAAATATTCTACAAAAGAGGAAATATTAGAAGAAAATAAATGTGTTTATATAGAGTTATACCATAATATTTCATCACAATAAATATATTCATTAACAATCTCGATAAATAATGAGATTATGACAAAAACATTCACCACATTGATGACTATTGATTCGTAGTACCCATGGAAGAATGAAAAAAATATCATTATGCAAATTCCCATAATTTTTATAAATAAATCCTAAATTAATTTCCTGGGAACTATATAAAACATCTAAAATAAACAAGTCATGAATATGACATGTGTCCCACTGAAATAAAAAAGGGAAGAATATCTTTTACTCCTTTGGTAATATTTTGAATTATAATCTGCATTAATGCATATCATAAATTAAAAAATAAAATATTATAATAAAATTATATTAATGATATAAAATTTAAAATGAGTATTATATACACCAAAAATGGAATGAGTGGTGAATATGTCATAGGTATCCTAAAATTAAAATATAGACCCGAAATCTATTACCTCAAGTATCGAATTTATTCATACATGTAAGAAATAACTTTATATTAAATATAGTTTTATTTTAAAAATATTATAGAAAAATTAAAATTTTTATCATACCATATATGATTTAGTTATGAAATTTTATTACCTATTTGTTATCAATTTTTTATAAAATCACATTTCGTGTAATAACTGCTTAATTTTTCATGTTTGTTTTGGATTGGTATTTGTAGTCCATTTTATCTGTCTGTTTTCCCATAATATGCCTAATAAAACAAAATATATATAAATAAAAAAAATTCATATATACATTTATGTTAATTTAGACAATTTAGATATTTAATTTAATTACACAATTAAAGGAGATTTTTTTCTATAAGTCGACTTGAATGCTATTTCAATATTAGCAAAGAATGGATTGAAATAAATGTAAAAAATAATTCAACTTTATAGGATAATTTTTATTTAATATATATTATTTATATTAATTTTATTAAATATTATTAAAATCCATCTCAAGATTAAATGAAAAATGTACCGTATCATATCCTCATGGAGGTAGGCCAAACATAGGAATGACTGTTGTTTTCATTTTCCAACAGAATGGAAAGTAAAGGGAATTATATGATATTATAATTAATTAAGTTTAATTACTTTAGAAATTTCTTAAGTTAACTTTAATTACAACATTATATCCTCCCATGATAGGCGGTGATGGAAAATGAATTACATCGGTTCGAGAGGAGGTAGTCTACCACACATAGTATTAATAGTTTCTTTTCTCATTTGATTGAAGATGAGAGATATACAGGTAAAAAAATTTACATAATAACATAATATTATATTTTATATTGTGCTGTTATTATATTTTAATTATATAAACAATAATTAAGGTTTTATTAGAATATATAAAAAGAACGAATTTAGTGATGACAATTACATTAGACTAGAAACCCCATATTTGAATATATTATTAAGTATCATAGGGTTGGTATTTTGGGAAGACCATAAGCTATAAAATGTTTATAATGATATTGGGGAGGTATTTACTTAGGTTTTGGTCAGTCAAAATTCCATAAAATTTCTTGATGATGCGAGGGGAGGAGGTCATATTTTATACATGAGTAGGAGTGGAATTTTTGTAAATACATGAAAATATTCAATAATGTGAATTCACTCTAAATATATGTTCCTAAAAAGATTAAAATAATTGACTGTAGGGATTTTATGGTCAAAAAGCACATCCAATATAAAATAAGACCCAATTTTTAAGGATGTAATTTCATTATCCAATTAGTGTACACATTTATACCATTTCAGTTCTCATCACATCAACAAGATTCTTTTTTCTAACAAAGGTAAATTATCATTTATTCTTAAAAATAAAATGATCCATCTTAGATAAATTTTAAAAAAATTTCTAAATAATAATTAAAATTTATTAAATAATTCACTTATTTTTTTGGAAAATTTGTTCTAACATATGTGTATGTAATGTGAAAAACTCCCATTTAACCATAATATCAAAAATTGTTTTTTTACTATTTATCATATCCATTTTGATCAAAAATTAATTTGACCTTATTATATAATATAAAAAACTGAAATTAAAATTAGAAAATAAATTTTATAAAATTCCATTCGTATAAGTGGGAAAATCTTCTTTGGTATAAAATTCATAGAAGTGATGAAAATAATGTTTTTTCAAAGATAATATTTTTATTAAGATAAAATGATTTAAAATAAATAATAAATATTGAATTTGTTATAGTGACATAAATTATATTAATTATTAAAATACTGAACTAATTATACTTTTAACAATTTTTTTAAAATTTAATTTTGCGAATGAATAAAACAAAAGGTATATTTTAACAAAAAGAATGTTTTTTTAACTATTGATTAGAATACAAAAACTATTTATAAAAAGTTACATAAAATAACCCTATGAAAATATTGAAATGTTATTCAAAATTTGATCTCCATTTTTTCTAATAAATCTTATAATAGTGGGAAAAGTTAATTTTATAACTTATTCACAAATAGAAAATAAAAATAAATTTATTGAGGAAAATAAATTTTCATAGAATAAAAAGACTTAACTAAAAATAAAGTACTTATCTTTCAATACATTAATTTTCCTAATTTGTTATAATTAGTTTTTTAAATTTTTTTATTCTTATTAATTCCACCATGTTTAAAATCTAGTCTATAATGGTCATTCTTGAAAATTATATTAATGTTATTTTTTGTTCGTTGGACCATTATATTGTGTGTAACATAAGTTATCAAAAAATATATATTTATTTGATTAAAAATATTTCATAAAACATTGATGTGTAACATTATAACCCCTCCATTAAAATAATATTTCCCTTGAAATTATATCGTTATGATAAACAACTCTGGATACATCTTCCCCATCATATCCTTAGGTTCCCATGTAGCTTCATCATGTTGGTGGCTACACTAAAAATCACTGACTAGTTGAGTACTTCTATTTTATTGATCCTTCTCAATATAATCTATAATCTCCCTAGATTTTTCTTCATTTTAAGGATCATGAACTAAAAATATTATCTCATATTTCATTACATTTGGATGAATATGTTTTTATTTCTTATTATTGATATGTGGAACACATCACTAACATGGGGGAGGTTTGGTGGAAACACAATCCATTACAAAATTGTCCATACTAGATCAAGAATATCAAATGGGATAATATAATTTGGGTTTATATTTCATTTATTTCCAAATCTCATAACCTTCATCCTAGGATAAATTTATAAAAGAACCTACTCACTAACATCAAAATCTAGATCATACCAATAGATGTCATCATACATTTTTGGTTGACTTTATGAATCCCAAATGTGTTGTGGAATATGTCTAACCATATCTACTATTAATGTTACTTGCATAGTTCCAAATAATTTTTTTCTATAACATCAACCCATCTTGTGGTATATATTCCCATATATCCATAGAGGGATTTATAAGGATCCATATTAATGTCCGAGTGAACCTTTGGTGTATGGAAACTAGACTATAGGTAGGAATTGATCCCAAATACCTACAAAATCCATAGAACAAGATCATAAAACATCCTATAGGGTTTGTATTTTTACCTTATTATATAAATCTATATAATAATTATACATAATTCTGAAGGTCAATTATGTATTAAGGGTTTTATGAAGACATCACTCGATCAATATGGTAATACTCAAATATCCATTAAATATAATATAATGTTGTAATAAATGAAACCATACCAAATAATTAATATATATCATTTTAATTTTATATAAATTTAAATAATAAGTAATAAGAAATATGTGGGTGTATATTATATGGTGATTGACTATTTCCCATATATAATTTTCCCTATAGATTTTTTGGGGCTTCTGACAAAAAAAACTATGGTGTTATTCTTCCAATTCAATTCTGGTATGGATATTGGTGGTGAGATCCTATTAGGTTTTTTAAAAATATCACTTAATTATATATGAATCATCTAGAAACAAAATATAAAAATATCACTCTTAATTTTATCCCTCTTGAAATACTTTTCGAATTTATTTACATCTTTTTACTTCTTGGACTAATTGAAAATGGTGAACTATATACTTCACCAAAAAGTTTCTCAAAATCATACATGGATGAAGAAAATACATGTTTATTAACCATTACATTCCATATTAATAAAATTTGAACATTGGAAAATTTCATACCTACATATATAGAACTATATATTCATTCTAAACCACATTATTAATTACTTTCTTAGATTGTTTAACACTTATTTGAAACAGATACAATTTCCCCAAGTCCTTCAATGTTTAAAGATCTGTAATTTTTCAAATTGAAAATTATTGGATTATTGAAGATCCTCATCATGGATAATCTTTCACAATCTTTTTAACTCAAAGCTTCAACCACGTTGTTGTCTTTCCCTAGGTAGTAATGTATTGATCCCTCATAATGTTTAATCATCTCTAAACACATTCCCTAGATAATATTTAACTATTTATATGTGAATATATAGTTAAAACTCTTATTATTGGTATATATATCACACCTTCCAACATAAAGACAATGACTCCATATTTTAATGTAAAAATTGCGGTTGTTAACCTCAAATCATGAGTTGGGTATTTTTTTCTCATGAACCTCCAATTTTCATGAATCATAAGCTATCACCATATCATTATACATAGTGATGCTTCCCAACATTTTTTTTCAATATATTACTATAGAATTAATAATATTCCCCATTATAGGGTAATGTAATCATAGTTTCATTAACATACCTTCTCATTAGTTTTTTTGAGTTTTTCATCACATTCATAATCCCCAGATAAACACAGACCACATTCGAGTTAATTTGGGGAGTGTCTCGGACAATCATGAGAAAATTTCCACAAAGCATATACTCTGTCTAGGAAAACCAAGAGAACTATAGATATCAGACATCATTTTTGTTCTCATCCAATGATTAATAATATCTATCATTTATAAATCCAAAGATATACCCTCTCTTGAAATTATATAACAAATAAATTCATCTTTTTATAAAGAAAAATTGCACTTTTTAAAATTTTCAAACAATTTCTCATTCATTTGGGTCGTCCACACTATTATAAGGTAATATTCAATATCATCCTTACTCTTTGAATTTATAATAATTTCTTATATAATGTTTATGAGATACTTATCATGGTAATATATAGAGACCATATTCATTAAATTTATGAAGATATATTTGGAATTATTAAGACAAAATGGAATTATTAAATATTCAAAGTGACCACTATTTATATAGAATTCTATATTGGATATATCCTCATTATAGACCCATGATTAGTTAAATTTAGAATAGAAGTTAATAATGGAAAATTATTGATATTCCTGAAGTTGATTAATCATATCATTAAGACAGGGTAACATATACTTATTCTTCATATCATTAATGTTGAGATTTCTCTAGGAAATGCATAGTCACATTGATATATGATTGTTATTACCAAATAAAACAATTACACCCCATGGTGAACAACATCCATAAATGTATCCCTAGTCAAAATTCTCCTTGAGATTCTTCTTCAGTTCCTGCTGCTCAATTGGGGATATTTAATGCGGAGTTTTGTAACAGGCCTGACACTATGTATGAGTGGTAATGAAAATTAATCTTCATGATTTGATGAAATAATTGGAAATTCATCCATAAATACAAAAAATATCCAAAAATTCAGGTAATTCATATTTTTTGAGTTTGTCTCCATCCATCAACAATACACATCCTTTTAGAATAGAAATTATGACCCATAATATGTGTGTGTTTTCTATAATAAGTTCATATTTATCGTCACGATAAAAAATGATCATATGTTGGTTTGGAAATAAAAAGTTCACTTACCTTCCTCATAAATTATTGTTATCTTTATATTTATAACCAAACCATTACCAAGGTAAAAAAAATTAAACCATAGGGATAATAACATGATTTTAAGGAAGACAATTTCTATAAAAGTAAACTAGAGAAGAGTCATAGACTATTGATTTGACCATCATACTATTATGGGTCCTAATCTATACTTAATTATGAAATATTTTAGGATATTAATTAACATTTTTATGGTATTTATTTATATATAGTAATTCATATCATTAATCTCAAAAAGGTTAATTCAATATTTGAGAAATCCTATTACCGCATCAACAACATTATTATATCTCTAATCTAATTCTCAAACTAAAATGGTTTGTGATATAATCAATCATAGTTAATCAGAATGATAAATCATATAATCATGAATTATAATGAAAAATTCTTCTCAATCCAAGAAAATTTATGTTTAAAAAAGACACTCATGATAAACATCAATTCAATTCTATCATGATTATTTTCCATTATTTTATTAATTTCTAAAACATACCCCCCATATGTTTCAATCTCTATTTCCCTTAACGCCCATGTTCCTGAATAATGTGACGTTAAAATAAAATCTAAATTCACTATTTTCAAGGTAATTCTCCAATATTTTTATCTAATATCGATAGACATCAACATATAGACTTTAGATAGTGATGTAATTTCTGGGAATCCAATTTAGCATCCCTTCCCTGAATTCTAGATCATTTTAAAATAAATTTTCTTATCCTTTGACTTATCCAAAATATTCACAATGAATGTTTTTATAAAATATTTTGATTTTTAACTAAACCAATCCTATGATACCAACATTAATGATCAAAAATTATAATATTTAAATATTATACCTTCATAGATTAATATTCAATATTTTTCATCAATACCATCTTGAGGATTGTAAAGGATTTTTATCTTTGGGGAAAAGATAAAATGTATTTTTAATTCATTAATGATATTAAATGTTTCCCATAATTATCTTGCCATTTTTTAATCTTCATAGAAAAACTTCAATCTTTTCATTATAAACTATGCAATGGAAAAAATAAGAAAGGGTGAGTTCAGAATCTCTGAAAGGGTATAAAAGAGAGATATCAATCTATGATAATAAGGCTTAAGATATGAATATGGGTACGAGATCACGAACCTAACATACAAGGTCTATATTGAGTCCATGAAAAATAATAAACATTATACATGATATATAACAATATCATTACAATTTCACACATTATAAAATTAATATATCTTCCTAAACCTGTCATGAACTTTACGTTCCAGCCATATAAGTTACACAACATCATAATTATAGAAATTAATTCATATGTTAAGGTTAACTATAAATACCATCACATAATTATGGAACATTCATACCTATTGGTTACCCATAAAATAATGTATCATGAATCATATAGATTTCCCAAAGTATATTAAGAACATTGACTTGTTTCCCATAGTGGATAAAGAACATCAGCCTACTTTGTGCACTAGATCAGGTATATCAGATTGTTTTTCATAATTAAATCATGAGATTTAAATCATTAATAAATGGATTTTATCAATATATGAGTCCCCCAAGTCAAGTTATCTATAATTTTATGATCCCTAAGACCCTAAAATATTCATTAAATCATAACCCATGGAATAGAAATGAGTTTCTTGAACATTTCATCATAGTACAACCCTTGGAAAAGAAACTGATCTCATAAAAGTATCAACATCATAATTATAAAAATAAACATTTGATAGAATTAATAAGGATTTTAATATTGGTTAATATACCCATTATGACTTCTTTATCACCAAAAGATGTCATCTTAGATGGAAAATGATTCTGAAAGATCATCCGCTTCATTTTTTAGGGAAATATCTTCTCCATTATAAAATAAAATAATAAAAATATAAAAACATATATGATAATAAGGAAAAAAATTTATTTTAAAACATCAATGAAAATATGTTGTGGAATATCCAAATAATTAAGTGTTTATGAGGGTGTAAAATTCTATTCATGTCGTACGTGTGAAAACGAAGATTCCATTCACATATTCATGAAAAAAGTAAAATGTACCTTGATTAAAAAAATTAAAAGATGATTTATTTTTAAAAAATTTTAAATCGTAAAACACAAGTAATAATATCATTTAATTAAAATTATATAATAGTAAAAAATTTATGTAGAAAATTTTTAGAAAATTTGTCTGTAGAAGAGAATAATTTTCATCTGAATAGTGACATATAATCTATTTTTATTAAAAAATATCTTGCGATCTCTTCTGTTTTTAAAGATTAGAAAGAGAAATGAAAACATATATTCTTTCGAAATAATAATAGAAAAATAAAATAATTGAGTTTCATCAGAGTTATAATAAATTATTTCAGCATAAAAAATTAATCATAAATAATCTCAATAAATAATGAGAGTATAATAGTATTTTTACCACTCTGGTAATATTTAATTCATAAGCCCCATGAATGAAAAAATATTATATTGTTATTTCAATCCAAAATTTTTTCATTATAATTGACATTAAATCAATTCATTAAAAATATATACACCAATAAAAAATGTTGTGGAACATATAGCATGTGTCCCATAAAAGTAAAATATAAATGAAAATCCATTATCGCTTTGGTAATATATTTAATCGTAAGACCCATTAAAGGAAAAAAATAAAATAACAACTAAAATTTCATGAAAATAATTATATTCATGATATAAAATATAAAATGGGTAATATATACAAAACATAATTGAAATTTGAGGTGAATATATAATATTTCTCCCAAATAGAAAAGAGAGACTCTAAATCTCTTACCTCAAGTGTTGAATATCATCATACTCATTCAAACCTATTATATAATAAATGACTATTTTTTATAAACACATGAAAAAGAAATAATAATATATATAATACCAATTATGATTTACTTTTTTCCTTTCATTTCCCATTTATTACCAATTCCTTGTAAAGATCTGGTTTTGTAAATAACTACTTCATTTCTCATGTATATTTTGGTTTGGTATACTCTATACTTTTAAATTGATCATTTTTCCGTCATCTCCATTATTCTAAACATGATTAAAATTTCATATATATTCATTTTTTAACTATTTATTGTAATCTATAAAAGTTTGACATTGAAAATAAATTACACCATTCATGGAGACAGTGGGCCATGTGTATGAAGGGACATTGTTTAAATATTCTCAATGGAGAGAGAAAAATAAAGATAAATATTAAATTACAATTATATGATCTTTTTATATTATATATATCATATATATTCCTAAAATATATCCTTATTACTATCCATGCCAAAATAATGTGAAAACCATATCATTCTCGCTTCATAGAAGTGGTAGTCCACATAAATGAACGAGCGATGTTATCATTTTATAATTGATTAGAAGATAAGATGTTATATGTAATTTTATAATTAAATAGGTATAATTATATCATTAACATCAAATATATTCATTAAATATGTCATTATATACTCCTGTTATTTGGGATGATGTAAAATGAATCTCATCTGTTCGTGAGGTGGTAGTTTTCCATACGTGTTATCGATAGTTTTGTTTCCTATTTGACTAAAGATAAGATGGATATATGATTTTATATTAACATCAATAAATATCTGTATATGGTAGATAAAAGTGTTGTAATATTCGAATTATTAAAATATTAATGAAACTGTTTAGAAAATAAGTAAATGAAAAAAATCTTAGGGAAGGAAATTACCATCACTTTGGAAAACCTCAGTTGGATATTTCATTAATGATGCAAGGGTTGGTATTTTTGTAATTCCAAAAAATATATAACATGGGAAAAAAAATTTGGGAGAGATTTTGGTAGGGGTTTTTCAATAAAAATGTCTTTATAGGTGTGAATAATTGCGAGGAGTAGGTCCCTATTTATAAATTGGGAGGAGTGAATTCTTTTAAATACACAAAACAATTAAATATTATGAAGTTACTCTAAATTAATGTACATAAAAAATTGATAACTAATTTAGTGGGGGAATATAGGTTAAATCCGAACATCAACAAAAAATATAAATTTTATAAACTTCTTATTTTCATAGCCTCTATATTGAATCTTTTTTTCCATTTCAATTTTCACCACAAAAACTTGTCTATTTTTATTAAGCTAGGGAATTTATCCTTTAATATTGAAAATAAAATGGGTTTTTAGATAATTATGACCCCCTAAATCAATAAATTAAATTAATTTTATTATATAATGATCCAATATATGTTGAAAAATAATTTTAACACTTTGGTATGTTACACACCAAAACCTCCTTTAACCTTAATTATAGTAATTATTGTTTTTTTATAGTTTTTACTATGTTCATACCCAAAAAATAATTTATCCTTATTATATAATATAAAATATTCAAATCCAAATATATTATAATCTTTTAAAAACATTATATTCATTGAACTGGTATTATTCAATTTAGAATAAAACTTACAGACCAAACGAAGAAGAAAATTTCCAGAGAAAATATTCAAAATATAACAAATTTTACTTTAAAAACACAATATTAGAGTGATTATAAAAACATAAATTGGATTAAAAATAATATAATTTAATTAATTTTACATTTTTTATTTATAAAATATAACAATAAAATATTTAAATGAACATATATCATTTAATAAAAACGATTATTTTTCACTATTAATTAATAAAATATTTTTTTTAAAAAAAGTTCCAATGATTCTCTCCAAGATATTTTTGAAATTTTGATTCAAAAAATGATTAAAATTTTTTCGAATAATTTTTCTAAATGTTTCAAAACAGATTTTTTTTTTGTTTTTCCCTAAATCGTAATAAAAATAATTTTTTTGACAAAAATGACTTTTCTATGCATTTAAATACCCTCTTTAATAAATTATGTACTTATTTATAAATATATTTTAATTATCTGAATTATTACGACTTAATTATAAAAATTTTCTTATTTCAACTTATAACAATAAGTATTGTATATATGTTGTTATAGTCTTGCTTAAATAATAATGTAATATTATATTGTGATTTACTAAAATATTATATTGTGTGTAAAAAATGAAATCATAAAAATTAAATGGATCTGAACATATTTCATAAGGAATCCATGTGTTATGAACCGTAATGTATTCTCATCCAAGAATAAGATTTTAAATTTTATGTTTGAAATTTCTAATGGATGGAATAATATTATGTCATAGAATTTGTTAATGATATATTTTTTAATAAAAGTTTGTAAACTTTTATGACATTATACACTTATAATACATATAAATATGAATAACACATTATTTTTTATTGGATATTGTTATATTAGTCAACAAATAAACACATGAAAATAATAAATATTCTAATGTGATAAAAAATATTAAATTGAATAACTATAATATGGAAATTTATATTTTTTTTATCTATTAGAATGATCACCCCATGAACAATAATATAGAAAAGTAACCAAATAACATTAAACCAAATGATATTTTTGAAAATAAAAATATACATCCCAGGGTGGAATTGTAGTGAATATTGTTTGGAGGTGTAAATAGGTATCTACAGGATTTAAGTTGACTATTGGAACAATATCCTCTATTTTGTAATACTACCCTAACCATTGGGAATAGTAACATGATAATTTTGATTAATAACCAAACTATTTGGAATAGTAACCCGATCATTGGATTAGAAATTTGACCTGAAAATAAAAAAATGAAATGTAAATAATATTTATCAAGAGTAATTAAAGATAATATAAATTTTTTACAATTCCCTAAAATAAATAAAAATATTAAATAGTAAAGTAACTTTACCAATATTTTCATAAAACATCATATTAAAATATTTCAAAAAATTGAACTTTCTATATCAAAAATTTATAATATGTCACGAAATGCCTTGTTCAATATGTGGGAAGGGACAGAAAAGTTTCATGAACTTCGTTTCTCAAAATGAAAGAGAGAAAATGGCTCCCGAGTCTCGCCCCAATAGGCCCCGAGGTGGCGACTAGCACCAAGCGTACGTTGTCTCAGAAACATGGAAGGCATAACCCCTTATATAGTAACCAATATCAGGAGATAAGATGTATCAAACTAAAAAACATATCTATGAATATATATAAAAGAATCCAAAATCCATCCCACATGCATGTTTAATGTAAAACAACTATATATACAAAGAAAACAGCAAAATAAATTCCAAAATAAAATTATGTAGCGACATATCAACTGTCCCCAAAGACCATGCTAGTAAGGTCTTACTCGGTCCACATAGTATCTCTAGAAACCAAAAAATAATTTTACATACGTTGGATGAGAACACAAGAATAGTCAGTAGGAACTAAAATGTGACTCATGGAGAAGTGGTAGAAGCATTCTAATGCCCCTATGAGAAAACACCAGAAACTAAAAAGCACATAACAATGGGTAAAATCAACCCCAACCTCACCAAGTCACTCTCACCAAATAACGCAATTATAGTAAAGAAAAATAGTAATTACATTGATATGTGGGTACCCGCACTACTTCCTAATGGTTAACTACTCATCCCTAACGGTGAACATCCTGATTGTAACATGATCTTCTACAATCCCAACTATCAAAACCTTCCCACACACACCTAGGCCATGTACCATAGCACATCCTGTCCTTAGACACCAAGGCCACAATACCACAACCTCATCCTGAATAAACATAGGAAAGTACAACATATCTCATCCCGAAGACACCTGAGATGTAAACCTCACCAGAAGACACCTGGGCTTCATAACCATACACAACCTACCCAAAGAGTATTGGGATACCAATACCTAGTAGAGGGAATATAGAATAGACAATAAGAATCCATCCATCCATCCACCCAATGGGATATTGGGAAAGAATACCCACCCCCATTTTTGGAGTTGGTGGCATAGAACCAAATAATTTGTACATTATTCATTAATAAAAACCTTACCAAATATTGATTGTTCTTATGCGTGACGATGCACACGATAATGTCCTAAGGATATCTATTACACCCAAGGGCCAAAACAGACCCCTACTATGATGAGGACCTGGATGTGCCATAACACTATTTTTGAATATATGTTCAATGGTCAAATGAGGTTATATGAGGGAGACAAATAATATATTCCATTAGGGGTGAAGACTCATAAAACATTGAGGCACCTCTTCATGGTGTGCGACCTTTGTAATATCCAGGAGGATATTATGAGAACGAGACCCGCCTGTAGGATATCCACATTTCATATTGTCAATGGATGTTCCTATTTACGGACGTGTGTTTTATTTCTTACAATTTAAGATTATTATTAATCGTTATTACTACTAATGCACATTTATGTATTGAAGAGAATTATGATGACACATTTTTCGTAGTGATGTAGGGTATGTTGGGTGCATCACGAGTAATCCCGCATTAATAGATAATGTGGGAAAAGATTTTTCATTTCTATTCCATAAAGAAATTTGATATCTCAGGCCCTCTGATGAAATTTATATAGCATAAATAAATCCATATCCATGGTAAGGAATGGGTAATTTCAATTATAGAGAGTCAATGAATGAATATTTGAGAACATGGGTTGATGGAACTATCATGAAACCCTCTTGATTCGAGATATTGGGACAATGAGATTACATTACCGGATAAGAATTCACAATAGGTGACACGTCATTGGGGTGTAAACTTATTTCCCTATACGTGCCTTGCCGTGTTTCTGGATTCTAACCATGGACTTTGGGAAAGCTCGGCCTAATGCCACTAAAAAAGAGGCCTAATTGGTCCCATACTAAGTGTGTCCAAGAATCTCAGTTAAATATTAATTTAACATGTTGAATAATGATTATTCATGACAGTGGTTTAATAATTATTCTAGGATGCCTGATCACATTTATTTTGAAACTAGTTATTCAAAAGAATAAATTATGGGAGAAATAATATATTTATTACCGAGTAATGGAGTGATATTTATTTGAAAAATAATTTGTCATTATTCATGGTCTAATAAATGTGGTGGAGGAAATAAAGAAAATATAAAAATAAAAGTACACTCCATGTATATTAATACACATTCCATGTTGTTTTTTAGGGATTTGTGAGAAAAATATTATTTATTTAATTAAATAATTTTTTTTAATTCACTAGGGGAATGTTAAGTGATAATAATAGTCAACTATTATTATTAGAAATGCGGTCTTACTAAGAATTAAATTAAATAAATAAATGTTTTCAGGAAATTAATTAAATTTATTATTCTATGTAATAAAATTCCAATTAAATTATTCTCATTAACCTATCCATTCTATGTGATTGAGAACAAAAAATTTGGAATATCTCTTAAGCCATGAGAGAATTATTTTTCCAAAAAGAGTTCTCTCATGTTACAAGAGTGATCCTCCTCCACCATATCAAGGAGAGCACCTTGGAAGAGGCAATCAAGGCGATCGAAGGGGGATATCACAAGATGAGGCTCTTCTGTACTAGTACCTAAAGATCACATAGGTGACATCTAGAGATACTTAGAGTATGTTTTGATCAAAGGTAGAGGAAACCAACACATGGATTCTATGACCCAATAACAGCTCACATTAGATTATGACCAAAAAATAAACGAAGATATAATTACATAAATGTAATTCTTGTATTTTAATTACAAAATTATAAACAAAAAATTATGATCCTTTATAAGGTTATGTGACTCTCCTTCTTTCTTTTGTTATTCATTCTATTCTGAAGATCCAGCATTATATCATCGTGATGGATCTCAGATTGGTCATTCTTAATGGGAAAATTTAGGTTGGGATATAACGACCCATACTTTACATACATTGTTAATAATTCAAAATTGAAGCATACTTATTACAACATATAACAAAACCACGAAAGGACCGTATAGGTATAGTGCCTTTAGAAACATGGAACCATAAACAACTGGTTCATAAAGCGTGTACATTGTCTCCATTTATTTCATCATATCTATAGTCCCTTTTAGCATATCTTACTTAATAACCTTCTTCCTGACCTGGGGAAAGAAAACATACGAAAGGGTGAGCTCAAATTCTCAGTAAGGGTAAACAAAAGAAATATCAATCACATCATATTCATAAGAACATAACTTTTGGAAATCTTAACCTGCAAAAGAGAGCATAATTTCATAACATAGGATAAATCATAGTTGTGAAATGTAATCCCAATAATCATAACATAAAACATGAAACTTTGTGGCATACACACATAATCATAGAGAATCATTTCTTATTAGTCAAGACTCATTTCCACGAATATCTTAGTGGACAAAGTCCATTTCTGAACCAAGTTCACTCCTCATTTTAGTCCTATTTCACTGGACCGATATAACCTACCGTTCTAGCCATGTCTATCTCATGAGATATAAAATCTTTACCCAATGCATTGGAGGGAGATATAGGTCCCACCCATATCATAATGATACCATTCTTATGTGTGCCACAAAATCATAAACCATACATCATAGAATAACCCATGTAATAAAAATGGGAATCTTTAAACATCATGACATCATAAAACAATTCATATAAGATAAAAGAATTAAGAAAAATATTTCCATCACAACATAATCAAATCCATGTAATAATAGGGATAGAAACAGAACCCTTTATTATCTTAGATGGAAAATAATTTTGATAAAACACTTGAACTTCATTCTTGAGGAAAATATCATTTCTACTTCAAAAACACTTATCCTTTCATAACATTTCATAAAATTCTAAACTAAAAGAAGTTGATTAAAAATAAACTTCAAAAATTGTAATGGAAGCTTCTTGGAAATAATGTTTTAAAAATCCATTCATACTGTATAAGTTAAAAAAACATTCTTCTCGTACTTTTATCGAAAAAGTCAAAAAGAACCTCGTACGAAAAACGACAAAAGATTCCTTTCATATCTTTTACTAAAAATCACTGAAGGGTAAAATTGGATTTAAACAATTTTAGGTGTATGGAAATAATATTACATATTGAGGAAACATGGATGTGGATGATAAAATACACACCAGTAAATACCAAAGTATAAACAATCTCGAATAAAAATGAGATTGTGATATTTCCTTTACCTTAGGTCCGTTTTGCTTCGTAAGTGTCCGAAACTCCTGTATAATGATTTAAATAATGTTATTGACTTATTCCAGAATCATACTTATTTTTATGATATCATATATGGTCATTTTCTTAGCTTCTTAGTAGTAATATTTCATTTCTACTTGTTATTCAGGTGATTATAACTTTTTGTTCTTATGCGTGTTTTGACAAATAAATTCTTATTCTTATCTTTAGGTAATAGATACCTCATTTCCATAATGTTATTAGTGTAATATATATCATATTCATTAATTCAATTCATTTAAATAATCATTATGAAATGAAGATCATGTAGAACGAGTCGCATCACATCGTGGAGACGGTATTCTGTACGTACGCACAAGTGATGATATCGTTCCTATTATCATGGAATTGTATTGGAGTGTATGTATACTATTTAAGAATCAGTATCACTTTATAATAGTCATATATAGTCATTATTTACACCATTATACCCATCCAAGTAAGGTGGTGGTGGAAAATAGGTTACACCACGGCGTGGAGACGGTATTCCGTACGTACGCACACATGGTGATTTCTTTTTCCGTAGGATGGATAGATGGTGAAATAGGGTTGTTTCATACTTATAATAACATATCATAATATGAGTGATACTGATGTTATTACTTCATAATGAAACAACTAAAGAATAATAAGTGGAAGAAGAAATAAAGATGAAAGAATCGGTAATGGACATTACCTCTTCTTTGAAGTGCTTCTTTGAGACCTTCTTTTAGGGAGCTAAAATTGGTCTTCGTAGAAGACCAGGTTGGATGTCTCTAGGGGAGTGGAGAGGAGGAATTGGCAGGGTTTGGATGATCTTGAAGGCTCAAAGTGGTGTGAGGAAGAGGGGGAGGAGGTTCCCTTTTATAAGGGAGCAGAGGGGCACCTTTGGGAAAACTAAAAATATTATTTTATTATAAAGCCATGTTCGGTTTTAAATAGCTCCAAATTGATATATTTCGAAGATAAGGTGGGTATGGGTAGAAATCCTCTCATAAAATAGAATTTAGACAAGTTTAAGTTCCTATTTTAACCTTATCATTTAGATTTAACATTAAGTTAAATAAGTTTACTTTTACTGTGTCTTCTTGTGTTCTTATAATATATGGTTAATAAACTTAATATAAGAAGCCAAACGAACCCCAAGTTGTTTATTATTAATATATATAACCTTATCTAAGTCATTTGGCTGAACCTTAGATTTTTAGGAATAAAAAACAATTACTAATATAATATTTGTTTTAAAAACTATTTTATGTCAATTTTGACACTATTTAGTAATTGATTTTTGTTAAAATCATAACAGAATTATTAGTTCGAACCAAGTTAATTAAATCAATACTAACATGTAATATTAACCTAGAAAATTAGTGTAATTCATAAAAAGTCTCAAATTACTTTTATTTTTGTGTTTATAATATTAATTATGTCAATATTTCATTAATAAGATAATTACTGCATCATATTTGTGTCATAAATAAATTAAATTATTTAATGTCTAAAAATTACAAATAAAATACCATTATGTAGGAAATATTTTTATCTTTATAATTAATATTTATAGTCGAATTTATCTTATGTATAACCCCATATTAAAAATTATTTACTTATTAAACATTGATTTTAACTATTTTAACCCTTCTTTAAATAAATTAATAATAAATGTCCTAATCTAATCCAAGTGGTCCTAAATGGTCATATTTTATTCCTAAGTTTGTTTTTGGTCGAATTACATTTATCCAATAGAATTAGGGCATGTGTTAGGATAATAATAATATCATCTTTACCCTTAATTACCCTATTTACTTTTAACCGTGGTAAAAAAAGTAAAAAGTTACTATTCACCAAAAAATTATTTTCATCTCATTGAACCACATTTTACTTATTGACATCAACCGTGTCTCTAGGATTTTTGAAATTCCACTCATAGAAGCGGTAAAATTATGTTTTATGAAAAATTCAGTTTTTTAACTACCACTTAGTGGTTTCACTATTCATCAAAAATTGAAAGTTTTCAGAAAAATACCAAAATTTTACCCTAGGATAATTTCGATATTCTGAATCCAAAATTTAGTCCATTTTGAAAAATAAAATTTATAAAATTTCAAAAAGTGGTTATTACTATTCATAACGGCTAGTTTTAATAATATTTTAATAGCATATCGTTGTTTAGTTAAACTCAGTATTGCGTACGACGCAAGCTATCGAGGAAGGTCGCGATTTCGTGTAATGAAATCCAAGCATGTGTTGTATAGAAAAAGATTCCTTTGATGATTTATATAACATAAATGTCTCGGGTGTTACATTCTTCCCCACTTAAAATGAATTTCGCCCTCGAAATTCGTCACTTTGTAACAAACAGATGAGGATACCTCTCCCTCATCATATCCTCAAGCTCCCATGTAGCTTCTTATAATTGGTGGTTCCTCCATAAAACTTTCACCAATCGAGTGGTATTGTTTCGTAGGACTCTTTCGCTACGATCCAGAATCTCTATCAGTTGTTCTTCATAAAAATGATCTTGCTCCAACGGTACAACTTCTGAGCTAAGTACATTTGAAGGATCAGGTATGTACTTTCTCAGGATAGATACATGGAACACATCGTGAACTTAAGAGAGATTTGATGGAAGCGCCAATCGGTAAGCTACCTTCCCAACACGATCCAGTATTTCGAAAGGACCGATATATCTAGGGCTCAACTCCCCCTTCTTTCCAAATCTCATGACTCTCTTCCAGGGAGATATTCGTAACAACACTTTATCACCCACTTCAAACTCTAGGTCTTTTCTTCAGTTTTCGGCATAACTTTTCTGTCGACTCTGAGCTACTCTTATGTGTGGTTAAATAGATCTGACTTTTTCTTCCATTTCATCAACGAGATCAGGTCCTAATAGCTTTCTTTCCCCAACTTCATCCCAACAAGTTGGAGTCATGCATTTCTTTCCATAGATATCTTCATAAGGAGCCATCTGAATACTGGAGTGAAAGCTATTATGATAAGAAAATTCCACCAAAGGTAGGTGTTGATCCCAACCACCTTTGAAATCCATAGAGCGAACTCTCAACATATCCTCTAGAGTTTGAATTGTTCTCTCAGACTGACTGTCTATCTGAGGATGATAAGCAGTGCTGAAACTCAACTCTGTATCCAGAATATGCTGAAGACTTCGCCAGAACATCAAGGTAAATCTCGGCTCCCGATCAGATATAATAGAAAGTGGTATTCCATGCAATCTTACCACTTCCTTTACATATATTCTGGCAAGCTGATCCAGAGAGAAATCCTCTCTAATAGAAATGAAGTGTGCAGACTTTGTAAGACGATCAACTATGACCCAAATAGCATTATTGCCTTTGGATGTTTTAGGAAGTCATGTGACAAAGTCCATAGTGATGTTTTCCCATTTCCATTCGGGTATGGGTAATGGTTGTAACATCCCCTTAGACTTCTGTCTCTCAGCTATAACTTGTTGACAAACCAAGCATCGAGAGACATATTCAGCAACATCTCTTTTCATGCCATCCCACCAGAAGTACTCTTTCAGGTCCCTATACATCTTCGTGCTTCCAGGATGAATAGAGAATGAAGAACTATGTGCCTCATCCAGCAGCTCCTTATTTAATTCGGGGATGGGAGGAACACAAACCCGATTCCTAAACTTTATTATCCCATCACAATCAAGGTTGAATTCAGGAACATTTCTCACCTTCTTTTGTAACTCGGCATCTTCTTTCTGTGCCTCTTTAATCTTCACATGTATAGACGGTTGAACATTCATTTGAGAAAGTTAAGATTTTTCCCCTTCCATTATAATTCCAAGATCCATCCTTTGTAAATCCATAAATATTGGATCTTTTTTGATCCTCATCATGGATAAACTGGCATGGTCTTGTCGACTTAATGCATCTGCCACCTTGTTTGCTTTCCAAGGGTGGTAATGGATTGAGCAGTCGTAATCCTTAATCAGCTCCAACCATCTTCTTTGACACATATTCAGCTCCTTTTGTGTGAAAATATACTTTAAACTTTTATGATCAGTATAAATATCACACCTTTCACCATAAAGATAATGCCTCCAAATCTTTAATGCAAAGATTACCGCAGCTAACTCCAAATCATTTGTTGGGTAATTCTGCTCATGGATTTTCAACTGTCGTGAGGCATAAGCTATCACCATATCATTTTGCATAAGAACACACCCCATTACCTTCTTGGATGCATCACTATAGATCACAAACCTTTCTCCACTACAAGGCAGTGTGAGCACAGGTACACTGGATAACCTTCTTTTCAACTCCTTGAAATTCTCTTCACATTCCTCCGTCCAGACAAACATAACTCCTTTTCGAGTCAACATGGTGAGTGGATTAGATAATCGTGAAAAATATTTCACAAAACGTCGATAATATCCAGCCAAACCAAGAAAACATCAGATCTCAGTTATCGTTGTTGGTCTTGAGAATCTTTGGATAACCTCTATTTTTGCGGGATCCACAGATATCCCCTCTTTTGAGATTATGTGACCCAAAAATACAACTTTTTGAAGCCAAAATTCACACTTTGTAAATTTGGCATAAAGCTTCTCCTTTCTTAGGGTCTTCAATATAATTCTCAAGTGATCTTCATGTTTTTCCTTGATCTTTGAATAGACAAGAATATCGTCTATAAAGACTACCACAAACTAACCAAGATAGTCTCTAAAGACTCTATTCATTAGATCCATGAAGATCGAAGGGGCATTATTAAGACCAAATGGTATCACTATAAATTCATAGTGTCCATACGTTGTACGGAAAGCCATCTTTGTTATATCCTCACTCTCGAACCTTAATTGATGATACCCTGAACGAAGATCAATCTTGGAAAAGTATTGAGCTCCGCGTAGTTGGTCAAATAGGTCATCAATGCGTGGGAGAGGATATTTGTTCTTGATAGTGATCTTGTTAAGTTCTCGATAATCAATGCAGAGTCTCATTGATCCATCTTTCTTCATAACAAATAGAATAGGTGATCCCCAAGGTGAGGCACTCGAGCGTATGAATCCCTTATCAAGATTCTCTTGGAGTTGCTTCTTCAATTCCTGCAACTCAATTGGGGCCATTCTATAAGGTTTCTTTGAAATAGGCAAAGAACCCGGTACGAGTTCTATTGAAAACTCAACTTCACGATTTGGTGGAAGACCCATTAATTCTTCCGGAAAGACATCATCAAACTCCCGTACAATGTTCATATTCTTATTCGTGAGTTTCTCACCAACCATTAGAGATAAATAACCTTCATTTAGTGGAATCAAGACCCATAAGGTAGAAGGAATTTCCACTGGAAGGTTATGTTCATCCTTGCATTGATAGACGATCATAGATTGATTTGGAATATGAAATGTGACTTCCATTCTTTGGCAATTGATATGAGCTCCATATAAAGAAAGCCAATCCATGCCATGAATCACATCAAATTCCACTATAGGAAGGATCACATGATTTGCAGTAAGCACTTTTCCAAAAACTTCGATCGGAGAAGAATTATAAACTTTTGATGCGACTGTTGTTCCATTAGGTGTTTTCACAGTTAACTCAACATCTAATTGTTGAGGTAATACGGTGATACCCTTAGAAAATTCTTCAGAAATAAAAGAGTGGGTGGATATTGAATCAAATAAAACATTTGCTACTTTAGAGTGGATGGTAAGTGTACCTTTCACCACATCGTTATCGTACTCCACATCGCTGATAGAAATTGCATGTGACTTTCTTTTGTCTTTATCATTAAGAGTTTGTTGACGTCGACCATCATCATCAAACCTTGGATTAGGGAATTTATTGGCATAATGCCCCATCTCCTTGCACTTGAAACATTGATGTGTAGTAGGTTCATTCTGTGTATCCCTTCCTTTATTTGCATCATTAGACATATTCTTCCCATCATCGCGACATTCAAATGCACGATGACCTTCCTTTCCCCATTTGAAACATTTACTTGTCCCTTTAAGACAACTCCCTCCATGTTTCTTTCAACACTTTGAGCATAACGGAAAGCTCATCTTCTTTTCAGTGTGCTCTTTAGATTTTCCTTTGAATTCCATTTTCCTCTTCTTATCAAACCCATATGACTAATGGGTTACTCCAATCTCTATCTCAACTTTGAGAGCACATCGAACGATTTCCTCATATTTATTGAAGTCCCCTATGGCTAACACCCTACGAAGACTTGGTTTTAAGCCAGTAAAGAATCGATCGATCTTACTCTCAGGTTGGATAATAATACCAGAAGCGTACCTTGCAAGTCTGGTAAAATTTTATTCATAGATACCAACAGATTCATCATCCTTTTTCTTCAATTCAAGAAACTCATTATCCACCTTTGTTCAGAGAATACGAGGGAAGTACTTATTGAAAAATATGTTCTTGAACTCGTCCCATTCCATGGACTCAATTTCATCCCTTTGCCTCGTATTCATAATAAGATTCCACCATTGATCAGCATCTCCTTCCAAACGATACACTGCTAGGATGACTTTATCATGTTCAGAACATTGAAGAACTGAAAATAGCTTTTCAGTAGTACTAATCAATTGTTCAGCAACTAATGGATCAGTAGACCCGCTGAAAGAAGGTGGACGCTGCCTCATGAAGGATTCAACAGAATGTTGCTACTTCCGTTGCTCGTTTGGAAGTCCTGCATGATTTATAGCTTGAGAAAGTTGTGTGAGAATGGCTACAAGATTTTGAATTCCATCTCCCATAACGTTTGGTTGCTTAGGGGGATAATCATTGCATTGCCCGTCGCATTCCGCATTAACACGGTTCCTTCGGGTTCAAGCCAATGACTAAAACCAAGAAGAATAGTGTGAGCAACATTAATTATAATAGGAAAAACACATAATCAGGAATAAAATTTCACACATAAGGTCTTATCCTAGGTTATTCATGGCCATTTCTAAAACACTAAGATTGTGTTCTATGCTTAGACATATCCTTAGGATTCTTACTAAGGCTTTCAAATTCTAGATTCCAAAGGTTGACTATACCTTTCCCCTGATACCAACTATAACAACCCATACTTTACATAAATTTTTAATAATTCAAAATTGAAGCATACTTATTACAACATTTAACAAAACCATGAAAGGACCGTATAGGTATAGTGTCTTTATAAACTGGGAAACATAAACAACTGGTTCATAAAGCGTCTACACTGTCTCCCATTTATTTCATCATATCTATAGTCCCTTTTGGAATATCTTACTTAATAACCTTCCTCCTGACCTGGGAAAGAAAACATACGAAAGGGTGAGCTCAAATGCTCAGTAAGGGTAAACAAAAGAAATATCAATCACATCATATTCATAAGAACATAACTTTTAGAAATCTTAACCTGCAAAAGAGAGCATAATTTCATAACACGGGATAAATCATAGTAGTGAAATGTAATCCCAATAATCATAACTTAAAACATGAAACTTTGTGGAATACACACATAATCATAGAGAATCATTTCTTATTAGTCAAGACTCATTTCCAAGACTATCTTAGTGGAAAAATTCCATTTTTGAACTGAGTTCACTCCTCATTTCAGTCATGTTTCACTGAACCGGTATAACCTACCGTTCCATCCATGTCTATCTCATGAGATATAAAATCTTTACCCAATGCATTGGAGGGAGATATTGGTCCCACCCATCTCATAATGATACCATTCTTATGTGTGCCACAAAATCATAAACCATACATCATAGCATAACCTATGTAATAAAAATGGGAATCATTAAACATCGTGACATCATAAAACAATTCATATAAGATAAAAGAATTCATAAAAATATTTCCATCACAAGATAATCAAATCCATGTAATAATAGGGATAGAATCAAAACCCTTAATTATCTTAGTTGGAAAATAATTTTGATAAACCACTTGAACTTCATTCTTGAGGAAAATATCCTTTTTACTTCAAAAACACTTTTCCTTTCATAACATGACATACAATTCTAAACTAAAAGAAGTTGATTAAAAATAAACTTGAAAATTTGTAAAGGAAACTTTGTGGAAATAATGTTTTAAAAATCCATTCATACCGTATAAGTTAAAAAAACATTCTTCTCGTACTTTTGTCAGAAAAGTCAAAAAGTACCTCGTACGAAAAACGACAAAAGATTCCTTTCATATCTTTTACTAAAACACACCGAAGGGTAAAATTGGATTTAAACAATTTTAGGTGGATGTATATAATATTACATATTGAGGAAACATGTATGTGAATGATAAAATACACCCCAGTAAATACCAAATTATAAACAATCTCGAATAAAAATCAGATTGTGATATTTCCCTTACCTTAGGTCCGTTTTGCTTCGTAAGTGTCCGAACCTCCTGTATAATGATTTAAATAATTTTATTGACTTATTAAAGAATCATAATTATTTTTATGATATCATATATGGTCATTTTCTTAGCTTCTTAGTAGTAATATTTCATTGCTACTTGTTATTCGGGTGTTTATAACTTTTTGTTCTTATGCGTGTTTTGTCGAATAAATTCTAATTCTTATCTTTATGTTATAGATACATCATTTCCAGAGTGGTATTAGTGTAATATATATCATATTTATTCATTCAATTCATTTATATAATCATTATGATATTAAGATCATGTAGAATGAGTCGCATCACATCGTAGAGACGGTATTCCGTACGTACGCACGAGTGATGATATCGTTCCTATGATCGTGGAATTGTATTGGAGTGTATGTATACTATTTCAGAATCAGTATAAATTTATAATAGTCATATATAGTCATTATTGACACCATTATACCCATCCAAGCAAGGTGGTGGTGGAAAATAGATTACACCACGGCGTGGAGACGGTATTCCGTACGTACGCACGGGCGGTGATTTCTTTTTCCGTAGGATGGATAGATGGTGAAATAGGGTTGTTTCATACTTATAATAACATATCATTATATTAGTGATACTGATGTTATTACTTCATATTGAAAAAACTAAAGAAGAAGAAGTGGAAGAAGAAATAAAGATGAAAGAATCGGTATCGGACATTACCTCTTCTTTGAAGTGCTTCTTTGAGACCTTCTTTTAGGGCACTAAAATTGGTCTTTGAAGAAGACCAGGACCTATTGGATGTATCTAGAGAAGTGGAGAGGAGGAATTTTCAGGGGTTGGCCGAGCATGAAGTCTCAAAGTGGTGTGAGGAAGAGGGGGAGGAGGTTCCCTTTTTTAATGGAGGAGAGGGGCACCTTTGGGAAAACAAAAAATATTATTTTATTATAAAGTCAATTTCGGTTTTAAATAGCTCCAAATTGATATATTTAGAAGATAAGGTGGGTATGGGTCGAAATACTCTCATCCAATAGAATTTAGACAAGTTTAGGTTCCTATTTTAACCTTATCATTTAGATTTAACATTAAGTTAAATAAGTTTACTTTTACCGCGTCTTCTTGTGTTCTTATATTATAAGGTTAATAAACTTACTATAAGCAGCCAAACGAACCCAAAGTTGTTTATTAATAATATATATATCTTTATATAAGTCATTTTTCCGAACCTTAGATTTTTAGGAATAAAATAACAATTACTAATATAATATTTGTTTTAAAAACAATTTTTTTTCAATTTTGAAACTATTTAGTAATTGATTTTTGTTAAAATCATAACAGAATTATTAGTTCGAAACAAGTTACTTAAATCAATAATAACATGTCATATTAACCTATAAAATTAGTTTAATTCATAAAAAGTCTCAAATTACATTTATTTTGGTCTTTATAACATTAATTATGTCAATATTTCATTAATAAGATAATTATTGCATCATCTTTGTGTCATAAATAAATTATATTATTTAATGTCTAAAAATTACAAATAAAATACCATTATGTAGGAAATATTTTTATCTTTCTAATTAATATTTATAGACTAATTTATCTTATGTATAACCCCATATTAAAAATTATTTACTTATTAAACTTTGATTTTAACTATTTTAACCCTTCTTTAAATAAATTAATAATAAATGTCCTAATCTAATCCAAGTGGGCCTAAATGGTCATATTTTATTTCTAAGTTTGTTTTTGGTCGAATTACATTTATCCAATAGAATTAGTACATGTGTTAGGGTAATAATAATATCATCTTTACTGTTAATTACCCTATTTACTTTTAACCGTGGTAAAAAAAAAGTAAACAGTTACTATTCACCAAAAAATTATTTTCATCTCATTGAACCACATTTTACTTACTGACATCAACCGTGTCTCTAGGATTTTTTAAATTCCACTCACAGAAGCGGTAAAATTTTTTTTATGAATAATTCAGTTTTTTAACTACCACTTAGTGGTTTCACTATTCATCAAAAACTGAAAGTTTTCAGAAAAATACCAATATTTCACCCTAGGCTAATTTCGATATTTTGAACCCAAAAATGAAGTCCATTTTGAAAAATAAAATTTAGAAAATTTCAAAAAGTGGTTATTACTATTCACAACGGCTAGTTTTAATGATATTTTAATAGCATATCGTTGTTTAGTGAAACTCGGTATTGCGTACGACGCAAACTATCGAGGAAGGTCGCGATTTCGTGTAAAGAAAGCCAAGAAAGTGTTGTGTAGAAAAAAATTCCTTTGATGATTTATATAACATAAAAGTCTCGGGTGTTACATGGGAACACCCACCCAAGAGCTTTTGTTGCTCCTAGAAACTAGAAGTGGTATCAAAGTGGTCATATCACTGATTATAATTATTTAGATTTTCAATGGTGATTTGTGTATTTAATAATTTAGTTGTTTCAACTCGAGTTAATCGTTCTGTAAATATGAATCTCGAGATCTGTTCCTCCTCATTCGTTTTTCATTCGCCTTATAGAAAACATATTTTCTTTTAATTTTGATTAAAATAAAACATAGGATCTCATATATAGTTACAAAACTTTTTTGACCATACACCACTAGAACACATGGGGTGTATTCCTCAGCACACTCCATGTTGTCAAGGTTCAATGCAATTGGACTGCTCCACCAAACCAAGCCGTGTGTTAGAGTTTATCTATGTCGTAAATGACTCCATGTGTTGAACAAGAAAAGTTGGCACACAGTTTCCATATCACACACCATGTGGCCTACATGAGACATCGTGTAGACCTTTCGTGTTAGGGTTGGACCGTGTACCCCATACACTGCTTTACTAGCTAGAGATCGTGTAACGTGGATACTACACGACGTGTGGACCACTAGACACACTGTATCCTATGAAAATTTCTGATGTACATATACACCATGTATCCATATGCATGTACTTCAGATGGATGACGAATTATAGTACACACCATGTAGTCATAACTATACACTCTGTACTAACCAAATTACAATGATTTTGAAAATTTATTATTATTTTATTCAGACCTTTGAGGTGTGTACCATGGTGCGGGGGTTGGTTCGTTCCATGCTTCGAGCACTGTCCGAGGTACCTTGGTTGGTCTCTTGTGGCATCTGTGTGCAGGGATGAGGGCGGCGACGGGTACTACTGTGATGATTGTGGGGTGCGTTTGAGGTGCTGGCTATGTTCCTTTGGATTGAAATTTGGTTGTTTGTGTTGTTTTGGATCTACTTCAATTGCTTGTCTGGTGCTGCTGTTTGCGGGTTCTGTTTGGTTTGGAGGTGATGCTGGAGTGATGAATTGGCCGTGGAATTGGTGATTTTTGGTGGTGCAAATGGTGTGGTTGGCAGTGATTCTATATGGAGCAGGGTGCGGCATCAGGGCAGATTGATCTTCACTCTAGTTTCTTTAACATCCTTTTGTGGATGGATTCTCTTGGAGGTTCATCTCACTTCGCTGGACGGTTGGGCGAAATTCGTCAGAAGTTTGCTGATGGGAGGATTTGGGCTGGTGTCGATGGTCACACCGGTGGATGTTTGAGGAGGCTGGCTTGGAGATTTGGTCTGCTTGTCTGATTTTTGTGCCTTGGTTCATGGTTTCTTGGCCTTGTTTTTGTTGTTTGAATGTGATGAAGTGATGAAAGGTGAAGTGGTGTTCGTGGTGTTTTGATGGTGTGGTGTGGCAATGTTGTGTTGTTTGGTTTCTCACTTTTTCCTTAAAAGTGTTTGCGTAATAAAAAATTTAATTTTCAGTCAGTGTACCATGGTGGGGGAATAATGCTAAGGCACAACATGTGATAGGTGTTTTATATATATGTGTTTAATTTATCATCTGTGTAATATAAATTTATCCTCATTGGGTAGTTATGACTGGGAATTCTCCGGGATTCATCTGTGGTACATGTTGCGTACAATGATAATTTTAAATGTATTTATTTTTTCAAAACAATGATGGATGTGAATCTCAAGGAAATTCAGAAAAGGGTTTAACATAAATAGATTGATTAATTAATTATAATTAATTGATTCGAGAAATATTTATCTTAAACAAGAATTATTAAAGCATTGAATAATAGATTTATTTATATGTACATATCATTGCATGTATAGATGATCATGATCTATACCATGTCCTTTGTATGTGGATGGTATCTTTTAATTTATTTGTTTAAACTAAATGTGTTGGCTTGTGGGCCTTCTCCTCATTAATATATAGGGTCAGTGTGCACATGGTTTTTTATGTAAAACCCTCTTTTACACCTCACCTACACGTGAGATAAAATAATATGTAATAGATGGAGCTCCCATGAATGTGTTAGTAGATCATGTTTTGAGTCAAGGTGAAACAAATCTAAGGAGATAAAAAGATGGATAGGTGGAAAGCTATAAAAACAAACCCAAGAGGTAGACGGTATTTCTCCCCTAGGTCGTTGGTGAGTTTATCATCAACTTGATAAACTAATCAATAGGAAAATATCATAATCAAACAATTTATTTTATTTTTGTTAGTTTCTTGGTTTATTTATTATGGGTGTGTTGTCGCGGTCACACAATTAATGAATTAAACAAGCATGCAAGATGAAACTAAAATATGATTAGCTTGTGGATAAATATTATCTTAGACATGGTTAATCACATAAGTATATCCCAATTAATATTAACAGTCATGTAATAAATATAATAAAATCTCCATTTATGTACAATTATAAAACACCTAAAGAAATATTAAGTCTGTATATCCTTCCAAAATCATGATTAGAATCAAACCATAGTTAAAAGTGCTTGACCAACCCTAGTTGTGGTGCTTTAAATTATTGGTGAATAATAAATCAGGATTTTCAGTTTACTTTACTAGGTTCAAATATAGGGTTGACAACCATAGTAGGACTTGGTGTGACTAAGTGTAAATGGTTGAGAAAATCCAAAAATAAAATGATTTCAGGATTGGGGAGTCTACTCAGCGGATCAAGGAACTACGAGTTAATGCAATTGGCATCTGAAATGGCTACCTAAAACCCTTTATGTTTCTTGAAAAAGCCATATTGGGGTAATGGGATGGGAAATATGGTTCCTTGCCACTAAAATATTCAGGCAACATAATATTCTGAAGTCAATGGTGAGGGCTATTGGAATTCAATAAAATTGTGGGAGACTAATAAGTAATAATATATTTTTTATCTCAATTTTATTATTATAAATTGATAAATCATTGGTCTTCATAATTTTTAAAAATGAAATTAAAAATGAATTCAAATATATTATTTAGAACCATACTTTTGAAGGATAACCTTCTCAATGATACCACTTTTGAGTATTGGTAGAGGCGTTTATGCGTCATCCATCGCCACAAGATAAAATAGTATGTGCTGGGGGAGCCTATTCCAATTGCGCTTGGAAAGGAGGAAAGTGATGAGGAACTATCTCTCTATATAAATCATATCGATGGTTCCACATATTTCAAATGTTTGTTTATATCATCCAAGTCTAATGAGCTCTAGAAGGAACCTAAAAACATGGACGCATATAGCATGATTTCTCACCTTAAGGATGATTGTCAGGAGAAGGAAGACATCAGAGATATGACATATCCAATGCTTTGTTCACAACGATTCTTGGAGAGCCTATGCTATGTGGGCCTTATTTAGTAATGCTTCTTGGCTACATTGAACTTTGGGACATCTTAGTTATTATGTTCCTGGATGATTAGCATGCAGATGTTATCCTATAATCATAGCCAAAGACTTAATATAGCTTCAATACCAACTACAACATGAGAAACAATGAGAAGAGTCTCTCAAAACATACGACCTTATTTTTTCATTTAGATAAGTACATCGTGCGTGACAAGCCGAAAATTATTAGAGTGAATAAGAAAAGGAAGGACAAGGAAAAGTGGACAAGGAATTATAAAGGGTCTAAAGCCACCGAGCACCATCCCTTTAAGAAGGGGAAGATCCAGAGGCAGAGAATGTAATGTGAGTTAGTATGTTTTTTCTTATGGAAATCTAGGCCACTGGAAGAGTAACTACACCCTGAATTGTGGGGATTTTAATGGTGAGTTCATTATTGAGTGTAATCTTTCCATTTTTACACATTATGTATTACATATAGCTTGTAGGGATTGCATATATATTCAAATGTATGAACCAAGTAGAATCAGAAATATTTCCAAAGGAGTGGTGGATCATCGAGCTACCAAAGGCACAAGGTTGGATGCGTTATCCACTTGAGATTACCATCTCGCATTTCCAACTCAGATGATTTTGTTTTTACATAATTTTTATTAAGTTCCTGGTGTTATTAAAAACATAATTTTTATATCATGTTTGGATATCGATGGACTAATTTTCTTGTTTTTAAATAAAGGTTATTTCTTTTAAAAGAACAATGTATTTTGTTGTATGAGAAATTGAAATATTGGTTTGTATGTATATAATTAAAAAAACCACGTATTGGGAGTCTATAATGAAACAAACTCATAAGAATCGTACAACACCTTGTTGTGGTATCACCGTAGTGGTCATGAAAATTAGAAGCACTTGGAAAATATCTACCAAGATGGTTATTTACACTCTAATGAGGTAAAAAACTGATAGATTTCATTCTTGGTTACAAGGAAAAATTACAATGCCACAATTTTTTGGAAAGGGTGAAAGGGACATAGAGCTTCTAGGATTTATGAAAACGGATGTGTGTAGACCATTTACAGTAGAAGCTAGAGGTGGATATTCTTAAATCATTTATTTTACTGATGATTTTAGTATATATGGATATGTCTACTTAATTAGGCATAAGACCGAGTCCTTGGAGAAATTTAAGGAATTCATGAATGAAGTATAGATTCAAATTTCTATGAGTATAAATATTATTTGATCAGATCGAGGTGGGGATTATCTGAACCCAGACACCATTTATGGGAGTCTAGGATTCTATCTCAACTCACTCTTCCTTATACACCACAGTGGGATGATGTAAGTGAAATTAGAAACTCTACCTTATTGGACATGTTGTGGTCAATGATGAGTCATGTAGATCTACCATTACCCTTTTGGGGATATTCATTACAAACTGGAACATAGTTATTAAACTGAGTACCAACTAAGGAGACAAAGGGAATTCTCTCTGAGATATGGAATGGAAAGAAACCCATTTTATTGCACAGACATGAATGGGGATCTGAGGTGTCTATTAAGGCCTTGTTAAGAAATAAACTATCACCCCAGGGCATGAGGTGTATCTTTATATGATATCCCAAATTAAGGAAAGGATATTACATATATTACCCTTCATACAAGAATGTGATTGTCACCATACATGACGTCTTTCTTGAGAGGGAGCACTTCCTAAAAAAGTATATTAGGAACCATATTTAGTTTGAAGAAGTTTATTATCAAGATACAAAAGAGTTGGGACAAAAACAAGTTCCACAGGTCCCCATGGAAGAGGTTCCAGAAACACAAGTTCTGTGTAAGAGCTCAATAGAGGAAAGGGAACTAGAGAGATTTTGTTTCCAGGTCACTGAGGATTTTGAATCATTATTGTTAGACAATGATGAACCACTCTCTTAAAAGGAAGTATTAGAGAGCTCAGAAGCTACAATATGGATAGAAGATGTGATTTTTGAGATGTATTCTGTGTATTAGAACCATGTCTTGATTTTGGTTGATGATCCAATTGATGTAAAGATGAATGGATGCAAATGGGTATTCAATAGAAATCTGGATATAGATGGTCATGTTAGAACCTATAAAGCTGGGATAGTGGCTATAAGATTCTTACAACATCAAGGAATTGACATCGATGAAATCATGTCATTAGTTTATGTGTTTAAATCCATAATAATCATAAAAGACATAACATCTTACAATGAATATGAGATTTAGAAAATCAAAGTCAAAACAACATTCCTTTACAAGAACCTTTGGGAAGATCTCTATATGACACTAAATGAAGGGTTTGTGACCCCAGGTGATTCTAAATATTTTTAAAAGTTGTATAAATCTATTTATGCATTAAATAAAGAAGCCAGGTCATGAAACAATCAATTTTATGAATCCAAAAAGTATTTGGTTTCATTAAGAATGAATGTGATCCATGTGTTTATAAGAGGATTTATGGGAATGCAGTATTTATCCTAGTAGTATTTCATTATGGCATATTACTTATTGGAAATGACAGACCAGTCTTATAGTTAGTTAAGGGCTGGTTGAAAAAGTGGTTCTCCATGAAAGACTTAGGTGAATTAGCCAACATTATAGGGATCATAATCATTCGTGGTAGATCGAAGAGGCTGGTTGGACTAATTTAGGTAAAATACATTTACCATATACTAAGGAGATTTATTATGGAACAATCCAATAGGGTATTAGTTCCAATCTCACATGTCATTCATCTTTTTATGAAAATATATCCTTAGACACTATAGAGGAAAGATTAGATGGGTAAGATCCTATACGCTTCAGCTATAGGATCTATCATGTATGCCATGTTATGTACTATACGTGATGTCTGTTATGCATTGAGCTTGGTTGGTATATATCAAAAAGTAACAGGAGAAGAGTATTGAACTACTATTAAGAATATCCTTATGTATCTGAGAATAATTAAGGATATGTTCTTGGTCTATGGAGGATATGAGGATCTTCTCATTAGATGGTATGATGATGCCTATTTTTAGATATATCATAATGGTCTAAGATCACAATTAGGATATGGTTTCTGTCTCAACAAATTAGCTTTGAACTAGAATATTTCAAAGTACCTAGTTGTCGATGATTATATAGAAGAGTCTGAATATATAGAGGATTCTGATGAATCCAATGAAGAAAACTAGATTCAAATATCTATATAGCATCTTGATGTGGTTCCTAGAAGTAATAATCCTATCACATAGTATTGTGAAAATTCTGTAGTGGCAGATCTTGAAAAAATAACCAATTTCACATCAACATACAAAGAACATTGTCCAGAAGTATCACCTATTAAGGGATTTATATCAATGGAGTGAAGTTGTAGTGTGCAGAGTGTCCACAAAAGAAAACTTGGAAGACACCATGACTAAGGGTCTATCTCAATAGAATCATGAATATCATGTGAGAGCTTCCAGGTTAAAGGTTTTTATCAGTTGGATGTAGTCCAAGTGGGAGTCTGTTGGAGTTTATGTCCTAGAACCGACTACAATTTAGTTTATTCATTAATAAATACCTGATCATATCTTGATTGTTCTTTAGTGTGAAAATGCATGTGACAATTTCATAAGGATAGTTTTTGAGCCAAAAGTTCATAGTAGATCTCTGCTATGATGAGAACCTAGAAGTTTCATAACACTATTCTTTAATATATGTTCTATGGTCAGATGATGTTATTTGTGGACACAAATAATACAGGATATTAGGGGTGATGGCTCATAAAATATTTAGGCACTTTCTCATGGTGTGCGGCATTGGTAATATGATGGAGTATATTATTAGAATGATTCCCGTCAATAAGTAATCCACATTTAATAGTGTCATTGGATGTTCCTATATGCAGATGTTTTTATTTTTCCATAGAAATTCAAATTATTATTAATCGATATTTCAACTCACGCACATAGATGTATTGATGAAAATTGTGATGAAAAACTATTAATAGGGAGGTAAGATATGTTGGGTGCATCACGAGTAATACTGCATTAATAGTAATTGAGAGAAATGATTTTTCACTTCTGTTCCATAAATGGTGTTGATATCACATGACTTTTGATGGAATTTTTATAGCCTAAATAAATCCATCGCCATGGTAAGGAATGGTGAAGTTCAATTTTAGGAAGTCAAAGGAAGAATAATCGAGAATAGGGGCTTATGGCACTATCATGAAAACCCTCTTGATTCGAGATATCGAGATAATGGAATTACATTACACGATAATCATTCATAGTTGGTGACACATTATTACAGTGTTAACTTACTTATCTATGTGTGCCTTGTCGCGTTGTTGGATGTTAACCTCACACAGATAGATGTATTGACACAAACTATGACAACACACTATTCGCAGAAAGTTAGGATATGTTGGGTGTGTCACGAGTAATCCTCCATTAATATATAATGAGTGAAAGGATTTGTGCATTATATTCCATAATTTAAGTTGATATATCAGGCCCTTTAATGGAAATGATATAGGATAAATAAATCCATGGCCATAGTAAGGAATGGGTAATTTCAAATTCCGGATGTCAAAGAATGAATATTCGAGAACATGGGTTGATGGAACCATCATGAAACCCTCCTGATTTGAGATAACAGGACAATGGGATTACATTAAATTATAAGAATCATTGGAGGGGACATTTTATTGTGGCATTTACTACTTTCTCTATGGGTTCCATGGCAGGTTTTTATATGTTTATCATGTAATTTAGGTAGGCTCTGCCCAATGCCACTACAAAGAGGCCTAGAGGGTGACACACACCCTGTGTCCAAGTATCTCTATAAAATTTTCATTTAACAATTTGGATATAGATTATTCCTGATAGTGGTTTAATAAATATTCAAGGATGAAAGATCACATTTATTTCGACAGCTGTTATTCTAGAGAATATATAGTGGGTAAAATAATATATATATTATCCTGTAATGTAGTGATATTTATTTGAGAAATAAATAGTCATTATTCAAGTTATAATAATTGTGTGCATGTAAAGTCATAATAATAGTAAACTATTGTTAATAGATGAGATCTTAATAAGAATTAAATGAATGATTAAATTATTCCAGTTGATCAATTCAACTTATTATTAAATATAATAAAATCATAATTACATTATTCTCGTTAACCTATCCATTCTTTGTGGTTGTGCACAACGGATCTGGAAAATCTCTCAAGCCAAGAGTGAATTAATTTTCAACAAAGAACACTATCATGTTTTGAAAGAGAACCTCCTCCATTGGATCAAGAAGAGGACTTTAGATGTGGCCCTCAAGGAGATCGAAGGAAGACCTCAAAAGAGGAGGCTCTTCTGTGCTAGCACCCGGAGATCCCTTCTACGACGTATAGAGATACGTGGATCTCATGTGGTTCATTGTAAGAGGAATCTTACAGATGTATTCTACATTGCAACGACAGATCACATTGGATCACGACCAGATACATCAATTAAGAGATAATTCCATCATGGACATTCTTGTCTTTTAATTAAATTAATTATAACCATCATATGATGATATTCTCTATGGTTATGGGACTCCCGTATTTTTTTCCACATTATATTATGATGTCCCAAAATTTTACCATCGTGATGGATCTCATATTGATATTTGTTAATGGAAATATTTTATGTTGGGTACACCCACCCATGCACTTCTATTGTCCCCAGAACCTACATACATAACAATGTGTATGGTCAGCATGTAGTGATCCATTGGGGTGGGTGCATATAGAAATAACAAGGAACTACATGTATATATATTGGTAACACACACTCATACCAAACTATATTATTACAAATAATAAACCAGACAACACCAAAACATCCCTTACTACCAAACCAACATTCTTGTTCAACCACGAATGGATGAAACATCCCTAAGATAGCCAGAATCAGATGTTAGCAAAGGAAATGCTCTGGAAGGATGGTCGTAAGATAGCCAGAATCAGATGTTGTCTCATGTAAAGTTGTTTGTCCCCATGGGAAATCACGAGAGTGGTCCTGTTGATTTTGAAAATCCATCCTTGGAGGTACACCTAGGAGTTTTCAAGATGTTCCAAGAATTTAGGGACCAATTTTGGTGGCCCTGGGTAAAGGTGGGGGTGGTAGAGTTTGTGGAAATGTGACTCGTGTGTTAGTTGGTGAAGGATAAACACCATGTCCCAGGAGGATTTTGGCATCCATTATATGTTCCCTCATTTAAGTGGGACAAAATCTATATTGAAATTATCACGGGACTACCCAGGGTTCAACGAGGTTTCAATGCTATCTCTGTAGTGGTAGACCACCTTAAGAAATATTATCACTTCCAAGAAATCAATGAGTCGAGAACGGTGGGTTCCCTAGCATAGAGGTACATAGACAAATTGGTGTGGTTTCATGGAGTTCCTAGGTCCATAGTCTTCTATCGGGATACCCGTTTTTCCTCACTAGTTCGGAAATGTTTTCAACTTTATTTTGGCACCCACCTATACCTCAACACTGCTTTCCACCACCAGAAAGAGCACATCATCCAGAAATTAGAGTATATTCCATAGGCATGTGTTTTGGACTTTGGAGGATTTTGGGTATGACACTTTCCTATAGTATAGTATTCCTACAACAATATATATCACTCTACCATTGGCGTGGATCCATTATAAGCCTTGTATGGGAGATCATTTCACTCACCCCTCTGTTGGAAAGAGTTTGGGGAAGCAGGTGTTCATGGCCTAGAGGTGGTATGGAGAACAAGATAAAAGGTTTAGCATAGAAGATATAGGATGAAGGTATCTTAGGACCAGAAGAAGTCGTATGCTGGTCATAAGAGGAGAACCTTGTAGTTTGAGGCCAGGGACCACATGTTCTAGAAGGTCTTCCCTTAGCATGGTAAACTGAGGTTCGACAAGGGGAGTAATATTTCTTCTAGGATTTTCGGACCCTTCGAGGTTTGCGGTGGGTCGGCGATGTGGATTTTATGTTGGTGCTACCACCACCACTATTGAGGATGAATGACGTCTTCCCTGTGTCTCAGCTCTATCAGTATCTAAATGATGATTCACATGTCCTAGATTTGGGGGAAATGTATATTGAGGATGATGTGATGTTTGTAGAGAGACCAGTAAGGATTGAGGATTTTGAGGAGAAGAAGCTTCGGGGAGGAACCATTCCACTGGTTCTTGTGTTATAGAGGCATGGTGGCCTCGAGGAGAGTTCCTAGGAATGGGAGGCACAGATGGGCACTAAACACCCATAGATGTTTTGAGTTTTGTTCAGTTCTGTTTTTCACTTATTTGTGATGTAGTTTTTGACCTTTTTAACTATGAAATGTAATGTTTTCCTTGTTCTCTGGATTGTGTGAATAGTCTTGACTGTGGGGATGGGAGGACCTGATCCCTAATCGAGACGCATTAAGTTGGATGTGATTCAACCCATGCGGGCGAATCTGTGCCACCCAAAGTAGATAATTTCTCAACATGGGGTAAATGGGATACGTAATCCACACATCTGGACAGTGACACCTTATTATGTTCATATGGATACTTGAGGGAGTGGTGCTCCAAGATGTCGATGAGGATTAATCCTAATAGGTATCTATCGAAATGGTTGTCTGGTCCCCTCTATTTTCTTCAGGTTTAAACATGAATTCTCGAGGATAATAATAATTTGATAGGTATCAGATTTAATGTACTAGACCCCCCATTCCCATTACTTTTCCAAAATTTCAATTCCATCAAACATTTCCACCGAAACCGTGGCACCGGTCATGGTCCCACACTGAAACGGTGGCACCTCATATGGTGTCCCACTAAACAGATGGCACCATGACGGTGGAACCGTGAGGGTGGCATAGTGACAGTGGAACCTTGAGGGTGCCATCATGAGGGTGACACCATGTGGGTGGCACCGTTAACGTGGAACCATTACGGTGTCTCACCAAATGGTGTTCCACATTTGTTTTTTTATCCAGTTTCTTAATTTTTCCACTCCCGAAATGTATCTTTTCACGTTAATATGTTTTTATACACCTTTCAAATCCATTAAGATCTCATTAATTATATTTAAAATCCCCCAACAGTATGGATACCCTTGAATTACAAAAATGTGAGGCTTTTTCCTCGGTTTCACCCCATTTTCTTATACTTTATAGTTCCACCCCTGTTGCATGTTTTCCTCTAATTAAAGGAAATATGTTAACGCACATTTACTATGGCCACCTCTCTGATGAGAATTATTAAAAGAAAATTAATTACATAATGTGTAACCACCCAACCTCATGGAGAAACCAC
Source organism: Viscum album (assembly GCA_963277665.1). Taxonomy (NCBI): domain Eukaryota; kingdom Viridiplantae; phylum Streptophyta; class Magnoliopsida; order Santalales; family Viscaceae; genus Viscum; species Viscum album. Next base: position 73,117,532 of record OY728127.1, on the reverse strand, counting down.
GATATTCCTTTAATTTTGTTCTAGTTTTCATATCCTGTAACTCCAAGATATCACCTTTTATCGCACAAGACTTATTATTTCTTCTTCTTGGTTGGACTTTTTTCCTTCTTTTGTGAATTTGGAGTCACCCTTCCTGAGGCTAGTGGTAAGCCTATGTTGGAGCCTTTCCTATGCAATCTTGGAATCCTCGAAGTTCTTCTGCTACAAGTCACGCATCCCCAGTTCTTAACGTGTGGAGAAAAACTTAAATCGTTGATCATTCATGTTGGGATCTTTTTTTGTCTCTCTTTACTATGTATCAAGAAGGGCAGGTATGATAATGTTTCTACATGGATGGATGAAACTTAACTATAAAAAAGATAATAAACATACTTTTAAAGAATGAAGGGGTGTGTTTGATGATGATGTTGTACACTTTTACTCTTTATTATATGTTGTGAATTGTATGTGATTCTGTCTACTGAAAATCATGGTGGTTGGTGGTCTTCCTTGTGCACTAATGGACCCATGTTTTCTGTGATGATTGAATGGTTGTTACATGGAAATTGTTTATTCACATAATCTCGTTTGATTAATTGGATATCTAGTGAACAAGATTCTATGTGTGATCTCCTTGGTTAACCAAAGATAAATAAGATATATAATGGATGGTGTGTTAGAATCTAGAAAACACTCTTGCTCGGTCATGGTAATATATGTGGTTGTTATGCTTGATTATTGTGGGGTGAGATGGATGAGGATGGGATCCCCTGTTGTGGTGCATTTTTTGGTTTGTGGATCTAAGGCCACATGGGGCCATATTATGGGGCTTTGATTTGTTCCAGCACCTCGAGGTCTCTCACAGATCCCTTTTGTTTTTGCGACATTACACTAGAACCGGGTGTGAATCCATAAATTGCAGCCTGACTTTTTTTCCTCCCTTAGCTTATGGATATTCTTGTTAGTTGCCCAGTATTGTATAAATATTTATATTGAATCACTTGAATATGAAAAAAAGGGTTCAATGTGGAATTGTTTTCTAGGAATGTGTTGTGACTTGGTTGTGGTTGTGGTGCCTCTTATGATTGAATAGTAACTATGGTGTTTGTGTATCATCTTGTTTGGGAACCCCTAGGTCAGAAAGAGTTCTACATTACCTATATGTATAATTTATTATTATGTTTCTTATTCATGCCCCACCCAAGTTGAGTACTTCTTGTGGAAGAACCCCATTTCATGGGGGAGGGTGTTTTCCCAACACTCTTATGAGTGGCTAGTTATGATCACCTTTTATACTACCTTTATCGATTATCCCAAGACTCTTCGGGGAGGCTGTGATGTGTTGAGGTATATTTTAGACTGTGATTCTTTTGTAAAGATAGTTGTGGTGGTTGGCACAAGTGTGTGCAGGAAGGTTTCTTTCCAAGTGTCTTCGGGAAAGAAGCCCATGTGTCTTTAAGCATAGTAGTAGTTGTTTGGGCCCAGGTGTCCGCAAGCATGGTTTGTATAGTTGTTCTATCCAAACTGGTTTTGGGTGTGTTGACCTGTGGTTGCGGTAGCCTAGGTGTGTGCGGGTGGGTTATGGTAGTGGGATAGCGGTGAAAATGAAGGGGGAGGTGTGATGTGTAGGATTTTTTCAATAAATAGTGGGAATGTGGTACGGGGTACCAAATATGGATGTGCAATTAATATTACTTTACTTGACTTGAGTTTTGTTGGGAGTGTGCCTTGGTGAGGTTGGGTGGATATTTTCCTTTCTAGGTGCTTTGGTTATCACATTTTTCTTACTGGGCATTAGAGTTACTCCCTACTTATGCACAAGAGATTTTGGTTTTCCCTAATGAGTAAACCTATAGAATCAACCTACGTATATAAAATTACTTTTAGGATTCCATGAAGACTTTGAGGACCGTGCGGGGCCATACTAGTTTAGACATTATCACCGTTGACCTTACTACTTTTATTTTCTATTATTTTGGAACATTACTTTGGAGTCCTTGTTTTTTTCTTAGCACTTATTATTGGGACATGCATATGGGAATGGATTGTTTTTTCATTACTTTTATATCTAGTTTTGGTATTTTTTGGGATTTACTATCTTTTCTCCTGATTCAATAAAATAAAAAGGGTAATTCCTTCCATTTTTGATTGTGATTCCATACCCTTGGTGTTGGTCGCCACTACAGGACATATGGAAGGTGGGTCTTGAGGGTCATTATCTCTGCTTTTACTTGAAGAAACAATGGTATGCCAATCTGCAGCCTGTTCCCTCATCATGGTGAATGTAGGTCATGATATATCATTATTGAATTTTTTTGATGAATATGTATACAGAATATAATTAAGATTAGAACATTTAAAAAAAATGTTTTAATAAAAAAACACTATACCTCATATATTGTCTCACAATTTAAATCATTTAAAATAATTAATAGTATGATTTTTTATTTTTATATTGGAATAATAACCATTTTTGTGTTTATTTTATTATTATAATCACTTTCAATTCACTTATTATGATTTTTTATTGAATTACAAAATTAGTAATGATCATGTTGGACATTTTATGGTCTTTAATTTTTATATCCTTAAAATAACATCGGTGTATTAATCATGGTCAAATTGGCCATGATTACATAATCTACATAATATGAGAAATTTTATAATTATCTTTTTTATGCATTAGATAAACTATTATAACTATTAGTGAATAGAATTAATAAATAATGAATTTAATATTTTCACATAGTCGGTATCCCACAAGTACACTTGGGTGTTGTATCATTTTCTAAAGGATTGAAGTCTAATAAGTAATGTAACATTTTATCTTTATTTAATAATAATATTTTTGAAAAAATATTATATAATCATTAAATTTATCGTTATAAACATTTGTATGAATTGGTGATGGAAAATGAAATTCAACACTTTATGCAGGTGGTAGTCCAAACATTGGAATGAGCGATGTTTTTATTTACCATAGGATTGAAAAGGATAAAAAAGAATTATTACACAAACATGATTAAATCTTTTATTATTTTATATACTGATGTTAATATTTTCATCTGGTTTTCATACGTTGGAAGGAGTTATAGGAAGAAATAAATACAAAAGTACTATATTAAGTGTTTTACCTATACATTGGAAAACCTCCTCAAAAATACACCATAAGCCTTATTGGGTGGTATTTACCAGAGAAAATTTACTATAGGATGTGTGGAATGAATTTTTAATGGAATTGACTATAGTTATTGAAAAATCTATAGTGGTCAGAGGTTGTGAAAAACTGATGAAATGAGGTTCCATTTTATATATGGGGGTAGTGGGCCATTTGTAAACATCCATAAATTTTAAATATTATCAATGAATTACTCATGGTATTGGGGGATTAATTTCTATGATAATGTGATAAGGTTCAAAACAATCTCATCCAATAAGAATTATGATATGTTTTTTTACATTATAACTATTTTTTTACCATAATTAATTTTTTATCCTCTATTTGCGGTACAAATTTTTTAAATTCTAAATATTATTTAAAACACAATTTTTTTAAAAAAATAATTAATTAATTTGAAAAAAATTATTAAATAATTAAATCCATTTTGAATGATCAATTTACAAAAGGGGTAAAAATTAATTTTAATATAATCGTGAAAACTATAATGAAAAGTTGTGTTTTAGAAAATGAAATTTAGGTATAAAAATTAATTATATTGATGAAAACTATAATTATTAATCATACGAAATTAATTATATTTAATTTAGAATAGTTATACAAATATAACATTACTAACAATCCAAAAAAATAATTATAATTTTTGATACATGAAAATAAATGAAGTATTTTATAAAAAACAATATTTTTGACTCTTCATGGAATACAATTTGTTTTAGAAAAATCCAAAAGAAAAACTGTTGAAATATATTTGATATGTTAATTTAAAAATTGATGTTAATTTTATCAAATTAAAATTCATATATTAGAAATTTATATTTTAGGTATAAAACCATAATTAATGTATAAAAGTTAGTTAAAATATAACTATTAAAATCTTAAATTCAAAATTAGATAAAATTATTATACTAAAAACGAATCCCTATGTATTAATCATGAATATTAATAATTAATGAAATTAATTTATTATTAACATTATATTGTTTATAATTTTCTTTACCCCCTTAATGAAACAATGTCCTCATAATTTAATTCATTACATCACTCGTAGGGTATTCGTATTAATTTTTCTTAATGTAGACACATTAAGGAATACATGATCCCAAACATCAAATGAGTTATCATTCATCGTATTATTTTAATATGTTTTATTTATACTCTGATATTTCATAATATGGTGCTAAATTAACATTAGCTTCTCAAAAATCTATTCTACCAGTTTGGACCCTTACAACATCCTTTCATATACTTCTTTGTAACATGATATAGTTCAATATCACTTTCCACAGAATTCCTCAAATTGTTCAAACTATATATTGGAATGAATGATTTTATTATAAAAAACATTGATAATAAAATATGACAATCCAAAATTCCATAATAATTCAATGAGATTGCCTTATAAGTGAATTCATATAAAATTATTTTATTGACTAACTTCCTATTATATTTATGTTTAAAATATTTCATGAAATTTAATCCATTACCAAATTAGTTGTGAAAACGATTTATTCAATAAATATGTTATAATGAACCAAAATAAATCAAGAGAGTCACTCCATGTAAAGTGGAATTTTTACCATAAATTCTAAAAAGATGATATAATGACATAATATCATTAATGGAAAAAATGAGTACAATTATTCAAATGATCAATAATCATAAACATATAATAATTAACTTGAGATGACATTGGACATTCTACAATGAGATCCATAGATATATCTTCTAATTTCCATTAGTTATTATGAAAGGCAAATGTATCTTCTTATATAGTGTTCACATAGATTAAACATGTTTAAAATTCAAATATTTAATGATAAAATAATTAGTATCTTTTTTCATTCATTCCCACCAGAAAAATTCCTAAAGCTCTCAATACAACATATTTTCAAAACAATTAGTTAAA